>CM062064.1:2643750-3965625 GCA_030954485.1 Citrullus mucosospermus | reverse complement strand
TAAGTTGGATGTGGATTAAAAAATATGCATGCCCCTCATAATTTTCAAATACATTTGTCATTTCTCAACATTGTGGCAGCCTCTTCAAATTACTTCCCGTCACATAGTCATGTAATTAGGAAAATAAAATAAATTAAAACTTTAAAACCATGTAGACATAAATCAAGATAAAGATGCTATTCAATCGGCCCAGCAGAGTTTAAAACTGTAACTCATTAAATATACCTTAAGTCTCAGCTTCAATTCGTCAAATTCTTTATCTGTCATAATTGGAGTTCCAGATACATATGCCATTGAAGCTTCCAAAAATTTTTGTTCATCAGAACCTGTATCACAAATTGTAAGTATCTGATCGATCTTCAATCGAATTAGGTATAAATGGAGAGATTTGAATGTTTGATCAGTAAGTACTTAGCATTACAACACTGCTGCCTTCCCACATTAGTTCTTCCTTGAGATTATCAAATTCCTCATTCGACATAATTGCTTTACCCTCATAATAGAATGCCTGCACCAAGTGAAGAGAAACTATTTTAGGGTGCATTCGGTTGCTTCAAGAATAAGTACTTTTTTTCAAAAGTACTTTTAATCGTTAAGTATTGTTTTTGTAATTATTTTGATACTTAACTCTCTGCTTTTAAAGTACTTTAGAAGTGCTTCTCATCAATCATTGGAGCCAAAAGTACTCTACAAGTGATTTCTTACCAAGCAAGTTGCTTTCAATTTTTTTCCAAAAAAAATCCAAATATGAAAGTTTTCCCTCGAGAGTGCATACAATCTAAGTTATCTAACGACACATAAAACATTATAAGTTACTGAGTTCAAACTGGATTGATTATGATACCAAACTTCAAGCTCGATGTTAAATTACAAATTTGGTCCCTACGGTTTAGAAATGGTTAGAATTCAATTCATATGGTTTTAAAAGCAAGAATTTCATCCTTGTGGTTTGATAAAACTTCATAAATAGTCTTGACCATTTATGAGGATTTTATCAAATTATAGGGACTAAATTTTAACTTTTAAATCATAAGACTAAATTTTAACTTTCTCCAAATTATAGAGATAATTAACCTGAAAAATATTAAATCTTGCATAAATTAGAAGAAAATATTGATAAAAGAGATTCAGAATTCAATGTTAAAATTTTTTATGCAATGGTACCTGTAAAGCTTGGAGAAATTCTTGCTCAAGTTCTCCAATGGACTTTTTCTCCTTCTTGTCTATGCTACAATATTGAAGGACATTACTATCAACAACCTCATCTCCCTCAACCTGACCTGAAAGAGAGTTGGACTCAGCTCATTGCATTTTCTTCTTGGAATCAAGGATTAATGATATTTTACATTCTCAAGCTTCTCTAGAGGCAAGCAAGATGGTGTGAAAGCCATGAAGTTCTCAATATTATCTTCTAATTGCCATACCAAAACTTTCATACAAATTACAGAATTATATGTATCTGGTAAATACCTATTTCGCAGGATCAGTCATTCCTGTTTCTCGTGTACTGTTTTTTTCGTTCTAGTGTTTTAGAAATAAAAGTGTTCTGGAACTATTTTTGTTTCTTGTTGTGATTTTTCATAACATTTCCAAAAGTGTGTAGAATTTTTAGAAACCACAAAATCAATTTTTTTTTGTTTCTTCCTACTGTTTCCAGTTTTTTCTTTTTTTCTGAAAATATAAATGAAATTTTTTTTTATCATTAATTATCTTTAAAAATGCATAATAAATATCTAAAAAAATATATAACATAAAAATTTTGGATTTTTAATCTTAAAAACTATTTCTCATATAGAACTTACAATTGTAGAGAATAAGAAACAAGAAAGGGTTATCACACATGTTTCTATTTTCTTTTTCAGTAAAAATAGATAAATAAAGAAAAGTTACATGACACGGTCTTTCTCTCTTTTTTCTTTTTTTTTTTTTTTTAATTAAAAAAGAGTAACAAAAAAAGAGTGAGAAAAAAAATGTTACCAGACAAGCCCTTAACTTTCAAAAGTGTCTAATAGATTTTTGAAACTTTCAATTTTGTGTTTAAAAGGTCTATCTACTTTCAATTTTGTGTTGTATAAACACATGTATTCTAAAAATTATTGAAAGTTCATGGACTGAACTTTTAAAGAGGATGAAAACCATGAAATATTTATTGGCTAATTTAAATATTTTTTAGGTTAAAGTATTATTTTGGTCCATGCACTCTGGGACTGGTTCAATTTAGTCTACATGCTTTCAAATGTTCAATTTTAGTCCATTAATTTTCGATAAATCTTAAATGTAGGTTATACTACTAGATTGAGTGATTTTTTCAATTCTACAAATTTTTGTTAAATTATTAATCATTCAAAACGTTTCAGTCTTGGTTATTTTAATTACTTTTGTTTCAGTGATTTTTCAATTCTACAATTATTTGTTAAAATGTTTATCATTCAAAAACATACTTTTACTTGGAGGAAAAGTACTCTCAAAATATTAAAACCAGAAAACAAAGTCTTATAGAGCATGTTTGAGAGTGATTTTAAAATTGTTAAAATCACTTTTTTTTATATGTTCAAAATCAATCCAAATATGTTTTTAATCCTTCAAAATTGATCTCCCTATGCTTTTAAACATGGTATTTATGGAACCAAAATGATTTTAAATGATTAAAAACATTTTTTGAAGTGATTAAAGTGTTTTTAACTATTTCAAAATCACTCACAAAAATGCCTCGAATAAGAACACTTCAACTATAGATAAATGAATAAACACCGCGAGGAATGTGAAAGAAACAAATTGCATCATTAGTTCATATTAACATAGTTTTTTTCTATGAAACCTGACCTATCAAACTAATGGTGAATTTGAAATGTTTCTAAAAGAAAAATGTTTCTCCCAAAAGAAATTTGAGTGCATTCTAATCCGTTTCAGAGATTACCAAACTACTTTTAGTTATCTTTTTTTCATTATTATTATTATTATGGGTTAAAAGCATTCTCTAGAGTTCCAACAAAACACTCCCAAATAATGAACACAAATACATAGAAGATATATTAAATGTCTTCTATGTGTTTGTGTTCATTATTATACTAATATTAATTGACTAGTTAATCCAAAAACCTAAGAGACGAATTATAGATCAATACTGGAACACTCCCTCACTTATAACGCGAAGATAGCTAATGGTAAATTTAATTATATCACTACTTTAACAATCAAACACACCCTAATCTTCCTAGCCCTGTCTCCGCTCCCAGTAACAAATCGCACTAACTAATCCAAACACTACTCGGTAATATATTGGTTACGATGAGTTGGTAACACGGAGAAAACACTAACCTGGTTGATCAGTAGCTGCCCGGGGAGGGGGAAGAACCAGTCGGCGGCGAAGGAACAATCGCCGGCTAGAAGCCCTAACCAATTGGGACCTTGAAGAAGGCGAAAGCAGAGAAGCTGCCGGTTTCTGATTTTGAATCGGAACAGTGAGCGAACTCGAAGACGGTAAGGAGAGCGTCAATTTGGTCGCCATGGGAGAGGGAAAATGGAGCAGAAAATTGTTTAGGATTATTGGAAGAAGGTGGATGAATTTTCCCTCCCTGTTTGGAAGGAAAGGAAGATAAGGCAATGGGAAAATGGGAAAATGGGAAAATGGGAAATTGTGTGGAGGGAAAAATTTGCAACGGTTTTCTTTTTTCTTTTTTCTTTTTTTTTTTTTTTTTTTTTTTTTTTTTTTTTTTTTTTTTTTAATTATTTCATTTTGCAAAGGTTTTGGGAAATCGACCAAATCGGCCATGTCAGCTTCATGGCAGTTTTTTATTGGCTGCTGGATCTGAGCTGTTCCTCAAGTTTTCATCATGTGGATGATTTTGATTTGGTCACGTGCCACTTCGTATTCGTCACGTGGGAGACTAGGGCCTTTTATCATGGTTTGGGAATTTGTGAATTGTAGCCGCAAATGTAAAGATAAAATTTTGTAGTTTAATTGCAAAATTCGAAATTACGAATGTAGTCTATCTCCATACCCGAGGATTAAAATATCTGTTGATATGTGGATATGTCTTTGAATCCAATTATCCAATATCGATTTTAAAAATTCATGGATGTCTTCAATATCTTTAATAAATGTTTGTATAACATAAAAAATTGTCATCTACTTTTTTTAGGGCAATACAAGCAAAAAAGAAAAACCAAACAAGCTAAAAGATTATATCATGAGGTACAAGTATAGAAAACTACTTAGGATAAGGAGTAGTAAAAAAAGAAAACTCATGTTCCTCCAAAACCCTAGTTGTAAGAGAGTGCGCTAGGACAATTTGGAATTGGTGGGCATGAGAAATAAACAACCCCATAACACTATCCCAAATCTTGATCTTCTCAATGAAAAAAGAGATTTCAAAGATATTGACCATAACGTCATTTAGCAAATTGATCATCCCTAAACAATTAAATTTAACCAAATGATTCGAATAAAAGATTTAGGGAATGTTCTCCATCCCAAGACAAATTGTCATTCTTTCAAGGATTATAACTTCACAACGTCTAGGGATGAACTTTGATTAAGCAAAACGGACATGACTCAAATGATCTTGAAGCACTCAACCAATGTCTCTCCTTTTAGATACAGGACTCCGAGTAGCATCAGTGTCCAACTTCCAAAAAGATGGTTGCCATCCCGGTCAGAGAATCAAAAGTGAGTGGGCGAGCCTCTGTAGTGTCTTTCCTATCGGACCCCTTCTCTCCAAGCAACTCTTGCACACATGTCCAATTAACCCATTAGTAGACTTGACGTCTACTAATTGTAACTGGAAAAACACCTCATTTTTCGCCTCCCAAATTTGCCAAACAATGATCACAAACTTTATTCCATTCCAAGGAAGAAACTTATTCAAAGGGCTAGTTTCAATAATATTGACAACTTCACGAAGTTCTACCATCACAAAAAGTATACTAGTGGAAATAAATCGAGGGCAAATCTCCTTGGATACCTAATATTGCCACATAAGGTAGAGCTATCGTTTACACGTGATTCCTACAAAGGACACATACAAGATCAATTAGAACGACTTTCAAGCAAGATTATTTTAGTTTGAAAAATATCATGAATAATTTTCCAACAACAAATCTGATCATTTCATAAGGATTGCCACAACTTACCAAAGGCATCTCCTATGGAGGAAAAAGTATAATTCAAGTCAGCCAACTTCATACCCAAAAAAGGAAGCGCCTTTAACATTAAACACTAATTTCTTGTTGTGATCTCGTCATCATGATGGGACCTAGGATAGCTAGATTTGAAGAATTGTATCTTCATTTTTTTGGAGGAAACTCGACCAAATCATCTCCTCCTCAAATCATAATTGTAACAATTGTATAAGAGAGATCAATTTTTATTATTTGGAGGTCCAATTTCTATAGTTATTTTAAATTTAAGGATTCAATTTTAATATTTGTAAAAGTTTAGAGACTCAATTTTTACCCTTGAAAGTTTGAGTGTGTAATTGTAACTACCACTATAGTTTAGTAGTAGTTGCAATTCACACCATATTAAATAACACCAGTTTTAATTTATGGTTATTAACTACTTAATTAATCAAATAAATTTTAGGTGAACAAATGTAGTAAAATAAATAGAAATTAAACTATTTAAAATATGTACAAATAATAACAAAGTATTACAGTCTATTTGCAATAAATCGTGATAGACCACGATAAACTACTATATATGTTTATCATGACACATATAATATTTCATTGCAGTCCATCATATATAGACAATAAAATTTTTGCTATATTTATAAATATTTTAGTTCATTTTTCTATATTTGAAAACAACCATAAAATAAACATACATTTTAACTATCACATGTCTAAATACAAATAATATGTCTTGAATATTTAAATCTTATAAATTCAACTTTTAAATATTTAATATCTACCCTCATCAAACTAAATTCATGATTTAGAGAATGCAAAAGATTAGACATTTCCTATTAATAGTTGAATGAAACATGTAGAATGTGATTTATATGCTTAATTAATTTAAATTACCTTTAACATAAATTTAAAACCAAGTATGCTAAATATATATATATTTTAGATGACAAATGTGATAAAAATATTTATAATTAATAACAAAATATCATCATTTATCTATATGAAATACTAATATCTATGTTACGTTAGAATCTTTGGAAGTCAAAGTGACGTAGGAATTTAGTAATTTAACAGTCGAAACTTTTATGTTTTTTTTTTTTTTTTTTTAATAATAAAAAATAATAATACTATTACAATGCTATTTGTGTAGGGCAAACGATCTTGATAATAGAAGAACTCGAAGCTTGGAAGAAAAACACAGCTTGTTATTAATGGAAGTCGGGCCCAAGATTAGTGGAGAAGATGTGATCGAAAAGCTCAAGGACGATGGCGACTTCGACAAACTCCGTCTCAAAATCATTCGCAAGCTGAAAGACAATGTATGTTCGTTTTCCTATTTCTTTTCCATCCCGATTTCCTCTGTTTCCTAGGTTTTTGTTCTACAGTTTTCGCTCTTCATTCAATTTTGCGCTTAATAATTTCGTTAATTCTATTCTACCAGTTTTAATTACTAATCATTCATATGGAATTCATATGATAGAGAATGGAGCTGTGTCGAAAGAGGGATTTCTTGGTACATTTGAGCTATTACTTCGTTCATTCTTCTAATTCCAAATGAAGTATATTTGTTTAGGGTATTAAGAGAGATAAATTTGAGAAATTTGACTTCACTTAGTGATAGCATTAATCGAAGTTCCAGAAACATTGACGTACTTGTTGAATTTTGGGTTCTCATTTGAAGTCTTTTTAACTGTAGGAAGAATTGCGCAATAATATAGTTGCAATAGTGAAGCAATCGGCATCTCTTAATCGGGCAGGAACTGAAAATGTAAAGCCTCGGCAACTGTCTGATGCGATATATGACGAGGTTGGGTAAGACCAAATTTCTGCCATCCCATGTTCTTATTTGTTTCTTTTGACATTAGTTATGTTGTCATTCTAGTGTAGTTTCATGAGATCTCTAGCTGAAGTAGGGAGATGAGACAATGACCCCTTCTTTTGTGCTGGGATAGCTAAAATTTGGATAGGAAAAAACAGCAAAATATTAGAGAACAAAACGCCTTAAGAAGATTTCGACCAGCGGATGAGCCAATTCAACTACTTTTTTGCTATGAACCATTTTTGAAAAATGCAATAATTCATTCTTCACATGGCTGAGAATTCAATAAACGAAACTCCTCTACTCCTCCACTCCGATTATACTAACATTAATATCAGAGATATCATTCAAACTCTCCTCTTCTAAAGTGCATATACTTCTTTTCTCATTGGCTGAGTCATTCCAGATGAGGGAAATGTGCATCCTAGAGTCCGTGATTTCTCGAATTCTTCACTGTTAGCTAACTTCAAAAATTGAGTCCGAGTGAAGTCAGGGATAGAGGGAACACCCTTCCATAGAAACTACAAGAAAACTTTCCCGTTGTTCACAATCGTAGAACAACTATCTTGGAGTGGATGAGTGACTCAAGTTATCTCTGTTAAGATCAAATATCTTGGATCCTTTGTTTGTTGGCATTTGTTTCTATAGAAATTTAGGACCATTTAGTCTTATCTGGTGCTGAATTAGTTGGATAAACATTGACTGACAAAATTGTTAAGAAGGCTGCAAGATAGGTCAATTATCTTATACAATTTACCAGTATTGTAGTTTCCCTCTTTTATATAGTCTGTACTGAAATTATCTTTTGAAGAAAATTGACGTCCCTATTGAGAGATAAGAAGGTAATAATGTATTTTCCTGGCCTTTAGGGAAGAAATAATGTATTTTCCTTGTCTTTAGGGAAGAAATAATGAACAAGGTTTCTGATAACTTATGGGAGATAATCAGATCAGCTGATGGCATGAAAAATGAAATCACAGAAACTGTACAATCCGTCTACAATAAGTTAGCGAACCCAAAAGCCGAGGAAAATGCCGAAGCATCTACCCAACAAGCTATACCATTTTGGAAGGAAGCTGATAATAATGGTTCTATGAAGTCCTCCACCAGTAAATTTGAACATTCTGAGACTGATCCACTAGAACCACCAGGTTTTTCTTTTGCTGGTAATCATACGAACAACGAAAAGCAGCACGTAGAGGAGCTTCAATTTCCGAATCGTCATGAAGGAAGGCATGATAATGATAGACGAAATGTAGAGAGACACCATCCAAACAATGTGTCTGATGCAGATAATGTTCAACTGCCGCCAGGCTTTGTTTCAAATAGGAAGCACAACCAAATGTGTAAAGATGCTGGTAGTGATGAAGACCCGGACGTTCCCCCTGGTTTCGGTTGAAGAACTAAATTTTCACTTTGGATTTCTTCTGATTATGCAGTCTCCAGTTGTTGAGCATCTTGTAATGAGTATTTGGTCGAACCCTGTGTTGTGATGTGATGAAAAAAGTCGGGATTAATCGATCGATCATCTCGTTTGCCTTGGTTTGTAATGGATGCAGGTGATGATTATGTATAAAGTTTGAGTTCCATGTGGATTGAATTGTGAAACATTATGTTGAGAAGAGAATGAAGTTTGATAGAAAGCCACAAGTTTGAAATATCTATCGTAAGTTAATGTGCGTTTGCCTTGAACTTAAAATTGATAGCATAAAATTATTTTCGTTGAGAAATCTTCTCTCTGAATAGGAAATTCCTAATATTTACTTGATTTATTAAGCCACCTGACTGACACATTTTTAATTAGATAACAGGTATACTATTGGGGACAAAAATACATTTTAGCCCCTGAAGTATTTAGGGTTGTATATTTGATCCAGGAGATTCTAAAAACAAAGTTGTTGATCTTTAAAGTTTAGAAAATTGTCAAAAATGGTCATTGAACTCTTTTGACTGTTAGTGACTAATGATAGGATAGTCTAGCAATTAAGTTTTCATCGAACTATATGGTTAGACAAATTATGGTAATTTAATAATTTGTTTTGTTGACTAAACATGTGATTGGGCACTTATATTTCTCTTCTTTCCCTTCTCCCTCCTTTCATTTCATTGGCGATTGCTGCCTTCATCATCTGCAGTTAGTAACTGCTTTGTCACTCTACTCTACAATGCGTGGTGTCGTGGTTATCTTCTATTAACATTGTAAACCAAATCTAAAATGAAGGAAAACTTTTCATTTATACTGTTAAGTTAACTAATGGTTAATTCTACTTAAAGTTCCTTGCGAAATTAACTTTGTATTCTAAGGAACAACTAAAATCAAAATTCAAACTTCGAAAACCAAACATGTCACTCTTAAAATCTTAAGAATCAATTAGAAACTAAATTTATTAACAATGAGATATCAAATAAAAGTTAAAATCCTATTACCTAAAAGTGCATTAATATTCTTCTTTTCAACTATATTAAATTAAAAACAACCATTTTGTTGGAAGGGTGAAACACTAATCCTTAAAAAACAATGATTAAATTACAAATTTTTTATTTTTTAGTACAAGAACGAGGAGTATGAGAAGACTTTAGTTCATTTTGACACCAAATTGTAAGTATTCTAATTCTCCAATATTCCTAACATGACATTATTCTAGTTTTTTTTTTTTTTTCTTCTTCTTCTTCTTAATAACGTTCTTTTAAAAAATAATGAGAAAAATAGGGTTGTTTAGAAACTAATGACAAAAATAGGGTGGTTTGGAAAGTTATTTGGAAAATGTGGTGGTGAAATTGTGTACCCGGTACACGATTTCAATGAAGTTGCTGACAAGGCAGCTGACGTGTGAGGAAGTCGTGGATCCGTCCACGACTTCCGTACCCCTCTTCTTTTCTCATGCTACGTCCAAACTCGGCCGATTTTTTTCCCATGATAAATAACTTAATTAATTAATTACTCACTTAAATGAAAATTTGCTTCTTACTTGTGTTCATCAATTATTGTATTAGTTTCATTGATTCTTAATTTTTGAAAATGTAATGGAAGATCATTAATTCATTTAGTTAAAGATAAAAGTTAATACAAATCAGAAAATTTAAAATACAAATCAAGTGCCACATGGTGGTCTTCTTCGCGCACGTTGTCCACGACGAGGCACAGACACTTCAAATGGAGAGAAATGTGGAGTGAAATGAGAGAAAGGAAAGAAAGGAGAGAAATGAAGAGTAAAAGGAGAGAAAAGAGAATGGTTTGAGAAGATGGAGGTGGCTGGCGATTAAAAGGGGAGGGACTCGTGGACAGGGTCCACAATTACCGAAATCGTGGACCCCGTCCACAAGTTCGGTCAAACTGCATGCATGCAGCAGGCTGACGGTGGCAGCGAGTCCACAATTCCACAACCCCAATTTTGGTATTTCTTTCCCCCTCACCCTATTTTTAGAATTATTTATTAAAAAAACATTATTTAAAAAAAATTATTTATCTTGTCATGTTTGAAGATTCAATATCTCCATTGTGGCGTTTTTTATTGTCTATACTTGTTTGTTGTTGTAACTAAACAAAATATCAATTATTTTCTCTAGAAAAATTACAATACTTAAAATAAAATTCCAAAACAACCCTCGCAAAATTATAGAAATTTCGAGAAATTTTCATGAGTTTTCTCAAAAGGAGTATTCTTTCTTCAATTGTTCTCTTATTTTGCCCGTTTCGTTGACAAATGTGGAAAGGAAAATCAGCAACAAAGAACAAAATCGCTCTTAATGGCATTTCTAAGGTCTACCGCAACAACAACTAGCCTTGCCATAGCAGCATCTGCTTTACCTGCAGCTTTCATCTTCACCAGCCCTTCTTCTTCCTCTTCTTCTTCCCTCCCTTTTCATTTCTTTCAATCCTTCAAACCCAATTCCCTTTCTTTACATTACTCTTCATTTCCAACTCCAAATTCCTTCGGATTCATAAGAAACTTTGCCCCTCCACCCTCTGCTGTTCGCATGGAGACACCCACCTCGGAATCAATCTCTTCCTCTCAGGTTTCCTCTGATTTCTTTAACCCATCTCTCTTTTTCCCTTAATTTTTCGTTGTCATTCGTTTATCAGTTCTAATTCCCCTTAATTGTTATTGGTTGATGCAGAACAATGTTGATTTGCCTGAACTTTTGGTGAGTTTATTTCTTTAAATTTTCCCCTTCTTGTGGGTGTGTTATCTCGTTGCTTTCTGGTTATTGATGTTGTTTTTTTGATAAGGAACTTTGTTGGTCAAAACGCTTAAAGGGTCTTTTAGTTATGGATTGATATGAGATTTTGAGTCTGTGTTGGGAATTTACTTGGTGAGCTGGTTAGTCTCTCGTTGATAACAAAAGGTATTAACTATTTGGTTCTGTTCGGGTGACAGACAGAGTATATGGTGGATATGAAATGTGAGGGCTGCGTTAATGCCGTCAAGAACAAGTTACAGGGTGTTGATGGTAAGCTTTTTAAAAGAAGATTGTTTTATCTTGTTTGATATTCAAGTTTCATGTTTTAATTGTTAATTGTTTCACCTTTTGGTTGTTTTCTGATCTCTTGTTAGACAACGTTTCGGAATGCCTTTAATTTACTATTGTTTAGAAGTACTATAAGGTGTCTTTTTAACTAAGAAATCACTTATGGAGTACTTTTGGACACCCAAAAGCACTCAAAAATAGCGTCCACAGACCAAGTCTTAGAATGATTTCTCAGTAAACACTTCTCGCTAAAGTGCTTATAATTATACTACTTCTATAAATTTTGTTAGGAGCATTTCTAAGCACACCCTTATTCGTTTGTTGTACATTAGTTGCATTTCTTTAACTGTTGCTTCAGGTGTAAAGAGTGTTGATGTGGACTTGAGCAATCAAGTGGTTAGGATACTGGGCACAACACCTGTGAAGACAATGACTGAAGCTTTGGAGCAGACAGGTCGAAAAGCTCGGTTAATTGGGCAAGGGGTTCCTGAGGGTATGTCTTACAAAACTTACTTCCTCTCCTTCCTCTGAGTCTGATGGTTACCTGTTTTATGATGATAAAAGTTCTTTGAATATTTTGGACTTCTCTGAATATTTTATCAAATTATATGTTGCTTCTGGAAACCATTTGAGTTGATAGGTAGATGTTAAACTCATTTTTAATTGAATTTTGTTGCAATTTGATTATAAAAAAAATGGCTTCAGCTTCTTATTCTTAAGCCCTGATGTAGATGGGTTGAATGTTGTACTGTTATGCTGTGAGGTCGCCAATTTATTTATTCTGTGATGGACTTAGTTCACATTTTTTGTTTAATAAATCTTTTCTTTAATGAGAATTGATCCATTTTTCTAAAAGGAAAACCAACTCCATTAAGTTGAATAAAAGTACGAAATTAAGCTATACTAATATCTTTACCAAAAAATAAGCTATACAAATATCAAAAACACAAGCCAAGGACAAAGGAGCCATTAAAATGTAGACATAAATTACAAAAATTTGATATTGATTTGAATCAATAATAAAGAAAATCAGAAAAAAAAAAAAAAACTTAGTTGAAATAGTATAAAGAGCAGTGTTAAAAGTGAGCCAAATGCCAATTGCCAAATCTCCTCCACAACCCACAATCTTCTGGTTCCTTTCTGGCCATAAACAAATGATAACAAAAAGAACCAGTCTTCCAAAAGAGCGCTCCTATCTTTTCAGACGAGCCTCCTCCATCATGTTATGATAAATCTCGACTTGAGGACTGGTGTGCAACAAAACTCTGTAGAACTCTTCACTGAATCCTTTGAGGAAAAAACAAGTCCAAAGGAAGGGGTTAAAATATTTTGTAGTCTGCCTATACATAATACAGCAACGTGGACTAAAAACCTCTAAGGAGGACATGTGAATAGATTCAATGGTGTTAATTCTCCTATGCGTGATCAACCAGCAGAAAATCTGATCTTATTGAAGATTTCAACCTTTCACATTCTACATGATGCCCTCTACTTTCCTAGCCCTATAATCGTCTACGCATTCATTTGTAATAAAGACACTGTCAAATACCAAGAGAAAATCATCTCAAGCCTTTGAGATAAGATAGTACAAGATAAAATTCCTTAACCTAACTATAGGTCTTGTTAATGGAAGAATCAATAATACCCCTCTCATGAAACTCATTAAACACCTTGGCTTGGGATGCCAAAGTATTCTAGAAAAGAAGCCCTAATCAACATGGTCAAAGGCCTTTCCAAAACTGATCTAGAAAGCATTTTCTTCTCTTTAAATAGTCTTATAATCCTTTATAGCTTCCTTAGCAATAATAATCCACATCATGATTTTACCTCTTAGCCACAAAAAGGTGCCAGGGTAAGGGTATAGGTCAATACCTTTCAATCCATCTGTTATGACCTTGGCTATAATTTTGTGCAAGCTAGTTTGGGGCTCCCTCCGCCCCACCTTCTTGTGGGCTATTTTTTGCATGGCCCTTTTCTTTCTTTTCTCTCAATCAAAGCTTAAATTCTTGACAATAAGATATATATTTGTGCAAGCTGGTGACTGAATTAAGAAATCACCGTTGACTCCATGGGCATTTCGATTATCAGGAGACAGACAACAGTTTCATTTCCCGTTTCATGTTCATAAGCCTGTTAGGTCTTGCTAGGAGAATTGATAAGTTGCGATCCTTTGACGAGCCTAAAATTGATGATGGAGGTAACCATCCAAGTGAATTGGAGAGTTGCTTGTTAGAGGAAATCTTTAAGAGGTCTTGGTTTGGGTAATGTGTGGATGTGATAAAATAGAAATTGCAAACAGTTGCATAATGTAACAGTTTGCAATGGTCACACAGGAAGGACAATTTGGTTGGCTATTGTACATGCATTCTTTTAGACTCTTTGGGGCGGCGTAACGGCAGTCTTTGCAGGAATTCGTCCTTTACTGACCGTTTTATGGATTTGGTTCTTACTAATGTTTTCCTTTGGTGTAAATTTGAGCTTCCTTTTAGTCATAATTGTTCATCTTTTCTTTTCTTTCCAATTGGAAAGCTTTATTGTAGTCACCCTTAGGTGTTGGGTTTTCCCTATTTCATTTATTCAATAAAATGTTTCCTAAAAAAGGAGGACAAAGTATGCATGTGTTGGTACATTGCTGTGGTTTGGATACATAGTGCCTTGAGTCTTCAACTGTAAACAATTCTTTAATGATCCTGTTCTTTTGTTAATGACGAGTTGAGAGCACAAAAACTCAAAAGAGGAATCTAAAACAGGACTACAATTTAAATTGATTACACTAACGAATTGAAGAAAATTTTTGGTGAAGTTCAGCCCAAGAGAAGGCTGTATCTTCCAAAGACTACAAAATCTTTGCTAGTATCTTTGAAATTCTAATATTCCTTTCTGAGGATGACATTAGTCTCATTCTTCCAAATGATTTAAATTGAAAATTTTTGAAGTGTCTTGACAAAATGAAACTGTGTTATATTTAAGATCTTTTAAATAGTAACATTGTTTCTATTCAAGATTTTTTAAATAATAACAGTGTTATTATGTGTGTGTGTACATTCGCATTCTCGCCGGGTTTGTTTGTTTGTTCTTGTACTGGCTTCTGATTTCTGATTAACCTGTTGAAAGGAAAGGATGAGGAAGTCATTGATCTGATAAATTACTGCCCTATATTTGCAGATTTCTTAGTTTCTGCTGCTGTTGCTGAATTTAAAGGCCCAAATATATTTGGCGTGGTTCGTTTGGCTCAGGTAAATATGGAATTGGCCAGGGTTGAAGCCAACTTTAGTGGATTGTCACCTGGAAAACATGGTTGGTCAATCAATGAATTTGGTGATCTGACAAGAGGCGCTGCTAGCACAGGAAAAATCTTTGGTTCTGCAGATTCTGGCCCTAGCAATGAGGTTACCTTTCAACTTGTGACTTTTTAAAGCCATTCCTTTTCCTATTCTTTCATAAAGTTCATATGGCTGTTCATTGGGATTATGCTTCTGCTATAGTTTTATTGTTAGTGTTGGGATGATTAGTTGAAATCAATATGATATTTTTCCTGTGCTAGCAACACCTAGCGGATAATTATTCTATGAGACCAAATCCAAGATAAGAACCAAAAAGGCGAAATTGAAACTAAGCCCACACCATGAGACCAAATCGGTAAATTAACATATGATATCCATATGTACCTTATGAGTCTCTTTCACACTAATGTGGTGTTGTCGCAATGTATTTTCAGCCGCTGGGTGACCTGGGAACATTAGATGCTGATGAAAAGGGCGAAGCCTTTTTCTCTGGTGTCAAACAGAAGCTGCGAGTTTCTGATCTTATCGGACGATCAATAGCCGTGTATGAGACTGAAGACAAATCAGATCCAGGCATTGCAGCAGCGGTAGTAGCTCGAAGTGCCGGTGTCGGAGAGAACTACAAGAAGCTATGTACCTGTGATGGGACTACCATATGGGAATCAAGTAACATGGATTTTGTTACTAGCAAAGTCTAATTGTATCTTCATACTAAACAAGCACACTTAAACTAGCCTACTGCTTCACTTTTTCTTTCTGTCTTCCTAGAAGAAAGAAGTCCCTATTGTGAGGGACACATGGACTCATTCTCTTGCTTTTTGTCACATCATGTAATATTTTGTGTTTTGCTGTGAGCCTGTGACAGTTTCCTGTTCTGGGCTTCTTTTTCAAGAATAAAAAGTTCTTATATATATAATTTGTGAGAAAAAGTTTAACTGGATGAAATTGAGTTTTTAACTTCATTAAGTGGAGAAATGAATATTCTTCAAGTAGTTAATTTGATATCCTTTTGAAGATTTGGGGCTAGGTTGCCTGTTGGTTCTAGTTACAAAATTGTAGAATTGCTTGATTAGGTGTAAAGGGGAGAGGAATAGATGACACTAAAAATTTGTTTATGGTATGGCAATACTGGAGCTTGTTAAAATAGAAGCTAACTCAATTTTTTCCCAATAATTTAAATAAAATAAATTCAATTTAAACCAATCTGCGTAAACCCTAAAATTAACAAGCAATGTGTAATAATCTTTCAAATCATGCAATCTAATCATGTAAACATTTAATTAAATAGAGGAATGTAAAGAGCATAGAGAACCGAAATATATGATGTTGGAAAATTCATGGAGAAAATTGCACCCCGACTCATTTTAGAGGTCCATCATGAAAAATGTCCTACATTATTTTAAAATAATGGCAATTGATCTTTTGCTGATGTTATAACTACGTGAAGTTACAAATTTATCTTTTCTTCTTTGAGGCTGAATGTCAGAGGATGAAAGTATAAGAGCAAGAGTAAGAGAGCGAGACCGTAAGAGAAAAGGAGAGAGGAGAGCAATCTGTGAGAGAAAAAAGAGCGAGAGCAAGAGTGCAAGTGCAAGAGTTAGAGAGCGAGATGATGAGACAAAGGGAGAGAGGAGAGCAATGTGTGAGAGAGAAGGAAGCAAGAGTAAGAGAGCGAGAAAAAACTCATTCCTCGTGTACAAAATTCCTTTTTTGGTAATTTCACCCAAATTTGACGTCAGTAAAGGGTTAAAAAGCCTCATTTTCAAAAAGTGGGGCAAAACTAATTTTCCCCCCAAAATTTGGGTCATTAATCCGGCAAACCCACTTATAATGATTCACACATTTCTAATTTTCTCTTCATCTTTGGCTATCTTATTGCAATTAATTCTCATACATGAGAACCAAACCGATTAACCATTATTTTTCAGTCACTAGACAACTAACACACCTCAATGCTAAGTCATTCTTTGAGGTATGTCTATCATGTGATGAGCTTTCTCACCGTTGAAAGTGTATTCATTTGTTCTTCAAGTACGTTTATCTTTGGACGTCTAGGATTATACCACAATCAGACAACTATGACTGTCTCACCAACTAGGTAGATAGTTGTGCATTCGTCTCATGTTCTTTTTTACTAAATATGATTAACTTATTTAAAAAGTATCTTCAATCGCTCTAATATACCTATCTCAAGAATACAAGCCACCTTAGTCGATCTGCTAAATAGCCTCTGTCTAGGGGAGAATTTTGTCCATAAGATCAATTTTTATCAAATTACACTTCAATTGAGCGTAAATGTTTGATTAAGTTTCTTGATTGCAAATGTTAAAGGCATTCAAATTTGAGAATCACATGCATCAAGATACTTCTTATTTAAAAAAAAAAAAAAAAAAAAATCATTTTTTTCCTTTGCTTGATAAGAAATAAAGTACTTGAGGAAACTCCTCGAACTAGCTAGAGAACATTAATAATTTAAGTAATTAATGTATTTTGATTTTCATTTGTAATTTAAAAAGTACTAGTCTTTAATAAAATTTTAAAATAATTTATGCTATTAACAATATTTAAAATACTTATCTCCATAGACATATCGAAGTTTCGATTTTATGGAAATGTCAGCAAAAATATTGATAAAATGTTGACATCAATAAAAATTTATAAAAATTTTATACAAAACTTGAACAAAATATGTAAATTAATAAATAAATATTAATTATATTATGTTTACCCTTTTGTTACTTCTTCTTTTTATTCCATTTTTTTTTATTTTTTTTATAATATAATGAAAAATTTGATTCACCTTTTATAATTATGTCAATGTTGAATCCATGAAGATGTAGAATGATCGATGAAAATGTTGACATGTCAATGTAAGTTTAATACCTTACTTATTAGTTTATTGTTATTATTTAACCTATTTCAATAAAAATTTACTTTAAATGATTAAATTTAAAATTTTTATTGAAAATATTGGATAAACAATTGAAAGTCCATAATGAAATAGGATATAAATTACGTACCCATATTTTAATTTTTAACCTATAATAACTTGTTCCAAAATATATTTTTTTAAGTTAAACAATTAGTGGAGCGAGATATTTAAAACAACCTCTTGTTTAGAGGGCATAAGCTTTGCACTTGTAGTATAACAAGTGATAGCATAAAAATTTGAACTTTGAATTATGGCTGAAATATTTTTGATCGTTTGAAGGTATTCGACCCATAACCCAATTACATATAAATGGTTTACCTCTCTGTCTTCTCCAATTTTGATGAAGAAATGATAAGATTGCATAAATAAACAGCCCTGTCTTCACCATTTTTGCAGCTCCAATGATAAGATGTCAAAGCAGGCGAGTTCTGTTTTCCTCGAAGAATGGTTGAAGAGCATCAGCGGTATAACCACTGCTCTTTACTCCAAACCCACTTTCTCTTCTGCTCGAGAAATTATCCAAGCATGGGCTGAGCTTAGAAGCTCTTTGGAGCATCAATCGTTTGATGATCGCCACATTCAATCGCTCAAAATTCTTGTTAATTCTCAGTCCTCACTCTATGTTGCAGACCCTCAAGCTAAGCTGGTGATTTCTTTACTTTCTTCTCCCAATTTCTCTATTCCTGATGAATCCTATCCCCTCTTTCTGAGGATTCTTTATATCTGGGTCAGAAAATCTCTCCGACCCTCTTTAATTCTTGTCGATTCATCCGTTGAGGTTCTCTCTCAGATTTTTTCTTCCAAAATTGAATTGAGGAAGAACCCTTTGTTTTTTTCGGAAGGGGTTTTAGTTTTGGGTGCAATTTCGTATCTGCTTTCAGCTTCAGAAAAATCAAAATTATGCTGTTTGGAGTTGCTTTGCAGGGTTTTGGAAGAAGAATATCCACTGGTTGGATCAGTGGGAGGGATAATTCCAGAATTTCTTGCTGGGATTGGTTATGCTTTATCTTCATCAATGAATGCTCATGTTAATAGACTGTTAGATTCTTTGTTAGGAATTTGGGGCAAGGTAGGTGGCCCTGTCGATACTCTTTCTAGTGGGTTAATGATTCTGCACATGATTGAATGGGTGACCTCTGGTTTGATTAGTCTTCATTCTTTTGAGAAATTAGATGTTTTTAGCCAAGCTATTTTAATGTCTTCAAAGGAAAGCTATGCTTCATTTGCTGTTGTAATGGCTGCAGCTGGAATATTGAGGGCTTTTAATACTTACAAAGTCTTGTTGAGTAGTTCAGAAAGAGAAACAATATCTAGAACAAGGATTTCAGCACAGGATTGCTTAGAATCTATAGCAAGAAATTTTATTTCTACTATGGAAGGATCTTCAGTTACAGGCAATGACCATAGAAGGAGCGTGTTTCTATTGTGTATTTCATTGGCAATAGCACGCTGTGGCCCGGTGTCATCTCGCCCACCTGTGCTCATTTGTGTTGTTTATGCTTTGTTGACTGAAATATTTCCTTTGCGGCGTTTATATGCCAAAATTATTGAATTCTCTTTTGCTGAGTTGGGTGCTTTGGGGCTTACTCTAGTGAAAGAACATCTGGGTAGTATTCCTTTTAAGGAAGCAGGGTCCATTGCCGGTGTTCTTTGCAGTCAGTATGCTTCACTTGAGGAAGAGGACAAAAGTTTTGTGGAGAATCTTGTATGGGATTACTGTCAAGACGTCTACTCAAGGCACAGACAAGTCAGTTTGGTGCTTCGTGGCAGAGAGGATGGATTACTAGAGAATATAGAGAAAATTGCAGAGTCTGCTTTCCTCATGGTTGTAGTCTTTGCATTAGCTGTCACAAAAGAAAAGTTAGATTCCAAATATACACTGGAAAGTCAGTTTGATGTATCAGTAAGAATACTTGTTTCATTCTCTTGTATGGAATACTTTCGGCGTATTCGCTTGCCAGAATATATGGATACTATCCGAGGGGTTGTTGCAAGCATTCAGGGGAATGAGTCTGCTTGTGTATCTTTCCTCGATTCAATGCCTACATACCAAGATCAAACTAATGGGCCTGGTACTGGTTTCAAGTTATTTGACATTGTAATCAAGATTAGATTATGTTACTTCATGTTTCTTATATAGGTTCTTATGCTGATATTGTATATACTTTTCAAGGATTTAAAAATTGAAATTCATTGTTTTCCAGATAACTTTATTGGGCAGAAAATACAATATTCATGGACCAAGGATGAAGTGCAAACTGCACGTATGTTGTTTTATGTACGAGTCATTCCAACTTGCATCGAGCGTGTTCCTACCCAAGTGTATGGGAAGGTGGTAGCCCCAACAATGTTTTTGTATCCTGTTCTAAGACGTGCAAATTCTTCTTTGTTTCTTTTTTTTCTTGCTTCTTCTTCATTTTTTCTGGTGAGTTGTTTGCTTTCTTATTACCAAGTCAATAAGATATATGGGACATCCAAATGCAAAAGTAGCCCGAGCTTCACACTCGGTGTTTATAGCTTTCATGTCCGGGAAGGATGACATTGACGATGAAAAGAGAGTGACGTTGAAGGAGGAGCTTGTTTTCTACTACATTGAGAGATCTTTATCAGTATCACTCTCAACTACATACTTCTTTCTTTATTTACTAAACCAACTTCAACTCGATAACTTTTGTTGGAGGTTGAATTTTCAACTGCTATGATTTTAGGGGTATCCTGGCATTACACCATTCGAGGGAATGGCTTCAGGAGTTGCAGCTTTGGTGCGATATCTTCCTGCAGGAAGTCCAGCAATCTTTTATTGTATTGATAGTCTTACTGTAAAAGCTACTACCCTTTGCAGTGAAGACTTCATGGACGACGCTGATTTGTGGAAGACTTGGCAAGGAGACTTGGAGCCTTCCAAGAAAATTTTAGACATGCTTTTACGGCTCATTTCTCTTGTTGATATACAGGTATCATACTACTTTGTACAACCTAAAATGTTTATCCTTCCATTTTTAGTGCAGTAAGCAGTTTATATTCTCTCTTTTAAACAATTTATTAACTTGTGTTATAAATGGAATGTTAATTTCATGTAATTAATTCTGTGGCCAGGATATTATTCAATTAAATGTTGAGGGGCTTAAAGTTATTTGTTAGTGTAGCCAAATTCATGTATTTATGTACTCGAATTAGTAGTTACTGATGAACTAACCTAGCCTAATGATTAGATGAATTCTAGATTCTGGGACCTGAGACTGTTAAAAGCTTCCAGGACTCCACTGCATTATATTATCTAGGAAGGATCTTGATTGGGGAATGAAATAGACCATTATTCATCAGCTGCTAAATTTCTATCTAAATTTGTTTAGTTTGGATTTTGTATCTGGCATATTTTAGGTCCTACCAAGCTTGATGAAGAATTTAGCACAACTGATCATCAAGTTACCCACAGAAGGCCAAAATATGGTTCTTGATCAGTTATACTCCATGGTTTCAGAAGCTGATGATGTCACCCGTAAACCCATGTTAGTCTCATGGCTACAGTCGTTATCTTATCTTTGTTCCCAATCTAAGAGCACAGATGCACGTTCCAATGAGAAGCAAAGTACACGGCTTACAAATTTTGCATGGATTGTTGACCCATTGAACCGTATTCGATCCTATGCACGACTTTGAGGTATAAATGTTTAATTGTCTGTTTTAATTTTCTCACTTCCATAATAATATTGAGTTTATTGTGTGCATTGGGTGCAACAGTAGTTTACTTTTGTGTTTAAAGAAGCAAAAATTTAAGGTTGGGATGTATGTATTTTGTTTATTTATGTGCGTTTGTTTTTGCCTCTAGTTATGTGAGTTATGTTTCTCTTTTTACCTCAATGTTTGAGTCCTCAAAAGTTCATTGCTCTCTTTCCAACCAAATTGGTTACAAAAGGATTTCCATGAAAAGTTTCCAGAAGGTCTCTTATAAGGACCGTCATGAGTTAGCCTAGTGTTAAATAAAGGGGTAGGGCATGACCTTGATAAAGGGCTAAGAGGTCATGGGTTCAATCCATGGTGGCCACCTACCTAGGATTTATTATCCTAGAGTTTCCTTGACACCCAAATGTTGTAAGGTCAGACAGGTTGTCTCTTGAGATTAGTCGAAACTGGTCTGAACACTCACGGATGTAAAAAAAAAAGAAAAAAAAAAAGGAAAAAAAAGCCTCTTATAAGAAAAACTCATGCCATAAGAACATTGCATGAATAACTCAATAATTCGGGGACGGCACCGATTAATTGAAAACAAAGATGTCATGAAGTAGAACCGAAAGAGCACATGAGAGAGATGGCCCAAAAATTCCATTCTCTTATCAGCTGCTTAACCCTTAGGTCTCTTTTATTTCATTTTTAAAGGCTTCTTGATATTTCTTTTAATTGTTTTTTTTAAAAAAAAATCCTCTTAATAATTTTGAACATTTGCATACGAACCATGAACATTTTTTTTCCCTTTAGAGATGTTTAAATTGGAGCAATGTAATTGTTTGTCATGTCAGTTTCGCTTGATGAATGGAACAAGAAGTTGAAACCTAGTGCATGTGGCAAGATCACCTGCAGGAAGTGTGAACAGTTATTATAGACATAAAAGAAGGCTTTCAAGACAGATGGTGCAGAATAAATACTAGTATACTAGGCACTATAAACCTCTAGATTCCTTATCAGATAACTAAAAGCTGTAATTTTTAGTTTGATATATCACTAGAACCTAAGGGCCCATCAAAGGCAATAATGGAAACAAAAAACATTTTCAGGTGTAAAATGAAATTTTTGTCTTTTAATTATCTAGGCTTTGACCATGAGGATAACCCTAAAGAAGCCTTTCTGGATAGGTTCAAGGCTAACTTAGTTAAATGGAATGCTCATATCTGTGAAGGTGGATGGCTCACATTGGCTCAATCACTCTCAAGTAAACCTAACTACTTTTTCTTTCTTTTCAATATTTTTGTTAAACTTGTCAAGATTACTCTGGACTCTTGATAGAGAGGTGCTAGATTTCATTGAGGGAGTCATCTTGTTAATTAGAAATAGAATTTTACACTCCTTGTATAGGAGGGGTTGTATAGATTCATTCATGAGGAAGAAGGTTCGCAGACGAAGACCAATAGAAGAAAATGTGGTCTAGAAGGCAAGGGTTGGTTGACAGGTTCTTAAAGAAGCAAGGTTGGCTGCCCTTGGTGTAGCATTCATAAATGTGGCGAGTTGTTTGATCGTTTCCTTGGATTTAAGCTAGAAGATAGGCAGAAAATCAGATTTTGGAAGGATTACCGGCTTTGATCCTCTCATTTAAAGTTTTCCTTTCTGGATATTTATGTCCCCTCTAACCAAAAAAACTTACGGTAAGTGACTGCTGGAATTGGGAACATGATAACTGGGATTTGGGGCTTAGGAGGAGTTTGTTGGACTTGATTTGAACAGCAACAGGGACATTTTGGTCATTTGACAATTCTGAGTGTCTTCTCTTGCAAATCTCCTCCTCCTCCTCTGCATCTAACCATGTTACAATTACAAGTGATTAGAAATTTAATATAACTCTGTATTCTGTTTTGATGCATGACATTGAGCTGGTGAAGAAAGGCTTATTATGCTTAACTTTCAACATAGTTAATGAATTTCCAATTGATATATCACTGTTGCTGCTTTTATATGTATTCTTAGTTGGTAGAACTGAAACTAGAACTAAACCCCATCTGTGTTTTAATGTCGCGACTTCACTCATTGCATTTAATTCCGATTTTACTGTGTGTTTTACATAGGTGTTGTCGCCCAAACTTGCTTACCTCGAGAACAACATATTTCAATCAAGCTTATTGTCCCTAGTTTATCTAAGGATTGCACCCCATTTTGGTCAGTCTGCAAAGTGAAAATGAAAGAAGCTTTGAAACATCCCTAGTCTTATTCTTTGTCTTTCGGTAGAGATTTTCCCATTCTTTTAGTTACCTTAAAAGAGAATTGTTTACAAAACGAGCTGCACGAAAAGAGGGCAAGCCATAACGGACGAGAAGCTATATGACTCAACTCCAACGTATTTACTTATATGATATAGTTGACCCCTTCAAGTATTTATTATTGGTATAAGAACGATGCAGTATTCTTTTTCGCATTGGGGTGTCCCTCAACTAGAATGAAAAGGCTGTGATCAATAAATGTTATGATTTATTTGTTTATGTTAATCTACTTTGGAAGTATCCTTCAGCAACATACTAAACTTTCTCTGAATCATTTTACCAATGTAGTGTATCGTGTATGTGTACATTGACTAATGTATTGTATATATTAGCCATTTCCTTGCATGTTTCATGATTTGATCTTATGATGTTCTTTCTTTTCTTGCTTGTTATTTTATTTTTTCCTGAAGGAATTTTATAGGGGCTATCCAAAATGCAGTAACTTAAGATACAATATATTCTCCTCTACACTGATATAATTTCATAAGATGGAGTTTCTTCTTCCTGTTTATGTGATTCTTCCTCCCTTTTTCTAGTTCTAAGATTTGTGAATAATGGCTTAATATAGGATTAATGGCACATCAAAACCAATTTAGATATGGAGTTAAAAAGAAGATTTTGGTGTGCTATGAATTCAAAATCTAAGGGAAAAGTGATTTATAGTAGCCCTAATCAGAGTTCGAATTGTTTATAAACTTCGAATTGTTTATCAACTTAAGTTTAGTTCAACAAGGTCATATGTTGAAGTCTCTAAAATTAATGAATTTAGGCTATTGGCATGCCTACAAGTTATTAACACCTGAGCCAAGCAATATTGGAAAGAAAATTAATTTGAAGAATCTAATTTAAATTAAATTATGAAAAATATCTAATCAATTTTAATTTATAATTAATTAATTAGAGTTGTTGAATGTTGATCTTGAACTCTTTGAATGGTGTTTGATAGAACTCTAAATTTTAAAAATATTTAATAGATTTTTGAATTTTCATTTTGTAAAATAGGTTTTTGTCATAATTCACACATTTTAAAATTTAAGGAACTATTTAATCTAAATTTGATAGGTTGGGGTCGACTAATAAGTTTGTGAATTCTAAAAAATAATAAATACAAAATTAAAAATTTAGAAATTTATTAAATATTTTCGAACTTCAACAACTTGCTACACATAATTGAATGGTTAAAAACGTATGAAACATTTATTTAAAGAGTTTAGTAGTATTAGACAGAATGAAAAAGAATTAGTAGAATCACAACTATAGAATATGATCCTAATCTAAATGCATACATTTGTCTCACACATTATAGAGATGGTGAGAGAAGATATATTTACATCCTAGTGGGTCTATAATTTCAGATATCATTGTTTCTGCCACAAATAGGATCTAATAAAGAGACATGCAGTATATTATTTTCTAAAATGAGAAACATCGATAGCGATTTCATTGATTGAATGAAATTACAAAAGGGTAAGGATTGCTCATGAATGAATATGTAAAACGTTAGTATCACGTTATATTGATGTCAAATCTTCCAGATTATAAAAAAATATGGATAGAAATATCTAACATATTGATTTTCTTAACTTATGTTTTTATGAGTTCAACAATATTTGAGGATGGGAGAATTCGAACTTTTGACTTCTTGGTTGAGGATACATGCCTAAACTAGTAGAGTTATACTTAACTTGACATTTTGTTCCTTCTAACGAATGCCCTTTCAATAGGGAAGCCAAGCCCAGTCTAACTACTTTCGAAACTCTTTCGAGTTAAGGCTTTGGAAAAGTCGACGTGCTGTACATGACTTCCCTACCGTGATCCGATTTCATAGGATAGAAAAAAAAAAAGCGTGAAAAATATTCATCGCGCTTATATTTTAAAATTGGGTTAGGTTTTAGGAAAGATGTCGAGCTGGAAGTTCATCCCTAACCCGATATCAATATGAACGTTGGAAGTGCCTTTTGACGTTTATATTTTCGTAGGTTTGTGTTTAAAGACATGTATTTCACTTTTTAATCTTTTTCTTAGTGTTTTACAGTACACTTAAATTTGAAAAGAAAAAGAAGAAACGATGAAATTTTCAACTAGGACTCACAATTATGTAGCATCAATTTATTGAAGCTTAAGCTTCAATCTTCTTCAATTTAAAATCTTTTTTTTTTTTTTTTTTAAAATTAAAATTTGGTATTTTATGTTTTGCGTGTATGATCCATGTGATGTTATAAAATCGTAATAAATACACATTTTTTTAGTAAATAATAAATGCACATAATGGATTGCATGTCAAATTCAATTATTTAATTGTTCTACGTGGATTAAAAACCGAAATCTAATTCCTTCAATTGGAAGCCTTTTTCAATCAATTATTAAATGTTTCAACACTACCTTCACATGTCATGTTTTTCTTTTTTCTTTTTTTTTTTTTCTTTAAAATTGTTTTTTAACCTATGATCTTGAAAATATATATCTGAATTAAGTTAGATACCGTTAGTTTATTATTATTTTTCTTTCTATAAATCATTTACTTTTAACCAATATGTAAATTCAATGCTTTAACCTTCAAATTATTATTATTTTTTTTATGTGAAGATCTTCTCAAAGTTTTTATCCAACTCTTTCAATTATTAGATTTAACAATGAGATCTAAACTCAACCGTCGTTAATCACAAAGTGAGGCTTTCTTCCTATTTTAGAGCATAAATATCTTTAAATTCCAAAGAGAAGCTGATGTTATCGGTGTAAAAGAAGATAAGGAGAGATGAACCACATACCCTTGGTCATTAACCGAATACCAGTTGAGTAATGCTCGCTTTAGCTTGAAGACTTCATTTGGAATATGAGATAAAAATTTTGAGAATTAATATAGTAGTTTTCTAATAATTTCAAGGTTATCGAGATTTGATTTTATTTTAATTGTACAAAAGTTGCCATCTCAACTATATTAGTCGCGATATATGATGAAGCGCATTTGGTTTATTTAACTTTAAATATTTTGTTTTGAAAAATGAAATATATATATTATTAAGTTAATAGTAGTAAAAACCTTATTAATTTAATAAATGATTTGTTAACCAAAGCGTGAGACCGAAGTCTCTAAAATTGATACGATACCAAAAATAAATAAATATCCAATAATATACCGACAGTCTAAATTTATAATTTCCATATTTAAAATATATAAGTAAAAGAAAAAAAGAAAAAACATTTTATCCTAATCCAACGGCTGAGATCCATGCTTATCCCAAATCTAAAGAAGAACCATCCGATCACATAGCCCTCACGTTCTCCTTCGTTATCAATCGTCTTCCTCAACCTCTCTTCTTCCTCCAGATCCGATCTCTCACTCTTCCTTTCTCTCTCTAAAACCTGAACTCTCTAGAGAGAGAAAGTCTCAGCTTCCTCTCTCCTCGCTCTCTCTCTCCTCCCTTTTGGCCATGGTGGAGGCTCAGACATGGACCACTCGCCGAATGAGCAACCCTCGCCTGGACTCCTCCACCGCCGCCGCGGACCAGGCCGTCGACATTCCAATGACGCCACCGAGCGACGTTCGCAACAGCGCCGCCGGTTTCCCGATCGGATCCTACCTATCGCCCAACATATTGACGATGGTAATTATACTATCATGGTACTTATCCAACATTGGCGTTCTTCTTCTCAACAAATACCTTCTAAGTTTTTATGGCTACCGGTACCCGATCTTCCTCACGATGCTTCACATGCTTGCTTGTGCGGCTTATAGCTATGTTGCTATTAATTTTCTTGAGATTGTTCCGTTGCAGCACATTCTTTCTCGTAAACAGTTTTTTAAAATCTTTGCTCTTAGCGCCATTTTCTGTTTCTCCGTTGTTTGTGGGAATACATCTCTTCGTTACCTTCCGGTTTCGTTTAACCAAGCCATCGGTGCTACCACGCCATTTTTCACTGCGATTTTTGCTTTTTTGATTACTTGTAAGAAGGAGTCTGCTGAGGTTTATCTTGCGCTTTTGCCTGTGGTTTTTGGGATTGTTTTGGCCAGTAATAGTGAGCCATTGTTTCATTTCTTTGGGTTTTTGGTTTGTGTTGGTTCTACCGCTGGGCGAGCGTTGAAATCTGTGGTTCAGGGGATTTTGTTGACCTCGGAGGCTGAGAAACTGCACTCTATGAATTTGTTGTTGTACATGGCTCCAATGGCTGCTATGATT
Organism: Citrullus mucosospermus; assembly: GCA_030954485.1. Classification (NCBI taxonomy): domain Eukaryota; kingdom Viridiplantae; phylum Streptophyta; class Magnoliopsida; order Cucurbitales; family Cucurbitaceae; genus Citrullus; species Citrullus mucosospermus. Next base: position 3,937,843 of record CM062064.1, on the reverse strand, counting down.
TTGCTTCCTTTTAGTCTTTATATTGAAGGGAATGTAGCTGCCATTACTGTCGAGAAAGCTCGAGGGAATTCATTTATTGTGTTCTTGTTGCTTGGCAATGCTACGGTGGCTTATTTGGTGAATTTGACCAATTTCTTGGTGACCAAGCACACCAGTGCCCTCACATTGCAGGTTCTTGGGAATGCAAAGGCTGCTGTTGCGGCTGTTGTTTCTGTTTTGATCTTCAGGAACCCTGTTACGGTGATGGGCATGGCAGGATTTGCTGTGACTATCATGGGTGTGGTGCTTTACAGCGAGGCCAAGAAGAGGTCGAAAGTGACAACCCACTGAAGATAAGATATGATCTGGATTAACTTTATATGCATGGATTGATCTGATCTCTATGGAAAATAAGGGTGCGTCCATTTTCTTTGATTTATTGCTTTTTTGGCTAAATCTTTCATAGTAGAGAATGAAATGTATAGGATTCATGGAGAATAGGGAAGTTTATTGATCCTCTTCTTTTCTTCTTTGAATTCTTCTCAATTGAAGTGGCCACTAGGAGTGAATTCCCTCTCCTTTTGGGGCCGTCCCGTAGCTTGTATACTTCTGCTGCATATTGAGAAACATGAAGATGATTCAAATATATAATGTTCAATTTGATTCTATGGGGAGGGAAAAAATTCTTCTCCCTACCTCCATTTTGTTGAAAGTTTCTCTCTCTTTTTTTTGGGTACGTTACTTTCGATTGAACAAATTCTTACTGATGTATGTAAATTGCAATGGAAGATAAAATAGAAGAGGTTAAAGTAAAGCCCAGCTCTTGGAGTAGTTACATGAAAAGATACAAAGTTGAAATTGCATAGTTCTGAAAATCTCACACAAGCCAAATGGCTTACCAATGTGTCATCTTATTCTTTTGCCCCATATATGAATGACTTTGTTGCTATTCTTTCAGATGGCCATGTGTGTTCTCTGTTTTGGTTGTTTTCTGTATTATCACATGCTGTGATTTTTCACCTTTTGATTTCTTTCCTTGTTTCACGGGGAGCAAATCCTTGAAAAGTATATTATTTTTCAACGAAATTTTGGTTTGTTTATAGCTAATAAAACTCCTAACCTATTTCCTCCAATGAAAACCAATTGTTCTTTAGGATTCAACTGTCATAGTGATTAGTGATGATCCCGAGCACATTTTACTATTGGACTAATAGTTTGATTTACTCTGGTTGATCCCTATGGCTGTTGATAATCAGCTTTGGTTTCTAATAACACATTCAAAGGATATGGAAACCTTTTAAGGATCACTTCTGATGAATGAGTTATTGTTCCTTTATTGCGTCTAAATGGTTCGTTTCGTCCATAATCTTATTACTTACATTTATGTTCTGTTCATCTAATGGATATATCATACTTTTCATTTGCTAGGAATATAAGTTCGATTCTCTCCTTTTGGAGCCCGTTAGAAAAACTAGTTTTGGGCATATACTTTCAACTTAGAAGTTAGAGTCTTGAATTTCTCCCCCAGTTACAATACAGAAAAACCAGGAACCATTTGGCTTAATCTTTGGACTGATTGCTGTAGAGAAACTTTAGTGAATCATTTTGGATTATTTTAATAATGTTTTGGACTGAATTCTTTTGCATGGTTGCTTGAGATATGAGATCTCTTATAGAATTCAAGAAGTTCATTATCAAAAGGCTTGAACTGAAGTCTGCAGATCATTTTCAAAAGATTGGAAGGCTAAACTTCCTTCTCATCTTTTGTGTTGTTTTATTTAGTTGAAAATGATTCAAGACCTAACCCACATCCAACTTTCAACGAATGAAATACACTGTGCACTAACCTTGTTGCTTTGAGGTTAGATTAGTTATTAGCTTCTCCAGAAAGGGTTTTTGTTTTATTTTTTATTTTATTCTATTTTAATGTATTTATTTTTGGTTCAGCCATTGCGAAGTGAAAATTGTTTGAGATGATTATTAATGTCTTATTAGATGAGTTGGTCAGAAGGGTTATTTTGGTTTTATTGTTAAACTTTCAATGTTCACTTTAAAGGAGAAAAAAAAAAACTTTTTTTATTTCATTAGGTTTTCAACTTTGAAACTCTATGTTTGATAAATTATTGATTATTAACGAGTAGATGAGATTAATGTGATTGGCTACAGTGAAATAGATGATAAACCAATATTTATCATTAAATTTGAAAAGGAAGAAGAATCCATCTCAGTGAGGAGGGAAATTGAATTTCTCGCTTCAAGATTGATAATATAAACAAAATGTCTTCGTTTATCGTATCAATCTAGAATTAAATTTTAATACAATTTAGGGTATTTTTTTAAAACTCAAAAGAATGTAAAACGAGAGAGATTTGATTTGGTGGACAGTGGATTGTCTACTTCAAAAAAGAAAACTTGACATGTGAGTTTATGTCTCTCTTTAAAACAATAATGAACAAATTGAGACTTTGATAAAGAGTGAGCAATGCTTTATATCCACGTATATTTGTGTGTATCAAAACACTGCCTTTTTATAAACATATCAAGATAATTCACCATTACTTTAGATTCAATTTTTCAATTTTGGAATCAATTTTTTAGTATTGTATTTCCTATACTTAGTCTGTATTCAAAATTTGAATAAACAAAATAAATGTTGTTTAGAAGTGGTTTTGAAATAGTTATGATCACTTTTCAAAAGCAAAATTTGTTCTTAATGAATTAAAATAATTTTTTATGGTATGAAAATCAAACATTAAATAGACTTTTTATATTTACTAACATTTTTAGAAGTGATTTTAACAATTTCTACCAACATCTTTTGAAGTGATTAAATAATTTCAAAATAATTGCATAAACATGTCATAACTATATAATAAATTTACGAATGAATTTATTTACTATCATTGGATTGAAAATAAATAAAAAAGAATTAAGAAGTTAGATTCATAGCCAAAAAGAGAAAAAAAAAATAGTATTAGTAAAATAAAAGGTAATACCAGTTTAAGTATAACTCAATTCGTTGTGTAAATAACAAATAAAACTCTCAATTTCTTTCCTTTCAAAAAAACAAATTCTCAATTTCTTTCGAAGAATAACATTCTTTCAATAGGTTTTAATAACCACTCTCCCCTTGTAAACACCAATAATAAATAAATGTAATGGGTGAATTTTGGTCTAACGAAATAAAACCAAAAGTTAAGATAATATGAGATAAAATAAAATAAGATAAAATGAAATAGGAAAGGATTTGATATTGCCAAGAATTAGAAAAATCTCATATCCTAATCTAAGTAGATTTAAGGTAAATACTAGATTAAATCCTCTATAAATAATTTATAACTTCCGACTTCTTCTTTTACTGGCTTAGGCATTATAACTTTTTTCTTTCTCTAAATTACAAATTTACTGGTGATGGCACATGAGGCCGTTTTTTCCTTCGACCAAAATTTGCCTTCAACAATAAGGATGAGAAAAAATGTAATCTTTTCTATGTTCAAATTACTAATACAAAATTCCACTTAATCTTGACACAAGATTTAAATGAGTATTTTTATGCGAACAAAATCAATATACATAGGTTATGGTCGATTTTAGATCGCATGAAATAATTGACATAAAATAGGAACAAAAACGATTAGATTAAAAAAAAAAAAAAAACAACAAGATTCAGGCCAAAAGTAGCACCTTATGACCAAAAAAGGCCTACGGGAAAGGGTTGGCTTGGGTCTTGGTTGAGGTCAAGCCTAACAAAATACCTAGCGAGGTCATTTTGGTTTAAGGGGCTAGAAAAGTGTTCGGACTCAATCTTGGCCAAGACCAAGCCTTGAAAAAATGGCCAATGAGGCACGCCCCGACTTAAAGAGATAAAAGTTATCCTAATGTAACTTTGTAACTCTATGGAAAATAACCTAAGTCATCTATTTCTTTAAATTCATCATTATATATAACCTTAGAGGTAGTAAGTCAATCCTCACTCACAAATCTTAAACCTTCCACACTCTTTCACTCACTAACTTAAGCATCATAATGTGTGTGGCAAATACCACAGTGGTGTGTAGGTTTCCTAGAAAAGTTCAAACTCATAACTTTTTCTAGAAGAGCAAATATAGAGATGGAGATTGAACCTTCAACCTCATGGGCGCCATGTTGGGGCGTAGATCTAGTTCAGGCTATTACCCTATAGACAAAACTCCTTTGGTTAGGGAATGCGTTTGAGCTAACTTGTAAGAAAACTAGCACTGGTGTGGTGTAGAGTCGAACATATCTAATGTCTAAGTTAATATATGAAGCGTTTGGTTCAATTAAACACTTCGAATATTGTTTACCCTCGAGGTGGTGGAGTGGGGCTTATTTATTGAGCTAGTTATCTGACATTTGCTTGAGACGCTTGAAATATCAATAGTGTCAGCGTAGATGTGACCCTCAAGGTTACAAGATATTAGTCAATGAGCTCGGCTCAATTATTTTTCTTCTGTAGGTTAAACAAAACGAGCTCAGTTGGTCGAATTGGAGCTTGAGAGTTTGGCTTTTAATCTTGGGACATGTTGACTCTCAAGTAGACTCTCGAGATGCATTTGGACTTGAGCTTGAGTCATTCGTCAATCAACTATCAACACATGTCAATTATCATTAAATTATATATTTACTTTTTCCTTAAACTTGTAACTTGAGTAAGAGAAAAAATAAACTACTTGTGGAGAGTAATTAATAATTAAATATTTAAAACTAAAATTTCCAACAGACGAGTCACAACCATGACCTTTTTGTTCCCAAGTAGACATTAAATAATGCATTAGTGATTATGAATGCCATTTTGACACTTTTTTTAAAAAAGTACTTTCTTTTTATATGGTTTCCATATTCAACCCGTGAATTTTAATTATTTGTGTCATCCATATTTTCTTTTCGTCTACTTTTTGGGAAAATATAATTGTTTGATTTCACGTTCTTTTAGTTTTATTTTACGTTTTTATTTAAGAAAATCGTTTTACATGATAAAATTATTGAAATATTTATAAATATACCAAAATTTTAAACATTGATAGATATCTATGTAGGTCTATCGCAGTTCATCACAGATTAAAATATAAATTTTTTTGTTATATTTGTAAATAGTTCAACAGTATTGTCATATTTGAAAACATCTCTTTTATTTATATCATACTTCTAGTTCTTTTTTTTTTCTTTGAAAAGAACTAGTTCCATTAATATAATTAATAAAGATTTGTTTATGTATATATATGGCACATCAAATATGGAGACGAAGATTAAAATTTGACTTAGTACATGTCAATTATAACTATGTTATGCTCATTTTGATGATTTTTTTAATATATTATAAATGTTAATAAGATACGTGAATTTGTTAGCAAAAACCATGATTGACTGGATTGGAATAAAATTTAAAAAAATCATAATGGGGAAAAATTAGTTATCATATTTATAATTTTATCACAAAAAATATTAGAAGTTTTTTTTAAAAAAAGAAAAAACCAATATACCATTTTTTATTAATAAATATCTATCACTGATATACTATTATTTTAACGCTTCTCAAGGCTAAATTTCAATAACTAGTATACATTAACTATAATAGACATAAACTAATATAATCACTAATCAATTTGTTAAGTTGGGATCTATGGAGGGATTTTCCGACTTATCTAACTTTATATTTGAGCTAGACTTATAATTACACCATATTTTTTGCTTTGTGCTAGAGTTGCTATTATTTCGTACTATATTTTTGTGGGATTGTGGGCTATATTTCTATATATATTGTAATTGTGTCTAAATTTAGTCCATTTATAGGCATAGAGATCAGAGATTTAATTTAGATATATAGCTACCATGTTCAAACTAAAAAGAAAGAATATATACCTATGAAATTTATGACAAAGTATTTCAATCTTCATCTTTGCTATTTTAGAGATATATTTCAATATCTAAAGTGTATCAAAGATTAACAACAATGGTGGCATCGACAATGAATGGAGAAAAAGAAAAATAAAATACGAGGAAAAAAGACAAATAATTTATTAAATTATGCTAATTATAGTTTCAAATCAATTTAATGCCCACATTATAGGAATTTTTTTTTTTTACAAAACTTTATTCAAATAATAATATTGAGGTAGTAATTTTTCGATCAATTAAATCTTTTTAATAATTTTTTTATGAGTCCTTGGTACTCGAAGAAGTGTGAAACTCGCAAATCCATTCTACGAAGAAATTGAAAAATGGGGAGTCTTCATTATTCGTAATTAATTATTTCTTAATTGATTTTATAGAAATTCAAAAAAATATCTCTATATATATTATATAGAAAATATCTATATATAAAGAAATAAATATTGGTATGGTAGTCCGGTCAAATGATTTCAGGGTCCATTTAAAACTACTTTTCAAATCTCAATGACTAAAGTGTTCATTTTGAAATTTTAGAGACTAAATAAAGACAAATTTTAAACCTCGAGGCTAAAAGTGTATTTTATTTATTTATTTATTTAATTCTAAATACATTAAGAGCTATTTAAAAAAATTAAAAAAACAAAAAAAAACTTGTATTTATTTATTTAAAAGTCATATTTTGAAATAATGAGTATTTTTTATAATTTAACTTTTTTTTTTCTTTTTTTTTTTTCAAACCAAAACTCAATTTGAATTTATGGCCACAAATGTTACCTAGGAAACAATAAATGTCATCCCACGAGATATCCCTTCACCAAAGTATTGGTCTCAATTTGATTTAACATATCAATCCCCCACCTACAAAGAAAAGAAAAATAAATAAATAAATAAAACCCTACTTTTTCCCAAACTCTCGTGAACAATAAGAAGAACCTCATGAATCATCAAAACTCAAACAATATAATATACAATCTTCCCCATTTCTACAATTTCAAATTTCAAAACAAACATAGAGAAAAATGGACCAAAAATTACAAACCCCTCTTTCCATTTTTCATGCAAACCCTAATCTCGTTGACATTCACGAAGTAGTTCTAGAAGAGGAGAACGAGGAGAAGGAAGAAGAAGAGCACACTCGGCCAACAATGACATCTGTGTTGGCCGATGCTGTCGAGAAGCGGCCTAAGAAACATAACAACAATAATCGACTACGACCACCACCACCACCACCACCACGAGCAGGGGGTTTCGATAGACAAATGTCGTTGGAAACGGGTTTGAATCGGGTTTCGAAAGGGAAGGGTATTGAGAGAATGGCTCTTCCAAGGAGTGGAAGAAGCTTTGGAGGGTTTGATTCAACCATTATCGAAGGGAAGAAAGCAGATTTTAGTATGTTTAGAACAAAATCAACTCTTAGTAAGCAAAATTCTCTATTGCCATTGAAGAAAGATCATAGAGATCATCAAATGGATCAGTCTCATCAAAGAACTTATGGAAGCTCTGAAGGAATGGATGAATCTGTGAATAAAAGTGTTCCTGTTGGAAGATACTTTGCTGCTCTTAGAGGACCTGAACTTGATCAAGTCAAGGTATAATAATATGCTATGTATTCATCAAATATAACTATTTAGGTCGTGTTTGATAAAGATTTCATTTTTTTTGTTTTTGTTTTTGAAATTTAGGTAATGTTTTCTTCCAATTTATCAATTTTGAATTCCCAGTTCAATTATATAAATAAAAATAAATAAATTAAAAACCACTTTTTTTAGTTTTCAAAAATTGATTTGTTTTTTTAAAACATTATTAGAAAGTGGATAACAAAACTTAGAAAGTTAATTATGATTGAAAGTAAGGATTATAAGCTTAATTTTTAAATGGTCATCAAACAATGTTTTCTAAGCGAAAATTTGAAAAGTAAATAGTTTTTAAAAATTTGTTTTTATTCTTTTCAATTAAATTAAGAATTCAAATACATTTGAAACTAATGTGAAAACATAAATTCTGAAAACTAAAAACTACGAATTAAACAACTAAATCCTTTAACTCTACTGTTTGAAATTTTTTCCATATTGTTTAAAAATTTTCTATTTATTAGTCTATTATGTTTTAACCTTTCTCAATTTAATCTCACTATATATCGTTGATTAATGTTAAAATTGGTTGATAATAAATTCATATTGGATAATATAATTAGTGAATTTTGGTGAGAATTTTGAGAAAAAAATTCTAAAATAAAAACTCAAAATTTCTACCCCTCAATCTTCATAAATATATATAAGTGGAGAGAAACTAAAAGTATTTTTTTATAAGTATTTTAAATGATAAATTTATTAAAAATATTTTTAAATATAACAAAAAATGTTATTGTTTATCATTAATAGACAGTGATAGATGGTAATGGTCTACAAATGTTTATTACTGTCTTTTGTGATATTTTGTTATATTTGATTTTGCTATATTTAAAAACAATCCAACATTTTTCTCTTAAATATTTGTTTTTATAAGTTTATCTTCAACCAATTACAACGTTTACCAACCTTTTTATAACATTAGGAATTACTTTGAAAATATTTTAAATTAAACTAAAATTAGAAAACACTTTAGGGATCAATTAGCCCAAGAAATCAAACCCATAACCCGCATAGGAAAGAGTAATAATTATATATAAATACCTCAATTTAACTCGAACTTAAATACTTCATTCTTATCAATTGGAACCCACATCCACATCATCAAAATAGCTCTCTTATCAAAGTTTATAATACAAACTGATCGAAACTACCGATTTTTCTCAACCCAACTCATCAATTATGTGAAAGTAATCTTAGCACAACAATAATTAACATGTATTTTCATTCTTGAAATGAGAAGTTTGATCTTCTATCTACACTGTTATTGTACTAAAAAAAGTCAAAGTTGAGTCGTAACCTATTAACTTAACGTTTTTGGTTCAATGATGTATCGACATAATATCATAATAGAAAGACATTTGTATTTGTTTAAACTTCTGTAATGTCATTTTCACAGGACTACGAAGACATTCTTCTCCCAAAAGACGAAAAATGGCCATTCCTTCTCCGATTCCCGATTGGATGCTTCGGTATCTGCCTCGGCCTCAGCAGCCAAGCCGTGCTGTGGCGGGCGCTCGCAACGAGCCCCGCCACCAAGTTCCTTCATATTTCCCCATTCATCAACCTTGCCATTTGGGTGTTGGCCACAGCTGCTCTGTGCTCAGTTACAGTGGCTTACATTCTCAAGTGCATCTTTTACTTTGAAGCTGTAAGGAGAGAGTACTTCCACCCTGTTCGTGTTAACTTCTTCTTTGCCCCTTGGGTCGTCTGCATGTTCCTTGCCATCAGCGTCCCGCCGCGGTTCGTGTCGGAGCCGCTTCACCCGGCTGTTTGGTGTGTCTTCATGGGCCCATACTTCTTGCTCGAGCTTAAGATTTACGGGCAATGGTTGTCCGGAGGGAAGCGACGCCTTTGTAAGGTGAGTGTGTTAAACTATCATAAACTCTTAAGCTTTAAGCCAGCGTTTGGTAATTTCTTTTTATTTTTTAAAATTAAATATATCTTCTCAATTTCTTATATTCTTTTACATCTTTCTTAAAGTAAAAGAGTTGAATCATTAGTCATTCCAAAACCAAAATCAAGTTTTTAAAAACTACCTTTTTTTTAGTTTTCAAAACTTAGTTTAGTTTTTGAAAACATTGGTTAAAAGTAGATAATAAAGCCAAAAATGATAAAAATAGTGTTTACAGGCTTAATTTTCAAAAACTAAAAACAAAAAATCAAATAATTACTAAATAGGGCATAATTTACAGGTTTGTGCTTATTTAGTTTTAGTTTAGATCTTAGTTTAATTAATGTTTTAAGTTCGTTCATTTATTTTGATAATTATTCTCACATTACAATTACTCTCGATTAATATTCATTTACCTACTCGCTTCAATCAAGCAACTTATGTGACATCGTTCAAAAAATAGGAAAAAAAAAATATATGAGTAGGTACAGCCTAAGTTATCTCATACTCTCCCTTTCTTAACTCACAAAATGAAAAATGAAAAGAAATCATTTAAAAAAAAATTGTGTTACTTGGCGCAATTTCATTAGGCGTTGGCCAAGAGGTAGGGTGCACCCAATTTTTTTTTTTTTTTTGAAAAAAAAAAAATTATGCACTTCATCATATGCTCACATTAGCACACTAACCTGCACAATTGAACCTACATTATTTATTTGATAAAAGAAAAAAGTAAAGGCAAAAATTATTATTTTCTTTTCTTTCTTTTTAACAATAAAATGGATAAACGTTTTGAAAAAGTTGAAAGCATCACAACAAAATAAACTTACAAAACCGATAGCTGAAAATAGTAATACTAATTGGAAAGGAAAAGTATGATTTGTAGATTGAAATGCAAGAGATCCTTACTACCACACCATACATGTTAAATGATTTAATCATTTATTCAGGTGGTGAACCCGTCATCGCACTTGTCGGTGGTCGGGAACTTCGTCGGGGCGATACTGGCAGCGAAATGTGGGTGGTTGGAGGCAGCAAAGTTCTTATGGTCAGTTGGGTTTGCACATTATTTGGTGGTGTTTGTGACACTTTATCAAAGGCTGCCGACGAGTGAGGCACTGCCGAAGGAGCTACACCCTGTTTACTCAATGTTCATTGCTGCCCCTTCAGCAGCCAGCATTGCTTGGCAGACCATTTATGATGACTTTGATGGCTTGTCAAGAACTTGCTTCTTCATTGCTTTGTTTCTCTACATTTCTCTTGTTGTTAGGATCAACTTCTTCACTGGATTCAGGTCAGAAAATGTTTTTTTTTTTCTTTTAATAGATTCCTAAACTTTTTTAACCTGATGTTGAATTTATGATTGGTGTCGTTAGTTGACGTGACATGTTGTTTGGATTGACTTTGATAATTTAGTTCAATGTGATTAAAAAAAACCGTTGAACTTTGCCCTTTATTTCAAAAATACTTTTATGTTTTTTAAAGTTAGAAATATTACCATTGAACATTCATATAAATGTTTCAAGAATACCCCATTGGAGATAAAAATTCTTTAGAATTTAGACGGAAATTGAGATGTGAGATAATGTAGTATGTGACAGAAGAACAAAAAATTTGAATCACTACAACGTTTTAGGTCATCAACATGCAATTCTAAGTTCTAGTTTTTGTTTGGAAATTCTGAAGAATTTATACTCCAAGGGTAGTTTTGAAATGTTTATGAAAGTTGAGAGATAATATTGCAACATTCAAAAGTATAGAGGTATATTTTAAACAAAGAAAATTTCAAGGGTATTTGTTATAATTTAGCCTAAAAGAAGGGTCATTGGTAGAAAATAGATCCTTCAACTTTTACAAGTTTTAAACAAGTCCCCACCTAAACTTCCAAATTTATTTTTATCCAGTAGGTTGATGAACTTGAAAAATGTCATCCAAGTCCTTCAAGATTACCTCCAAATAAGTCATTTACCTATTCAACATTTAAAAAAAAAAAAAATTAAATATCTATCTTACGAGACCTATTAGATACTTTTAAAAGTTTAGAAACCTATGAGACACAAACATCAAAATTGTAAGACCCCGCCCATGATAATTCAACCAACTTTTTATTTTTCATTTTTTTTAAAAAAAAAAAAAAGAAAAAAAAAAGGGCATCCATAGAATCTACTTTTTGTATTTTCCCCATTCTGAAACCACCATTCCATCAAACCCAAGAAACTACCTTGGATCACACCAACATCGCTGATTGAAAATTTGAACAGAGATGAATATGCATTTCAAGAAAACCAATAATAATTATACCTGGAACATGTGAATTTCTTGCAGATTTTCAGTAGCTTGGTGGTCTTACACATTTCCAATGACAACAGCTTCAGTGGCAACCATAAAGTATGCAGAGCATGTCCCTACAGTTGTAAGTAAAGGTCTGGCACTTACCCTTTCTTTCATGTCCTCTACCATGGTGTCTCTTCTCTTTGTCTCCACTCTCCTTCATGCTTTTGTTTGGAAGACACTGTTCCCCAATGACCTGGCCATTGCTATCACAAAGAAGAGACTTATCAAGGATAGGAGACCATTCAAAAAGGCTTATGACCTCAAACGCTGGACAAAACAAGCTCTTACCAAACACAACAACAATAAGGATGATGATTTTGATGCACAAAATCAGGCATTTTGAAACTTCCTATACAAATATGTATAAACAGTCTCAAGTACCATTATTTTGACGTTGAGACTTGATTCACAGCAGTGTTTCCATAATATAGAAGATATGATGAGTTTAGTACATATATAATGAAGCCTCAGTCCAAGACTTTCCTTCTAATTTGATGGTTTAACGATTTGAAGATTCTGGCAAGTTTTAAACATGAGGATGTAACTGTGAAGATGAAGTTGTGTATCTATATTCTTTCGAGTAGCGAACAATACATTTACGTCGGGGATACAAAGAAGCTGAAGGGGGGGGAGGGGGGGCTATACATATCCGGCAAACTTGCCTGCTTATTTGGATTTTGGATACAAGTTGGGGGAACAAAAGGAGTTGGTTAGATAAAAATCTAGAGAACAACTGTTTGACAACTTTTCCTGTACTATATGGACTTCAATTGATTTCTATGAAGAAAAAATAGCTCGAGAACCTTTCCTGTACTGTTGTTATCAACATCATGTAATGGTTTCTATTTAAAGGCTGAAACCAAAAAATCAGATGCCCCAGCAGAAAGAAACCATTCTTTTAGAATTCTGAATGCTTAGCGAATTCACAGATTCCTGTATGGTTAAGAAATTTATCTTTAGATAATTCAAATGGTAAGATGATTTGCAAAATTATCACAACTATCCACATGGCATACCTCACGGTCAACTGGTTGTTGCAGGAATCAGATATGCATCCATTATTGCCCAAATAAATCTGTTTTCCCGCAAATGGAGGTGTTTCTTTCACCAATTGAGTTATCTACAACAGAAAACAAATATATAAGACAAAAGTTAAAAAGGAAAAACCTTGCTTCTACCCAGTGAAGATAGAATCTTATGAGCCCATAAAAGAAACGTTTAATGAGGGTATAAAATTTGAAGTGTAGGGCATTAAAATGAAATTGTACAACAAGAAAAAATCTTATCCAAAAAAAGGTACAGCAGTTACCTTATGTTCTGGTTGAAATAACACCAAATTATTTTCCTTTGAGCTCTTATCCCAAAAAGATCGAGAATAAAAGATTTTAGATGGTTAGAAATTTTAAATTTCTAAAGAAAGATGAAAATAAGTAATTCCAAGTGAATAAGGAAACTTTGAAGTTATGAAAATGAATTAATACCTTCAAAGGTACGGATGGACAGGAAGGAACTTTTGTAGGTCCGTTATTTGAATGGAGTTGAGATGTTAGCGAAAGCTAATAAGAAATATTAAAACAATCACATTAATCTTGGAACTAATGATACAGAAATATTAAAAGAAAAAAAAAAAAAAAAAAAAAAAAAAAAAAAAAAAAAAAAAAACAACAACAACAACAACAACAACAACAACAAAAATTAACCTATATGTACCTTGTTGAAAAGTTCTGTTGGTGGTTGCAGAATTCTCTTCTCGCTATGGAATTTAAATTCCTGAATGCAGTAAATATGATGTCATCTTAGAGACTTAGGAATAGGAAAGGTAAGAATGTGCATTAAGGAAATATGGGAAGAAATAAAAGCTCACCATTGGTATTGTGGTTTCTTGCTTACTATTTCTAAAAACACCCATTTCACCTTTACTTGAAAATATCTGCACCGGTCACGCCATAAATAAGGCTAATTGTTCAACATCATCACGCAAAGCACAAATAAAGTAATTATTTACCTTCCTATTAAGAGGATATGCCTTGAAATTTTGCATTACATGATACTCATCATGCTTTTGATCATCAATGGCATTTGATCTAGACAGACAAATGCAACTTATCAGTATTGTGACAAAAGAATGTTAGTATTTGTATTTTTTATTGGGAGCAGTACAAGATTCTTTTTCATTTTAATACCTTCTAGACTCGAAATTTCTGGTGACTGTAATGTCAGAATAATCATGATGAAAGGCTGAAGATGAAACAGCAGAAGTATTTTGCATGGCCCTCTCCAACGTCCTCAAGTGAAATTCCTAAGTGGCAAGGCAACGAACACAAAAGACAACATGAGAAATAGAAAAGCTTGTCAAATCTCACTCTACGTTTTATTGCTGCCTTTTTATTCTACTTCAAGGACATTTCTTATAATGTATCCCCATTAAACAAGACAGGAAATGTCTCTTACTTGAAACTCGGGCAATTTGGGAGTGCTTTTCTTCAGGAGCGGAAGTGATGGAGCCTCTAAAATCTGCAATATGAAAAGGATTTGCATTGCCAATCAGCAAACAGGAAACAGCGATTCAAGAACCACCAATTATTATCGGATACAAGTACCAACTTTTCTGTTTAACGGACGGGCTCTAAACCTTCGAGTAGTTGTTGTCTCGCAATCTTCTTCCATCCTACTTTTCAGTCTGATATCAAAGCAATTTAAGTAACCGTGACGCCTATGAATAATCTGGGACCTATACTTTTCTAACTAAAGTAAATTAAAGTAGTATCAAATTCAAACCTTGTTCTATGTGCCCTATGAGCTGTTTCAAGGTCAGGCTGCCTAGGAATTGTAATCTTCAGCTTGGCATTCAAAGTAGTTTTATCAGCTACTCCATCCTGCCAATACATCAAGGTACTTGTATAATTGCATATAGTATAATACACTAAGATTTAAGTAGTGCAGGCAAAGAAAAAAAAACAAAAGGCTGGATAACACATACAAGAGTATGGTAAACCTACAGAATTTACAGTCTGAGATGCCGAAATTTGGAGATATACACTTGCATTTATCTCTAAGAACATGCTAACATGACTTGGTCATTTGAAAGCAATCATGAAGAACTTCATGTTTTCATAAATGAACTTTATACAAGGGGATAGAGCTGATAAATGATGATGATGATGATAATAATAATAATAACAACACACCTTTTTGGGAAGCTTGTGGACTAAACTAGTCTGCTGCTTTATTTCATTCACCTGTATGCAAGGTTAAAATTAGAAATCATACAAAGTTTAAGTGCATAGCAAAATTGTTCAAAACACTCCATGATTACCGAAGTACTTAACTGCACACTGAGGGTGATGCAAGTCATTTAAGGGTGAGATAAACTCAACAATACATGTAAAGATCATATGAAATAAATTATCTACAAAATAACTGTCTTACATACAAATATCGTAGGCCAAATAATTTTTGTATCTTAGAATTCTTATAACAAAAAAGGAAAAGAAAAGAAAATAATAGATATATTATTCTTTATTAAAAAACAAAAACAAAAAAGGAGGTAAGACATTGAAGAAGAAGTGCATTTGTGCACAAAAAGGGGTGGACCCATGGTGATATTACTAAGATGCACAATTTACTCATTTGAGTGAGATTATCTCCATTGACATCCGACAACACCCAAAGGTGCCATTTCACGAGCCTAGAGCCAAAGATGCCTTTTAAAACAGTGATTAGACTTACACATCAACTAAACCTAAAAAGAGAATACAAAAAAAGGAGGAAATAGAACACTCTACGATTGAATTGGATATCAGAAACATAATATTGACAGATTTTTCCAAAAGTACACCATCAAAAGACATTTAATAATTTAAGGTGATTAGAAAATATTGATGATGTATAGAGAGAAAGTTATCAGGATAAATTGACAAAATCATAGATCAAAGCGGAGACAATGATATATTGCTTACAACATATGTACCTTACGGGAGTGACCTCCATCCAGCTTCTGCTTCTTGATAGCTTGACTTTCGATCCCAGAACTATAGACACTTGTCTCATTGTTTTTAACAAGTACTCTCTGCAACCTAAAAATCCAAACCTTAAATTACTAGAAGAATGAATACACAATATTCATTTACTGTTTGAAGACTTTATTGAACAGAATCATTACTAGCCTCAATAACCAA
Source organism: Citrullus mucosospermus (assembly GCA_030954485.1). Lineage (NCBI taxonomy): Eukaryota > Viridiplantae > Streptophyta > Magnoliopsida > Cucurbitales > Cucurbitaceae > Citrullus > Citrullus mucosospermus. The sequence goes on along the minus strand of CM062064.1, from coordinate 3,921,923 downwards.
ATAGGCTTTTTACAAAATAATAATAATAAATAAATAAGGACCACTCTGGCCAAACTCGGAGGGCATTGTGACAAATGTATACACTAGAAGAATCTGCCAACAAGTTAAAGTAGTTTTCATGATAGTTTGTGCAACACGAAAAGGCTGGTGAAATTTTGTAAAGAAAAACTAGAATAATAAACAGCAATAATAGAAGAAGGTTTGGACTATATACAAACAAGAAAATGAAATGAAGCACAGCATCACTAGAACTCACTTGATATCAGTAACTTGAGTAGGGAAATTTTGTCTCGCTAAGTGGCTTGCTGTTGGTTTCATCAGAGTAGTCCCCCGGGGTTTAGATAGTTTGACAGAAGATGGGGGTTTAACTTTTGGTTTGTTCAGAGATGGATGATTGCATGATGTAGATCCTGGAAAACAGAAATAAAGAGAGAGAAAAAAAAAAATTAAAAAGGGGGGGAAAAAGAAGTTGTTGATTCATATAACTTTTGGTTTGTTCATTCATATTTAAAAAGTGATAGGTTTTGACAGAAGCAAAATGCAGGTTATCAAAGATTTTGATTTCATATTTTACATTCACTAGTTAATTCTTCAGAAACAGACAGACCACCTGATGTAAATTGAAGATGTTGACTGTGAATTTTTTGTACGTCTCCATCTCGTAAGTTGGTGAAGATTCCTCTGTTTGCTCCTTGGCAATCTACAAGATAATCTCATAATTTTCTATTATCAACCGTGAACCAGCATAGTATATCAAAGCAGAAATGAGCAGAAGACTGAACGTTCTTAAACCAAAAAATGTACCTCTTTCATTCTCGCGTACTGATCCAGCTTCTTGGCTGCCACCCTTAAGCGAATCAACTGTTTTGTTCTGGTCCTCAGATTTTTTAGATGCATTTTCAATAGCGAAAAGACACTCTTCCCTCAAAAACAGTTTTGCTACAAACGCTGACACAAAAAATAAAAAGAAAATTCAAAGAAACGGAATGAGCCCAGTGAAAATGCCACTTATATGTCAAGAAAATCATGAATTCCAGTCCCCTTGACACACTCCTCATAACAAACACTTCAAGAAAATCACAAATTCCAGTCCCCTTTCCACACACTCCCGACTCCACAGAAATCAAAGAAACAAAGTCCACGACTAAAACAACGAAAGTGAAACATCTTTAAGATTAGTATAAACAAGCAAACAAATAAATAAATAAACGAAAATCTCAATAACAGATTCGTCAGTAAAGTCCCTTAAAAAATGATCATCAAATCCTCCAAAATAAAAAACAAGTCACAAACTCCAACAATAACACAAATAAAGAGTCAGATAACAATCAACAAACCAAAAGACGACACTAAGAACATTACTCACGAGAAGGAGGGTAGCTTCCAGCAGACTGGAACCAAAGCTCAGCTTGACAAGCCTCATCAAAACTCTCCTCGCGAGTGAAATCAAAATACCTAGCCGCATCAAACTCATACTCAATGTCGACTTCATAAGCCTCAAACACAACCGGCTCAACCTCCATTTCCTCATCCATTTCTTCTTCCTTCTTTCACTGTTCACTTCACCTCCGCTGTGAATGGAATGACGATCGCCTTCTTGTTCCTAAACAAGGAGCAGCAGCAATGTATATTGGAAAACTCGCCGATAAAGCCCTAAGTTCAGAAATCGAAGAAGCGATTTGTAGCAGAAGGAAGAAGACGAGGAGCGTGGGTTTTCTCTCTTGCCTTCTTCACTGTAGCGAAAATCTATAGCAATCGAATCAATTTAATATTTATTGCCCACAAAAATATATTTATTTTTTTATATTTATATAAAAGGAAAAAAAGAAAAACTTTTTTTCTCTTTTTGAAAAATAACCGATGGGGACAAACTCCAAATGCGGAGTATGTACAAGTTCTCAAAAGGCTTAACAAAAAGAAATAATGTTATTTTACCTTTCTTTTTTCCTTTTTTGAGTTCATAATTTATTTTCGGCCTTAATCTTTTATATTTATTTTGACCATTTTGCTTTTAATTCTAGTATCTATAATCTAAAAAAAAAAAAATTGATTTTTATGTTTGAAAGTTAAATGGTGTAAGAGACCCTAGTAAGATACTTTCGTACATATTTAGAGATTATAGCTCAACTGGTATAAAACTTGTATTATTAACTTCAAGGTTAGAAGTTCAATTCGCCCACCTACGTATAGTAAAAAAACGTGTAGAGACAAACTTTACAATTTAACCTAATATAGTTTTAAATATTTGGAAATTCAACGTTTAATTCACGGTGTATAGCTTTAAATATTTTTTGTTTTGATGCACTTGATCATAATTTTAAATCACAGACATCTTTGATTAAATAGCTCATCACTCACCCCACATTTATTTTATAGGATAAATAAACAAAAAATTGATTTTAGAAATTGAGTTAAATTTTTAAATTTATTTGAGAGAAATAAAACCAAATTATGATGTACAAATTTAACTTTTTCTCATTATACTTCATAGTATATTTAAATAAAAATGCTGTTTTGAATATTGCGTTTTTTTAAGTTAAATTTTTTTACTATATTTAATAATTACATATGTATAGTGTACTATTCAAGTAAAATACATCACCAAAAAATTAAACTTAAAAAAGAAAAAAATATATTTAAAATTTTTGTTTTATATTTCCATTTCTTTTTGTTATAACGTTCATGGGAGTGAGATCCAAAAAAATAAAATTTGAATTTTATACATCTTTGAAAGATATATAAAATGAAATAAAATAACAACAAATAAAATGATTCAAATTATTCTTCCGATTATACCCCTAAACATTGTGGGAAATGGCGTGGAGATATGTTCGAAATTCAAATGTTGGGAAGGGCAAAAGGGTGATTTGAGATAAGTTAGGGTTGAAAGTGAGGGAACAGAAATGTGGGGGTTCGAGCTTTCTTCTGATTTCGGGCGGCGATATTCCCTTGTGTCGAAGACTGAAAAATTTCGGCTCCTCCGTTAATTTGCCCTTATAAGTTGGAATAATTTACAAGAATGCCACCAACGGTTTTTAGCCGTTTTATAAGGAAGGAGGATTTTCTGGGTGGGGCCCGCAAGGGGAAATTCAAACGGATATGGAAATGGAACGTTGGACCTAAGGGTAGTTTCGGTAATGCCATGCCTTTTTTTTTGTCAGTCTCTTTTTTTTCTTCTTTTGCATGTGACACGTTAATTTTGAAATAAAATTTTAAATATTAAATAAAGATAATTGAGACTTTTTTTTTTTCATTTGGAACAAGCTTGTTTTCTGGTTAAATGTAACGTGGACATTTGAATCTCCCTTCTCCTTTAATCGAGACTATACATTTTACGTAGTGTTTGTTTTCTTTCAAATTCTTACTCGTAATTTTTATGTTTCGTAGGTAGACGTTTGATTTCTTAGCCAATTTCTAAAATCGAAAATTATTTTTCTTAGATTATATTGGTAATTTATAAATTTTTTTGTAAATTGAAAACTAAGCATATAAATGTTTATTCTACTTCTAAATTTTTTGTTTTTTTATCTATTTTCTACCAACATTTTTTAAAATTAAGCCAAATTTTGAAAAAAAAATAGTTGTTAAAAACTTGTTTTTGGAATTGAATTAGCTAAGAATCCAACTATTAAGTAAATATGCAAATTATTGTAAGAAATTAAAAATAATATGCTTAATTTTCAAAAACCAAAAACAAAAAACGAATGTCTTGTTTGGTAACCATTTAGTTTTTTGTTTTTCGTTTTTAAAAATTAAGTTTATTTACTCTTCATTTATTCTTATGATTTGCATATTTCTTTAAATAGAATGGTTGAATTATTAGCCAACTTAAAAATTAAAAAAAAATTAAAAAGCTACTTTTTTTAGTTTTCAAATTTTAACTTGGTTTTTTAAATCATTGGTAAAAAATAGTATCTAATAGGCTTAATTTAAAAATAAAAAAAATAAAAAATAAAAAAATAAACAAAATGATTACCAAATAGGACTGAAATAATTATCAAATGGGGTTCATTTTTCAAAATTTAGCTTTGATTTTGAATATTCCTAAAATGTAGACGAAAAACATAGAAATAATAGATGAAATGAGTGTTTATAAAGACTTAATTTTCAAAAACAAAAAATTAAAAACCCAAATAGTTATTAAACATAACCTTAATTATCTGAATTACTTTCTAGTTAATTTGAATATGGTATTTTGTAACATCTTTTTTGCAAAGTATATTTTGTGATTTTTTTATTATTTATTTTATTTTATTTTTTAATGATATGATTTTGTTTAGCATATGACATCTAGTCCTTCAAACAAGATCGGAAGTTCACATTTGTTATATTAACAAATGAAAAAGGTATTTTCAAGCCTGTGAGATGATATAAATTTGTTTATTTTCACTTTGAATTCTATGTTTAAATTTCCTCTCCATAATTGTAATATGGAATTTTAAATAAATTTATGTAGCTACATTATGGTTTGACAAATTCATTTTTTTTTTTTATAAAAATAAAATCATAGTGGAAATGTTTTCGATATTTTCGTGGCTTCGATTTTCTTCAAAATTTTAAAAATTTTAGTTTTACTCTTTGTTAGTAATTTCAATTAAAATGTTTAATTAAAAAATAAATAAAAGATTGAACTAAGTTAAAATTTTCAAAATGTTATGACTATAATTTAATTTAATTTTTTTAGCAAAAGTTAGAGTTGAAACTAACCACATATATTGTCAAAAAAAAAACCTATTATGGACATTTTGCATAATTTATTTCATTTTAGTTTTACACCAATCATTTTTAAGTTTCAATTTTACCAAAAATTACTTACATCCATACTTTTTTAACAAATTAAAAGATTTAGGGGGAAAAATAGGTACAAAAATTAATAGCCATTTTGTATATTATGATTAAAAATTTTAGGATAAATTGTAAAAATTCCAGTAGTTACAATTAAACCTTCAAACTTTCAATTGAAAAAATTGGGCTACTGAACTTTGTCAAGTGTTAAAAATGGAATCTCAAGTTTACAATAATTATAGAAATTAGACCCATAAATAATAAAAATTGAACACTTAAACTTATATGAATGTTACAATTTATACATTTATATAAGTTTGAAGGTCTAATTTGACTCAATTTTAACATTTATATAATTTTGAGGATTTAATTTTTAAAATTAAGGGTTTAAGAGTCTAATTGCAACTACCACCATATTTTAGGGGTGGTTTTTGCAATTTGTCCAAAATTTTAATTTTAAAAACATAAAATAAAACCCAAATAAATTATTAATATTATAGATTTTTTTAGACAAGTAATACATCTCTTTAAACTTTTAAGTCATTCCTTTTTGACAACATGCAAACTTCAGAGCTTATAATAAAAATTAAGTCAATTGAATTATGGTTACGTTGACACAATCTATTTTTGTAACAACCCTAAACCCTTGAGGTAATTTCCCCTAATCAATTAAATTAAGTTATTTTGCATAAAAAGTAAATTTTTTATTTTATTTTTTTATTTACATTATTGTAATTACTTAAGTTCAATAGGAAAGTCCCAAGGATTTTAATTATGGTGATGGGAGAATTGAAGATGGGATTAAGGAAAATGTTAGATTTTGGTAAAGAATAATTTATTCTTATTCTATTTTAGGGCAAATAGAATAAAATAAATTAATTTGGTAAATGAAGGATATTATTTTTACCTTTTGAGTAAAAGGGGAGAATTGGGAAAAATTAGGGTTTAAGGGGGGAGAGGAGTTACCTCGTTTTCCGTGCAGCCAAAAAGAAAAAGAAAAGAAAATAACTATCTCTCTCTCTGCCGCATCTCTCTCGTTTCGCTTTCCCTTTCGCTGTTATCGCCGCCGCCAGCCTCCCTCTGCCCGACATCTCTCTCTCTCGCTCTCCTTCAGTTCCGTGACCCTCCGGAGGCAGCAGCGTCAGGTGTCGCTGACTTCCGCCTTGAGTGTCGCTGACGGTTTCGAAGACTCTCGCTAGCTGTCTCGCTCTCCCGCTCTCACTTTCTTCCCTCGCCTCACAGTCTCCCGCGCCCAATCGCACAGTCACTCTCGTGGTATCGCTCTCTCGCTAGCTCCCGCTCTCCCGCTGTCTCGCGCTCTCGCTCTCTCGCTCGACTCATGTTTCCCCCGCGCCCAGTGTCGCCGCAGCCTCAGACTCTCACTCTCTCGCCGGTTCTCGCTGGGTTTCGCTGTCTCGGCTCTCGCTTCTCGCTTAGGTCTCGCTTCTCGCTCGGGAGTCATTTTCTCTCGGATTTTTGGCTCTCGGCAGCGGTTCTTTTCTCGTCCGGCCAGAACAGTACCTTTAAGTGAGTATCCCAAACTCGAATGGATTAGTTGCTTATGTTTTGGATGGAGATTTGAGAAATTCGAACTTTATTTGGTATATTTCAATAGGTGTTCGGTAATTGATTGGTCCGTAGGATCGGGGGAAGCTACGAGTTGGATCGCGTTCGGGTAAGGACTCTCTCGGACAAATAATTTTAGGTTACCCACGATAAACTAGACTTGTAGATAACTTAAATTGGCGGAAATTTTATTTCCGGTTTATTCAGGAATTAATTTTATTACAAGAGGAGTCATATTGTAACTTGATGGATCAATCACCATGTAAGTGATCTTACTACCTGAACCGCCTTCGGGCCACACGTTTAGTTACTATGAAGTAGGAAATTACCAAAGCCTTTATGATTTAGCATGCTCATATGAGATCTCTATGCCTAAAGGTAGAAATTATTAAAGTCCTTATGATATAGCATGCTTGCATGAGATTACCAGGTCTTAAGGTGTATGTGCTTATTAATGTATGACCCTATGTCATGTTATGTAATGAATAGTACTGTATTTTAATGTATGAAGTCATGGAATGGAATGAGTATGATTATGACTGTTTACGCTCTAGGAGTAGAGTTACCTCCCCTATATTGGTTAGGTGTTCACGGAGGTTGCGTACCTTCGGGTCCACAGGAGGTTGTGTTTCTTCAGGATCACTAGAGGATGTGTACCTTCGGGTTCAATAAAGGTTGTGCTCCTTCGGGTGCACTAGAGGTTGTGTTCCTTCGGGTTCAGAGGTTGTGTTCCTTCGGGTTCACCAGAGGTTGTGCTCTTTCGAGTACATTAGAGGTTTGTGTTCCTTCGGAATCACCAGAGGTAAGAGTTTCCTTCGGGGCTCTAGAGGTTTGTGAACATCCATAACCAATTGTATGGTGAGTGTAAACTATTCCTAATGATTGCATGATAGTTATGTATGTCTTATGTTGATGCACTTAAAAGGACATAGGTGCTTAGCCCGACTCCAGGTAGTGGGGTCACTTACTGAGTAATAAATTACTCATTCTTTTATCCTTTATGCTTTTCAGGTAAGGGAAAGAACGTGATGGCGAATAACAAGAAGAATCCTTGATGGGATCACGGGACCCGTAGTAGCTTCCGCTTAGCATTTTATGTTTTATGAAGTTTTGTCCAAATGTTGGTTTTTGAGACTTTTGATATGTGACTTTCTTTTTCATGAATTTTATTGATTTCATTAGGGGTACCCCGAACCAAAACTTTTTTTTCATGTTTATGGAGGTTTTCTTGAAATTTATTAATAGAAGCTTTCCAGAAAAGTTTTATTTCTTCTCTTTACTATGTTGCATAATGTTTCTCGAATTTTACATGCATTGAGTAATGGTCCGGTTAAGATATGTAAGTCGGGTCGTTACAATTTTCTTAACCAATGTTTAAAGGAAAAAGCTTTTTAAATGTTATTCTCCATATTGAAAAGTACCAAACGGTTGGTTTTATTTGATTAGTGCTCAAAGTTGAAACAAATACTTTCTATAAAGGTTTCACTTATGAGATGCCACTCAAAAGTAGGTTGAATATGTGTGTATATATATATATTTCAACAAATCCCTCACATGGAAAAAGTTGGCCAAAGAAGAAAATGACAAAGGAGTTTATTTTAAGACAACTTTTCTAGATAGATAATAAACCTTTCTTATCCATGTCAAAAATAAAAATCAAATAAAAACCTAAACACTTTACTTGAGTTTTAAATTGTTATATTGACAATGAGCATATATCTCATCTTGTTTTCATATTTAGTGCTTTATATATATATATATATATATATATATATATATATTATTTGTTAATTTAAGAATTTGTTTTTGTTAAATACTCACCTAACAAACCTGGTTTAGTTATATTAATTTTTTGTTAATATAGATCCTCAACCCTATAAACGTTCAAAATGTATCTTTTAATTTTAAACTAAAACTTGTTTTATGGTAGTTATTGAAGTTACAAAACGTTTTTATAGAAAGTTTGTGATTGTTAATTGTTTATATGTTTAGATAACAAAAATAACGTATTAATATATTAATGTATACACGTATTGGATTATATAGATTGGTTATGGCAAACATTAGGTTTATACTATATATTAAAAAAAACATTATGTAAATGAATATTAAGTGTGTAGAATAATACTATACAATCGGTATCTAAAATAACAATTTAAGATGCGTTTGAAATTGATTTTGGGAGGGTTAAAAGTAGTTTTAAAAAAAATCTTAACCTTTTTTGTGTTTGGTAAAACATATTGTTAGTAAATCTATTTAAAACACGTGTACATTTATTATGTCATTTTATTTAATTATACCATATTGATTCTGGTTAAGAAAATAAAGTTATTTTCCATAATACTTAACAATTAATCTAGAGCAAATAAAATATAATATTTTAAATCATTATTTAAAAAATTATAAATTAAAAAAATGTACAATATAGATTATTTATTATATCTAAAACACAATAAAACTTTAACAAAACCATGTTTTTTTTTTTTTTTTAAATATAATTTTTTTCTTTTGTAATTAAAAAAAAGGTTTATTTTATTTGAAAAGCTTAAAACAAACTTACTTGTAAGCATTTTATTTGTTCTACATCTAGGTTATATTCTATGACCTCATTATTATTGATACCCATTATAAGCATGTCCTCCACACAAAGGCAAATACAAGTAAAAATTAATCAGACATTCATTCTCAAACTTCTTTGAGTAAACTCATTCATTGCCCTCATTAATGGTAGAATCTATTTTTCAAACATCAAATTATTCAAAATTTCCCAAATACCTTTGTTGGTTCAAAATCTTGAAGGAAAATTGTACAAACTCAAATTTAAAGTAAACCATAACATACTACCATAAATACAATAGTTGACATTATTAATTATTCACGTACCAAATATTAGTAATAGTTGTTTCTAAAAAAAAAAACCACTTTCTATATAAAATATTCAGTCAACTTAATTTTTAAAAAAGAAAAAAAAAATTATCGAACTACAATAACATATCTTACTTCTTTCGGTCACAAGTTGATACATTATTAGTGACATTGTTTTCTTTTTTTAACTCCGAACTATTCTGGAAAAAATTAGAGTGGTAAAAAAAAATTTCGGATCCAACGATTCAAACTATACCACAAATAAAGCATTGACTTTTAATTTACAACCAATTCAACTACCAATTTTGAAAGCTAGTTTTAAAATTTGTCCTTTTTCCCAATATTTTCTTTATGGGATGAGATTGCTCAAAACTTACACATCATATTAAATGTGGAATTTAATTGGGTGGCAGCTCAAGAGTTCAGAACATTCATATTTTTATATGCTATAATAACAAGTGATGAATGAATAGGACAAAGTTGATAGGGCCATAAGTCACTTAAATAAGGTCATGGTTTTCACTTGAGCTTTTACCTACTTTCTCTCTTTCTATTCCTTTTGGTGTTTTTTTCATTTTTAAAAGTTCATAATTATTAATTATTAATTATTAATTATTAATTATTATTATTATTATTATTATTATTATGGCTGCCATTTAATAATTTTTTTGGCCCATTCTCAGCCTGACACTGTCTCTCTAACCTCTCTCATTTTTCTATTTACATAATCTCTTTCAAATATGTTAATGAACCACAACACAATGGGCCACAACAAAAACAACTCACCATTTCATTTTTTTAATTTAGTTGAATTTTGAAACTCTCAAAAGTTCTATAAAATAAACTTTTGAATTTAAGAAGGTTAGCGTAGTAATTATTATGTAATCATTTTAAAGTTGAAGATAATAACCGACCGTCTCTTAATTTTTAAAATTTTAGAAACTTATTAGTCTAAATATTGAAAGTTTTAAACAACTCTATTATATATGTTTTAAAACTTACGGATTAATTAGATACAATCCACAAAATTTAAGGGTCAAACTCGTAATTTTGATAAAAAATTCAAATCTTGTTTTCATCTCATAAATTTTTATCTCTAGTCATGAAATATGTAAAAGGTTTATTTTAGTTTGACACATTAAATTTGAGATGATTTGAAGATTAGTTTGAGTTAGACTAGGTTCATTTTTTTCTTAATCCAATTAGATTGGTTGGGTTGTTGAGTCTTCTAGTTTAACTAAACCTAACTCACCATAATATATAATCACAAAATTTATAAATTTATTGTTAACTTAAGATTTACTTCTTAAACTCTTCAAATTTTAAATAGAATTTTGAATTTTAAAACTATATATATAGCAAAAAAAAAAAAATTCTTTAAATGAATTGAATTTAAATCTCATTTTAGGAGTGGAAAAATCTAAGATTTGAATTTGAACATGATTTTGGGAGTAAACAAAAAATTGGAAGGAAAAAATGTGGCCTAGCCAACATTCAACCTAACATGATGTAAACAGAAAATTAATGATAGACTTTAATATCTACTCAAGGTCTATCACCCATGAATATTAGTATATCACTAATACACTATAATATTTTCTTGCCATTTTATATAGGAATATCATTCTATAAGTGATAGATTTTTATCCGTTAATAATTGATTTTTCGTGTAGATGTATCACCTATAGAAGTCTATCATTGATTTGACATGTAAATTTATCGATGACAATTTTTTTTTCTTTGCTCTTAGTTGATTTGTCATAATAGTGAGACTCTAAGTATTTCACTGATAGGGTGATATTTCCTTCAAATATCATAGATGATGAATATCATTTTATTAGTGATAGAATACAATATATGAATCAATCTGATATCACAAATTGACACTTTATCATTGATAGACTATACTATGACACTTAGGGGGTGTTTTGGATGAAGAGATGAGATGAGATGAGTTGAGATATGAACTCAACTCATTGTTAAGGAGACCAACTCCATATGTCACTGACATTTTATGTCATGTCCATCAACAGTGCGCTCAGCCCTCATCACCACCAATGCCTCGTTGCTCAATTCCGGCGACTACCTCCAATGAACAACTTCGGCGACCACCTTTGACAGCCAACTCCGGCGACCACCTCCAACGACCAACTCTAACGACTACCTCTGACGGTCAAATTTGGAAACCACTTCCAAAGGCCAACTCCGACGACCATCTTCAGTGGCCAACTTCCAGCGACCACCTCTAACGGTCAAATCCGACAACCACCTTCGACGTCCAACTCTAAGGGTCACCTCCGACGGCCAACTCCGACAACCACCGTCTGCGGCCAACTCCAACAACATTCAACCACCACTATTGACGGCCAACTCTACCAACCTCCAATGGTGGCCACTCCACTAACTCTAACAACCATTATTTTAAATTATGACTACTACAAATTTGGGTTATGTTGACACATGAGTTTTTTGTTTTGTTAATGCTCGTGAGATAAAATCGTCAATAAAATCTTAATTTAAAACTTTAAAATAACTATTAATTTAAACATACATATAAAACATCAATAAACGTTTATATTTAAGTTGACGCACAAAATTGTCAATTAAAACACATTTGTTGACACAAAAGTACGTAAGTTCCGTCAAAATGTTGAATTTTTTGTTTTTCAATTAGCCTAATAGTATTTTATAGTAATTTAACATTAATAAAATCATTTTTATCATGTAAGAAATCAAACAAACTTGTATGTAGAAACAATTTTGAGAAAAATTGTAAGATGCATGAGTTTTTTTTTTTAAAAAAAAAAAGTTTTTATCAAAAGTATTAAAATAAAAATAACTTAATTAGAAACGTTACATGCACAAATTTGTAAAATAATTACTTAAATTTAAAAAAAAAATTGAAACGCATGATCCAAAAATAAACCCTAAACTCCATTTTCCAAAACTCCCAACAATACATGTGTGCTTAAAAAACAATAAAAAAAAAAAGTGCAATCTATAGTTTGTTAAATATATATATATATATATATATATATATATATATGTAAAATTATTGAATAAAAAATTTTCCAAACAAAAATAATTATCATAAAAACAAATTATTTATGTAAAAAAAAAAAAATGCACCAAATACCCCTGACATATGAACTCAACACCCCAAATACCAAAACAAAGACATATAAACTCCAACTTAGCGCGCCAAATAGCCCCTGAATTTTATTAGTATGGTATGTTATCAATATAATTAACTCGCATATATTTTTTTTTTTTTTTTTGCAGTAATTTAAAATAATGGTTAAACTTTCAATAGTTGTTTTAATGGTGGACAATAGAATTAAAAATAATTGCAATGAAAAAATAGACGTGTTGTTCAGCTTTGGTTTTCCTTTGCCTCACCTATTGAATCGCAGTAAAATATAAAGTTTGTGCATTTACAGGCTTCTATCATTAATAAACTACATGCATCCCAGTTGAATTCTACTAGTGATAAAATGGCCATCATTTATAGATTTCAATCAGAATACATGTAGTTTAACAATGATAGAAGCGATAGTGATAGACTTCTATCACCAAATAAAGTCAACAAACAAACATAAGTAGTCAATTAAGTCTATTAGTAACAACCTTATATTAGTGACAAGAATATTTTAGACTTCAATTGATATAGACTCCTATTGTCACTAATGATCTTCCATTAGTGATAAGAGTTTGTTAATCACTTATGGACTTCATTCACAATATAAAATATATTAGTGACACACTCCTATCACTTATTGAAGTATATAACTGGTATGAGACATTAAAAATAGAAACTCAATAAAAGAAATTAAAAAAGAAAACTACTAATATCACAGTTAGTTGATGAAAAAATGGCTAAAAGAACTCAATAGATTAAAAAGGAAAGATACTTAGTTGATAAAAAAACAGAAAAAACCCATCAAATAAAACATGCATGGAAGAAAAATGACTTCTTTAAAAACAAAAATTAAAAAAAGATTAATTTAGTAAATAAACATGGTATGTTTTTTCTTTAATAAGTTAAATGATAATTATTGATATTATATTTATACTAGTCATATTTTGTTGCTTATTTTTATTTATGTTTCAACCATTTTTATATGATATAATGAAAATGTCGATTCACTCTTTAGGTCGATATCCAGTCTATGAAAATGTGAAAATATTGAAAATTTAGTACCATAATATGTGGGTATATTTTCACAATTTGTAAACTGAATGTAAAATCTAATTTTAAGATTTATTGAAATTATAAAATTGAAATACATCAACAAAAATAGAATCATAAACCAAATTAGAACTAAACTAAAAATACACGTGAACCAAAATCGTATTTTAATCCTAACTTGTTAGGGGTCCATAAAGATTGGTCCTATATCCATGGGTCACGTGCCTTAAACCTAAGCCCAACAATCTTTGTGTAGGTCCATTGTATCCAGCCTATTGGGGGGTCCAAGACCTCATCTACTTATCTCAATGGACAAAATGAAGTGAAAGGTCAAATTTTCTTTTTAGTGGGATGTGTGGATAGATTGGAGATCAAATCATTTAAATGATAATTGATATTTTATCTACTACTATTCGACATTAATTTAGATGGTTTTTGAAATATTTTTTTAAGTGTTTAATTTTTAAAATAAGTTATTTTGAAATAAATATAAGTATTTGGCAACCGTTCAAAATGAATTTCGAAAGCCATTAGTATCTCTATTTTAAATATTTCTTATTACAAGTGTTTAAATTAAAATAAATTTTTTTAAAATATTTATTTTTTAAGTTAATTCAAACGGATCCTTAGTCAAGTTTAAAAAATATTGGACAAACTAAATGTCCGTTCATTTATTATTATTATTATTATTTACTTGAAAAATATTACAAGAGTAAACTATTTTTGGGATGGAAGATCTAAGTTCCGACTTTAAGGAGGGAGTAAATATTGTTGATGAACTAAGATCACTTTGACCTTATTTTTGCTACTTTATAGATATTTCCTCAACCCATTTTTCTTTTATCTTTTTTATGCTTTGTCTTTTTAAATAAGTATATATTATTTTAGTTATAAAATAACTTTCGTATTTAAATTTAGAGAGATTAATTTTCTACCTTAATTAGTAACCTTAATCATTGATTTTATAAAATTATTTGTATTTTTAATTCTAATTATTTTAATATTAAAATTTGTCATATCTAACTCTATGTTAATAATTAATTATTCGTGTTAATTGAGGGACCAAAATCGAACACTTTTTCGATGTTGGAGACTTAGTTGTTCAATTTTGGAATCTAAAGACTAATTTGACATAAATCTCAAACTTCAAATACCCAAAACATAATTTGCCAAAACTAAGAGAAAAAGAAAACTAAAGACTAATCTTAAGAATCGTTAATATCTTAACCAATTAAACTTGGCCGAAAAGAATCGTGTTAAGGTAAATTGAAATTACGTCAGAGAAGGTGGATAAAAGAAATGTAATATATCATATCATCCGTTTGAGCACTATGAAAACTTATATATGACTTTCATGCACAATGCTCTTATTTTTGCAAGGAGTTGTGTATGCTAACAGTGGGAGGGAGTTGCGAAGAGATAGGAAAGATGAAGATCCATCTGAATATGCAATAAATAAAGAATTTTATTGTTCAACAGTTACAATATTTCACGAACGAACGAACGACCAGATCGATGATGTTAATCACAAAAACAAAAGAAGAAAGAATGCAAAAGAATCCTCTTAAACCAGGAAAAATGAAAAAAACTTCCAATCCTGACCATTCCTTAGAACTCTATCCTGACATCGTTATTCCTATGATCCTAATCCGTTTCGTATCGACTCGAGAACTTGAACAACCTCGGCCATGCTCGGTCTCTTTGAAGGGATCTCAGATGTACAAATCAATCCCAATTTCATCACTTGGATCAGCTCGTTTTCGGCAATGCCACGTAAGTTTCGATCAAAACAGTCAGAAGCAGAACCACTTTCCAACAACTCCCTTACATATTCACACAAAATCACAACCTGGTTTGCTCTTGGACTCTCAACTGGCTTCCTCCCGGTTACCAACTCCAGTAGAATCACTCCAAAACTATACACATCGCATTTTTCACTAGCTCTCAAACTTTGTGCTAACTCTGGTGCAACGTACCCTACGGCGCTATGGTATTTTGTTAAGATATAATTGCCCAAAACTGGAAGCAACTTCCCCAGCCCGTAATCGGATAACTTGGCTTCGTAGTTTTCGTCTAACAGTATGTTAGTTGATTTTATGTTGAGGTGAAGTATTGGAGGCCTACAATCATGGTGAAGATAAGCAAGAGCTCTAGCTGTTCCAATTGCAATGTTATATCTTCTAGACCAATGTAACTCCGTATTGCCAATGCCTGTGCTGGTGCCTGGATAATTCAGACTGTGTAGATTGTCGTATAAATTGCCATTTGCGACGAATTCGGATAGAATCAACTGCATTGATGACGACCAATAGTACCCCTGGAAAGCAACTAAGTTTGGGTGTTTGATGTTTCCCAAACGTCCGATTTCAGTCTCGAACTCATCTTGGCTTCTGATCCTCCCTAGAGTCTCCAGCTTCTTCACGGCAATGGAGATGCCGCCCTCGAAAGTTGTCCTGTAGACGGTGCCGATCGAGCCACCCCCTATTAGGCATTCCTTGTCGAGCAAAGCTTTGGTGCCAGCCTCCCAGTCTTCATACTTGGATGGCAAAGTTTTGCTGAAAAGAACCAGTTTCCCAATTATGACACCTGAATCGGTTGAACCGAGCGGTGTACTCTCAATGACTTCGGTGCTCTTTGCCTTCCTCGTCCGAGCCATTAGGTTCAAAATGGAGATCACGCAAACCCCGACTAGGATCACAACCGCTGCTACGATTGCAATGATTGCAGATAGACTAAGAACCTTCGGTTTCTTTGATATGGAAGTCGTGCCAGGGATGCTACCAGCAGAGCAAGGATCCAGGGGAGCACCACAAAGAAAAGGATTGTTTGAGAATGCAGAAGGCCCAAAATTTTGGATCGTATTAATGGGAGGTATGGCGCCTGAAAGGTTATTGAAAGAGACATTGAAATGGTGCAGTAATGTGAGATTTTCAAGAGTAGGTGGTATCGAACCGGATAGCCGGTTTTGAGCTAGATCCAGAAACTGTAGTTTCGAGAGGCTCCCAAGTGTGGATGGAATGCTTCCATTCAGATGATTATTGTGTAGATCAAGAATTTCAAGGTATGTCATGTTGTAAAGAGATTGAGGAATCTCCCCTTCCAATGCATTACCAGAAACATCCCTGCAGTTAAACATAAATAAAATCATTCTAGGGACAATTCATGTTGAATTTACACAACATGGAGATGAATTGAAAACAATGTTGTTTGAGGTTTTTATAGGACTTACAGCTCAAGAAGAAACCTGCAACTGGTTATGTCATCAGGAATCTCACCAACAAGATTGAGATTGTGAAAATTCAAAACCTGAAGTAGCTCGATGTTCCCGAAAATGGCTGGAATCGTCCCGGTGATCGAGTTATAACCCAACCGAAGCACCAAAAGCTTTTTCAAATCTGCAAGTTCAGCAGGGATCTTCCCAACCAGCTTGTTAGATTCAAAATCTAAGATTTTAAGACTTCCACACTTTGTAATGCTCAATGGGATCTCTCCATCCAAACCATTTCCTGAAACATCAAGAACTTCTAGATTATTGCTACAACCCACAACCTCTGCAATTCCCCCACTAAACCTGTTATATGAGACATTAAAATAAGTGATGTTTTTGAATCCGAGAACCTCGAACGGCGGTGACCCGGTGAACAAATTGCTACTCAGATCCACAAGTTTCAAGCTCTGGCAAGCAGAGAACTGCCCTTGGATATTCCCAGACAATGCATTGCTTCTCACAGATACATACTCTAATCTTTGAATATCACAAAGTTTCAAGGGAATGCTCCCACTTAGAACATTGTTTGAGAAATCAAAGCCTTCGAGGCTCAAACAGTTCAAAATTGTTGAAGGTATCCTACCTGAAAATCTGTTATGAGAAAATGAAACAAATCTAGTTTTGAAACAATTCTTGAACACAGCTGAAGGAATCTCCCCAGTAAAGCCATTTCTCGACAAATCCAGAAACCGAATGCTCGGCAAATTGCCAATGAACTCCGGAACCGAACCCGAAAAAGCATTGGAGCTCAAGTTCAACTTCCACAGTGTAACAATGGCGCCATATTCAATCGGAATATTGCCAGTAAATCTATTTCCATACAATGTCAAAGTCCTCAAAAACTTCAATCCCGACAAGGAAGGTGACAAAGTTCCAGCCAAGCTGGAGTTCCATAGAACAATCCTCTCCACGAACCCATCGGAGTTACAGAACACGCCGTTGAAACTCCGGCAATGATCCTCGCCGGCAACCCAAGTTCTCAAGAAATCAAACGGATCCTCTGTAACAGCATCTTTGAATTGAAGCAAAATGTCATTCTCAGTGACGGCAGAGCAAAATCCGACGAGAAATAGAATTAAAAATAGAAGAGCATGAGAAAGACAAAGCCGATGAACCCTTCTCATGCTCGAGGAGTGAAAAGATTTTTCCTTTTTTTCCTTTTTCAACTACATGAGTCAATCTATCTACCCATTTGGCATTGGGAATCCGATTTGGATCAATTCACGATCTGGGTTTTGAAGATAATCCAAACAGTAAACACCACCAACATTTCTCCCAAAAACCCCCCAACAGAAATTACACAAAACCCGGAAGAGAAAGTAACAAAAAATACAAAAAACCAATCGCATTCACAGATCAGAAAGTCATAAACAAAGAAATGCAAGAAGTACCCAGAAATCCAATCCACTTCAATCTGATAATGATTCAACTCCTCACCCAGATTTCATCAGAAAAGAGTTGAAACGAAGATCCAGAAATGGAGAGAAGAAGAAGAAACAAAAACAAGCAATGGGATTGAAGTCCTACGCCATTGATTTCACAGCCTTGGAATCAAAGAAAGAGAACAAAAATCAATGAATGGAAGAACCTGTAAGGAAAAAGAAGAAAAGAAATTGAGCGGTTGCTTGAAGCACCCAATTGAAGTTGCTGAACCACGTGCATGAGAGAGGCAATTGCAAATGCAAAAACACTCTCTCTCTCTCTCTCTCTCTCTCTCTCTTCTTCTTCTTCTTCTTCTTCTTCTATCTTTCTCTGTTTTAGTTAGATGGAAAAAAGTGGGATGATTAAGAATGGAAACCCAGAGTGTGAAAGCAGGGCCTTGTCTTTCCAATGCAACATTTATTCCATCTCACCAACCAAACAACCAAACCCAGGGTCGCCATTAACACAGCAGTGGAAGAAAATGAAAGAAAAAGCAAAGGAAGAGGAAATGAAAGGAAGTGTGTGAGAAACGAAGGGAACAACAAGTGATTTGTCTGTACTGTAATTGTATGTGGAGAGGGAAAGGGAAAAAGGGAAAAAGGAAAAAGGGAATTACAACCCATTTTGTTAACAATTCGTTCTCCCGAGAAATTCAATTTGGTTGCTTCTTTATTGTCACACTTAATGAACTTGAGTGGACCAAGTCCAACCTTTTACACCTTTCCCCCAACATTTCCACGCAAATATTGATAAAAAGTATTGATTTCAATTAAATAATAAATTTAAATTAGTAAATAAACCATTTTTATTAAATAAGTTTAACATTTCTATTATTTATATTAATGATATTTTGCTTATTATTTTTTACCTTTCGTATTATATCCGATCTATGGAAATATGGAAATATCGACATGTCGACAGAAATTTAATATTATGTTTTTTTCTTCTATTTTTCTAACTTTTTCAAAAAATTAAATTATAGATTTTAAGTCATTTGTAATACTGATCTATCTCTCAAGTTTAACGTAAATTACAAATTTAGTCACTAAACTTTTAAATTTGTGTCTAATTGGTCCTTTGACTTTCCAATGTGTTTAATAAGTTCTTAACTTTCAATTTTATGTTTGATAGGTCTAAACTTTAAATTTGTAGATCTCCAGACATATTTTTTTTAAAAAAAGTTGAAACACCATTTTTTTTTACCTAAGAGTTTGTTCGATTTTAATACTTGTATTTTGAAATGTTCAATTTTACTGATTTTAAGAAATCTAAAATCTAGTCTCTCAAATTTTACTTTTATCTAAATTGGCTAAATAATAATAATAATAATAATGTTCATGAAATATAATATGTGAATATGGTGAAAATTTTAGGGTAAAAATGCTAATAAATGACCAAAAAAAGGTTTTTGATAAAATCAACAATAAGCATGCAGTATTTATTCGAAGTATGTAGACTTATAAAATTGGACATTTGAAAGTACAGTGACTAAAATTAAACAAATTTCAGAGTTTAAGGGCAAAAATGATATACTAACTTTTCTTTCATTAATTGCTCTATTTTTTTCAACTTTTCTTTTAAGTTAAATTATAGATTTAAATCTCTAAAATTTCGTATTTGTATCAATCGAATTCTAAACTCTCAAGGTTAAATTACAAGTTACATTTTCAAAACTTTAAAATTTGTATTTATTTGATCTTTGAACTTGTAAAAATATTAACTAGCTTAAAATATGTAAGTTTTTTATTTATTAATTTAGAACATTTTTTAGGGTTTGTTTTCAAATATAGTAAATGAATCAAATTATTTACAAATATAGAAAATTTTCACTATCTATCAACGATAGACTTTTATTGCATCACAGTCTATCTCTCAAGTGATAGAAATTTACGGTAGTCTATCATTAATATAAGTAAAATTTTTCTATATCTATAAATAGTTTGATATTTTTTCTATTTATAATAATTTTTCCTTTTTTATAATTTTTCCAATAACATTTAATAAAGTTAATATTTTATTGACATTTTTATTAACATTTTTGTTAAAAAGCAAGATGGGATACAAGTTTTCAAATCATTGACCACTTCAAATATATATTTGTTTAATAAATGGGTTTAAATTAAAAATAAAAAATAAAAAATAACTTATATTCCAGTTGTGAATTCCATTATTATAATAAATTTTCGAAAAAGGTCGAGACATGTCAACGTAGTCCACAATTAAAAAGTAAAAGATTAATAATAATAAATTTATATTACTATTCTATTTGTTGCATTACTTTTGTCATATTGGATTGGCTGTTCCACTGAATAAATATAGTTTATTCACTCTCAGTTTTATTCTATTTTAGTTTTTATATTTTTAAATAGACAAATTATTTTAAATATACCAAAGATATCATTGTTTATCACTTATAGACATTATAATTTTTGTTATATTCGTAAATAACATGACTCAGTTTGTTATATTTAAAAATAGCTTTTTTAAATATTTAATTTTAGCCACCGTATTTTAGTTCATGTAGTTTCAATAAAATCTTAAATTTAGTTATTAAAAATTAATTTTTGTTAAACTGAGTCTAATAATAATAATAATAATATATTTTTAAAATTTATAAAAGGAATGTCAATAGAGATTCTTTTTAAAAAGAAGATCAACAATAAACTTAGAACATGAATTAAATTTAAGATTTGTTTTAAGTATACAAACTAAAATTACATTAACTAAAATGAAATGAAATTCAAAGTACAAAAACATTGTTAGAAGTTTAAATCACAAATTTAGTCCTTGCATATTTTTTGGAATGTATTTAATAAGTTCATGAGCATTAAGGTATTTTTTGGAATGTATTTAATAAGTTCATGAACATTAAGGTCTCTTTTCATGAACATTTTTTGAAAAAATTATTCTAATAAATATTACTTCTACATTCATTTTTCTTGTTTTATTATCTACATTTTAAAAATATTTTCATAAATGAAGTTATTTTAAAATTTTGATTTTATTTTTGAAAGTTGACTAAGAATTTAGAGGTGTTTAAGAGGAAAATGAAAAATTCACAAAAAAAAACAAAAATAATAAGGAAACAAACAAAATTTCAAAACAATAAAATCTAAATTAAAATAGTTATCAAATGGAGCATAAAATTTATTTTTTTTCTTTGTTATAATTAACTATTAAAAATTTAAAAGTATATTAACTTGAAAAACTTCAATAGTATAAAAAATAGACATTAGATATTTTCAAACCCCATAGGTCAAAAAGATTCTATTTAAAAAAAAAAATTCAATTTCATATTAGATAAATTCATGAAAAATTTAAAATGTCAAATAGATTAGTAATCTATTATATAAATTTTAGAGGTCAATGATAGATATAAAATTTAATAATTTAGTTTAAAACCTTAAACAGTCAACCACCAAAACGAGAATAGTAAAACTCACTTAGGATGTGTTAGTGACTAAAAAGTAGCATATTTTATTGTAATTTTTTTTTATCAAAAATATTATTTAAAATAATATAAAAATCAATGAACTAATATTTTAAAAAGTTAATGAAATTTTCATAAAAAATGGGTCTATTGGAAAACTGATTAAGACAATTTATTTATTTATTATATAATAGTTTTTGTTTTTAAAACTATTGAAAGAAAAAAAAAAGTTTCTAAATCCTAGACAAAATTGCTATTATTTAAAAATCATATTGATTTAAAATATTTTGTTTTTGAATCCATCTTCATTCATAAAAGTCTGGACCTAACCTATGTCTATGTGGCACACATATATTATAAACAAAAAGGAATATAGAATATTCAACCAATCATAGGATTTAAAACATTTAGAGCTTCTTTAAACAAATACTTATTTCCAAGTTTTTTTTTAATATTATTTTGAAACTCATGTTTAAAATAACACCCAAATTTTCAAAACAAAGAAATTTTGGAAAAATGCTTGAAAAGAAGAGAAGGGTAATTGTTTTAAATGACAAAATTGCTAAAAATATTTTTAAATATAGCTAAATATAACTGACTATCACTGATATTTTGCTATATTTATAAATAATTTAACTCATTTTCTATATTTAAAATCATATGTATTTTTAATTAAAAAAGCCAGTTGTCTCTAGCCACTTTTTTTTGAGGAATCACTATATATATACACCTAATCAATTAGGTATTTATCAAAATTTGAAATTACAATATAACTTGAAAATTAGAGGACCATATTTTATTTTTATATATTCTATTTGAAAACTTTGGTGGGGTTGATTATTGAGAAATAGTAAAGAGTAATTACCAATCATAGAGGCCAATAAATAGGTCAATAAAAGCTCACTATTAAATGAACCTTAGATATATTTCATAGGGTCTTCATTGCCCCATTCTAAATAATGGGTTACTATTTAGTTTCTAAATATAATACTTTGCCATAAATTACTATTTTTTTTCTTGCCCACTAACCTAAGCGATATTAAATTAGTTAGGGTATATACGCTCAATCAAAGGTCTAAAGTTTGAATCTCCACTCTCAATTTTCTCCTTGCCACATTGTGGTTGGCCCTTATGAATCCTCATGCATGATCATAGTTCTTTTTTTCAAGAGTTCAACCACGTGTGGGAATGAGAATATTCAAACCTCCAACTTCTTAGTTAATGATACATGTCTTACTTAGTTGAGTTACGCTCACGTTGGGCCATGGTTCTAGTTATATCATATACTTTTGTTTCTCTCGTTTACTTCCACAATATTTGTTAGGAGTAATTTTGTACCAAAATGATAAGTCTAAAATTAAGGAAAAAGAAAACCATAACAAGTCTAATACAAGACGAATTAGGCCAAAGGAAAGGAGTTAGGCCTTTAAGCCAACCCATCCTTTAGTCTTGAAGGCAACTGAGGCCGAGGAGCCAATCTACACCAGCCTAGCAAGCCCACAAAATATATGGTATTTATCTGTCTAATAACATGATTCCTAAAGAAAATAGGAAGGTACTTTGATTGAATCATATTATGAATATATCGTTATAATTCTCAAATAGATTACTTGAATCCTATAATCAACCTCTCCAACTTTCACACTCTTCTACTTTCAAATAAATTTACAGTTGGTGTCACATGAAGATCAGATATATGTATTTCATCCAAATGTTAATATCAATATCAACAATATTCATCATCTAACAACAATTGTTCCAACCCCTTGAAAGAAAATTTCCATGTTGGATAGTATTATTGTAGTCAACATTGAAGCTAATATTGTTTAATCATTTGAGCTATGTGGAAATAAAAAAGGCCATTTATTATCTCCATTCCCATCCATATTTTATTTTTATTAGGGGAAGAAAAAGGAAATAAAGTGAGAAAAAGAAATGTGAAAGTGTGATAAATGGACCGATACTGCTGTCTTATTTAATTCTTTGGATGCAAATTTAGTTTCAAACTACACAACTGTTTTCAATAAATGTCAATAAAATTAACTAAAACTAAAATGGAAAAAGTCAAACAAAGTACAAACACAAGAAGTAAAATCAAATACTATATATATATGAAATCTTATTTACAACACTGCTATAATTTTACATCTTACACTCATCTAATTCAACATTCAAATTATGTATTTTAGATTGGTGTAATCGGAATTAAATTTCATTGATGGATCAATTATAATAGACATCAAGCAAATGTAATTGAATTGCTTTTGATTATGTTTACTTATAATTATGAATCTGTCACATATACTTTTACCGTTATCATTTAGGGTCAAATGGTAAAAGTAAAGTAAATGTGACAAGTCCATAATTCTTTAATAGTAATGGTATCGGCTAGTAGATTCCACATAACTTTTAAATGCCATCGAATTGATCACACCCTTGTTTGTCAATCAATTTGTGTGTTGTTATTACAAATTTGGAAGTGAACTCTACATGTTAGTGCTAGTACAAAACACAAGTAAACAACATCAAAGGTAATTAAATGGGGTGGAGCGCACTTTTCATATTATAATTGATTTATTACGTTTCGCCTGAGATAAATGTGACCTTAATATCAAACTAATCATAGTTCAATTAGGTTTGACGCATATCTTCGATTATAAAGTTAGAGGTACGAATCATCACTCCACATGTTTAACTGAAAAAATGGTATTTTTAGTTTTAAGAGATTAAAATTATGTTTTCAAACGAGCGTACATGAAGATTAACATTAAGGGTTTAATTAGAATAAATAAATAAATAAAAGTTTAGAAAAAATACTTTCAAAACGCATTTTAGTTTCTAAACTCATTACAAAATGAAGACATCTTAATGTGATGAAATTTTTCATAGTAAGGATTAAAATTATTACAAATTTTAAAGTATAAGAACTGGTTACAATCTTTATATATAATCAATTAAGAGGTCAGAGATTCAAAATTTCACAATAATACACATATTTAAAGTGAATATGTACAAAAACCACATAGATAGATCAAAATAGATACTGAGTGACAAAGTTTAAGATAATCTCTCTCTTTATTTGTGCCTAAAGTTAGCACTTTAAAAATTCAAAAATACTAAATTAGAAAAAATAATAATAATAAATAGAGAGTTAGGAGATAATATGAGTACTAAACCTAAATAAAAAGAATGAGAATAAATATGTGAGGTCTACACATTTAATAATCAAAATGAGATTCCTTAGTTGTTTTTCAAGGGAATGTCATTCTCTCCAATCAAACAATTTGATTCATACTTTGGTGTAGGACCTATTCCAACTTACCACAATTAATACAAAAGTAAATGAGAGAAAATTATTTTGTTCAAGGAAAAAAATAATATGTAAATCATTTTGTTAGTCTCTTTGAGTTTTTCAATGGGTCAATTTCAAATCCACAACTTTGAAAAATAATGATTCAAAATAGTCCTCTAAATTAGAGTTTAGTGAGTTTAACTTCATACCAAAATTATGTGATTTCTTTATTAATAAAATGGTCAATGTGACAAATTTTTAAATTAAAACATAATAATAATTATTATTATAATTATAATAAATTTTATGATATTTAGTCCAGCTATGAAATCACAAATATTTGTACAATAATTTTCTAAAGAAAAAAAAATACATTTTTTGTCCTTATATTTTGGGTTAAGTTTCTATCTGATCCCTAAATTTCAAAATATTACACATTTAGTTTTTATATTTTGAGTTTGGTTTCAATTTAGTCACTAGGATTCAAAATATTGCACTTTTACCCTTGAGATTTGAGTTCTATTTCAATTTGGTCCATAGGTTTCAAGATTTATATTTTTAACCTCGAATTATCATTAAATACTCAATTTTCGTATTTAGTATTAATGTTTATTAATTAATTTAAAATAATTATAAAAAAATTAAGTTTTACCATTTTTAATCACTATTAAAATTTAATTTAAATCTTCACTTCATATTTATTTTAAATTAATTAATAGACACTAATGTTAATGACTATTTTTCCCAAAAAAAAAAAAAAACGTCAATGATTAAAAATTATTTAATGAAAGCCGAGGCTTAAAATTGTAAATCTTGAAACTTAGGAACCAAATTGGAATAAAACTCAAATCTCTAAGGTAAAATTGCAAACATTTTAAAACCTAATAACTAAATTGAAATCAAACTCAAAACTTAAACTAAATATGTAATGTTTTGAAACCTAAAGACTAAGGTCTCGTTTGATAACCATTTGGTTTTTTGTTTTTTGTTTTTTGAAAAATAAGCTTATAAACAATACTTCCAACTCCAAATCACTTCTTCTATTATATACATTTTACCAATGATTTAAAAAACCAACACAAATTTTGAAAACTAAAAAAAGTAAGTTTTTAAAAATTTGTTTTTGCTATTTTAATTTAGTTAAGAATTCATCCATGGTAACATAACAAAGATGCAAAACATTATAAATCATCCTAAAAAATTGAGAGGAAATATGTTTAACTTTAAAAAATTGAAAATAAAAAACAAAATGGTTACCTAGCGAAACCTAAATAAAAACTAGAACCCAAAACTTAAAAGATTGAAAAAATATATTTTTTTTTTCCCTTTTCCGTGTCTAATAATTGACTGATCATTAAAAATTTTGGTATTTAATTGAAAGGTTCTTATTTATTTATTTTATTAAAAAAGGTTTCTTAAAAGTGATGCAATTACAGCCTTTGGATCTTTGTTTTAATAAATGTCGTCTACCAAATCAACGTCGGATACCACTTTAATCCGCTTTGACTGCAATAGCATGCGTGCATCACACCCGCGTTTATATTCAACTCAGAATGGTTCGTGTCTTACACGCAATTCCTGATCGCGTTGATGACATTTTAGAAATAAACCATTTTAATGTTTTTTGGTTTAAATATTATTTTCGCATTCCGTTTTTTTTTTTTTTTGGCTTTTTTTTTTTTTAAAAAAAATTAATTAACTCGGATTCCATTTCCCATCTATTAACTTTTAAGTGAAGTAATACCTCAATTATTGAAGCTAAGCTTACGTCAGTTTATTTTTATTTTCTTTTTCTATTTTCTTTCTCATTATTTTTAAAATATTTATTCGACCTAATTTAATTTGATCAAATTATCATTTTGTTATATATATATTTTAAAAAGTTAAATCAAATTTATTCTATATTAATTTAAAAGGTTTTGTTTAGTTCAACACAACATTTGGTGTATTGAAAAACCTTCCACTTTTCTTGTAGGAATAAGCAGGAAAATAACAGATAAATTAAAAGAAATCAATAAAACTGAAACACAAGAATTTACGTGAAAAACTCAAAAACCACGACTCATTAGAAAGAAATCCACTATGTGAAAAATTGTTACAATCAGAATAACTCTCCTCCCAATCCCAATTACAATAACACTTCCTCAAAACTTTTGACTATTCACAACTTTTTCTCATTCTCAAACTAGAGAATACAAAAGGAATGTATTTAGAGTTAGCACACTAAGTTTAAAGTGTTTCTAATTGGGATGACTTAACAACTAAGATATAGACTCCTTTTATAGTGTTTAGAGAGCGCATGACTTTCCTAAATCATTTCAATAAAATACAAGTCCATGACTTTCCTAAATCTCTTTGATGTGAGACAACTGTCTTTCTAATATTTTACCAAAAAACTCAACATGGTGGTGGGATAGTTGAACCTCTAATCTCTTAAACAAAGACATGTTGTAATTAGTTGAGCTTGCTTTATTTTAACAGTATAAAAATCGTTTAAAAAGAAGTTTAAAATCTATTTTTATCTCTATGTTTTTTATGTTTTTTTTTCTATTTTTTTATTTATATGTTATCATCAAAATGTCCATTTTTTTGTTTCCTTACATTTAGAAAAGTGACTATTTTAATTTTTTTTTTAATTTGGTTTAAAATATATGTTTTATCCATAAATTTTAAGAGTTGTATCTAATAAATCTCTAAACTTTAAAATGCAACTTATAGAAGGACTAAAAATGTCTATAAATTTGTGAATTTTTAGTTTTATATCCCTAATTTATAAAGCCTAAAGATCTACAAAACTTATGACCCCAACTTGCAAATA
Source organism: Citrullus mucosospermus (assembly GCA_030954485.1). Lineage (NCBI taxonomy): Eukaryota > Viridiplantae > Streptophyta > Magnoliopsida > Cucurbitales > Cucurbitaceae > Citrullus > Citrullus mucosospermus. Next base: position 3,894,288 of record CM062064.1, on the reverse strand, counting down.
ACATTTTATTTTCTTATCTTAATTTTTTCTATCACAATTAAATTATAACAAGACAACCAATAAATATTTTTTGAAATATTTTCAAACTTTATTATAAAAAAAGACTTTCATTATATGAAAGAAAAATTGTGTCACAAACACAGACAAAACACAATTGTTGATACCAAAATTCGAACAGGGGAGACGCACCTTACCTTCATGTAACACTAGCAGTGAATTTGTTTAAAGAGTAAAAAAACGTGACCTGCAAAAGAGAAAACTTGCATACCAGCATGATGCTTAATCACACACACTCCGATGCTTAATGCAAAGAGTGTAAGAGTATGGAGGTTAGGAAGTTTAAGAGTATGATTCAAGTTACCTCGTATGAATTTATAACGGTGTATTTAAGAGATAATTGACCTAGGTTGTTTTGTTAGGGTTTTGGAGTCGCTTGCGGATAATTGTATAACCTACAGGCCCAGAGGTGTGCCTGATTTCATGTTTGGCTATGATTGGTCTTGGTCAAGGCTAAAGCCAAGCACATAAATTTAGACTTTGACGCAAACTATCCCTCTCTCGTGGGATGAGGGTGCCTAATTATAACATTTGGTCTAAATCACCCATAACAACAATCACCGTTAAACAGTATATGATTAAAAATGCACACTTTAAAAGTACAAGGATTAAAATTGTTAAACTCTAAAAATAAAATTTATGATAGATGAGTCAAATTGAATAGAAGCGGAGATGTTGGAGTACCAAAACAAGATTTAAACCTATAGGTTGGTTAAGGGAGAGAGGACAAAGAGTAGTGTCCCACTCTGAGGCTGTCCCCCTTGGGCGCGTGTGGTTCAAACGCGTTTTGGTGCCCATATTTCCTTGTTGGCATCTTTGAGAAAGATTCTCACCCTCCCCATAGGCCCATACACAACACACCAGACAACATTTTTTTTTTTTTTTTTTTTTTTAATTTAATATATGTTTTTTTTTATTAAAAAAAATTGAATGTATTTATTTAGTTATTGTGAAAGGGAAGTTGAACAAATAAGAGGAACAGACAATTTGTTTTTGTTTTTGTTTTTTTGTTTTTCTAAAGATTCATTAATGTGTTTTGACTAGTTCAACACTTTGAACAAAGCCCATGGGCTTTGGCACATTAGCTTTAATCCTCCACCCTTTATTCAACTAAAACCACTGTATTAAATTTAAATTTAGTTATATATTTATTGTGTGCCAAAAATATAACACCATATTATTTAGTTCTTTTTAAGAAGAAAATATACTTCATTATTAAACAAAAACAACCTTATCTAGTTACAAACTAGAGCATCATGCTTAATCAGAGGCTTAACTCACATGAATATTTTAACGGTCTACATTCCTCCCTTGTATTAGAGATAGTCCACTTAGCCAACATACGAACTAACACCCATGAGGAATGAAATTAAAGCTCAAAATGTGAATACTAACAATCTACACTCTAATCTCATCTAAAATAAGTCCAAACGGGAATTGTTTCCTAGAGTTTTTATAAAACGACCTTTACTAATATTTGACAATCAGATTCAACCTAGACATTAGTAAGACCCATCACACCAACCATTTGAAGCCCAAAAAGAAAGATCAAAGCCTTCTTAGGCACGACTTCCACTGACAGCTCCACAAATTTCAAACCAACAGTCACCATCTCACCTTTGGAATCGTGCAAAATAACTCCTAGCTCCATACTCGTTGATACCAAAAAAAAAACATCAACATTGAGTTTAAGCACCTAATCGGACGAAGGACTCCAATTACAGCCCATTGAATGCCTCCCTACGGTCTTATAGGCACTTTTCACCATATTATTTAGTTGATGCAAACATAAAAGATAGAATGATATTGTCCATGTTTCCTTCATCTAGAAGTGGAAAAAAATTGGAAAATAAAGCAAGAGAATATGTACATGTTAAATCAATGCAAAAAATAATAAAATAGAACATAAATGCAGAAAATAATAACTTGCAGCATAAAAATTAAACATAAGGGAATACTATAATAATAATAATAATAATAATAATAATAATAATAATAATAAAATAAAAAGAAAGAAAATGGATGGTACAAAATAGACAGAAAAACAAAACCTAAAGATGAAAAAATGGAGGTCATGTATGTAAATAGCAAATGTCAATCCTTGTTGTGCTGTGGAAAATCCACGGCCTCGAAAGCAAAATTCGGTGCTACCTCAGTGCTAAATCATCGCAATTGCCGGTTGCTCCCCAAGTTTTACACAACTTCCAATCTCAAACGTACACTCGTCGGAGAAAGGAATGGAATCAAAGAAAATTTGTTTAGAGAAAATCAAAATAGATGGAAAATAGAGAGGAAAGAGGATTTTTTGTCTCTCCTAAGATTGAAATCATTGTCCTCAATTTAGAGAGAAACCTTTTAGATCTAAAATTAATTTATAACGGTTAAGCGTATTAAAATATTAGATTTGTAACCATCAAAACATTTTTATTTCAAATTTCTAACATTGAAATGGTCACTATAATTAGGTAAAATTTATTATAATGACAAGTCATTTCCAATTGTAACATTTTTTAAAAAATTAATATATATATATATATACAGTAAAGTTAAGGAGAGAACACACAAGAATTTCTTTTTTCAAAAAAAAAAAATAAATAAATAAACAAAATATGAGGAAAAAATAAACACAGAAAAATGACAAAACAAGGTAAAGCATTCATCCATTTATACAAGTGGAAGAAAAATCAAATTTGTTAAAGTAAACATATTAAGAAACAATGTATTCATATTTCAAAAGCAAAAACCATGTAATTATATCAAGACGACTGAAGAAAATAAAATAACGCAGGAGAGAAAATTTGTAAATATTTAAGTAAAATACTATATATATGATTAATTTCCTTAATATTAAAAAAGAATTATGAATGGCTTTGATTTGGTAAAGCTTTGCTACATAGGTCAAATAAGGCTTATGGCTTATTGAGCAGGAAAACTCTAAATCTATAAATAACTATGAGATAGACAACAAATTTGCTTGATGCATAAAGTTCGGTAAAGAAAATCTCACTTTATGCATAGTAAAATTTGTAATTTAGGAAACACATGACAAGTAATAAAAGGAGAATCTATACACTCGAGTTCAAAGATGCGAGTTAACTTACTTCTTATAGAGTTATTATGATGTATATAGGCCGGTTGATCAAAGATTTTTCATTCTCTTAAGATTGAGCTCTTGAATGTTTAATTTTTCCTCCAGGTGTGCCAATTGCTCACCTTTGGACCAAATTAGCCACTCTTGGCCTCATCATCAGTTGAATCTCATGGAGCCTCAACTTATGACTCACCTAGCCTAAGACCCTTTTGACCTTGGGTCGGGTATTTCAGTCTTGAGTCTTCACTTGTGTCCCGTTTTAACCATTTTATACGTTTTTCAATTTAAAATAAATTGTCGTATTTATGTACTAATTAATTAACGATCTTGTTTAATCAAACTATAATTATATTTTACACTTGAATAAAAATAAAATTTAGTAAATGCAATAATATCTCAATTTATTTTTAATTGAAGTTTAAAGTACAATATTGATTTTATTTTAGATTTACCATTAAAACTGCGTTTCTGATCCCATATCATGTCATCTAATAATTCATATTGGGACAGTTTCATATCATGCCATCTACTAGTACTTATCTAAATAGGAGTGAGAATTATGGTTACGGATATCATAACCATTGGACATACGGGAATGAGAATTCTGGTTACAGATATCATAACCATTAAACATACGGTTGAATTATGCTCAAGTTGATAATCTTAGAACGATGTAACTTTGAGATATTCTTCTTCCATGGAAGAGTCCAAAAGAGATAGAATAGAACCCATTTTATCTAATCTATATCATAACCATGGAACATACGGTTGAATTATGCTTGAGTTGACAATCTTAGAACGATGTAGCTTTGAGATATTCTTCTTCCACGGAAGAGTCCAAAAGAGATAGAATAGAACCCATTTTATCTAATCTATGCATGTAAGTAGGACCTAGCATTAGTAGGAGCAGTAGCAGCAAAGATTCTTTATAAGATATTTACATCTCATGGTGGCATTATCCTTCTGGCTCATCACCAAGCATCCAGATAAAGGCAGACACAAAGGACTTCCATGTGAAGCCAACGGAGGTTGAATAATGTAAATTGAAAGAGAAGAATGATGGGAATTGTATACACTGATTAGTGATTCACTGTTAAACTATTGATTGACAATGAACTCAGCAGCAGAAGAATTAATATTATGTACCATCATCACCAAACAACACTATAACATTTCATATACAGACCCTGCATTTGCCTAAATCCAATCCAATCCAATCCAATAATTCATTCCAACCATTACAATTGAGATTTGAAAGCAGACATAGAGATAAAAGACAGCATACTTGTTTCGTTTCGTTACATACTTTTGGGTGTGAGTTTTGTAATCGACTTATGATATCTGGTGTATGATATTTGCACTATTCTTTGTTTCCTTTACTTGAAGCTTCCTTGAAACCGAACATTGATATGAAATTGTTCGATTGATGCAATCATTGTCCATCAGCTCTATGTGCTCAAATAAGTAAGTTTAGCCTGGCTAAGGAAGAGACCTCACTACTGCAATAATTGATCGTCTTCTATCTGCAATTCCTTGAGTTTCCTTTTTGCATATACAGTGAAGAAAACTGTAGTAGCTGCAGTAACGCAAAACCCAACGACCGTGAACACAATCTGGGGGGGCGACAGGAACTGCTGATTTTGCGAAGCATCTGCCAGTGTTCTGATTAAAATGCCACTGCAGTAACAAAAGGAAGATAATGAAAGCTTAGGTAAATAAGTATCTATTCACATTTTAAGAAAGGAAAAATGAAGTTCTACGGGTTTTCTTCAGGTAAAAAGAACTGCCTCAAATTATCTATTTGAGAGAGCTATTTGAGAAAGAGCATCCAATCATTTCAAAGCTTATATCACCTAGATTAATAAAATATCAAATAGGAAACATACTTTAGATTTCATATCAACCATTCACAGTTAGACTAAGGTTGTGACAAGAGATAATGGACGAGTTTAGTTTTACTGCAACATAGTCACGTTGTATGTAATAAAAAAAATTTATAAAAAGGGCAAAGTACAATGAGTCAATGAAAAGTTTGGTTCGATCATATTGCTTTTGGACATAGGGGGTCTTATCAGAATCGACTTAAATGAGAGTTGGGCATTTTCATAACTTACAGTTTACAGTGTAAAAGTTCCCAAGCAAACTAACGAGCAGGTTGTATTGATCTGGAAAGGGTTTTCGTTTCTTGCTGTAGGAATATGATGCTGATTCTCATGTGTTTAAATGCCAGAGAAATCCTTAATGTAGATTTACAAGCAAGCATTCAAGAAAAATGAAATTCACCATGTGCATGTATGAGTAGGGTTCAAGGTCAAGATAGGCATACGTACGTGTATATTGTAACAAATATTTCCGGCACCATTCCAACCAGTGACCCCAAGATGTACGGACCATATCTGACATTGGTTGCTACAGCACAGTAATTATATATAATGTAAGGAAATGGAGAAATCCGAATTAGTGCTACCGCACGAAACTGATGAATCCAGTCTCCTTCGCCTGCTAATCTTAAAACAGAAGCTCTCTTAGGATATTTGTCTAACCATCCCTGTATGAAAGGAAAACAGAGTTTAGCTGTAAAGGGATACAAATTATGTTGAGCATTTGATAAATTTATAGGATATAAATTTAAAACAAATACTAACTTGAATTTTACGATAGAATAGGGAGCCAATGAAATATGGAAGTGATACACCAATAGTTACTGCTGATATAATTATCAGGAACCCAAAGCCATAACCAAATGTCATCCCTGCCAGCCACATAGAAGGTGAAGATGGTAAAAACAATGAAGGGAACAGTGCTACTGAGGCGAAAACAAAAATTGCCAGCACTGGAGTACTAAGTGTCTCAGCTTCCCAATTTATAATTGGTATTATTTCCTGTGGCAAATGAAACACCAGAAATTAGACACCACGATCTTTGAAATGTAAAAATCCCAAAGATTAGACATCACGTTTGGTTTTAGAGTCAATTGTGAAACTAATGCATTGCATGTCATCGTAATAGCCACATAAAATATTTAGTTTTCTTCTAACTGGAAGATAACATGATCATACGAAAACACATGAACTAAAGCTGCTGAACAAAGCCTAACAACGTAAATTGCAAGAAGAATAACTGAGAAACATGTTGAATATCAACACGACATTACCATACAAAGAATTTTCTTAAACAGGAATGTGATCTTACCACAATAAGTGACATTATGGACCAACCAAAACCCAGTAACAAATAACACATCACAGAGCCTAAACACAACCCAGCAGAACAGCAGCAGCATTTAAAATGTACTGATACAGGTTAAGATACATATTAGATAAGTATCCCCATATTCATTTCAGGGCCGTATGGAAAGAAGTTACAGAACCCACAACTTGCAATTAAAAAATAAAATTTCAAAAACATATACTTAAACGAAGCAAGTAAATCAAACCCAGAAAACAACAGCACATACAAGGCCATTTGACATGAAAAATTCAACAAAAACATAAAATACCAGTCAACAATTACGAACCCAATTGCAATATACAAAAGCGAAATCCAAGCAACAACAGTATGTAATTCAATTTCAATGGAAAAATCAGAGTTGGAGTCAAAATTAAACATAAACACTGACCTTATTCATGAAAAATGGCCCAACCCATTTGAAAAAAACAACAGCTAATGAGACCAAGAAAACGAACAACACCACCAAACGAACCCAAAGCCACAAAGACCTTCCTGGAGAACAAGGCTGAGAAGAAGAACCCCCATCAGAGGAGACCTCAGGTTCACAATTACAAGGGCTCTGTCTCAATCTAACATAATCGCCATTGTCATCATCACATCCAATTCCCACCTCGATATCCTCCGCCACCACTTCTCCTCTCCGGCCGTTATCCGTCTCATTATATGTCATCGGTGGCCGAAACCCCCAGAAGCTCAAAAATCAGAAAAATGGGTTTCCCCTGTAACACCCACGTCAGAACTGTATTTAAAACGGTTGAAATCGAGAAAAGAATTGATGGGAAATTTCAGAAAACCCTAGAAAAGTGAAGGAATTGCAGAAGGGTGTAAAGAAGGGAATGAAACGGATTTGATGGGAAGAAGAAGAGTGGAAGGGAATCAGAGAAAGGAGGAATTGATGAATGAGAGAAAGAAAGAAAGAAACTTGAAACTGAAAAGCAAGAAAGAAATTCCGTGAAACAATTTTGTATTGTGAAAAAGGAAAAACGGATGAAATAATTAGAAAATTGAAAAGAAAAGAAAAGAAAAAAAAAAAAAAAAAAAAAAGGATTGCCGTTGTTTGGGATTTGGGATTTTCTTGTAGAAGCAAATGAAATTACGATTTAGCCAGTGGGTTCACACGCGGGGGAAAGTGGAGGGGTGAGCCGACAGATGGCGGGATTTTAATGGCTGTTTATGTGGTGGATTCTTCTGTCGTTGGTCTGTCGTGGCATTTCCGTCACGGTCAGTGAGATGAGATTACTTATGACGCGTTCCATTTTCCGGAGTACACTGCTTTCCACCGAGCTTCAGCGTCACCAATTCCAACTATATATATATATTAGAAAAATATCAATAAATTTATAATTTTTTTAGTTTCGTTTAAAAAATATCTAATTATTTAAATTAAACTTCTAAATTATCTTAAATGAGTTGATGTGGTTCTTTTTATTAAGGTTGTTTTTTTTTTTTTTTAAATTGTCTCTTTATTAGGTTTTATAGGTATTTCTTCAAATGTTTGATAAGTAAAATAACCGATTATGATTGATAGATGGATGATTATTAAAGGAAGTCTTAATTAAAGTCACATTTAACAATCTATGATGACAATTAGTGTAATTTTATTATAATTTTATTAATTGATCGATCTTAATTAGTTTGAATAAAAAATGTAATTTGATTGTTCTTGATCGTGTTTACTTAGAATTACGCATCTGCCACATTTACTATAACAGTTTGATCTTTATGGTAACAGTAAATGTGACAAATTCATAATTCTCAGTCTTATAGTAATAGTATCCTTAACAATGTAGGTAAATGTGTTGGGTCCCACGTCATCTTCAAATATAATCAGATTAAGCACTCTTCATTTCTCAATCAAATTGCGCGTTTCGATTACAAATTTGAAGGTGGGTCTCACAGCTCATTATGATTACAGAACATGAGTAAACAACAATAAGCGTTATAAACTAGGGCTCACTTTGCATATTACCATGGATAGATTACATTTCACCTGGGGTAAACATGATCTTAGAATGCAAATTAATTTACTTATAAAAATTCAGGAATTTAATAGATAAAGTTATAAGTCTCATCACAAATTTAACTTGACTAAAAAAGATTTAATTCGTGTCTAATAGGTTTTTACATTAACTTTAATTTTCTTAAAATTTAAGGATTTATTAGACATTTTTTAAAGTTTATATTGCCAGATATAACCTATAAAACACTTTTAAAAAAAAATTTAAGACTAAATAGATACATGTCTAAGATTTCAAAAAGTTAAACATTGTTTCCACCTCCAAATTTCTTCATTTGCCGTCTAATTTTTACCGGTGGTTTAAAAAACCAAGCAAATTTTAAAAACTTAAATAACCAGCTTTCAGAAACTTGTTTTTGTTTTTAGAATTTGTTTAAGAATCCAACCATTATATTTAAGAAAGATGTCAATCATGATAATAAATGAGGAGGAAATAGGCTTAATTTTAAAAAACTAAAGATAAAAAATAAAATGGTTACCAAACGAAACCTAAATATTATGTTATATTTCAATTATGCCCATAAATTTTGAAAGGTTCCATTTTGGTCCTTCAACTTTGAATTTTGTTTTAGAAAACATCATTGAACTTTCAAATTGTTTCAAAAAGTGTCTTTTATGTTAAAATAAACAATGAAAACTAATGTGGTAGTTGAGTAAAAATAGAACTGTATGTGCGGTTTACAATTACATAGAAGATTAAGATCATTATTATTATTCAATTTATCTCAAAATATATTTTGTCAACATGATTTACGTAATCAACTTTTACACATATACTACGAAATCAATTTATGTGAATGACGTAATAAATTATGTCACATATATTCTTCAATTTTTACACATCAGTCGAAACTTGTCTTTTTTTTTTTTTTTTTTGAAAGAGTCGTCATGTTTCATATTTTTTGAAATAATTAATTTTCAAAATTAATACAATTAAAACTTTTTAACTGAAATTTATAAAAAAAACAAAAAGATTTTAAAAAAAATGAGGGATAAAGACAGAGAAGAAAGAACTCTCTCCGTTCGGAGAGAGTAGGAAACGAAGAAGCAAAAATTGCTAAATTGTAGACAATTTTATTATATTCTCTAAGAATTTTACAAAAATTAGTAACATTTACGGGAGTGGAAGAAATATCTATATATATATATATATATATATATATATATATATATATTTTTTTTTTTTTTTTTTTTTTTTTTTTTTCCTACTTTGGATGGGCGGTGGTTGGGCGCCGCGCATTGTAGAAGCTAACGTCTAGTCTCCATGGGACGGTGTCGTTGACGGCGACCGGAAAATGACATTTCGGATTTGTTTTTTCAATTTATTTATTGCCTTTTCCTTTATGTAGAGACACCCACTTGCAAATAAAATAGAAAAAAAAAATCATAATTAAACTACTTTATAAAATATTGGATAATTCGTTTTTTTTTTTTTAATAATTCTACCAACTTACAAAGTAATAATGAATCAATAATGTAGATTAAATTAATTTAATTGTACAATTGTACACAATAATTTTGATTCTTTTTTTCTGAAACAGAGTAGAATTTACAATAATTTTGATTCATTTGTCACTAAACAGTGTCTTTTCATCCCATTATAAATAACTTTGTTTAATTAAATATTTAATCATGAATCCTAAGATTTATTGTTTATTGTTTGTTCTCTTTTCCTAAATATTTATTGAGAAAAATATATTCTCAGTCGTTGCTTGAGTTGGATTGCATTTATATCCATAAATTTTCAAATACTACATTTTAGCTCCTTTTAACTTTGTTTTTGGTAGTGCACCCTATTATTCCATCAAATTTGTTTGATCTCTAATAAAAAACTAGTGTGACACCTATTTTTTTAAAATTCTAAATTATGTTTTTCTTAATTTATATATATTTCTTTTCTTTTCTTTTAATTTATATATATTTCTTTTCTTTTCTTTTTTCAAAGAAAAGAAAATGATAAGAAACAAGGAAAATAAAGAAAAAGGATGAGAAGAAAAGAAATTACAGTGGTCGGCAACTACCGACGAAAGAAGGAGGAGAAGAAATAAGAGCAAGAAAGAGACTTAAAAATAAAGTAAAAAGATTTATTTTATTTTTTCCAATGATATATATTTTTTATTTTTAAAATTATATATATATATATATATATATATATATATATATATATATATATATAATAAAATAATGTTAAGTTCGCTTTGGCTACACGATTAACAGAAATTTGAATGGAAGAACCATGAGTGTTTGTTTTTCAACTCAAAGCTCAAGGGTTAAAATGTTGTGTTTAAAAGCTCAGTGACCCAAATGCAACCTAACTCAATTGTATATAAAACTTTTAGTTTTTTTTTTATATTATTATTTTCTATTGGGATTCTATTTTAGTTATTGAACTTTTAAAATGTTTATTTTAGTTAATTAATCTTTAAATTTGTTCCATTTCAATATTTTTAGGTCGGAATATTTAAGATATATCTATTTTAGTTTCTATTTTTTTCTTGTGAAAAATAATCGTTTCGATATAAAAAATTATAGAATTAGGTGAAGGTCCTGTATGAGAGGTTTTTGAAATTCCAAATTGAATTAGGTGGAGCGGGCTATAGCCGGTCGAGTTTTGAATCCCCTATTATTATAGTTGTACATTAAAATTATTTTAACCTAAAATGTAATCAATCTCCATCTTAAATTAAAGTATAAAAAAATGTAATTACAAGAAAAAGTTGAAAAAGTTTTAACTTTCACTTTTTTTTTCCTAAGTTTAGTTTAGTTATAAAAAATGAAGTATAAAAAAAATTAATCAAATTCCTTTTTTAAATTAAAATATAAAAAAAAATGTAATTACCTAAAAAATGAAACTTTGACTTTTTTAGTATGACTTTAAAAACTTAAGAATAAAAAAATTTAATCAAATTTCTTTTTTAAATTATAGTATTAAAAAGATGTAAAAAAAAGTTGAAAAAGTTTCAACTTGAACTTCTTTTTCTAAAATTTAAATATTATAGTACGGTTATAAAAAAATGTAATCAAATTTTTTTCTTAAACTAAAGTAGACAAAATGTAATTACAAAACAAATTGAAAAAGGTTAACTTTGATTAGTTTTATGAGTATAGTTGTAAAAAAGAAAGTATACAAAAAAAAAAAAAAATGTAATTCAATTCTTTTCTTAAATTAAACTATATAGAAATTTAATTAAAAAAACTGAAAAGGTTTCAACTTTTAACCTTTTTTTTAGCTTTAGTATAGTTACAAAAAATGATTATATATAAAAAAAAATTGTAATTACAACAAATACTGAAAAAGTTTCATCTTTGGCATTTTTTTTCAGTTTTATTATAACTATAAATAATGAAGCATAAAAGAATGTAATAAAATTCCTTTATTAAATTAAAGTATGAAAAATGTAATTAAAAAATAAAAACCAAACACATATTATTATAACCACAAACTATTATAACTCACCAACTTTAATAACTAAGTTCGAATCGAAACAACCCTAAAAAAAAGTTCAATGAACAAAAATGTATAGCTCTACAAGAATAGAAAACAAACTAAACTCACTAAAAAGAACTTTAGGATATAGTTTTTCTCTTCTAGCTTTTTCAGCCTTTTTTAAGGGGGGAATAAACTTGTTATACCTTTTTCCTTTTTCTTCTCCACAACGGTGTCTAAAGAGAATTTATACATCCTTAGGAAGAATTTAGAGTGACGACAAAAAAAGTGAAACACAAACCACAGCTGCATAAATCTAAATATTTTCTAGAAAATTTGAAGGAAATGAAGTATGAAGAGAAATTAAGAATTTTGATTTTTCCCCCATTTCCCAAAATTTCTCGATTTTTTTTCCAGCAATTAGTTATGAAAGTGTTCATCGACATTGATATTTTGAACCGTGGGTGCATCTATAATTGTGATTATCTAGCTAGCTTATTTTCTTTCTTATATAAGAAAATTTCAATTAGCTTTCATAAGCATCAAATGCATTTTTTTAATGAATTTTTTTTTAGGGCAATCCTTGATTTGTTTCTAGGAGCAGAGATAGAATGAAAGACACATGAAGAGCTGAAACTTTGAATATTGGATGCCAATCCGACAAAAAACTTGTGGTGCAAATGGAATGGGTCAATTTGACTTGTTTCTTCCTGATTTGACCGGATTGGGAAGATTTCGTTTTTGTCTCCTGGTGAATGGTAATACGAAAAGAATAAGACTTAGAGGGCTTGATGCCCTGAGAATACGAAAAGGGGAGTAGCAACCCAACCAAGGAGAACTCATCATGACACCCTTAGACTATTAGCTCTTTTGGATCAGTTAGCGGGAAATCTCCTAGATTTGGACTTGGTTGACAGGGTCAGGGCCTTTCTAGTTGAGTGAGCACATCGAATTTGAAAGTTCTTTCCTAAATCACTTCCTATTTTGTTGCTGAAATCTCGAGAAAAGCTAGTCATTCCCCTGGCAGTAAAATTATAGTTGACTTTCTACTAGACTGAAAAGAGTTGTTTAAAATATGCCGTCAATGCGGAGGATGCTGCCGAAAAGAATGGAATGCTGCTTCGCTCTAGGGGGGTTGCACAGCTGGATTGCGATGAGCTGAAGTTGCCGTTGGCCTGCTAGCCAATGCTAGATTTTGAGCCTCCGAGCCCCTTGAGTAAACAATTTACATGCCTTTTCTTGCGGATGAGTCTCTGGAGTGCTTGAACTCTTTATTAGTATTCCATCCTCTTTGGCAGGTGGGAGAGCGAAAATGAAAGCACCGGGTACTTTGGAAAAATATATAATATCGCTTTCCAAGCAGACTGAAGAAGTCTTGCCTAAGTAAGGCGTCTAGCTAATCCACGAAAAGTAGGGAGGGAGTAGGGGCGTAGTGATCATCAATTTGTACTAGAACCAAAACAAGGTCTTTCTATGAAAGTTTGCCTAGGTTGAAAGAGGCACTCTATAGAGTAACATTGCCTCGCAGGCGGAAGCTGTGCGAGGTAGCGAATGCTTAGCTTGAGCTTGAAGTTTGAGTAGTGTGGGAAGCTCCTTTCTGTATTCCATCTTCCTGCCAGCGAAGCGTATGTTTCTCTTAATAATTATATATAAAGATATAGTCATATGCAGACTTCAATGGTTGAGACGCGACTTAAGCGTCTCATCCACTCACCCTTCCCAATCAACGAGCATTGCAATAAGTCTTCTGTCCTACTACAGGTGTTGCGACAACCTTTACCAAGTCCAAACACGACAGCTATCGTGGAATCTGCGATCACACATGAGTACCTCGCCTTAAAAAAAAACAGGTGCTAATTGGAACTAATGCCACATCGATCAAGAAGGATTTCGGAGACCTTTAGCTCATAGTTCAATTGGACATGTAGTAGATCTTTGATCTTACCAAGGAACAAATCCAACAAAGCACTTTTCCGTAAAAAATGATATCCTTGCCTGCTTCTTCCATTCACTAAGCTCTGAGGCCCTTTGGAAAATCATAATGTGTGAATCTTTGCTACTCTACTTTAATACTACTTTGACTAGTAGTTCACTAGTGAGGATTGTTCCCCTCATATTCTTCTGCGACAAATCGAGTGCTGAGGAGATGGGAAAGATATGTAGATAATCCCAAGTGTAATTTCATATGGTGCCATGGAGGATCCACGTAATAGGGTTTCAAATTGGTAGGTTGGTTTACCAACTATGCTTGAAAGGGACCAACAGCCTTAGAAAATAGCTATTTTCATATTTGGATTGACCTATTGTACATTGAGAATACCTTGTAACTCGCAACTAAGTGGCTTTCGCTCCTTGGTCTATTGTCTATCAATGTCATGCCCCACCTCTCTTTAGCGCTTGAGTTAGTTGATAGAGACCGATTGACAAAAAGCCCATCGAGGTGGGGCTTTCATTTAATCTTAGGCGCAGGGCTTTCTCAGTACTATTGATTGTTGTACACATTGGGCTTGCCCTTGTTACCTTTTTTAGCTCCTTCTGTCATTCGACTATGTCGTCTCCTTCAAGGTCTTGATCTAGAAAGAAGAAGTCAAGTACCGTGCCGCGTCTTCTATTAAGAAATGCATTTTGTTTTTTCTTATCGCTTTATAAGAGTAGCACACAGTGAAGTCAAAACATCTTACCCAAGTTTTGAACAACAAGTTAGCGAAAGAAGGGAAGCTTCGCAGAAAGACCAACCTGGTGGCTTATGTGCGACCTGTGGGGGAAATCTCTCCGTTCTTGGTTCTCCTATAGTTGGATTCTCCGGAACCACAAGAATCCTTAATAAGAATGGGATACCAACTCAGTACCTTTTGAGATTTTGAGACCGGATCATGGCTTTCCCAATCGGTCCTTGATGGCCAGTGAGGGATCAGTATAACAACTCACGTTCGGTTGCGCTACACCTTGAAGGGGCTACTATGCTCACCGCACACTTGCATCACCACCGGAGCTTCGCTACCGCTTTGCCTAGCTTTTGCGCCTACCACAAACATCTAATCATCATGTAGTTGCTAAAGCAAGCTAAGTTTCACACGACCACCAAAATACCTTCTCATGGCCGAAGGATCCACAACACGTTGGAGCACTTCCCTAAGTTTCCATTTTTGAAAGATACGTGAATGGATAAGTAAAAATACTAATTGAAAAAATATATTCAATTGAAAGTTTTTGATTCATCTATTATTATGATTATAGATGATACTAAAAGAAATCTTGTGACATAGGTAAGAAATCAATTCATCATCTGTCTCTCTATCCCACGATCCGCAATCAATAGATTCATTGGACAACTCAAGAGTTATAAAAACTAATATTCTTATTATAAACAATAATTTATTATATAAATCTAGTAAATATATAAATCTATTAAATGGATTCTAAATAATTAGAAAGACAAAATCAAAAAAAGAAAAAATAATAAAGAAACTATGTTGTGTAACTTGATTCAAAAAATGAAATGCTCTTTGAATCGCTGAAGAATGAATGACCTTATAATGCACTTTATTTAAATTTTATTCCAACTAATTAGATTTTTTGTAGTGGGTTTAGTTCATCCCTATAAAATCTTGAGTAAAAAGAAAAAAGTATTACGTGATCAGATTGCTCAAAACTAGATTCCTCACCAAAAGCCCTTTGTTCAATTGGGGCAACACAACAATGAATTGTGCACTCCAGGACTCCACCCACTCGAGAGCAGGATGTCCGCTGAGATGAGCTAGTGGCGACAAAGTTCTTGATTGATCAATGCGAGTGAACTGTGCTTAGACGCTTCGTTACACTGCACTGATCTACGAGAGGAGCCCATGGATGAGTAGGCTTCCCATTTCGATTCATGGAATGTGATTTGGGACATGATGGGATGTAATACCCTATTTCCGAAAACCTAAGTATTCATATGATTAGAAAGGATAAAAGTATGTGGATTAGCGGAACTTTTAAACAAAAAGTTAAGAAGGTGTAATTACTGAATTATGGCTAATAAATTCTGTGCGTTGAGATGAATGATATTAAGAAAAGAGTAGAAATATTCTGGAGATTAGGTTGACGCGTAGATGGTTAAGCTCAAACGCATGGTATTAATATTAAGGAGTTACCAAGCTGTGGAATTAGGTTCTAATGGTGGCAAATTGAATGGGTGAAGTACCATGTGTCGATAATGTAAAGTGAAGTAGAACCATCACGTAGGAAAAGTACCTTACGTTGGAAAGGTTGACAACGCGTCGGGAAGTGAAGCTAAGAAAAGTAATGCGTTGAGTGTTGTATAGAATGATAGTGAATGGAGGTGAAGGAACAAGAATTGAGCATGGATTACGACTATGCGTTGGTAAGCCACGAGATGGACAATAACTATGCGCTGAAGGTTTACTATAAGGATCATTGTGCTGATCGAGAAGTCCTTTAGTGCAAAGTGTACAAGGAGTCACTATGCGTTAAAAGTGCTATGAGATGTTAAAACGTTAAAGGGTTATTGTATGCTAGTAGGATTTGAGCAATTTGTCGGGTCTTACTATGCGCTGAGAAAGCTATGTGGTGAGAAAATATTAGCTACGCGTTGAGGAATTCTGTGTTAAGGACAGCTGTTAACTATGCGACGAAGGGTTCATGAGTTGATGATGGTTACCATTGGTTATCAAGTCATACGCTAAAGAGCTTAATTTCATGAGAATGGAAAATGCCATCACTATCTCCGGTAAACGCATAGGAAGAAGCTAAAGAAGAAATGGTTAAGGAATAACCTTGGTATTGTTTCGAGAACGCATAAAGGATAAAATTAAGGGACTTAAAGGAAGGTCATGAACTCGGAATGAAGCAAAGGTAAATGCAAGAGGGTAAACGCAGGAAGAAAGAAATTGAGTTAGATGTGGTGGTTAAAGGTAAACCACGTGGTCAGAAGGGTGTAATTGTACAAAGAAGGAATTGTAGCGGTGAACGAATGTAAAAGGGGGACAAACGCATATAGTATGCGATTAAGGAAGATGTATGATATTTTATGGTAAGCTGAAACGCATAGTAGTATGCGTTTAGAATTTGTACACCTACTTGAATATGAAGAAGAAATGGAGAATTAAGGTAGTAAAGCTGAAGAGTAGTAAAAGGGGGTAAAGAAGTTAAATCTGGAAGAAGGTCCCATGAACGCATAAGAACACAGGGTTGATTGGGTAGTTGTGTATTGAAACATGATGAACCCATAAGGTAAGCCTATATGCCAGGTGGTGACACATGATCGTGACACCTTATTAAGTAGGAGGTGTTAGGAAGCATAATAAACATTTCATGCAAAGTGACACTTGACTAATGCATGATTAATTAAGCATGCAATATGACATGTGCAAAACAAATGGCAGCAGAAGAGAAGAGGAAGGATGACAAACTCTCTATAAATAGGACCTTGAGGGAAAAGTAATGACTGATGATTCGGTGGTAAGAATCCTTAAGAGAAGGAGAGAAAGAGGGCTGAAGGAAGAAACCCTTGCGTCTAAAAGAGGAAGTCTGCGGCCAAGGAAGAAGACATCTTTGACACTTAAGTCAACTGGTGTTAAGAAGTTGGCTTGCGTCGAGAAAGGTGAGCCTTGCGTTTAAACCAAATTCAACATAAGGGTGGACACCACGATGCGTTCAAGTTAGACCTTGCGTCCAAGGAAGGTCGACGCATCCGAAAGAGTAAGAAGAGTTAGTCTGCACCTTGCATTTAAGGGCAGGGTTGCGTCCAACCGGTTACCAGAAATAGTTTGCGGGTTAGGAGTTCAAACCTTGCGATCAAGGAGCTCGGGGGAGATAGGGATTGGAAGGAAAAGAGGAAATCTCTTAAGTAATGTGAGTGACTCTCTTCCTCTTTCAAACTGAGCTTTGTTGAAATGTTTTTATGTGATATGGTTTTGTGATAACTGATTTCATGAAACGCATGATGTTTGATCATATTGTCTAAAAGGCATGTTTTATCTGATTGTTTTATTACATTGAAAGGCATGTTGCAAAAGGTAGTTTATCAAGAAACAACCTGTTTCCTATAAAATGTTTCATATGAATGATCTACTCAAACTAATTAATAAAATGTTTAAGAGGAGGCTCAATGCTTATCTCCTTGAGAAGGCTCGTGAGTTTCCCCGGGACCCAATACTCAAGGACATGAGAAGGTACATGGGCAACCCGTCATATTCCTATGTGCACATAGAGGTTAATCTGGCTAGTGCATCGAGCTTGCTCTGTTAGAAGCCAGGGATGATTTCGACGTTGGGTGTGTTGAGCCTTGCTCCACCCCAACTAAGGATGTTTTCGACGTTGAGAGCGTTGAGTTTTACTCCGCCTCAACTAAGGGAAATGATTGAGAAACCAAACGAGTTTTTCATATAATTGTTCTTAAACGACTCTATTGATTTGGAACGATTTGATATAGTTCAAAAGAGATGTTGGAAATACGTTCCTGATGTATTGATGTACTTATCTTGTTTTATATGTATAAATGTAACATGCTTGTTTTTTATTAAAAGATAGTTTTACAAAACCAGTCACTCACGGGGCTTTAGCTCACATTTTCCTATGTTCTCAAATTTTCCAGGTAGCAAGCGAGTTCGGGATACTTTGCCTATGCAAGAACCTCGTCTGGGTCGTCTTCGGTAAAGTAAATGGCTGGTCAGTGAACCTTACAGAGGAGTCAAGGTTGCTGACTTCACATCTTCTTTCGGGTTATGGAGGATAATCCGGAGGGGGTGTGACATGGGAGGGCAGCCCGCAGGACCCATACCAATCCTACACTCTTTTCTCCTATTATTTCTTTGGCACTTCTTGGAAATCACTAAGAGGATTCTCAGACTGGACTGAGCAAAAGGGGAGTTGCTGTCGGTATTGGAAACATGTCCAATTCTTCGATCCATTTTGTGGCGCGAAATCCATCTTTGGCTAAACAATCATTTGGTTATGCCATTTTGGGCTTTGCTATAACCGAAGGTATTACATTGTTTGCTCCAATAATGACCTTTTTGATCTCATCCATATTCAAATGAGAAAAAAGAAAGGAGGATTCAATGCAGACTTTGATGGGGATCAAATGGTTGTTCATGTACTTTTATCTTTGGAGGCTCAAACGAAGGGACATTTACTTATGTTTTTTCATTGAATCTCTTGTCTTCAGCTATTGGGGGATCCCATTTTTGTACCAACTCAAGATATGCTTATTAGGATCTATATATTAACGAGTGGGAATGGTCGAGATATTTGTGCAAATCAATATAATCCATGTAATCGCAAAAATCATCAAAATGAAAAAATTGACAATCGAAAGAACCCTTTTTTTTTTTTTTGTGTAATTCCTATGATGCATTGGAGCTTATCACCAGAAAAAGGATCAATTTAGATAGTCCTTTGTGGCTCCGATGGCGATTAGATCAACGTGTTATTGCTTGAAGAAAAGCCCCTATCGAAATTCACTATTAATCTTTGGGTACCCATCATGAGATTTATGGATACTATCTAATAGTACAAAATATAAAAAAAGAAATTCTTTGTATATATATTCGAACCATTGTTGGTCATATTTCTCTTTATCTAGAAATTCAAGACACTATACAAGGATTTTGTTAGACCTACTTGGTACCTAATCCTATGATATCTCTGAAAGTAAGAAAAGTAATTCCCAGGTAATAAAGTAAGAAAAGTCCTTGCTCAAGTTAGATATCTATTTATATCTATGAACTTTGGGAGTTGTATCAATTTAAACTTTGAACTTTCACAACCGTGTCAATTTAAACCCCAAACTAATAATTGTATTAATTAAAACCTTGAACTTTCATAAGTATACAATTTAAACCTTAATTTTTCATAAAAATATCAGTTTAAACCAAGTGTATCAACATAAAACATAATGGAGAGTTTAAATTGATACACTGATAAAAGTTTAGGATTTAAATTGATACAATAATTAGTTTGGGATTTAAATTGACACACTTGTATAAGTTCAAGGTTTAAATTAATACAATTATTAGTTTAGAGTTTAAATTGATACAACTCTCAAAGTTTAATTTATAAATTGACATTTGTCCTATTTTTTATTTTTGTCGTATAACATTCAACTTAGTACAAGTACATGATATTAAATTATTAATACCCCCACCTTATAATATATAGCATTGAGTGGGACCATTAGATTGACATTTGTTCTTCATAAACTGTTAAGATATTAATCAACCAACATAATTTAAGCTTAATGCCATTTCACAAATTCGAGAAAAATATAACAATGAGCATTAATTTCATAAGTAATTTTCATTATAGTTGACCGTTATTCTCAACAACGTCATTCAGATAAATAATTAAAAGACTCAATTATAAAAAATGTTCCTGAAATTTGAATTTTTTTTGGCAAAAATATCTTTTCACTTTCAAAAATTTCAAAAATACCCTTAAACTTTAAAAGAAGAATTCAAAAATACCCTTGCCAACACATTTAAGTTAAAAAATACCTTGGCCAACACATTTTTATATATAGATAGTCTCACTTTTCTCTTATATAATTTTATAATTCTTACACCAAATTTTTCATCAACCAAATAAAAACTAAAATTTTAAGTTAAAACAAAAAAATCTCACAAAATTCCAAAATCAAAATCTTCCTTAAAACATACCAAAATGATAAATAGTCAAATAAAAAATGAATTTGACTATTAACACACACTCAACTACTAACATACTACTTTGTCGTTCTGTTGTTCTCTTTCTTTTTATTATAGTCTATATACCCTAATTAAAGTGTGCAATTTTATTTATTTACTTTTTAAATATCAAATGTCAAACATTTAACAAAAAAGGGAAAATGAGAGTATTTAAGAAGAGAGAAGAGAAAAAAGAGGGAAAATAGAGAAGTAAGACGGTATCAACAGTTTTGTTCATATAATAATAAGGGTATTTTTTAATTTTTTTAAGTTTAGGAATATTTTTAGAATTTTTGAAAGTTCAGTGGTATTTTTTACACAAAACACTAACGATTTCTATCTAAAACTAATAATAATGGTATTTTTTACTCATTTTGAAAGTTTAAAGTTATTTTTGAAACTTTTTAAAGTTTAAGATTATCTTTGACACAAAATAGAAAGTTTAAAGGTATTTGTGTAATTTAGTTTGATTAAGACGCTTTTGAATTTTATATTTTCTTCCCAATATATATATATATATCCATTAATTTTTTACCTTAAAAGTACAATTCTATCAACTCAAATTTAATAAAAACGGTTTATTCAAAGAATAAATTCAATACATTTTTTTAACTAAAGAAAAAAAAAACGGTTTATTCAAAGAATAAATTCAATAAAAAATTTTTAACTCAAATAAAACAATAAATTTTATTTAAAACAATTGATTTAAAACTGAAAAAGATGTTTTTTTTTCTAAAACGGTTCCAATATTCTGAATTAGGCAACTCTTTGCTCTCAACACCTCCCTCTCTCTCTCTCTTCATTGGTAAAAATAAATCAAAAACAAAAAAATTAGAAAAAGAAAAAGAAATATACAAAGAATGAATTTGAGTTCGAGCATTTTGGGGAAGAACTTGCAAATTCATCGTCTTCATCGCTCTCAATTGGAATTTCATACGAGTATTTCTTCTCGGAATCAGTCAATTTTAGGGCTGTTCGATCGTTTCCCGCCGCAGATTAATGGAGTTGCGGTTCGTTGTTCGAACACTTGGCGTGAGTTTTCACTTCCTTTTCCTGCAATCGCTCTCTATCTACATCTATTGTTGATTTCGTCTGCATGCTATGCTGATTGAATTGAGTTTCGTTTTCTCTAGTTTCTGCAGATTGGAGCTCCAAATTCTCCATCTCCACGAGATGTGTACCCGACGGATTTTCTGAATCTTTGGGGCCGGATTGTGATTCTTCGAGCAGTTCACCAGAGGTGATGTTTTTGTTCAAAATATATCTTTATCAGCAGTACTAAGGCTTCTTTTGCAATTTTGTTTCTCTTTGTTTGTTTAAAGTATTGAGGTTTAGTACCTCAACTGTGAGAGAATCTGAGTCAACAATATGCATCTTCTTTCCTCCTTCTTGGCATTATGAATCTTAACAGTAAGAATGTCTGCCGGGATGTGTTGAAATCAAGATTGGTGTTACAAATTGGAAGAGGAATATGTAAAACCTAGGACGAATGTGTAGTTTTCTCCCTGGCTAACTGGGTTAGCTGCAGAAGTTTAGATGTGAGAAAGTTAATTATATTGTCCCTTGGAAGAAGAAAAAGAAACCCAACTTTTATCAAACATCAGAATGTTTGGAATGTATATTGGCATCGCTAGAGGTGGGCGCATAAAAGATCCTCAGGCTCTACTAACTGCAGTTCAATGATTTTGCCATCTACTTCTATACGATAGAAAGCTTTTTCCAGACTAAAAGCTATTTTATATTTATTACATCTAATTAATGTATCAGCTTGGATATTTGTATAATTAGTCTATCAAATGAGATCTAGTTTTTCATTTTCAAAGAAAATGTTTAGAATTTTGGCTAAGTTTCAAATACCAAAACATTGTCTAAAACTCCTTTTTCCAGTTTTTAGAACCTGTCCTGAATTTAGAAACGATTTCTTTAATGTAAATTACATAACAAAAGGATCGTAGAACAAGGACAAGCATAATTTTTAAAACTGATAACTGAAAATCAAAAACAAAATCTTTGTTAGATGCGCGCTTAGTTTGTGAAACTTTATTTTTCACCTCAAAAAACACGATATGCATTTTCTTCATTCAAAATTTTGCAATTTTATTATTCTGGATTCAGTAAGGACATGATTGCAAAGTGTTTTCAAAGTGACAAAGGTCAACAGTAATTCTATTGTAGCTGCTGAAATTTATATTCCTATGCACCAGATACTTAACCAGAAGAAAGCTACATTTGTCGAGATATTGAAGCAGTCAAATTCTCTCCTGCCTCATGTTGTTCTTGCTAGCACAGTGATTGCCCTCATTTTCCCGCCGTCCTTTGCTTGGTTTACTAGCAGGTGATAAGGTTATTCAAGTGAGCTTGGTTGATCAATACATTTCTTTGTATTTGCTGAATTATATTAGCAATTTTACTAGTAGATTGACTATCTTCTGAATATATGTCAGTGGTTTTACAGGTACTATGCACCTGCATTAGGGTTTTTGATGTTTGCAGTTGGGGTTAATTCCAGTGAAAAGGATTTCCTTGAAGCATTCAAGCAACCAGCAGCTATCTTTGCTGGTTATGTGGGCCAATTTTTTGTGAAGCCACTTCTTGGTTATCTATTTGGGACAATTGCAGTGACCTTTTTTGGTCTTCCTACAGCAATAGGTGAGAACAAGCTTACTCAACCTATATCAAGCTGTTTGGACTTTGGAGAATTCTAACCTTCTCGTCAATAAATACATCAGGTGCCGGGATTATGTTGGTCTCTTGTGTTAGTGGCGCACAACTCTCAAGTTATGCAACGTTTTTAACTGATCCGTCCCTTGCCCCCTTAAGCGTAGTTATGACATCATTATCCACTGCTACTGCCGTTTTTGTCACACCATTTTTATCTTTATTGCTCATTGGAAAGAGACTTCCAGTTGATGTTAAAGGGATGATATCCAGCATTACGCAAATTGTAGTTGCACCAATTGCTGCAGGCTTGCTTCTAAACCGGTAATAGAACTTTTTCTAGATGTTATATGCAAAAGGCCATCTGATGAGTGCTTGCCATTATCTTATATGATTATCCTTTCAGGTTCTCTCCGAGGATTTGTGAAGCCATTCGGCCTTTTTTACCTCCACTTTCGGTGTTGGTGACAGCTTGTTGTGTTGGAGCTCCACTTGCGATTAACATCAACTCTGTCATGTCCCCTTTTGGGTTATCCATATTACTGCTCATTATAGCTTTTCATTTATCTGCCTTTATAGCTGGTTACGCCTTGACTGGTCTTGCATTTCATCGGGCACCAGATGTGAAAGCATTGCAGAGAACACTATCCTATGAGACGGGTTTGACCAGTTTTCAGAAGTTGAATATCCAAAATTTTACGATGTTTATGGAGAATTGATTTAATTTCCCCTTTCGTAGGAATGCAAAGCAGCCTCCTTGCCCTTGCTCTTGCTAACAGGTTTTTCCAGGATCCCCTTGTTAGTGTGCCCCCTGCAATCTCAGTGAGTTATTTTCTTTCTGTTTTTTAAACTTGTTATGATGGCTTATTTAGCAACTCGTTATGGTTTAAGACATTCAAAATGAGGATCATTCATCATTGTGTATTTCAGATATCAATTATAAAATATTGATTCAAATTCTATACTTATCTAAATACTGGCACAGTTGTTCTACTTCTCTTTTGTCCTAAACTTTGAATTACTCTATTTCAGTCCTTCTATTTGAGTCCTTAAGCTTTTAGAAAACTATTTCAGTTTTGCCTTGTTTATTAATCATTTAAGGACTTAAATACACTTATAAACTGTACTAAAAAAACACTTATAAATCCGACACTTCACCGACCACATATGATGTGACTTCAAATACTTGTCTATGTAAACATTTATTTATGAGATAACAAACATAAGGTGCGCTTACATCATACTTTTGTTGCCTATTTTATTAAGAAGTTGATGACACAGAATAAAACAGTTTTTATGAGAACTTTATGAGCTAATAAAACATAATGGTTTGAAAACTTAGGAAACAAAATAGAATTAGCATGAATGTTAGGACCAAAATAAGATATGAATCTTAAACACGTTTCCTAGTTGATCAGATTTCCCCAATTTCTCGACATGCTTGCCAGTGGATCAATATTCCAGTTCACCTATATCATTCCTCTTACAACAAAATATGAAACATAACATTTCTTTTTCTTCTTTTCAGACTGTGATGATGTCCTTGATGGGATTCTCTCTGGTTATGATATGGAACAAGAGCAAAGAAAAGAGTATGATCAAACATAGTCAACAAAGTTCGTGAGGTTATATTTATTGTACAGGTGTTGTCGAGGCAGTTGAAGACGAACAAAAGCCATAGATACAGCTTCTCTAGAATTGCGTCCAACACTTGGACTTGAGGTTACAACTTTTTCTTTTATACTAAGTTGAAATGATTGAAATGAGAATGAGAAATCAAACTTACCATCTTTAAAGAAATTATAGATACTTTTATCAATTGGCCCATTTTCAAGTTGGGAACTTACTTCACTAGAATCCTCGGTTATGGTAAAATTTAAAGCGTTATTTGGTAACTATTTGGTTTTTGGTTTTTAGTTTTTGAAAATTAAGCCTATAAACACCTCTTGTATTCTAAGTTTTTTGCTTTGTTATCTATTCCTTTTACCATTGTTTTAAAAAACTAAACCAATTTTTGAAAATTCAGAAAAGTAGCTTTTTAAATATTTGTTCTTGTTTTTGGAATTTGACTAAGAATTCAACTATTTTACTCAAGAAATAAGCAACCCATTGAATGTAATGGAGAGAAAATAGGCTTAATTTTCACCAACAAAAAACCAAATAGTTACCAAACAATATTAAATTATAAGTTTATGTCGATCTTAAATCTGTTTTCACTGGTGACATTTCTTGAAGCCGACCTTGTGAATAACAAAAAAAAAAAAAAAAAAGAAAGTCTAACCAAAGGCCTGATAAATTTGGTATTGATTGTTAATGTAGAAGACGTTGTTAAAGGTTACTGTTGGAAGAATGTGTTGCCACAGCTGAATGCTTATTGTTGGTTAATAATATTAAAGCTAGGAGGGACTTTGTTGGTGATTTCATAAGATATCATTAGGAGTGGTGTTAATGGTGATGTGGGTTGTGTTATAACTTATACTAATACTCACCCATGGAAACCACTGATTTCCACTTCAAATATGTCTCTAAACACTTGACAAACCATCTCATTTGTGGATCCGTATGGGGATGAAACACAACAATATGGCTCGACTTCCTGAATTTGTTCCTGAATTTTCAAATTGTGATACTCGATGTTTGATTTCATAATTATTTGGTTTCTTGTTTTTTCTTTTTTGAAAATAAAGTCTATTTTCTCATAATTTCTTACCATATTTTGTATTTTTTTTTTTTAATAAAAGAGTTGAATTTTAACCAAATTTCAAAATATAAAAACAAAATTTTAAAAACTATAGTTTTCAAAACTTAGTTTGATTTTTGAAACTATCGATAAAAAATAGATAATAAAGCAAGAAAAATTTGGCAGTAGAATGAATGTTTATAGGCTTAATTTTTTAAAAATTAAAAGTCGAATGATTACCAGGGGCTTAATTTAGAGATAAAATGAATGTTTATAGATTTAATCTTCAAAACTAAAACTTAAAACCAAATGATTACCAAATGAGTTTTAATGCTTAAAATCAAATAATTACCAAGCAGGAGCTTAGTGCTTAAAACCAAATAATTACCAAGTGGGAGACTTAGTGGTTAAGTTGACTTAAAAAGATCTTTAAATTATTTTTTTAATACATTTTAAATTAGAAAATTAATTTTTTAAAAAATATTTCTTCTCTCCCCTCTCCACCTCTAAAAAAGTAACTTTTCCATCATATTTTTTTTTAGTACAAACATTACAAAAATGGATGATCAAACTTTGGACTTCAAAATGGTGAGTAATAAATGAGTGAATATATCTTTTTATTATTTTGTGAAAAAATTCATGGTTTATAAAAATTTAGTAATAAATGTTATTAATGTGAATATAATACAAATAATCAACATTAAATTTGTTTAAAATTTACAAAATCTTTATTTATTAATTAAAACAAATGGTTGTTTTTATAATTTTTTTCAAAAAGTATAGGTGATATGATGGGTGAATCAACAACTTGGTTTGGTGGTCGACCGAACTAAATAGAACCGAAAATTTTAAGATTTTTATATGTGAAATTGAACTGAATCGATTTATTGGTTCCAACGTTTAAATGAAATCGAACTGAATCAAGCCGTAGTTTGGTTTGTTTTAAATTTGGTTTTCATATTTTTAAAAGATATGGGTGTGTATATATAATAATAATAATAATAATAATAATAATAACCATTCGAATTTTCTTTTCTAATTAAAAACGGTTCGATTTTAAATTCGGTTTTGCTTTTTTGTTCTTTAGAAAAAATATATAAATATATATTAGTTGAAAACGGTTTAAGTCGGTTTCAAATTTGGTTTTCAAAATTGAAAATCTAACCAACCAAATAACTTGGTTTCAAGATTTCTTCCAACCAGATCAAATGGATTTATTTTTTATTTTTGTTTTTTGTTTTTTTCAGTTTGCCTGAATTTTCAATTGGATTTAGGAAGAACCGGTTTGAATCAGCCATGAGTAGGCTTCATCGAAATTGGAATGGCCAAATTTCAACCACCAATTCAATTCAAAATGTTATCGCCATAATTACTTCCTTGCTTCCTTCCCGCAGCTGCATTTTTTCCCTCGTCAAAAATAATGAACAACCAACAAACCAAAATCAAAGAGACGACGATGAAGACAATTCTCTTTTTCCATTGCAAATCTTTCTCCGTTTACTGAATTTTCCAGCCAAATTTCATCTTCTACATCAACACAAAACCCAAAACCATGTCACTCACTTCCACCTTCCTACATTCCTTCTCAAATCCCAAATCCCTCATTTCTTCTTCTTCTTCCTCAATCCCCTCCTCCAGAAACTTTGCCGCTACTTCTCAACTCCCTACCGGAATTCCATTCCGGAGACGCGCCGTCGGTCTCGCTTTTGACTCCAAAACCATGGTGGTTTTGCTCGGCACGGGCTTCACTCTTGCCCTTCTGGGTCCTGAATCCGCTTCTGCTGCCACTGAATTGCAGTCTTCGCTACTATTTAACGAGCCCCAAAATGCTCTCTCCTTGCCCACCTGGGCCATTCATGTTTCTAGCGTTGTTGAATGGTGAGTATTTATGAACTCTCTTTTGTAATTATTTCATGAAACTCTAATTTGTTTGAATCTTAAAAATTTATATTGATAGGTTGGAAATGAACTATGGATTTTAGTTACCCATTTGATAAATAATAGATTGAAGGAAAGGGAAGACTGGTAAACCAATCAATTCTTGCTGGTGGCTACCTTCGTTTATAATTTGTTGATCATAAGTCTTGTGTTGTTAGGATTACAGCAATGGCTTTGGTGTGGCAATATGGAGAGAAATCTGGGAACGAGTCTTGGAAAGGACTTTCTTGGGGAATGGTAAGTTACTTTTCTCTCTATAATTGCTTTCTCATCTATCATATAGATAGGAGTTTCCTTATCCTTCAATTTTAAAGAACCCCATCCACTTGTTTAGATTATAATTTAGGTAAAAATTAAAATGGAATGCTCTATTTAGAGTGGAAAAAGAGAGAGAAGAAGAGGAAATTAATGCTTAGACAATCCTAAACCAATATTACCTATGATCCCGTTTGGTAATTATTTGGTTTTTGTTTCTTACTTTTTGAAAATTAAGCCTATAAACACCCCTTCCACCTCTCAATTTCTTGCTTTGTTATCTACATTTTACCAGTGTTTTTAAAAACCAAGTCAAGTTTTGAAAACTAAAAATATTAGTTTTTGTTTTTGAAATTTTGCTAGGAATTCAACTCTTTTGCTTAAGAAAGATTCAAACCATTGTAAGAAGATGAGAGAAAAAAAAACTTAATTTTCAAAAATAAAAAACAAAAAACAAAATGATTACCAAACAGGTCCTAAGATATTAAAGTAAACCATCACTGACAGAGCACAAATGTAAAAACTTGGATTCCATTTACCGATCATTCATGGGAGAAGTATTCACTCATGTTTGTTGGCTGTTTTTGACAAAGTCATAATCTGGCTGTCTAGGTTTTCAAAACTTTTAGATTTCTCTTGATCGGCTCAACTCAACCACTCTAGACAGATAACTAATACAGTTGCTTCCTTCTGAATCATTTCTTTCTTAACTTGAGCAGGTACCATTGCTAGGTGGAGCATTTTGTGCTTGCACATGGCATTTTTTCTACAACTCCGAGTCTCTTGAGGTACATTAAGTTTCGGCTTTTGCAAGATCTTGCTGGACATATTGAAATATCTGATAGTGAACATATATTCTAAATAATTCCTACAAATTCTTAATCTAGTTCTTGATCGTGATGATTTGTTAAAGTTTTGAAACTATTAAAAGATACGCCTAGCTTAAATAGTTTAGCTTCTTTCAATTATTTTCACTATGAAATTTTAGACCATCTCAATATAGCTAATTAAAACTCTTTAAATGTAGTCTTAAAACAAACCATCTATTTGGAAACTTTGTCTTTAGAGTGCTCAATTTAGTTCAAATCTTCATTTACCACTTCTAAATTTCAACTCCAATCTCCCAACTAAATAGTATGAACACTACTCTGTTGTTATTGATATTTTAAGGGTAATAGAAGGGGCTAAGAAGAATTTAAGAGCTCCCTAATCTCTTCCAATACCAAACCTTAACAAAAGAGTCAAAAGATGCTCCCTCACGCGATGCCTGTTTTACACGGTCACAAGTACCATCTCTACCCCTTATAAGGCTTGGGTCCTTGCTACTCATAACAAACTTCTCTTCCTAACAAACTCTCTCCTCAGCCACGTATACTCCCCATCTCGACATCTCTTCCTAGTATAGACATTCTTCATCGGGAGCCTATCACTTTTGTCCATCGTCATTTTGGGTTTTCAATTCCAACTTTGAACTCTGAGATCATAAGAAGAATCAACTTCTTACTTCTTGTTCTGTTATCAATCAGGACTCTGACTTCCCACTTATATCTTGAAATTTTGTTAACTGACCATCTGTTTCTTCAATTCCGGTTTCACTTTCTGTCAAGTATTTGAGCTGGCATGGAAATCCTTAAACTTATGAGTTTCTCATGGTGCAGTTTGTTTTTTAAAAAAATTCTTTACATTTTGAACAACAACTAAGAAGGTAGCTGTGTGGCACCATGGCCTGGAAAATGCTGCAAATCTGGGTCCCCTGAGTTCTTTGCCGACTTAGGCAACAGTGAAAACTAAGAAACCTAGGAGAGGAAGCTTGATGAAATTTATAACTATTTTTGAAGTTTTCCCATTTTTTATCTTCATTGCTTGAGTTGCAGCATCAGATACATTCTTGCTTAGTATCCAATTTATTAATATCTGCTAGAGGGTGGTAGTTTTTTGCATCAAATTTGACGTGCTCTTCATCATATTGTGGTCAATGATGGCGGGGAAGAACGCAAAAGAATTAGGGTGGTTTGTGTTCTATTAGAATGAAAGACAGTTTGATGAATTGGATTTTCTTGATTTTGGTTCAGTTGTTTCAGTCTTACTTAAAACCAATTACTTAGCTTGATCATAATTTCATGGTTATTGTTTCTGAAGAATTAATAGAAGCGAAGTAAACCACAATTCATTTCTCTTCCTCTACTTTGCTTCACTCTTCCATAAGTTTCTTTCAAACTACTTCCTAACCATTTGTTGTGCAATCACGCAAGTAAATTCCTTATATCACATATGATTGTGAACAACTTGAAGGTTCACAATTGACCTGGAAAATTAGATAAGGAAAAAGAAGGGGGAAAATGAAGAAAAACTGATCCAAACTGATCTCTCTCTGGGTTTAGGTTAATAGTATTCTGATTCTATTGGCAAAGTTTCAAAAGAATTAGAGCAACCTTACTGTGAAAAATATATAAAGTGACCTCTCTCTCTCTCTCTCTCTCTCTCTCAAGAAAAGATTACAGAATTTGACATTGCTTGGGTCTTTTTTTTTTCTTTTTTTTTTTGGTTAGGAAACTTAGTTGTATTAGTGCAGTACTTTCAAAAGGACAAGAGCATCCACAGTCCTCACCATGAAAAGGATATAAAATGACTTTGGATTTGGTGCTAAGTGCAGGTTTTGGTGGCCATTCAGGCAATGCTAACGGCTATAGGAAATGCCACAATGTGCATTGCTGCATTTCGCATATACAAGTCATCACAAGAAAGTTCAAAGAACTTGTAAAGAAAACTCAAGCTAAGTCTCTGTTATACTAACGTATGTACCATCACACCCTGTTTCATTGTTTATATTATCATCATTTTTCATCCTCCATTTCACTTTGTTTATCAGTATTTCCTTACATGGGGATTGGCTTCAAACTCAAGGTCAAATCATTCCGTAAGTTTGGTGACTAATGTAAAATTTAATGATTCAAGCTACACCAATTCACACACCCAAGGAGACTCAAGTGAGTCACTTAGAGGAGACAAGCTCAACTCTTTTTTCATTCAACTTCTCAAAACTTAAGATAAGGTGACTTATATTTGGGCAGCCACAAAAACTCTAAAATGCTTAACTAAAGAAATAACAAAAGTTAACTTGGCTTTAATCCTACTTGAAACTTAGATAACTTTGAAATAAAGTTTAGGGCTAAGAGAGGATGGTAGGCTTAAGCCCTTACAAAAGGAAGCCTAAAAATGTATATTCAAACACCAAATAAAAAGGTTAATCCAAAAGTAAAAGGTCAGCCATAAAATTTAAAACCCACAAAATACATTTTAAAAGGGCCCAGGACCTTGGTTCCGATAAGTCAAAAATGTGCAAAAGAGGCCTTTTAAAGGCATAGGTGGTTTGAATGGATTGTGCTTAGAGTTTAGTTGAAAGGGTAGGCACATGTAGGGAGGCCTTAGAACTTAGAAGGTTATTTGGCCCATGGAAGCACGCCATGTATGGGCTTGTGGCAGGGTCGTGGGCCCATGAGATAAAATAGTTCATCAACTAACGACATGTCAAATATTGAATAGAAGGAGTATGTGCTACAATAGTACTAGAATTTTTTTTTTTTTTTTTCATGTTTAGACAATGCACAAGTCCGTTGGGCATTCATCGCGTACCTAGATGTCTTGGTGTTGTCCTACCATCTTGATCTAATAGGCTTATATACCAATACTATGTATATCTTAGTGATTATAGTCAATTGCACCCATAAACATCATTATGATTGGACTCTTAGACTTTGGAGCTTGTACTATTTGATATGTTATTTAAATGGTTCATGATTATTTTGATGAACAAAAAGTGAATGTGTTTTGATGTTGAATAATTGTGAGCAATAACGCTATAATGATCATATGTTAAGTCTAAGTTAGAAGGATTGTAACATAACTTACAAAGTGACTCAAACTAAAATGCACACCATCATAGAGTTGAACTTTTTACTTTTTTTTTTTTTTTTTTTTTTAATCTCTTTCAAATAAATTCAAGTAGATGGTGTTAATAGTCATTGCCTAACTACCTTACCTACCACCATTATTGTCCATTTCCATCATTCACACCATGTGAGACCTATAAAAGGGACCTTCTTGCAATATTACTTCACATAGTTTTTCCTTTTCAAGAACTCATGTTTTCTAAATAATATTTTCCCAACTTTAGAGATTTAATACCATTGGCCAAAAACATTCCCTTCTTTACAAAATCATCCCATCAAACCTTCCTTTCTTATGTTCATTTCCCACTAATATCATCTGCAACTAACCTTCTTTTTGAAGCAACTACATGTCAAATTAGATCATTAGATCATTTCATTTTATTTTGTCTAGTTATTTACTTTCTTCCTACTATCACAATTTGTAATTTTTTTTAAAAAAATAATTATTTAAAATGTTATGCTTTCTGAAGATTAATGGTTAACTATTAAGGGAAAAAACTATAATTTTTCTTTTAAAAAAATCAATATGGTATGATTTAAAAATAATAGTTGTGTTCTATGAAAACTGATGGCTACGTGAGAAAGATACTAGATATCTAATATAATTCTTAATTTTGAAGGTTAAAATTGAAATTTATTAAAAAGTAAAATTTGATTTTAAAAAAATCTAGAAGCTGGTAGGGAATTGGTTTTAAAAGTTGCATAAATGACCTTCAGTTGCAAAAGTGATTTTAATGGATTAAGTCAAAATTTATTTTACCAAACGCAAAATATGATTTTAAGACTACTTTTAAATCGTATCTAACCCCCCTAAATCAATTCCAAATGCACCTTTAGTCTTTTTATTTTTATTAAATCTTAAATTTTGTCATTCAATTTTTTTCCTGAAATAAATAAAATAATAATAATGATAATAATTTTCATGTAAGAAAAGATACTATGTGAATATATTTTCAAACATTATAAAGGGAATGCTAATGGAGACTAAATTTGTTTTTGAAAAACCAATAATAAACTCCATGCATGGGCTATTCTTAAGATTTATAGAAATTACTCGGATTAAATTTAGACAATTTTCAATTGTAAGAACTAAAATAATCAAAGTGCATTTATTAGAGTTTGAAAGTTGAAATTTAAACCAATCAAATTATAACTATGTTTATAACTTAATTAATGTAAATCTACCAATGGTATCACTAATATATCATCCAATTATCACAATTCAAAATCATATCTCCAAAAATAACAATCACTAATGAAAAAGAAGATGAAAAATAACACCCCATCATTTTAAATGACTAAAAGATAGAAATTCAAATAAAGAAAAGGCCCCAATTACAAACTTCCTTTGAATTATAGTAAAAAATAAAACCCTTCCCCCATAAAAAAATGTAATTTATAGTAAAAAGATAAGAGTTGTCGGTTGAATCTCCTCCCAAGAAATTGTGTTTGAAAAACAGCTCCCTTTCTGACCAACAACAATGTCCACAATTCCAATTTTTTTTAATACAAAAATTGTTTGAAATTATGTTGTTTTTTTTTTTTTTTTCTTCTTCTTCTTTTGTGGTGACTTTTGAGAAAACAGAGGAACAGAATTGCGGCTACTTTAATTTAATGTTCTTCCTATGTAATGTAACAAATGACATGTTGCTTTCACCCAATATGTTTCACTGATGAAACTGATGAATCTTTCTTCTGACCCAAAAAAAAAAAAAAAAAAAAAAAAAAAAAAAAAAAAATTAAATTACAAGTTTAGTGCATGTATTTTTTTCATTTTTTATCAAATAGGTTCTTAAACTTTTAGAAGTAGTTAATAGATCCTTGAATTTTTAATTTTGTGTCTAATAGATTTT
Source organism: Citrullus mucosospermus (assembly GCA_030954485.1). Lineage (NCBI taxonomy): Eukaryota > Viridiplantae > Streptophyta > Magnoliopsida > Cucurbitales > Cucurbitaceae > Citrullus > Citrullus mucosospermus. Next base: position 3,860,444 of record CM062064.1, on the reverse strand, counting down.
TGAGATGTAAAATTGAATTTTAAGAGATACTAAACATCAATTTTGTCTCCAATATAGGTTCATAAGTTTTAACAATTAAAAGCTCAGACTAAATAAAAATAAAAGCTTAGAAATTTATTAGATAGAAAATTAAAAGTTCAAAAATTAAATAAATATTCATTAAAGTTTAGGGATGTATTAGACCTTATTAGATACTTGTTAATTGAGTATTTGTTTCCACGATATAAGGTATTTCCTATTTTTGAGAAATATATGAACTATAAACTCTTCTTGGTTAAATTGTAAATTTGGTCCATATGGTTTGAAGAAAGTTAAAATAATTTTGTCTCTATGGTTTAATAAAACCTTCATGAATAGTTCCTACATTAGGGTTTATTTTATGAGGATTTTATAAAAGCATAAGGATTATGTATGAGGTTTTATCCAACCAAATGAACTAAATTTTAATTTTTAAAACCATAGGGATTAAAGTCTAACTTTCTCCAAATTAATCCTAGGGACCAATTTTATAATTTAACATATTTTCTTTTATTTCCTTTAGTCGGCTAAACTCTCTAGTTATTAATAGATAAAATGACATATGATGTAATGTATAGGAGCGTAGTAACATCTTAGCTCCCCAATCTTTTTGTAATAAATAACATCTCTAAGAAAGTTTTCAAAAATTGTCAATATGAGTATAATTTAGTGGATAAAACACCAACTATATATATATATAGTATTAATGAACTAACATCTTTTTAGTGTAATACGAGTTACAACATAATCAACCAATCACCATTGAACAAACTAGCTTATTCCTAAAATCGTTTTTTGCACGACAAACTGCCAAACATTGCCTTTATATATTTTTTTCATAAAAACATGATATTGTTGCTATTATTGTTATTAATTACACAAAACCAAGGCTCTTCAAAAAGAAAAAGAGAATTGAACATGTCCTTGAAGGCAAGGCATAAAGACATGGTGTGAACCAAAGAATAACCTAATTATGGGACATAGGGACCCCCATTGATGGGGTCATAGTGTCCTTAAAAGTCATATTTTGCAACATGTAATGTCATTGGACAAAGCAACACATGGCATAGTAAAGAGTCATGTAACACCTAATTAAGAGGGACATATATATATATTATATAGTAAGATTTTCAATATTAATGTGTCTATATCCCACAAGATCTTGGTACAAAGATTTTGGGCATATTATGACCCATCTTTCTTGTTAGGTGGGTCTCCACTAAATTTGGGGGGAAGAGATAGAACATAGATTTCCTAAATCTTCTAGATTCTCAAAACCTCATAGTTTAAGAATAAATGTTTGAGAAAATTTTGGGTTTTTTTTTATTGATTTAAATTTTAATTGGATTTTTTTTTTTTTTTTTTTTTGCTGAATTTTATGTGATTTATTAGTTGGTGTATAGAAAGTTTTCTAATTTTGTTTTAAAAATGCAATTTCACTACTCCTAATAAATTGACAATTTAAACTAAAAAATGAGCGATTAAGCTCGTTACAAGATAAGAAAAAAAAAAGTTTATCAAAAGTGAAATTTATCAACTAGCATAAAGTATGTGTTAACAATTTAAAGGTATGTGATATGAATCTCCCAACCAATTTTATACCAAAAAAAAAAAAAAGAAAAGAAAAAGAACTTATCTAAACGCTTTAGTAGGTTTTTTAATTGTTGAAATTTGGTTTTGGTCCTTAAAATTTTACCTATTTTCATTTTTGGTTTTTGAAGTTTTGAAATCAAAATCTTGGCCCCCAGAGTTCAACCACTTTTGTTTTGGTCTTTTAAATTTTAAAATCTAAAATTGATCTGATTTTCCAACAGTAAGTTTGTTCGCCATAAATATCGTAGAAATCATCAAATTGGTGTGATTTAACGAAGTTGAACTTTCAAATTCTCTTCTTTTCCCGACATAAATTACGTACGTATTTGTGTTTCTTTTGATAAAATTTAACAATGACAATAACACTCAACTGTTTTATTCCAACTCCTTTGAAGTAAGATATTAATTTTTTTTTTTTTTTTTTTTTTTTTTTGGTATATAAAATTCATGTGGATGAAAACTAAACAGGGCAAAAAGTAAGAATAAAAGACAAACAAGTAAAAACAAGTCCAAATCACAAAAAGGGAAGATATCCAAATCCAATTTTTACAGATTCTTTGCTTGAAAAAGTATGGTTTTAATAATGTAATTAGTTGCACCTGTCCACCAGTTTTCCATTATTTTCTTTTCCAAAATAATAATTTCTAACTTAAAAATAAATAAATCATATTATTTTTTCATATTTATTTAGTTTAATACCATTAACACCCATTTGAATTTTAATTTTTGAAAATTAAGGTTACCGACATTAACATTTTTCTTAAGCTTCTATATTTTGTTAATCACTTTCTACTCATGTTTTCAAAAATCAAGCCAAATTTTAAAAACTAAAAAAATAGTGAATAAAAATTTAAATGTTTCTTTAAAGAGATAAAATTAATAAAGAAAAATTGGGATAACAAACATTCAAATAATAATAATAATAATAATAAACAACAAATTGTCAGCAAACAAGCCGTAGAATGAGACCTAAAAAAATGAAATCGTTATCAAATTAAAAGGGTTAGATAAATCCTTAATTTATTTTTCCCTTGCAAAAATGCTCCAAGACACCTTTTAAAAACAATTATTATTATTTTTAGTTGATTAACATGGAGGAGTTGGGAATTAGAATCTTTAATTTTGATTGAAAATATAATATGCTTCAACTAACTAGTTGTGCTGAATGTTAAAATAATTATAATTTGAATTTAAGATGAATTAAATGAATCATGATTTATTAGCTTATGTTTTAAGCTTCATCAGAGCTTAAACGAAGAGATTTAGAAAATAATTTGAATATCTTAACTAAATTACATGAATATTATGCATTACATCTAATTTTCAAACTATAAATAACATATAAAAAAAATTATTGTCAAAATGAAAGGATCTAGAAATATTTTTTTTCTGTATTATTCAACATAAAAGGTAAAGGAACCAAAGATTTTGACTTTTGTTTAGAGTAAATATTGGAATACATTTGTTATGTTTGCCTCAACTTTCAATAGCATCATAGCTCCAATCAATGGAGAAATCAAGTCTTGAATTATAATTTTATTCCTCTTTCAAAATCATTATAAGTATATTAAATAAATTAAATAAACCCGAATTCTTTCTAATAATTCTACAAAAATCGATAAAGACCAATGTTAAAAAAAGATAGTTATGTTCTAATCTACTATCAACTATATTAGAAGCGACGGTTGACATCAACTGTACAAATATGTCTTAGTTTAATCTTAAATCACAATAAAGAAAAAAAAAATTATAAATTATAAATATTTATTTATTTTAAATATAAAGAGTTAAAAGATCATGGTTTTCCCTCTATTTAAAAACAAAGTTACAAAACTTTTTTTTTTTTTTTTTTATAGTTTTAACTCTTTTGTGTATATAATTGGCTAAATATATATTTTAGTTTGTCATGTTTGATTTTTTTTTTTTTTTTCAATTTAGTACTTATTGTTTTGAAGTCTTAATTTAATCCTTTATATATTAACTTTTTTTAGTTGAGTTCATTTAAAATTGGTTGATGATAAGTTTACCTAACATAATTATACTTAATGAAAATAATGAGAAAAAAGATCATCTAATAGATTAAAATTCTAAATATCTACAATTAAAAAAGAGGGATTAAAATTTTTTTTAGTACAATAAGAATATGGGAATTGGAACGTACCACATATATCTTAGTTATTAAGACATTTGTATCTTAGTTGAGTTATGTTCGCTTTGGCTTAGAAATTAGAATCTTACTTTTCCTTAACGAGCATTTGATATATTTGCAATCCCTAATTCTCTATCCTAAGTCTCAAAACCAATATTTTAAATATCGATATCCACAAAAATGTGGAGGACACAATATTACAAAAACTAAAATAGAAATTTTAATAAAATATTAATGTTAATAAATATTTTAGAAAGGGCAATACTGCAACCGTATTTATGCATCCCCTATCATCAGTCACACCGAAAAAAATTTTTGAAATAAAAAGAATTTGCTACATGTCAAATTGTGATTGGATAGTTTTGTAGGATACACAAAAATAGATATACTTGGAATGTACTTAAGCATTTTTCTTTGAGAATTATATAAAGAAAAAAAATAAATGCCAATTTTTTGAATGGTTAACATATTGATCTACACTAGTCATGAATATGTGAAAATGGTTTATTATTATTATTTGGAGTTTAAACCTAGTAGGATATTAAAGTCAAACCCAATGGTGAGGTTTGAAATGCAAACCCAAAAATTTGGTGACAGGTGTCAATGTCACAACTCATATTGGTTTGAAAAAGTCAAACAATTTGGGCTTCCATTTTCAATTATCCTTTTGGTGAATGGTCAATTTTTATTCTTCCATTGTTCCATTTCTACCCCCACCCTTTGACTTCTCAACCACTCACTTTCTTTTTTTATTTCAATAAATTTATTTTTCCATTTATGGATATTTATTGTTTCACATGCAATTTTATGTAGCTCATTCAATTATATTAACTTCTTGTCATGTTTTTCTTTTAAAGTATGCTTCTCCTCCTTTTCTTTTAAAACCATCCTCCCTTTGCAATTATGTGTTTCTATTTATTAACATATTCAATTTTTCTATTATATTTATAAGTGAAATTGATTGATAAAGAAAGAATTAATTTGATTAGATTCGATTCGGTTTGTCAATTTATTTATTGAAGAAATGCTACTACTTTTTTTATAGTAAATAAATCTTTCAAAATATTCTATATAAATTATATTTTTATTGTGAAATGGAAATAAAATTATATCTTAATTACTAAAATGCCTTGATAGATTTTTTTTTCTAAGAAAGTAACATATAAATTTATATATAAATAATTAAAGTTAAGGTATATAGTTGTGTTAATTTTGTTTGGCACCCAAGCGAGCATAGCTCAATCAGCATCTGAGATGTGTTAGCGACCACGAAGTGGTCATTCACTTATAACGTACAATTTAAAAGTTTAATCGAAACACTTATATGTTAAATACGATAATTTTCAAATTAAATCTAAATAAAAATGTAAATTAATACACTTACAAAAGTTTAAAGTTTAAATTAATATAAATATTAGTTCGAAGTTTAAATTGATACAACACCCAAAGTTTATGAGTATAAATCTAAATTTTCGTGAAAACAATAGAAAAGAAAATTAATATTTTATTGTTTTCCTATATTTTTTAAACTTTTGTTCTTAATAATTTAAAATAAACAACTAGAGAGAGATTTAAACCTTTTATTCTTTGGTTGATATTATAGCTTAAGGAATTGAATTATACTCAACCTATATTCACAATCAATTGTTACATGTATTAACAAATACTAATTTACAAGAAATATCTTTTCGAACATTTTTTAAACTGAAAAATAAGAAAACTTTATATATATATGTATATTCCAAGACATAAATCCACTAGGTCGGCTTATTAAACTAATATGTACGTATCCAATTTTGTTAAAGTTTTTATTAATCACTCACAAGGAACAAAAAAACAAATAATAGGCCAAAAGATACTTTTTCGTAAGGCTACTAATTTTGTTGTCACTTTGATATCTGATTAAAAATAGAAAAAATAAATAAATAAATGATTCAAATATATATATATATATATATATATATATATATATATATATATATATATATATATTAATGCAAGGAAGGAGTTTAATTTGTAGCCATTCTAAAAATATAAAGGATTGTAAGATTAAACTATGATTGTAGCTGCCTAAATTACATATATATTAATGTCATGTGTACTTTAACAAAAACAATAAATATTATATTTCCTTCCAAATTGTCTTATTTACTAGACATTCATGTAAGTTATGGAAAATGATTCTCAATATATAAACCCTAACTAGATTTGATTTTTCAATTGTCAAACATAACAAAAATTAGGAACAAATCTTATAAATTCATATACATTCTTCTAGTTCATGTGTGATATGTCATTCATATTCTCGTTTCACCAAATTATATTACTACTGGTTTAAATTATATGAAATATTTTTTAATAACTCGGGATAATATGTGACATTAATGATGTCTCTAGACTTTAAAATGTTTCGCTTTTATCAGTGAACCCTAAAATTTGTTATCAAAAATAAAATATCCTTAAACTTTGAAATTGATCCAATGAAATATATGACTAGCAAGTTGGTGTGTAAAAATTTTAAGATTTACATGGTATTATTTAGGTTAAAATACCATTTTGGTCCTTGTCTTTTGGAATTAGTTCAATTTTAGTGAGTATACTTTTGAATGTTCAATTTTGGTCTTATACTTTTAATAAATCTTAAATTTAGTCTCTTAAAATTAATTTTTATCAAATTGATTAAATAATAATGATAATTTTCATGTGTGAATACATTTCTAAACTTTATAGGAAAAAGACTAGTAAATAAAAATAAATCAAAAAATAAACAATAAACTAGAATATGGAATAAATTTAAGAAATAATTTATTGAAAGTACATGGACTAAAATTGAACAAATCTCAAAGTATGATGAATGATTTGAACCTCTGACTCTGAGCTTGATAACATAAACACTATGTCAGTTGGGCATTTTGACATATATATATAAAGATCATGATTTTTGTTACCTTTAAAATCATTTTAATAATAATAATAACCAATGCAAAATTCACATCGTGGGTCATGTATGGTTTCCAATTTTTACATGTTAGTCCATGTATCAATTTTCATCTTTTATATATATATATATATATATATATATATATATATATATATATATATATATATTTGGAACAACTTTTGAAATTCAAGAATAAAATTAAAACTTTCAAATCTAAACTCAGCCAATATTTAGAGGTACTTTGTATTGTTTAAAATATTTATTATTTTAGGTTGGCTACATTTTAATTACTAACACAAATTCCAATTTGGCTAAGTTTTATAATACATAGTGAAGGACAAACAATAGGTTAAAACATACCTTTTAGTGATGAATACTATTGTATTTTTGTTGTCTTTTTTGTATCTTTCTTTGTAACCATTTGACTGAATTGTAATGATTAATTTTTTTTTTTTTTTTTTCATTTAAAAAGCTATACTTCAAATACATTGTTAGATAGCAACTTATGTATATAATTTAAGCTACAATTAGAATAAAGTGAACAAACTTCCTAAAATCCAAAATCAAGTATGATTTGCCAGTCTAGCATGACAATATAATTGACAATTTCCCTTAGTATCTATAAATACAATGTTCAAATAATATATATATATATATATATATTAATTCAATTATACGCATGTACGTATATAAATATATAGATCTATGACTCGATTGTGACATATTTTTAATGTAAAGAAGCATAATTCAACAATTAAGATTGGTCGACTACTTTTTAACCGGTTATAAGTTGAAATCCTCCCCTCCAAATGTGTCATAATATTCTTCTTCTTCTTTTTTAAGTAGTATTTAACAGTGCCATTAAATAAGTATCATGGTAGGTAGCTAAAGTTCATGTGTACTTGATAGGAATAATATTTATTTTGTAATTTCTATTGTCATTAATCATTATTTACTATTATAAACAATAGAATATTCCCAATTTATAAATTCTTATTGTATTAAAAAAAAAATATATTGACATGTCAACATTAGACACAAAGAGTGAACTAATATTTTCATTACATCTAAAGAAAAATTTATGAAACATACAAAATAAGCAACAAATATTACTCATCTAAATATAGAGTAAATAATAAAGAAAAACTTATTTAAAAAGTAAAATATTTATTTTATTAATTTTTATTTCTATAATTTTTTTCTTTTTATCGACATCGACACATATTGATATTATCAATATATTTATAAAATCGAGATCTCGACATTTTTATCCATGATTGACCTAATCAAATTTGATTATCTATTTAACAGCCATAAAAGAATTAGGAATAACTCCCTTGGATGAATTTATTCTCAGGGAGGTGTGTGATCCAATATCTCATTTATTCAGTTCCTATATCACTATTTTATTTATTATATATTATATATTATATATTCTATTCTTTTACTATTATTATTATTTTTTTTTGTTTACCCATGCTCCCCCTTCTAGACTTACCTAGGCAAACACTTATGAATGATAAATCATTCATTTGAAAACAATAATTCAATATATGCAAGCAAATATCAGAAGAAAAGTGACTAAACTAATCGCATTGTTTTTTTTTTCTTTTTTTGTTCGTTCAACAACCTTTCAAGATGAAGATGCTACTTTTTTTTTTAAAGCCTTCTAATTAGAAATATAATGTATCAATCAATTAACCTATGCTTAATTTGGGGTTAGTCACTTTAATTTGAACAATAAATATCAATAACTTAAATAATTAAATTAAACTATACTTAATTTGACGTTGGTTACTTATTTGAATCATAAATATGGTAACTTAAGTAATTTATTTAATGGGTTAAAATGCATATATTTTTATTTCTCTTTTTTTATCACATAAATTCGAAATGGAAAAAAAAAAAAAAAAAGGTTAAAATTCGTTTTAAATATGTTTTTTAGGTAAGAAAAGAAAAGGGATAGTATTTTTTAAAAATTAAATATGTTTTTGAAAAAGAAAAGGAATAATATTTAGAGGGAAAAGAAGCCTTTGGACAGTGCCAAAAGGCAATAGACTTGGAAATTAAGGAAAAGACGTGGGCCCCATTTTGGGTTTTTTTTTAATTTTCTTTTTCTTTTTTTTTTGTCGAAATTATTCCATTATTAGTTATTAAATATTCTGGCCGCCCTAATTATGTCGTTTTATTTTTAACTGTCTCCTTCTAACCGTTTCTTCTCAAACCAAGTGCCCTTTAAAAATTAAATTTAACTCTAAAACATTTATCTACAAAAAGATCTCATTTAAAGATACCATTTTGGTTACCATCTTCAATTCTAATTTTTGTACCGTGATTACATAATAATAATAATAATAATTTTATGTAATAAAATAATTTTGTTGTAAAAATTCTATTAAATAACAAGGATATTATTTAAAATAAAAACTAGCATTGAATATTAAATTTAAAATTTATTAAAAATATAAAGATTGAAATTAAACCATTTTCAAACTACATTCACTCAAATGATATTTTAACTAACTATATCTTTTATCCGTTGTATGATTTTTAATTTTATATTTCATAAATAAATGGTTCTTTCTAGGTACAAATTTACATTAACCTTTTATAAAAATTATAAAATTATAAATACAACCTTTAAAGAATAAAGATAGATACCCAAACTTTCCGTATTAAGGAAAAATACCCATGTGAGTATATACTCAATTAAAACACTAACTAAGACATTCTTTAGATTTAAAATAAGATTAAAAAAATTGTTTTTATTTTATTTCTAAATATCTTGTTTTTGTAACTATTTCTTTTTTTAAAATTAGATTTATAAACATCTACCTCCAATTTTAATTTTTTGTTGTCCAACTTTTAACAATGACTTAAAAAATCAAGTCAAATTTTGAAAACTAAAAAAAAAGTAACTTCTAAAAATATGTTTTTGTTTTTTTAAAATTTGGCTAAAAATTCTACTATTATACTTAAAAATGCAAATCATTATAAAAAAAATACAAATCATTATAAAATAACACGGAGAAAATAAGTTTAATTTTTAAAAATAAAAAAAACGAAATAATTACTAAACCGACATCAAATGTTAACATTTTAATTTTTGGTTTTGATTTATAATAATTTTAAAACAGTGTTTTTAAGTGTAAACAGTTACCAGAGTGGATGGGATAGAGAGGGATAGCTTTTTGCGATGATGCCACGTCATAGGCGGTGGATGGAGGGAAAGCAAAATTAGCCGCCAACTCAGGAACGTGATTTCTGACACGTCTTGCACGTGATTTTCAGACAACGCGACCACCTCTGGGCCCCACTGCTTTTTTTCTTTAAAAAAATTTAAAAGGTAAATTTTTCTTTTTTTTTTTTTTTTCCAAAATGTTTTAGATGGCAAATTAATCACTTAAAAAAAGAAAAGTATAAGATTTCTTTTCCAAATTTTTTAAGAAAAAAAGAAAAAAAAAAAAAACCTTCTCCAAATGGGTTGAAATTTGAATGTGGATCTTTTAAGCTTGAAAATTGTCGAATTTGTTTACAAATTCTAAATTTTATATCTAATAGATTCATGACATATTTAACGGTTTTAATGTTTTTTAAATAACAAATCTATTAGACATATAATTGAATTTTGGGTCTAATACAATATTACACTTTAAGTTCATGAGTTATTAAAAATGTTGAAATATTAATGAAGTATATATTAGACATATAATGTATAGTTTATGGGCTTATTAAAAAGAACTATAAATTTAAAAAAATAAAAAAGATCTATCAAATGTTAATTCAAACTGCAAGTGTTTGAAAATTTTAATCCTCATTTAAATTTTTGTCCACAATATAATTATGTAAAATTATTATTATTTGATTTTAACTAATATCAACAAAGTCAATATAAGCATAATTTAATTGATATCAAATATGTACTATCAACTTCAAGAATATAGATTTGATTCCCTTCCTCACAAGTCATATAATTTTTTTTTATTCAATTGTTTATATCATAACATAAATAATGAAATTCAAAATTTATAGAGCTATTGTAATTAAATTTTCTTTAAAAAGTAGAATGATTTTTTTTTTAAAGGAGAATCAAGTTTCTAATATAAACTTTTTATTAGTTCAACCGTAAGATAATTTTTTTCTTTTTTAAACAACATTAAAAGATGAAATTAAAGAAATACCCGACCAACAAAAGGGAATATTTATTAGGAAAAAAGGAATATTTAGCAAAAAAATAATAATAATAATAATAATTAAGAGAAATCTTTTGTTTATTTTTAATGCGTACTGTTATTAAAGACATCTCCCAACCCAACAACTTACTCAGCTTTATTTCCTCGTACGTACGAATTTGTGGCTTTTTATTCCGTTCGTTAATTATAATTATAAATAAATAAATAAATAAAAAGAAATAAAGTGGTCAGTAATTAATACGTTGAATTTATTTTCCACTTGCAAGTATATTTATGACCAACTTATTCAAATTCAATTTTCATTTACTTAAAAGCCATAAATGTATTAAGTTTTGGAACAATATTTATTGGAATTAATGTAATATAATTGACTTTCACATAGGTGATAAAGTTAAATAAAATAATTACATTTAAACTATTTAATGAGTTTATTAAAGATCTATGAAATTATAGGATCTATGGACTCACCCTAGAGAATAATAATAATAATAATAATAATAATAAATTTCAAGATTGATCAAATATCATAACATTATAATGTATGCTTTTGTTTTGTTTTCTTCGAGCACTAAAGTGTTGAAGATGAAAAGTTACAATTCCATCAATATTTATACATTTTTAGCATTTTATTCAACATTTTTTTTTTTTTTTTTTACTTCCATAAACCAAAAACCCTGACACCATCATTTTCTTAGAAATAGAAGGCTTATTATCCTTGAATGATAACGAAATAAAGTTAAATAAATTGTACGAAACAACATTATTACTTAAGAGCTCCCATTCAAAATAGAAAACAGTGCTTTTTTAAGGAATCGAGCGCTTTAATATTGATTTATTTATATACTTCATATAAAAACATAGAAAAAAACTCAAAAAAAAAAAAAAAGTAAAATTTATTTCTTTAGGTTTCAAGTCTAATTTTGATTTTGTCGTTACATTTTATAATGTACCATTTTTACTTTTCAATTTTGTTTTTACTTGGTACCAAATTTTAAAGTTTATACTTTTTAAGAATTAAAATGTAATTATGTAGTTTAATGAAATATATAAAGAGATAAGACAGCATAATTTGGAGAAAGAAATGGATTTAATAATTGGTTTTTGAAAGGGATTTAATAATTAGGATTTAATAATTAAATATATTTGAATTGATTAGGCGCTGTTGTGAGGCAGGCGGAGGAGAAGGTTTATTCTCTTCTTTCAAACAAGCGTGCTTTCCACTACCCACGTCACTACATTACTACTTCCTCAATTAGTTATTTACTAATTTACCCTTTTGCCTCCATGGGACATATTTGCCCTTCTCTTTCTATTAATTGTGGTGCAATGATGGACATGTGGGGAAAAATGGTTGTTGGCATGTACGTGGAAAATGGGTTCGAACTAACGAGAAAAAAAAAAGGGTTGAATTGTTAATTGAATTTTAGCCTCTGTTTTCACGTATATATCCTTCATCAAAAGGTTCGTGATTTGAATCTCTCAACACTACATATATTATTAAATTCAAAATGATAATAATAATAAGAGCAAAATGCAAAAAACTACTTTTTAAATATGGTGGTAGTTGCAATTCCACCCTTAAACTTTCAAAGTAAAAACTAAACCCTTAAACTTATACTAGTTGTAGAAATTGAAGCCTTAAATAAGTTTTTATTATATAGGATCTAATTTATACAACTATTATAAGTTTTAGCTTTAAGAGTCCAATTTTAAAATTTGTATGAGTTTGAGGGTTCACTTTAAAGTTTATTTTGTAATTTGTCTTGATAATAATAATCAATAGGTTTGTGAATTTTGATTGTGTGTTTAATAAATTTATAGTTCACTGAACAATATTTTAATGTTAAAAAATTTATTAGACATTAAAGTAATAATTTATTGATTTAATACGGAACATTTTCGAATTTATAAAGTTAAATTGACATGGTTTTAGATTTAGAAAAAGAAATTGTAATTGTAATTAAAAAGAAAAAGAAAATGTGCGAGGCTGTCGCACGTGCGGTGGGCATAATTTTGGTCGGCAAAAATGGGGAGGCATTGTGTTTCAGGTGGGTGGGACCCACCTGCCAGCTGGACCAACAACTCTGCTTTCTCTCGGTGGTAGCTCCGCCAATACTATCGAGTCAATTGCAAGCAAATGTACACGTCATGATCTTACGTGGCATCCTTGCTGGACATTCCAGCTACTTCCATTGGCCAACTCCCACCAACAAAATCAGTAAAATTTAAATATTGAGCTGTAAACTTTATCTCTATATATATAATAGTTTTTTCAATACACACACATAATAGAAACCTAAATTTAATGTTCTACTCGGTTTTTTAGCGTTTCATAACCATTTGATTTCTTGTTTTTGTTTTGTTTTTAAACTTAAATTTATTTTTTCTCAATTTCTTATAACAATTTGCATCTTTTTTAAGTAAAAGAGTCAGAATTATGAGCCAGATTCTAAAAACAAAAACTACTTTTAAAAACTGTTTTTAACCTTCCATTTGATAACTGTTTTGTTTTTTTTAAAATTAAGCCTATTTCCTCTTCATTTCTTACAATGATTTGCATCATTTTAAGTACAATGGTTGAATTCTTAGTCGAATTCCAGAAACAAGAACAGTTTTTAAAAACTACTTTTTTAAATTTTCAAATTTTGGTTTGGTTTTTTAAACCATTGGTAAAAAGTAGATAACAAAGGAAGAAATTTAGAGTTAGAAGTAGTGTTTATAGGTTTAATTTTCAGAAACAAAAACAAAAAATTCAAATAGTTACCAAACGGGACCTTAGTTTTCAAATTTTTGCTTGGTTTTTGAAAATATTGGTAAAAATAGATAACACTATAACAAATTTAGAGGTGGACTAGATATTTATAGGCTTGATTTTAAAAAACTAATAACTAAAAACTAAAAACCAAATCGCTACTAAACGAAGCATAAACGAATACTTATGACTTCATAATTTTATTTATACTTGATGAACTTAGTTAAGTAAATAAATTTAAAATTCGTCATCGTTGTTTAGACATATATCTTCATTCAAGAGATCAAATTTTCTAACTAAGTGAATTAAATCAAACAGGGATGAAGTTGATGCAATCTCTATTAAGAGTAAAATCAATGAATTATACAATGTAATTACACAATTCAACCATGTATCATCTAAAATTTCTAATTATAAAAACTAATTAATCCCACCTAAACTAACAATATTGTTCATTGCACCATTCATTAAAGATGAGTTTAAATAAGATAAAATTAGGCTCCCCTGGATAATAAATTAATGATTTGGTTTTAAATTTCCCATCTTTAAAAATAAAATTTATGAAAACAGCATACACACATATTTTATACTTTTCAAAAACGAAAATTTAAAAGAATTCTTTTAATGGGTAGCACTTTAAAAATTATATTTATATTTCCAAATTTATAAAATTTAAAAATTAATTTATATTTACGTCATTTAAAAAAAAACTACAACTTTAGCATTTTTTAATAAGTAATTTATTTGATAATTATATGAGTTTTTTTTTTTTTAATTAAGTCTATATATACTACTTCCAAATATTAGTTTAACTAGTTTCTTATCTATTCTATCAGCATATGAAAAGTGTTTTAAAAATCTAAGCATTTTTTTTATTGACTAAAAATTCATGTATTTAATTAAGATGATAGGTAGTAGACAACTAATTATTCCATACATTATTTTCTTAAGAAAATAATAATCTATACATTAATTGGCATATTTTCGTCATTTGCTATATTCACAAATTTAGTTGATTAACATTTTCTATATTCACAATTACTTTCCATATACGATATATATATATATATATATATTATATATATATATATATATATATATATATATATATATATATATATATATATATTTTTTTTAAATTATACTAATTCTAAAAATTACCAAAAAAAAAAATCAATTTCACAATAAAATATTTTAATCAACAAAGAAAGATGCAATTAAATACTATCAACCTCCCTCCTAAAAGAACAAAAAAAAAAAAAAAATCACATTTTAGTTTTTAGTTTGTAAAAATTAAGTCTATGTTTCCACAATTTTTATAAAAATTTGCATTTTTAAAAAGTAAAATAATTGAATTCCTAATCAAATTCAAAAAATAAAAATAAGTATTTAAAAACTATCTTTTTTTTTTAGTTTTAAATAATTGACTTTATTTTTTAAAAATAAAAATCAAATATATTACAAAATTAGTTTATGAACATTGAAGTTGGTAATTATTTAGTTGTTCAAAGTTTAGAATTACAAATTTAATCTCTAAATTTTCAAAATTTTTAAAAATTCATTAGACACAAAAATTAAAATTTAGATAAAAAAATGGAAATTTATATTGAATAGATGAATTAATTTTAAAGATTTAAATTTTGTAAGAAGTTATTAGAGATAAAATTAAAAAGTGTAAAGATTTATTTAAATTCAAAATTAAAAATTTAAAGAGGAGTTAAAAATTTTTAAAAAATGATCCGAATAAAAGTTGAAGAAGTGATTAAAAAGATCTCAAATTCGGGCAGCCTTACTCATACGAAAAAGGGAAAAAGGGAAAACCGGGGCAGCATAATCCGGGCAGGCTAAAACCAACATCATTGCACGACTTCTCAGCTCCAAAAACGATTCCATAGAGAGTAACAGTTGTTCGCAAAAAAGGAAAAAATAAAAAAAGAGAAAAAAAATTGAAAAAAAAAAGGGATATTGTAGATTTGATACGATATTATATAATCATAAATGTTGGTCCTCAAGAAAGCGGGTGGAGATTTAAAGATCGAGGCAAAGGAGAAAAGGGATTTACAGAACACACAGTCCTCTTTTCGAAAACTGAAGAACAGACAGCGTTTTCTTTCAGAGCGTTGTTAATGGCGATTTTGTCTAAGCCTTTCTGTCAATTCACTTCCACTCTTACAGTTTTTTAAACCCTTTTTTTTTTTCTTTTCCGTTCCGATTCTTTGTTTCACTCGGCACTCAAATCGTCCTTTTCTGGGGTTCTTTCTGGGTATTTAAGGAAAGTTGAAACGAATTGCGGATTTGGGTTTTGGTTATTGAAGATGATGATGGAGATGGAATGGCCTTCTTGTCTTGATGAATACGAAAAGCTTGTTATAAGGATGAACACTCCCAGGTTTGTTTAATTATTATTAATTTTTTTGTTTAAGCAAATTCAGTCTCTGTTTGATTATTTTCCCCTGTTTTCTTTGTTGAAAATTTTGAATCCCATTTGATCATTTATCTGTAGAAGATTTTTGGGTCTTCTTTCTGACTTGGGGTTTTATGGGTTTTTTTTTGTTTTTTTCTCTATTCAGAGTTGTGATTGACAATGGGGCTTGCTCTTCGGCCACCCTGGTGAAGGTTAGAACGAAAATTCTTCATTAAAACGATCTCTGTTCTTCTGGAACTCTGTTTGATTCTGTGATTGAAACTTTCGTTTTGGTGGTTGTGTTTTGTTTGAAGGTTGATAGTGCTAGAAGATATGGAAATCTCTTGGAGGCTGTACAGGTTCTTACTGATTTGAACCTCTCAATCAAAAAAGCTTATGTTTCTTCAGATGGAAGATGGTTCATGGATGGTAAGATTGTGAACATTTTTTCTTTTCTTTTTTTGGCTGTTGTCTCTTCCTTTTGAATGTTTTCTAATGGTTGTTTTCTTTGATTTCATTGCAGTGTTCCACGTTACCGATCAGAACGGCAATAAATTGACCGATGAGAGCGTGATTAGCTACCTCGAGCAGGTGATTTGTAGTTGATTAGTTGTTGTTTGTTTCATTGCTGATTGAATTCTCAACTCATATGATGAACATTAGGTGTTTGGTTGATTGGATTTTCAACTCTAATTATGGAACTCATTTTTGGATCTGGAATGTTTGTTTAATTGACAGTCGCTTGGAACGACTCATTATCAGAGGAATGAAGAATTTAACGGCGCCACCACGGCCTTGGAGCTCACTGGAACCGACCGTGTTGGTCTTCTTTCGGAGGTGTTTGCTGTTCTAGCTGATCTGCAGTGTGATGTGGTGGAGGCTAAAGTGTGGACTCACAATGGCAGGATTGCTTCCTTGATCTATGTCAAGGACTGCAACTCGGGTTGCCCCATAGAAGACCGACAGAAAATCGACACCATTGTTGCGCGATTGAGGAGCGTTCTTAAGGGAGACAATGACATTCGTTCCGCCAAGACTTCGGTCTCGATGGCAGTCACACATACCGAAAGGAGACTTCATCAAATGATGTTTGTTGACCGTGATTACGAGAGGAAGCCTATTTTGAAGTCGAATGCTGATTATTCCCCTGCTGTATCGGTTCAAAATTGCGCTGAAAGAGGCTACTCGGTCGTGTATGTTCAATGCAAAGATCGAACAAAACTATTGTTTGATGTGATATTCACTTTGACAGACATGGAATATGTGGTGTTTCATGCCACAATCAACACTGCAGAAGAAAGAGCATATCTGGTATATATATGAGTTTAAACTGAAGCGTTAATTGTTTTGTTGTGAGTCTAGATTGAATTCTAAATCTCATGGCAACTTTTTTGGTTTCGGTTTTTACAGGAATTCTACATTAGGCACAGCGATGGAACCCCGATTAGCTCTGAACCTGAAAGGCAGCGAGTTATTCAATGTTTAAAAGCTGCTATTCAAAGAAGAGCATCTGAAGTAATTTTCCATTACAACTGATTTGTTTTCTCCCTAATCATTTTTATTTATACCAAACTGATCAATGTGTGATTGTCAATTGTAGGGCGTGAGGCTAGAACTATGCACAGCAGACAGGCCAGGCCTTTTAGCAGATGTCATGAGGACGTTCCGAGAGAACGGTTTAAACGTGACAAGGGCCGAGATCTCCACGACAAGAGACATGGCTTTAAATGCCTTCTATGTGACCGACGTAGTTGGAAATGCAGCTGATCCAAAGACCATCGAGTCGGTTAGACAAAGGATTGGATTGAGTAACTTGAAAGTGAAGGAACTCCCATCGACTTATCATCAAACGACGGAGAGGGAAGAACAAACACTCGGAGTTGGCGGGGCCGTGTTGTTTACTCTTGGAAGCATGGTGAGGAGGAATCTATACAATCTAGGACTGATCAAATCGTGTTCGTGAAAGAGCTGGATTCGATATTACAAAAGGGAAAAGAAAAGGGTCATTTGAGAGAAAGGATTGATTGGTTTTTACTTTATGAGAAATATTCTTTGCTTCTGGTTATATGATTTTGTGTATATAAGGAATAGATAGAGAGGAGAAAAGGTGGAATTTGGTGATGGGTAGTTATAGTTTGGTTATTATTTAGGTTTTTTAGGAACATATTTTTTGAAAAGTTAGAAGGATATGAAATGTTATATGTATATATAGATATGGGTTTGTTGATGGCATTGAGAGAAAAGAGAGTAGTTTTTTAGTATACAAAGTTCAACACAGTGATGTAAATACCAAGTTCTATATTAATGGAATGGAAAAGTATTGGGTTGACTATGGTTATTTTCTTTTTTTTTTTTATTTTTTTATTTTTAGAAATTGTGTTGGCCTTCTTAAAATGTATTTACAACACTTTAGGTTTTTGTTTTAGTGAGAAATTTGTACTTTAACTAAACTCCAAAAACAAAAACAAATTTTTTAAAATTATTTCTTTTATTTATATTTGATTGTAACTCTTTGGTTTTTGGTTTTCGAAAATTAAGCCTAAAATACCCCTTTTACCCCTAAATGTCTTACTTTCTTATTTACCTTTTAGCCATGTTTTTATAAACCGAACCAAAATTTGAAATCTAAAAAAAAGTAGTTTTTGAAAACTTGTTTTTGTTTTTGAAATTTGGCTTAGAATTCAACTCTTGTAGCTGTACTCAAGAAAGATACAAGTTATTGTAAGAAAATGTGAAGAAATGAGCTTAATATTCAAAAACCAAAAACCAAAAACGAAATGGTTACCAAATGAGGATTTTGTTTTTAGTTTTTTGTTTTTGAAATTTATAATTATTTTCTTCCAATTTCTCCATTACAGTTCTCACCTATTCAAATTATAAAAACAAAAACAAAAACAAAAATTTGAAAACTATTTTTTTAGTTTTCAAGATTTAGCTTGAGTTTTTATAACATTACTAAGTGGATGACAAACACACAAACTTATGAGTGGAAGATAGAGTTTAATAAGCTTAATTTTAAAAAACGGAATGATTGTCAATGAAAAGATGACAGACAAATGATTCAAAAGAAGTAAAAACAAAAACAAAATTCAAAACCGAATGTAGCAAAAAAATGAAAAAAAGAAAAAAACTTCAACAATATTCAAAGCTATTATCAGTCTGAATATAACTTAATAGATATGCTCATTTTAAAGATTGAAGATTTTGTCTCTCATCCCTTCCGTTACCAAACTTAAAAGAAAAAAAAAATAAAAAATCAAAGCTAATTTTGTTAGTATAATAGGGACTTGAACTACAAACCTTTTAGTCGTTTATACCTTCTTATACTACTTTAGCTATGCTCGCTTTGACATAATAAAAGTTATTAAAAAAAAATTAATTTTTTAATCTTCTAACTTATTTCTTACTATTGAACACATTGATGTAACCCTATTTTTTCTCCTTAATGCCAATGCAAATACTGTATATATATCTATATTAGTAGATGTTTATCAACAATAAAACACCACATTTTGTTGTTCATCAATTTCTTTAACTAAAACAGTGACCATTGAAATTAATTAGAACTTGTTTAAATTTGACTTACTAACAACCCATTAAATAATGATTTATTTTTTTAGTTTTTTATTTTTAAAAATTATGTTTTTTTCATCTTAAAGAAAACACTTGAATTTTTATTTATTTATTTATTTTTTAATTATCAAAACTTAACTTCCTTTTTAAAAATATTAATAGAAAACAGATAACAAAATATTAATGTTTATAAATTTAATTTTCGAAAATAAAAAATTAAATAATTATCCAAACCACAATTAAAAGACAAAAGTTCACAAACTCCATAAATAAAAAACAATATCTTAACAAAGAAAAGCAAAAAGATAGGGACAAATAAAAGCCAAATATTAAGGAAATGAAGCAATATCTAGTTGGACTATAAAATTAATATATATATATGTATATGTATATGTATATGTATACTTTAATTAGGCGTGACAAAAATTCACAATTGAAAGTATGGTCAAGGAGAAAATAATAAACTTTATAATATATTATTATTATTTTCATCATCAATAACTACAGAAATAAAAACAATGAAAACAAAAAGAGGCGGCTGGTTGTCTATTCCAATGCCATCCTCTCTTAATTATTAAATAAATACATTTTCCCACTTGGGATCTTGTTTAGTTGTTATTGTAATTTCCAATTTTAATTTTGATTATCTTATTTTATTAAAAATTACTTTAAATAAAAAAAATCAAACTATTTATAAAAATAGTAAAATTTTCATCACGATAGACCCGGATAAATATATATCCGTGTCTATTTGGTGAAGTGATATATGTCTAAAAGTAAATTTTTGCTATATTTATAATTATTTTCAACTAATTTTCTATTTTCTTAAAAAAAAAAACATTCCTATTTCATTTGTTTAACCCCTACATTCTTTTAAATTCTTTTAAGTTGTCTAAATTTTATTTTGGAATCTAAAAGTTTTACAAATTTCTATTAATGTTCATTTAACTTAGCAATATTTTAAATTTGAAGTCATTTTGGTATATGAATATTCAAAATGTATGTTTTAGACTTGATTTGAAAACTATTTAAGTTTTAGTTGAAATTTGTTCATGTTTTTCTAATCATTTCTTAAATATGGTTTTCAACGTTTAAATAAACACATTAATTTTTTTTTCTTAAAAATTCATTTAACTATGATTTTGTTTTTTTTTTTTTGAAATTTATGTTTATTTTTGCTTAAATTCAATGCTATGATTCAAAGAAATAGTTGAATTCATACTCCAATTCTAAAAACAAAAACTACTATTTGGAAACTATAGAGTTTTTAGTTTTCAAATTTTGGATTGCTTTTTTAAAATACTCCTAAAAAGTAAAAAATAAATAAATAATTGACGTGTTTATAATAGGCTAAAAATAAAATAAATTAAATAATTATCAAATAGAGTTGTAGGATGTGTTTGGAATGCATTTTCAAGAATTTAGTTTAAAAAATAAGTCATTTTGAAAAAAAAATTAAAGTATTTGACAGCCATTTAAAATAGATTTTAAAGTGTATTCTCAATCGTCTTTATTAAAATAATTTAAATAAAAATAATTTTTTAAAATTTTTTTCTTAATTCAATCCAAACCAACACTTAATTAATTAGCGTGGTTATGTGAATATATATTAGATTCACACAATTTTGGTTAAGCCAAAGAATTGAGTGATTGGATATTAAATGAAAAAAAAAATAGAATAACAAAAATAATTTCTTTGGATTAAAGTAGACCTTTTAAAGTTATATTCATATGTACACATAATATTAAGAAAGGAAGTCATGAGCATAATTAACTGATATAAAAAATGTAATATTAATATTAAAGTTAGAATTTCGTTTTTCTCTCCAATGTTTGTAAAATTAAGAGAAAAAATGAAAAAAAATGAAAAGACAGATCAAAATAATTGTCAATTAGACCTTTCATTGTATGAACTTCATTGTAATATTGTTTAGGTAAAAATTCTATTTTAGTTCTTATACTTTGCAATTTGTTCAATTTTAGTCTCTACATTTTCAAATTTCCAATTTTAGTCATTACACTTTCAGTAAATCTTAAATTTAGTCTTCAGAGTTAATTTTTATTGAAATTGATTACTTAATCATAATAACTTTTATGCAAATAAACACAATATGTGAATATGTTTTCAAAATTTCTAGTGAAAATATTAATAAAAAATAAAAAGTAATGAAAAATCCACAATAAACAAGTAGTAGGGACTATATTTAAAATTTATTTAAAGTGTAGGGATTAAAATTGGACATCTAAAAGTATATGGACTAAAATTGAACAAACTTCAAAGTATAGGGACCAAAATGTTATTTTAACCTATTTTTTAATTAAAATTTTATTTAAGCTTCCAAACCTTCTAAAATAATGCCAAGTGTCACAAATTACAACATAGAGTCCATGGCAACATATGTGACACAAAACTTCCTTTCACCTAAAATTAATAATTATTTGTGAAAGTAAGCACGACTTAACCGTAGTTGACATGTATATTCTTAACTTTTTATAAAACAAAACAATAATTAACATGTACTGACTTTCTTTGATGTCGAGAGTTCCATTTTCTATACACCACCAATACTAAAAAAACCATAAAATAATTTTATTTCTCCATTAATAAATAATACTAATAATAAATATGATAATCAATTTAGTAACTATGAATTTGCATAGCTCTAAAATGCAGGTCAAAAGTTTACCTCATTGTATATAATTTTATCTAAAGAAAATTTGTTTCTCTATTTATCATTTTCAACTATTTTATCAAATATATTTTGTTTTTATATATATTTTCTTTATAAATATATGATTGCATATGAGAAGAAATAAAGGCCTTTCAAATTTAGATATACACTCAAAACCATATGCAAAGAGGCATTTGAGAAAATATTAATGTCAACTTTTAAAATATAGATTTCCATATGCAATACACACCAATTCTTAAATAAATTCGGATAAGATATTGTGTATTTAATATTTCATGTCAAATGCTACTAATCTTATTTGTCAATAGTTAATGTAAGTTTATTAATTTCTTTTTCATGTCAATAAAAATGATAATAATCAATTGAAAGATATTGTATAGTTTTCTTTTTCAATATATGTTTTGTTTCGACGATAATTAAATTTTTTATTTTGAACAAAAAAAAAGTTTTTACATTTTTATTTCTATTTTCACATTAATTTATTTCAAGTACTTTGGTAAATTACATTTATATTAAGTAATGAAAGTTTTAAATTAATTTAAATATGAAACTAATATATTTAGTTGATTTATAAGAAGGGAAAATAAAAATATTCAATAACAAACTTGTAACAAGGGCAATATTGTGAAATTAAGTTTAGATTATTCTATTATATTCTAGAACAAATATTAACCATTGACAGCTGCTGCATTTTAATATCTAATTTGAATAAAATCAAGCACATTCAATTATTTTTTATGTTATCTAAAGTGAAAAATAATTTTTTTTTCTACCATTGAACTTAATTACAAGGTCTTAGCTTTGACACTTTCCTCTTGACATGTCTCTTGCAATTTAGTTTTTAATGCTCAATTCTCACTTTAATTTGCATGTAAAATCATGTCAATGTCAACTACAAGTAGTTGACTTTTAGTTTTTCAACCTTTATTTTATTTATTTATTTGTCAACTCTTCGTTTTATATTTTCTCTATGTACATATAGATTTTAAAGAAAAAACATAAAGATTAGTGGTAATTATGTTAATTGATATGACTTTTTCTTCCTAAGGGTCGGAGGTTTAATCTCCACCCAGTAATTGTTTACTAAAAAAACATTTCAATAACTTAAACCAATTATATATATATACATGAACTAATTTTACATGTCGGGTGATATAACGACGGTTAAAAAGTAGAGAGAATTAAAAAAAAAAAGAAGATAAAAACTCTTCTTTCCTCAAATTTATACTTAGCTACAATTTGGAAAACATTTAACAAAATACTAAAGGAATTTTTGGCTACGTCAACAGTTTTTTTTGGACACAACAAAAAACGTTGACAGATCTAATTTATGCGAACGCATTTACCAAGCATGGACAAATCTTCATTTTTGTCGACACAAACATGTAAATGGAGAGAAATTTAGGTGGACTTAGATGAACGAATTATTTTGAATTTCTACCAACTTACGCTGCGTGAGAATAAATAAAAATTTCTATTGCACAGTTTTTGTAAGCGAAAATAAAAAAATGTAGAGTTGTACAAACACTAGTTTCTACCCAAGCAAAGTAGTAACCTAAAAACTGGAAAAGTTATTAAATACAATTAGTATATTCAAAATAGAGTAAAATAAAGTAATAGATAAAATCCTATATATATAATAATTTAAGAAAAAAGAAATAATAAAATAATGAAAAGGGGTTGAAATTGCATGTTATGCCACATCAAATTCAAATGTGGCTTTTAATAAAGGTGGAGGGTTATTGTAATTAAAAGAAACATGAGGGAATATAATGCAATATGCACAACCCACCATGACAAGAGGAACATTTGTCAAAGTCCCCTATTAAGTTGTTTTGGAATTTGTTTTAGAAAATTACTAAATAAACAAAAGATAATAAATAGAGTATTTACATGTCTAAATATTAGTAGAGATATAGTTTGGTAAGGATTATATAATACATTAGAAACCCTAATAATGAAATGGTTGTTTTTATTTCAAACCCTTCCATTTAAGAATTATTAAGCTCTAAATTCAGTCTTTACCTTTAAAAATAGACAAATTAAAACAAATAAATAGATAAAAAAAAAACGTCTTTATCCATGAACATTCATAAAAGTAACAATTCAATCCATGAACTTTAGTTGGTAATGCTTTAGTTTCTGTACTTTCAAATTTGCAATAATTTAATCCCTAGACTTTAATAAGTAACAATTTAGTCCCTGTATTTTACAATTTGCAATGATTTAGTCTTTTATCGTTAAAAATTTCATTATTACGTAACAACTTATAAGTCTTTATTGGTTTATAAATAAAATAAATTCTCAATCAGTTTATCAAATCTACACACATAAGAAAACCATTAAATCATTCTAATATTTTTTTCACGATGGAGATTGAATCATTACGAATTAAAAGTACAAGGACTAAATTGTTACAATTTGAAAGTTCAAAGACTTAAACTGTTATTTTCATAAAAGTTTAGGGACCAAACATGTTTTTTAACCTAGAAAAACACGATAATTATTGATGAATAATATAGTTGACGACACGAAAAAGAAGAGATGAGATTAATTATAAAAACATGATGTGGTACCTAAGATAGAAATTAGAAATTGAGAATCAATAATGAGAAAAGAATAAAAGAAGGGTTAGATAACTATAGAATATATTGGTATAGGAAATCTGATGCTATAAATATTTTAGTTGATATTTTATAAGATTCCTATTATTTCTTAAACATGTAGATTATAAAACTTGTGGGTAATTTGGAATATATTCTTTCCTTAGTATTTGGAGAAAAGTGGGTTCAAATCAAATGCAACGAAGAATTAAGTGAATATGGAATGTATATATATATATATATATATATATATATTTTTTTTTTTTTGAGATATTCTTTTTGTTTTTTTTTTTTCAAGGGATTTATTCATATGCTTTTTTGGCAATTAATGGAACTTTTGATGATTCAATCTCACCACCACATTGCTTTAGCTTTGAAACTAATCAACCTCTTAAAAGCTATTATTTTTTCTCATCTTCTTTCTTTGATTCCTCTTCTATATATTCATTCAAAGTTTACAAAATGTATCATTTCAATTAAAGTTTAGGTCACGAGTTTATATTTATGTATAATTGTAATAGATCTCAATCACAAATGATATGTGAGATTCTTTTCATAGTGTTTACTACAAAGTGATACAATTGTGATAAAAAATCTGATGTTATTGTTTACTTCCATTGAAACGTAATGAAATATGATTACTAGAATGTCCTTTTTATATTTTTTAATTAATTAAAATATGGTAACTAAAGTCCCATTTTGTAACTATTTTGTTTTTTGTTTTTGGTTTTTGAAAATTAAACCTCTTTCCTTCTCATTTCTTACAATGATTTGTAACTTTTTAAGGACAATATGGCCGAATTCTTAGCCAAAGTCCAAAAATAAAAACAAGTTTTTAAAAGCTAATTTTTTTTTAGTCTTCAAAATTTGGTTTGGTTTTTTATACCATTGATAAAAAGTAGATAACAAAGAAAGAAATTTGAAGGTGGAAGTAGTTTCTATAGGCTTAATTTTTTTTAAAAAAAATAAAAAACCAAATGATTACCAAATAATATGTTATAAGAATTCAGGTATCATTTATCATTTTTATTTACTTATTCAAATTTTTATCTTTTAAAAAATTAATGCTCAAAATTAAAATTAAAAATGCGTCATTTTCAAAAAATAAAACAGTAATTCAAATTTCAATTTTGAAAAACACATCATTTTTTTAAAAGAAGAAAAACACATAATGTTAATATAAATACATTAAAAATAATAATTTTCAAACAACTTTATCATTAGCATTCAAACGGAACAATAAAATCAGTATCTATAATTTTACCGAAAACGATATATGACTATTTAGACTACAATTACCGTTACCAATTTTTACAGTTGAAACCACAATTGATGAAACGTGAGGCCAAAACCTAGAAAATCTTTAAAATGTTCTCACAACAAACAATTGAGTCTCACATAATTTTTAAATATAATCAAATTGAGCACCTTCACCTTTGCAATCTAATTATGAATTTCGTTGTGGGGCCCACAATCCATTACGATTGCAAAATATTAACAAACAACAAACATAATTAAATGAGACCTACTTCTCTTATTACCATTGATTGATTACATTTAAGGAAAGTAAATGTAGACTTAATGTATTTTATTTTAAATTATCTATGACATATTAACTATTATTTTATATAAAGCAAATATAGTAGTATGTGCTAACGACTAAGAATTCACATTCACCCACTCATTTTGCATTTGTTGTCAATATAAACATTTTAGTTACTGTTAGTACTAAACTTACTATAAAAAAAAAATGAGAATAACATTATTTCAAAACATGTACGAAAAATTGTTTTAATTTTAAAATATTAGGCGTATCGAATTGGTGATTAAAACAAATGCGAACAAGAGATTCAGAGTTGTATATTTCATATTTTCAGTGTTTTCTATAGTCTACGTTTTTTTTAATACTTTAGTTTAATATAAGTGTTTATTAGTATATTTAGGTCTAGTTTGATATATTCTTTTTATACTTTAGTTTATAAACACCATTTTCACTTATATATATATTTTTAAAAGTAATTTTGTTACTACTAATCTACTATTAACAATTTGAAAATGGTATTTGTTTTCTCAAAATATTAACACTAGTTTTTGTGTTCTCTAAAGAATAACATTACTTGCATTGGTTTTTTTTCTTCAAAATAAAAAAATAATATATATATATATATATATATATATATATATATATATATATATATATATATATTAATTATTATTGAAGGAATATAATGATTTACTTGATATACACACTAGTAAAAAAATATAAAAAAGAAGAGAATGCCCTCAACACGTAAATTTTGAAAACCGACGTGAGGGCATTAAAAACTCTTAAAGATGCCTTTGTATGGACATTCAGAGATGTAAAAGAATTCTAGGATCTATTTGCTAGAAAATTTGAAAATAGAAATTTGAAAACAAGAGATTTAATGAAAATAGAGTTGTATTTCATGTTTTCAGATATGTGTTTAGTAGCATATTCACAAATTGGATTCTAATTTAAACAGTTGTTTAAAATATGTTTGATACTATATATTTTATAAATTATAAAACTATTCGTATTTACCCCTAATATTTAGTTAACAATAAACTATTATTAATTATTAATATGATTATGTTAAAAAAAATTATATAATTATAATCTTGTAATATTATATAATTTATAATATATTACATATTACATAATACATATTATATTTTTTAAAAAATGACTTGAGTTTATAACCTGTCGTATTGTATTTATAAATGTTTTTATTTTTATCTAATATAATTCTGCATTTTAAAATTTAAAACTTCAAAATCTATATACAATGAAAACATCAAAATGTTGTTTTCAGAATGCACGAATCATAGAATTCAAAAACAGTTTTCAAAAATAGAATTTTAGTTGTCTGCCAAACACATGTTTGTTAAACTTAAGGAATCTGAAAACATAAGACATAATTCAAATTCTCTATCAAACAAGCTTCACAAAACAATAGATAACGAAATTTGGGTTGAAATTCTATTTTTGGAATAAACACTAATTACACTATATATCATCATTAAATTTGGTTGTCATTCAATTGTCATTCAATGTACATTCTGTCCCATATTTAACTTTCTATTATTTTAGAATTAAAATGTTTTTAAAAGTTAGTTTTTGCTTACAAAGGATTGTCCAATCATTTTAAATTTGTCTAGTTTTTCTTTTCATTTTCTTTTATATAAAGATTTAGAATATTGATTTTAGGAGTTTTTATTATTTTTTATTTTAAGAATATATATTTTTTTCCAATTAGTTACAAATTTGTCATAAATTTTCTTTTTACATATTTAAAAAATTGACTTAAAATTTAAAATCTCTAATTTTGATAAGTTATATTTAATGCATAATTATGGTTACAAATATTCTTATCATCTGTTTTTCGTTTCTTATATACATATGAAGTTTATTTCAAATATATGAAATGTTATTACAACTATACACGAGGTTAATTTCAAACTTATTTAGACAATACAAATTTAAAGTTGTTATATAATATATACTACATATTTTAATTTTGGTCTCGTTTCTAATAAAATATATATATTGCACATACTTTGTCATATATATGCATGTATATTATACTAAGATGAATGACATTCTTAGATTATTTAAAATAAACCCATATATATTTGAAATTGAAAACAAAATATATGAATAAACCTCGTAAATATGGTGTATTTCCCCAAAGATTTGATTTTAAAAAATAAAATGATTTTGCAAAAAATCATGTATTTTTTCTTATTTCTACTTTTTTTCTTTATTATTATTTTTCATAATCTTTAAAATTTGTGGAGGTTAATAGGAACATTTGAGCTATAGTTTTGTGTAATATTTCATCTCATTAGGCTATTCATGAAAAAAAATAGGAAGTTTAGGACAATTTTGTAATTAAGCTTATTGAATTAGGTTATAGGTGTAAAAAGTCCTACCTAATATGAATTAGGCAAGCCTAAAACAACGTGGAAAATCCTCCCCAAATCGAGGAGTAAAAAACCACGTGACCGAAGTCAAAATCTCAATAATAACATGTCCATGAATACATTATACATATCAAGATAAATATTTAGGCAGCTTAACAATATTACCTGAAAGGAAATGAAATGAAAAAGACTCTTTAAAGTGGCATCGATCATTTTGTTTTGGATAATCTCTTTCCTTCCTTCACCTGCATCTGTTGTATAGCTGATCATCTTCTCTCCATTAAGAAGCTACGTTTGCAAAAAGACCAACTCAATTATCCTTCAGTTTCAAAGGTTAACTAGTTTGGAAGTGCTTTTGGAATTGTTAAAATTACTTTGAAACGCACTTTTAATTTTTAAAAATTAATTTACTATTCAGTTTTACATGCATTTTTCATATTATGAAAATTGATTTTGAATCATTAAAAGCATCTTTTATAGTTATATTGAAAATGACAAAAGCAATTTTAACTATTTAAAATCTCTCTCAAACTCAAACATGCCCTAAACTCCAAGTGTATCATGAACATCAAAGACAAAATAATTGCATCTGAAATTATTAGGTTCTTGGTCTAAAGAAAAAGGTAGATGAGCAGGAGAAAGCAATTTTATCATTACCCATTTTGTGCCTTTTGAATCTGCTTCCAAGTTTTCAACCTCAAAATAAATTGTTTTGAAGCTTAGCAGACATAAACCTCGCCCTTGTCCTGTAAGAAATTACATAACAATTAAGGCTAAAGAAAGAAACAAGCAAATCCACTCTGAAGAAAAAGGCAATATGCTAAAGCTATTGCACAAACGAGGGGAAGTGAAAGGAACAAGGAGGAGAGGGAGAGCAAAAAATGACTGGGAATTTCAGTTTCAGTTCACCATTTATATATAAAAAAGAGAAAATTACATTTTTGGCCCCTAAGTTTTGAGTTTACTTTTCATTTGGTCCCTAGGTTGTTACACTTTAAGTTCTTAAGTTTTGAGTTTGACTTCCATTTAGTTCCTAGGTTTCAAAATGTTACAATGTTACCTTAAGATTTGAGTTCTATTTCAATTTGGTCCCTATGATTCAAGATTTACACTTTTAGCCTCAATTTTTCACTAAATACTCACTTTCTGTCTTTAGTGTTAATGTCTATTAATTATTTTAAAATTATAATCAATTAAGTTTCACTATTAAAATTAAATTTAAATTTTCACTTTATAATTACTTTAAAGGCTTCAATAGGCATTAATATTAAAGATGAAAAGGGAGTATTTAGTGAAAAATCGAGGTTGAAAGTATAAAATTTGAAACTTAGAGACCAAAATTGAAACAAAATTGAAATCCCAATAGTAAAATTGTAACATTTAAAACCAAAGGACTAAATTGAAATCAAACTCAAAACTTAAGAACTAAATATTTAACATTTTGAAACTTAGGGACCAAAGAATTATAATCAATAAAGTTTCAGTATTATAAAGTATTTTTCCCTATATAAAAAGAATACAACTTACGTGGTCTATTGCCAACAACTAAGGGATAAAATGGAAGAACTAGGACTGCAATGAGAATGAGACAACTCTTCAAATCTTGCTGAGTAACAATTCTCCTGCTTGACATTAAAAACTGCAGCCAAATTACTGATATGATTTTGATAAAAAGATGTATTAGTTATGGCACCATGAATCATTGCTGACATGAATGTTTGGAAACAAAGAAACAGAGATAATGTATTTATGTAGCAGTTGCTTCTCAACATAAAGCACTCCATTTGAATTTGAGTAAGCTTTATACCAAAAGATTGACTTCAGTTTTCTCCTGCTTGCCCCCTAGTATATTAATGGCTGAACTAAAATCTTCTAGACAAAACAGACGTATGGAGTCAGAGGCAAGAGACAAGGCAAAAAATTACATTAAACATGTCTTGTTTATCAGAACTCTTTACCCAATTGTGTTGCTCAGCAGAAGGTCTTCTCCTCGATAATTCAGCCACAAATGCAAGGCATTATTGGTAAGATTGTTTAGAACAGCACTAAAGCAATATTGATCTACAATTATACAATCAAAACAATGCTACAATTATCACAACTTCTTAGACTGCATGAAGAACAATAAGAGAAACCATTTAGTTCATCATTAGCATTACCCCTTTTGTGTGGTCAAATTTTTTGAAATCGTTTCAAAGACTGTATATAGAAATGATGAGAGAGAGAAAATTGGTTTGCATACCTGATTATTAAAGTTTAGAGATTCGTTGATCAATGCATATTACGGGGATATGGGCGATCTTGGGCCAATCTTCTCCAGTACCCTTCTTGCACATTTTCCCAGTTCGGGACAGCCCCGAATCACTAATGATACTAAACCATGGATGTGGCAAATCTCTTTTGGTAGCAAAGTTAGCTTTTCACAAAAAGCAATCTCAAACTTTGTGAGTGAGGTGAGGTTGCCAATCCATTGTGGCAGGCACTTTAAATTTCGGCAGAACTGTAGACTAAGATATTGCAGAGTTGTCACATGTAGCAAAAACTCAGGCAAATACTCCAATTTACACATATCCAAAAGCACTAGAGAGGAGAGATTTTCAAAATTTTTCCAAGGTACAACATCAAACTCATCCCCTTTAATCCGAAGTCTTCCCTTTATTGAATCACCAATTATTAATGATGTCAGAGGTGCATGCCATGACATCAAAATATGTATGGGACACCCACGAATGTCTAATGCAGAAAGGCAAGGAAATCTTAATTCCTCAAAGGTGGAAAAAATGTTGATGAAGGAACAGAATCATCGTTGCCAATGTACTTGACGTTGGGTAAGTCTCTAAGATAAAGATGCCTGAGATGAGGAAACTGATCCAATCGGGGAAGATGCTGCAATCTTTCACAACCATCAAGACTTTTCGTGTTCAGACAACCAAGGGAATCAGAGGATAGCGAATTGCATAATTTCACTCCTTTGTATCTACGTATACATATCTCTTGAAGATTTGAATGTGGTTGTAAGCAATCCATAACTCTTTCGTAGTCATCGTCTGAGACATCAATTGTAGGCTCATGATTAAATGGATTGTCCCACTGTAGATCCAATATTTGAAGACCCGACTTTAGTTGCAAAAACTTGGCCTTCATTTGTAGATCAGCAGGGCTACAAAATTTCAAATTTTTGATACTTAACCTGCCCCTCAACTTATTAAGTCCATTCAACTCATTCAATTCACCACTATTATTTCCTCCTAATACAAACATATTCATTGTTCCTAGATTAGTCAGCTCGCCTAATCCTTTTGGCATATGAGTGAGAGACCTGCACCAATTCAAATCAAGATATCAACTTTTTAGTATCTTTCGGCAATTCTTTTAACTCCATAAAACAAAGGAGAAGCGTTTCCAAATTATTTAATTGAGTAATAGAGTTTGGAAGGAACTTTATTTTCCAATTCATGGTCAGATCAAGAAGCCTAAGACTAACCCAATTTTGGACATCTTCAGGCAATCCTTTCAATTTCCTACAATCTCTAAGGATGAGTGCAACTCAGTAATAGAATCTGGGAGGAATTTTATATTTTTATTCATGGAAAGATCAAGATGCTTAAGATTGATCAAATTTTTTACATCATCTGGCAATTCTTTTAATTTCTTACAACTTCGAAGGATAACTGCCTCTAATTGACACAACGTAGTAATAGAATCTGGGAGAAATTCTATATTTTCATTCATGGAAAGATCAAGATGCTTAAGATTGATCCAACTTTTGACATCTCCTGGCAATTTTTGTAATTTCTTACAACCCTGAAGGATAAGTGCCTCTAATTTACACAACTTAGTAATAGAATCCGGGAGAAATTCTATATTGTCATTCATGGAAAGATCAAGATGCTTAAGATTATTCCAACTTTTGACATCTCCTGGCAATTCTTTTAATTTCTGACAACCTCGAATGAAAAGTGCCTCCAATTTACACAGCTCAGCAATAGAATTTGGGAGGAGTTCTAAATTGCAATTCCAAGAAAGATCAAAATGCTTAAGGTTGACTAAATTTTTTATACCACTTGGCAAATCTTTTAAACCATCCAAGTATTGAAGGAAGATCTTTAATATATAAATTTGAAATACTCAAATATCTCAAATATTTAATCTTACCAATAAACTCCAAACGCTTGGTACACGAGTGTGAAACCCCCCAATTCAAGCAGCACAATGTCCATAATCGCCAATGATTTTGAAAGATTTTTTCCAAGTCCTGTTTCGAAGCATACATAGAATTTTGCATAAAAAATGTCCTCAAATTTCTTGCCTTAGACAATGTTTCTGGAAGTTTCTTAAATAATTTTGTGGATGGCCCCAAGCCCATTGAAAAGTGATGAGTTCTTTCGTTTACATCATTCTCGACTCCATGCACACATTCATTTTTTGTTATCGAACAAGCAAGATCATGCATCAAATCATGCATTTTACATGCTTTTATGTTTCCAAACTCATCTTTTGTCACCTCTTGGAAAAATGACATTGATAATAACTCCAAAAAATAATCCTCACCAAGATCAATAAGCTCATCTTTGTCATTTGTTCGAATAAAGCCCTGTGCTCTCCAATGTAGTATTAGTTCATCCTTTTTAATTTCGTAATCTTTGGGGAACAAAGCACAATAAAGAAAACATTGCTTCAAATTAGCTGGGAGATGTTTATAGCTGAGCTGAAGAATTAATCGCATTTCCTCTATATCGTTTTGTCCATGTCCCATAACTTGGTAAAGTTCCTTATCCTTGAAAGACAACCGGAATCTTTCCGACTTTTTATCTTTCAGAAGTCCTCCTATAATTCTTATTACAAGAGGAACACCTTTTAATCTCGACACGATCTCCTTACCAAGTTGGACCAACTTTGAATTCTCAAGCTCCTCTTCAGGTCCTTCCAAGCCTGCCATTTTTTGAAAGTCCAAGCATTGCACTCATCCAAATATTTCAAAGAATAGAGGAAAGTAGTCTCAAAAGTTCTCGAAACTTGTTCACCACGTGTTGTGATCAAAATCCTGCTACCCCTTGCACCACCCATTAGCAGCCTTTTCAGACTAAACCATTCCTCTTTTTTCTCATTCCACACATCATCCATGACACGCAAATATTTCTTTCCATCAATTTGGCTTTTAAGTTCCTTTTGCAATGAATCCATTTGGAGGAACGAGTCAGGAATCGTTCCAGTGGCAGACGCTATTATCTTCCGAATTATAATTTTTACAGAAAAATCTTCAGAAACACACACCCCTAACTTCAACTCAAATTGATCGTCCATCCTATTATGGTTGTAGGCAGATTGAGCAAGGGCAGTCTTTCCTAATCCTCCTATTCCAACAAGCTACAACAACATCCTCTGTGGTGTTGGAATTATTCAATAGAAGATCAAGGACTTTGTCCTTATCATCATTCCTACCAATCACTTCCTCTTGAGGTATATAAGAGCCAGTCTCACGTCTCTCCCTAAACCCATCACATCTACTATCAATAAGGCGTCCAGAGAAGCTAAACTGATTTTTATCATCGTTAATAGCATTAAGCGTCTCTCTAATTTGCTTGATTTTATGACCCATTTTCAAACGGAATGCAATCTGATTAGATTTGGAGAAGAATATACGTACTTGGTTTCGGCCCTTTCTTTCATTTCGAGTCATGACTTGCCTTCTAAGAGTTTCATAAGAGAAGTCGTCAATTAGGTCATCCACGGCTCTCGGATTGCTGCTGCTCTGCGTGGAGAAGAACGGCTTCAATGGCAGAAACGGTGCCTTTGAGTTTTTCAAGCTCATCACCAATGCCCCACAGAAATGCAAGCTCTTGGCAGGCAAAGGATCCGAGCTTGGTGAGAATGATTCTAGCAGTGTTGAAGAGAATGGATTCAGCCATGGATTGGAATATATGAGTTTATCAAATTTGGAGATGGAAGAATTGAGAGTAGCAGAACACAAGTGGTGAACACACGGAGCTTTGCGGTCTAATTTTATATTGTGCTACAGAAAAGCCAAGTCTTGGTCATGGACATGGTCCACGCCACGCTCTCAAATTAATTATACGGTGTTAGGTCTACCTGAACCTTTTCCCTTTTTCCCAAAAAATACTTTTTTGCCCCTAGTTTTAAAGTTGTGTAATTTTTATTTAAATGTCACCGTCATGCCCTTTAATAACGTTTTGTTTTGTTTTTTTTTTTGGTTTTTTAAAATTTGTTTTTTTTTTTTCAATCAATTTGGTAACTGTTTTTTCTAAAAACAAATGACTAATAACATCTATCACTCCCTAGCATTTTTTCGTATCATTTATCGGCAGCCACCGGTCAATCACCTTATTTTTACTTTCATTAACGGTAGTATGCTCGTTGTTGATTTTCGCTTTTCTTTCTCCTTAATATCTCTCTTTCACCAACTAGTTTCACACTATTTATCACCGACTATTGCTCCACCTCTCTCGCCTTGTACTTCCGTCGACGTCGACAGCTACACATTCAATCAAGATTTTTCTCTCTCCATCTTTCTTCTTCAATAAAAATATTAGAAAGTTCAATTTAAAATTTTTGCTGCAAAATATTATGGATGACACTATATATATGGTTGGAAAAAAAGAAAAACCCCATCAAACCCCTCTCTCACGCAAGTTTTCCCCCACACTCTTCCCCTCTCGTCAATCCCTTTCGCCGGCGATCCTCCCCACTCTCCAGCAGCCGCGCGCAGTGTGCCGACAGTCGTCCGTGCGCCGCCGTTTGTCGTTCCGTCTGTGGGTAGGTGTTATTCTCTCTCTCTCTTTTCTCTCTCTCTCTCTTTCACCTAGTTCTCTGTACGGCTGTCGCCGTTCATCCGTGGATCTTGTCACCGACCATTGTATGGTGCCGTTCGTCGCTGCCGCACGCTTGCCGTCGCCCGCGGGATTTTTATATTTAAGTGTCTTTTTGGTAAGCTTTTGGGTTTTTCCTGCAAGTTATTGAATGCCCATTGGGTTTTGGCATGAGATTGATGTTACCCACTATGTTTCGGATGATCGATTGAAATTTTGGAAGATTTTAGATTGTTGTTCAACAAGATTAAGAGCGTTTTGGCACGCTCTGGATTCAAGGTTTTATTGTAAAATCGAACATAGTTTTGGAGCAAGGAACAATTGGAGGTTTGATTCAAGATTCCTCTGAGAGAAAAAAAAGAGAATAAGTTATTTGGGCTAGACTTCGAAGTGAGTAACGTTGCTAGAAATGCCTTTGTGCCAGGCAAAATAAGTTCAAAATGTAATTTTTAGGAACTCACATGTTTTGTTTTCTTCATGATTTAAGAGATTTCATGGGCATGTTATGAATTTATATGAGCTATTTTGACATGATTGTACGATATGGGACAAATTCAACTTAGTGACAATTGCCCTCCTACCCGTAGCTATTACACCTCAGATTCAGTTTATGTGCGCCTTCGAGTCTACTAGTATATCTGTGCCTACAGGTCCACCAGATTATGTGTGCCTTTGGGTCCAAACTATATGTGTTTTCGGGTCCACCAGATTCAGAATGTGTTCCTTCTGTTAGTTTGTGTTCCTATGGGTTCACTAGTTATCATGAGTACAACTCACCTACGGTAGGATGGGTTAAATTGTTCACTCATATAATAGCCCACTTCAGGTTTAGTTCCTAAGATTAGGTCCCACTAGTTAAGTATATTCAGTTCATGTTGCACTAATTGCATAACCTGACCCTGGTAGTGTTAACGTTTTCGCTTAGTGTCATGGTTTTTTTAGAAGTTTAAATGTTCAAAAGAGAACTATTGAGTCTTGTAAATTGGATGTAGACACTGGTGGAATGGATGGGGGCCAAAGATTGGTGGTTGAGGAAGAAGCAAAAATGAGGAGAGGGGGGAGCATTCTTTCCCTTCTGAAAAAACACATCATTCTTTTGATTTCATCCTTTCATTTTTTCACAATGAAAGTGGTTGTTTCTATAAAAAAAATCATTCTTTCGATTTCTTTGTTTCAAAAAAATTGTTTTCTTTGATTTATTTATGCTCTATTGATGTTTACTTCCTATTGTGCATGATAGTATAGGTTAGGCACTTGGCATTGTCCTTGGTTTGGGCCAAACTAGAAGATGAAGCTTGACGTGAACGCGCTGCGCTATCTCTCAAAAGATGATTTTAGGGTTCTTACTGCTGTTGAGATGGGGATGCGGAATGTATGTATTGATATTCCTCTCTAGAGGGAGATAGTTTCATTCACCCTTTATGTTTTCTACCCTTTGACTCTTACTCTAATGTAATTGTTTTTGTTGTTTCAGCATGAGATTGTTCCTTCAGAACTTGTGGAACGTATAGCTTCTCTTAAGTATGACTTCAATTTTGTTTTCCTTAAGAAATATTTCCTCCTTTGAAGTCGCGTAACTTATGTCTTTAATGCTGCTTCCTTTTTTACTGGTGGATGGGGAATAAGAATGTCTTACTATGGTATGTGTAGGCATGGGGGAACTTACAAAGTTTTGAAGAATTTACTCAAATATAAGTTGTTGCACCACGACTCTTCTAAGTGTGAGTAGTTATTAAATTATGGTGTGGGAATTCTTAATTTTACCAATCTATCTCATTATCCTTCTTGTATTCATCTAGATGATGGGTTTCGACTTACGTACCTTGGCTATGATTTTCTTGCAATTAAAACTTTGGTCAACCGTGGAGTGTTTGTGGCTGTTGGTCGACAAATTGGGGTTGGGAAAGAGTCTGGTAAATTTCTAGCTAGTTAGAACTTTAAAAATTGTTGAATTTTGTTTTTGGTAT
Organism: Citrullus mucosospermus; assembly: GCA_030954485.1. NCBI lineage: Eukaryota > Viridiplantae > Streptophyta > Magnoliopsida > Cucurbitales > Cucurbitaceae > Citrullus > Citrullus mucosospermus. The sequence continues at coordinate 3,822,786 of CM062064.1, read as the reverse complement.
CTACAAGGTGGAATACTATTTGACCCGTTATTATTCTTTGCTGGGTTGTCTTGTTGTTGCCGATTATAGATATTTTTGAGGTTGCCAAAGAAGATGGCACTGTCCTTGCCATGAAGTTGCATAGACTTGGTAGAATTTCGTTTAGGTCGGTTAAATCCAAGCGTGATTATTTGAGGCATCGTAGTAGTTACAATTGGCTTTACTTGTCTCGGCTTGCGGCAGTTAAAGAATTTGCATTCATGAAGGTGTGTTTGTCGCTTTCATTTTCTATATGAATTTTATTAACTAGTACATTTTAACTTATTATTATTATTTATCGGTTATAAGGAATTGTGGTGTTCATGGAGGCTTGATTATTTTGCTCTATGTAATAGGCTTTGGAAGAACATGGTTTTCCTGTTCCAAGTGCAGTAGACTGTAATAGGCACTGTGTCATTATGTCACTCGTTGAAGGTTATCCACTGTAAGTCTTTCATTGCCAAACAATGTTTTGTTGTTAATCATTGATCATCAATATTATGTTCAAAAGTTTAGATTTGTTGTTGTCTTGTTACTTGTTATTTCTTTATCAACAACTACAGATTAGTATGTAAATTTAAAAGAAATTGTAAGATAACATACCACTGTATTGGGAGAGACAATAATATGACTGTAATGAGGAACAAAGGAGAAACAACCCCGTACTCATTTAGCTCCTAATTCTAACACATGGTTTGGAGCTAAACGTGTAAAGTAAAGGGGTTTGGTTCTTTGTTTCTGGCCGTGGTTATATTGTTGTCCTTCCTTTGTAAGTTATATAAATGCATTTTTTTGGGCTTGTCTTCATGGAAGAGAGGAGAACTTAGAGGGCATCTATGTTTTAGGATACATGGAAAATATTCTGGTGATTTTTTTCTTTGAGATTTTGTTGATTTTCATTTTATCTTGTACAATTTTACATCATATTGATCCCATAATTTCTAATGTCATAAAATATCCAAAAAAAATCAACCTAGAACACATTTTCAAGGAAAATAATCCCATCTAGATGTTTTTTGCACCTGAAGCTATATAATGAACCTCTTATTAATTGATATTTCTCTCAAATTTCAAATCTACAACACCAAATTTCTTGGTTTGGAGTTTTCCTGGAGAAACTAGTTAGAGGAACTAATTTTTTTTTCTTTGGATAAGAAACAATGTCATTGATTGAATGAAATATCCAAAGATATCCAAGGGAACATGTAGAGCCCATTCATAGGGTATACAAAAAGAACCCATTTAGAGGGAAAATAAAAGATGTTTCCAATTTGCAATGAGGAAAGAAAAGCTATGATTGTGTAAAGCCAGTAAATCTTTGCACCAAAATGAAGCATTATGAATGACAGTATCCATAATATCCTTTGTAGTCTTGCTCTTATCCCAGAAGATTCTAGCATTTCTTTCTTCCCAAATCTTCCAAAAAACAGCACAAACAATGCTAAGTCATAGAGGAACTAATTTCAAACTTGAAAAGCATATCTATAAAAAAAACTTGAAAAGAATAATGATGGACTATTATGATATGTTATAACTTATAAGTCTTGGGAACTATAATAGAAATAAACTCTTTAAGTTTAGGCACCAAAATTTTTATTTTAACCCAAGATCTTTATTTTGTTAAAGAGGGAGAACAACACAACTGATTGAGGATGACACACTAAGCCCCTCACAAACTAATAAAAAGAACCAATATTTATATTGGTCTAATTGGCCATCCTTGAATTTTAGTTTTGGAAAGAAGCATGCAGAGTAGGATCATGAAAGCTATTGATAAGCACGTATTCTTTGGCGAATATTATAATTCTATGTTGTATCAATCCTTTCCTTCTTGGTCCAATCTGGAGTACCAATCCTTGGTTTAATGCAGTGTGCAGGTAAAACAATTACAAAATCCAGATGTGGTTTTTGAAACGATCATTGGTCTTGTTGTTCGTCTAGCAGAACATGGACTCATTCATTGCGACTTCAACGAATTCAACATTATGGTATGCTCTTGAGGAATTTGGTGGAAGCAACAAAACCGTTCGTTTATTACAGTCCCTTTTCCTTTCCAAAAGCCTTTTCTTTTTCCTCAACTTTATATATGTTGTCTTTTCAGTTGTGAATATCTTTTTGAATTTATAAACTATCTGGTGTTCTATTTCAAATTCTTTTTGTAACTATGATTTTTTTACATATTCTGATCAATTGGGCCTCAGGAGGGTCTCTTTTCTCATTCTACAAGTTTTATAACCTTTTGTTTCCACCTAGTTTCAATATAATGTCACAGTTTCTTATTTTCAACTTTTCTCTTGAGCTCACTACTGATTATTCAATCTTTCTATTCTTGTGCTTTGCAGATTGATGATGATGAGAAGGTCACCATGATAGATTTTCCACAAATGGTTTCTGTTTCGCATCGTAATGCACAAATGTAAGAAGTGCAATATGAGGCTCTATTTGAATCGGATATTTGATTTTTTGGTTAAACATTTTCTCATAACTTATGAATCCTATAATTTATGTTATTAGCCTGTACTTAATGCGACAATCTTTTGATTTTTTTTTCAAAATTTAATTTTATTTTAAATTTCAGGTATTTTGATCGCGATGTTGAATGCATCTTTAAGTTTTTCAGAAAAAGGTTGGTGCCCAGTTATTAAGAATATCGAAATTGTGTATGTTCATTGTTAAGCTGTCTTGAGTTGTGTTTGGATTATGAAACTACAAGTTGAATAATGACATGTTGATCTATGGAAGACTATTTGATGTTGTAAGAAGTCTTTGAAATTTGCATGATGAATGAGTTTGGTAGGAAATATGTTTCACTCTCCTCATGAAATTCTCTTCATGATATTTAATTTGCATGCAAAACTTAAAATTCTAAAGCATGACGTAATACTGCCTTTGATATTATGAGATTATGGTCTTGAGCCTTCTGGTGTTTTCCTTGCTACGCGTCCCCATTTCATCCTGCTCTGAAATATATAAGTCTCAAGGTCGAAGCTGCTCCTGGTTTGCTGTGTTTGGGAAATTAAACTCACCGGGCTTCATCTAGAATCTTGCCTCTGTTATTGGGCCTTAATAGCACATTCTCTATAATTTTTGCTTAGATCTTAAGTTGATCTTCATCAGCCTTTCTATTAGCTAGGATTTTGGAGTTGGTTCCAAGTTTTTGGAGGACTTGACGTTGTTGAGTGTATCCTGTTGTGCTATGCTGGAAGAAATTATTCTTCAACATTTTTGTTCTCATTGACAAGTAGGATGTCATTTGGAATTTGTTAAAAAGGTGTAGGAGTTGAAGGGGTTGAGGCGTCTTGGAGTTTGTATTTTGGCACCTTTGAACCTTCCTTGTGGGTCTTCCGATCAAGTATTTTAAATAGTCGAGTTATTTCTTGTAATTCTTTTTGGCCATGGTGCTACATAACTGTGTTGCTTGTTTTTTTAATGGGAGTTGATTTGTACCACCAGCTACATGATTTGTGATGTTTATTTTAATATTAAGTTCAATTGAAGTATGTAAATGCTATGATTGAATTCAACTAGCAGGTTGGTAGGTTATATTGAGCCATCTCACATTGTGTCAGAGGGTTAACGGCTCTTCTTATTCCTATGTTGAAGACTTTGAGTTCCTTTCTCTCACAGGTTTAACTTGTCATTCCATGAAACCATGGATGATGAAAATGATGTAGAAATTGACAATGATGAAAGTGCAAGGCCTTGCTTCTCTTCAATATCTAAAACTGCTGGAAGTCTAGACAAGGAGCTTGCTGCCAGTGGCTTCACAAGAAAGGACCAGGAAGACATTGAAAAGGTATATAGAAAACCATTTGTTTTTTAGTACAGGGAGATGGGATTGCAATATATTGTGTAATTTTCATAGGATTTCAAGTTTTCTTATAATAGTAACAGGTAAAAATAGTTTTAAAATGAAATGTAGTTCTAAACCCATGAGGCCGCTGGTTGCCATAATAGCTACAGATCTCTCCTAAGCAATGTATGAAAATATGGCCAATATATCCTGAGTAAAAAGTCTCATTCCTGATAACATTATGGTGGTGGCGTATCTTTTTTGCCTAATTATCACATATTTAGACAATGTATCAGCCAAATGACATATGACCAACTTTGACCACTGATCAAGCAATACATGGATGAAACGAACCATCACTGATTTTTAAGCAATACACATAAGTTCCCAATTCCAAACGATTAGGTAATTGAATGTGAGACAGTAGAAGGGAGAAAATATGAGGGAAACTTGAAATCAGGACGTCATTGACCTTATCGACAAAATGGCTGGTCTTTTGCAGTGTTTACTGTTTGAGCTGTCCGCTGTTAATGATTTATGGTTGGTTCTTCCTCATGTAACATCTTTTTTCAAGTGTATCCTCTTTTAAATCTCCTATATCAGTTTTTTAGTGGAGATTTAGAATTATTTTGACCGCATAGTTGGTCCAGTCCATTCTAAGATTGGTTTGCGATTACTAAGTTTGACCATTCAATATTGGTACAATATGCAGTTTATTGAAAGTGGACTTGAGGGAGATGTAGATTCTGGCGGTGAAGAAGATGCAACAGAGGACACTGATGTGGTGGAAGTGGAACATCTACACATTTTAGAGGAGGTATTCATTTTATTATTATGCTTGAACGAAGTTTGAAATTTGGGATGATATTTCTAATCAAATTGTATTTTCATATTCTCTGATGCCATAGAAGTCTGATCATGGGTGGGAGTTGTTTATGAAAATGTAGCTGATATATTTCTATTTTCCTTTCTAATTGTAATTTACAGGAACCTTTGAATGGTGATGAAAATGCAGAGTGTCAGAGGAACCATGAAGCATGTCAGAATGGTGTATCTGAGAATGACTCAGATTCGGATGTATTGTTTCTAAACTCTACGATCATTCTCTAACTTAATGTTTCTAATAAAACTCCTTTTTCCCTCACATTGTTGATGTATTTCTAATATCTCCCATATTCATCAAACTAAGTTTAATCTGATTCATCAAAGTAAGTTTAATCTGGAGATTCCTTGGGAGGTTGAGTGCGGTAATGGACCTTGCAAGATTTGTAACTTATCTGCTCGAGTTTTTAAACTAAGTACATCTTTTCTTTACAGTTTTAGCAGGCAAACACATAGGTTCTATCTAGTGTCTTCTCATGGATAATATTTTTAGTTTTGAATCATAATCGATAGTCTTTTCTCCCCTTTTCTTTGCAGAACCAAGAAGAAAATGAAAACAGAATCTCTGGGAATGACTCAAGTGAAACGGTATCGGTCCTAACAATCTATAACCCTATTACTTTTCTTCTTTTTTCTGCATTAAGTTGGTTTTAGAGTATAATTGCAAGTTCTTTTTTTTTTTTTTTTTTTTTTTTTTTTTTTTTTTTTTTTTTTTTGGCTTTGGCAATATCACCAAGACATTTTGATAATCTAGTCCTTAATTTATGAATGTTAGCTATAGGAAAAATTAAAAAGTTTCCTCTGTACCTTGGCCATCATAGAAATTAGTACTTGTGGAATAATTCAAAAGAAACTTTAGGGCTTGCTTATCTCGACATTGGAGTCTTAGATAGTGGAGAAGAGATTAAGCACAATCACAGTAATGAAACCATCAGGGGTTGTCCTTTGTGACTAGGAATACCGAAAAAGTAAAATTTTTTTAGTGAAGGAAACATTTTATATATATAATGGGGGAAAAACACTGAGGATTACAAAAGCTACATGAGTGATAGCCAGTTGCTAACTAAAAAAGATAAACTGAAATGAGTAAAAGGGTGTTGTGTTGTACACCAAGAAAAAGCAGTAATTAAAACATTCTCCATAAAACGAGGAAAGGAGGAAAAATAATCATGGAAAAGTTGTCTGTTCCGCTCATTCCATAAGCCCCAGTAGAAAGTACAAATAATGGCCAACCAAATAGTCTTCTTGGTACCATTAAAGAGGTGACCCACCGACAAAGATGCTAATATATCTGAAATGTTATTTGGGCAAGTATAAGACCAACCGAAAGCAAGCAAGACAATGTCCCAAATTTAGTGGCATAGGAATAGTGCATGAGCAAGTGAGCCGGCGATAACGCATTCAAGTGACACATATGGCACCAAGATGGAGAAAGCGACATGTACGGCAATCGGCGTTGCAGACGATCAACAGTGTTAATGACACTCCAACTAAGCTCCCAAAGAAAGATTTTAATCTTTTTCGGATATTTATCTTTCCATATAGCCCTATAAAGAACTGACAGACCAGTATCTAAATCATCCACAAGATCAGCCATCAAGGATTTGACTGTAAAGATCAAAGAAGGGTCAAGAGGCCATAACCATGAATCAGGTATGGAGCGCAATCTGATGGTTGCTAGGAAGCCAGAAAGGAGGCCCATTCAGTAATTTCCAACTCAGTGAGGTTGCGTCGCAGATTAAGATTCCAAGCAGACGTGGAAGGAACCCATACATTGGCTACCGTAGCCTCTGGATGTTGAGCGAGTCGAAAGAGTCATAGATACAGAGTAGCTAGAACACCATAACTGAGCCAAGAATCATGCTAAAAAGATGTAGAAACACCATCTCCGAGGCGACGGGAGACCCGATCCACAACCGAATCCATATAATGGCAAATGGATCTCCAAGGTGCTTTAGATGACCCACGAGAGATCGGATAGGGCCAAATACAATCAGGGGAATAATACTTTGTCACAATAAGTTTTCTCCATAAGGCATCCGATTCAGTAATGAAACGCCACGTCCATTTTGCAAGAAGAGCAGAATTACGACATTTAAAGTTACCAAACCCCATGCCACCCGATAATTGAGGCTGCTACGAAATGGCCCAATTAACATTGTGCATGCCACCATCACCTTTAGTACCTTCCCAAAAGAAATCACGCGTCAGCTTATCAAGGCAACTAATAATAAAGGAGGGAGCACGAAACAATGACAAGTAATAAGTAGGGAGGCTAGAAAGAGTAGCTTGAATAAGCGTATGTCTCCCCCCTCTCGATATATAAGCATACTTCCAGTTATGAAGTTTATACTGAAATCGTTCAACCACAGGCTGCCAAAAAGCTGCAGATGAAGAGTTACCACCCAATGGAAGACCAAGATAAGCAGAAGGCCAAAAACCTCTCTTACAGCCAAAAGTGTTCAACCATTCATCTATCTCAGTATCAAGGATGTGTAACCCAAGGAGCTCACTCTTAGCAAGGTTGACTTTGAGGCCAGAAGCACATTAAAAAATGTGAATCACATCAAATAAATTTTGTATAGCATATCTTTCAGCAATAGAGAAGAGCAATGTATCGTCTACAAACTACATATGATTAATTGAAAAGGATGATTGACCAATGGGATGAGCAATACTAAGGCCCAAAGAGGAACTGTGAGCAAGCAGACAACTCAAATAGTTTGCAACAATGATAAATAAAAAGGGAGAAAGGGGATCTCCCTATCTAATACCACGAGAAGGGATGATCTTGCCATGGGGACAGCCATTTAAAATAATGGAATAGTTTGCACTAGAGAAACAACCGCTAATCCAATTACACCAAAGAGAACTGAAGCCTTTAATACACAAAACTGTATCAAGAAACTCCCAATCAACCATGTCAAAAGCTTTTCAAGATCCAGCTTAAGAACAATCCCTGATTTCTGAGAAGAGCTCCAATCATCAATGAGTTCATTCGCCATCAGAGAGGCATCGAGAATTTGTCTATTGGCCACAAAAGCCAACTGATTTGGTGCAATAGTGAAAGGTAGGACCTGTTTAAGTCAGTTGGAGAGAACACGAGCAACAATCTTATATGCGCAAGGAATAAGGCCCCAAAAAAGTAAAATTAGGGCCAGTGAATGGGAGTGGATCCCTAGAGGGAATGGATTTAAACCATGCCTTCACCTGAAATTTTGTTTTTGGACAAAAACCAAATACAACCTAATAAGGGACATGAAAACCTAGAGTTGAGACCCAAAAATAAAAAAAGAAGAAAAGAAAAGAATGCTCTCTCTTCCCTTCTCACCAAACCTTTCATCACCGTCCCTCCGCCATAGCCACCATCGTCCCGCCTCTTTAACATTTCTACCCCACTCGATCTATCCACATTGACTGCAAGCTGTTCACTCTTCAACTTGATGAATCTAGCAATGGAAAAATTGTGAAAATAACTCAAAAGGGAAGATCACCTACACAATCTCTCAGCCTTTTCGGAAAGCCCTCAGCTTGTCTTCCTCTCTTCAACTCGAACCCTGCCATTACAAGTTCTTCAAAAAATTCAGAGATGTTGGGGCCACCCTTTGGTTGGAAAAACTACACAACAAAAATGGCTATTTTGTTGAGCTTACTCACCTTTACCTCACGGGGCATCGGACGAAACTCTTCATCCCTTCAGAGGATAAAAACAAGGCTGGTTTTCTTTCTACTCTGTCAGCCGATTACATGGTTGGCCTGGCCCATCTCATCTTCCTACTAAAGTTCATAGCTATAAGGGTGTTGTTCAAACAGATCCAAGTGGGTCTGTTAAACCAATCCCTCCTTCGAAAACCACTCCTCAGACCTTTGCTCCCACAATTGATGTCCCCTGCAGTCCCCAATTTGATTGGAAATTGATGGTTGTGGAGCAACGGCATCAGCTTCGCGACTCTTGGCTGGAAATATGTGCTACAATTCAATCCACGTTCTCAGCCTGCTGCACCATCAATCCACTCTTAGGAGACCCTCTCCTTCATTTAATCAACCCTCTCTTTCGGTTGTTAACTTCTAAGAAGGCCCATCCCATCCTCAGTGAACAACTTCAAAAAAACTAGCCCAAAACGTTTATGGTATTGAAGCCTATCTCACCAACCACTCTCTCCAAAAAACGATTTTGCCCTTCACCCATTAGATAGTGAAGTGTTTGGCGATAACCCTGAGGAATCCCACCATCCTTTAAGCATCTCCCACCTGTTCCTGATGATCTGAACAGCCTTATACAATAGCCTTATCCATCAATCTCACCACCACAACAATGTTTACATGACATGGCTTCTATTCTCTTGGAACATGGATTGTGTATTTGTGGCTATTCCCCCACTTCCTCCACCAAAGGCTAAAAAATCCTACACCAACGCTGGTAAGCGTAACAAATTACAGCGAGAGTTACAGAATCTTCAATCCTTAATTTGTTATGATAAATCAGCGACCTTAGCCATTATGGGGGGCGATGAAGATGATCAATAAAATTCCTACCTTGGAATGTACGTGGTCTGAATTCCTAGAAAAAAATGAGCTCTTGTTAAGAGGTTGATTCAACAACATGGGCATTGTCTTTCTCTAGGAAACTAAATTATCAGTTATTGACTCGATTATGGTTGAATCCATTTGGAGTTCTTCCTTTATTGGTTGGACGACACTTTAGGAGGTATTCTTATTTTATGGCGTGCTCCTCACTTACTTTGTGTGTGTGTGTGTGTGTGTGTGTGGGGGGGGGGGGGGGGGGGGGGGGGGGGGGGAATTATTGGGGGCGATTTTAATTTGACTCAATGGTCATGGGAGAAATCACACGACTATACTATATATCTCTGGGAGGATAAAGGATTAGTAGGGTACATAGACAATTAGCGTAATGGAAAAAAAAGGGTCACAGTAATTAAAGGAAAAAGAAGTATTAGCAAAGGTAAACATTTGGTGCCTATTTTGCATTACAGAGGGACAATGGAGGTGAGTCTAGAGATGAAAATGAAGACGAACTGAACAAACGTTTGAACAAGCAAAGACGACGCGCCATAGCATCGGCCAGTGGAGGAAGAAAGGCTCGTGCCTCCCGGAACACCTATAAAGACAAGGGTAGGAAGTCTTCTAATAATTCCAAGATTCATAAACAAATTGGCATATGGTGAAGTTTTGTTATACTTGACGATGCTCGAATCCTCGTACCATCGTGTACTGTCAATTTTGTCCATGTACTTTAGGAAGAAAATTCAGTTCTGGTTTTGGTTTCATCCTTTTATTGTCAACTTCCATGGGAAGTCTTTGACATGAATTTGACATGATGAAAGTATATTGACAAAAAATAGTAATTTAATTTTTGTTTCGGGTATGAATATATATCAGTGAATTAATTCTGTGCATAGCATTTGATACTATTGCAATTAAAATTTGTATTTGAGGTTTTTTGAAAAAAGAAATTAATATATATATCACTATATAATCAAATTTGTGTTTCAATATGTAAGATCTAAAAGTCTAAATTTACTTAAAATAAAACTAAAATAATTATTGTCAGGATTACGGCAATAAAATAGTTTTTGAAGGGTAATATGATGCTCATTAAAATTTAGTAGTTAATTTCACTAAAATTAGGACATAAAGTCTACCTTATAAAAGGATTCTGCATTATATCTTATAGTGTGTTTGAAATTTTTTTTAAAAAAACAAAACTAATCAAATATGGTCAAATTATAAAAAAAAAATACTTTTGGTTTCAAATATACTCTTGAATTTAAATTTTTTTTTTTATTTTAACTCTTTAAGTTTGAAGTTTTTTTTTTTTTTTTTTTCCTTCAAAACAATTCTTCAAAGCTTTTGTCGTTAAATTGTAAAACGTCCAATGCCATTGAGTGAGTATCAACGTTTCCATTAACTATATGCTTGTTACATTTATGAATTGAATTCACTGTTATAAAATTCATTTCTTTGAAATGAACTTAAATGTATTTAAAAATATATATGTATATTTTTTTTCACACAAAAATACTTTTTAAGTACTTGAAAAATCATTTTAAAAATTGTCGTATATATCTAAATTGACACAACAATTGTTGGATTCCAAAACGAAATGGGATAATGACGTTTAACACACACAAAACAGCATGGTTTTAAGAAGGGTTTCTTGTAATTCAAGGCATATAGGTATAAAGAAATGAATTCCCCTATTTGGCTAAGTTTTGTTTGTTTAGGAAAAGTCTTAAAGGCCAAGATTATAAAAATTTGGTACCTTGAAAATCCTCCTCAAAATAGGAGCAATAAATTTAATCAAATGGGTTAATGGCCTTATGCTAATGCCACAACAATGGATTTCCCTTTTCTTCTATTTTACTTAAATAACAAATAATTCCATTCTCTTCCCCATATTATGCTTGCAAGTTTTCATTACTTCACAAAAATGTACCCAAATTAATATTCTATAATAATCTATATTCACATACACAATCTCGCTCCCGATAATTCTATTCATATAATTGAATCTATTTTAAGCCATCAATAATTACATAAAATTTAGTAGATTTTGACCGATAAAACATTTGTTACCTTTTATCCAAGGGAATTGAAAAATTATATAATTTTTTCGGTCATATTACATCAATTCTCAAATCATCATTTAAAAGTTTTCACTTAATTATATATATATATATATATATATATATATATATATATATATATATATGATTTTTCTTACCCAAATCATCATATATGGAGTTGTGGGAGTTTGAGGTTTTTTTTTTTTTTTTTTTTTTTTTTAATCACAAATTTATTTGTCAATCCATATTATGTGTAAGGTATTTAGTGTAGTAAAATAGACATGTATCTACCTACCTCGATGAATTTCATGGGACAAACGATCATCTTATGATAGGGTAAACAATTATCATGGAATTTATACTAGGGATATTCATGGTTATCAAATCGAACTAAACCAAAAAAATTAGTTTTGAATATATGCCAAACCAAACAAAACCAAACCGTTTGTTTCAAACTAAATCAAACCAAACTGCAAATATTCGGTTCAGTTTGGTTTTCGATTTCATATATATATATAAATGGTTGGATTTCTGGTTTTGACTAATATAGATTATTTGGTTCGTTATGGATTCGGTTTTCATATCGAAAACAAACCAAATTGAAAATTCCGTTTCTTTAAAATTTGAAACTGAACCGAATCAAACCTCACATCTCAAATTAGATTTTTGGTATGGTTCGATTCAATTTAGTCGGTTTCAATGAACATCCCTTGTTTGAACTTATTCCCCAAATTCTATTTTTCTCTTTTCACATGCCTTAGTGCCACTAAATTCCCTAAAAAGTGTACTTTGACATTGGACTATCTTTTGATTATTGAATCTTAAAGTTAGGGTGACCAACAAGGAGCAAAATCAAATACACATAAAACAAAAAATAAAAAAGTTTAAATTATAACACTTAACAAATTATGGCATTAGATTAGAAAAATATGGATGAAACCTATAGAAGATTAAAATTAAATATATATATTTAGGCAAGTATATAAATAGCAATGGAAGGAAGAGTTATTGATGAACGAGAAAGTGAATGGAAAAATGGGGATGAGAATTATGGTGGGATTGGCACCAATTTTGGTGGTGGTGATTTTGTGGGTAACATCAAAATCATCTCAATTTTTTCAAAGTAGTAATCTTTTTGGAAGTCCTCATTTCATATTCTCAATCTTCAACTCCATAATTCTTCTCATAACTGTGAGAAACCATGATGAGCCACAACCTCATGAACAATTTGAGATAATGGAACTTATTCTTCAATTATCTCCCTATCATAAGCCTCATCAAGACATTGAATTTAGTGCTCGTGAAGATACAAGAGAAGATGACGGTGAAAATGCCGAATATGGAAACCAAAATGATCAGAAAGATCAAGACGATAGTGATGAAGATGAAATCGAGCAATGGAATGAGAAAGAAGATGAAGATCATGAAGATAACGAGCGTGACGACGATCAAGATGAGGTCGAGGAGTGGGACGAGAAAGAGGAGGAAGAAGAAGAATTGGAGAAGAGGATTGAAGAATTCATAGCAAAGGTGAACAAGAGATGGAGAGAAGAGAAGTTGAGAGATCATTTTCTTATTCAAATTTGTTCTAGTAACTATGTTAGTAGTACCTGAAATTAAATTATTAATTTCTTTTTCCATTCATAATTTTGTTACTCATTTATATTATATGATCAAGCTTTTTTTTTGGTACTAATATTATATGATGAAGCTCTATTTTGCATGATGCCAAAAGAATATATATACATATAAAGATTTCTATTCCTTATATAAACTCTATTTCATGTTGGGATTTCACATCTTTCTCTTTTTTATATGTATATGCGCGCGCATATGAATGAGATAAATTGAAGAAAATTGTCTGGTTTATTTGATTTTTCTAAAATTTTGAATTAAATCAAAATCATGAACTTATTATAAATATTATTATAATAATAAATGTTCATTAGGTATTCATGTTTAGTGTCAAAAGATCGAATGACATTTACCAATAATCTATAAATAGTCGTATTTGGTGGATCTTGAGAGAAGACATATTGGTGAAAAAAATCCACTTTGAATTCCCATTTTCTATATTTTCTATTTACTTGCATAATTTCTTATATTTAGTTATTTTATTTATTTATTATTATATTATATTTATTCCATATTCGTGTTCCTTTTGTGCTCTTGATTTTACAACCGAACTAAGATTATAATAATATTGGATACATTAGTAAATACATATTTATGAATGATTTTGTAATTGTTAAATTCATTTATGTTATGTTTAAAATTACTCTTTAATGCCCATGCATAACCATACAGTTTGTCTTTGATTTTCAGACATTCTTAATTCATAGGCAACTATAAATCCCTACACTAACTGGTCCTTTAAGGCCTATTTGGTAGGCAATCTAAAAACAGGAATTTGAAAATAAAAGCCCCGTTTTATAACCATTTCGTTTTTTGTTTTTGTTTTTAAAAATTAAGCATATAGACACTATTTCCACATCTAAATTTCTTCTTTTGTTGTCTAGTTTTTACCAATGGTTTAAAAAACCAAGCCAAAATTTGAAAACTAAAAAAGGTAGATTTGAAAAACTTTTATTTTTTTGGAATTTGATTAAGAATCCAACCATTTTTAAGAAAGATGCAAATTATTCTAAGAAGTGTGGGGGAAATATGTTTAATTTTCAAAAACAAAATGGTTACCAAACAGGGCCAAATGATTCAATGCTTCACATTTCCAAATATCTTTTTGGTAAAATATTCAAAAATTCGATTTTAATTTAAACAATGATCTCACATGTATTTGATAGTATATTTATAAACCATAAACTAGTTGTAATTACCAACTAAATATTAGGTAGACTATAAACTATTATTCATTAATTTATGAGCATGTTTTATGTTAACAATTTTGAGATTTTTGTACAAATGACCCAATTCCAACGATTTTATTGTGAAATAACCAAATCTTAAAAAACCAGTAGAACCTAACCTTCTGTTTACATCATAGAGCACTTCATCGCCTGTAATGTGTTATCACGTTTGATTACTTTGTGATGGGAAGGATATTCCTAATGCGATAGTGTCATGATGTTAGCAAAGGATTAGTTTTCATTGTTTTATATATATATATAATTTTGTCATTTCTCATTAACATCAATAAGATTGGGTCATCTGTACCAAAATTTACATAATTTTGTAATCATTCTTTTTTTTTTTATATATATAATCTATAATACATTACATAACACATATTTTAATTTAGAAAAAGAAATTACATTAATACCATGACATATTTTAATTCTAAACGTTTTTATCTTTATTTAATATAATTTTGCATTTTAAAATTTCAAATTCAAAATCTAAATATATTGAAAACATTTGGTAGAGAATTTGAAAAAATGAATTTGAAAAATAAAAGATTCAATGAAAATATAGTTGTATTTTATATTTTCAAATATGTTTTTGGTAAGTAGATTCAAAATTTGAATTATAATTTAATAATTGTTTAAAATGTGTTTGATACGATATTTATAAATCATAAAACTGGTTGTACTTAGAGTTACCTACTAATATTTAGTTGATAATAAACTATTATTAATAAATTTATGAATATGATTTATGTTAAAAAAATTATATAATTATTATTTTGTAATATTATATAATTTATAATACATTACATAATACATATCTTTTTTTTTTTTTTTTCAAAAAATGAATTTAGTTTATAACATGATATATTATATTTCTAAATATTTTTATTTTTATTTAATATAATTCTATATTTTAAAATTTTTCAAAATCTGAATACAAAAATATAAAAATATTATTTTTAAAATTTGAATTGTTTCAAGATATGAAAACAATTTTTAGAAACAAAATATGAATTGTCTGCTAAACCTATATTTGCTGGAATCGAAATTTTCTACCGAACGTACTCTACCAGTCTTGTTTTCATATCTTGTTATGTTTGGATCTACATAATCCAAAAACAATTTTTAAAAACATAATCTAGGTGGTCAATCAAATGAATTCATATGTGCTAAATTAAATTTAATGAACTTGAAAATATAAAACAAAATTCTAATGGTCAACGAAATAACATAAAAAACTGCTACGTGTCGTTTTTTTATTGATAGCTCCCAAAATATTTTCGCTCCGGGAGTTGTGAACTTGTGTAATAGAAAATAAATAAAATAAATAAAAAAAGACTGACGAGTCGTAAGGCGGGTTCCTGGAAATTGTAACACTGAACCACAACGAAGAAGTCTCCTCTTTGTCTTTGACCAAACAACACCCAATCGCCGATCATGGCGGCTCTCGACGGCGTCGTTGCCCAACCCCATTTTCTTCAGTCTCTCTTCTGGTCTGAATCTGGGGACTACCTTCTCCGCAATAATGGCGACAAGGTAAACCCTTCTTCATTCTTCCATTAATTATTGTTTCATTTCGATTTCTTGCATTCCCAATCGCGCCGATGCTACTTTCTTTAAGTAGATTTTGCTAATTTTTTTTTTTTTAATTTATTCCTGTTTAATTTGTCTGCAAACCCAATTACAGAGAATCTAATCTATGTAGATATGACTTAGTTTGTTGAAGTGAAGCCTGTGATGTTTAATATTTGGTCTTTGGTCTTCCTCCCTTGATTTTGTAGGTTGAGATTGAGATGCTAAAGGGGAAGATTCTTGGCTTGTACTTTGCAGCAGCTTGGTGTGGTCAATCTCAAAGATTCACACCATCTTTGGTGGAAGTGTATAATGAACTCTCTTCCAAAGCCAATTTTGAGGTTATTTTTGTTTCAGCTGATGATGATGAGAAGTCTTTCAATGAGTATTTCTCTAAGATGCCATGGCTTGCTGTCCCATTTTCTGATTTAGAGAGAAGGGATCGCTTGGATAGCTTTTTCAAAGTGAGGGGAATACCCCATCTCATAATCCTGAATAAGAATGGGAAACTGTGTAGTGATAGTGGAGTCGATTTAGTACGAGAATTTGGAGCTGACGGGTATCCTTTTACCCCGGAGAAAATCACTCAATTGATGAACCAAGAGTTAGTAGCTAGAGGGAATCAATCCTTAAGATCTATCTTGGTCTCTTCCTCACGTGATTTTGTAGTGACATCTAAAGGAGAGAAAGTGAGTTTCAATCATTTTGCTCAACATTGCTCTTTTAAAACTCTTTTAACTTATTTCTAATCTTACTTCTTTTTTTTTTTTACTTGTTAGGTACCTGTGGCTGAGCTTGAAGGGAAGGTAGTAGGTCTTTATTTTTCATTGTTTTCATATGAACGATGTGTTGCTTTTACTCCAAAGCTTGTGGATGTTTATGAGAAACTGAAAGCAAAGGGGGAGAGATTTGAAATTGTCTTGATATCCATTGATCAAGATGAAGAATTGTCTAAAGAAGCTTTGAGAAATATTCCTTGGTTTGCATTACCATTCAGAGATAATAGATGTGATAAGTTGATTCGATATTTCGAGATTTCAACGCTACCCACCTTGGTTATAATTGGACAAGATGGAGAAACTCTTCACTCCAATGTTGCTAATGTGGTCGAAGAGCACGGCTTTCTAGCATATCCATTCTCAAAGGAAAAGTTTGCACAACTTGCAGAGCTCGAAAAGGCAAAAGAGGAAGCTCAAACTCTGGAGTCAGTCTTAGTTTTGGGGGATCGTGATTTTGTCATCAAGAACGATAGAACCGAGGTTTGAGTTTTGCATTGATTCATTCTAAATTCATTCTGATTTTATATTCACATATGTATTAAGATAAAAGAGCAACTTCTTAACTGCATTTATGGTCATGAAGTACTAACATCATAAATAACTATATTGGATGTTTGATTCTTCAGATTCCGGTGTCGAGTCTGGTGGGTAAGAACATCCTCATCTACTTCTCAGCAGATTGGTGCCCACCATGTCGTACATTTCTACCAAAACTCATTGAAACATATCACAATATTCAGAAGAACGATGATAATCTGGAAGTGATATTCATTTCTTGCGACAGGGATGAGTCATCATTTGAAAATATATTCTCTAGAATGCCATGGTTGGCTGTTCCATTTGATGACCCGAGGAAAGCATGGATAAGGCGTAAATTCAAGGTCCGAGTGGAAAGTATCCCGGTGCTTATTTGTATAGGAGTAGATGGGCGTACTGCGATGAATGATGCTGTACAACTTGTTTCAACTTATGGTGCTAAGGCTTATCCATTCAATGCTGGTCGAGTTGAAGAGTTGGAGTCAGAAATTGAGGTGTTGGCAAAGAATTGGCCTCAAAAGGTGAAGCATACACTCCACGAAGAACATCAACTTTCCCTTACATCTCATCAAGGATATGTATGCGACGGATGCGAGAAGGCAGGACGTCTATGGTCGTATTGCTGCAAGGACTGTGACTTTGATCTCCATCCCAGGTGTGCTTTGGAAATGAGACCAGAATACCAAAATGAGATGGAAGAATGGAGCTGTTGTGGTTGAACTACAACAATTGCAGAATGTATACAAGATCAAACCTCCGACTTTTAGAAAGGAAACCTAAGCTCACTTTGCCTTAGCTAACTCAACCTTGTGGATACTTCGGTTCCTTTCTCACATTTGTATGTGTATATATCTTACTCTCTCTTTTGAGATTTCACGTTTTTTTTTTTTTTTTTTTCCATCTACTTGGCTATTAGATCCAATTAATGTGGAGTATTAAATTTGGCTTTATTGTAATGTTCTGAAATTAAAAAAATAAAAATAAAAAATGTACCATGTCCATTAAACCTAAAATAAACTAATAAATTAATAAAATATGCATACATTTGAAATTAATTTTTGGGATCAACATCAAAGATATGAAAATTATATAAACAATACTATGATACGTGAACATAGATGTAATTAGGTACAATAATATGCATGAGTACTAAATATGAACTTACAGGATTATCTATAGATAATTGTTAGAAATAGAACTCAAAATTTTTTACTTTTCTATAAATTGCATCTTTCTTTTACCAATTGTTTTAATAGTTGATTCGGTACATCTTATCCAAGATCGATACCGAAATAAAAAAAAAAAAAAAAAAAAAAAAAAAAACTTCACGAAAAATTGATAAGAGATACAATTTGTAGATACAAGCAAGTTTTTTGGCTTTGAGAAAAAAAATTGTATCAAATTTGTAACATCTTATCAGATGAAAATGTGTTTTTCAAATAGTGTATATGGTGTTCATAATTTCTGAAAATAAAATTTAAAAACAAAGATAATGACAATTTATTGTTTTTGAAAATTGATTATTTTAAGTGTTGTTTTGGAAATCATTTTTGAAATAAGTATACCAATTACCAAACTCATTTTAATTGAAATAAAAGGAAACATAATAAAATAAAATAAAAAAGAGAAAAACCAGTACAATTGTTAATATATATAGAATAATAATAAAAATAAGGTGTAAATCTTATTTTAGTCTCTCAACTTTAAATCTGATTTTATTTTGGTCTCTAAACTTTTCGATTTAGTCTATAAATTTTTACAAAATGTTTATTTTAGTCTCTATTATTAAAATTATATAAAAATATAAGAGAGCTATTTTTGGATGAATAGGTTCTATGTATTGAGGAAGATGAGCGTGAAGTAAAATGACAACAACCAACACACCAAAATACAAAAATGTCTTTTAAATTCTCCCGCTTTGCCACCTTATTTAAAATTGAAACTCTATATTTTGTAGCGTAACTAATTTATTTAGTAACCTAATCATCCAAAATACAAGCCATTTTATCATTTGTTAAAGAGTTAACAAAATCTTAATATAGCAGGACCAAAATAAGCACTTTGTAAAAGTTTAAGGACCAAACTAACAATTTTAAAAGTTTAGGGACCACAATAAAATAATGTTCAAAATTCAGGGACTAAAATAAATATTTTTAAAAATTTAGGGACCAAAATGTCAATGTACCAAAATAAATTTAAACCTAAAAATAAAAACCAAATGATTTTGACGTGGAACCTGCTGATTGAAAAAAATAATAGTAAATAAATAAATAAATAAATAAATAAGCTCCGCCAGACCCTAACCCCTCTCTCTCTCTCTCTCTCTCTCTCAGCAAACCGCCGGTTTTGGTTCGCCGCTTGCCGCAGCAGTCCGCCGGAGGTAAGGATTCTTTCTCTTTCTCTCTCTAGTTAACTCTCTGTCCGATTCCCTCTTAGTGCCGTCTCTCTTATCATTTGTGGAGCTTCAAGTGAAAATGATCTATTGGCTTCCAATTTCCAATCGGCACTACAACAATACGCTTTCTCCCATTCCCGGATCTAAGAATAGATTATCAGCCATTAATCTGAAAATTGACCTTAGAATGCTTCTCTAATGCCATCTTTATTATCTTCCAATTGTCGCAAGAAACATTGTAGTTACTTTACTACGATTACTTTTACACAAATTCAAAGTACAAGTCAAACACAGTTTTGCTTTGCTGATTCTCATTCGGATCTTTTTCTTCCTCTTATTCCTCTATGGAAGTTCAAATTTGTTCCGCTGGGCTAACATCGACGATGATTGAATCATTAAGCTCTGAGAATTCAATATTATTGATTAATCACTTGAAATTGGAATGTAGGAACGGACTTTCAGTTCAATTTATTCCGCTGCTGTTTGAGGGTGGACGTTTTTGACATCATGGTTAATGCCATTAAAGGGCTATTCATCTCCTGGTAAACACCTCCTACATTACTTGACAGATAGATATCTATTCAGGGTGCCTGTTTGAATATGGAATCTTTGTTTTCCTCTGTTAGTTGTTTCGTTCTTCTCGTTGGAATTGCTAGGATATTTGAATAACACAGCGACTTCCACTGTGATATTGTCTATTATTTCTCCTGTTTGGTTATGTTCTTTTCTTAAAAAATTTCCCATTTTCCCTGTTTTTCTTGCTGGTCTCTTCTGAACACTGGAATAGAGTCTGTTTTTATCATGACAGTTAAAATGATGGAGCTTCCTATAATTCTCAGAAAATTTCACTGCAAGTCTACTAATACTTGGGACCATTAGATTTTTCCTGCTTTTGTTTTCCTCAATCCTTGCTGGATAATCTCTTTTAAACATTGGAATAGAGTATTTTGAAATTATTGTGGCAATTGAAATGACGTCGCCTTTTAAAAGACTCAAAACTTACATTGTGATATTGTTTGGTTACTTTGGATCTTGTTGGTTTTTTTTTTTCTCTTTTTTGGTGATCTCTTCTAAACATTAGGATAGAGTCTAGCAAGAAGTGGAGTTGTTTAGTTGTGGATATAAAATTAATATTTTTTACTGGTAGGGCTGACAGTAGGTCTAAAAACTCCTTGAGCCAAACTAACTCCGCTCCTCCTAACTCCTAGTCTTTGGTTCAAACATTCCGTTTGTGACCATTATGACATTCTAAATGACAGAGCTTATTAGATATGCAAGTTTCAAGGTGATGTTGTCAACCAATACTTGGGTCATGTTCTTTTCTTCCCCCAAACCAACAAAATTTTTGCTGGATGATCTCTTTTAACACTGTGATAGGTCTTTTGAATTATTAGGGCAATCAAAATGACAACACTTTTAGAAGACTCGAAACTTACTTTGTGATATTGTTTATTACTTGGAACCTTGTTCATTTTTTTCCTGTTTTATTGATGATCTCTTTTAAACATGGGATCATTGGGATGTTGGTATGATTTCTGAGTTATTTTTTCTCATATAAGTAACGAGGCGCAATGACTTTGGCAAATCCCTTAGTTCACGACATTGTAGAAATTTTCATCTACAATTTTGCAATTCACATTGACGTCATAGAATCTGTTATTGGTTGTCGTTCACAAAGCCCGAAGTATCTTTGTGTATTCTATCATATGCCATTCACAAATTGGAATTGATTTGTCAGTCTTTATAACCAAAGCTGATATGCATTTGATGTTGGCTTTCTTTCTTAATCTCAATTCCGAACTTTTGGCGAAACTTCATTCTAGTTTTGATAAGGGAGGGTGATTGATCATGATATACAGATTTTTTTGCTTTTCAGGATGAATAGATTCTTGGAATTTTCTTCTGTTAAGATAAATTATTTTCTTCCTTTATGCAGTGACGTACCTATGGCACAATTTATCATCAATTACAATGCTTCCTTGCCTACATCCCATAGATTTATCATCCATATACTGGATAATACCCACATGTTTGTGCAACCCCATGTAGCCGATATGATTCGAAACGCCATCTCTGAATTTCGAGATCAGATTTCTTATGAGAAACCTACTTGAACCATGTTGGTAATCTAAAGTTCACTGTATAATTGTATTTTTAGAGTTTTAGAAGTTATTTATTTTGCTTCTAAAGCTCATTTTGCATCCAAACGGTTTGACTTTGTATTGGTGTCTCTTCACTATGCAATGTATCTCAACTGACTTGAATATCTAGAATGGTGGAAACTATTGAGCTGCAATTGGTTCTTAACCTGAAAAAAACTGGTTATATTTATTTATTTACAAAGTGTTTGGGTCAGGCTCGTGCATACTTTGACCATTCTTGAGAAACAATCACTTGGGTTACTATGTATGGTCAATTTTTTGAGCAATTTGAAGAGGGAACTGAATTGAAACTAATCTGAGCATTTTTTTTCTTTTCTTTTCTTTTCTTTTCTTTTTTTTTTTTTTTTGTAATTTTTTTCAAAGGAGGATTGGTAGTTAGTTAAAAGGGGCACTACATTGCTAATTTGTTTGTAATTCTTTTGAAGTATTGGGCTCTAAATTTTTGAAAGCAAACTGAATTTGTTTGTTTGTTTCTAGTTCATGTTTTGTTTCTAGTTCAACATGTTACTAGTTAGGTTTGATAAAAGAGTTTCAGGGTGAGCATTGACCTTGGATGGATCCAGAATTACATGTTAGAGGGGATATGTACATTTAATATTAGAAGTTTAGTCCATAATCTTTTAGACTTGTGTCTATATATGTGTTCAATAGATTCTTAATTTTTCAAATTGTGTCTAGTTCCAATTTTACATCTAGCAAGTCTCTTAGGGTCTGTTTCGTAAGGAATCTAAAAATAAAAATTTAAAACAAGGGATTCAATGCAAACAAAGTTGTGTTTCATGTTTTCAAATATGTATTTTGTATCAGATTTAAAAACTTGATTCTAATTTAAACAATTGTTTAAAATGTGTTTCATATATTTATAAATTATAAAATTAGTTGTACTTCCCCACTAAATATTAGTTGACAATAAACTATTATTAATTTAATTATGAACATGTTTTATGTTAATTTTTTGTATAATTTTTATTTTGTATTATTATATAATTTATATTGGATAACAATTACATGTTTTTGTTTTTAAAAAATGAATTGAGTTATAACATGACATAATGCATTTCTAAATATTTTCATCTTTATACCTTTATTTAATATAATTTGCACTTTAAAGGTAAAAATTTATAATTTGGATACAATGAAATATAAAATTCTTGTTTTTAGAATTTGCACTAATTGGATCACATAATCCAAAAAATAGTTTTTAGAAATAGAATTCGAGTTATTTGTTAAACACGTTGAACTCAGTGAATTTGAACACATAAAATAGAATCTAGATTATCAACCAAACAGGCCCTCATATATTAAAAAAATGTAAAAATTAAATTTTTTATAATAAAATAAAAGTTATCTTTGTGTATAACGGTTGCCATTGGACATTTTCTTTTCAAACTCAATGGATCTTTCCAAAATTTGAAAACTAAGAAAAAAAAAACAAAAAAACAAAGTTTTTAAGAATTTGTCTATGCTTTTGGAACTTGGTTAAGAATTTAACTTATTACTTAAGAAATGTGCTATCTCCAAAAAAAAAAAAAAAAAATGTAATAAGTTAAGAAGAAATAGTGTTAATTTTTAAAAATTAAATATTACCAAATGAGGCTTTGATTTTTTGTTTTAGAAAATTAAGCCTATATTTTCTCAATTTCTTACAATATTTTTTTTCTTTCTTAAGTAAAAAAGTTAAATTTTTAGCTAAATTTCAAGCACACATAATTTTTTAAAAATATATTTTTTCTAGTTTTAAAAATTTGGCTTAGTTTTTTAAAATATTGAAAAAAGTAGATAACGAGGTGGAAGAGATGTTTATAGGGTTTAATTTTCAAAAAATTAAAAACCAAAGACCACAAATGATTACATAAGAGGGCCTAGAATAGGAAAATTATCATAAATAGAAAAAAATCAAACTATTTAAAAATATATAAATATTTTAATGTCTATCAATAATAGACCACGATAGATTTTTATTTCTGATAGCCAATGAAATTTTTCGATATTTATAAATAGTTTAACTGATTTTATTATATTTGAAAATAACATCCTGAAATAATATTTGAAAGAATATTTAGGGAAGGAACTTAAAAAAAAAAAAAAAAAAAAGACAAGAATCGAACACGGAACGGAAAAAAAGCACTTGACTTACCAATGAACTAAAGGGATCATACAAATCTTTAACCAAACTTTACGATACACATAAAACATCAGTCAAACTTTA
The DNA here is from genome assembly GCA_030954485.1 of Citrullus mucosospermus. Lineage (NCBI taxonomy): Eukaryota > Viridiplantae > Streptophyta > Magnoliopsida > Cucurbitales > Cucurbitaceae > Citrullus > Citrullus mucosospermus. The sequence continues at coordinate 3,798,988 of CM062064.1, read as the reverse complement.
TAATGCATATATTAAACATCAATCAAACTTTATAATACAGATGTTCAACATCAATCATTGGAGGAGGGACACATGCCCCTCCTGAACAATTTGCCTATTGTGTTGTTTTGGATTGTAAACATTATTACCAATCATGTTATTTTGTTTGGCTAATTATCTTGTAACATTTTGAAAACTTGTAAATACATACACACATACCAAAGAAATTGAGAGGAAAAAAATAAATTATTATCAAATGGGACTTTTGAGTTTAAACTAAAAAACAAGATGGTTGGTAGAGCGAAACAAAACCAATCAACTTGGTTCAATTTCGTGATGGTTTCTTACCCCTCTCATGATCGATTGATGTAATGATAAATACAAGATTGAACAATTTTAATTGTTCAACACAATGATAAATATGATGATGTGTCACTTAAGTTATGTCATGATATGAAAGAGTCTGGTATACCTTTTTGTTGAGAATATAATGTCATGCTCTTCTACACATTCATGGTTGACTTCTTGTTATTATATTATGTCAAAATTCTTTCATGTCATTCACTTAACAACCCAATCTTTGGCAGACATTACACAAATGAATCAAATACTCTAAAGCATTTTTGTGTGTTGTAGGAAACTAAACTCCACACTAGACTGTTCATTCCTAAAGTTAATTGTGGGGTTAGATAGTAACTAGATCAACATGTAGCATCCATTCCATTTGAAAAGAAATACTTTCATCAGCAAACAATCTCTTTTTCCTGTCTAGAAAAACAGACTACAAAATACAAATAATGTTCTCAAACATGATTTTTTTACCTTTTTTTCTCATCCATGAGTGTTCAAGTCAGCTTACGTGCATCTCAACCAATTTCACAAGACAACTCGTTTGACCCTACAATATTTAGTGTCAAACATGATTTTCAACGTAGTAGTACTAGGAGAAGTATTACAAGAACAATGGCCTTTCTCCTTAGCATCATTATAAATCAACTTCAAACTCACCAAACGCAACTCCATTGCCTAAAATGTGAGTGCTGGTGTGTGTGAGAGAGAGACATCATTCATAAAAGTTATTTCAACCATGAAAAGTACCTAAACAGAACAGTATTGACATGAGATCTGCTTTCTAAACCTCTCTCTAAAGTCCAAAATACAAATGAAGTTCCCAGCCCAACAAGAATGTCACTGAAATCTGCAAAGTGCAGCAGCTTCAGAAAAAAAGGTACTGAAGGATAAAAATTCAACTCACAACTCATGGCATCAACCGTTGAGATACAATCAACTGCATGCAAGCCATCCATTGTTTCTATTCATTCATCATCTTCCAAAGCATAATATATCATCCTGTAATGACAAATCGGGTGAACTCAGTCAGAGGCATTTAACTATTAAAGAATAGATTAAACAACAGAACAATAACATGAAAAGTCTTTTCTTGTCTCCAAATACCAAAATATAGAAAGGAAGAGGAGAAAAACTAGATAGGCTAGTTTGAAAAGCCGTTGCTTCTTCTCCCAGTTTAGCATATTGAATATCTCCGTAACATCGATCAAGTGCTGTCTTCGTAGGTACCTGATCACAAGAAAAAACTAATGAATATATTATGATATGCAGATTAGTATCAAGGTGTGTTTCAGGGGTGAGGTAATATGAGGAATGCAATATGAGGTAATTGTTAGTAATATTATTAGACATAGAATGGTAAGGGAATATTAGTAATTAATAAAGGAGTTGGTTATTAATATAGGGAGTGGGAAAGGATGAATGAAGGCAGACAATACTTCAGTTGGTTTAGGCTTCAGAGCACTCAAGAGGCAAAGGCATTATCGTATTCCTTTATCCTTTTATATTTCAATACAATTTCAGTTCTTCGGTTTCTATCAATATCTTGCGGAACCGCAGAAATGTGATTGAATATGGCCATGATCACCCGACTATTCAGGTAACTGATGTATGAATGGAAGAGTTGGGAGTTATATCACCAAAATATTATAATATTCAAAATGCTTAATTTTTGCTAATATAGGATACGCCTCAACTTTGAACCAAAGGAAGATTCTGACTCAAATATTTTGAATGGTGCATTCACCACTCAATCATACAGTCTCATAGTCTAATTTCAAACAACTTAAATTCTGGCATTCCTTAATTCTAGTTCTTGAGAATCAACAATACATTTAGATACAGCATATGATGTCTGCAATGCATTGTAAATTAGTTCTTCAACAGAGGAGGTTCGGCTACTACTCTACACTACCATGTGTGTTTTCTGAGATGGAAATAAAGCAAGCTCCAACCATACTCCTTATGCAACACGACACATCATGGACAGTTAATAATCCATAGTTAGACCAAATGTATTAGAAGTGTAATTAGACATATTCTCCAAATAGCAGTCTCCTATCACATCCCAACTACAATAGAAAGCAGCCACAGTTTACAACCACATACCAACATGATCTATGCTATCCTCTGACAGTAAGCTAGCCTTGTGAATAATCATCAAATCTAACATCAAGTATCTCTTACGCTGTGTCAAATTAATGGGTTTCTCTGGTTTTTCTAAATGCTCAAAAATCAGAAGCATACATCCTATTATGGTCAAAACTGTTCAAAATCATGTGTTTTTTGGTTGTATTGTACATACATGTAAGATATTCTTGATTTTGATAATAAGTTCAATCAAAAGTGAGGGATGAAAATACTTACAATCTCACATTATAATATATGTAGGGCCCACATATAATTGACATACCCCAATGCCCTGTTAAAAGATAGAAGAGGCACAAAACTCCCATAGCGATGAACTCCGGCATAATCACTTTATTTATTCTAGAAGCAGAGTCATAAGGGTTGATATAATCAAACTCGAGATCCGCCAAGCACATGAGCTACACACAAAATAATGATGATGATGATAATGTTAAAAACAAATAAAAAAAACAAGGACTTGAGTTTTGATCCTCCAAACTTGAAAAGTTCAAAGAGGAAAACATGATTTGAAAATGTCCTAAAATGTTATTTAAATTTAATTAATATGTTTCCATACAAGCTCATAAGTCATTGCCAGCCTCTTGGAAAATTGAGCTTCTACCAATAGCTTTTCAGAGGATCAACGTTAGAGAGTTGAAAGTAAGAATCAGTCAACATGTTATAATGATCCATAGCATCCATAAACTTTCAAGACTATATACCATAAAATTTTAACTTTAATTATACTTCACTCATAACAAACGAGATCAAAAGGATAGGTATTGACAAATAAACTTCAAACAATTTACCGCCATCAAAACCCTGACCTCAGAATCTTTTCAAGAAATTGGGGAAATCAAAAGTGCAAATTATTAAAACAAGAAAACTAGAGAGCATGATATGCAATTGGCAATTCGATGCGGAATCCAAAGAATAATAATTATAACAAAAAACAAAAAACAAAGATTACTAGCCCCTACTGGAGCACTCCATAGAAGTCCAATCCACGGTGCACTCGAAATTTACGGTTTTTTTTAGAGTGCTTTCAAATTGAAAAGCAAAGAAGAATATGTGAATTATAACTGTGCTAAACCCTAAACTCTCAGATGAACAAAACGGGAATCGAAATGCACATTTACTTCAAATTAATGATCAGAAATAGCAGGAAAATATATCCGCGTTCGAAATTTTGATATAAACCATCTCTGATTCAACTTTACGAACTCAAAGTGAAGATAATGCGAGATAAACAGAGGAGATAGGGTTTCGAATTTACCTGATAAACAAGGACAATAAGAAGAGCAATGAGGAAGAAGAATGATATAAGCCACACATATAGATCCCCCATGCTCCTCCTCTTCCCTTCCGCAGTCAATCAAGCTATATTACCAGTGATTCTTGGTTAAAAGCGAACAGAGCGATTGAAGCAACACCATTTCCGAGCAAGATGGCGGCTTAGTGAAGATGCAGTAGAAGGAGATTAGGGCTGAAAACTCACGCTATAGTCCTCGGAGCCGGAGGTTTACGCAGGTTGCTCGTGAAGGATGAATCGGAAGGTGGATTTGGATAACCGGAAGAACTCAACGTTGACGAACGCCACTGCCGGATGGTTGGCGAGTCAAATTTCTGAAGATTCTTTTGGAAACCAAATCTAATTTAGGCTTACAAAATATGCTAAATTATAAAAAAAAAATATATATATATATATATATATACACACACATTATATTATATATATAGATTGAAAAGTTTCAATTGTATCCTCAAATAAAAAATTTAAAAATACTATTAACCATATTATAGATGGAAAGTTAAACTTGTGTTCGTATTGGATTATGATACGTTTGATTTGAAGAAGCGAAGTTCGTCCCTAAACTCTACCGTCTAAAATTACTAAACCTTCTAAATGAAATTGAACCTTTTTATTCATAGAGTTAGTCCATGGACCTAACCCTTTAGGTTCAACTAATTAAATTTTGGACTTGGTTAGCATTTGGGTCAAATTAAACTAAACATGGGTATGAATATTAAAATTAAATTGGACAATTAATGAATGTAATCCAACAATCAAAACAAAGATACACATTGTCATCAATATCTTACAACTTTTATCTTCAATTTCAAGGACACATGTCGACCTTTAATTAGTTACAAAATCGATAATTTGTAATTTTGTAGTTAATTTTAGAAATGAAGTGGCAATTTGTAATTGGTCAAAAATTTTCATTCAATATTTGCATTAATACTCTTGACATTTTAGGAAACAAAAGTTAAAAAAAAATGTTTTTACCATTAGTATAGGGATAGAAATCTTTATCTACTCTTCAAACTTTTTGGTAGGTTTCAATTACGTCTTTGGAATTTGGAAAGTTCTACTTTTACTCTAAACTATGAAATGTGTTTAAAAAAATTCTAGATGAGTGAAATTGGTTTGAAACATTTTTTTTTTTTTCGTTGAAACAATTGATGAAAATTGATATCAGCTAATGTATTAAAATTAAAAGATGTACAAAATATTATTTGCAATTATATTGAAGATTTTCATTTTAGAAAAGAAAGTATTGATTAAAATCATTTATATAATCAATTTTTAAACATCATTTGCCACGTCAATTATGTGAATGATGTGGTAAATAATGTAATGTTGCTAATTTATTTTTACACATTAATCCTCGCGTTAGTTTTCATCTTATTTTAATAGAAAAATTCTTGATCTGAAAATATATATTTTATAGAACCTACCACAAACTTTGGAGGTATATCAAACATACCATAAATTTCAAGAGTATTTTATTTCACCTTTTTTTTCTTATGGTGCAACATATAGGGTGGAGAATGAGATTATATATTTAACCTAATTTTTCTTCTTATCATCCAATATGTGGGGTGGAGAATGGGCGGTTAATATATATATATATATATATATATATTTTATACTAGACAATGAAATTACTTGTATTTACTTTCATATATCACGTGCACATTCATGGTTAAGACTCATACTTTAATAGGTACTTAATAAATCTCTAAAGAAGTGACTATTATATATAACATTATTTATTATACATACTATGGTCACTGGGAGAGACCTGTATTTAGGGAAATATTGTCTAATAAGTTTTTCAAAAAATGCCCATTATATAAAACATATATTTACTATTTTATAATGCGTGTATAGCGTTGAATATATAGTTATAGTGGTTGAAATTATGTCACAAATTATTGTTTCTTTCCCTAGTATTATCTCAAAAAGAGTTTCCACAAGGGTTGTCTCCATTGTTAGTTGTTTTGACAAACATCCACACTAACAACTGTCTTGAATTAGATTTTTTTTTTTAAAAAATAATAATAATAATAAAAAATAATAATAAACTACGTGCTAATAAAAGCACTTTTTTTTTTTTAATTTTTTATTATTATTATAGATTTTTTAGTCTTTATTATAGATTTTTATTTGAATTAAACTAACAAATTTATTTTTCTTGATTCACTCTATTTTTTTAACAAAAAAGTAAGTTACTATTTTTCAAATTATTCTATTTAGATTTAGCTATTTCTCTTATTGTTCTTTTCCCTTTTCTTTGAGAAAAAAAAAAAATAAAATAGATATACTAACAGTCTACCCAAGGAACAATTCAAAAATAAAACACTAAAAAGCCTTGTTGGAGTTTTTAGACCCAAACTTACACGTTCCTTGATTTTCACACGATTAAGAGTGATTTTATAATGACTAAAATCACTTTTTTCATTTTCAAAATTACTCTACAATATGTTTCTAATCATTTCAAATCAACTTTGATTTTATGAAAATTGCATTTGAAAGTATAAAATTAAATATTAAATTTGTTTTGAGTGGTAAAATTGTATTCGAAGCGATTTTAAATACGACAAAAGTGATTTAAATAATTTCAAAATTACTACCAAACATTCTGTGGCAACCCAAATCATTGAGGTAAATTCTCCTATTAAGTTAATTTAAGTCATCATGTATCATTTGGGGATTAATTTGAAGATGAGAAATTTAATATTCGGTAGTAAAAAAAAAAAAAAAGTTAATTTAGATTAAGGAAGTAAGTTTTAAAATTGGTATTTGTAGTGGTTGGTGAGACTTAGGTGGTGGATTTAAGGAAATTTTTGGAATTGGCAAGAAATAAGTAATTTTGGGATAAATAAAATAAAATAAGTAGATTTGATTGGGTTGTAGTTTTAAATAAAGAAGATTTTTTTTTTTTATTTTGTTGGGAAAAATGAAAGGTAGAGTTAATGAATTAAGGAGGGAAAGGAATCCGGTTTATTATAAATAAATTCTCCTCGGTTTGCATGCAGAAAAGAAAAAGAAGAAGAAAAGAAAAATCTCTCCCTCTTCCCCCTCCCTCTCCGCAGCCACTCTCTCCTTTCCTCTTCCCGATTTTCTCCGCCGCTACCGCCGCTCTCCCTTACTTTTCCCGCTCTCCCTCTCTGCCTCCACACTCTCTCATTACCTCTGTTTTTCGCTGTCTCTCTCTCACTCGCCGCTCACCTTGACGGATTATACGTTTCCCAAAAGTTGCTCGCTCAAAATCTCTCTCTCGTGCAGAATCTAGCTCTCTCGCCCAGACTCTCGCTCGGACTCTCGCTCAGACTCTCGCTCTCTCGCTCAAAATCTCGCTCTCGCTCAGAATCTGGCTCTCGGCTACGACTAACTGCTCGCTTGACCGTCAGTCGCCAGATCAATATTCCCTAGGTGAGTATCTCGAATCTGAGTAGGATAGTGGCGTAGTTCGGTAAATTTTTGGGAATATGAATTAATTGGTAAATCTTGATAGGTGGTCGGCGATTACTTTGATTCGTAGGATTGAAGGAAACTGCAAGTTTAGCCACATTTGGGTAACGACTCTTTCGAATGAACTTTGAATTTACTTATGACGAGTTAGGCTTGATGAATAACTTAAATTAGGGGAATTGTACTCCCAATTTATTTAGGAATTGTGCGAGAGTTTGCGGTGTGGTTAGCCTTGTGGATTAACACTCAGGTAAGTGATCACCTACCTGAACCGCCTTTGGGTCATATGTTTAGTTTCCATGATGTAGTAGGTTTCTAGAGTCACTTATGAAATACTATGCTTGTATGTAATTTTCATGTCTTAAAATTATATGTGCCTGTTAGTGTATAAACCTATGCTATAAAACGTTTATGAACCTTACTGTTAATGTATGAATCCATAGGATGGAATGATTGTGAACTTTATTGATCATGTACGATGAGTAGTGGTGACTCCCCTACGTTGGTTGGGTGTCCACAGGAGGTTGTGTTACTTCGGGTTCACTAGAGGTTGTGTTCCTTCGAGTTTACCAAAGGATGTGTTTCTTCGGGTTCACCAGAGGTTGTGTTCCTTCGGGTACACCAGAGGTTTGTGTTCCTTCGAGATCACCAGAAGTAAGAACCCCATTGGGTTCACCAAAGGATGTGTTTCTTCGGGTTCACCAGAGGTTGTGTTCCTTCAGGTACACCAGAGGTTTGTGTTCCTTCGAGATCACCAGAGGCAAGAGCCCCATCGGGTTCACCAAAGGATGTGTTCCTTCGGGTTCACCAAAGGATGTGTTCCTTCGGGCTCACCAAAGGATGTGTTTCTTCGGGTTCACCAGAGGTTGTGTTCCTTCGGGATCACCAGAGGTAAGAGTCTCCTTCGGGGCTCACTAGAGGTTTGTGGGTGTGACATCCCAAATTTTCAAGTAATTTGTTTTTTTTTAAAAAAAAAAAAAATTATTTTCTTGAATTATTTGGTTAGTTGTTTGAATTTTGAAGCTTTAATTGGATTATGTTGAGAAAATAATTCAATTTAAAGTAATCGTGATAAAAGATTTGGATTTGATTCAATTAGTGGAAAATTGAATTTATTTGGGGGAGATTTAAAAGTTGGATTTAATGTGAAGATTTGAAATTGAGTGAGATTTAAGAACTTGATTAATTTAATAAAATATGAGGATAAGTTAGAATTGAATTTAAGTTGGGGAATTGATTTGTTAGAAGATATTTTGGTTAAATAAATTATTAAGTGGTGGTTGGAAAAGATTTGATTTGATGGGTTGAGGAATATTATATTAAATAAGTTGTGTTTTGTTTTGGGAAAAGGAAAAGGAAAAGGAAAAGGAAAAGGAAAATTTAAATATATATATATTTAGGGTTTTGGAAAAGGAAAAGGAAAGAGAATTTAAATATATACTTAAGCCAATCTTGGATGTCAATGGGTTTGCAAGTTGTTGCCCAGCTTTCTCTCTGGCATTATCCCTTTTCGTGAGTTACGCTAGGATTTCAAGACTTGGTTAGGTCAGGACTGTTTTGGTAAGTATTGTTGATTTTCTCGTAATTTCGTAAATTGGTTTTAATTGTTGTTACTCATTGAGGTAGGATTTTAGACTCAGGCTTCCATGGATTTTGGAATCAGAAACAAGCTGTCCAAGCAGGTTTAAGGGTCCATTTTGGTTGGACTCATTGTTTGAGGTATGGAAGAAGATTGTGGCTTAGTTGCACTTTGGGGTTTTAACCCAAGCATTTTGTGAGAATTGGCTACTTGGTTAGCTATTTGCATCTAGTCTCAAGGTAAGTGGTCTTACTACCTGAACCGCCTTCCCGCCATATGTTTAGTTGCCATGATGAGTAGAATTTCTAAGCCCATGTGTATAGCAATGCTTGTATGAGTAGAAATTTCTAAGCCCCATGTGACATAGTATGCTTGTATGAAATTCCCATGTTTAAAGGATGTATGTGAATGATGATGCATATGCTTATAATATGAGATGTTTATGAACAGTACTGTTTATGTATGAATTTATGGAATGAGAGGAGTGAGATTTTAATTGACCTATAGGATGGGTAGTGGTAACTCCCCTACGTCGGTTGGATGTTCACCAGAGGTTGTGTTCCTTCGGGTTCACCAGATATTGTGGTCCTTCGGGGTCACCAGAGGTTGTGTTCCTTCGGGTTCACCAGATGTTGTGGTCCTTCGGGGTCACCAGAGGTTGTGTTCCTTCGGGTTCACCAGAGGTTGTGTTCCTTCGGGTTCACCAGATGTTGTGGTCCTTCGGGGTCACCAGAGGTTGTGTTCCTTCGGGTCACCAGAGTTTGTGTTCCTTCGGGTTCACCAGACATTGTGGTCCTTCGGGATCACCAGAGGTAAGAGTTCCTTCGGGGCTCCAGAGGTTAGTGGACATCCAAAACCAACTGTAGGGCGAGTATAACCAGTTCCCTATAAAAGTATGTTAGATGTGCATGTCTTATTGTTGTTGCACTTAAAGGACTTGGGTGCCTAGCCCGGCTCCGGTAGTGGGGTCACTTACTGAGTAATATAATTACTCATCCTTTCATCTTTTTTTTTTTTTTTTCAGGTAAGGGAAAAGACGTGCTGGCGAATGACAAGAGGATTCCTTGATGACATCACGGGACCCGGTGTAACTTCCGCTTAGCACTGCATGTTTTTTTTTCATGAGTTTTGTTCAGTTGTCAAATTTTGTTTTGAGGCTTGTTTTTCATTTTGTATTTGGAATCCTGTCCGTGAAATATTATTGATTTTATCAGGGGTACCCCGAACCAAAATTCTTTTATATGGTTATTCAATATTTTCTTCGGTTAAATAAACAGAAATTTCCATGAGTAGCATTGTTTCTTTCTTACTACTCAGCATCGTGTCTTTTCTTGAAATTTGCATGCATTGAGTAATGGTCTAATTAGGATGTATTAGTCGGGTCGTTACAGTGGGCATCCATAACCAACAGTGGGGCGGGTTTAACCATTCCCTTATAGAAAAGTATGGTATATGATAGATATGCATGTCTCATGTTTGACGCACTTAATGGACTTAAGTGCCTAGCCCGACTCCGGTAGTGGGGTTACTTACTGACTAATATAATTACTCATCCTTTCCTCTTATATGTTTTTCAGGTAAAGGAAGGAATGTGCCGGCGAATGACAAGAAGAATCCTTGATGGCATCACAGGACCCGTAGCAGCTTCCGCTTAGTCTTGCATGTTTTTTTTTTTTTAATTTTGTCCAACTGTCTAGTTTTGTTTTGAGACTCGTCTCCCTATTTGTTTATGCTGATTTTCATTCATGAAGCTTCTTTTATTGTTTTCCTTAGGGGTACCCCGAACAAAAAAATTCCTTTTATTTGTTATTGCACTGATTTGTTGAATTAAAACAAGCAGAAATTTTCATGAAAAACATGGGTCCTTCTTTACTATTCAGCATAGTGTCGTTCTTTCGAATTGTTGCATGCACTGAGTAATGGTCCCATTAGATAGTGTTAGTCGGGTCGTTACACATTCACTAAAACTTGAGCGAGTTAATCCAAAGAGAGGCAAGAAACACGTGTGCACCCTCAAATAGTTGAGTTTATATATATATATATATATATATATATTATTATGTTTGCATTAGTTTTCAAAAATTATATTCTTCTTCTTCTTGGTTAAAATTGGCAGAAACTTAATTCTATTTTAATTTGATTATTTATATATATACACTTTGTTAAGTTTTTTTTCTTCTTAGTATCATTTTATTATTTACGTCCAAATATTACTTTAAATTTCAATTTTTCTTTAACATTTCAGAAACTTACTTCTATTTTAATTTTTGTCCTCTACGTATACATATACAAATATATAAATATTGTTTAAACTTTAGTAAAATAGTTTATGAATTAATTATATAGAAAATTTTTAATTGTATATAAATTTTGAGTTCTATTTTTAAGAACTTTGATGAATATTTTAAGTTTGAATCCTTGGTTAGATGAGTAATTTTATAATGGCGTGTTATAATTTTGTAACTAATTTTACTCCATCTAAATATTATATATCAATATATTTAAAATTCTATTAATATTTTTAAATTTTTATCTCAAACAAGTCTATAAATTTGTAATCGTGTCTAAAAATTCTTTTTAAAATGTTAAACACCCCAAACTTTCAATTTAGTATCTAATCATTTTAGACATCCAAAATTTTTAAAAATTAATCCTATTAAAAAATTTAAATTTTGTATCTAATTGAACTTTAAAATTCTAATTTTATAACTACCAAGATGATCCATTGATTTTGGAAAAAAAATAATAATAAATGTCCAATAAAACCTATTATATACACAAAGTTAAATTTTATCATATTATAACATTTAATTTTTAACACTTCTCAAATATGTAAGAGTATTACTAGATAAAAGAATTGAAACCTTAAAAATTTATTAGACACAAAAATTAAAAAATCTAGAAAGTTATAACATTTTTTAAAGAATTCATAGACCAATCCAAAAGATTATAGATTAAATTTCTAACATTATATAAGACTGTGCCTCTAACATAAAGTTCTAGATACGCCATCAAACTTAAATATCATATCCCACCCAAAAATGCTAACATTAATCATTTGATCACCTAACCATTTTGAAGTTAATGACCCTTTTGTGTATTTGATTAATGGTGTACCTTACTATTAATAAGATCACATTTTTTTAAAACACATACACATTATATGTAGTTTAATGATGAAGGGAGGTTTAGATGCATTTTATGTGCCAATATGATCATAGTTTAATTGACATAATACTTACAATTTCAGTCAACTTCAAAATTAGAAATTCGATTCCCTAATTATAGGTTGATAGGTGCATATTTAGTCACTCAATAAATCTTAATTAATTCACTAAAAATTTGTTGGGCCACTTATCCAATAACAATTTGGGCGGCCACTTTTCAAAGCCACTATTTTAAATTTTGTCATTCCACTAGTAGAATTTTGGTCTTTGCCCACGCAAAAAAACGTCGGCAGATCCTAAAAAATGAGTGGGTAAAACTTCTGCCGACATTTTATTGCGTGGGCAAACAACGTCGGCAGAAGGCCGTGGGGAGATCTTCTGCCCACGTTTTTTGACATTTCGTCGGCAGAAATGCCCACGCAATGAAATGCGTGGGTAAAGATTGTCTTTTTGCCCACGTTATGAACGTCGGCAGAAGTTGGTTTCTAGCCACGCATCAACATTCGTGGGCAGAAATTGGGCAGAAATTTAATTTCTGCCCACGTTATATTCGTCGGTAGAAGTTCGTTTCTAGCCACGCATCAGCTTTCGTGGGCAAAAATTCAATTTTTGCCCACGTTTTATCCGTAGGCAGAAGTTGATTTCTGTCCACGCATCAATATTCGTGGGCAAAAATAACATTTCTTCCCACGTTTTATGCGTGGCCAGAAATCAATTTTTGACGACGTTTTACTTTCCATTGGCATAAATCGATTTATTCCCACGCATGAAACGTCGCCATAGCTTTATAATTATCAACACATTTATTATTATTATTATATTATATGCTTGGGAATCAATATTTAAAATAAAAATAATCTCCTGTAACAAAATATATATAATATCATAATTGCAATAAACTGTGCCAATTGTCTATTACAACCCCCAATTCCTTTATCATATAAAATCTAGAAAACTATCTTAGTGTTTGTTTCCTAAGCTCTATTAGCTTTCATTTTGCTATACAAAATGAACAAAATAATACTAAATACACAAAAAATAGTTCCGTTAGTTGGTCTTCACAAAACAATGTCTCCCTCCATGATCAGTTGGGTCTTCACAAAAAAATTAGCATTTATGTCCTTCTTCAAAACATATAGACCTGAAAAGCATATATTTAACTCCAATAAGCACAACATGATCAAAACTAATAAAGCAAATTAGTTTGCATGACTCTCAAAATGATATTGAAGACCAACTAAAAAGTACCTCAAACTCGAAACCAACCTCAAAATTAGCTATAAAATGTCTAAATGATACTTTAGCTCCAAAAACAAGTCAAAATGCACATCTTGGATGTCTAAACACAAAACCAACCAAATAATAGCCAAAAAGTGTCTAAGTGACACTTTGGCTCCAAAAACAAGTCAAAAATGCACAAGTATGATCTATAAATACAAAACCAAGTTCATTCATGTTGAACTTGGCTGAATGACTTTAACCCAGTTATGTGGTTGTAATGGACAGTGGAGCGGCTTCTTTTGTTTGTCTCTTGTTTTTTCTAATTCAAAAAGTGATGGTAATTAGAAGACCAAATTCTTATAAACTCTAGGTTTAATTGAGAAAAACATACCTTCCAAGCATCTGACTCCCATCGATCACACAAAATCTTCCAATCTTCAGGGTTCCTTAGTCTTACAGGTGGATTAGCACGGGCTTGAACGGGGTCCTCAAATGCATCATAACTGGTGGAGGCCTATGCTCGGGTTTCCTGTCATGTTGTTGACTTCTTCGCCAACTATGATCATTAGGAAGATAACGTCGATGTCCCATAAAACATATCTTTCCTCTTATCCGAAACGATGATGTATCCTCTTTACAAATAGGGCATGCTTGATAACCTTTGGTACTCCAACCCGACAAGTCACCATATGCAGGGAAGTCATTGATGGTCCACAACAAACATGCATGTAATTGGAAGTACTTCTCATTGATGCAATCATATGTCCGCACACCATTATTCCACAACTCTTTCAACTCATCAATCAATGGCTACAAATAAACGTCAATCTCTTTTCCAGGAGACTTTGGTCCAGGTATTAGCAAAGACATGAAGAAATTGGATTCTTTCATGCACTTCCAAGGCGGCAAATTATATGGTACAAGCACAACTAGCCACATGCTATAGGCTGTACTCATATTACCAAATGGATTAAATCCGTCTGAAGCTAAGCCTAATCGAACATTTCTCGGGTCTAAAGCAAACTGTGGAAACTCTCTATCAAAGTGTTTCCATCCTGCACCATCAGCTGGATGTCGTAACACATCCTCCGTATCAACTCGTTTATCCTTATGCCATCTCATCTCAGCAGCAATATGTTTTGATAAAAACAATCGTTTCAACCTAGGTATTAATGGAAAGTGACGCAAAACTTTATTTGGAATCTTCTTACCCTTTCCATTATTTCTTTTATATCGGGATTCACCACATACTGGACAACTTTGACAATTAGCTAGTTCTTTCCAAAACAATACACAGTCGTATTTGCAAGCATGGATGGAATCATATCCGAGCCCTAAGTCACGTAGTTTTCTCTTAGCTTCGTAAAATGATCCAGGTATAGATGTACCAATCGGAAATGCATCTTTCAGCAACTCTAGTAACATATTAAACGATTTGTTGCTTCAATTGTTCAAAACCTTGATATGCATCAACTTCACCAAGAAATTTAATTAGGAGAATTTGGTACATCCAGGGTACAACTGGTTGCGTGCTTCATCCATCAAATCATCGAAAATGTTACTTGTAACACCCCCACCCAAGATATTAAATATATTTCTATATCAATACCTAGGAGTGAGTGTTACCTAATCTGTATTCTATTAAAGCCTGTTGTAAATGCATTAGTAAAACTAGAAATCCACAACTAGACAGTGAAACGCTCGGCCTTACAACATTATAACAAAATTACTTAATAAGATCACATCATAAGTAGATTTTAAAGACTATGTTTAGAGTTTACAAACATATCTGGTGAATTTACATATGCTACCCAGGCTAAGGGTGACTTCTATTAAAAGTTAGGGTTTACAGATTTCCAAATTACAAAATTCTATTCTGGCACAGGCGGATCTTGATGGTAGGCTAGGCACCCCGAACACGCTTGCTACCTGGAAAAGAAACATCAAAGAAACGAAATCTATGAGCTACATTGCTCAGTGAGTGACTACTGAAATATACAATCAATAACATGATAACTACAATTTAGATATGAACCGCCTAATCATGCCTTGTATCACAATTCATAACCTTATAGATGACTGTAACCTGTAAAACATTATCAGTACATATATGCTTTTCATTTCATTAAACTTTTGTTGAGGCGGAGCGAACTCAACGCACCCAACGTCAATAAGCCTTAGCTGTGTGGAGAAATCTCAACACATCAGCGTCAAACCTTTCTATTCTGCTCATGAACCTATCTAATCTCGGGCTGCCCGTGTACCTTCCCATGTCCTCCGGTACCAGGGTCCCATGGAATTAGTCACTCACCGTCTTTAAATCCTTAGGTGAGAGCTTCACATAAGTTAAGTACTAAGGCTGCCCATATGCCTTCTCATGTCCCTCAGCATTGGGTCCCAAAGAATTACTCACTCATCGTCATTAAATCCTTAGGTGAGTGTTTCACATAAGTTACATACTAGGGCTGCCCATATGCCTTCAACTAACTTTCAGCATTGGGTCCCTGAGAATCTTTCTAGAACACTAACTTGCACATCACATTCATCATAATATAACAACAAACATGATACCTCAGCATTCATAATTACTAAGGCTACCCATATGCCTTCACCCATCCTTCGACACCGGGTCTCATTCAAACACTTCTAGTGCACAGACATGCACATTACATTTATCATCATTTAACTAGATTCATAATATCCAGAATTCTCAGAACATTTATCTAGCAACTAGCTTAATAAAACTTAGGATATTAACTGATACTTTGTCAAACTTATCTTGCATATAAAATACGTGCTAGCATCATACACATACGTACACTTCAATTCATGCTTCAAAGATAGTATTAAGCACATAGAAATGAAATAATATTCAAGTTAAGCACATCTCAAACCATAAAGTCACTCACGACTGATTCCAGACCCCGAGCGGGTTATAAGCTTTCCCTAGCTCCTCTTGCTCTGTAAACATACCTTTTTCGTGTTAGGTATTTCTAATATTCCTTTTATGTATTCTTTACGTTTGCTTAGATATCTTAAACATGGGTTTTCATCACTACTTTTCCTTTCTTGTTAATATCAATATGAGCGAGACTAAAAGGTTAATTATTCATAACTATGCGGTACCAGCGATACTCAACGTCGCAGGACTAGCGATATTACCTTCAAAGAGCGATACTAAGTGAGAGTCAGCGAGAGTTGTGAGACGCAATGGTCTCTACAATACCGGCGATTCTCGTCTCGCTGATCACTCTCCAGCTCTTAGCGATACTCCTATCTTAGCGACTCCCGACGATTACTGCTCTTCTTCTTCCACCTCTACTCTATTCTCAATCTTCTAAACATTAAATCCAGTCAAAATCAGATCCATCCTTCTTCTACAAACTCATAAAGAAGTGAACTTTCTAACTTACCTCAAGGTCTCAAATCTCAACTCTTCTTCATTTGAGAACTATTCTCAAATAACTCCGGGTTGCTACAAACATTTGCAGCTTAACTCCGATCACTTCTACCTTAGATTCAGCTTCCACGGCTCGTTTTTCTTCAACCTCTGATCAACACGAGGTCTAAGTGGCATTAATCAAACTCTCCGACCCAGCTCAAGCTTCCTCCATGAAAGTGATAAGGGTTCTCCTCTGAACCGGCATAAACACTTCTCTCTACCTCCCTTTCTTTGGTTAGCTCAGAATAAGATCACCTCGAGCTCTAGAATGTGTTTTTCAAATGTTTAAATACTCAGTCCCCTTTATATACATATATCACCGACTTACACTTTATCTCTTCTCTCTGTACTTAGTTATTCAATGAATACCTTCGGCGCAGGGCTTAGCAACGCATAGTCTCGACTGGGTGTGATACAAATGCCCAATGCCCCATCGACAAATAGCCGACTAACGCACGTCTCTCTCTCGGTCACTCTTCTAATATACCAACGCATACCCATCATCAACGCATAACAGCCCTTACAAACGCATAAGACACCCTCACTTCATGGCATGATAACTCAACGCCTCAGAGCATCCAACGTATTCTCAACGCGTAGCCATACTAACGCATGATCAACTCTTAGCCACTTTTGCTCTGACGCTACTCAGCCAACTTTTCTAACCACTACGCGTTCATAGTTCCTTCTCAACTTACCAACTCTCAATGTCCGATAGTCTTGCCGTTTTTTCCTACCGCATAATACCACACGTTGCTTCAATTGCAAACAGTTAAGTGATTCTGCCATGCGTCCAACCTGTTTTTTTTTTCACAAAGTCTGCGTCCAACCCTAATCACTTCTCAACTATTCTTATCCTACTTCTTTCCTTAACAAACTCTTCCACGAAGTAATCTTAGAAAGAGGGTGTGACATTACTACTATTCATTTCTTCAACATTTTCTGGAATTTCATCCTCAAAATCCTCTTCGCCATCAGTATTCTCTTCACCTCTTATCATTGGCCCTTGCAAATCAGTGAGAAGACCAAAAATGTCATCATCCTCATCATCAACATTACACTCTCTACTTAATCCATCACCTACTGAAGAAGTACCACCTCTTTCTAATGAACCTAAGTTGATTGCTTCTCCATGATAAACCCATTTACTATATAAAGGAGATATTCCATATGTAAACAAATGCTGCTCTACTACGTTCAATGATTGTGTCATTGAATTTTGGCAGTTCCTACATGGGCAACTAGTTTTTCCCGCATCGTTTACATGCCTCTTTGCCACTTCCATAAATTGAGAAACTCATTCAATGTAATCTCTTGAAAATCTATTTTTTAGTTTAATCCAATCCCTATCCATCTTCAAATAGATTTGAAAGAATTAAACCCTGTAAGAATCAGGGCAAAAAGTTAGATAAAGTACCTAAACAGTGTCTAAATGACCCCTTAAGTCCCAAAACGTACTAAAAATGTCTAAAAAGTGTGTAAACCCTCAAGAGACTCTTTAACTCCCAAAACAAACCCAAAAATGCATAACTATGACCTCTTAACTCAAAACCAAACAAAAAGTACCTAACAAGTGTCTAAATGATACTTTAACTCCCAAAACAACCTACATAATTCTCAAGAGTATTCACAATATCCAAGACCAACGAAAAAGTATATAAGAAATGTGTAAATAACACTTTAACTCCCCAACACAACTTCAAAATACCTAAGTATGACTTATAAACTCAATACCAATTAAAAAGTAACTAAAAAGTGTCCAAATGACACTTTAACTCCCAACTACACAACATCAAAATGTCTAAGTATGACTTTAAAACTCAAAACCCACCTAAAAAGTGTATAAGTGTCACTTTGACCCTCAAAACAATTTAAAAGTGCATAAAAAGTGTCCAAGAAACTTATTAACTCCCAAAACAACCTAAATTAAAAATATCTTAAGTTCCTAAAAAGTGTCTAAGTGTGTCTAAGCGTCTAAGTGTTCTTTTGAGTTTCAAAAGCAAGAAAAATGTAACTAAAAAGTGTCTAAATGACACTAATGACTTTCAAAACAACTTTAACATATATAAGTGTGACTTCTGAACTCAAAATCAACCTAAAGGATCAACATTAATCATCTCATTGCAATTTCATCATTGTCCTTACAGTTTCATTCAAATTTTCACATGGTAGTTATAATACTTGGTAAGTCTCACATTGCAAAG
Organism: Citrullus mucosospermus; assembly: GCA_030954485.1. Taxonomy (NCBI): domain Eukaryota; kingdom Viridiplantae; phylum Streptophyta; class Magnoliopsida; order Cucurbitales; family Cucurbitaceae; genus Citrullus; species Citrullus mucosospermus. The sequence goes on along the minus strand of CM062064.1, from coordinate 3,780,156 downwards.
TCCACTAATTTAAACTACGTGTTCCAAAACGAAAACTAATCTTCCAAGATCACAACTAATTTCATAGATACATTCATTTGTAGAGGACAATTCTAGATAAAAAAAAAAATACTCAATTAACAATTCTATATAACTATATGCAAACGAATAGTCAATAAAATACTCACCCACGTTTAGTAAGATGGCGGCAACCACCCACGTCGGCAGAAGAAGAAGCAGTCGCGTCTGACGGCGTCGTTGGAGGCAGCGGCAATCGCGTCTGGCGGAGTCGGAGGCAGCAGGCGTCAATGGAGGCTGCAGCGGCGACGTCTGGCAGAGTCGGATGCAGCGGGTGTCGCGTCTGGCGAAGTCGGAGGCAGCAGGCGTCGATGGAGGCTTCAGCGGCGGCGTCTGGCGGAGTCGGAGGCAGCAGCGTCGCGTCTGCCGGCGTCGAGCGTCGTCGTCGGGGCGGCAGGAGCGGGACGGCGTCGCGTTCTTCGGGGGTAGATCGTGGGCAGTCGGATGGGTTTGTGTGGGGGTGGGTTTTGTTTTTTGATATTTGTAAAACTAAAATTAAAAATGAAAAAGAAAAAAAAGAGGGAAAGTGAGAAGAGGGAAAGTGAAAAAGGGGGGAATTCAATTTTTGGCCACATTTCTTGCATGGACAGAAGTTAAAAACTTATGCCCACACTCCGTACGTGGGGAGAAACTAAAAAAAACGTCGGCAAAAACCAACTTTTATAATTTTCACTAATCCCACACTACTTTTTGCCCACGCTTATATTTTATGTCGGCAGATATGAAGAAATGCCCATGCATTAAAAATTCGTCGGCAGAAACTATTTCTGCCGACGTTTTTTGTTGCGTTGGCAAAAAAAATTGTCGGCACAGACAAAAATTCTTGTAGTGTTCCTTCAATTATTCCCTAAATTTAAACAGATCTTTTTTCAATAAACTCTAGCGTGACATAATATGTTGGACTAACTCACACATGCATGGTTTAATAGGAAAGTTGTATTATCTTATTTGTCCTAATTTTTTCATGTATATCTCTTTAATTTGATTTGAGGATGTGTAATTTTGTCATCGATTTAAAATTTATCAATATATATAATTTAGGGTTCTTTTAAAATATAACAAAATGAATTGAAATATTTATAAATATAGCAAAATTTTACTATCTATTTGTGATAAACCGCGATAGACTATTATTTGTGTCACGATAGACACAGATAGTAGTCTATCGCGATCTATTGTAGATAAACTGTATATTTTGGTATTAGTTGTAAATATTTTCAACAATTTTGTCATTTAAGATAATTTTTTTATAATTTATCATGAATTTAAATTAATATAATGGATCAATCTAGATTGATCAAAATTTGTTACAAAATAATTAATGGTAATGTCCCTCATATATAACTAATGTACCATTTTTATTTTGTATTATATATATAATGAAGTGTATATACTTTTTTATATATTAATATTAGTTGTAACATTGATAGAGTATACATCAAATAATTAATGCTCATAATATAAAGAAAATCATGTTAAATATCATTTTTTTATATAATTGATAAAGTATATATCACTAACTATATTCCAAATAATATGATTATATACTTATTGTTTTTACATACATCACTATTGTACAAATTCTTGCTTTGTCTCATTTTTACCAAATATTTTATGATGTGAAAATATTGAATTTTTTAGCCCATCAACTTCACTTTATCTTCTTTGAATTGTCGTAAAATATGAATTTATTCGACAATGCTTCCTCTTCACTATATTCTAGCTGAGGAAAATTTCTAAAAAATTTCACTTAATATTATCCAAAATTTTTATATCATGTTTGATCATGAAGCTTTTTGGTAAATGGTCTATTGATACAAGTAGTACATATAAATTCTTTTTAAATTTCCTTCATTATTATACTTTTTCATTTGTACACCTTCTCAAAGTTCTTTTCATTACATAAAAGTCCACACATATGCATTCATTTGCTTACAATCTTATTATCAACCAATATTATTATTATTATTTTGAGTTTAATACGTGGAATGAGGAGGTTCGAATATTTATAATAAAAGAAAGTGAAATATTTGAATGTTGAAACATAAGAAAATGAATTTAGTTATTTAAATTAGATGATGTTTCGTGAACAAATTTAACATATATGAAATTAAAGTTAAATTTGTAGTTTCTTCCATTTGAATTGAGTTATTTTTTATTTTGGTCAAGTAACAACTCAATTGAGTTAAATTTGACAAATATTTCAATCTTGTATTTATTTGATTTGATTTTGTATTTTGGAGAGTTGCTAAGTTATTTAATCTATAAATAGCAACTTGTTTCTTCAGTATCTCATTCCAAATTGAAGAGTTCTCTCTTTTTTTTTTCCTTTTTTTTGATCTTGAGTTGAGTTAAGAACAAATATCCAAGAGTTCTGTCAGATTCGAGTAATTCGAAATTCTAATTCTACCGGAGTTAGTTGTTGTATCCTGTTGAGACGATTGTTGTACTTTGCTTTGCATCCGGTGTAGAGTGAGTAATTATCTTTAGAGCAACACTTATTAGAAGCGTGCCTCGACTACCTATTGACATCTCCACAATATCTCGATGTTTTCTTTAATTATTTTAATTCATAAGTCTTGTTATATGATTTGGTTTACTTTTCGATTTGAACATTATTATTGTATACAGTGTGTGTACTGTATCTAGTTTAGGTGTAATCAGTTTTATTAGTTTATTTAGTTTATATATATAATTTTTTCAACATATATACCTTGACTAGTTGAATTACGCTAAGATTTGAGGAGCCTAGAATGACCTGCATCATAGTAAATTTTGCAAATTAATTTCTAATGTTGCTTAATAGAATAGCCATTAAAACTTTATTTGAAAATGAACCCTCCAAGAAATCCAACCACATGCAATGTCCAAAAAAGAGGATGAAGCCTTGTTGGATAAAGCCCAAAAGATCAAGACATTAAAGATTTGGCTCAAATTTCACATGGCCAATAAATTTCAATAAGCATGCTTAATCATATCAAAGTTGAAGGCATGCATGTACAAATCAATTCATTAAAACCTAAAGTACAAAAAAACCATTTGCATGCAAAGGAGTATTTTATTACAAAAGTAAAATTTCAATATATATTTATATATCTAAGAGCCTCTCTCTCTCCCTAGATTAGACCACAAACAAAAGATATAATTGAAGCAATGATCATAAAATGCAAATCTTTGAAATAAGTAAAGAAGACCAACTTTTCTTATTGTATAAAGCCACTTTATTTTTAGAGGAAAGGCATGAAGAGCAATAGTTACCCACATACAATTTGCCTTGTGTTCTGGGAAATGCATTTTATAATTTAAGACCCCACATATGCTTGATAATGAGCTTATATATACTATTAGGTAGGCTTGTTGAAAAGATATACGGTTCAATGAATTTGATCAATACGATCTAACTCGTACAATCTTAAATTATTAACTTATTTGAGAAGGTTAGGTTTAAATAAATGAAAATTTTAATGGATTGTAGTTGGTCCACAAGTTCGCCTAACATTATTTTGAACTAAAATCAATTTGAACTTATCATTAACTATGTATTTATTCAATCCTATAAATCCCTTTCAGTTATTAATTCTCCAACTACTCTTAAAGAATATTCTTTTTAAGTCTTCTAAATATAATTTTTCATAATATAAATTAAAATTGAGTAGAATTTAATAGATGTCTTACCTATTATATATTTTAAGTTTTCTTAAAATAAAATTTGAATAAAATGAACCAAACAACTCCGACCCAAATATTTTTCTTGGATTGGGTTGGAACCATTATCTAACCTAAGTTATGTGAGTAAAAATAAGTATTCACAATTATGACGATAAAAAAGATAACAGATGAGAGTGAATATTTTCTCATTCGATTTATTCTCCGAGCATATATAGATATCTACAACCAAACCATACAACCACACAAGTCGATTTTGCGATAAAATGTTTCATCGTTCACTCTTGAATATATTGATTTTTAAACATATTATACTTTAGTTGAGATTTTTGGATTTTAAGATGGGTTGTATTCTCACTTAATTTTCAAATATAACACCTTTTTGTCTAGAAACCATGACAAAAAGGAAAACAAAATCTAAAGCTAGAGCAAGCACACAATTGAAAGTTGTGGGTGTGACACCAATAAAGTAATCAACAAAAACACAAACATTGCCAATAACTTTGGAAAGTGACAAAGAGGTAATGCATGCAACCTTGTTAATATGTTGCTATTGTCATTTGATATGTAATTTTGAACTTGGTTCTTGTATAGAGACAATACTGATAACTAGAAAAGAGGAGATTAGTATGACATACTCTAGTGCTAAAATGAATATAAATATACATATATATACGTCGTATTTTATATTTATACACATGTAGCTATAGGTGTAACGTTAACTATGAATCTATACACACTAGAAGTTATACAAAGCATCATCTTTACCCCTGTGTGTTCATCTGAAAATTGATACTCTTGATCTCACTATTTTTACACATTTTTAATTAGTGACACGTATTTTTATAGACTTACAAATCACTATTTTAACTAATATTATTTGTTACTTTTGTGTTTGTTAGTTTCATCTCTATACTCTCTTTTGTTAGCCTTTAGTTTATTTGAGTTTAGAGAATAATCTACATCAAGGATAGATTTTATTAAAAAAAACACATTTAGCCCTTGTTTACAAAATTAGATGTGTTTAGTCATTTTTTGAGTTTGACTATTTAAAATTGCCTATTTAGAAAAATTTTAAATTAATTGAATTAGGTCTCAAAACTCTCTCAACCCCATTTATGAAATATCTTAACTAAGAATAATTTTTTTTTAAAATGAGACACTTTTTAAATTTGTTAGATTTATGATTCGAATCGTATTAGGACCTTAGATTTTTTAAAAAGAAAAAAAAAATCAGTCAATATCATTATATATTTTTTAAAAAGAAAGAGGAAAAAAAACAACTTTTCACGATTCTCAAAATCGTAGTGTATGACATTTAATTCCTGTTCTTTTTACTTTAATTAATGGTTTTTCCAAAAACACATTTTTTATAGGTATTTTACTTTAATTATATTGATTTTCCTCCAAACGCTTAAATAGTTGGGATGTGAAAATGGCCAATCATTATTACTGAAATAGTTAAAATCATTTTAAAATATATTTTTAATCATTTAAAATTAATAAAATATTTCATTCTATATATGCATTTTTTTAAGAAGAAGATTTTACATACGGATTTGCTTTTTATCTAAATTACTTTTGAATTACTATAAATATATTTCTAAGTTATTTTTAAAATAACAAAAATGATTTTTTTCATTTTAAAAAATTACTATCAAATATATCTTTAAATTTAAAATAGAAAATATCAAGTTATTATATTTATTTGTTTCTTTTCTTTTTCTTTTTCTTAAATAAATGAAATTGAAAAAAAATATTACATATAAATAGAAAAAATATCAAACTATTTATAAATATAACAAAATTTTACTTTTTATCTATGAGTGATAGATCTAGACAGACATCTATTAATGTCTATTTGGTAAAGCGATATATGTCTATATAGATCTGTCACAATCCATTATAGATAGAAAGTAAAATTTTACTATATTTATAATAATTTTCAACAATTTTTTTTATTTTTTTGAGTTATATTAATTATTAACGATATTAATTAAAATACGACAAAATGACATAATATTAGAACCACCAAATGATTTGCTTGAATGCATTAATCACGTTACCATTGGGCCCACTAAAGATCTGTCTCTTCTAATCCCTCAAAATGAATGGTGGGGCCATTGTTCATAATTAACCTTAATATTAGAACATTGTGTTCACATATTTGTCATTGAATTTGGACCTCGAGTTATATATCTTCTAGTTATTTTATTTATTTATTTATTTTTTTCGAGTCATTATAAAAAATAATTGACATAATCTTTCATGAGTCGAAGATTAAAATTTTAATTGGATGTGTCTCCATAATTCTTGTAACCAAAATATATGTTTTTTATTTTCAACTATTATCATATTATTATAATTCAAATGTGTGTTAATGATTTACTTGTTTATATAATTAATTAAGAGCATGTTTAAAATTGATTTTGAAATTGTTAAAATCATTTTTGTCATATTACAACTTACCCAGAAACATTTTGTATCATTACGAATCAAATTTGATGTAGATGTTATTATCATAATTATTTTATAATTTATTATAATTTTCATAAACTCAAACTTAAAAACTTTGGTGATAATTGGCAAATACATACGAATATTTACTCGTTGATAATTAAATTCATAAATAACCAAGTATAGGTTACAAAAAAACATATGCTTTTACAAGCTAAAGTAAGTTTAGTTCAACGATTATTGGCATTTATACACTCGTATATCCTTAATATTGGAGATTCGATTTCCTATTCACATTATTGTTGTGCTAAGATAAAAAGTTAATTCCTTTTACCCGATATAAATATATACATTAATGACACAAACTTAAAATTTCTAACTATATATATATAGAGTTAAATTATAAATTTGGTTCTTATGATTTGAAAAAAGTTAAAACTTGGTCGTTACGATAGTTGACTATTTATGAGAATTTTATCAAACTAGAGGAACTAAAGTTTAACTTTTTTCAAAATATAGGGATTAAATTTATAATTTAACCTATTTTCTTTGAATAAATTAATGGTGAATATATATTCGAAAGGAACTATAAATTTATAATCAATATTTTAAGATATTTAGAAAGGAAAATTAAGTGAAGTTTGGTGAAATCTCGTAATCAAGCAATGATTGCAATATATGGTATGATTAAAAAGGATTTGTGGATGATGTGAAAAGTCGAAAATAATCAATGGATGAATGAATGATGGTGTTTGTGTCGTGTGTGACAATGGCATTTTTGTCCTTTTGATGATCTAGACGTGACTAGACTATATGCCTAAATTAAAATTAAAACAAGATAGTTGTTAATAATAGATTATATTATAAATTTGTGTTGTGTTTGAAATACATTTTTAAATGTTTAATTTAAAAATAAGTTATTTTATTAAAAAAAATTAGAATGTTTGGCAACCCCTCAAAATAGATTTCGAAGTACATTTTAAACTGTTTTTTATCAAAAAAGTTTAAATAAAAATGAATTTTTTTTAAAAAAAATTTAAGTCAATTCAAATGAGCCCTTAATTCATTCCCAACCTAATTCAATCCATTTAAAATTTTTTAATAAGTTTTTAAATTTTCAATCTTAACGTGTGCCAATATATGTTTATATATATAGAGAAAGAAATTATCTTAAATGATAAAACTGCTGAAAATATTTACAATTAATAACAAAATACACAGTCTATTTGCAATAGACCGTGATAGATCACAACTACTATCTGTGTCTATTGTGATACAGATAATAGCCTATCGCGGTTTATCGCAGATAGACAGTGAAATTTTACTATATATATAACCTGATATGTTTTTTTCTTTTTTCTTGCCATTCTCAAATAAAGTCTTAAACTTTTAATGTTATGTATATTAAGTTTATGAATTTTAAAAAGTATCTTAGTGATCTTTTAACTTTTTTAATTTGTGTCAAATAAGTCTCTAAATTTATCAATTTGTATATCATACATTCTTGACCTCTACTTTGACATATTCTTTGAAACTTACATATCTACTAAACATATATAAAATTGGTTCTATTAGATATATGGTCCACTTTTGAGACTTATTAGAAACAGAGTTGAAAGATCGAAGGACTTATTATATACAAAATTTAGTGTTTAGAGATTTATTTAACACAAAATTAAAAAAAAAAACTATTAATCAATTTTAAAGTTTAGAAACTAACTAAATAAAAATCTAAAAATTTAGGTCTCATTTTGGTAATTATTTAATTTAATATTTTTTGTTTTTTAAAATTAAATCTATAAACACTCATTCCACCTCTAAATTTATTTTATCTATTTTTTTATTAATATTTTAAAAAACCTGAGCTAAAATTTGAAAACTAGAAAACAAAATAGTTTTTAAAAAGTAATTTTCGTTTGAAAAATTATTATAAATAAAAAAATATCAAACTATTTAAATTTTTTTTTTTATATTTATAAATATTTTGGGAAAAAATTGAGTAAGAATTCAATTCTTTTAAGTAAAAAATTGAAATAAAATAAACTTAATTCTTAAAAATCTAAAAAATGAAATACAAATTAAACTTACCAAGGGAGATTTTAAATATGAAACTTGTGATTTAATTAATTAAATAATAAATTTATGTGCAAAAAGTAAAATGGCGGCTGTTGTCGTTTTCTTTGTCTTTTTTAAATTCCAACAGTGTGTGCGTTTTATTATTACGGTGACCAATAATTTGTCTCTTTCGGTTAAAAATCAAATCATATCATGGTGTTAAATTTTGTGGTCTTGAGATAAATTAATATTCCAAGAGATTTCAAATGCAACTTTTGAGTTTTGACCATATAATTAAATAAACCTAATCATTTTTAAAAGTTGTTGGATTTTTACGTTTTTTTTTCCTAATAAAATTATCATAACGGCGGAATATCATGAAGGTTTGTTGTTAGAGTTTTTAAAAACTAAAAAAATAAAAATAAAATTATGAACCATCATACTAAATGGATAGAAAATAGACTTAATTTTTAAAAATTGAAAATAAAAAAAAAATGAAATTGTTACCAAATGTAGCCTACAATTTTTAGATTTCAAAACTCAACATGGATTTTGAAAACATTGTTAGAAGGTAGGTAACAAAATAAGAAAACTCACATGTGAAAGTAGTGTTTATAGCATAATTTTCTAAATTAAAAAACTAAAACTAATTAGTTGATTTTTTTTTTATTTATTTCTTCAACTATGAGTAGAGCATTTTTTTAACAAGATAAATGCATCTTCAGATGTATTGAAGTATACTTTTCAATTAATAATGTAATTTTAAAAAATTAATTAAGAATTATTATAGGTTCGAAGATAACATGTTTTGCCTTTTATAATATATTGTCAAGATCATATCTTAAAAGCCTTAGTAAATATGACACCTGGTGTATGAATAAAAAAAGGAGAGAGAGAAAGATATAAGTTATCAAAAAATAGTTATTAATCTTTTTAATAAAAGTACACTATTATGTCATGTAATGTTGCTTGGGATGCAACCGAGTGCAAGGGTGGTATTGGTTGGGTGCTGCAAAATTATAGAGGTGAACTCATCTCTATTAATGGAAGAATTGTGCAATAATCTTTTGATGTATTGTTTGTTGAGGTTTTGCGATTACGACTGGATTTACAAGTTGTTTTGGAGGTGCATTTACGTTTGTTGGTGGAGTCAAACAACCTGACAATGGTACAAATGTTGACGAAAGAGAACAATGTGTTAACTTCTGTGAAATCAATGGTTGAGGATATCATATCCATTAGTGAGATAATTTTCCTAATTTGCCTTGGTGTTTTGATTAAAATTGATTGGCTTCGTTGTCTTTTTTGTAGTGATTGGATATTTTGCTTTTCTAAGAGATTTTTTTTTTAATAAAAAAAACAACTGATTTTTGAAAAGCATTTGGAAGTGGTCATTGCATTTTTAGAGAAATGATATGATAAGAAACAACAAACATAATTATCATAGGATGGGATCTATTTCTCCCCCAACAAACAAACTTATGTTTCCCTTCAAAGTAAATTGATTTGATTTCACCAATGAGTGCTCACCTTTTTAATAATTTAAAATTATTAATATTAATTACAATCAATTAGGAATAAATTGTTCATTAGCATATTAACGATGGCGCGAAAACTAAACGTTATTGGAAGAAGGAAAAAAAAATGAGATACATATATCTTTTTGAAGCCATCAATTATATGTTATAACTACTTTTAGTTATGAATCACTTTTGTAGAAGTGTGTTAACCGTTAACATGATAACTATTAACATGATCTAGCTTAATGATAATTGACGTATACTTATTTTTAAAAAAATTAAAGGTTCAATTCTCATACTCTGCATATACTAAAATAAAACATGTATATTAATATATATTAATGAAGTTAAAATATTATAGATACTCCAAAAGAGAGAAAAAAAAAAAGTTAAACTTTTTTTTTTGATAATTATTTGATTTTTTAAAATTAAGTTTATAAACATTATTTTCACCTGTTAAACTTCTATATCTTGTCATCTACTTTATATTCATGTTTTAAAAAATTAAGTAAAGTTTTGAAAACTAAAACTAACGGGTGAAAATATGAGTAGAAAACATGTGTGTCCATTAATGTTTTGAAAAAAAATTAAGGTCCCATTTAACAATCATTTAGTTTTTTATTTTTGATTTTCTGTTTTTAAAAAACAAAAATCATACATATTTAATTACTGTTTTTTTGTTGTATGTTTTTAAAAAACAAATGTTTGGTATTTGCTTATGTATTAAACATATATAGGGTGTAACTATTAAACATGCGTGTTTAAGCTATGGTTATAAACGTCTTTTTTGAAATTATTTTTTTTAAAAAAAAATTATAAACATTTTTAAAAAAATTTTAAAGTTGAAAAAAATTGAAACTGAATTAAATAGTAACCAGTCTCTTTTTTAAACTGAATGTCAAAAACCAATTGGTTATCAAATTATCTATAAAAAATAGTTTGCATAAATTTGTTTTTATTGTTAAAATTTGATTGTGAATTCAATTTCTCTTTTAAGATTTTGGTGAAAACCAAAAGGAAAAGAAATGCAAGGAAACAAGAACACATTAAAAAAAAAAAAAAAAAAACAACAAGAAACAAAATTGCTATAAAGAGAGCCTAAGATATTATAGATGTGATTAAGTTAATAAAAGGAACATTTAACTGATAATATTTATTAATCATCAATTCTTCCAAAAAAAAAAAAAATTATGATGAACCATCAATTATTTGAAACATCAATTTGCATTCTATTAGCTCACGAAACAAACAAACATAACATAATTTTTTATTTCAAAAATTATTTCCCGTTGATGTTTTTTTGCATGGCTAGAAATATACGTTGGTAGTTATAAAATTATGGCAACACTTCGTGTATGGGCAAATTGTATATTTTGTGTCGACAGAGGCTCTACCGACGGACTTTTGCACAGACTTTTTGCCCACACACGAAAATGTCGACCGAGCCTCTATCGATACTTTTTTTAAGATCTTCCGATGTATCAATTATCATATAATTAAGATTAAATTATCTAAAATACCGCTAAACTATGAAGTTTGTTTAATTTGTTTATTTAATCTTTGAAATTTGATTTTTTTTTTTTTAAACAACATTTGAAAACTTTTCTTCTAAATTCATGAACGAAAAAGTGCATGTGTGCTTATGGATTGTTTAAGTGAACAAATCTAAATACATGTATAGGAAGCAAATTTGGGAGGTAGAATTAGCACAAAAAATCATAAACAAAAGAATGAAAAATTAGGGTTGTGGAGTTGAAAGGACAAAGATAACATGTATGGTTTCATAGATGTGCCATGTGCCTTTATTATTTGTTTCCATGTACGTGTTTAGATTTGTACACACATAAACAAATACAAACTTTTTCATATATGAATTTAATGGCAAAAACCTACCAAAATTATTTTAAAACAAACGTCAAATTTTAAAGGTTAAAATGAAGCTTTTAAAAGTTTGAAGTTATAATAAAAAGTAACTTCTTCAATAGCATAAACTTGTACTATATATTAGCCTTAAGGTCTGAGTTTCAAGCCCCAACTTTCACATATTGTTCGAAAGAAAATTTCCTACTCGCATAAGATTTCTCTAAATGCAAGGATAAATGGTAAATTAGAGAGAAATATTGTAGGAAGAAAATAAATAGTAGTGGTTTTCCATTAATTTTTTTTTTTTTTTTTATCAAGAGAGAACATGTTATAATTTTTTTTCTTTTCCCTAAGGTTTTTATTTCTTTATTTAATAAAAGGTGAGGTATTCTTTAAAAAGAAAATAAAATTTTAATCAAAAGATATTTTTTCAAATTTAAAAAATTAGTGGCAAATGGAATCAACAACTTTTGAGATAGTAATTGATGTTTTTATATACTAAACTATACATCATCCTATAGTAAGCTTTTGAAATAGTAATTGATATTTTTATATACCTAATTAATAGGTTAGCTCACCCTAATTTTAGATCAATAAATAGAAATTAATAAATTAAATGATTCTTTTTTTTTTTTCTTAAAGGAAAGAATTAATGGTTCAAATAGTTAATTAGGCTGAATGGTTAAAGATTAATTTAGATCCTTATCTTTCTTCATTACCTAATATTCACAATTTCTACATAATTAATGGGAACCACTTTGCCTCTACTTTTATATCCTTTTCACCAAATTTACTGTTTTTCTTTTATTTTCATTCAACATGAGCTAAATTCTTTTTTAGATTCAAATATATAAATACTCTGGTAAGAGAAGAAAGAGTCTTTTGCTCTTCTAATAACATAGTTTGCTTTTATTGAGTTTATTTTTATTATTAGTTTAGATTAATCAAAAATTGAGTTAGATATTAAAAGGATTAAATAAAATTTGATTTTCATAAAAACAATATAAAAAAAGATCTTAGATATTAAAACTCTGTTTCTAACTCTAGACATAGGGCAAAATCTTTAGAAACTTTGAATTGTGTTCTTATATATCTAAGTTTGCATTAGTCGTAAACATATAGGTGTAATGGTTTAGGCTCCTAAAGATACTTCATAGAAGGTTGAATAGATGTTGAATCCAATTCATCATGTTTAAGTTTTAGTCAAAGTTGCAAATGCATAAAAGATTACATTCTCCTACGTACCGACAAGTATAAACATTTTGAATTCCTCCTCTTTTATTTTCCTTACTTTTTATTTCATGAACACAACCATTTCTCCAAATTATTTTTGGTTACCTTTTGTTTCTTTCTTGATGAATTTTTCTTTGCTATATTAAAGAATCTTTGTTACATTCATTTCCTTGAGTTCGATATTTGAAATATTTCCTATAATTGCTATTAGTTTGGCAGTATACACTTGTATTAGTGATCAATTAACTGTCTTTAAAGTGAGTTTAAGCTTAGCGGTAATTGGTATACACTCCCTTTCTTTGACTGTCAATTTTGTGTCTAATATGTCTTTGAACTTTAAAGATTGTCTACTAGATAATTAAACTTTTTATTTTGTATGTAATAAATCATTGGACTTTCTCAATTTTTGAGTTTTTTAATAACTCAAGAATTTATTGGATACAAAATCGAAAGTCTAGACCCCTTTTGATAACGATTTTTTTACAAATAAAATAATGATTTGTTTTTTAATTTATATTTTTGAAATTTACATATGTTTGTTTCCTCATAAGTTTCTCAATTATGGTTTTCACATTTTTATTTAATGAAACACTTGAATTTTTAATCAAATTCTAAAAACAAAACAAATTTCTAACCATTTATTTTTTTAGTTTTTAAAAACTTGGCTTGATTTTTTAAAATATTAGAAAACCTGGATAACAAAACATAGAAACTTATGGGTGGAAGTAATATTTATAAGCTTAATTTTTTTTAAAAAAACTAAACGATTATGAAATGAGAGGCTTTAATAATCGACTGGACACAAAATTTAATACTAAGTATATATACTTGTTAATCTTTTTTTAAATGTCAAATATATTATAGACTTATTAAACACGAAATTAAAAGTTTAGGATTTTATTTGACATTTATAAAGTTAGTCAATATAAAATTGAATGTTTAAAGACCTATGAAATATACTTTTTAGTATCATCTCTTTCTTCTTCTCCTTTTTTTCCTCAAACAACATTTTTGTTATTTTTCTTTCTCTTCTCAATTTTTAATTTTTTTTGTTGAATTTTTAAATATAGAAAAATAAAATCAAAATATTTTCAAATATAGTAAAATTTCCTGACACTTAAAAATAATCTTAAAACCTAAAAAACGGCTAATCAGCTTAATATAAAAAAAAAATATCTTATTTTTATTAATAGGAATTAAGTTGTTATAATGAATTAAAAGAAACAAGTTGAGAAGTTAGATGGTAAGAAATTAATTATGGCTAAAAAATCTAACCCTAACTATAACTCCAAATAAAAATATAAATCTCAAACTCTAAAAAAATGTATTAATATTGAGACTCTTAACACCAAAAAAATCTTAAAATCTAAAGAAGGGACTAATTAGCTTAATAAAAAAACTTCCTTATTTTTATTAATAGGAATTAAACAAATTAGTACAAAATCAATAGTAAATTTCTATTTGATGCATACAACATTTAATTTTTTATTTTAATGTCTTTTAAATATGTAAGAGATTTATTGGATACAAAATTAAAATTTTAAGAATTTATTAAGCACAAAATTATTAGTAATTTAGGGATCTATTAGACATATTTGTAAAATTTAGAGACCATATATAAACTTAATAAAAGATGGTATATAGACACAAATTTAATTGTTTATTATGCATTTTTATTCCCTAACATGAATTTCTGGATTCGCCAATAATGCTACGTTAACGTTGATCATGTGTCTAAAGATAATATTAAAAATAATGATTTAATGACTCAAAAGTTTTAAAATAATTAACAAATCTTAACAAAAAATTTGAAAGGAGGCCCCTGGGTTTAGAGGTAGGAAAATAAATAATATATCAATGTTAACAGCTCAGCTTTCTTGGCAACTTGCCTTGTCTTTATTTAGAAATTAATCAATTGACTTTAACAATAATATAAATCATAATTGAGTAAAAATATATTTTTAATTAAAAAAAAAAAAGGAAAGAAAAACACTTTTGTTGCCTTCCAAATTAGTAGCCGTGGCCAAAATGAGCTACAAGTGCAACAAAAAAAAAAATAAAAAATCCAAAAATCAAATTAATCCATATTGATTTATGGTTCGGTTTGATGTTTTAATATAAAATTAGACATATTAATTTGTATTTGAAGAAAACAAAAAATTATTAGTTTGGATTGGTTTTTTATTTAAAAAACCAATACGAACCGAGAATATATATATATCTTTAGAAATAAACTCTAACATTAAAAACCTTTTAGTATTTTAATTATTATGGTGTATATATGTATTTGTTGCTTAGAAAAAAGATACCAATTATTATGGGGCTGGTATGTTTTTTATTTAAAAAATGTGCCAAGAAAAAAATAAAAATATCAAATTTCAATCTATAAAAAGACCCATTTTTAAAATTAGCAAAAATAACCAATTTGAAACAAAAGTGAAACTAAAAATAAAAATTTGAAAGAAAAAAAAACCAAAGATCAAGGACTAAACTGATAATGAACCGAACCAAATAAAAACCAATTCATTGGTTTTATTCTTTAGTAGACATTAGTTTGAATCTCTTCTTGTAAAATCATTGGTTTGATTTAATTTTTGGTTGACCCAAAATTGATAAAACCGAACCAACTATTCCCTCTAAAATAAATCTAACTTAAATAACATAGCGTTGGTACTGTTAACTTCGAGTTAGAATTTCAATTATAAAAATAAAAAATAAAAAAATAGTAACCGCCAATATTTGTTGATGGTGGATTTTCAATAACGTCCACAGTTTCGGTATATGTTTAATTGTTTGTCATTATTGTTGAGTATTTTTCTTAATGTTTTAATTCGGATAAAAATTTAAATATTTGACTTTTTAACTCTAAATACTCAATAAAATAACTTTCATTTAATAAAAATAAATAAATATATATATTTATATCTCAAAAAGTTTTGAGAGTCGTATCCCTTAATTAAAAGTTCAAGCAAATAACTATATTAATTAAAATTTTGAGGGAAGGGAATCAATTTAGATATTTTATTAAAATTTTATTTTAAAATCATTAATACATAATTTTTTATACTTTTATAAAATTTTGATGCATATGAATGAAGCATTGTTTTTAAATATAGTAAAATGAGTCAAATATTTTATAAATATAGAATAGTTTTAGTATCTATCAATGATAGAAATTTATTGCAGTTCATTGAGGATAAACAGTGAAATTTTTCTATATTTGTAAATAGTTTGATTTTTTTTAATTAATAATAATTTTTCACGAACCCTATTTTCATTTTAAAAAAATAACTCTATATTTTAATTATTTGATGAAATAGACACATGTCGCAAACACATAAAATTAGACACCTACTCCTTCATATTACTTAGCATGTAGATAACTTTTTAGTTCTACATTAATACATCATTATTCTCGTAATATAAAAATTTAACTAAAAAAGGAAAATCAATTTGAAACTTTTAAGCAAATATATACTAAGTAAAAAAAAAATTGACAATGTGTATTATATATTTAACTTTAATCGGTAGTATAAGGTCAACGTTTAAAGATTATTGATAAATATATTAAAATTTATCTGTGATAAATTCAATCGTTGATAGACTCTTATGAACAATATAGTCTATCATTAGTATCTATTCAATATTTTTGTATTGTGTTATATCTAATAATACTATGGACTTGATTATTATATTTTCAATGGATCTTATTAAAAAATAATAATATATTTAAGCTAAAATTTAAAAAAGATTTAAGGCATCAATAATATAATTGTCTTGTTTTGTTCCCTAAATATTCCATGATTTAAAGTGTATATATATAAGACTAGTTTTTTCACATGAGAGAGAGCTGACATAGCTGCATATCTTGACCAACACAGCATACAATCTGGTCCCTTGGTTGTCTTTTAGTTTCTTTTTTTATTTTTTATTTTTCTTTTTAAAGCCCCCTCCCACTTTCTTTTTCAAATGATCAATAATAATTATAGAAATAGAAATTAATGTTATGTTAACATCATAACTGTTATGGTTTAATTACATGTCAACTTAAAGCATATAATTCAATGATTAGACGTTCAAAATCTTCCTTTCTTAAATCTTATTGAATGAAATAAAAAGATATCATTTAGATATATTCTTGATATTAGAGTAGGAGTGAAAATTGTTTTGGTGGTGCAACTGAACCCAACTTAAAATTTTAAATTTTTTATATGTGAAACTAACCTAAATCGATTTATTAATTCGGTTTTAAATTCAGTTTTGCTATTTTCTAAATATATATATATATATATATATATATATATATATATATATATTATTTAAAAACAATTCAGTTTTAAATTTGGTTTGACTATATATATATATATATATATATATATATATATATATATATATATATATATATATATATATATATTAGTTAAAAACGGTGAACCAAATAATTTGGTTTCAAGATTTCTTCAAATTGGATAGAACTGCATTTTTTGGTTTTACTGAGTTTTCGATTTGGTTCAATTTGATATTTAAAAAGAGTTTGATTTTTGCGGTTTGAATGGTCACTCCCATTTTAGAAAGTAAGTGAAATCTCACGTTGCTATGTAGTGTACAAAACTTTTTTTTTTTTTTTAAACGAGAAAGTTATATGTATATATACACAGAATTATTAGAAATTATATAAATTAGTCTAAAAGTATGCAAATTTACAAATTGAAATTTCAAGGACCTACTAAATACAAAGTTGAAAGGTTATATACCTATTAAATATTTGTTTAAGCTCAAAGACCTACTAAATATATAAGTTTAAATTTGGAAGTTCAAAGAATTATTAGGTATTTTTGAAACTTCAGGAATATTTCATTTGAAATAAATGAGCATATAGTGATAAAATTAAAAGTTTTTTTTTTTAAATATAAACAGGAGATAAAATGAAATGTAAAAATGGAAAAAATAGTAAAGGAAAATACTTACTTAGAAATAGGGTTGTTTTCAAATATAGTAAAATGATTCAAAATATTTATAAATATAGAAAAATTTCACTGTCCATATGTAATAGACCGCGATAGACTTCCATAACTAGCAATAAAAGTCTTACATAGATAGAAGTCTATAACAATCTGTTGCGGATAGACAATGAAAATTTTCTATATTTGTAAATGATTTGAAATTGTTTTCATCCGTAAAAATTGATTTCGACCTCTTTTAAGTATTAATGAAAATGAACCTAACACCATATATGAAGAAGAGAAGGTTCTCCGAAATGTTAAATTATAAGTTTGGTTTTGTATTTTGTTCTTCCGGCTGGAGTGAAGGATTGTCTCATTTTCTCCGATTGTCAAGTGTTAATTAATACAAATCGTCTCATGGAACCCTCACTTGAGGCCCATGGTCGGATTATGGAGATTTGGAATTTGGCGACATCCTTTTCTTCCATTTCCTTTCGTTTTGTCCACAGAGATTGGAACACTGCTGAACACATGCTAGCTAAAAGAGATTGCTCTAACGTCTCTTTTTCTTGGCTTTATAATTTCCTAAAGTGATTGATTTCCTCGTGTTTCTAATTCTAGGAATTTCATCCTTCGGCTTGGGGATGTTAAACATTAATTTTTTGTGTTTTTACTCCTAAAAAAAAAGTTTGGTCTCTAATCTTTCGAGAGTGTTTAAGAAGTCCTTAATCTCTTAATTTTGTGTCTAATAAATTTTTGAAATTGTTGCAAATTAATTGATGGTTGGATAAAATGTTATGTGTAATAAACTTTAAAATTTTAAATTTTGTGTTAAATATATTTTTGTGAATTTTAAAAAATTACTGACTTATTAAAGTCATACAAAACTAAAAATGTGAAATGTAAGAACAAGGACATGATTAGGCACTTTCAAAAACTTGGGGAATATTGACCATATAATTAAACAGAAACACTATCATTTAACTTATAAACTTATAAACATTGACTTTTTTTTCATCTTAATTGCATCTTTCTCTATATGCAATTAATTTAATTTTACTAATGGTTAATAGGAGTAGTTAAAATTGGTGTACTTTTCAAGTCCTATCTATATCTTCCCCTCTACCTATAGCTATATAAAATCAAGCAAAAAATAATAATAATAATAATAATAAATAAATAAATAAATAAATAAATTTCACCTTTCACCTCTAATCTTTATATTTATTTTATGAAAAAATATCTTTTTATTCCCAAGTTTGGAAATACTTTCTATTTAGTTCTTAAGTTTCAAAATTAGATTTGAGTTTTGCTTCATTTTGATCTATAGATTCAAAATTTACACTTTTAACCTCAATTTTTGACTAAATATTTACTTTTTATCATTTGGTATTAATATCTATTAATTAATTTAAAACAATTTTGAAGTGAAATTTTAAATTTAATTTTAATAGTGTCAAAGAATGATGAAACATAATTAATTATCATTCTTTAAAATTAATTAATAGACATTGGCATTAAATACACAAAAAATAGTTAGTGAAAGTCATGGTCAAAAGTACATCTTGAAACATTAGGACCAAATTGAAACAAAACTTAAATCACTAGGATAATTATAACATTTTGAAATCTAAATGTTAAATTGAAATCAAACTCAAAACTCAGTAATTAAAAATGTAACATTTTGAAACCTAAGGACCAAATAGAAATTATAACCAAAACTTAGGGACCAAAAAACTATTTTTTCCTTTATTTTAGTTTTAGATGACACCTCTATTAGATTAAGCATTTATATAAAATTGGGGAATTGTTTTAAATAAAAAACTATTAAAAATATTTTCAATTATAAATGTCATTGTTTATAAATGATACACTGACATTTTACTATATTTATAAATATGTGGGCCATTTTTCCATATTTAAAAACAATCCTATAAAATTTAAAAGAAAAAAAAAAGCGCACACATATATATAGAGGTAAAGTACTAACTTTTTAAAATGCTACTCATTTATAACAATAATAAAGTGTGGCATAAATTAAAAAATATTTAATTTTTTTAAGAAAAATATTTTTTTAATACAATAACTAAGGAAATGGGAGATCGGATTATTGATCTTTAGAAAAGATCGTGACAATACTATTGAGCTAAGCTCATTTTGGTATAAGAAAAATATTTTTTTAAAGTTAAAAGAGAAGTGTTTAAATTCAATATAGCATCCAATCGAACATAAATAAGTGAATAAGTACCTATTATCATCTCTTTATTTTTTTTAAAAAAATACCTATCATCATCTCAAAATTAAAAGTTTAGATTTTTACTCCGTACTTGTTGAACTAAAATATCTAATATATGGAAGTTAAGGATTCAATTCCACCTACCCACGTATTGTAAATAATAATAATAATATCACTACCACTACCACTACAATTTTATTATTATTTTTTTAATGGAAAAAAGTAGGTAATTTTATTCATAAAAAAATTGGTAGATTTAGGACCCATTTTGAATTGACTCAAGAAAAAATTATTTTTCATAAAAAACTCATTTTTATTTAAATTTTTTTTTATATAATAATTGTTTAAAATATACTCTAAAATCTATTTTGAATTTGAGTGACTGCTGTACACTTCAGTTTTTTCTAAAATACTTTATTTTTTTAATTAAGCACCTCAAAATGTATTTCACGCGAATATAATATATTGCCGCTATTTGTTTTTAATTCTTCTTTCAAATTTCCACTTCTATAACTTTTTTTTTCCCTCTAATATAGCTCAATTAATCTTTTCCTCCCTTTTTTTCTATTTAAACTAATATTTATTTCTCTATTTTTTTTTCTTCCTCTATATTTTTTTTTTAGCAGAAAACAAAATCACAAATTACAAAACATATTTGGTTTTTTTATATAAAAAATAGAAAACTAAAATGGTTATCATACATGTGTGGTTTTGTTTTACCTTAAAGAAAGAAAAAAAAAAAGAAAAAAAAAACATATTTCAATTTTATATCTAAAATTTCAACAAAAAAAAAAATTAATAATAAGTAATAGAATTTTTAAATAGTTATTTGTGCTAGTTTTTTTTTTTTTCCTACTCTTAAACGAAAATTTAATTATATTTTTAAATTCACTAACTCATCGCATTATAATAACTAAACCAAAAAGTACGTTATATTAGGTTTAGATTGATTAATGATGACTAGAGAACATAGTGTGTGTCACATCTATATATTAATAGAAAGTATTTAGAGGTTTAGGTAACATAAATAGAATAAACACAATAACTTCTAAAGATTGCAAAGAATTATAAAATACACTTATACAAAGAAATTAATTAATTAAATATATAACAAAATAATTAGAAGTTGACAATTACATTTAGTAAGGAAATA
Source organism: Citrullus mucosospermus (assembly GCA_030954485.1). Classification (NCBI taxonomy): domain Eukaryota; kingdom Viridiplantae; phylum Streptophyta; class Magnoliopsida; order Cucurbitales; family Cucurbitaceae; genus Citrullus; species Citrullus mucosospermus. The sequence continues at coordinate 3,758,973 of CM062064.1, read as the reverse complement.
AACTTTTAGTGATAGAAAATAACTATTTGGTTACTAAACAACATTCCATATAATAATTTATCTATTTTGTTATCCACTTTCTAACCATGTTTTCAAAAGATATGCTAAATCATTAAATAAGACTCGTTTTGTAATCATTTGATTTTAAGTTTTTAAAAATCAAACTTATAACACAACGTTATTTCCATCTATAACTATTTACATTTTGTTGTCTACCTTCTACTAATATTTTTAAAAATTAAGTCAAGTTTTGAAAATTATATTAAAAAATAGTTTCCAAAAAACTTGTTTTTATTTCTAGAATTTGACCACGAATTCAAATGTTTCTTTAGCAAATGTGAAAATCATAATTGAGAAATTGAGGGAAAAACAAACAAAAATTTCAAAAAAAAAAAGAAGTCGTTATCACTTTAAGAATTTGTTTTTGATTTTGTAATTTGACTAAGAAACCAAATATTAGCTTAATAAAGATTAAGTTAATTGTGAGAAAATAAACACAATTTTTATAAACTAAAAATAAAAACTAAATAGTTATTAAATTTGATTTTAGAGCTACAAACACGAATATAATAATTATAATAACCATAACTCAATTGACATAGTGTTTATATTATCAATTTTAAAGTTAGAGTTTTTATTGTTTCACCCAAATATTTGAAAATGTTGTAATAAAAATAATACAAAATATAAACTTTTACGGAGAGAGGAAAGAAAAAAGAGATCATAACTATTTAGATAGAAGAAAATATTTGAAAGTTAAGAAACGATAAAAACTTTGTAAACATAAGAATAAAAGAAGGAATAAAACAAACAAAAGAAAAAACAAACTAACAAAATTGTTTAAAAAGTATAAAAATAATACAAATTGATTGACACTTAATCATGAAAATTTTAATGGTAGTGATATAATTAGTAGTTAATAAATTTTGAAAATATAAAGATTAAATTGTCACAAATTAAAATTTAGGGACTAAATTATTATTTTTATAAAAAATATTTTTTTTAATCAAATTTTAACTACTAAAATAGAATAAAAACAAAATTATTAGAATTTAATATCGATATTATTTAGTTCAACAAAACATTGAAATTGATGATTGAATTGTCATATATATATTTGAAAAATATTTGAAAGTTCAACATAAAATGAAGAGAGAAACTTGTAAAGGAAAACAATAATATTAATAATTAAAAAATCAGAACTAATAAGGAGAGAAAAAAAAAAAACTTTGTAATTTGGTAAAAAAAATTATATTATATTGCAGTACTACCTATTACCTTTCATAAATATTTCAATACTTTCTTTAGAGTCTAAATTTTTTGAAAGTTTGGATGAAAATTAAAATCTAAAACAAGTGTGACAATAACCTAAAACAACATAAATGGTATGTGGGTTCCAACTTTCGTTGTGAGTCACCGACATACAATTCTTGGTTCAATATTATAATAGATTTCTTCTCCTATGGAAGTTTTGAAACATTTATAAAAAGGTTAAAGATACTTTTGAAAGAATAGGAATATTTTTCTAATAAATGACAAAGTTTAGAGTATACATGGTAATTTAGAGATATTAAAAAAAAGCATATTGCAAAAATCACATGGTGGTAGTTCCAACTATACAGTTAAATGTAAACTTATTTAAGGTCCAATTTAACACTCGTTTTAATTTGAGAATCTAAATTTTTACGATTACAACTACCATCATATTTTTTTTTTTTTTTTTATTTTTTATAATTTTTCATAAAATGAAAAGGAAAAAAAAAATGTAGTTTTAGGCATGTGAGAAGATTTGGAAGGGAGTGGGAGATGGTGGATGGATTAGCATTCTCACATATAAATATACAAAACACAATAAACAGAAAGATTGAATGAATCCTTAGGATTTCACGCTCTTCCTCTTGTTTTCCTTCTCTTCCTCTTCCTCTTCCTCTTCCTCTTCCTCTTCCCTTCTTCCTTTTCAAACTTCCCGCATTAATTTAACTGTCTCTCACCCTCTCCTTCTTTCATTTCACCCCTTTTCGCCGCTTCTCAATCCATTCACCGCCGGCGAACTTCTCTCCACCTCTAATCCCCATCTGGGTTCCTCTCCGCCGGCGGATTCCTCCACCCAATGTTGCCCTTTCACTCCATCTCCGCCGCTCAGGCCGCTCTTGGCCGGAATCTCACCTTCTTTGAAACTCTCTGGTTCAATTACTCCCATGACAAGTCCGATTACTTCCTCTTTTGCCATAACATTCTCTTCCTCTTCTTGATTTTCTCCTTTATTCCCCTTCCCCTCATCTTCCTTGAGCTCTTGCATGCCTCTGGGATTCATAAATACAAAATTCAGCCCAAGGTCCGATTGCCATTCTCCGAGATCTTCCGCTGCTACAAGGATGTTATGCGTATGTTCTTCCTTGTCGTTGGCCCTCTTCAGCTCGTCTCATTCCCTTCCATTCAGGTGAATCTCGGATTTCCATTTTCTTCGATTTGCTCCCTCTTTTTTGATCTGGGATTTCGATTTTGATTTTTTTTTTCCCTGTTTCTATTGGGTTATTAGATGATTGGGATCAGGACGGGTTTGCCATTGCCTTCTGGGTGGGAAATTCTTTCCCAATTGGTGGTGTATTTCATGGTGGAAGATTATACCAATTATTGGATGCATAGATTCCTCCATGGCAAATGGGGTTATGAGAAAATCCATCGTGTTCACCATGAATACACTGCTCCTATTGGATTTGCAGCTCCTTATGCTCATTGGGCTGAGGTTTTGATCCTTGGAATTCCTTCTTTTCTTGGTCCAGCTATGGTTCCTGGTCATATGATCACCTTCTGGTTATGGATTGCTTTAAGGCAGATTGAGGCCATTGACACACATAGTGGGTATGAATTGCTAAAGCTATTTCTCTTCCTCTCTGTCTCTCACTCTGTGTCTAGCTTTCTTGCTTTCTATTTTAATAAATTTTTCTTCCCCTTTCTTTTCACTTCTGCACTGTGCTTTTATTCGACTGCGACAACATGATGCCGACTTTGTATTTTCTGCATTCTTTTATCTCTTCACCAATGCCTTTGTGTTAAAGTACTTTTAATCTGAAGGATCTTGAATGGTGGGCTTGCCTCTTTTTTGACTAGGACCGTGATCTGCTCTATGGCTTTCATCCTTTTTAATCTTAGTTGCCTTTTCCTTATTATATATATATTTTCTATATGTGTGGATATATGTTTAGTCACAATATAGAGTTCCTATCATTACTGTATGAACTTATTGCATGCTGAATCATTGCTCCTACTAACTTGATATAATGAAGGTTTGGAGTTTTTATTGCGAAATATTGAAAAGGTTAAATTTACCCTTTTTTCTAGCATCAACTTTCTCAGTTTCCCCATTCTTCTTCATACAGTTGTGGGAAATGTCAAGATTCCTTTGAGCTTATTCTAAGAGGATGTATAAATCTTCTATGAGAAGCTCAGCCTAAGAAGCTTGATTCTTATATACTAAACTAATTGGGGCCCCACTACCCCTTTTATGCTTTAAACTTATAAACACCATTTCAATATCTATGATTTAACATGCTATGAAAGTAGCAAGTCTTGAATTGCAGAGCAATGTTATTGTTATTATTTGTTTTTGTTTTTGTAATTTTGCATTTATGACATCTGTATTAGGCTTTGTGCCAACACTTGACTCACGTAAAGGGAACTAGGAGTACTGATAATTTAAGAAAAGTAAATATTGAATTTAGGCTAACCGATCAAAGTTCAATAGTGGACAACAGCATTTGACTTTACTTTCTCTGATTAGTGGGACCATAGATGATAGATAAATCTTAGGCTATAGGTTTTAAAGAAGAATGAAATTAGCGTATGAGTGAAGGAAAAACAGAAAAGTGGTTGTGTAAACGTATTTGTGTCGATGGTAGGTAAGTACAATGAAACGAATGGGGAATGTTGTTTTGAAGTGATGCTGCAATGATATTGATGGGCGAAGATCATGAACTAGATCATATCTTAACCTTATTGGTTTAAACATCCTTTGCTTCAGGGGGACCTTTAGCTCACAACCATTCCCAATCTTCTTGATCTTACAACATTGTAGTTGTTTATGAGGGTTTAGGTTTGGGGTTGTTGGGAAAAGAAAGGTAAAAAGAAATCTTAATAGAATTGCTTCTAGCACGATGGAATAGACATGTAGGAGCACTCATGGGTTAGAGTCGTGTAACCTGGGGTTAAGAAGCCGAACATATTCTAGCATATGGTTTGCTTATCTTGAGCTATGAGTTCGCTAGTTTCATGGGCTACATAAACCCACTAGTGATACAAATCCAAGTTTCCATAACCTATTCCTCGGTACAGTCTAAACACAAATTAACTCTATAAACTCAGCTTTTCAATAAACCAACCTTATTAAATTGTACTGTTCCTCTTCCTCCTCAGAATAATCAAAAGCAAGCTCTGTTATTCATGTTGACTGCATTTGTTTTAGAACTGTTATTAAATTTAGAGGAGTGAAGAGGGAAAGAGAAGTAAATTGACATCTCAAGGGGCCAGCTTACTCAAATAAGAGAATCCATTGATTTGACTTCCAAATTGTTTAATTGGGCCAGAAATGAAAAATAATTGATGCCAGGCTTATGGCTGGGAATAAATGCGGTGTCAGACAATCATTTCTTTGGTCATGTAGGACATAGCTTCACTCTTGGTGGGTTTCCTGTGGCTGAACATCCCCTTAGCCTTTTGTTGAACTTGAATAACTTTTATATATTATTATTTTAGATTGCTGAAGTTTGAATGTTGTCTCTTTCATACAAAGACTGAGATTCGCATGAACATTGATGGCAAGATGTTGTACAACTTTTGATGCAAACAAGAATGCCAAAAAATAAAATAAAATAAAATAAAATATAAAAATTGAAGTCTTCTATTCATCACAGTAATCTGAAGTTGAAGGATCTTTTTTTTATTTTTTTATTTTTTAAATCAATATATTTCACAAGCATTAGTGTCAATGAACTATCGCCTCTTCATTCGTAATTGATTTATCGATGTTAGTTTAAATTGGCATTATAATTCTTATATTTTGAGCTTGATTTCATGTTTTCTAATGGACGTTATAGAGAGGAGTGACGAGTTGACATTTAGTATAAAGCATGTGTGAAGCTTATAAGAGGATAAGCCTTACTGCGTAACTTCAATGATCCTAATCTCCAAAATCCTCTCTACTGCGTCCATGGAAACTTACTAGTAGAGACGTTTTGGGAGGTATAACCAAACTATAGGGACTTCAATAAACTTTTGAGGACAAATTGAAACCGAGCACAAACTATAGGGAGCAAAATGGTAATATGACCTTATTTTTGTTACAAAAACTATTCTTGAGAATACATCATTTCTCTTGTTCTTTAGTGTGGACTTCTTTTACCTCTGCTTTTCTCTCAGATTGTGCTTTTATGATGATTGTTGAGATCATCCATGGTTTCATTCATATATTTTATATTTATATTCAGGTATGATTTCCCTTGGAGTCTAACAAAATTTATACCATTTTATGGTGGTGCGGACCATCATGATTACCATCACTATGTTGGAGGGCAAAGCCATAGCAACTTTGCTTCAGTATTTACCTACTGTGATTATATTTACGGAACTGACAAGGTAGTTATGGTCTTGCTATAATTTTACCTCCCACTTATTCTTCCAGTAAAATCATGCTCATAAAAGTTACTCATTTGTTTACTTCCTCAGGGGTATCGCTATCAAAAGAAGATCCTTAAGAAGGTAAGCGTTTCGTTTTTCCCCCGTCCCCACCTTCGCCCCAAAAGTTAGTCATATATGGTGTCATGGATTTGCATTAGTCTCAAGTTTTCTTCAACTGGACATTAGATTTAACCGAAAGTGAGCTTGGTTCGATGGCGTTGCCAATAAGCTTGATCAAGCCTTAGGATGGCTAGCTTGGCAATATTTACTATGCCTTGCTCCGGTTCTATTTGGTTGGATCAAATCTATGCCATTTGTTCTTTTGGTCCTCAGAACCTGTTCCATTTTTTATTTTGCTTTGTTTTGGAGGATGGGGTTTTGATTGTGAATAAGAAAGAAAAAGAAAGGACAATTTATGACTGCTAATGTTTTTCTCATGTTCGTATCGATACAATGCTACTATGTAGTTGGTGATATATCGCATGTTCTAATTGTTTGTTGTTGGTGTGATCAGTTGAAGGAAGAGGCCAAGAACAGTGAAGAGTCATACTACAGCACAGCCCAAGATGTTAAATCGGACTAGATGATGAAAAGGGGATTCGTGGGATTTTGTCGTGTCAGTAGCAGCGTTACGTGATCTCTGATTTGAAGTTACTTGGTCGGGATCAGATCATCAACGAGATAGCTAGGGACTGGGATGGGATGGGATGGAATGGGATGGAATGGAAGTTAACAAGGGGTCTATAAAGTGTTTTTTTTTTCTTTTTTTTTTTTCTTTTTTTTCTTTTTCTCTTTTTTGTTAGCTTAATCTTCAGGGCTGAGAATTTTGATTCTCAAGTGGTGTGGTTTAACCTTATTGTGCAGATAAAACTCCTAATATAAATATGTATTCTGCTTGTGAAACTTGTTGATTTATTGGGCTATTTTAGATAATCATATTGTTTTTTTTTTTTTTGGTTTCTTGTAAGCTTATAAAAACTACCTAAATCTATATTTGAACATCAAAACTGCCCAAGAAAAGGGAAACTGGAAACAAAATAATCGCTAAATTAAGACGGTAATTTACATGATTTTTCTTGTTATAAGACAGGCAGAAGTTTCCTAAAATTGAAGTGAAATAAAAACAAAATAATTGGATGTTAAAGCATAGCATTTGTTTTCTAAATTCTAAAAGTAGATTGTCTTTAAAGGTGTGTGGACACTTGTGTCCAACTATAGAGACACCCCCTAATGTACTCAAAAGAAGAGAAGAGGCAAAGAAAAAAAAAAAAAAAAGTAATTATGATTTCAAAAGAAACGTATTCAAATATGATTCACCTTTTTCAAACCTTTATTTATGTGTGTATATAAAATTATTACTTTTTACAACTTTGAAATTCTTGTATTTCATATTTTTAAATTCTTGAGTAAACTTTGAAATCTTGTTATTAGATATTTACAAATTAAAAATAATAAGTTAAATTACTATCTTTTGTCAAGGTGTGAAAAGGTTTCTAAATTTTAAGTTAAAAGTGTTGGAGAGATTTCAAAATTCGTTTTGTGTATAATCTTTGAACTTTATAAATGTTTAGTAAATTTTCGAACTACCAACTTTGTATCTAATAATTCTTTGGAATGTTTAATATTTTTAAAATAACTTTATTTATTAGTTACAAAATTGAATTTATTATTATTTTAGAGGCAGAAAATTAAATTTATATTTAATAGGACAGAGTTTTAATTTTATTTCTAAAAGGTCTACAAATTAATAAAGAAAAGCGCCGAACTAGTCAAGGTTCTATTGACACAAATTTGAAATTTTAAGGACCTATTTGACACAAAATTGAATATTCAAGAGCTTAAAGATGCATTTTGAAGTTTAAAAACCAAACATACACAAATTTGAAATTCAAAGACTTATCAGTCTCATTTTAAAGTTCAGAGATCAAATAGATACAAACAAAAGTTATGAGATTAAACTAGTAATTTCACCATACAAATTTTATTATATTTTTATGTTATGATTAAAATATACTAGACCTTATCTCCAAAGCAAACAATAAATAAATAAATAAAATACTAAACTTGTCATAGTTGAGAATAAAAAAATAATAACAATAAAAAAAAAATGTTATTGTGGAGGGTGGTGGTAAATGAGTATTTTTTTTAGTTAAATAATAGGGATATAACAATCAACTTTTGATTCGATAATTAATATCTTTATTTATTGAGTTATATTTGAATTCACGTAATAAATGAATATTATAATAAGATAATATGATATTAAGGTATGATTGGAGGGGTACACAATTTATATGTTGTTTGAGAAATGTGAATTTGAGTTAGGTTTTCAATTACTGGTAATTGAAAAGTAGAAAGAAAGTTGGGGCCAATTTTATTTTGAAGTACAACTAATAATGTTGGATAGATTTTTTTCAAATTACTTTTAAATTGCAATAACTTCTTATTCACATATCTCATGTCAGAGTAGAAATTTAAACTTATAATTTTTAAACAATAATATATATCTAAACAATTGAAATGCGGATTAAGTTAAGCTTTAATTCGAGAAAAATAAATTTATTGAAAAAAAAAGTTAAAATACTATATTTTGGTCTTATTTTAGTTTATATACTTTCAAATGTAAAATTGTAATCAATTCACTTTCGATGAATCTTAGATTTAGTCACTCGGAGTTAATATTTATCGAAATTGGTTATGTGATCATAATAATTTTCATGCAAGAAAATGGATTATGTGAATATATATCTACAATTTATAGTGGAAAAGCTAAAAGAAAAGATCTTTGTTTTTTTAAAAAACAATCAACAATAAACTATTAGTATGAACTAAATTTAAAATTTATTGAAAATATAGGGACTAAAATTTAACATTCGTAAATAAACTAAAATGGAAAAAGTATCAAAGTATTGAATTTAATATTTAATAAATTGATCCTTAAACTTAGGGGTGATATATAGTTAATTAGGTTTTATCAGTTTTGTGATCAACCAAGAACCAATAGAAACCAATCAGTCTTATAAAGAAGCAATCCAAATTACCAACGTTCAATAAAGAACTGAACCAATAGATTGGTTTTTATTTAGTTCAATATGTTATCGGTTGGTTTTTGGTCTTTGGTACCTTTTTTTTTTCCTAATTTTTTATTTTTATTTTTATTTTCACTTTTGTTTTGAATGACAAATTCTTATTAGGTCTATTTCTTTTTATTATTATTATTATTATTATTATTATACATTGAAATTGAACAATTTTGTTTTTTTTCTTGACACTTTTCTAAATAACAAACATAAGTGCACCATAACAATTGATCTTTTTTTTAAGTAACAAAAATAAATGTATCATAATAATTAAAATACTAAAAGATACCTAATGTTAGAGTGTATTTTTTAAGGGGTATATATACCCTCGTTCGATTTGGTTTTAATTGGTTTTTCGAATAAAAAACCTATCTAAACCGATACTTTTTGGTTTTCTCTAAATACAAACAAAGATGTCCAATTTTATTTTAAAAACAAACAAACAAACAAACAAACCAAACTAGTGAATCGGTTTGGTTTGGTTTGGATTTTTGGTTTTTCAATTTTTTTTGTTGCACTCCTACTTAAAGCTTATATAAGTGTTGAAATCTCAACCTTAAACTTTAGAAAGTGTTGCCCTTTTAACCCTCTAATAAATGTTTGCTCTAAATATCGTAAAAATAGTTTTCTCATATGCATTTAATGAATTATAAAATATATGCACAATATGAAAAATGATAAAATTTTAGAGAATACACACATTTGAATCTTTTTTTTTTTTTGAAATTTATGAATTTATAAAGTTGTTCAATGGTTAATTTGTGCGATCAAATTTATTTTGGTGCAAAACTTTATTTTATTAAAATTAAGAGTTCATGAATAGTTTTACATTATTTTATGTTAAGATTAGTGGAGGAATTAGTGTAAATTAAACTGAGGCTAAAGATGATAACACTTGATCAGATTTAGGATCCAATTTGATGAAATTGAAAGTTTATAGTCCAAATCGATTAAAAAAAATATTTGTTTTCCCTCTTAAATAATATTTTTATAACAATTATGGGAATCGAGATGAGATTCCCCACGGGAAAATTTACATTTTAAATAGATTTTTTAAAAAAAATATATTTGTTTTAGATAATTTTCAACACAATTTTTGTTGAAGAGAAGATTATAAAATTTCTTAATGAAAACAACAATATTCCACGTGCAAAGAAATAAGTAAATGTTGGATTCCTATAATTTTTAAAAGTCAGCATTTAAATATTACAAACACCATAGCTTATAGATTAAATGGACATCTCTATTTACAATCATCCAACGTAAACCAACCAATTTGCTTTGGTAATTTGAACCATCACTCCAATTCAACTTCATCATTAGGTTCGGGCCTTGAAAAGTAAAAACTCAAACTTGACTCACACCCAAATTCAAAAACCTAAGACATTGGTTGGGCTTGGATCAAGCCGTCCTAACCTTCCATTGTCAAGTCCATGGGCCAATTCATGAATTTGACTCATTGTATTAAAGTTCAGTTCGAATTTGAGTTGAGTTAAATTGTCTCATTTGATTAGCTTAATGAATATTAATTATTTAATTATTTAAAAATATATATGTATACTTTAGATTTTTTTAATGAAATATTATTAAATTTATTTTGTATTTTTATAACTTCGTCCCGATAAAATTGATTAATATTATAAATTTTTATTTGGTATTTAACTTTTCTTTTATTAAAAAAACATTATTAGTTTTTAATACTTAGAGAAAATTATATGTTAACTAAAAACTAAAAACTATAAAATATCTAAATATAAAATATAATATAGGAAAGCTATACATGTACATACATATTTTAGTTGACCAAATGATTAGTCTATTGGACCAATTCGTATGGTCGATCCAAATATAACTTAAACAACCGGCCCAGTTTTCAAAACAATGATTCATATTTAGTTCAATCAATAAATGAACTGGACCGGTGGATTAGTCAAACGTTAACTATAGGTCGAATGTAGATCGAGATTGGACTAAACTTGGATTCACCTTTGAGCTTTGACCCTATTGACGAGGCTCTCTCCAATTTGTCTTCTTAGTACCTTCACATGACTTTTCATTTTCAAAATAAATAAATTAATAATAAAAATTAGCAAAATGATATTAGTATGGGTTAAGCGATATCTTTATGGGATTGGGCTTGGCCATCCAGCTACTTCTATTTCACATGATATAATTGTTAAGAGAGATTTTTACATAAATCACTATTTTTGGGCTTTTTAAGAATGTCCTTAAAATTTGTATTTTTTCAAGAAAGAAATTTAGTAATTTTTTTTGGACTAATGTACCTTTCCTTTTAGTATTTTTTCTTTCTCGTTTTTGCATTTCTTTTTTGTCTAATTATTAATTATCATTAATGAACCACATTTTTTTTTTGTCATTTTTTATATTTATTTCATATTTACGAGGCTCTTTATCAATGAGAATAGAAAATGTGATTATTATAGAGAGAAAATGCATTTAATTTACCTTTTTTTATTCTTTATCCAATTTTTTTTATGTAGGGTGTGTTTGGATTACCTTTTGAAGTGATTAAATTTGAAAAAAATTGTAGTGCTTGGCAATTCCTCAAAATGCATTTTTTAAAAATGAGTTTTAAAAATAAGTCATTTTCAAGAAATCACTCAAAACCATATTTTAAGAAAAGATATTTTTTAGTGATTGACTGGGAATCCATCTCATTTGTTATGTTATATTGAAATTACAAAAATATCCTTCATACTACTCCTCCTCCTCCAACCTTTCTCCCACATTTGACCTAGCCGAAAATTTCTCTCTCTATGTTCTTTCTCTTTTTTCTCATTTTGTCCAAGAACTTCACTGAGATCTTACATTCGAAACTTCAATTTAAGGTTAGTTTTTGCTTTAATTTGAGATTAGATTTGGATTGTTGTTTTTCTTTTGTGCTAGGATTACTTTTGGTTGTGAGTTTTCTTCTTCTAATGGCGTTTGGATTAGATCGGATTAGATTTTCTTCTTCTTATCGCATTTTGTCCAAGAGTTTTTCTGTTAACGGGAAGTTTCAATTGTGATGAAGGTTTGTCCCTATTTTGATAGTGACGCACCAACGAGAGATAGAGTGAGAGAGAGTGAGAAAGACAACTAGAAAGACAACATTATTATGTAGAATATTTTCATTTAATAAGTACTTTAAACAAGTTGAAAATTATTAAGGGGGAAGTTGTTAGGAGTTTGAATAATAGAGGTCAAGTATCCATATATCCTATGAATTTGGATGGAGTTGGGTTTTTAAAGAAGATTTTATGATAGTATTCAGAAGTATTATATATATATTATATATAATATTGCAAAACTTATGGATGATAATCAAATATAATGGCATGGAATTTTAAATTTTGAACTACACTCAAATACATTTAATTAATACCTTAATAAGTTTTTTAAAATAATAATAACATAATTCACGAACATTAAAAAAAAAAAAAACACGAATGGATAGCATTTTAAATTTTAGTATTTTTTTTTTCCAAAAATATTATTTTCATACATTCTTAAATAAGATCAACTTGATTCAAACGTTAACAATTATAGGGTGCTACTTTTGTACCATTTCAGACAAAAACATCTTCATATTGGCATATTTTTTCAGTTTATATATGTATATAAGAGAAGAAATTAAAAAATCTAGTAATTTTTCCAATGCATTTACCTAAATCTTCCTTAATCTTGTTGGCAAGAGTGTTGATGATAGGATGAAGTAACACTTGTTTAATAAATAAATAACTGATACAATCTATCTATGTATATGTGTGTACAAGTAGAGGTAGGAAAATTCGAACCTCTGATCACTTGGTCAAGGGCAATATGCTTTATCTAATTAAATTATGCTTAGATTGACGATTATATTGAGTTATGTGGATTTTTGTACGTATGACTCAAATTTCACTGTGCACAAAATACCGTTTAACTCAAGTTTTGAAACACAATGAAGAAAACCTTTAGTCGATGTCACAAAGCACTTGCACCAACAATATGTTTTGGAGCAGCCAACACAGTGCTTGTGAAAGAGAGATTGAGGACGAGAGCACGTATGCACGAGTGCATGAGAGTGAGAGTAAGGGAGAAAGAGTACTAGCATGTAAGAGAAACACTATTATATTAGATTAACGGAATGCAAGCGTGAGCATGAGGAAGAAGGAAGAGCATGAGCACAAGTACACGATTATCCATTTCTTATTTTTAAATTATGAGTCAAACAACATTTTGATCGAAAAGTTTGAATCATCTATACAAAAATTTCAGAAAAAAAGACCGTTAATTTCATTCCACCAAAGTTTAAGTGTAAAATTGGTATTGTATCATGTTGAAAGGGAAGTTGCAAAATACAATTAAAATATTTTGTTGATCGAAATTAGTAAATTTCATATGGCATAGTACTTGGTGAATTTTAAAAAATTCAAAGAAAGAATTAAATTTCTTCTAATTTTTTGTGAGCTCATTTCAAGTGTTGTGCTTTATGCAAGCTTATCATTGGGCAGTTTAAACATCCACGAACAGTAAAACTGTAAAATTATATAATGAAAAAAAAGGTTAAAACACGAGACCAAATAAATAAAAAACACCTAACCATTTAAAACATAAAATATATACTATTTAGACTTGTTTTAGTTTATAGAGGTTTCAACTTTTAATTTTGTGTTTAATAATTCATCCAATTTACTACAAGAAATTTTGGTTTTTCCGACGAAATTTTTCCCAACGCAAAAAAATTCGTCGGAAAAATTGGCCTTTTCCGATGGTTTATTTGGCGTCAGCAAAAAATAGCTATGCCGACCCTTTTTCTTTATTTCATCGCGAAAACTATGCCTATCCCGACGAACTTTAGTGAGCGTCGGGAGAGATTAGTTCTCCCAACGCAGAGGGCCACTGTCAATATGTAAAGAAGAGGGAAAATTTTTTACTTCTTTATCTCCCGACAGTATTATAATATCGTCGGGAGAAATGGACTTTACCGATGGTAATTACAATAAAAATACTATCGGGAGAGGTCTTTCTCCCGACAATATTATAATATTGTCGGGAGATAAGAAAGTAAAATTTTTAAAATTTTTTTTGAGAAATGAACTCCCCACGGTATTTTTATTACCGTCGAGAAAAGAGAGCTCTCCCAATGGGGATTTTATTACCATGGGAAAAACAAATTTTGCCCGACGATATTATAATACCGTCGGGAGATAAGAAAGTAAGGAAATGATTTCGAGAAACGGGTATTCCCGACGCTAATAAGAAACTTTTGGGAAAGGTCACAACATTTTCGATGGTTATAAAAATCGTCTGGGAAAGTCACATTTTGCGACAGTAATAAAAAATCGTCGGGAAAAGTGTTTTAACCCTCAACCCTGATTTTCTCCCTGATTTTCTCCTCCACTTCTTCTCTTTCACCCTAGCTAGCCGTTGCACAGACAACACGCCACATTCCATCGTCGCACGTCGGACGCCACCGCCGCACGCCTAACGCCTGACGCTTGACGCCCGACGCTGCACGTTTGATGCCCAACGCCGCACAGCCGACGCCCGACGCCGCAAACCCAACCAACGCCTAAAGCTCGACGCCGCATGTTGCACACGCCTTTCTAAACTTGCCAAATGGTATGCTCCTTTTGCTTTTTCTTCCATTTTTAATTTGTTTCTCTCTTTCTGAGGTTGGATTGGTAAATTTGTGTTGAATGTACTGCAGTATCTTGTGTTCTATGGCCTTTCCATTTGCCCTTTTTATGGATTTGTCTGAAGTGGAGGCTGAGCAAAAGATGCTTCAAAGGGTATGATTTGCCCTCATGTTATGGTGATAAATATTCTTGTTTATGTTATTTATTTACTTATTATTTTGTTTATTTGCATATTGAATGAAACTATGAAAGGTATTTCACGTTTGTTCATGTTTTTGCGTCAATTGTTTATGTTCATGTTTTTGCGTCAATTGTTTTCTGTTTGGGGAAGTCGTTTTTCAACATTACCTACACCTAGTGTTATTTTTCTGGGTTGATGCGAGGTATAAAAAAAAATGAGAAGAGGACTTCTGAAGGAAAATCCTCAAGTTTCTTTCTGTTCCAAAGGATCCATGGAATGACTTTAATGACGTTTCTCCATAAAACTCTAGTCTTCTCCTTCAAAGGCCAACCCATGAGAGCTTAATCCATCAACAATCGCATAGAGCCCAACAGGCACCCGAAGACCAAAAATCATCCTAAAGTAACTCCGAACTTGAGTAGTATATTCAGAATGCAGGAACAAATGGTTGGGAATCCTGAAGCAACCCAAATCTGTAAGCAAAGGTCTTCATTAACCATTCTTATTTTCTGAAGAACAACTTCCATATATCATTGTTAATATTAGTGTATGAGTAAATGTATAATGTTTAAATTTGTATTTTGTAGGTAGCTCGAAGGACTAGCTTCAAGATGGATCTCTCGGATAAGTCATAAAGTTTAGGTTGTAGACATGTAATTTATAGATCTGTAATGTTCAAGATAATTTTAAATGTCATTTTGGTGTTTATGTTTTAATTATGTAATTTTTAAGACACTATGTATTGTTATTTTAGTATTAATGTTATGGAAAAAAATTAATTAAATATTGAATTTAAACAGGTTTGATATTTGATAAATTATATACAGGTTGGATATTTAATAAATTATAAACAGGTTTGATATTTAATAAATTATAAAAATGTAATATAAAAAAATACCTCTCCTGACGCCTCAAAGGATCACATGGCATCAGGAGAAGCACTTTTCCCGACGCTCAACCAACTTTTATCGTCGGGAGAAGGGATATTTCCCAACGCAAACTTATAAGCGTCGGGAGAAAGCGTTTCTCCCGACGCATAACCGTGGGGAGAACGCGTTTCTCCCGACGCTCAACACTTTTATCGTCGCGAGAAGGGATATTTCCCAACGCAAACTTATAAGCGTGGGGAGAACGCGTCTCTCCCGACGCATAACCGTGGGGAGAACGCGTCTCTCCCAATGCATACCCGTGGGGAGAACGTGTCTCTCCCGACGCATAACCTTCGGGAGAATGCGTCTCTCCCGACGCATAACCGTCAGGAGAAAGCATTTTTCCGACGCCGTAAAGCAATCTTTGGCGTAGGGAGAAGTCACTTTTCCCGATGCTAGGTTATGTGCGTCGGTAGAAAATTGGTTGGAGTTTTCTGTCGGAAAATCATTAATCTCGACGGTGTGACTTTTTTCCATCGAAAAAACCTTTTCCCGACGAGGCTATCCCGATCGAAAGCTTCAGGATCTGATCTGTTTAGGCTTAAATCTAAGTGGAATTTGGTTTGGAAGCTCAAAGTGCTACATAGTGTTAAATTGACTGTTTGGAAAATTATCAATCATGTCCTAATAGCACCTGAAATGCACTATCTTCCTCAGCTTAACTCAGGATCATTGTACTATTTAATGTTTTAAAAATGTTATTTTGTAGGTATCAAACTCCTAAAAGGTAGAATCGAGTGTTAGGGAAAAAACAAAGCTAAAATGGACCAATTTGGAGTTCTAATGAAACAATTAGGTCAAAGAAAGGTAAAAAGACCAAAACACCCTTAAAAGATCTCGTCATGGTGCTAAAAACAGCATACAACTGATTTTGACAGTGCCGTGATGCTTCACGCAGATACAAAAACTGCACTTCGGTAATTAGGTCATATCTTTTTATCCGGGAGGTCGTTTTGGGCATATGAGCACACATTTTCTTCATTTTTCTGCCCTCTATCCATCTATAACATTAGTTTTTAGGTTTTCTTTCATCTTATTCATGATATAGAAAAATCCAAGAGTGGACAAATGGGGTGGTGCATCATCTTGCCCGTACTATGATGGGTTACTATAATTTTGTGATAGATATGTAAATCTCTCTTTCTTTTGGCTCTGAAGAAGGTTATATGGATTCTTTTAGGTGGCCTTTTTGGTCCTCCTCTTCCTTGAGTGAGGAGGTTGGTTTTGTGGTTCTCTATAGTTGGTTTCCTTTCAATAATTATTTTTTTTTAAAAAAAAACTTTCAATATTTCTTGTTTGACAAATATGTGAATTTCTAAACATGTCAAAATTAAAAGTTTAGAGAACGATTAGACACAACTATATTTTATTTCTAATAGATCCATTGATTGACATGTAAAGAATTCTTTTCCGAACAAGTGATGTTAAAGTCATGTAACAACATGATCATAGAAAATTATCAAGGAGGCTTTAGACGTTAAATAAAATATTACACGTTAATTATAACAATAATATGGTCTGATATTAAGTAGTAATAATAATAGTAAATAACTATTCCAAGTAGGATCTAGCTTGTGTTAAATATCTCATCAATGACATTCTTTAGTTAGCTCTTGGAATTTTTTTTTAAAATAATGGTTTTTTAAAAAAGAATTCGAAAAATAGGGTGGGGGAGAAAGAATTTGGAAAAATAGGGTGGGGGAGAAAGAATTTTGAAGAATGGGGTTGTGAAATCGTGGACCCGGTCCACGATTTTGTGAAATCGTGGACCGGGTCCACGATTTCCAGGGTACGCTGACACCGGCAGTCTGCATGCAGAGGCATGCAGGGGCATGCATTGACCGAACTCGTGGACGGGGTCCACGATTTCGGTAATCGTGGACCGGGTCCACGAGTTCCACTCTTTAAATTTCCGACCGGCAGCTCCCATTTTCCATTTCTCTCATTTCCACCATCTTCATTTCTCTCTTTTCATTCTTCATTTCTCTCCTCATATCTCTCCTTTCACTCTTCATTTCTTTCCTCCTTTCTCTCCTTTCTCTTATTTCAGTTCTCGTTTGTCATTGTCGCTGTCAATTTTCTTCTTCTTTTCGTTCCGCCGCCGCCGCCGCCTCCACTGCCGCCGCCGCCAGTACCACCGTTGCTACCGCCGCCGCCGCCATATACGTATGCATATACATTTTCCTTTCTAATTATCTTATAAATATGCAATAGTTATATACGTTTTGTTTTGCATGAATGAATAAATTTGTATATGTATACGTTTTGTTTTGCATGAATGAACAAATTTAAATATGTATACCCTATTTTTCAAATTTTTTTTTTAGAATAACATTATTCTTTAAAATACCCCTTTTGCATGCATGAATAAATTTAAAAAATTAAGGTTTTAGTATTGATTATTATTCGGCGTTTATTGTTATAAGAATAATTATTGGTAAATAATATGGTGGAAAATTAGTTATATTGGGTAGTAAACTCGTGGACCGGGTCCACGAGTTTATAATTTTGGGTAGATTTGGACTAATTTTTCTTTTTAACCTTTACAGTTGTAAACGAATTTAAATATGTCGTTTCGTCCAGAAGATTTAGTTATTATTGAAGCTGGAAATTGTGCGGATAGTGACATTGATGTAGAAATTGATGAATTGTTTGGAGAAGAAGGAAATATAGAAAATGAAAATGAGTTGGTTCAGTCGGAGATATTTACACAGATAGAATGGGAAATTACTGATTCAGTTTGTGAACAAGGATCAACCTTGGAGGAAAGGGAAAAATGTACAGATAACTCTAGTATAATACAAAAAGGAATGTTATTTGATACGAAAGAAGACCTACAAATGGCAGTAAAAAAATATTGTGTGACTGAACACTACCAAATATCTGTGGTAGAATCGAACCAAGATATTTGGTATGTGCGATGCAAGCAATGGGATGAAGGTTGTAGGTGGAGGTTGCGTGCATGTCGGCGCAAAATCCATGGGATGTTTGAAATTACTAAACTTGAAGAGAACCATAGTTGTTTATACACAGAATTGGCACAAGATAATGCACAACTTGATTCTAATTTCATGAGCATTGAAATTCAAAATTTAGTTAGAGCTGATCCTAGTGTGCCTGTGGCGGTACTACAAGAAGCACTTAAAAAACAGTACGGATATAACGTCAAATACAGACGTGTGTGGGAAGCTAAGAAAAAAGCTTTGGTTGCAGTCTTCGGTGATTGGGAGAAATCGTATTCAGAACTTCCGTACTGGTTGAGTGCTGCTGTGCACTACAATCCTGGTACACGAGTAGATTGGCATTTTCTCCCTTCTGATGTGCCTGGTAAAACTATATTTGGTCGTGTTTTTTGGGCATTCGGTCCTGCAATTGAAGGGTTTAAGTACTGTAGGCCTTTAATTCAAATAGATGGAACCCATCTTTACGGCAAGTATAAAGGGAAATTGCTCACTGCTTTGTCTATTGACTCGAATGGGCATATATTTCCTCTTGCATTTGCTATTGTTGAAGGGGAAAATACATCTAGTTGGTCATGGTTTTTGTGGGCATTGCGCGAGTATGTTACTGACCGAGAAGGGATTTGCTTAATTTCGGATAGACACAGAGGGATCATTGCAGCAATTAACAACGAGGAAATTGGTTGGGCTGAACCTAAAGCATGTCATCGTTATTGTTTACGTCATGTTGCGAGTAATTTCAATTCCAAATACAAATCAAAGCAACTTAAAGATTTGGTGTTTAGGGCTGGAAATCAACACCAAAGACGTAAGTTCATTCGAAACATGAAAGAGTTAAAGAAATTGAACCCTGAGTGTCTTGAATATTTTTCTGATATAGATTTGAATAAATGGACGCAATCACACGATAATGGGTATCGCTTTGGGTGGATGACAACCAATGCAGCTGAATGTTTGAATGGGGTATTTAAAGGAGCTAGAATGTTACCGATCACATCGATTGTTAGGTTAACATTTTATCGGACAATCTTATACTTTGAACGTCGTAGACAAGAAATAAGTGAAGCACTTGATCGTGGGGACACGTACACAGAATATGCCATGAGAAAGCTTAAAAGGTGGGAGAAACGAGCAACTGCACATACAGTGACGTCAGTTGACAGGGAAACACAAAGTTTTGAAGTTCGAACTGGCATCAGTATGGTTTCTCCCTACAAAGGCCAAAACACACAAGTAGTGTGCCTGAAAGAGGGGACTTGTTCTTGTAACAAGTGGCAGTCGTTCAAGATTCCATGCTCTCATGTAATTGCAATTTGTAATTACATGCGTTTGTCATACGTGCATCTGATTGATGAATACTATAAATTGTCTCATTTAAAGTTATGCTATGAATGTCGCTTCCATCCAATACAGCACCCTGACTATTGGCCAGAGTTATCATTTACGGAAGTGCATCCTAATGCAAACTTATTAAGGGAGCATGGTAGACCCAAAACTTCGCGAATTCATAATGAGATGGATTGGCGCGAGGCAGGCACGAAAGTTCGATGTGGGATATGCAAGGGATCAGGGCATAACAAGCGTACCTGTCCACTCCGTAATTTAGGAGCTTCATCTTCGAGTCATTCATAGTTTAGCAAGCAATGTATTTCGTTTATTTAACATTGTAATGAATTTTGTTTATTAAACATTGTAATGTATTACGTTTATTTAACATTGTAATGTATTTCATTTGTTATTTAACATTGTAATGTATTTCATTTGTTATTTAACATTGTAACATTGCAATGAATTTGGTTTATTTAACATTGTAATGTATTTCGTTTATTTAACATTGTAATGAATTTTGTTTAATTTAACAGTGTTGAATATGGATCCTGGTCCATCTAACCCTGTTCAGCTATATCTTCAAAACACTCACCGATCACAGACAATATGGGATAATGCATCCACTGTGGTACTATGTTGTCGGAGAAGAGAGGCAGTTTCCCAGCATACTATACCGTTCGATGAACGTATAGTGCCTTATCTACAACAGGCCGGTTTTATTGGGGTTGCACAAATTGGATTCATACAGTTGGACTGGCACCTCATTACTGCTTTAGTAGAGCGCTGGAGACCGGAGACCCACACATTTCATATGCCTGGTGGGGAATGCACCATTACGCTGCAGGACATTGCAGTACAATTTGGACTACCAGTGGACGGAGAACCTGTTACTGGTTCGTTGCAGCATGATTGGAAACAGATCTGTGAAGATTTCTTAGGCGTTCGACCACTTGACTTAAAAGACTCAAGGTTAAGTCTCCCGTGGTTAGCGTCTCAGTTTACAGAATTGTCTCCTGATGCCGATGACGTCAGTATACAGAGGTATGCACGAGCATATATTATGCAGCTTATCGGAGGCTTTCTGTTTGCTGACAAGTCCAACACGTTGGTGCACTTAATGTTCCTCCCACTACTGGCCAGTTTTGAGCAAGCTGGTAATTATTCGTGGGGTGGTGCTTGTCTTGCATGGCTATACAGAGAATTATGTCGAGCCAGTCATGCACAAGCTTTGGATATAGCAGGCCCACTGATACTACTTCAAGTATGGGCCTACGATCGATTTAGCATTGTTGCACCACAAGTCCAACTACAACCTCCCGAACATTTCATAGGACGTCCACTCAGTGCCAGGTATTACTTTCTGTATATATTAATTTCTTTGTCAATACAATTAGCAAAGTATTTAATTGTTTTATATCCATGTGATAGATGGAGCGGTGTATTAGCTGCATCTGAACAATCAGCAAACATGTTGCTGGTATATCGCTCAATTTTTGACCGTTTGATGAAAAATCAGGTAATAATAAATATGTTGCATATAACTGAATATTACATATGTTTTTAGGTTCTAATTATTCTTGTACATGGTTTCAGATTAATTGGACGCCATATACACCACACGTTATGTCGTTGTTGCCTGATTACTGTCATGATGGACAAGACATTTGGTTGACGGTCAGCCCACTTATATGCTTTCACATCGTAGAGTGGCATCAACCAGATCGAGTGTTGAGACAATTCGGTATGCGGCAAACAGTACCGACATTGTGTAATACACTCCCTCAACTACACCAAATTGATTTAAGAGGTAAACACGACCAAAACTGGCGTCAAATTCATGCAGAGTATATATCATTTTGGCGTGCACGTCATGGCCGCTGTGCACAAGGAGAAATAATAAATGAGTCGGATGTGTCTAATGATTATTTGTCCTGGTACGACTCTATCACAAGAAGATTTATTACACCTGACGGTGCCTACTATTACTGCATGGTAAGCATCTTATTATGTAGTGTTTTTCAATTACATGCTAAGAATATTCTTTTATACTTATATTTTTTTTTTATCGTGCAGAATAATTTTGTCCACGATGTGCACAATTACTCCTTAGAACACAATTTACCAGAGTTGAGTTCAATGTGTGAGCAAAACATGGTAAATGTTGAATAAATCATTCAACATACAAGGAGGCTCAATGTTGCTGATACTGATCGAAAACGTATTCGTCGTAGACGACAGAGACAACGTGACGAAGGTGTTCCAGAGCAACCCGATGACCAGGAACCTCCCATATTACAACCAGACATTGCATCCGGTTCTGGCCATCAACAGGAATATTATGGACACCATGAATTTCCATCTGTCGTCACCCAACAGGATATCGACGATGTAATCCACCAGCAACAACAAATTGAAGTGCCTGTGCCTCGTCGTGGACAACGTGCGCGAAGAAGACCACCATGTGGCACTTGATTTGTATTTTAAATTTTCTGATTTGTATTAACTTTTTATCTTTAACTAAATGAATTAATGATTTTCCATTACATTTTTAAAAATTAAGAATCAATGAAACTAAACAATAATTGATGAACACAAGTAATAAGCAAAATTTCATTTAAGTGGGTAATTAATTAATTAACTTATTTATCATGGGAAAAAAAAACCGGACGTTTTTGGACGTATCATGAGAAAAGAACGGGGGTAAGAAGTCTTTTTGATCAAAACTCGAACCATAAATACTATCTGAAATAGTGAAGGGTGCTTGATAATATTCCATTCCTTGAAAGCCTGTGAATACTAGAGCTGAAACGGTAGCTACTAAAGCGTAAACTGCTCGTTCCTCCTTCCCCGTGATTATAGCATGATAATTGGTGTGATTATGACATTTTTATGGGGCATAAATCGTGGACCCGGTCCACGAGTTTGGTCAACACTCGTGGACCGGGTCCACGACTTACTTACATGAGAATGACCACGAAAAAAATTTATTGAAATCGTGTACCCGGTACACGATTTCACCACCCCAATTTACAAATTATTTTCCAAACCACCCTACTTTTGTCATTAGTTTCTAAAGCACCCTATTTTTCGAATTTTTTTTAAAAATAACATTATTGTTTAAAATAACCCTAGCTCTTGATATGATCTACATTTAAAAGAAAAAGTAAGTGACTAAATTAAATTTTTTTATGTATAACACAAAAACTTAACTCAGAAAAGAAGAAACGCTAATCAATCATAGTGAATGACTCACTAACATATAAATATATTCAATCATAGTGAATTATGACTCACTAACTTGAGCACATTCAATGACTAATACCTCTCTAATTTTTCTACTTTTTAATTGTTTTAGGTTCAAATCTTCCTCTTAATTTTGTAATGTAAATTCAAAGTCAACAATAACATTCCACACCTAGTTCATAAATCATAATAGAAGATCACAATAATAATTTATAAATTTCTTTATAAATAAATCAAAAGAGGAAAATAGTTCAATAACAAGTTTAATTAGTCCATGAAGTGTGATTTAAAAAATTCTTGAACTTTAAAAATAGTCTAATAGGTCTGTATGAATTTTTAACTTTGTATCTAATAAGTCCATGAACTTTAGAAATGTCTCTCAAATTTTAAATTATATGTCTAATAGGTCAAACCTCCTTAACCTATTTGATGTTTATTAGAGTCTTATTAAACATAAAATTTCATTTATCTTTTAATGAATTAGTAAATTCTTAAAAATTTCACCAAAATAGTATAATTCAACTAACATGAACTTGTATTATCAACCTCAAAGTCATATGTGTTGATTCCCCCACCCCACATATTTTTCTTTTAAGAAAAAAAACTTAAAAATTTCAAATGAAAAGTTTTAGGACTTATTAAACATTTTTTTTCAAAAGTCCAAGAACATTTTAGACAACTTTAAATGTTTAGGGAATAAACTTATAATTTAGCTAATTAAATTATCTTTAACTGAGAACCTAAACATTCAATTTTATGCTTAGCAGGTCTATAATTTATTTTTATTTTTATTTTAAATAACATGGAGTAACCCAATGACTTATTAAACATAAGATTGAAAATTTATGGACCTATTTAACACAAAATTGAACATTTAAAGACCTATTAAATACTTTATAAAATTATGGATCAAACAAGTACAAATCTAAAAATTTAGATATTAGTATAAATGTCCAAAAGCTAGGGGCTAGGGAACCTGGACCCCTTGAATGGGTGAAAAACTTCGATCGATTAAGGACTATGATTCTTTGTCTAGGTTACCTAGGTTGGTTTCTCTCGTGCTAGTTGGTCTGATAAGTTATAATGTTTCTCCTAAATAGATTTGGAAACGTGATCCTAAAAAGATTAGATCATAGCAACCTATAAATAAGCCATGAATACTGTGTAATCTATTTTATTTTTTTGGCAAGGTTATTATTCTCTCCATATAATCAAATTTACTGTTAATTAGTAACTCTAATTAGATTTACCATTTATAAAAATGTTATTATACATTTCAAATAATTATTTAAATTAAAATTTAATTTTTGAATTTATTATAAATTATAGTTGAAAACATGGAATACAATTTTTTTTTTTAATAGATAATTTACTCCTAAAATCATAATTGAAGCAAAGAAAATAGAAACAAGATACGTCCTTCCCAACAACTAAAGACAAGTAGACAAAGAGTATGAACAAACCAACTCCAAAAGAAGTGAAAATATAAAAATAAAATAAAAATAAAAATACAAATAAAAATATCCAAAACCAACCTCCCTCAAGGCGCGTGAATTCCACGCTCCCCCTTCCATCAAATCAAAATTTCTCCATAGCCTCAAAACTTCACAGAAACAAACAGTCCCCTGTTCTCCCCTTCCTCCTCCGACCTTCCCCCTCACATGGCCCCATCATGTCCCCTTCCCTTTCTTCTCTCTCCTTCGCCGTCTTTCATAATCTCCTTTTTCTCTCTTCTTTCACACCCACTAACCCATTTGTTCACATCCGCCCTTCAAATCTCCCCATGCTGTTCTGTTTCTAAACCTCTTCTCTTCCACCGTCAATGGCGGACTCCGACGACCCCACCGCCGCCGCCGCCCAAGCTGTCCACCGCCGCTACGAAGGCCTTCTGATGGTCCGCACCAAAGCCCTCAAAGGCAAAGGCGCTTGGTACTGGTCTCACCTCGAACCCCTTCTGCTTAAAAACTCCGACACCGGCTTCCCTAAGGCCGTCAAGCTCCGATGCTCCTTATGCGACGCCGTTTTCTCCGCTTCTAACCCTTCTAGAACCGCCTCCGAGCATCTCAAGCGAGGCACCTGCCCTAATTTCAACTCTCCCTCCAAAAACCCTCTTGTTTCTATTTCCCCTGCTTCTCGTAAGCGCGCCGCCGCCGACAACGATGGTGGCGACTCGTTTTACGACATTCCGCCATTGACGGTGGTGGATCCGTCGGGGGTTTACGGCGGTTCGTTCTCGCCGTTTCAACCTCAGCAACAGAACCAACAACAACCGTTGTTGCTGTTGTCTGGTGGGAAAGAGGATTTGGGGGCCTTAGCTATGTTGGAGAACAGTGTGAAAAAGCTTAGAACTCCAAGAACTTCACCTGGGGTTTCATTAAACAAGGATCAAATTGATTCTGCGCTTGATTTTCTTACGGATTGGGTGTTTGAATCATCTGGGTCAGTCTCAGTTTCGAGTTTGGAACATCCAAAGTTCAGGGCGTTTTTGAATCAAGTCGGTTTGCCTTCGATTTCATCGAGGGATTTTGCTACAGTTAGATTGAATTCTAAATACGAGATGGCTAAAGCTGATGTTCATTTGAAAATCACTGATGCTATGTTCTTCCAAATCGCTTCTAATGGGTGGAAACCTCAAAACAAAGAGGAAAAAACTATGATTCATATGGCTCTGAACCTCCCAAATGGGACTAGTTTGTATAGAAAAACTCTTATTGTTGGTTCTTCTGTTCCTTGTAGATTTGCTGAGGAAGTGCTTTGGGATACAGTTTTGGATGTTTGTGGATGCAGCAAGGAGAAATGTGTTGGGATTGTAGCAGATAAGTTCAAGGGAAAGGCACTGAGGAGCTTGGAAAATCAGCATCAATGGCTAGTTAATCTTCCATGTCAGTTTCAAGCTTTCAATAGTTTGGTTAAGGATTTCACTAGAAAGCTTCCACTGTTCAAGAAAGTAGCTGAAAACTGCAAAAGGGTAGCTCATTTCTTCAATTTTGAGTCTCATATCAGATCAATCTTCCATAAGTATCAGTTGCAAGAATGTGGACATACTTGTTTGATAACATTGCCCAACTCTGAAAGTGAGGAAATGGGAGCTATGACACTCTTTGGAATGGTTGAGGACTTGCTCGAGTCCGCTTCTGCGATACAGTCAGCTCGGGTCGACGAAGCGTTCAAGAAGATGTTGATTGAGGATCCTACTGCTAGAGAAGTTTCTCACATAATTGGGAATTCTGAGTTTTGGAATGAAGTAGAAGCTGTGCATTGTTCGATCAAATTGGTTAAAGACATGGCTCAAGAGATTGAAACAGAGAAGCCATTGGTTGGCCAATGCCTTCCACTGTGGGAAGAATTGAGAGAGAAAATGAAAGATTGGTGCAAAAAGTTTCACATCTCAGAAGAATCAGTAGAGAAGATAGTTTCAAGGAGGTTTAAGAAAAACTACCACCCGGCTTGGGCTGCAGCGTTTGTGCTCGATCCACTCTATCTGATACGGGACAACAGCGGGAAGTATCTCCCCCCATTCAAACGCTTGACAACCGAGCAAGAGAAGGACGTTGATCGCCTTATAACTCGGCTCGTGGTTAGGGAAGAAGCTCACATTGTACTAATGGAGCTGATGAAATGGAGAACAGAAGGGCTTGATCAAGTTTATGCAAGAGCTGTGCAAATGAAGGAGAAGGATCCCATTACAGGTAAATTGAGAGCTGCTAATCCACAAAGCAGTAGGCTTGTTTGGGAAACTTACCTAACTGAGTTCAAATCATTGAGAAAAGTTGCAGTTAGGCTCATTTTTCTTCATGCTACTTCATGTGGATTCAAAAGCAATGGCAATTTTGAAAGAATGGTGTGTTCATATGGAAGCTCAAGAGCTGCAATTGAAGGTGTTAAGAAGTTGGTTTTCATTTCAGCTCATTCCAAGCTAGAGAAGAGGAATTTATGCAGCAATGGTAACAACAACGATGAAAACGACGACGATATCAGGTTGTTTGCAGCGGTAAATAGTGAAGATGATCTGCCAAGTGAGGCTGATGGGTCATCTTCATTGTAACATCTTTTTTTCTGAAACTTAGTTTCATAACATTTTTTCAACAAAAAATGAAGTATAGAACTGTTGTACTGAAAGTAAAGTTTTCCATTTTTTCATATAATACTATAATCTATGAAAATCAGTTGGTGGGACACACTTTACCAAAATAAAGTCCTCTAATAATTATGAGAAGAAGTAGGATATGTTATGCACTTTTTTTTTTCTTTTTTTCTTTTTCTCTCTTGTTCTCCATCTGTTGGCAATTCCTTCTTTCACTTTTTTGAAATATTGAGTTCACTTGAATGGAGTGATATGAAATCAATTTATGTTCTTTCACATTTGATAGGGGTAAGATTCAAGAAATTACTAGATTTTCTTTCTCCATTACACCTCTAGACTTTCAAATTTTTTTCTAAAAGTTTAAGGGTTTATATATATATATAATTTAACCTTTTTGAATTTTGTTAATCTTGTGAAAAAGATGACTTAAATGGGATAATTTTATTGAATAAAATAGGTAAAAATGAGCATAGTTGACTTTTGAGGAAAAAGTTTATAGACCTAGGACCAAAGTCATTAATTGAGGGTTGCTTTTGAATGATACAAAAAATAAAATATTGAAAAGCTAAGGTAGGCCAATATGTTTTTTTTCCTTTTTTCTTTTTGTGTAAGGAAAAATTGTCTAAAACAATAGTTATTGAGACAAGTAAATCATCGTAGATATTAAGGTAATGAGCAGTAGGGCATCAATTACTTGTGGTTGTCGTGGTCGTCCTATAAAGAACAATACATATTGGATGGACAAGATGACATTAGTTGAAAGTTATTGATATATAATATGGTATCCTTTAACTTTGGGTTAAACGGTTTTATATAATTTACAACTCAACGAAAGAAAAAAGAAAAAAGAAAAAAAAAAAAACTATCATTGTTAGAGAGAAGGTTCAAATGTAACATCAAATAGTTACTTTATTATAGGAGATAATTTTAAAAACTTTGGAACGTATCAAAGTGGCTTTTGAGAAAATGAAGGACGATTTTTTTTTTTTTTTTTTTAAAGAATGGTCTTTTAAAAGGTCACAACTTGGTGGGTAGAGATTTTTTATTGGAAAATTATCTTAAATGACAAAACTGTTGAAAATATTTAAAATTAATAGTAAAATACAAAATGTATCTGCCATAGACTACAATAGACACTGAAATTCTACTATATTTGTAAATATTTTGGTTCCTTTTTCTATATTTGAAAATAACCTTTTTTTTATTTGTTATTTGTTATTATTATTTATTATTATTATTTCTTTTGTCTAATGTGCTTTGGGATTAAAGTTTCAAAATGTTCCACTTTTACTCCTAAATTTTGAGTTTGATTTCCATTTAGGGTGTGTTTGATTACCTTTTGAAGTGATTAAATTTGAAAAAAAAAATCGTTTTGAAAAAAATTGTAGTGTTTGGCAACTTTTCAAAATACATTTTTTAAAAATGAGTTTTAAAAATAAATCATTTTCAAGAAATCACTCAAAACCAGATTTTAAGAAAAGAAATTTTTTAGTGATTGATCGGGAATCCATCTCGGGAATCCATTTCATTTGTTATGTTATATTGAAAATACAGAAATAGGCTTCATACTACCCCTCCTCCTCCAACCTTTCTCCTACATTTTGACCTAGCCGAAAATTTCTTCTTTAGGTTCTCTCTCTTTTTCTTATCTTGTCCAAGAACTTCACTAAGATCTTACATTCGTAGCTTCGATTTGAGGTTAGTTTTTGCTTTAATTTGAGATTATATTTGGATTGTTGATTTTCTTATGTGATGGGATTTCTTTTGGTTGTGACTTTTCTTCCTCCCATTGTAACCTCCTAAATTTTCAGGTAATTTGTTTTTTTTTTAATTAATTATCTTGAATTATTTGGTTAGTTGTTTGAATTTTGGAGGCTTAATTGGATTATGTTGAGAAAATGAGTAATCGTGATAAAAGATTTGGATTTAATTCAATTAGTGAAAAATTGAATTTATTTGAGGATATTTAAAAGTGGGATTCAACACGAGTATTCTGAATTTGGTGAGATTTAAGAACTTGGTTAATTTAAGAAAATATGAGAATAAGTTGGAATTGAATTTAAGCTGGAGAATTGATTTATTAGTTAAATAAATTATTAAGCGGTAGCTGGAAAATAAGTTGTGTTTTGGGTAAAGGAAAAGGAAAAGGAAAAGGGAAATATATATATATATATATAAGGTTTTGGAAAAGGAAAGGCCAAGGGAAAAAGAATTTAAAGAAGTATATATATATATATACTTAAGCCAATATGTCGGTGGGTTTTGGTCTGCCATTTGCAAATCACTGCCCAATTGCTCTCCCTCCATTCAGCTTCACCAGCATCATCCCTTTTCGTGGGTTACGCTGGGATTTCAAGATTTGGTTAGGCCAGGACTGTTTTGATTCAAACTTCCAAGGATTTTGGAAACGGGAAGCAAGTTG
The DNA here is from genome assembly GCA_030954485.1 of Citrullus mucosospermus. Taxonomy (NCBI): domain Eukaryota; kingdom Viridiplantae; phylum Streptophyta; class Magnoliopsida; order Cucurbitales; family Cucurbitaceae; genus Citrullus; species Citrullus mucosospermus. The sequence goes on along the minus strand of CM062064.1, from coordinate 3,729,448 downwards.
TCCAAGCGAGTAAAATGGTCCATTTTGGTTGGACCCGTTGTCTGAAGTATGGAAGAAGATTGTGTCTTAGTTGCATCTTGGATAAGATTATTTGGTTTAATTGTTGAGTAAATTGTATTTGGAATCCAACCTAAGACTTAATTTGAGTTTTGATTTACATTTTAGGGTTTTAATTTAAGAATTTTGTGAGAATTGGTTGCTTGGTTAGCTATTTGTATCTGGTCTCAAGGTAAGTAATCTTACTACTATAACCGCTTTTGAGCCAGATAATTGTAAATAATTTTGAATGATTTGCTTAATTTGGGTGAAATAGAGTTGCTTATATCTAGAATCGTTTTTATAAGTACAATATATTAGCACATGTTTGATATGGTTTATGATGTGAACTTACATAAGCATTTTTAGAGAAAATTGACGATTTACCCTCCTAATGCTACTACGATGTTGGAAATCGACAAGTTTCCTGCTACGATACCGAAAGTCAACAGGTTTCCTACTACGATACTGGAAGCCTACGGGTTTCCTACTACGTTATCAAAAGTCTACGGGTTTCCTGCTATGTTACTGGGTGTCGACAGCTGCCTTGCTATATTTGTGAGCCTTCGGGTCACTAGATGTGTGTTAGGATGGGTTAAATTGCTCACTAGATAGCCATCAAGGATTAGTAATTTATGCATGTCCCACTAGTATGATGCACTTATTGGACATAAGTGTTTAGTCTGACCCCGGTAGTGGAGTTACTTACTGAGTATTTTATACCCATTCTTTTCATGATGGGAGAAAACTTTGACCGTGCCATTGGATATAAGAGATTTCATGTTTTCATTTTTAAGGATTTTGGTTATGTCATTTGAATCAAGAATTTTTTTATTATTATTATTTTAAAATTTCTCATGGTCAGATGTTTATTTGGGTTTTTTTTTATTATTATTAAAACTGTACAAGGGGTACCCGATTAAAGATTTTCAGTTATTTGAATTTTGCAAAAGATATTTATTTTAATCAAAAAGTTATTTTGATTTTTGTAAAATTATGAAAATGAGTTGTTTTAAATATATGCATGCATATAGTGACGACGTGGTTCAAATCCTAGGGAGTCGGGTCGTTACACCCAAGTACCAGAGAGGAAATTGCTGTGAGAACAAAAGAAGTGAACCTATGCGTCAAGACCATGTGAGAAGAAAAAACATATACAGACGCTTGGGCAATAGTTGTCGTGTCAATATGCAAAATGATTACACGTTATCAGATCATGGCAGAACCAATGGGCTGATGATGTGAAAAGTCTGCGCAGCAGGGCATGAAATTTAATGCAAAGGTGTTAGAGCATCATGAGTTCACCTTTTCGACACCTATAAATAGCCCATAGCTTCTCCATTCAAAAAGAGGAGAGAAAGAAGTTCAGGAGGCGAAAACTCTGCACAAATTCTCCCTCACCATAACCAGCCTCCATTTCAAGCTCTTCTGTGAGAAGGATTTTGAGAATTTCCAGAGTCATCTCCCAATGAGTGAGAACCTTCATCCTATGCCATTTATGCATTAGATAGCAACCATCTCAAGACTCTATGAAGCAAGACATTGCCTGTGGCAGCTTGACGTTTTCCATTTTTGTTCTATCTTCATTTCCCTTCTTCTTACTTATACTTTGTTAATGACATTCGAGAGAATGATTTATTTTCTTAATATAAGTTCGATTGACGATTATCTTCCATTCATTTACATATTAAATACTTTACACCATGTTGCTTGAATGTTGAATGAGTTAGCTGTTAGAAGCTAGTTTTTCTTAAGCAATACTAATTATGTTACATCTTGATTAATGCATATCATTAGCTTGCATAGCTTTGTCTGACAAACAAATTTAACAAGCACGACTGTCTAGCTTGAGAGAGTAGATGGTTAATCTTTAGCATTTATCAAGATTAGTTGAGGTTTAAAGATGTAGTTCATCTTTTGCCAACGCAAACTTACCATGCGTCTTAGAGATAAGATTAATGTGGCGTCGAAACATCGAGAGATGGATTCTCAAACCCAAAGTTTGTAGGTATATAAATATACTTAGATATGCTTAAGTAACAACTAGCTCCTGCATTAACTTTATTATTATCGCATAGTTCCACCGTCATTCTCAACGCATGCTATTTGACTCTAAATGACATTTGACTAACATTCTCCACTTCCACCTCACATTGTTAATTGTAGGAAATTTTATTTATTCTTTATGTGTAGTTTTAGGTACATAAAACTCTTGAATATAATACATGTATAGTCACCGCCAAGTTTTTGTATCTAGTCTCAATGCTTAATTTATTACAAATCCCTATGTTCGACCCTGGACTCACCAGGAAACCTATAGAAGCTTACACTTGGGCTTTTATATAGGAAAACTTGCTAATTAATGATCATACTTGATTAATTCTTGACGCAAACTTTGTACTGAAATTATAACATCTAATCCACTTTATGAGCAACAAGTTATGAGCCAACAACGCACCAGCGAGAGGGCGAGAGATAGAGTGGGAGAGAGAGCGAGAGCTACAACGAGAGAGAGAGAGCGAGAGCGGGTGAGAGATGCACAATTGAGAGAACAAATTTAAGATGCACAATTGAGACAACATTTGATGTTTGGAAAAATAAATGGAAAATTGTTCGGTAAATGCATAGGTTTTCATTCGACAAACAAGTAAAAATTGTTGTTGCTTCAATGACTCTCCATAACTTTATAAGAGTTCATTCAAAAACATATTTTGAGTTCAAGTGTAACGACCCGACTAACAACTATCTAATCGGACCATTACTCAGTGCATGCAACAATTTGTAGAAACGACACTATGCAGAATGGTAAAGAAGGAGCAATGTTATTCATGAAAATTACTACTTGTTTTCATTCAAGAAATCAACGCAATAACAAATAAATGAAATTTTGGTTCGGGGTACCCCTAAGGAAACTATAAAAGAAACTTCATGAATGGAACTTAACATAAACAAATAAGAAAGACGAGTCTCAAAACATGACTAGATAGTTTGGACAAAAGAAAATCTGATACAAAACATGAAAAATTATGCTGAAGCTACTACGGGTCCCGTGATGCCATCAAGGATTCTTTTTGTCATTCGCAGGCACATTCCTTCCTTTACCTGAAAAATATATAAGAGGAAAGATGAGTAATTATATTACTCAATAAGTAACCCCACTACCGAGGTCGGGCTAGGCACATATGTCCAATAAGTGCTCCAAACATGTGGGACATGCATATCTATCATACATCATACTTCTATAAAGGAATGGTTAGACCCGCCCCACCGTTGGTCATGGATGCCCACCAACCTCTAGTGAGTCCCGAAGGAGACACTTACCTCTGGTGATCCCGAAGGAACACAAACCTCTGATGTACCCGAAGGATACAACCTTTGGTGAACCCCAAGGAACACAATCTCTGGTGAACCCAAAGGACCACTCTGATGTACCCGAAGGATACAACCTTTGGTGAACCCGAAGGAACACAATCTCTGGTGAACCCAAAGGACCACATCCTCTAGTGATCCCGAAGGAACACAACCTCCGATGGACACCCAACCAACGTAGGGGAGTAACAACTACTTATCATACACGATCAATAAAGCTCATAATCATTCCATAACATGGATTCATACGCTATCAGTAAAGTTCATAATCGTTTTACAACATAGATGTATACACTAACGGGCACATATAACTTTAAGACATGGAAATCACATATAAGCAAAATATCTCAAATTGGCTCTAGGAACCTACTACATCATAGCAACTAAACGTACGGCCCAAAGGCGGTTCAGGTAGTAAGATTACTTACTTGAGTGTTGATCCATAAGGCTAACCACACCGCAAACTCTTGCACAATTCTTGAATAAACTGGGAGTACAATTCCCCTAACTCAACAAGCGTAACCCGTCATAAGTAAATTCAAAGTTCATTCGAGAGAGTCCTTACCCAAATGTGGCTAAACTCGCAATTTCCTCCAATCCTACGAACCAAAGTAATTGCCGACCACCTATCAAGATTTACCAATTAATTCATATTCCTAAAGATTTACCGAACTACGCCACTATCCTACTCGGGTTCGAGATATACACCTAGGGAATATTGATCCGGTGACTGACGATCAGGCGAGTAGTTCGTTGTAGCCGAGAGCGAGATTCTGAGCGAGAGAGTGAGAGAGCGAGATTTTGAGCGAGAAAGCGAGAGAGCGAGAGTCTGAGCGAGAGAGCGAGATTCTGGGCGAGCGACTTCTGGGAAAAGTAGAATCCGTCGAGGCGAGCGGCGACTGAGAGACAGCGGGAAACAGAGGTAAAGAGAGAGTGTGGCGGTGGAGAGGGAGAACAGGAAAGGGGCGAAAGAGAGCGGCGGCGGATAGGAAATTGGGAAGAGGAAGAGAGAGATTGGCAGCGAAGAGGGAGAGGGAAGAGGAAGAGATTTTTATTTTCTTCCTTTTTTTTTAATCTACACGCAAACCGATGATTTATTTATAATAAACCCTAATTCCTTATCTTCTTTAATTCCATTAATTTCCACCTTTATCCTTTCCCCAAACAAAATAAAATCTCCTTAATTTAATTCTCCAACCCAATCAAATCTACCTATTTTTTATTTATTTATCCCAAAAATAAATTATCTCTTGCCAATTTCAAAAATTTACTTAAATCCACCTAAGTCTCACCAACCACTACAAATATCAATTTTAAAACTTAATTCCTTAATCGAAATTAACTTATTTTTTACTACCGAAAATTAAATTTCTCAACTTCCAATTAATCCCCAAATGATGCAAGATGACTTAAATTAACTTAATAAGAGAATTTACCTCAATGATTTGGGTTGTCACATCAAGCCTTATGATGACGACGAGATGCTACTACCTTCAAATGATGAAAGAAATCATGAGGACACCAATGAAGAACATGGAGGTTTAGTTTGTGAAATGGAGATGAATGAAGAACATGATCTAATTGCACAACTTCTTATGTCTAGTTGGTATTATATTGTCTATGAAAAATTATTATTATTTATGTTTTATTGTTGGAGACCAGTTATATTTTTTATGCTTATGTATTTACATTTCAAGATATTTGTGCTTCTAAAATTGAATTGTCCAAAAAAAATTAATACAAAAAATAAAATTAATGTTTAGTTTTAACTTCAATAATTTCAAGTTTCTAAAAAAAATTAATAATTTCAAGATAACATGCGATTAATAATTATATGTGTTTCTTTATGAAATTAGTTCATAGTGTTTAATAATCCTTTACGGTAATTTAACTTATATGTAAACATTTTTTGTATAGGACAAACCAAACAAGGTTATGTATATAAATACTTATAAAAAGATCTAACCAAACGTTTAAGTGTTTAAATTTTAAACTCATTTTATAGAAAATACTTTTTAAAAAATGTATTCTTAAAAAACACTTTTTTTCATAGACAATCCAAACACACCCTTAGTTTTTAGGTTTCAAAATGTTTCATTTTTATACTTGAGTTTTGAGTATTGTTTCCATTTGGTTTCTAGGTTTTAATATTTTACACTTTTACCTTTTAAGTTGCACAATTTGGTCTTTGGCATCAACTTTAAATTAATTAATTTAAAATGAATATGAAGCAAAAAAAAAAAAAAAATTCAAATCAATTTTAATAGAGATGAAAAAATTAGTGAAAACTAATTATTTATAATTCTTTTAAATTAATTAATAGATATTAAAATTAAGGACAACTAAAGGTGAGTATTTAATACAAATAAAATTAAGGTCAAAGATGTAAAACTTGAAATCTAATGACCAAATTAAAACAAAACTCAATACTTAAGAGTAAAAAAAAAACAACAATTTTGAAATTTATGGTGTGCTTGGAATACATTTTTAAGTGTTTAATTTAAAAAATAATTCATTTTGGAAAAAATCGAAGTATTTGACAACTAGTCAAAATAGATTTTGGAGTGTATTTTAAATCGTTTTTATCAAAAGGGTTTAAATAAAAATGATTTTTTTGAAAAACACTTTTTTACAAGTCAATCCAAGTTTGTTGTTTAAACTTCAAAGACCAAAAGTATAATTTTTTTAAAAAAGTAAAATTAAATTAAGAGTTCAAAAGAAAACACATTTAAAAGCTTATGAGCAAATACAAAAGTAAAATTTGAAGAAAACATCACCCAATTTATTTTTATTTTTATTTATTATTATTTTTTTTTTCTTTTTTTAAAAAAAGGAAACGAGTCCCTTCATTAAAGTAATGGAATGAGACATACAAGGATTACTTTAATGAGACATACAAGGATAAGGGATACAAAGATAATCTAATCTAACGGATCAGCGAGTGCACCCAAACATCTCAACTAGGTTGACACCCACTTAACACTCTCATCATCTCCAAAAACATTTTCCAAATTAATGGGTCATGGCTCTCCTATCATACCACTCACAAAATCCATGTACTTTCTTTCACTTGAGTATTTCTTGAATCTTACATTTGGTTATGCTTAAAACTTAATTATGTAATTAGAACAAATATCACTTAATTATGGAAGATAATCAATAACTTTAAGAAGCTTTTTAAGATATACTTGAGTGTAAATCATGTGTATAGGTTTCCTCGTGTGCAAACATAATCATATGGTTGAATCTTATGCATCCATGTGAATTAGTAAATGGGTTAATGATTTGCTTTGAAATTTGTATTTTATTTTTTAATTTTGATCTTTTTATATTGTTTGAAATTGTGGCTCATTATGCTCAACATTTAATCATTATTGTTCCAAGCTAAAAAGATTGAGCTTATAAGTTGTTATTTGACCTTTTGTATGTATATAGTTTTTTATTGAATCGTATCTTATCCCTTCACAAGTTATTCCATTCAACTATTGAAGAACTTCGATGGAAAAAGCATAGCTCATTAGTTAAGACATCTGGATTTTTTTTTTAAAATAACAATAATAAATTTGATAGATTTTTCTCTTCATTTATAGTTAGCTTTAACTACAAAGTTCTTTGTCACCTAATTAAGTGAAGATACCACACATTTTTCTATAATGTTTGAAAATAATTACAATGGGTCGATGCAATAATAATACAAAAAAAATAAACAACATCTTTGTTCCTAAATTTTCATGAAAATAATGTTGAGTTTGTTTGGAAAAATATTAGAAGTGCAGTTTGTCTCACATTAGAAAAATTGAAGAAAGTGATAGACTCCTACCACTATAAAAGGAACCCATGTCTTTGGTTTTAAATTGCTTCAATTAGAAAAACTTTAAGCATAATGTGCGAACTCTAATTAAATTCCTTTTGTATTTTTTAGAGTGGGAAAAAAGGTGTGAGTAGCCAGAAGTTCCGAGAGAGCGCTATTGTAATTGGGGTCGGGAGAGAGAATTATTTTTCACATAGTGAATTTTTTGGTTCGTGGTTTTTTTCTGAATTGGGAGTTTTCTAAGTAAATTCTTGTTGTAAAGACCCGACTTACTCAACCTAATCGGACCATTACCCAATGCATGAGAAATTCAAGAAAGACACTAAGCTGACTAGTAAAGGAGAAACAATGCTTTTCTACGGAAAATTTCTATTTTATTAATTCAAGAAAACAATGCAAAACATATATATAAAATAAATTTTGGTTCGGGGTACCCTTAATAAAATCAATAAAATTCATGAAAAGAAATCCACATATCAAATAAAAGATGAGTCTCAAAACCAACATTGGACAATTAGACAAAACTCAGAAAACATGAAATACTAAGCGGAAGCTACTACGGGTCCCGTGATGCCATCAAGGATTCTTCTTGTCATTCGCCAACACGTTCTTTCCCTTACCTGAAAAACATATAAGATGAAAGGATGAGTAATTAATTTACTCAGTAAGTGACCCCACTACCTGGAGTCGGGCTAAGCACCTAAGTCCTTTAAGTGCATCAAACATAAGGCATACATATCTAACATACTTTCATAGAGAAATGGTTATACTCGCCCTACAGTTGGTTATGGATGTCCACAAACCTCTAGAGCCCCGAAGGAAACTCTTACCTCTGATGATCTCGAAGGAACACAACCTCTATGTACTCGAAGGAGCACAACCTCTGGTGAACCCGAAGGAACACAACTTCTGGTGAACCCGAAGGAACACAACCTCCTGTGAACCCGAAGGAACACAACCTCCTGTGAACCCAAAGGAACACAACCTCTAGTGCACCCGAAGAAACACAACCTCTAGTGAACCCGAAGGTACACATCCTCTAGTGAACCCGAAGGAACACAACCTCCTGTGGACACTCAACCAATATAGGGGAGGCAACTCTACTCATCGAACATAAACAATCAAATTCATACTCGTGCCATTCCATGGATTCATACATTAAAATATTATACTGTTCATAACATAACATGGCATAGGTTTATGCATTAATAGGCACAGACAACTTTTAGACATGGGAAACTTATACATGCATGCTATATCATAAGGGCTTTGGAAATTTCTACTTTTAGACATGGGAATCTCATACAAGCATGCTATATCATAAGGGCTTGGTAATTTCCTACTTCATGGCAACTAAACGTGTGGCCCGAAGGCGGTTCAGGTAGTAAGATCACTTACCTGATGATTGATTCATAAAATAACCACACTGCTTCTCTTGTAACAACTCCTGAATAAATTGGGAACAAAATTCCCCCAACTTAAGTTAGTCTACAAGTCTAGTCTATCATGAGCAACCTAAAAATATTTGTCCGAGGGAGTCCTTACCCGAACGTGATCTAACTCGTAGCTTCCTCCGATCCTATGGACTAAAATAATTGCCGAACACCTATTAAGATATATCAAATAAATTCGAAATTCCCAATTATCCACCCAAAATATATGCAATTAACCCACTCAGATTGAGATACTCACTTAAGGGTACTGTTCTGGAAGGACAAGAAAGGAACCGTTGCCGAGAGCCAAAAATCCGAGTGAGAGCGGAATTTAAGCGAGAGAGCGAGAGCCAAGAGCGCGGGAGAGCGAGAGGCAGCGAGAATCGGCGAGAGAGCGAGAGTCCAAGGCTTGCGGCGACACTAGGCGCAGGGAAGCGTGAGTCGAGCGGGAGAGCGAGACAACGAGAGCACGAGAGAGCGGGAGCCAGCGAGAGAGCGATACCACGAGAGTGTTAGTGCGATTGGCGCGGGACACGTGAGGCGAGGGGGAGAAAGTGAGAGCGGGAGAGCGAGACAGGCAGCGAGAGCCGAGAGGCCGACAGCGACACTCAAGGCGAGAATCCAGCGACACCCGACGCTGCTGCCTCCGGAGACTGCCGGCGATGGAGAGAGAGAGATGGCGGAGCGAAGGGAGGCTGGCAGAGGCGGCGGCGGCGAAAGGGAGAGGAAGGAGGAGAGAGATGCGGCGGAGAGAGAGAGAATTATTTTTCTTTTTTGACTACACGAAAAACGAGGAGGGTGGGTTTAAACTAAACCCTAATCCCTCTCCCTCCTTAAACCATAATTTTTCCCAATTTTCCCTTTAACCAATTAAGGTAAAATATCCTTTATTCCACTCCACTCCTACCAAAAATATTTATTTTATTCTATTTGCCCTAAAATAGAATAAGAATAAAATTATTCTTTACCAAAAACCCAACATTTCCTTAACTCCACCTAAGATTCTCTAACCACCATAAATACAAATTTTGAAACTTTCCTACTTAACCTAAGTAAGTACATAAATGCATATGAATAATTATAATTCCCTTTTTATGCATAATGACTTAATTTAATTTATTAGGAGAATTTATCTCAAGGATTTGGGGTCGTTACACTTGTGTTCTCAATTGTTATTTCTTTCCTTGTTATTTTTTTGCTTATTCCTGCTGTAGTAGCAGGATGTTTTCCCAACAAGTAACAATTTAGTTCCTACACTCTAGATTATAACATTTCATACAATGTATTTTCAATCTTTGTAACAATTTTGTCTTTAATTTGAACTTTAGTATGCAACAATTTTGTTTTATTATGCTTTAAAATTTGTAGCACTCGATAAATTTTTTTACATGTGTAGATCGATAATATTGTTAAGGGACCAAATGTGTTTATAAAATATAATGGCTAAATCGTTACATGATAAAACTAGACACTTAATTTTGATGGAATTTATCATGGTAGGGATTAAAATGTTACAAAAACTAAGTTTCTATAAATTTTAAAGTATATGGAATAAATCTTTATAAGCTAAAGTCTAAGAACTAAATTACTTCTTAAAAGAAAAAAAAAAAAAAAAAAAAAAAACTATAACTTTCATATATAAAAGTGTTGATAGGCCAAAAAGGGTTGTTTTTAAATATAATAAAATAAACCAACTTATTGATGTTTATCGATGCCTATCCTTAATAGATAGTGATATTTTACTATATGCGAATGTATTTCTAACAATTTTGCTATTTGATACTATCGTGCAAAAAAATGTTCAAGAAAAAGAACTTTAAAAATAAATAAATAAAAGAAGGTGTCTGGCCTATAAGTTTATAAATTATTATATTGTTGTTAAAGAACTCAAATAAGAGGTTTCTTACAAGTATACACTTAAAACCAAGTTTTATTTTGATAAAATAAAAATTATTTTTGTAGAATTAAAAGATGTCTAATGCATGAAATTATTTCCTAAGAGAATAGATATTGTTTTTTTTTTTATAATGGGTAAATATAATGATTAACTATCTTTTTTAGTTTAAACTTCAAACTTTGACATACATGTAAGTCTTTAATAAAAGTCTATAATTCGAATCACTTACTCCAATTATATTAAAAAAAAAAATCTCAAATTATTTTATCAATAAAAAAATTGTATATTTAATAAATGACATTTTTTAGGAATTATGGTTACAACATTTTAGTAATCGCTTTTAATAAGAGTTATTAATATCTTGACCAACTAAATTAGATACAAATTAAAAATAAAATAAAGGCAAGGAAGGAAAAAAAAAAAGGAAAAATCAATAGAAACTATATTTTAAACCTAATTTTATTGGCTCAAAATATGAGAATAGTTTTTTTTTTTCCCATATTTATGGATAAATTTATATTGTTGGGAGGGTTTGTTTGACAAAGATGTATGTATTGTAAAGGCTAAAAAGAAAGGCCATCATGAAATGGTTGGTTGTTAGTGGAACATTGAAACTATTTGGGACAATGACTTAAAAGGGGGGTTTTGCCTAAAGGTATACCCAACCACCATTTTCATCTTCATCACTTGTCTTCTTCTCCATACCATATGATAAGATTTTTTATGTACTTACAAGATTCGAGCTTACAAGATAAATAACAAATTTTAAACTTTCATTTTAAGAAGTGACGAAAAGGTTTCAAAATTGTAAAAATAGTCAAACTAATTGAAATAATATAAAATACTAATAAGTAAATGACCAAACTAATCCTGAAGACTAACAAATTGATTACAAATAAACAACACTTCAAAAACAACTCAAATACACTCTATCTAAACATTCTAGAAGTAAAAAAATTACAATCTCAAAGTTGTTCTCACCAACAACCAATTGGCAGCGGCTTCTCCGACGGAGGACGAGGATGACACACTTGACACACTTGCAGTATGATGGTTAGAGATGGTGGCATGCAACGACTCAAAGAACTAGTCGGTGATGAGCAAAAAAAAGACTTAACCGTCATGCAAGCCGAAATGTTATGGCTACAGGGCATGCTGCATATGGGAAAGAGGAAAGGAGAGAGAGAGAGAGAGAAAAGAGCGGGATGAGAGAGAGTATAGCAGAATTAGGGTATGTTTCACAAAAAGAAGTTATAGGTATGGTTTATATACCAATGATATATTATTATATTATTAGATTACATGTTAAAAATTATAAATTATATAAATAGTAATAATATAAACAAAAAAAATTGAATAGATAAGAAAATGTATATATATACAAATCGAAAATAAAATAAAATAGAATCGGGTAACAAAAAATAGATTTGATAAATATTGTTGGAGAAAAGAGAGAATTTCTAATTAAATCTAGAAACACTAAAAACGATTGTTTTTTCAGTGCTATATGTGTAAATAAATGTATATTAGTTAATTTTCAGTGCCCGCTAAAGGCAAACAGGAAATATGTTTCAATACACATAAACTAATGAAAATGATTTAGATAAAACTCAATTTGGTAACAAAAAATTGAACAAATAAAAAAAGATTTAATAAAACCAAATCTGATAATAATGTGCTCACAAAGTTGGAGAGAAGAATCTATTTCTGCTGAATTATTATTCAAATATAGTGTTTCTCAAAATTCATAAGCAATTTAGAGATGTGGTCAACTCCTACATAGAAATTATTTTGGAGAAATCCGATAAAAACATCAACCATAATATATTATTATCTTCAACAATTTTAATAAGATTTGATTTGTTCAAACCATCAAAATAAATGTCAAACGAGATATATTTTGATTGTCAGCTGAAAAAAGCTTACCTTGGATGTATTCACTAATTGTTGAAAGGATAAATGAGGAAATGTATGCTTAAAAAATACGAAAATCATGATAATGAGAATTTTTGTCTTATTCTACCAGTAAACGAAATCTAATTCGTTTGTATAGTCCTAAAAAAACAATAAATTGGAGAAAGAAAAAAAAAAACAAATGTCTAAATTGATACTTATGAGTTATGCGTTTACAAAGAAGAAGAAGAAAAAAAAACTGAATCTAATAACAATATGTATAAACAAATTAAAAAAAAAAAAAAAAAAAAAAAAAAAAAAAAAAAAAAAACAAACAAACACTTAACAATTATATAATAATATAATAATATAGTATGAGATAAAACCAGAAAAAAAGATATATACTATAACTAGAAAAAAGATGAAAAAAGACAAAACAGAATCTAATATGAAATAAAAAGGAAATCTAAAAATGGTTACATAAAAGCAAATCTCTAAAGAAAATATAGGGGAGAAAAATCATAAAGAATTATTTGTTTAAATGGAAAAATATTTAGGGTATTAAGTTTCATTTATTTTGCTTTTTATTAAATCAGTTTGATTAAAATTTTATAACTCGCAGTTTTATAATTATATTGTACGTATATGTGTGTATATTTTAATAACTCAAGGTTTAACCATTACACTGTATGTACTACAAAATCTATAGAAGACAAATCAAACGTCGTGAAATGAAAGCTAACATGTTGTACATCCCTTTTGCTTAAATTCTTATTAATTTTTGGTTTTGACATTCTTCTAAATGAGTGTAACGACCCCAAACTCGTGAGGTAAATTCCCCTAACTAATTAAATTAAGTCATTTTGCATAAAAAGTAAATTTTAATTATTCATATGCATTATTGTATTTACTTAAGTTAAATAGGAAAGTTCCAAAAATTGTATTTATGGTAGTTAGAGAATTAGAGGTGGAGTTAAGGAAAGTGTTAGATTTTTGGTAAAGAATAATTTATTCTTATTCTATTTTAGGGCAAATAGAATAAAAATAAATATTTTGGTAGAAGTGGAGTGGAATAGAGGATATATTTTTAACTTAATTGGTTAAAAGGAAAATTGGAAAAATTAGGGTTTAAGGTGGGAGAGGGATTACCTTGTTTCTCGTTTTCCGTGCAGTCAAAAAGAAAAAAAAAAAAAAAGTTACCTCTCTCTCTCCGCCGCATCTCTCTCCCCTTTCCTTTCCCTTTCGCCGCCACCGCCGCCTCTCCCAGCCTCCCTCTGCTTCACCATCTCTCCCTCTCTCTCGCTCTCCATCGCCGGCGGTCTTCTGAGGTAGTAGCGTCGGGTGTCGCTGACTATCGCCTTGAGTGTCGCTGCCGGTTTCGAGGACTCTTGCTGCCTGTCTCGCTCTCCCGCTCTCACTTTCTCCCCTTGCCTCACGGTCTCCCGCGCCAATCGCACTATCACTCTCGTGGTATCACTCTCTCGCTGGCTCCCGCTCTCTCGCTCTCTCGCTCTCCCGCTCGTTTCACGCGCCCTGCGCCCAGTGTCGCTGCAAGCCGTCGGGCTCTCGTGGTATCGCTGGGTTTCACTCTCTCGGCTCTCGCTCAAGTCTCGCTTCTCGCTCAGGATTCATTCTCACTCGGATTTTTGGCTCTTAGCAGCGGTTCCTTCCTGTCCGACCAGAACAGTACCCTTAAGTGAGTATCTCAAACTCGAATGGATTAGTTGCATATATTTTGGGTGGAGATTTGAGAATTTCGAATTTATTTGATATATCTCAATAGGTGTTGGGCAATTATTTTTAGTCCGTAGGATCGGAGGAAACTACGAGTTGGATCACGTTCGGGTAAGAACTCTCTCGGACAAATATTTTGGGTTGCTCATGATAGACTAAACTTGTAGACTAACTTAAGTTGGGGGAATTTTATTCCCAGTTTATTCAGGAGTCGTTACAAAAGGAGCGGTGTGGTTATTTTATGGATCGATCATCAGGTAAGCGATCTGAACCGCCTTCGGGCTATACGTTTAATTGCCATGAAGTAGGGAATTACCAAGACCCTTATGATATAGTATGCTTGTATGAGATTCCCATGTCTAAAAGTAGAAATTACCAAGACCCTGATGACATAGTATGCTTGTATGAGATTATTCATGTCTAAAAGTTGTATGTGCCTATTAATGCATAAGCCTATGCCATGTTATGTTATGAACAATATAATATTTTAATGTATGAATCCATGGAATGGCACGAGTATGAATTTGATTGTTTATGTTCGATGAGTAGCGTTGCCTCCCCTATATTGGTTGGGTGTCCACAGGAGGTTGTGTTCCTTCGGGTTCACTAGAGGATGTGTTCCTTCGGGTTCACTAGAGGATGTGTTCCTTCGGGTTCACTAGAGGAATTGTACCTTCGGGTTCACTAGAGGTTGTGTTCCTTCGGGTGCACTAGAGGTTGTGTTCCTTCGGGTTCACAAGAGGTTGTGTTCCTTCGGGTTCACCAGAGGTTGTGTTCCTTCGGGTTCACCAGAGGTTGTGCTCCTTCGAGTACATAGAGGTTGTGTTCCTTCGGGATCACCAGAGGTAAGAGTTTCCTTCGGTGCTCTAGAGGTTTGTGGACATCCATAACCAACTGTAGGGTGAGTATAACCATTTCCCTAGGAAAGTATGTTAGATATGTATGCCTTATGTTTGATGCACTTAAAGGACTTAGGTGCTTAGCCCGACTCCAGGTAGTGGGGTCACTTACTGAGTAAATTAATTATTCATCCTTTCATCTTATATGTTTTTCAGGTAAGGAAAGAACGTTGGCGAATGACAAGAAGAATCCTTGATGGCATCACGGGACCCGTAGTAGCTTCTGCTTAGTATTTCATGTTTTATTGAGTTTTGTCCAATGTTGCTTTTGAGACTTATATTTTATTTGATATGTGGATTTCTTTTCATGAGTTTTATTGATTTTATTAGGGGTACCCCAAACCAAAACTTCTTTTTACATGTTTATGGATGTTTTTCTTGAAATTCTATTAATAGAAACTTCCCTGAAAAGCATTGCTCCTTCTCTTTACTATGTTGCATAGTGTCTCTCGAATTTTACATGCATTGAGTAATGGTCCGGTTAGATTATGTAAGTCGGGTCGTTACAATGAGACTTAAAAACTTGCTATATACTCTAATTTTCAAAAATAATAATAATAATAATAATAATAATAATAATAATAATAATAATAATAATAAGAAAAAAAATTATTTGGGCCAGATAAAAATTGAAAGCCCAGCCTAGTGAAGCAAATAGCCCCAACCATTATTCTATGGAACTTGGAAAATGTCCCAAAGAAAATCACAATTGTTCAACCATTCCATTCAGTTCAAAGTTTAAACATATTCAATATCTATTATTAAAAAAAATATTAATAATTTAGTTTAAATATTACAACATAATTTCAAATAATTCAAATATGCGAAAAACAATGTCTAAATAATATAATAATTTCTTAGACTGCGAATTTTTATTTTACTTTTTGTTGGGATTTTGTTAACTAGTCAATTAATGGTATATACATTAGGGATAAAATTGCAAATATAATCTTATAATAATAATAATAATAATAATAATAATAATAATAATAATAATATGGGGATTTTTTTAACTTTTCTTTTGACCAACTTCAAAATGTTGCTCCAATACAAAGTCATTTCAGTATGTTTTGTTCTATTTCATATGATTCTTAAGAGGTCACCCAACATAATACTGTTGTAAAATAAGCACACTTAATTTTGAAGTTCATATGATTCAGAAAAAAAAATTATTATTAATCGAAAAAATATCAAATTATTTACAAATATAGAAAAATTTCGTTGTCTATCAGTGATAGATCGCGATAGGAGTCTATCGTAGTTTATCGCTGAAGCAATAGAAGTCTAACTATCAAAGTGAAATTTTTCTATATTTGTAAATAATTTTGCTCATTTTGCTATATTTGAAACCACCCAAAAAAATGTGCACGTTCTTGGTGTAAATAATAATTTTTAATTCTTAGTTAAAATACTATTTTGGTCACTACACTTTGAAATTTGTTCAACTTTAGTTCATATACGTTCAAATGTCCAATTTTAGTTCCTATACTATGTATTAAATCCAAAATTTAGTCATTCAAAGTTAATTTTTATCGAAATTGATTAAAATAATCATAATCATGTAAAGAAATACAATATATGAATATGTTTTAAAATTTTATAGTGAAAATGCTAATAAAAATTTAAAAAAAAAATGAAAGAATCGACAATAAACTAGTAGTATAGACTAAATTTAAGATTTATAGAAAACACAAAGATTAAAATTAAACATTAAAAAATATAAGAACTAAAATGGACCAAACCCCAAAATATAATAACTCCTTTAATTTTTTAAAAACTTCCTTAACCATAAGATGTACAAAGTTTGATGTGACAAATACCTTTAGTAAAGATAGCTAAAATCTCCTATTGCAAATACCTTTTTAAAATCATGAGCAAGGTTTAGTTGCCGATAAAGGTGTATGTACCTTGAAAATCTTACTATTTAACGATTAATTCTATAACTCAACACTTCTCATTTAATTAATTACAAACAAAAATGGAACATTTTTCTCCTAAATTATTAGGTTTGGAAGTAATGCAAGTTACCTCTTAAACAAAGAGTCAAAAGCACCCTAATTCTTATGTGAGAAACACATTTGTAAACTACTTTTAGAAGGGTAGAAAAGATCAAATTTTATTTATTTTTTTAGTACAATATTTGTGGATAGAATCAAACCTCTCACCTCTAAAATGAAATGTCGTGCCGATTACTGCTGAACTAAGTTCGCTTTGGCCATCAAACTTATTTGTTATTAGTTAGTTTGGTTGACTTATGATTAAATTACTTCTGTATACTACTTTTACTAAAATCACTTATTTTGAATGTATTCTTAGACACACTTTAATTTTGTCTCAAAAGTTTTATATATAAAAGGAGTGATTTATTTAAACATAGTAGATTTAAAAGTGTCACAAATCTACCCTTAAACATAAATTGTAGAACTTAAGAATAAAACTTTTAAATTTGACGGGCAACTATGCAACATTCAAATTTAAAGAAGCTATCTTAACAATTCATGTAATTCATTTGATTTTTGGTTTTTAGTTATTGAAGATTGTGTTTATTTTCTTACAATTTTCTTAATGTGATTTTTATCTTTACTAAGTAAACATTTGAATTTTTAACCAAATTTTATAAACATAAACAAGTTCTTAAAAATTACCTTTTTTTAGTTTTCAAAAAGTTATTTAAATTTAAAAATACTCCTAAAAAGTAAATAAAATAAAAGAAAAAGATTCAATAGTCGAAAGTAATGTAATGTTTGTAAGCTTAATTTACAAAAACCAACTAAGGCCCGTTTGGTAACCATTTTGTTTTTAATTTTTGGTTTTTGAAAATTAAACTTATTTCCTCACATTTTCTTACAATGGTTTGCACCTTTCTTGAGTACAAGGGTTAAATTCTTAATCAAATTCCAAAAACAAAACTACTTTTTTTTAGTTTTCAAAAAAATTAGCTGGGTTTTTGAAAACATAGGTTAAAAATAAATAAGAAAGCAAGATATTTATGGGTGAAGGAGGTGTTTATAGGCTTAATTTTCAAAAACTAAAAAACAAAAACCAAATGGTTACCAAAACCAAGCCTAAATAGCTTTGAAACGAAATCTTCATTTCTTCATAAAATTAATAAACGTTTATTAGATTTCAAAAACATAAAAAATAATAATAATAATAATAATAGGATATCAAACGTTTGTTTTTAAAAGAAAAAATAACAAAAATATGAAACAGAAAATCAAATAGTTTATGAAATAGATAGAAAAATGTCAATAAAAATGGGTGAATTTATGTCTCTCTCTGTATATATCCATGTTTTTGGGAGAACAATAATGGATGGTTTTTTAAGCTTTAAGGCTGTAAAAGGCTAAACGTTAAAGTTAGATTTGACTTATAAAAAGAGAACTTTCATTCATTGGTGAGTTTTTCATCCCCTCTCTTTTTTGTATAACTTCAAACCAAAGGATCCAAAACAGTTTTTAAATTGTTCAAATCTTCATAAACCCTACACACTCAGCATATGCACTAATTAAGAAATTAAAGTGGACATCATAGATCTCCTAGGATTTTATCACTATTTTTTTTTTTAAAAAATTTTTTATCAAATCATGCTTTCCTAGAAAATTAATTAAAAAAATGTTATTATAAGGATAATTCCTAAAAAGAGAATAGAAGTAATGATTAAGTTAGAATAGATTTTAAAGTAAGGATAAGGAAATTGTAAAATGATGATATGTGTGACTTCACAAGTCTATGAAGTAAATTATGACTATGATTGTATATTTAAGATGAGACGTTCAATAATCCTACTATTTTCAGAGGATGTGATTGAAATGGAGAGTTGTAAAAACCAAACATCATAAGTTAATATATATGTATTATTTTCTATATCGAAAAACGTAGGTTTAGTTCTCTATGATCTAAGAATAGTTCAATCATTATGAGTGAAAATTGAACCATCGAACTTTAAAATGGTAATTAATGTGTTACCTGTTAAGTTGTATTCAAGTTGACACGATACAATATTATTTTAGATTGAATTTTAAAACAACGCATGACCTCTAGATATTAGGTGATGTATACTCGATTATGAATAATCATCCATATATTATATCATAATATAGATAGCCATTTTATTGCAACATAGGTGCTAGTTTACAAAGGGACTCTCTTGAAAGGACACTTGATCAGTCAATATTTTAGAAATAAAATAAAACAAAAAGAGTAAAATACAATTTTTGGATGGTTCTAAATTTTATTTTTAATTAAAATTATACTTAATTTTTAATTATTAGTTGAGTACTAAAATAAAATATCAATCCATCTTAGAATATAAATATAACCAAATTCTAAGTATATTTTAATTGTCAAATTACTATTATTCTCATTCAACTCTACTTGGAAAATTTTTTCGAGGTACAAGAGTTAGGAAGTAGGGAGTTGTGAACCTAAACTCCACTCATTGTTTTTGGCCCAAGAAGATTGTGGACCTCACTATTAAAAAATATCAATTATATATATTATTAACTCCTTACATTGTGGATCTCAAGAATTGACAACTTTTCAGACTTCATAACTCCACGGAGTTCATAACTTCACCCCTTGCCCCAAATGCCTCATTAGAAACTAATATCAAACTTTACTAACATGTTAAAAATCAATTTCAAACCTCGAAGGCCAAATGTGTCACTTCTGAAATTTTAAAGGCCAAATTAGGTTAAATTATATATATACTTCTAAACTATAGGATTGGTTTCAATTATGCCCTCAAACTGTAAAAGGATTCATTTAAACCCTTAAAATTGGAAGCTTTTTTTTTCAAAACACTCATTAAAGGGTTTTGTTGTTAAATTTATATAGACAAAAGTTTTGTGCATGCTTATGTATTGCTTAAGTAATATTTTCGTTCACATAAGCATATATATATGAACTTTTTTATCTATGAATTTAACGACAAAAGTCTATGAAAATTGTCTTAACAAACTCCAAACTTTAAGAATTAAAATGAAACATTAAAAAATTTGAAAGTATAATTTAGATTAAATCTTTGTGTAATTATGGCAGGAAAGAATTGGATCCTAATGGCAGTTGAACAAAATTTATTGGGGCATTAAAAAAGATGTAGGGGTCCCTCCCCTCCATATCTCTCCCAAAATTTGACATCCCCAAATGCAAAATGGACCATTAAAATATTATTATTTAAAAATAAATAAATAAGTAAGTAAATAAATAAAACAGCTTTTTTACCGTCACCTTATAAATCCTTTGTATACTTGTAGGACAATATCACTTCACTTTCAAAATCAATTGCCCTTGCAACCAAACCAACCCTTCTCTCATTCCAATAATCATCTTATATATAATAGGTGGGGTGGAGACCAAATCTCAAATTTCAAAGTTGATAGTACGATATAATGTCATTTGAGATACACTTGTATTGACTATCTTATATGAATTTTATCATCTTAATAAGCTTAATTACAGTGTAATCTAGGTCACTTAAAAGAAATTATAGACCTTTAATTCAAGGCTTGTTTGGATTTACTAAATAAAAAAAATCGAAAAAGTTATTTTTATTATGACAGCCCAATTCATTAAGGTAAATTTTCCTATTAAGTTAATTTAAGTCATTATGCATCAAAAAGAAATTATATATATATATATTTAGATTAAGGAGGAAAGTTTTTAAAATTGGTATTTGTAGTGGTTGGTGAGGGTGAAATGGGTGAAATGAATAAAATAAAATAAATAGATTTGGCGGGATTGGAGTTTGAATAAAGAAGATTTTATTTTATTTTATTTGGTTGGAGAAAAAAAGGGAAAAGTAGAATTAATGGGCTAAGGAGGGGAAGGAATTAGGGTTTATTTTAAACCCACCTCGGCTTGCGTGTAGTTTAAAAAAAAAAAAAAAAAGCTCTCCCCCTCTCTCTCCCTCTCCCTCTCCGCCGCCTCTCTCTCCTCCTTTCCTTCCCGATTTTCGTTGCCGCCGTCGCCCTCCCTTCTTTTTCCGTTCTCCCTCTCCACCACCACACACTCTCTCTCTCCCTCTCCATCGTCTCTCTCTCAGTTGCCGCTCAATTCCCGGAAGTTTCATGCTCAGAATCACACTGTCTCTCGCCCAGGGTATCGCTGTCTCCCGCGGGCTCTCACTCTCCCGCTCTCTCGCTCGACTCACACTCTCCCGCTCTCTCACTTTCACGCTCTCCCGCTCTCACACTCGAACTAACGCTGTCTCGCCAGGATCACACTCGCGCTCTCGGGCTCTCGCTCTCGCTCAGAATCTCGTTCTCGGCTGCGATTAACTGCTCGCCTGACCGTCAGTCGCCGGATCAGTACTCCCTAAGTGAGTATCTCAAACCTGAGTAGGTTAGTGGCATATTTTGGTAAATCTTTGGGAATATGAATTAATTGGTAAATCTTAATAGGTGGTTGGCGATTGCTTTAGTTCGTAGGGTCGGAGGAAACTGCGAGTTTGGCCACGTTCGGGTAAGGACTCTCTCTCTCGAACTTTGAGTTTACTTATGACGGGTTAGGCTTGATGAATAACTTAAGTTAGGGGAATTTTATTCCTAGTTTGTTCAAGAATTTTGCAAGAGTTGCAGTGTGGTTAGCTTTATGGATCAATCCTCAGGTAAGTGATCTTACTACCTGAACCGCCTTCGGGCCATATGTTTAGTTGTCATGCTATAGTAGATTTTTAAAGCCACGTATGATATAAGATGCTTGTATGAAATTTTCGTCTTAAAGTTGTATGTGCTTGATAGTGTATAAGCTTATGCTATGAGACGTTTATGAACAGTACTGTTAATGTATGAATCCATGGAATGGAATGAGTGTGAACTTGGTTGATCATGTATGATGAGTAGTGGTGACTCCCCTACGTTGGTTGGGTGTCCACAGGAGGTTGTGTTCCTTCGGGTTCACTAGAGGTTGTGTTCCTTCGGGATCACTAGAGGATGTGTTCCTTCGGGTTCACTAGAGGTTGTGTTCCTTCGGGTTCACCAAAGGTTGTGCTCCTTCGAGTACACTAGAGGTTTGTGTTCCTTCGGGATCACCAGAGGTAAGAGTTTCCTTCAGGGCTCTCTAGAGATTTGTGGGCATCCATAACCAACGGTGGGGCGGGTGTAACCACTCCCCTATAGAAGTATGATAGATATGCATGGTGCCTAGCCCGACTCCGGTAGTGGGGTCACTTACTGAGTAATATAATTACTTATCCTTTCTTCTTATATGTTTTTCAGGTAAAGGAAGGAACGTGCCGGCGAATGACAAGAAGAATCCTTGATGGCATCACGGGACCTGTAGTAGCTTCCGCGTAGTCTTGCATGTTTTACTGAAATTTTTGTCCAACTGTCTAATTTTGTTTTGAGACTCGTCTCTTTATTTGTTTATGTGAATTTTCATTCATGAAGCTCCTTTTATTGATTTTCTTAGGGGTACCCCGAACCAAAATTCCCTTTTATTTGTTAATGCGTTGTTTTCTTGAATTAATATAAGTAGAAATTTCCATGAAAAGCATTGTTTCTTCTTCACTATTCGGCATAGTGTCGTTCTTTGAATTTTTGCATGCATTGAGTAATGGTTCGATTAGATTGTATAAGTCGGGTCGTTACATTTATTTAAACTCTTTGAACGTATTTCAAAAGCTATTTTGAGTGGTAGCCAAACACTTCAATTTTTTCAAAATGACTTATTTTCAATATTAAACACTTTAAAAGTTAAACCAAATACATACTTAAATAAACATATAATGTTGATTAAATTTTACATTTAGGATTAAAAATAGTAAAGTTAAAATGTTATTTTGGTATTTTATTCTAAGATTAGTTTCATCTAATTAGTCTAAGATGTTCAAATGTTTAATTTTAGTCTCTATAATATCAATAAATTTTAAAATTAGATCATATTATTATTAGTTTATCTTTAATTTTTCAAAAAATAATAACCATTATAGCGTGTATATTAACCTTTTCTCTATCAATTTCGGAAATATACTCACGCTAGGTCTTTTCTTACAATGAAATTTATCATTATTCATTTGCCAAATTTGATTACAAAATAACTTCAAAGTAACAATAGGGACTAATTTTACCATTTATTGAATGGACTAAGCTTAGATATTTGAAAGTATATATAGATCAAAATGAATCTCAAAATACAAGGACCAAAATGGTATTTTAATTTAATATCAATTAGCATTGAAGCTATCAATTTAATCTATATGGTTTGAGTAAGCTTCAATTTGTTCACTATATAATATTAAAATGTTCATTAAGATCTCTTTGATTTAGTTAATTCTCTTAAATTATTTATGGAGTATAAACACACCCTAATGTAAGATCAATTTAACTTCACACATTAGTTGGAGTAGTGTTATCGATCCTAAGATTATTGTTTAGGTTCTAGTAAATTGTTAAAAATTATTATCACTTAATTTTAATAAGTAAAGTGCTTTTGTCCCTGGTCGATTATTAGATGTGCATATATGTATTATCATAACTTATAAATGTCTTTACCACATAAATAATATTTTAATTCAATTAACTTCACAATCGATATTTAATAAACAAAAAGAACTATATTAAAATGTATAAGATAATTTATTCAACACAACAACATCAATCTCAAAACTCATCAAACCACAAGGAATGAATTATCTAATACAAATGGTACCAAAAACTTTAGGGCACATCCAAAGAAGAGAAGACATAAAAAGTAATTTAGTAATTATAAGAAGACAATAAAAAATAATAATAATAATGAAGCTACTGAAATTAAATTAAAAGATAAGAAAAGCTATATGTGACAAGAGAGGGTCATTTCTCAAAGTCTATACTACCCTTACTCACATGGGGCAATTTGGGTTTTTTTTTGGTCACATGAATGGGAAAACACCTTCATTATCTCATAATTTTATTCAACATAAACTCCAAATTCCATATTTTGACATTGCATTAACCTATTCAACATCCTAATTAAAGTCCTTCCAGCATGTAGGACAATCTCCAAATGCCTAATTGAGGTTTTCAACATTAATTCTTTTTAATATAATAACTTATAAAAAGATGTGTACTTGTAGTATAATGATGTTTTGTTTAAATAATCTTACAAAGTTTTAAATTTGTGATGCTTGGTTATTCTTGTTATTAAATTCTTTTTCTTGATTTTGGTGATCAAATTCTTTTTCTTTATTTTGATGGGATAGGGAAGGTGATTGTAAAACAATTTAATTGATTAATAACAAGCTAAACTTAGTTGGATGAAAATCTCATTTGAGAATTAATTTTTTAAATAATAATTAAGTGTACAACAACATTTCTAAAAAATTGTAAATATATTAAAGTCTATCAATGATAGACTCTATGGACTCTATCGCTAATAGACTCGCAGAACTAGATCTAAATTCTGCTATATATCTGCAAATTCTTTTATATTATAGTATGTCTACTAATACTTTAGGTCTAATTTTTGTATTTGCAACTACTTTAATTTTTTGTTTAGAGGAATTAACATATTATTAAGATAAATGTTGAAATTGAATGGATAGAGCGCCTTTTCAAGGCTAATATTATCGGTTCATCTTTTTGTCCTCCTCTATTTCGCTCTACTCATACCATAAAAATTAAGTGATAATTTTTTGTGTCACTTTGGTATGATTTTTGGGAGAATTATAATTTTATTTAAATGATTTTGATCCATTAATTTAAAATAAAATCAAATGAATATAGATGGTATCTAAATTTATTTATTAATGAGAATTTAATATTTTCAAAATTAATATACTTATGTTGAGATTGTCAAAAACTCCATGATTGAGTTTAAATGGTTTTTTAAAATATTTATTTATTTATTTTGAGTTAAGGAAGAAAGAAATATGGAAAAAATTACAATTTTTTATTAAAATTTGAGAAATACGTATGTTCTTGGATATATATAGTGAAATAAAGTGAAAGTTTGGTGAATATTTGAAATATAAAAAATGGATTTAATTGTATAGATTAAATTCATTTAGAAACTTTCAAATTGAATTGAAACTTTGAATTAAAATGATGTTTCATGTATAAATTTAGCATGTATGAAAGTTAAATTTGTAGTTTATTCAATTTGAATGAGTTATGTTTGATTTTGTCGAGTAAACAACTAAATTGAGTTTAATTTGACAAATGTTTCAATTTTTGTATTTATTTGATTTTATTTTGTATTTTGCAGAGTTACTAAGTCACTAGCCTATGAATAGCAACTTGTTTCTTCGTTTGTAGCATCCCACTTCAAATTGAAGAATTATCTACTTTCTTTCTTTCTTTTGGTTTTGAGTTGAGTTGAAAACAAGTATCCAAGAGTTCTGTCAGATCCGAGTAGTTCGAGGTTGCAGTTCTACCGGAGTTAATCGTTGTATCATGTTGAGACGATCGTTATAGGCGTGCCTCGATTACCTATTGAAATCTTCACAATATCTTGAGTTTGCTAGTATATTCAGTTCACAATATCTTGAAACTATTAAATTGGTAATTTTCAATACATTTTTATTCAGACAAAACATTACAAAATTTCTTAATAGAAACAATAATTTTGTGTGGGCAAAGATATAATTAAAATATTTAATCTCATAATTTTTAAAAGTTAAATTTTAAATAATACAATATTATAGTCTATCCTTTTCAACTTAAATATTACAGCATTAAAAAGTTTAGATAAATAAATATAAATATATTAGAGCAAGGCCGGGACGAGGACGAGTCCCCATTCTTGTTTAGACAACGGGGAGAAAAGTTTCTCCGCTCCCTCTCTTATTCCTCACCTTGTTTGGGTGAGTCTGTATGGAGTAAATGGACATCTAATTTGGATCTTCATTGCTCTCTCTTAATTTTACTAATGCAAAACGAATGAATTCTATTTTCAAACCACATTTATCCCTAATTATAACATGCAGAAATTTTTGACAAAAACTAGTTTTTGGGAAATTAATTTTATTTATTTTCAAATATAATAGTTATGTTATTTTTAATTTTGTATTTTTTAATTTATATTTCCTTACTATAATTTTCATTCTTCTTTAAAATATATCATTTTGGAGTTCTTAGCTAAAATTTCTAAAAAAGAAAAAACAAATTTATAAAAACTGCTTTTTTTTTTCTTTGCAAAATATGACTATTTTTTAATACATTAGTAAAAAATGGTTAATAAAACAAGGAAACTGAAGTGTAAATAATGTATATAAGTTTAAATGATGTATATAAGTTTAATTTGCAACAATCAAATAATTATCAAGTCCGACTATAGTTTTTCTAAAACCTTGTACTTATTTTTTTTAATTTGGTTAAGAATTTAAATGCTTCTTATAAAGTAGAAAAACGAAATTATATGATAAAATAAATAATTTTCAAAAATTAAAAACAGAATAGTCATCAAATAGAGTCCTAAAATTTCTCTAAACTATATTAAACGTCTCATTATGATCTTATATATTCTCTAAACACGACCTACAAATTGTGTCTTCCTATTATTTATAAAAGAAAATAAAAATAGCAATGTTACACTTTTAGAGTGTACAAGTTATGACACTAAGTGTAACTCAATGGATTAAGATATATAAGTTAAAAATTCAAACATTCAAATCTCTCCACTTAAACTAAAAATATATATATATAAATGTTAAAAAGAAAGGAAAAAAACTAAATTGCACAAAATGCCATTAAACTTTGTACATTGTATAAAAAATACCCTTGAACTTTCAATAGTTTCAAAAATACCCTTATCGTTAGTTTTGATATAAACCATTAGTGTTTTGTTTCAAAAATATCTCTGGATTTTTTTAAAAAAAATACCCTTAAACTTTAAAAAAAAAAAAATTTAAATATCATTATTGTTAGTATATTCACAAATCGTTAATACACATCAAAAAATAATATCTTTAAACTTTCAAAAGTTGCATTACTCTTATCCTTACAAAAAAGGGAAAAAAAATTAAAATACCCCTACCGTAGTATAGTGATCAATTTGTTTAAAGTTTTTCTGAGTTTGAAAAGAATCAATTTTAAAACGAATTATATAGATATCCTCTTTCTTTTTCTATAGATTCTCTCATTTTTCTCCAATTTGTCTAATTCTTAAACCAATTTTCTTACAACAAAATGTAAACCAAAATTCAAGTTAAAGCACAAAATCTTACAAAATTCTAAATTCAAAATCTCGCCTCAAAACTTACCAAAACCATAAATAGCTAAACTATTGATGTACAACCTTGTTAAAACATGTGAGACCTAAGGTCTCCTTATTCTTTTATTTTTTTTATAACTATATACCTTAGTTGAAGGGGACACTGTTTTTAATGAGATAAACAAATGGCAGAAATTTAACAAAAAAGATGTAAGAGAGGATAAAATAGAGAAGTGTTAGGTCATATGTTGAAGTAAGAGAGAGAGCAAATGAAGGAGGGTGGTAATAAGGTGTAGTACATAAATGATTTTTTTTTTTTTTTTTCTTTTAAGATAAGGGTACTAACGCAACTTTTCGAAAGTTTAAAAGTATTTTTGTAATAATAAAATATTAACGATTTTTGTTTATATATTAAAAGTAAGGTTTTGTTTTTAATTTTTCATAAATTTGAGGGCATTTTTTAAAGTTTTGAAAGTTTAAAAATATTTTTTAAATAAAATTTTAACCGTTTCCAATCCAAATATTTTTGAACTATTTTTAAATAAATATTTAAGGTTATTATTTTATCTTTTGAAAGTTGATACATATTTTTACACAAATAACAAAGTTAAATTTAAGGGGGGGGAAAAAATTAATTTAGGGTTTTAAAGAAAAATTGAAATAGATCACAAAAGGCTGGGAAAAAAAAGTAGAAAAAGAAACTTTTGTAAATTATAATAGAAAAGTAATAATTCAAATTAATTATTAAGATTAATGTGATACCTACACAGAACCTTACACTTTATCAAATTATCAAACACATAAAATCCCGGCGACACCATTATTCTCACCGTCGCCGGAGCCAGTTCTCTTGCTTTATCACCGGCGATATCCTCCATGTAAATGCCGTCAAATCTCACGCCGGAATCCACTCTAAATATCGGCAAGCTCGGGTGAACGGCGGTAGCGAGAAGATGAACAAGCCAAACGCTCTTTGCCGCCGCAAAGAACGCCTGCAGTAGCGGCTCCGGCCAAGCTCTGTTCCACTCGAGCATCGCAACAATGTCGCTCATCTTCCGATCACAGAATCTGCTGAAGTCTTCACTGAAATGCCTCGTTCCTTTGCTCAGAACCTCCTCCCAACTTAGCCGATGAAGCCGATTGAACGACGCGATGTTCGATTCAGTCCGATCCGAAGGGTTTAAGATCTGATTTGGTGAGTTCTTCTGAAACCCTATCGATTCGAAATCCTCGAAGAATGCTCTGTTTAGAATGGCTTCGAGATGGAAGATGAGTGAAGTTCTAGGGTTTTTCGAGAGAGGGATTTTGATTTCGTGAGATTGGAGAAGGAATTGAATCCTCTCGTAGACTTTGCCTCCCATTTGACGGAGTTGCATCGCTAGTGATCGGCTTAATTGCCTCACCGACGATCGCGATTCGGAAACTGATGATAAGAAATTCTGGATTATTTTGTCTGAAATCGAATCGCTGTTTGTTGGAACTTCTGGTCTAGGTTTTCGCGGATTCGAAGCACATTCATCGAGTTCGGATTTCAAAGTATGGCAATAGATTTCGAGTTTATTGAGTTTCTTCTCCAATTCCGCCATGGAATATTTCAGCCTCGAAGCTTCAAGAATCGCTTCATCTCTTTTCCTCGTCGCTTGAATCAGTTTATGCGAAATTTCTTCCAAAGCAATCTTCCAGTGTTCTTCTCTCGCCGCCCAATCCGTTCCTTCGTTCGTCGATTTAGGGCTTTTTCTTGTCAACGACGATACTATTGATTTCAGTATTCCATTAGGGCTCGCCATTGAGAAAAATTGTTTAGCGACGCCATTGTTGTCCAATGGAACCACAGAGAACTTTTCTCGAGCATGTGGTCGGCACTTGCTGCAGGACACCGATCCGTCGCTGACGGATGCCGCTGGCTCCGGGCGTTTCTTGGTCGAGCGTTTAGGAAGAATCCCATCGCCGCAATGATGGTGGAGCGGCGTCGGGTGGTGCTTTGCTCCGGCTCCGGCGTCCGTACCACTACTTGGAGTTGCTTTGTTGAACTCATCTTCTTCCTCCTCTGTTCTCTCAGTGCTATGAATGATCTGCAAAACAAAGAAAGAAACAATCAAACAACAATCATCGAGATTATTACTCAATTGGGTTTCATGTTTTCAATGAATTCAAGAACAAATGAAGATGAATTGAGAGAGATAGATTTACAGAGAAAAATGGAGAAGATTGGTAATGGTGGAGAGGAGGAGATGGAGAAGAAGAAGGAGTGATATTTTTCATTTCTTTTTTTTTTTTTCTTTCTTATTTGGTTAATATTTTGGTTTTTCCCTTTTTCTGAGCTTTGGTGTTATTTATATCTATGAACTAAGGAGAGAGTTTGAGTTTGAGTTTGTTGGTGTTTTTTGTTTTATTCTCTATTTTCTTTTTTATTTTTTCATCCTCATTTATTATTTTACACTTTTTTTTTTCCTTTTTATTACACTTCATACTATTTTTATTATTATTAGAAAATCATTTGGTAATTGATGTTCAATAATGGTGAAACATTGTTGCCCACAACCCATAAAATACAATGAAGAACATAGTCAATATTCATATTATAATAGATTTTCTGCTATAAATACAATATCATAATAGATTTTAATCTTATATTAGTTGTATTTAGAAAAAGTATTTTTATATATTTTAGGTGTCCAAACTTTGAAGATTATTTCATTTAATTTTATTTATATATATATATAGTTCACCAATTTATTAAATTCAAAATAGAAGATTTAGAAGCTTGATAGATTAAAAAATTTATTAAAGATTTTACATAAACTCATTACCAATAACTTTAAAAGTTTAATCTAAGTATTACTTAATATATTAGAATAAGAATTTAAACTCTTTCATTACAATTACTTTTGAAAATCATATGTGCATCAACTCTCACATGTGTATTTCTTCGAATGTCGTTTTCAATTCTAACTAAAATTCTAAATTAAGTCGAATATAAAAGTTTACAGTTTAATTAATACCACTCTCATAATTTAGGAGATAGAAATTAATATTTTGCTATAGCAAAATAGATTAATTATTAAACTAATCTCATTAGTGGTGGATGTATACATGAACTTTGGTTAGGGAAAATATCTTAAAAAAGGTGAAAGTGCCAAGGGTCATGGGTTCAATTTATGGTGGCTACCTACTTAGGATTTAATATCCTACAAGTTCTCAGACACCCAAATATTGTAGGGTCAGGCGGGTTATCCCGTTAGATTAATCTAGGTGCGTGTAAGTTGGTCCAAAAACTCACAAATAAAAAAAAAAAAAAAATACATAAACTTTGGTCAAAAGAATTTTGTTTTTCTTAATTATATATTTAGATTCTCTCTTTATGGATTACCTTTCTTTCATCTCTTTCTTTGTGCTTTCTTGGTTTCTTCTCTTTGTCCTTTTGGTCTTTTCAACCCTAAAATTCTTTGTTTCTTTCTTCCATCTTATTATTTCTTTTATAATAACAATGAAACATCTCTCACTGCCTTTCTTGTTTACTATTTAAAAAAGAAAAGGAAAAATGAAACATAAAAAGAAGGGTTTGAACTTATACACAAATGTTTCTGATTGCACTTTGACTTTTTAATTTTCAACTAGGTGTCACTGTTGTACATAATTTTATTACAATTTTCAAATTTCTTTACGTCTTTGTTATCATGTTATGTTGGAGGGAAATCAAATTTTAACTCTAAATTTGTTAAGTTGTATCAATTTTTACCTTTAACTTTTAATTTCATGAAAGCAATATTAACTTTAAATTTAATATGCATTTGCAAAAATTCGTAAGAAAATATATCGAAAAATCTATAAGATTGTATTAAAAAGTTTATTTGGATTGAATTAAAAAATATTTTTTTTCAAAAAAAAAAAACTCATTTTTATTTAAACTATTTTGACAAAAAAAGGGTTTAAAGTATACTTCAAAATCTATTTCGATTGGTTTTCAAACATTCCAATCTTTTTTCTAAATGACTTATTTTTAAAATTAAATATTTAAAAATTTATTTCAAATACACCCTAAGTCTCAAGAGGAAAAAGAGTGTTTTACTACCAACCACAAATTTCATGTTGACCCAAATACTCTTACTAAAAATTAAAAATGTTAGTAATTTTTAATCTCCAATAAATTTTCATTTGAAGTTTTAATTTAAAAAATGTATTTGCATGTGCTTTCAATTAATGAATGATAAAACATATGTATAATATAGAATTGATAAGATTTAAAATTATAGCAAAACTTAATTTTTGAATGGTTGATTTGTGGAATATGGCCTTGGTAAGAAACTTGGTATTATTGAAATTATTGAGTTTATGTTGATTTTAATGTTGTTAAAATTAGTGAAAATTGAATTGAGAATGAAAATTACAACATCTAACTAAGTTTAAGGTCCAATTCAATGTAACTATGAAAATTTATGGTAATTAATATGTATTATCAATTTTATGATTAGTAGTTCAAATTTTCATACTCTAATTTTTCTATTGAAAAGACAACCATTGTTATTAATATTATAGACCAAAGCATGCTTGCCAAATAATAATTTCTTCAAACTAACTTATTAAAATGCAAACTTTCAACATCTTGTAAAATTAACAAATACTCCTGAATTGAAGAGTCTTTGAAAATTATTATTCCACAAACATATGTCTTTTTAGGAATAAAATAATTTCAAATATTTAAAATTAACTTATTGCTTTAATCTCTAAATTTTCATACATGTGTCTAATAGGTCACTGAATTTTAAAAAGTTTTAAATAGGTCTATGAAGTTTTAATAGATTTTTTAACTTTAAAAATAGGCTTTTGAACCTAAAATTTACAACTAATACGTCTCTCTAGCATATTCAATTTAAATTTCGTAAAATTAACAAATTTATTAAACATAAAAACTAAAGTTTGTAGTTAGCAAGACATTAGACTTTCAATTTTGTGCCAACTAGGTTTGTGAATATTAAAAAATATTGAATGAGTCCAGGACTTATCAAACTGGGGATTGAAAATTGAAAGAATTATTCTATACCTTTTAAAATTCAAAAGTTTATCAAACACAAAATTAAACAAATTTAGAGACATGCATATTAGAAACTTTTTAGAATTGGGTACCTCTTTAACACAAAACTTGAAAATTGAATTACTAGATTTGTAATTTAATCTTTTATAAAATTAAATGAAAAGAAATTGAAAAGATGGTTTATTTTGAGTGAAATTTAGTTAAGATAAAAACAAGAAATGAATAGGAAAAGAGGCCAAAGGGATTTTAATGAAGAGTGAGTGAGAGAGTCAGAAGACTTTCATAAATGCTTGAGTTTTGTGTGGAAGATTGTATTTTGTGGGCAATACTTTAAATACTTTGATAGCAACTCACCAACCCTATTTATTTCTCACAGATATACGTCTCCATCTCTCTCCTTCCATTGATCTTATAAAATAAAAAAAAAATAAATATATATTCTTAGTCCTAATTTCGGGTTTAGTTTCTATTTAGTCTTTAAGTTTTAAGATATTACACATTTTAGTACTTAAGTTTCGAGTTCAGTTTCAATTTAGTCTTTGAGTTTTGAAATGTTACAATATTACCTTTGAGGTTTGAGTTTTGTTTCAGTTTGGTTTTTAGACTTCAAGATTTATACTTTTAGCATTGATTTTTTATTAAATAATTATTTCCAGTCATGAGTATCAATGTCTATTAATTACTTTAAAATAATTGTGAAGTGAAATTTTAAATTTAATTTTAATAGTGATGAAAATAGTAAAATTTTAAATTTAATTTTAATAGTTATGAAAATAGTGAAACTTAATTAATTATAATTCTTTTAAATTAATTAATTGGCATTCATACTATATATGAAAAATGAGCATTTAGTAAAAATCAAAGGTTAAAAATATGTAAATATTGAAACCCAGGGACCAAATTGAAACAAAACCCAATCTCAAGGGTAATATTGTAACATTTTGAGACATTAGAACTATATTGAAACCAAACTCGAAACTTATGGCCTAAATGGGTAAGATTTTGAAACCTAAGGACTAAATTGAAACCAAACTCGAAACTTAAAGACTAAATGTATAAGATTTTGAAACCTAATGACTAAATTGAAACTAAACTTGAAACTTAAAAGACTAAATGTATAAGATTTTGAAACCTAGGGATCAAATGAAAACTAAACACAAAACCTTAAGACCAAAAAGGTATTTTTTTTTTTTTCTAAAAAAAACTCATTATTCAACATATGTTGTCCCTTGATAATTGTTCAATACAAGTTCAAATTTCATTGGTCACTATTAGCATTTTGTATGTGTTTAAATTTACAGTTGTTAAATTCTCTCTCATACATCTAACAAGGTAGAATCATTGCCTTCGTCAAATCTCCATATATTTTTTTTCTTAAAGAGTCTTAGTCTCTATCTTCGTTGAAGGTTCAATGGAGAGAATAGGGGACATCCTTCCCATGCTTTTAATGAATGTCTCACTTAGAAACCTACACCCTTCTACATAGACAAACTGAGGGAAATTATGAGATAAGACTTGTCTCCTTTTTCCCACTTAGATCTCTAGAATCAAATTGAGGCAAGTCAACCCTAAAAGTTTAACCTAAATAGATTAAATAAATTTAGTCTCCATGCATCTCGAACTTCTTTGATTATAAACTTAAAAGTTAACACATGATTCAACATGTATTCTATTATATGAAATGAAAAGAGAAAATGAGTCAGACAGGAAGTGAACAGAGTATCGTGTCCAATTACAAAATTGCGAAGAAATTGACTTGATAGCTTATAAAATAGACGAGACAATCATGTTTAATTTATTTCTCCTCTCACTAGTTAAAATCAGTACTCTAAACATGAAACACCGACCAAAATGAATCATACCATGTGTCAGTGAATGACTAAGTAAGTATATCAAGATATAATTTTGAATGGAAAATCATCCACGATGTAAGTTTTTTAAATCACAATACAGGCATTTGAGTTCAAGGACAATCTCGTCGTTATCTCGTCATCTAACCGAGAGAGAGAAACAAGAGTAAGAATGGAGAGGGGCACGTGAAGATAATAAATGAGACAATAGGGTGGCGAAAGAGAGTGAGATTTAGGGTTCATATGGTATTACCGCTGACCAATGCCATCTAATATTTGTCTTTCTTTCTTTCTTTATTAACAATTCACGTGTACTTATGTCTCTATTCTCCACCATTTTCCCTTTCCCTTTCTCTTCTCTTTATTTCCTTTTCAAATAACCAATTTTCACTACATTCCCCACCTCCAATTTAATGCAGATCCCAACTCCCACAGAATAGTTGTATACTCTAAGAGTTATTAAACTATTAGGGTTTGGGATACTAAATTGTTTAAGCTAAGTTGGGAGTATTAATTAGATTTTATTTATTAATTAGTAATAATGATAACAAACTTTATGTTAAAAGAGTAAATAATGACACATTTGCATCTTTTTATTTGCGTCTTTCTTAAGGACAATGGTTCCCGATTCCTTTGCCAAATTCCAAAAACAAAAATAAGTTTTAAAAACTACCATTTTTTTTTTTTAGTTTTCAAATTTTGGTTTAGCCTTTTAAACTATTGGTAAAAATTAGATAAGAAATTTAGAAGTGTAAATAGTATCTATATCAATTTTCAAAAACTAAATTAGTTACCAAACAAGACCCAACCTAAATATTTAACTTGGAACACATATATGTTAAGTGACAACATCCATTGTATCACCTTGCCATATGTTAAGTGACATCAATTGTATCGACTTGCCTAGCAATATTTCTACATATCAACATATCAATGGACTCAATACCAACTTAATGGATGAATGGACATTTTATTATATCCTAAAATCAAGCATAAAAATAATAATCATAATATGCAACATTATCACAAGTGTGGATATAATATAAATATAGGATATTTTGATTTGTTTAAAAAGTGTAAAATGTTTATTTATTAACGTCAAATATATTTTGATTGTCTTTATACATTTTCTTGGAAATTTCCATCGACTTTAGACCTCAACAATGTCAGTTCTCCATAACTACAACCAATCGAATATAATCACAGCTAATTTCGGTCGGTTTAGGCAATTTTTTCAACTTTCAAGCTCTGTTATACCTACATACTTTAACAGTTCTACACAATATGTTAAAACAAAGACAAGAACTTAAGCAATGAAATTAGGATCTTCCAAGGATGTGCAATAAAACCTTAATTCGCTCTCTACCGGCACTCCGAATTTCAACTCAACCTGAAGTCGGGCCCATCTCGTCATACTATCTAGAGTTGATTTCTTCTTTACTTAAAAGCTTTGACTACTACCAAAATCCCGCCATGAAATACAGCATGCCAAATAAGATTTTGAATTTAGTTATTGTGAAAAAACCAGCTCTAAACATACAGTATCTTAACTCAATCTCTAAAAATGGTATTTTTCTAATAAAACCACTCAGTTTCATCGAATCACTAATTCATATCAGGAGAAAACCGGTGATCATGGTTAAAAGATGAGATGAAATACTCATCAAACAGAAACCATATAGTTCCCACTGTATATGCAAGGGCAGTAAGTAATTATGAACTCCACACAGATAAGAACATCCAATCTGGGAATGGAAGAATGGATTTGCAAAAGAGGCAACAAGGACCTACTTCCAAATCCAGCCTATACTTTTGATTTCGTTAAGTTTAGGCACTCCCGTACCTTGCATCTCTCCTACTCCTGTTCACATGCTGTGCATGAGAGGAACCCGGGGTAGTGCACCCTTCCAAAGACGTTGTTCCAGTCACTTGAGGATGCTGATCAGTAGAGGGAAGTGCCAACCCACCTCTGCTCGTTCGACCATTTTGGCCAATGCCACCAGCTGCCAACGAGGAGAAATGAAATTAGCATATACGCTTTGCTAGTACCCATAATAAAATTATAGTAGTAGCTATTGGGTTCCCACAGTGGGGGTGTGTGTATGGGCCACCAACTTGAAGGTGGTGGAATGAGCTATTATAGCCCACCCCATATTTGGGGCTCCAATTATAATAATAGGTATTTCCAACTATTATAACCTACAATTAACTACAATATTACTATTTCAAATCACTCCTTGTTATTCGTTACAGTGTCTACTATTTCCTACTTATTCTCTCTTTCCCTCTTTTCTATAGTGTTTACTATTTTCTATCCACTGACTATAATAACCAATCCAACGCTCTAAAACACCCCCTAAGAGTTTGCCATATTAGTTTCATTGAATTGTTCTCATTTCATTAGTAAAAGTTTCTGTTCTTATATTTTCACTAATCTTCTAAATAAATATAGGTTACAAAAGGGAGTCATAATCGTCAGACAAATGTTCCTGCGCAGCTTCTACTAATAAATCTGGGGAGGATTTAAGTTAGCCAAAGAGTGAGAGCTCTCATTTCATTATTTAGGAGCTTGTGACCAAACAAGTACGTTTTGAGGAAAGGGAAAATGTGTGAGAGAAGAATAGGACTTAGATTTGCTTTTGTGAGGATATAATTAAATCGGCCCTGGCCTCTTTATAAACTCCCTAATACTTAATGGATGGGATTTCGCAAATTACCCAAATGGAAGACGGAAGAGAATAAAATTTAAGTAGCTCGCTATTGAGAATTAATAAATCTTCCGGAATGGTAATTCTGGGAACTGACTTCCCCCAAAGATGGGATGAAATCAGAAATGGGAGCTTTCAAGGAAAGTTAATAGAGAAAGTCATTTCTTCGTATAAAACATCACCATCGTGAGCCTAAGTACTCAAGTTTTCTAAAATAAATGTAATGGTGGGAGAGGGGCTGTGGGAGGAGGCAAACAAAATAATCAGACCATCACGGTAGTAAAACTTAATTAAAGTAAAATAAAAATAAAAATTACCAATATTATCAAAGCCGTTTGCACTACCAGGCCACCCAGGCAAACTTCTTGAATTCCTTGCCCAAGCATTTTCAAAACCATGTAGCTCCTCTGTAGATTTACAAAAAAAAAAAAAGGCCTGCCATCGTAAGCATCCAATTTACACAAAAA
Source organism: Citrullus mucosospermus (assembly GCA_030954485.1). Taxonomy (NCBI): domain Eukaryota; kingdom Viridiplantae; phylum Streptophyta; class Magnoliopsida; order Cucurbitales; family Cucurbitaceae; genus Citrullus; species Citrullus mucosospermus. Next base: position 3,692,184 of record CM062064.1, on the reverse strand, counting down.
TAACAAATAATTGGGCATGAATAGTTACATACCTTCATTAAGATTATGCAAAGTTTGCAGTGTGTCCACCTTACCATCAGGATTCAGTTTCCTTGTTACTGAATGACCCTAAAAGAAACACACTCACAAATTGTATCAAACAAATATTTTAAACATAAAAAATAATTAACAGATACAAATGGAGAAGAGAAGGGCATTAATCTGAAGGGGTCTAATCTTCGTCATTGATACCTTATTATGAATTCCCCTTGAAACTCTATGAGTTGCTTGTCTGGTTGCTGTATCAGCCTCCTTGCTTTCTTCAAAGACCACCTGTTTACAAAAAATAGACAAATGAGGAAAGACTAAAGAGATCTTCCTAGAAGAATCAACTCCTTTCTGGCATTTAAGTTTCGCTTACGCCATCACTCCCTGCTCTCCTTGTCCTTGATGAAGTATAATAAGTCCCATTCGAGCTTCCATAAGTTACAGAGGAGCTCTGGAATGTGAAGCAACTAGTTTGAGGCTGCATATGCCTATGATGTGGTCCACTGCTATGATGCATGAGATGCAAATGTTTGTTCCCATTCTCTGTTACAACAGGAAAGTAAACAATTCGGTACTACAATACAGATTGCAAAGAAAATGCACAAAAGCAAGCAAAAAAAGAATTAGAAACACAACAATCCAGACAAGTCTCACCCGCACCTTCGTCATCAGGGTCTTCAACAAGAGGCTTTTTGGATGAATTCTTCGGATTTTTACTCTCTTTTACTACTTGTTTTTCATCATCTGAATTTATCTCCTCAATAATTGGACCCCTCGGTCTTTTCGGCTCAGGGGCCTGATGATCAAGAAATCCAGATGGTTGCATGTTTGCAAAAGGAATTCCAGGACCACCAAAGAAGCTCGGCTCAAACATGCTTCCAAATGGATTTCTGAAGAAAGGATCATCAAATGGATCCCTTCCACCAAAGAAACCAGAAATTAAGCTTCTTTGACCCGGAAAGCCTCCAAACCCACCAAAGGGGTCGCCGAAATCAAAAAAATCATCCCTGCCCCCTCTGCTCCTTCTATGCATCGTTACAGTTCAAAAAAATAATACCCTGGAAAAAAGACAAGGCATCACAATTAAAAACTCAAATAAAGCCAACGAAGAAATATTCAATACGATCCGCTTGATATAAAGACGAAGCTCAAAGTAAATATTAAATAATCAAGTAACTCAAAGATAAGGAGAACTCTTCCAAGATTCTCATAAAACGAACATCAACAGAGGAAAGGAAATACAAAATTCACCAAAGAGGATATAATCGACAATCATGCAACAAAAACCATAATCCAAATACATAATAATAAAAAACCGTAACATAAAATCCAACATTTCCATTACATGCGACCAAACTAACAGAAACATTACCAGAAACCGAAATTCCGCATCAAATACCAAAATCAACCAACGACGGCATAACACAAGGATACAAAAAGAAGCTACTCAAAACTACAAAAAAATCAAAGCCGAAAAAGAATTATAGACAACCAGATAAACAGCATCGAAGTTCTTCAAACATGTGAAACCCTAGATGGTCCAATCATGTTAAGAGAGAGGGAAAACCGTACCTTCAGCGAACAAGATACGGAGGAGAAATTGGGGAGAATTCTACAGAATTACTCCAGTAAGCTGAATTCAGCCACGATCGCTTCAAAGAGAATTTTCGAGAGTACGGATTTCGGGAAGGCAAGAAAATGAACTCTTCAGAGATTCACCAACAAGGAAAATGAAGGCCGAAGGAAACGAAAGGAGAGGGACGTTCGTTCTTGAAATAGATGGTTCCAGATATGAATATGGTAGACACGTGTTGAGTACGGAATGGTTGTCGTATTCAAATAAGAACAATGGGTTTGTTTGTTTGGGCCAAAATAGAGTGGAAAATGGATCAGATGAAGGCCCAAAAATGGATCAATGCTTAGGTTTGTATTTTGCTAATAAGTCCTTCAACTTTAAAATATTTTGATGACTTCTTAATCTTTAAAGATTTAAATATTACTTGTCTCTATTTTAGTTTGATTCATTTTGATTAATATACTTTTAAAAGTTGATTATGGTTCTTGTAACTTTAACTTTGGTTTATTTTTGTTCTTAAACTATTAAAATGTGACCATTTTAGTCCATTCGTGTCTATTTTAATTTCATTTTTTAAAGGATCAAAATGGTCATTTTTTTAAAGCTCAAGGATCGAAATGAACCAAGATTGAAAGTAGATCAAATTAAACATTTTGAAAATATAGAGACTAAAATGAATTCAAACCAAAAAAAAATATTTAAACCAATTTTTAATTCCAAGTTTCTAAAATTTTCTATTGTATGACCAATGAGTATTAGACAAATTTGTACATTCTATATATAAAAATAAAAATTCAATGTCTTATTACACACAAAATTGAAACTTCAAACATTCATACTCTTCAAAGTTAATACCCACAAAACTGAACCCCATTTGCAACTTTTTAAATGTTAAGTTTGTCCTAGATTGTAGGAAATATAGGTTTTTTTTTTAAAAAAAAAAAGGAAATATAGGTTTGTTAAGTATGTGTTTCAATCTTTTAAATAGGAACGTATTAAAAATGAATTTGGTTGATAAATTTATAATTTGTAATAATAACATATAATTTATATATTAATTATTTAATTAAAATACTAAAAACTATATATAAATATAGCAAAATATATAAATTATTTAATTAAATACAGTAAAATGAGCCAAAATATTTACAAATATAGAGAAATACAAACACTGACAAATGTCTATTAGTGACAATGATATTTTGTTGTATTTAAAAATATTTACTGCAATTTTATAATCTAAATCAATTTCCTTAAAATAATTCATAATAAATAAAGTATTTCTAATTAATTTGTCGAATTAATTTTCTTCCAATCATTCTTTTTTAGAATAAAGATGTGATTCCTTATAAAAATATTTTTGGAACATTTATGAAAGTATATATTTATGCAAAACAGCGAATCTTAAAGGGTAAAATGCACTTTTGTTCTCCAGATTTGGAGTTAATGTCTATTTGGTCTCTAAGGTTTTGAAAGATACAATTTGGCAAAATCATTTTATTAGTTGGCAAATTCTTTATAAAAAAAATTAAAAGATTAAAAATATATTTTTAAAAAACTAAATCATATCTTTTTCATACACGATGAACTCTTCACTTGTTACGGTCGTTCCTCCCGTTTCGTTCGATTCTTCAGCCTATTAGTGCTTGTTGTTTTTCATCTACAAACCTAAATCAAAATTTCTCCACATTCTTCGGCCTATTAGTGCAACGTATTCTCCTCATTCTTCATTGTTAGTGCTACTATTTTATGGATAACAACCAGTTGGGTTCTTTAATATCTTAGTGCCGCCCATTACATAAATTTGCTCAACATTCTTTTTTAAGTGTAAATTACTCATGAATAAAATATCAAAATTTTTTTGTGATACATATTGATGGAGCTTCGTGATATATGTTGCAAAGGATTATAGTTCCTTGTTTCTCTAAGTTCGTAACAAAAAGCATGAGCTCAACTATAACAGCATTTGTACAATGTATGCTTCTTCGAAGTGCTATTTTAGGAAGTTGATGATCAGTACGTTGGGGAGGTTGTTTATAAGTTTATGATAATTTTATTGTAACTCAATTCTAGTACTTCAATTTAATTTGATAGCGCTTTTTGTTGCTTCCTCTACCTTAAATGTCAAGGACATGGAGGATAAATTGGGCAATCCCCTAGTTTGTCATATAAATTTAAATGTCAATTAACGATTGAGACCTTATTACATTTTGTAAAAGTTTTGGATAGGTTCAAGTATTTTATGGTATATAAAAGTTAAATTGATCCAAGCTCTTTCATATGCTTTATAAGCTATTTTGAGAGATTGTTAAATACTTTAATTTTTGTTAATGACTTATTTTCAAAATTAAACACTAAGTTAAACCAAACACACTTGAAATCAAATTCATCTCTAATCTTGCTTGTGTCAATGAACAATGATATAACATCTATTTTACTAATTTTAACATCGAACTACTATGTCAAATGGTTAGTTGAAACACATGTGTAATACCGAGATGGATCTGTTAACACCATGTCAAACATGTTTTATTAATAGGTGATCATGATATTCTATGAATAGAATTTTATATAAAACATTTATTTTCAAATCTCTCATTCTCATCATCCTGTATTCAATAAGCATGAGCAGAATTAACTGTTAGAACTAGAATTTTATATAAAACATTTATTTTCACCATTATTCTTACCCCAATGAAGCAACGCCAAATTTTCGTATATATACACCATGTTATGGGTAATTGAAGTCCAAAAAAGTAAAAGCTAGGTGAAAAATAGGCCAAATAGAAAGGCCCAAGATCAATCGAGATCAAGAGGAGGCCATGTGGCCTGGGCTGGAGCCCAAGCCACGAGGCTCGGCCTCGGCCCACGAGATAGCTCTAAATCGGGTTTCAAATACCAATAGCACTAAACATTAAATACTTTTGCTTCTGACATCAATGTATTTAACTCAATTATAGATAACATGTCTCCATCAACAGTCAAAGTAATCTCAGTCCCTGACATATTCATTACTCCGCTATAACAAGTCGACCATTGAAATGGAATATGAGATCTATGCTATTCATTTTGCAAATAAATTTTTTAAGAAAATCGTAGCATTTTTAGAACTAAATAATCACAAACTTGTTATAATTGTCATTGGAAATCAATCGCATAATCCAATACCACAAAAGAAACTATATGATTAAATTGAATATTATTTAGACAAAAGGTGAATAATTTTGAAAATCTTGCAATGTGGACGTTGTTAGAGTTTTGCGAGTGCTGCACAACATATTGACTATGCTATTACTTACGGAATTAATTTCATATGGTATATTTTTTATATTAAACATTATATTATGGAAAAAGACAGTGATGCATATTATTTGAAAAAATAATACTTTTAGAGTGGGGAAAAGTCATTGCACCATATAGGTGAAAAAAGGACAGTCCTAATAATGAAGATTTTGTTTCATTGTATGAGTGGAAAAATTTTGATTTAAGTTTGTAGATGAAAAACATGAGCACTAACGATCAGAAGAATTGAAAATGATCAGAAAAATTGAAAGAAATGAGAAGAGCGACGATAGAAGATGAAGAATTCATCGTATATGAAGAAGATATGATTTAGTTTTTTTTTTTAATATTTTAAATATTTTAATCTTTTTTTAAATTTGATCACTAATAAAATGATTTTACCAAGTAAATAAGTATTATTCTATCCATGTCGGCACTTAAATGGTCTGGTCACCATTTCGTTAGTTTAAAGTTAACTTAGAGGCGGTTTAGAATCATTTTGCAAACTTGGGGACTAAAGTGTATCTTTTGAAACCTTAGAGACCAAATAAACATCAACTCTAAACCTAGAACTAAAAGTGCATTTTACCCAATCTTAAATGATCTTATACTAAAAAAAAAATATCCTCCAAAATTTTATTAATTTAAAATCTAAACTTTAGTAAGTATATAAATTTATATTTTCTATTACTTTTCTTTTGGATAAATATTATGTGAAGCGTATACTATTATTAATTAACCTCTAAACTTTCACAAATCAATCAATTTAGACTCTTAATCGGATTTTTCTTGAAAGTAGATTATGCATCAATCTTAACAATCCATTTTTTTAATCCAATATTTTGAAGAAGTTGTAAAAATTGATGCATGGTCCATTTTCAAAAGTAATATTTAATAAAGGGTCTAAATTGATTTACACAATTTAATAATTTATTTAATATAATTGTAACACAACATTTTCATACAAAATATAAATAAGTGCAAAATTGACACAATTATGAATAATTTTATTTACAACTCTCAATTTAAAGGAATATAAATTGAGACTTGCAATAACGTGGTTGTGACATAGTACAAAATTTGAGATTTCATTTTGAAAATTGTAACACATTATTATATTAGTTTTGAAACATTTATGAAACTAATATCTCAACTTGTAAAATAATACACATAAACCAAGTACAAAAGTTTAGAAATATTTGTTGTAATTTAATTAAGATTAAATTGATTAAATTATATAAAATATTATTGAATGTTGAGGTGGAATTTAATTACTCCCTAATCTATGAAATCATTCCTTATTTTTATCTTAAATGTGAATTTTGTTTCATTGAAGTCAATTAGGGATCGAATATTTTTTTTCTCAATTCAATTTTACAGATATATTTTTAAAAAATTAAAAAGATTAAAGATGCAGACGAATAATGTATTTTGTATAACTAACTTTAATTATAAATATCATTTAATAATATTTAATTATATTTATTTTTTTAAGTTTGATTTTGAGAATATCATGAACAATTGCAATATTTTAATTTCGGATATTTTAATTTTGGATTTTTTATCTCGATAATAAAGGCTCGTTTGGAAACAAATATAAAAAAAAAAACAATTGTCCATCTTGAGAGTTGAAATTTGAAATATAAAAACATTAGTATACATATTAAAATTAAAATAATATATAAATCTAAATATTGGAGAATTTTAAAATTCAAAATTAAAATATAATATAAATATAATAGAGTTATTTTTAAATAGAAAAATTAATAAAAATAAATAAAATATAAAAGATGGAAACAAATATAAAGGGAAAAAAGTGTAAATTAATAGACATATAGAAAATTAAAATATTATATAAATCTAAATATTGGAGGATTTTAAAATTAAAAAATAAAATATAAGTATGGGAGAATTATTTTTTTAAAATAACCAAACTAATAAAGAAAAAATAAAAATAAAGAAATGTAATGAAAAAAAACATATTATTCAAAAAATAAAAATAAAAATTGAAAATGTCCAAAAAAAAAAATATTTCAAATGGGATGAGTTGGATTTGAACTCATGGCTAGCCAATAGGAATTTAGCTATTATGGGTGGTTGATACCAATACACCAAAAGTAGATAATAATTATTTATGAAAACGATAAGATAGAAATAGAAACAAGAACAAGAGAAACTAATTTTTGTTGTTTCTTAATTTTGGCCCATTTTTTAGAAATGTTTCTCAAAATTTAGAAACAAGAAATGAGAACAGAAACAGGAACATTTTCGATCTTTTCCATGTTTGAGGATCAAATGGTCACAATAATTTGAACAACCCGACCACGTTTGAAGATCAAACTGTCACAACAACCCTTTACCATGTGATGGTTGAAGAACTCCCTTTACAATGATGTGTAGACAATGAACAAGGTGGAAGAACTCTCTCAAAACAAATATAAGCCAACACTTTATCATATGGGTAAGCAGAGTGATCCGAAAAAACTGAGACGAACTACCAAAACCAGCCTAACCGATGCCAGGCGATTTATCAGCCAATTCAGTTAGGGGTCAATTTTCAAATAGAAAATAAGAAGAATATATACCATATTTTGATTGAACTTGATCGAACCAAATAAAATCCTTAAAAGATATATATTTATATATTATATTATTAAGTATATATATAATAAGAAAATTATTATAAATAGAAAAAAATCAAACTATTTATAAATATAGAAAAATTTCATTATCTATCAACTACTTAATACTTTCATCCGAAATTTTTCTATATTTGTAAATAATCTGGTTCATTTTGCTATATTTGAAACAATTCCTAATAATATTATATAACCTAATAAAATATTATATATTATTTTAATTATTTCAAAACAAGAAAAGTTGAATTTTATAATTATTTGACTATATATTTGAAAAGATATTATGTTCAATAAAAAAAGAAATAAAAATGTAAAATATCAAAAAAAAAAAAAAGAACTCTAACTCCATAAACACAAAATTTCCATTAAAATTTTCAGACAGATTCCATAAATTTTTTCTAATGGGTACTACAAATTATCAAACAGAGTCCATAATTTTCCTAATCAGAATTATCTTCTTCAATTATAAATTAATTAATTCCTACCTTCTTCTTCATCAATCGCTATAGTCTCTGCCATAACAACAACGCCAATCAATTCCTCCAAATCAGATTGGAGTTTTGAGGTGGAGTTTAATTATTTTCTAATCTGTGAAATGCTTCCCTTCTTTTTATCTTAAATTTGAATTTTGTTTCAGCCAATTAGAGATGATTTTTTTTTTTTCTCAATTCAATTTTAGAGTTATATTTAAAAATAAATAAAAATATTAAAGATGCAAACAAATATTGTATTTTGTATAACTAACTTTAATAATAATTATCATTTAAAAATATTTAATTATATATTTTTTTTCGTTTGATTTTGAGAAGATCATGAAAAATTGCAATATTCAAATTTCGGATATTTTAATTTTGGATTTTTTTATCTCGATAATAAGTTTTAACTTTAACCTAAAATGTCTAAAAAGAGAAATAAAAAATTAAAAAAATTAAAAAAATTAAAAAAATACCTTTATAAATTTAGTCATTTATAATTTATATATTTTTGAAAAGATATTACGAAAAAACAAAAAAGGAAAATATGGAGAAAATCTTTTAACTTTGAAATATTTTCCATAAAGAAACTGAATAAAAGTAGGATAAAATGAAGATCAAATAAGGAAACTAAAATTCCATAAATTATTATAAACTCAAATTTCTTTACATAAGATTTTCCTAATCTGAATTATAAATAAATTCATCGTACCTTCTTCTTCGTCAATTCGTAACAATGTCTCTGGCAGCTGCTTCCACCTTCCGCTACAGTCTCCGCCGCAACGATGGGGCCGATCAATCTCTCCGAATCAGATTGGGGTTTTTGTGGCGTTTACTCTCCCGATCGCCGTCCGCCGGACTTCCGTACGAAATCCTCCGCGAAATTTCCTCGAGTTCAATGCGAGAGACTACATTCCGTCTCTATCTGCGAGAGCTCGAAGATCCATGGCTATGCCAAGCTTACATCGCACAATTGCTGTCCTCCTTGGACCTCGGCCCCGTAACCTGTGAAATAATCGGTCGGAAGATAACATCGGTCATCGTTGAAATATTGGAATCCGGAAACTACGATACGAAGTTCCAGATCACGGCGGAAATCGATCACGTCCAGATGTTCTGGGCGGAGGAGGAGCGGAGTTCGGTTCCGGTGGAGAGTGGCGAGTGGCGCGGTATTGTGGTGGAGGAGAGAGTGGTTTTGGAGGAAGCTCCGGCGAGGAGAATGGCGGTGGAGAGTGCGAGAGAGAGGTTGGAGATGGAGAAATTGGATGGGTTTGAGAGAGCAGAGTTGGGAGATTGCTGTGTTTGTTACGAAGAACTGAATGGTGGGAGGGAGAAGTTGAGTACAATCCGGTGTGGCCATGTCTATCATACATCCTGCATCCTCGCTTGGGTTCAAAGGAGCAACTCTTGTCCTTTGTGTAGAAGGGAAATAGAATTTGGAATTTAAGTGAAAATATATTTTTTTAATTATCTTTTTGGGAAACAAAAAAGTTTATTCCATCTACTGCAAATGCAATTCATAACTAAAATGTTTCTAGATAGATTTTCTATTCAACATCTGACGTGTTATTAATTGGTATTTTTATTATTGATATCATAATCCAATGTTATTATTATCTTTCTAAAATTATTAAATATTTGCAATATGATTCTTGAAATGATTAATATTGAAAAGATAATTTTTAGTTTTATAAATTTTCCTGGGGAAATTTTATGGATTTAATTTCTAAAATAAAATTAGATAGTAAAACACTTATTTTAGTATACAAGTAAAATCTAAAATCTCAATCATGAATTGTGTTAAGGTCCCAATAATAATTAACTAATGTTCTTTAAATGAAAATAAAAATTTAGCGAAAGATTGACATAACATATATTATCTCACATGAAATCAAGGTTCAAATCCTTGTTATCCACTTATTATATTAAAAATATCTAACAAAAAGTATGTAACTTGATTGTTCCTAACCCTTTTTTTTTTTTAATAAAACCCATGTGTTTGAATATGGGGGTTGGGTGTGTATGAAATATGTATCATAAATCCATATTGTAAAGAAAGGGGATGGGCTCTCATGGGCTATAAGCCTAGACTTATGTAGTTTGGTGAATGGCTTTTAAGTAAGGGGACTCCGACTCTGGAAGAGCCCTATCGAATCAAAAAGGGCATGAGCTGTGGGCTTTTTTATAGATGTTGAAGAGGTGAGTAAAGGGTGAGAAGGTGCCCCTGGAGCTGGGGAAGTGAAAGTCGGACGTCTGGTGTGACGTCGGACGTATTACATATCCTACTCGGAAGACCATGGTAATACGAGTAGGGTGTTACCTGCGTAGGGAGAACACCGATTGACTTTTAACGGCAAATCTAAGAGTTGGTCTAGCTTGAGATCAAATAGCTGGTTTTGTGTTCGAAGTGTATAGTTATATAACACAAGTTAAGAACGTTATATTTAGAGTGCATGTTTAGAAAGTATGAGCTTATATAGGTTTTTTTTTTTTTTTTTTATGTTTTCTAAAACCTATTTTTCCATATGATTTTAATGAGATATTTTTTTCCTACATAGTAAAATTTTCCTAAATTCATAATATTCCATTTTCACAATTAGATAATTCATTTTGTTTTAGATAACTAAGCTGCAAGTAGATAAGTTGAAGTTAGATTATATTTGTCCATTACAATGTAATGTCCTTCGCATTTCGAAATAATACAACTCCTAACTTAACATTCATTTCAATCACAATTTTTTTGAAAAAATCAAAAGATGTCCTACTGGAGTCCACTATAATATCATAGTGGAGTCTTGTTGTGATTTCAAAAAAAATTATTCTTGAAAGTACGTAAACACAAGTCCTTAATACAATTTTACAACAATATAGAGTGCAAAAATCTCCATTAAATTTTTAGAATTGAGTCATTCGTCCAGAAAATTTGTATGTAAAGTCCCATTTTTGGCGTAAAGATGAGAATGTTGCAATTTGTAAATGAAAATTTTGTTCTTGGAAATGGTTATTTTTTGTGGCCTATAATTTTCGAAGTTATTTTGAAAATTGTGTGGCTTTACAATCGTGGGTAGGTAACAAGATTATATTATCAAGCATTGAAAACGTGTAGACACTCAAATTTTCGAGTACTAAAAAACCCTAATCTTTCTCTTTTTCTCCATTCTTACTTAATCGCAATTGAAACTGCAGCTTTTTGTGCTCAATCATTCCACTTCACTCGGCGGCAATGGCGGCGGTCCGGCAGCCTTCTCCTCCCCTCGAGCCATGGAACGATTTACAGGGGAAAGTGGTGATGGTGACCGGAGCCTCGTCAGGGCTCGGCCGCGAGTTCTGTGTCGATCTCGCCGCCGCCGGTTGCAGGATTGTAGCTGCCGCACGGCGTACGGATCGACTGGAATCGCTTTGTGAAGAAATTAATCGGCTGGAATTGGGCGGCTCTTCTTCTTCGATTGAGACGGGGAGCCGCCGGGCTGTGGCGGTGGAGCTTGATATCAGCGGCGATGGGAAGAGTATTGAGAAATCCGTTAGAAAAGCATGGGATTCCTTCGGCTTCATTGATGCTTTGGTTAACAATGCTGGTTTGAGAGGTCGTTTCTTCTTACTTCTTTCGAGATCAAGGTTTTAAATGTGAAACCGAAATGAGGAATGCCTAAATAATATTATAATTTATAAATATAAAATTCTTATTAAAAAATTATTTAAATTACGTTAAAAATACTACTTTTTGTTCCTATATTTTTTGTTTTGGTTTGGTACTTATAATTTTAAAATCTTCATTTTGGTACTTGTAATTTTAATTTTAAATCATTTTGGTTCTTAAACTTCCAAAAAGTAGTCATTTTGATCCTTTAAAAATGAAATGCAAATAAAAATAAAAGGACTAAAATAGTCGTTTTTTAAATGTATAAGTACCAAATTAAACTAAAATTAAAAGTACAATGACCAAAGTGAACCTTTTGTAAGTATAAGTACCAAAATGAACTAAAATTGAAAGTATATAGACCAAAATGAACATTTTAAAAATACAAGGACCAAAATAAACCAAAGTCAAAATATAAATACTAAAGTAATATTTAAACCTTTAAATTAACAAATAATCCTTTTTTTATTATTTTTTATCATTAATAATTGGTGTAGAAATATTGATACTGGGTAGTTTTTAGACTAAGGTTACCTAAGTCAAGTTCGAGAGAGAGTGTTTATGTCAATTACCAGTAAACTTAACTCACATTGTTAGTGTTCTCTTAAAAAATTTGAATTTTGATATTTTTTAAAGCAAGAATTAGGTGTAACACTTCCTTCAAAAATAAAATAAAAAATAAAAAATGATTTATTAGACAATTATTGGATTGTACAAAGATAGGTAGCATTGAGCGAGTACTTTTTTTTCTTTTTTTCTTTTTTTTTTTTAACTTCACAAATTTAGCACAAAATTGAAAGTTTAGGGCACCATTAACATAAAATTTAAATTTGCATGGAATAGATTAACTAATTTTAAAAATTTAATAATTTTATCAAGGATTATTAGACATAAAGTTCAAAATCCAAAAATCTAATAGGCATAAAAGTAAAAATTTAAGGACTTTCTAAGCAATTCTAAAAGTACTATAGATGTGGTGGATGAGAATTTAAACTCTCACGTTGAAAAAATGAGTACATCATGTTGATGTTAGCACTTAAATTAGAAACCATATTTTATTAATTATGTAAAGTTGAAATCAATTACATCATTAATTATAATCTCTATTAAATTGTAGAGTGTACATTCTACTGGGGTCTCTTGTTTCTCTTTAGATAGTTAGAAAGAGTTGTTCATATTTAATCTGAGTTGCATAGTTGAGAAAAATCACACAATATAGAAATTAGATCGTTTTGAATAATTTTAAATAGGTCTATCTTATTTTAGTAAGAAGAATAAAAAAAAATTTAGTCTCTGTAATTCGACGTGATAGGCACCGTAAAATCTTCATTGGATTTGGGTGAAGAGGAATGGAAGAAAGTATTGGGAACAAACCTAACCGGATCATGGTTGGTATCAAAATATGTGTGCACGAAAATGCGTGACACCAAAAGAGGTGGTTCCATTATCAATATTTCTTCAATTGATGGGGTTGGTAGAGGACATCTACCTGGAGGCCTTGCCTATGCTGCCACAAAGACAGGCTTAAACACTTTGACAAAGGTATATTAACTTTATTTTTTTATTATTGCTCTTTAGATTTTGAGAGTAATATTTTATGATCAATGTTTAAAATTTAGGTCAAGAACTACTTTCCATCCCAAACTTTCTTAGAAGTAACATTTAGTGAATATACTTCTAAATTTGTAATAGTTTAGTTCTTGCATATCAATAATTAATAATTTAGTCTCTATACTTTGAAATTTGTAACAATTTAGGCATCGTTTAGTAACCATCATTTTTTTGTTTTTGTTTTTTAAAAATAAGCATAGTTACTCCCCATTTGTTACATTAATTTGCATCCCTTTAAGTGCAATAGTTGAATTCTTTGCCAAATTCTAAAAACAAAAACAAGTTTTTAAAAGCTATTTTTTTTAGTTTTCAAATTTTGGCTTGGTTTTTAAAACCATTGATAAAAAATAAATCACAAAGGAATAAATTTGAATGTGAAAGTCATGTCTATAGGCTTAATTTCAAAAAGAAAAACAAAAAACAAAATGGTTACAAAATGGGACTTTGTTTTTTGTTTTTGTTTTTTAAAATTAAGCCTATAAACACTACTTTCATCTTCAAATTTTTTTTTTTTTTTTTGAAGTAACCTTTGTTATCTACTTTAATCAATGCTTTTAAAAAAGCAAACCAGAATTTGAAAACTAACAAAAATAACTTTTAAAAACTTTCTTTTCTTTTGAGAATTTTGGCAAAGAATTAAGCTATTGTACTTAAGAGATGCAAACCAATGTAAAAAATTGGGAGACTTAATTTTCAAAAAGAAAAACAAAAAAATAAATGGTTACCAAACGAGGGCAAAATGGTTACAAAACGAGGCCTTAGTCTTGATCATGAAAAATCTCATCAGAATTAAGTGTCATTTTTTTTTTAAATATAGTTTATAGATATATTATTTCTGATTACTATTAATCTACATGTTTTTTTTATTAAATTCTACAAAAATTCTCTCGATAGAGATTATATGTTACAAATTATAAAGTACAAGGGTTAAATTGTTACTAACTAAAGTTCGAACTAAATTGTTATAAATTTGAATCTAGAGAGACTAAATCTTTACCAACTAAAATTTAGAGACTATCAAACATTTTTTTAAAACTTGTAATATACTAGTTGACTAGTAATTTAGATACCTTCTTAAATGATTTTTTTCCTCTTTTCAAAGTTAAAAATCACTTTTTGATTTTGTTCCTTAACTTAAATTAATGATTTAGTTCAACTTTGGTAGTGATTTTGACTTTGTACTTTGAATTTTGAAACCTAAAGACCAAAACAAAACTCAAATGTCAAAGGTAAAATTGTAACATCTTGAAACTTAGGAGCTGAATTGAAATCAAACTCAAATTTTAAGGACTAAATGCGTAACATTTTGAAACTTAGGCACCAAATAAAAACTAAACTCAAAACTTAGAAACCAAAAATGTATTTCTTTTCCTTTCTATTTTTGCTTTGCTTTGCTTTGTTAAAACAATGTGACTTTGAAATCTTTATGGTGTGATATAATGTAGGTTATGGCCCTTGAATTAGGAGCACATAATATCCGAGTGAATTCCATATCTCCTGGACTTTTTAAATCTGAGATTACACAAGGTCTCATGGAGAAAGATTGGCTTAGCAACGTAGCATTGAAAACTATCCCTTTAAGGACATTTGGAACTTCTGATCCAGCATTAACGACGGTTGTTAGATATCTTGTGCACGACTCTTCTAAATACATCTCGGGCAATATTTTTATTGTTGATGCAGGTGCCACACTACCTGGTTTCCCAATTTTCTCATCTCTCTAAAAGCATGTTTGAGAGTAATTCTGAAATGGTCAAAATCACTTGAAAAATCCTTTTGTTCCTTCAAAGTCAATTTTAATTCTATGAAAAATGCATTTAAACATGCAAAATAACACATTAAATTGACTTTGAGTGATGAAAAATATGTTCGGAAATGATTAAAATGTACCCATGTGTAATGCTTTCATAGTATGTGGAAAGTGATCATGCTTTGCCTTTTTACTAGACTCTTTAAGACTCCTCTCATTGGAAATTTTGACCCTTTACTATTGTTCATTTTATATACTCAATGTCTACCTCATTAAGTGAAAAAAAAAAAAAAAAAACTACGCTACGTTATGATTGCTTTTGTTATCCATTCTTTAAGGATGGTTTAAGAAATCAAGTAAAGTTTTAAGTACTAAAAAATAGTTTTAACGGCTGTTTAGTAAGTATTTGATTTTTTTAAAAATATTTGTCTTTTTATTGGACTTTTAAGACTCTTCTCATTGAAAACTTTGATGTGGGCGACCTTTAGGATTCTCCTTTTATTATTGTTAGTCTATAACAAGTTTTAAAAATGTCAAAGTCTCGATTTAAGGAAAATGTCGATGGATATTTTTAGAAAATTTTAAAAAATTTAACAAAAATATTTAAATTAATAAATATACATTTTATGCTTTTTAAAATAAGTGAAAATGGTAATTATTTATATTAGCGTTGATGATGGAGGTTTGGTAAAGAACAGATGTGTTTTGAGATAGATTTTTGTTTTCACCCAAAAGGTCTCATGTCATAAATAGTTTGTCCTCCCTTGTAAATCCATAATCATCTTTTTATCTAACCAATGTGAGACTGAAATTGCATTCCTAACATTCATTGTCTTTATCATATATAAAACATGCTTTCTCATTTTTTTGAAACCATTTAAAATGAAAATATACAAATGTGATGTTCTTAAACATATAACTTCAACTAAAAACTTAACCTTACTGAAATTTCATAAACAATTCATGGAAATCACTTAGCAATTCTTCTAAAGCATAGATATATAATTATAAGTTACATGAAATTTCATAATATTTAACTAACAATAAAATATTTCGTAAAATAAACTACTCACAAAATTAAATTACTGCAGATCATACTTTGGATCGTCAACTAACTCAACTTCGGTTCAATAATCAATCTAAAATTTAGGGGTAGTTGTAAATATAGCAATCAAGTTTAAAATATTTGTAAATATAACACAATACAAAATAATTTACAGATATAGCAAAATTTAAATTCTTCTTTCAAAATCTATTAATGATAGACCATATCAATAGTAGAGGTCTATTAGTGATAAATCATATGAGTCTATCAATGATATAGTATATCATTAATATATTTTGTTATATTTGCAAATTTTTAAAAATGTTGCTATACATTTTAATTATTATCCATAAAAGTGTTACTCAATGCAATTAACCTATAATTTATAATAGAAATCCAAACACTCATTGTTAATCTATTAAATCAACTTTCCATTCTTAGGAACTATTTTTTGGTCAACCATCCCATTCCATATTTTCTTTCATCAATAACTTTGTCAAAGGTCATAAATTTAAACCATTGGTTTTCTCTAGAATTTTATCAATTTCCCATTGTACATAGGTTTTATAATTCATTAACATATAGATTTTAAAATTGCAACACTTGTCACTATAATGTGATGAAATTAAGAGACTCGACAAGTTTAGAGTTGAAAACTCATATTTTTGTATGAATGACTCACATTTGACTTAGATTTTGGAAGAATGAAAAACATTTTATTGATGTCACAAACCACTTGTTAACATTTTTGTTTTCAGGTGTGCGCAAGGGCAAGAGAATGCAAGAAGAAAATTTCTAACGTGTAAGAGTACTATTATATTAAATTAGTTAGTTTAATTGTACAAAGGCCATTTTATTAGACTTTAAATGAAAATTCATCTCAAGTTTTAAAACCAACAAATTTTGACTTTGTACTCGTCACCATGTAAAATTACCACTTTAGTCTTGAGTGTGCTTCTTTGTTTTGCATCTTTTTTCCTTTTCTTGTTCTCTTCTTCTTTTTCTTCTTCTTCCTTTTTTTTTCCTTTTCTTCTTCTTCCTTTTTTTCTCTGTTTTTTTTTTTCTTTCTTCTTCCTTTTTTTTTTTCTGTTTTTTTGCTTCTTCCTTTTTTTTTCTTCTTCTAACTTTTCTTTTACTTTCTTCACCTATTTTTTGCCCTTCTTTTTTTCTCCGCTTATTTTTTATTTTTTTAATGTGTTTCTTTGAGCATCGAGTAGCAAGCATATAACATAGACCATAAAATATCAAGCACTGAGCATCGAATGAACTTCTACATCAAAAATAGAGCACAGAGTATCAGACATCAAATATCGAGCATCGAGTATATAGCATCGAGCATAAAACATTGAGTATCAGGTATTGAGGATCAAGAAAACTTTTGAATCGTAGCGCTCAAGTGTTCCCAAAGTCAAATGGGTAAATTATGCTAATGAAAGCGGCCACTTCTCATTCAATTTTAGATGGTGAGCCATTTTTCATTTGGGTCTTGAAAAGGAGTCCTTCGTACTCTAAATGGTTATACACCTTTATTTTAAAAAGGACACATTTCAATGGTTAAATTTGAGTGTAAAATGTGTTCAACATGAAAAAAAGAAAAACCTACATTTTTCAATTTTGCCTAAAAGTGTAGAACCATTTAGGGGTGTGCATGGTTCGGTTCGATCCGGTTTTGGGCTGAACCATAAAATAAATCAAAGTTAACAGTTCACATTGAAGAAAAACCGTTGAAAATCGGTTCACATTGGTTTTAGTTCTTGAACCAAACCAACCTGATTCGGTTCAGACCGGTTTGGTTTGATTTTTAACCGATTGTTCCGTTAAAGCAAGAGCGAGAGAGTTTTACTCTTATCGCTCTCACTCACTCTTGTGCCTTATGTCCCAACATGTAGAGGGGTGGGCGACTGAAACGGTTTGGTTCAATTTTCTTCGGTTGTTTAGGGTAATGAACCGATGACCGAACTAAAGCATTCGGTTTTGCTATTCAATGAACCATTGATTCTCTATTTTTTAGAAGAAAAAAAATCGGACCGAACCAACCGGTTTGGTTCGACGGTTTTTTCACCCCTAGAACCAGTTATCGTCCGTTGCTGTGTGTCGTCATCACCAGTGGGCATCGTCTTCCCTAGGCTGAACGCCATTAATCCTAGGTACCTTGGAAAAAGAATGGCGGTCATCAGAACCACCACAAACATGATTCTCAGAGAAATCCTTCATTCCCAGCCCTATTTTTCTCTATCATCACCCCCAATCTTTTCTACAACTTTGCACAATCCCAATGCCGCTTTTCGATTCAGCCTGCGTGATATAAGTTTCGGTCGTGTCCTATGTGCAGCTTCGGACTCGGCTGGTGCCGGAGGCAAGGTGTCTTCCCGGCTGTCGCAGGTTCAGCAGCTGTTACAAGAGGCGGAGGAGCGCGCTCTATCGGCTGACAGCGAACCCACCCCTAAAATCACTCTCGGTATGTCTCAAGCTCGATTACGAATTGAAATTCAACAGAACTAGCCATCACTTCTTTAGTTCTGGATTTGAGTTTGTTCTACCATGATAATTATAGAAGCATATCGAAGAGAGTGCTCGATTGACTATTGTTTTTGTGTTGATAAAGTGATTGTTGCTTTGCTTTTACTCTGACTACTGTGGTTTAGTTCCAGCTGAAGTCGATTTAGGTTCACTTGTCTACCTCCAAATAGTCTTTTTCTCTAACCCTAAATTTTCTGTGTGGAAAGTAGCTCACATCCATTGAAGTTACTCGCAGATTCTTTGAAGAAGATGAACTCGGTTGTCCAATGGGTGTTGGAAGAATTGAAACTCCTGGATTTTGTTCAGATATTAACCTGTCTTCAAAGTACAATATACTGAACCCCTATCATATCGCCTTGAATGTGGTTGCAAAAGAAAAAAGGTGTTGTTCTGTTTTGAGCTCAGAACAAATTGCCGTTTCCTTCCTTCGGTTTTCATTCTATAAGTTTGATTTTTCCTCAAACAATTTGCAGTTTCAAGTCGGAAAGATTTTTACATTCGCTTCCTCTTTCTAAGGAACTCTCTCAAGTGCATACATGTATAAACGTATAAAGGGTGAAATGTTAGGTCCTACAGTCTAAGTAATAGCCTCTTTACATTTGAAGAGATGGAAAATTCAGTAGGAGTTCAATTTTTCTTTTGGAATTTGTACATAGCAAGCTGAGTACATTGGGGACAGTAAAAAAGAAGAATCCTAATTTGTTTATCTCCTTCTAGGAGCTCTTTTAGTTGCACTTGTATTGACATTCAAGCCAATTGAAGACACTTTAGAACTCCTTTGGCCTAGGTAGATTGACACTTCCTCCCCATTTTTGTGATCCTTTTTTCTTGTCAATATATTATTTCCTTCCTAAGAAAAGTTTGGTAGAGTGGAGTCTTACAACATGGAAAAGAAAATAGGATGAAGAATAGGGTTAAAGACCTGGATTCTTGATTGGAAGAAATTGAATGTGATTGGAAGCCGTGCTGGAGGATATACAAAAAGCTTTTGATGATGGAGAAAAATGTCATAATCACGCTTCAATTGTTGCAGAATTGCAAAGATACAAAAAGGAGAGATGCTCGTTCTCAAGAAAATGGAGCTATTAAGGCAGCAGAATTTCAGACGATCAGTTTTTAATGGGAGAAATGGTAATTAAAATGAAACTGAGAGTGGGGAAGCTGGATGATTTGAGAACATGGGATGAAGATTTGTGTTCTAGCATTTGTGGGCGAAAAGTGAAGACCTAAATGTTGGTTTTTCAGAGCAGAATGACATTTCTGGCAATCATCATAGTGAAAGAGAGAACTCGACGCTAAGATTAAATAAATAGATTGAAAACCCTGGTATTTTCTAACAGGCCAATAATTGTAGACCAGTGCGGAGCTAGCTGAGTTCTAGATTCTTCTTTTTCTATTCTGTTGTGGTACAATATAAATGGATTCATGCATCCAAACAGGGGAGGGGAGTGCACACGACCATTGGAGAGATTGTGAATTTTATGTCTTCGTACAGAGATGGTGGAGGAGACTTGGTAAATGAGTTGGAACTCGTAGTATGAGTTGAGGTAAGGATATTGAGTAGCAGATCTCAAGGCACTACACAGATTATGAGGCCTTAGCATCATTTTGTGGGAAAACATGAATTACGTTATTGGTCAGACCACCTCCTTCACTTTAGCAACTTATTTTACTAGATTCTTGACTTCAACCTCCCCTTCTCATATTTCGTTCTGAACTACCTAAAATGAAAAAAAAAAAAAAAAAAAAAAAAAAACTCTCCCCGTATAAAACCTAAGAACTTTTCCTTCCATTGCAGCAAACATCAGTCAAGTCCTCAAATCATTTATTTTTTCTAATGCCTTATAGATTTAATTTCTCTTTCAATTTTGTCTACAAAGTTGATGCTAGGAGGACGTTGTTGACAAAACACCAAAATTCTTTCGTTAATATATCCTAAGAAGGAAGAAGTTATTCAAAGTTCTTGCAGTTCCCCACCCTTAAAAGGAAAAAGGTTCTCTCATCGGAAATTGCTTAGATGGTGAATGTGGTATGGTTGCTGTCAATCAGTATCTTCATTACTTTGTGTGATTTTTCTTTTCCTGTCCCTCAGACCACGTCACTGTGAATTTTGCAAGAAGTGGTGGCCCTGGTGGTCAGAATGTCAACAAAGGTCAGTTTATTTTCTTGGCTCTGATTGATTTTGTTTCTACTTTAGGGTTGCTGTTTTCTTTATAAGGTATCATTTCTGTAAATGATAGTGCAGTGAACACAAAGGTTGACATGCGCTTCAATGTTAAAGATGCATATTGGCTTAGCGAGAGAATCAGAGAAAGGATTATGCATATGGTTTGTTACTAAAATTTTCTGTAGCATATCTTCTCTCTCCTTCCCTAGAATGAAATATATTTATGGGAGTGTCCATGTGTTTATTTGTGTACAATTTCGAATGTGTTCACTTGTATGTTGCTAGCTAGACCAAAATAAAGTTTGATGTGGTTCAAGTGTTCATAAGTCTTTCATCATGATAGTACTCCTCTCTTTCTGTCTCTATCTCAACATGAATATTGCTTCCTGCTTCTGAACAGGAGAAAAATCGGATCAACAAG
This sequence comes from Citrullus mucosospermus, assembly GCA_030954485.1. Taxonomy (NCBI): domain Eukaryota; kingdom Viridiplantae; phylum Streptophyta; class Magnoliopsida; order Cucurbitales; family Cucurbitaceae; genus Citrullus; species Citrullus mucosospermus. The sequence goes on along the minus strand of CM062064.1, from coordinate 3,671,036 downwards.
GATGGGGAGCTTGTAATTTCATCCACTAAAACTAGAACACAGAAGTTAACTTCTGTCCTCTTCATCTTTCTTATTTCCTCCCAGGTTCGTTCCACCAAAAACGACTTGTTAACTTTTCTTCTTTTCTTTATTTCTTCAGGGGTAACATTGAAGATGCCTTGGAGAAACTTCAGGTACTTCCTATAAGATCCTTCTCTTCATGTCTATCTAAAAGAAAATATATGGAAAATAAAATAGTATGCGGCCATTTCTATTTTCTTGTATGATAGATTCAGCATTCTGCCGTAGTTTCCTAACTGAATATAAATTTCCAATGAATGGCTTGTTTCTATCTGAAAATCAGGCTATAATTGATGCTGCTTCTTATGTCCCGCCACCTCCCTCAGAAGAGCAAAAGAAGAAAATTGCTAAGATGTGAGATCTTTCAACTTCCTTGGTCACTTGATTTCAAAAATGTTTATGTAGCTCCCGTGACTTATCTTATTTGAGGTTTCCTTTTTGTATTTGTGTAAAGGGCGGCTATTGGGGAACAGAAACGCCTTAAAAGCAAGAAGGTCCTTTCTGATAAGAAGGCGTTTCGAAGGAGTCGAAACAGTTGGGATTAACCATCTTGTGCTAACTGTAGAGTTCATCAACATTACAACTTCGTACTTTCCCAATTCTTTCTCACAAAGGTTACTGACTTGTTCCTATTTTGTTTTTTTGATTGAGACTTCGCAGCTTGCTCTTTCAACTCAGGATAATAGTACAAGATCAAAGAGTAATACTATGATTCTCTGGTGCAATGAAGAAACCATTCAGAGAAAAACCTGTTAGAAGCAGAGGACTAGGACTGGGAGATTTGCTTCCTTCACAGGTGATTTCTGGAAATTTGCTAGAAATAGATATAAGATAACAAATTTTCTTTTCACTTGATTGGTGCATGATATATTTGAAGCACCGACTTAGATTGAATTTTATAGAACCTCTCTTCTGATGCGACTTGCGAGAACGTTGACACACAATGTCTCGTTTCGTCAATGTATGTTAAATTAATATCAATTCAGTTATAGCTTCTTTTTATTTGCTTTGCATGTCTAACAAATTTGTTAGGGATCCCAAGACAAGAATATATAAGGAGAAAAAGATAATCTTGTAAGACATTACAATATCCAACAGCCTTTCAAGAAGGTTATCTCGATGGACACTCACCAAAATAATCCACACCCTCCAAAAATATTAACTCCACCTAGCTCATTACCAGTGTACCCTTTACTGACATGGTTTGTCTAATTTTGGAAGAGCTTAGTGGCTGGTGAAGGATTCCATGTGTTTCCTTTCCTGAACTCTATAACTTGTCTGCTAAAGGAAATGGTCACTAAAAAGATTTGAGATAGTGACAGTGAGAAAACTTTAATTTTAGAAGATTTAAAAGACCAAACTGGTTCAAGTTTTTATTCTTATTTTCTTTCCTTTAGTTAAATAATTAGAAGGATGGGATGTGTGAGGTTACATGTCAAATTTCAATTGTCTAAGTTGACTTTGGCAATTGGTTCAAGTTAATTGAATTTTAGGGTGCGCGAGCAGGTAAAAATGGTATGTGGAGTTAATGAAACTGTGTTTGAGCTGCAGAGTTAATTTTCTACTGGTTATTTTTGTTTTACTTAAAACCTTTTGGTGCAACCATTCTACTAAACACATATTTTCTTACATTTTCAACACTTTGAGATACTAGCTTAAAATTTTCATATGTATTTTACAATTTTGTGCATGTTTTGTTTGTACTGGAAGTAGACGAAATACTATTTTTCATAAGATTAACAAGCTTACAATATACTTTTACATTTGTGGATATATGATGGAAAATGCACAAAAAAAGAAAAAAAAAAATTGGTCATCAAGGGGGTTAGAGTTTTTTATGACATCTATGTCACATTGTAGGTTATGATTTATTGTGTGTGTGTGTGGTAATTGGTTTAGAGCATCTGTATATGCTACTATTCATAATTGTGACATAGTGAATTATAATAACATTGTCTCGAAAATTGAGAATGCAAGTTTTTAAAAAATGTATCTATTTATCTTGTGAAGAAAGCATCTCAAACATAGTTATCAAATGAGAATTTAGTGACTAAACTTTTTAACATGCTGATAGCTAAATTGAAAATTTTGTTAACCCAAATTTCATGGTCGAAATGGGCATTTCACCTAGATTTTAAAAATAAGGATTATAACATCTTGTCAGCATCACTCATGTTCATGCTTCTCTTTGTGCTCATGTTCAATTAATTCAATATGACATGCTCTTACATTGTAAAGGTTCTTTCCTCACTTTTTCATGTTTGTGCTTGCGGCTGTAAAATTAGTGATGATAGGTAGTTTGTGACATCAACAAAAGGTTATTATTCATTTTCAGAATTTGAATCTAATAACATTTTGGGCATAAAATTTGGATCAAACGTATATATTTGTCACCAAGGATGAAAATGTTTGTCACCATGTAGATATATCTCTAGATATATTCGTAAATCGAATGGTTTGACGTCGATGTTTAATAACTATCAATATCTCCAATATATTTTTTTAATAAATGCTCATAGGACATAAAAATCTCATTTATCAAGTCTAATATGAATAGAAATATTAATAATAATATCAAAATTTTAGTTTGATAGCATAAACAACTTAATTATTGATCTAAATACTCAACAAATTGATTGTGGGATAATCTTAATTGCCTACATTGGTAAATTAAATTATTAATCAATATATCAAAATCACTTATAAATTTCACGCAAGGTAGTAGATAACAATTTTTAGATTAAGTTTTTTCTAAAAGTTTGCTACCTTCCTAATTGTTTAAATAAATATATTATAATAATATTCTTCCATATTTATCTATTTTGCCACAACTTTTAATTGAATCAACTTTTTATAACAATTATTTTTCTTAAACATTTATGTCAAACAAAATTAGTTGAAATTCAAATTATATAAAATTAAAAAATGTTATAAATTAATTATCAATTTAATATTAATTTATTAGACACCTTAACTTCTTTTTGTCTAACCAACTCTAATTTTTCTACAAGCACAACAACAATTTTAAAATGTTTTATTTTAAAGGTAATACTTGAAATAGTTTTTGCAACATGTTTCAAAAAATAATTAAAATATTTCATTCACACAAAAAAAAAAAGAATTAAAATATTTTTAAAAAAGTAAATAGGATTTGCAACATGTCAAAATACAATCGAACAATTTAATAAGATGCACAAAAATAGGTGATATTTGGATACACTTAAATATTTTTCTTATTCTAAAAACCATTTCAAACGGACCTTAAATTTTATAATCTTTATATCTTGAAAAACTGCCAAAAATAACCTTAAAATATTTTCCTTTTCAAAACGAACTATTTTTTTTTGAAAATTAATTGAAATAGTTTTGTTCGATGCATCCGATTGAGTAAATTACCGAGATTTAGATAAAAAAAAACAAAATTAGTTCCTCCATCTTTCTTTTTTTTTTTTTTTTTTTTTTTTTTTTTTTTTTTTTTTTTTGCCTTTTCGATAAAATTAATACGAAAACTTGAGGGGCTATTTGTACAATTTCCGTTATCTTCGGGTCGCTCTCGACTACTCCCTCTTCCAAGTGGGTCGAAGCTTTGCACATTTTGTAGCTTCTCAGAGGACTTTCATCAAACACATTGCAGAGCGCTAAAATCCCAAAGCTTTCCATGGTTGCAGTTTCATCAGAACTTCATATACGTGGCGGTAAGTTCATAGCTCCTCTCTAACACGCGTCATTTCCCACACTTCCTATATTTTTCATCCTATATTCCCTTTGATTTTAAGCAAAGCCATCACCATAATCGCTCAACAAGAACAACCCACAATATGCACCGTTCAATACCCACTTCCCATTTCTGCAAATTACTCGCCAATGGATACAGAACCCATCGTGGGTTTTGCTCATCTCATACCCATTCCCACTTCAACAACGCCGGTGGGTCAATGTCCGTTCGTTTGAACTCTCGCTCTGTCATTCGATTTCGGGGTCCCGACACCGTCAAGTTCCTTCACGGCCTATTGACCAACGATGTGCGGCGGTTTGGGGAACCCCCAAGTGACAAAACGTCGTCGTTGCCCACCCCCAATTTGGCGCCTATGTCGGTCCCGCCTATGTATGCGGCTATGTTGACGCCACAGGGGAGGTTTTTGTATGATTTGTTTTTGTATAGGCCGCCTAAGCCTGAGGAGAAGCTTGATCGGACTGGCTCTGGGCCTGGTCCGGCCTCGGATGAGCCGGTGGAGTTGATGGCCGATGTGGATTCTTCTGTGTTGGATGAGCTTTTGGTGACGCTGAAGAAGTGAGCTCTTTGTTAGTTCCTCTGCTTAAACTGTTCTTTCTTGTTTTCGTTCAAACTGTTTGTTTGTTTGATTGTTTTTGGATAAGTTGAATGATACCCTTTTAGAAATGCTGAACTATGATTAGATTACGGTCCAGTTTGAGTCTGATCATGTTACATACAAATTTCTTATGTAATGATCATTACCCTTCATGATAGATATCCTCTAAGTTGAAAAACTTGTAGTTGGATACACTGGTTAGTAGTTTATTTAAGTTGGACATGGGTTGTTTGAGAATTCAAAGTATACCCTTCAGAGTAGGCTGGGTATCCAGTTTTCAAATAGATTTAGATTCTTGGGAAATAACTAATGTAAGATTAACGTAACTTTAGTAGTAGTTTGAAAGTTGAAGGGCTGAAGCTTAGGCATTGGAGGTTCAGGACCAAAACAAGATAAATATAAGCAAGAAAATTTAGTAGGATTTAATCCTATATTTTAACAACTTATCGCTCTACAAAAATGGATGTTCAACTTCCATTATGCTTTACAGATACCGCTTAAGGTCCAAGGTTGATATTGAGAATATGGCAGAGGAGTTTTCTTGTTGGCAACGCTTTGGTGAAAAGCTCTCTAGAAAAGCTTCCTCTGCAGAGGAACCAGAGGCTGCCAGTGTTGGGTGGGGTGCTAGTGTTGATCCAACAGCAATGTCGGCTTCGCGTGGGGAAGACACTGGTTGGCAATGGTTTCAAGATCCAAGATTGGAATGCCTTGGTTTCAGAGGGATTTTTCCATCTAACAGAACGCGTACGTTTCCCTCATGCTCTAAGGAGTCTTATGAGTTCTTTTAGTACTATGAAGTTAATTGGATTATGCTTTCATCATATGTATGGATTCTAGCCAAGATTCTACTGATAGTGTCTCCCGGTTGTATTTGTTGAAGCTCCCCTTATTGAGGCAGATAAAGAAACAGATGAAGATAATTATGTACTGTGGAGACTGGAGAAGGGAGTTGCAGAAGGTTCAACTGAGATTCAAAAAGGTTCATTTTCGTGTCTTCTTCGTTGTATTTGATGGTTTCTTTGTGTTTCGGTTAGTTTTCTGCTGCTAAGTTGCATCAAGTGGCTTGTGAGTATCAAATTCTTTGGATCTTTTGGTATTTGATCTTTTTCTATCCTTTTACAGGTGAGGCAATCCCTCTTGAATACAACCTGGTGGGTCTAAATGCAATAAGTTTTGACAAAGGGTGCTATGTGGGGCAAGAGCTTGTAGCTCGCACACACCACCGGGGAGTTATTCGGAAACGTGTGGTTCCTTTGAAGTTTCTAAATGACAGAGGGGAAGGTAATCAATCTTTTTACTAATTGGTTCAAGCCTAGCTCAAAGTTCACTGTCACAACCTTGTTTATCAGAATTCTTCATGCCTGTTAAAGTCATATAACATTAAACAACCACTTGATTCTCCTTCAGATGTAGAGCAGAAAGTATCGCCCGGATCGGAAGTGATCAACTCTGCATCCAACAAGAAAGCAGGTAATGTGATTGCTGCACTTGGGAGTCGTGGACTTGGTCTCTTGCGCTTGGAGGAAGCTTTCAGAGGATCTCAAAGTTTGGTCATACAAGGTCTCGAGGGTGTGACAGTTGAAGCTGGCAGACCGGATTGGTGGCCGGCTGAATGGTTTCAAGAGCATCAACAGCACAATACCGCTGGTGCATAGAGTTAGGGAACTGCTACTCAGTTTGACCAATCCTGCATATCTTTCAGGCATGATTTTATTTATTGTCAGCTAGTTGCAGCTCACTAATAATTCAGATGTATGAACCTTAAAAACTTTCAATTATACCTCTAGATGTTGAATAATATTTGTATTTAAACCCAGTTCTTAATTTCTTGAAACTTAGACGGGATTCAAGTTTTGTTCGGCAGGGTTATGTATGGGACAAAAATCCCACATGAACATTTTTCTTAAGTATTATCACTTTTGGTCTGGCAAATGCGTTTGTAGTGGGGTGAGTTTTGTGGTAAAATTAATTAGACGTTTAAATCTTATTATTTGAACTTTAAAGTTATTTCATTTTGGTCTTCCAAGTTTCGAAGTGTTCACTTTGGGAAGTTCAAGACTAAAATTTTAGGATTAAATAAAATCTAGACTAAATTGAAAAATTATCTTAGGATTTTAGTTCTTTTTGTATTTTATTTTTTTTAAAAGTTGTCTCGATCTTACATAAATGTTTTGAATGGTGTCTAGGTCTCAATTTCTATTCCAGATTTGGGACAACTTTCCAAGAGATTTGTAATCCTAAGGTATTTTTTTTTAAAAAAGGGGAAAATTCAAACCTCATTAAGCAGGTTGAATCCCTTTAAAACTTATCAAGCAGGTTGAATCAGCTATGGAAAAATAACAAGAATTAATTGGTACTACCTTGTATAATTTCAGGATTAAACTGTTCTACTATGAAAAAGGAAATTGAGGAACTAAAAGTAAGATTTAGTCCAATTTGTATAGAAATACAAAGTGAAGTTCTAGATAGCTGGCTATGTTATTATACATCTTGAAAAATACAGTCAGATTTTTCCCAAATTTACATGGTCTTCTTCCTTGTCAATGTGCATCTCAGTTTGCATAAGGAGACAACTTTCAGTTCCTGCCTTTCTTCAAGCTTCCAACAATGGAGGCTTTGTTGAACATCGATCTCTCCCGGTGGTGTTATTCTCAAACGAGCATCGACTCTCAACAACTCAGAAGCTGCTGCTTCTGTGGCTGAAGGTAACTAAATTTTGGTAAGCTCATCTATCAAATCTTCAATGGTTGGCCTATTGATGGGGAGCTCATTGGTACATGATAGTGCAAGATTTGCTAGCTTTGTAGCTTGGGATTCTGAGAAGTTTCCCTTCAGATTTTTGTCGATAAAATCTTCAAATTTGCATACTTCGGCTTCCAACAGAAGAGAGTTTGTAAGCTTCCGGGTCCCCGAAAGAATTTGGAATATGATGACTCCAAATGCGTATATGTCGCTCTTCTCTGTGAAACGACCAATCGTAATGTATTCAGGTGCAAGATATCCCATGGCTGCACTGGTTTTGAGAGACGAAAAGATAATGTCATCTGCAAGAAGTCTGGAGAGGCCAGAGTCCGAGATCAATGCATTGAACTGATGATCAATGAGGATCTTTTCAATAGATATGTTCTTGTGAACCATGGCAGGTTTGTTTGCTTCTTCACAATGTAAATATGCAATGCCTGTTTAGAAAACAAGAAACCGGGCTTAGAATGAATAGCGAAAGGATCATTCGGAGGTTAGCATTGATATTCGAGTTTTTACAATCAAGTAATGCCAAGATCAATAGACAGGTGAAGTAGAGAAGCAAACCTTTTGCAATGCCATTGATGATTGAAACTCTCTTAGACCACTCAAGAACATGGCTGCTACCATCTTTGACATCTAAATACCGAGACAAGCTTCCTCTTGAGGCAAAGTCGTATACGAGGAAGAACTCACCTCGGCCCCTGGAACAACAGAAGCCTCTCAAACTAACAAGGTTTTCGTGTCGTAAAGAGCTCAGCAAGTTCAACCCTCGAAGAAACTCGGCTTCTTCGGACTTGCAACTGGTCATATTAATGCTCCTGATGGCTACAGAAGAACCATCCTTCAAAACTCCTTTGTAAACCATTGAGAAACTGCTTCTGCCAAGCAAGTTAGCCTCAGAGAAGTACTGAGTTGCAGATTCAACCTCTTCAATATTAAAAATGAACTTGCTGAGATACTGAGACAATCCCAAGCCTTTGATTCCATCAGCCAGTGAATCCCATCCATGGGAATACTCAAGACACACGAGCGGTGAAGCACTCTTCGAATAGAATTCCCGAGTCTGATCCGTGCTGAGCCGATCATCAAACGAAACAGATGAGTTGCCAATCTTCTGTTTACGACGACGGTACCAAAACACAGTGAGAATCATAGACACCGTAAGAATCACAGAGACAATAAGAACAGCAGAAACAACAGCAATTTTTGGAACTCTTGTGGATTTTGAGCAATGAAGTTGATTACAATTGGCTTTGTAAAAGTCAGCAGATTCGGGGATGTTCCTTTGAGCTGTGCCTGTATTGTTAGATTCTGAAAGAAAAGGCTGAAACCCATCTCCTTTAATATTTGCATTGTCAAAGACAGTACAATTCCTCACTGTAACAAACCCAATTCCACATAAACCAGGATTATTCTCTCCTTGAAACCCTTCATTCAGCTTCCTCAGACCTTCATTTCCATTCAAAACAAATGGATTAAACAAAGAAAAACCATTAAAAAAAAAAAACAGAGAGAAAGAAGAATAGATTACCTGAAGGGACATGGCCGAAGAGGGAATTGTTTTTGACATCAACAACTTCCAACTGAGGAATTGCTGCTATTTTGAAAGGTATTGTTCCAGTGAAGTTATTGAAACTCAAATAAAGCCTTTTAAGCATTTCTAAGCTTCCTAATGTTGTGGGGATTTCACCACTTAATCTGTTGTGTTGTAGAGCAAGAACTGTTAGCTTCTTCAAGGATCCTATCTGAGTTGGAATTTTTCCACTCAATTCGTTGCAACAAATCTGTAGCACTGCACACAACACAAACTTTTTTCTTTTCAATTCTATCTCTTTCTTTAGTTATGAATTTGGTTTTCTCTGTCTTTAAAGTTGCAAGTTTTGAATTCAAAAACAAAAAAACAGAACGAACCTTGAAGACTTGACATATTTCCGATCTCTTCAGGAATTTCACCGGTGAAGCTATTAACATCAAGATAAAGATCAGCAAGTTCATTCAAACTTGAAATCTCTCTAGGAATCTCTCCAGACAAATTGTTGTAATGCAAGTACAGTCCCGATAGACATTTCAGCTCTGCCACCGCCGGAGACACCTTGCCGGAGAGTCCACGTCCTTGCAACGATATGTTGGCCACTTTCCGGTGCTCGTTGCAGGCTACGCCGACGAACTTTCCGCCGCAAGGGTCGCCGTCGATGGTCCAAGACCTCAATACTCTGTTTTCTGGGTCTAAAGATGCCTTCAGCTCCATCAGTGCTTTCACTTCGGAATTTCCATAAACAAGCTGTGAACATGATAATGCAATTACATACAACATAAAAATGGCGGAATTAACGAACCCCATGATTGTTCTTCTTGGAGACTTCTTGTGATTCAACACCCTCTGTTTCATCGTTCTATGAGGAACCCATTTAGTTTCAGAACTTTTTTTCCCCCCTCAAATTTTCTGAGTTCCCACTTTCAGTTTCAACTTACTTTTCAATTGGGTTTCGTTTTCTGAACTCCGAAAATGAATTGGAAGAAGGAAGGAAGGAAGGAAGGAAGGAAGAAGAAGAAGAAAAAGAGAGGAACAGAGTGCTGTAGAAAAGGAATTCAAAAAAGAGGGGCAATTCGGTAATTTGACATTGTGGGTTTTTTAGTCGTGGGAGTTGCTGACGAATTCACATTTGGATTCGAGTTTAGATTTGAAAGGAAAAAGAGAAGCTAACGTTACCGGGGATTGCGATGGCTGTGAGAGCTGTGATCTATTAGTGTAATTTAAGCCGTCGATTTAAATCTTACACTTTGACGTGGCAGCAATCTAGCGTTTCAATTTTTGTACCTTTTGAGGTTGAAGTGCTCGTCGGGCGTCAATTTTGGTAAGTGTTGTTTGCAACTGTTTGATGTCGTGACTTCAAGGCTAGTCATTTATGATGTAATAAATATTATTGACTTTTATTACTTATTTTTTATTTTAATTTTCTGTAGATTAGGTTTGTGCCTATTATGTTCAGAATTTTTAAAGAAATATTCAGTAGAATTTTTAAATTAAAAAAAAATCTAAAAATTGATTGATGTATATTAAATATATTATTGCCTTTTATGTTTAATAAATCCCTAATTTTTATGTTTAGTGCTGTGCAAAATTTATAATTTTAAAAGATGTTGAAAAGTGAAGGACGAAGCAAAATATAAAGTTAAAAAACCTATTAAAAGTTCAGAAAATTATTAAATGTTTTTGAAAGTTTATGAATGGTCGCTTAGGGACTGATTTAACATTTTCATTTTTGAGTTCGTGATGAAAATCTAAGTCCTCAAATATACTTTAATGAGTATTCAATTATTCAAATATACTCTAATGGACAATTTAATCTTATATTGATCGATAAATAATTTTAAGATCTTAATTTTTCTTTTAAAATTTTAGTCCAGAATATTAAAAAGAAAAATAATTATATTGATTTTCAAACCTTTAAAATATCTAGCTTAGTTTTTTTAACTTAAAACTTGAGTGCTTTTCTAGATTAAAATAGGCACTTTATAACTTAATCTTGACAAAATGTTTAAAAGAATATACATTGAAAAAGTTAAAAGTTAATTAAATAGTTATTCAGTTAATATTTCTTTAACATTATTCAATAAGAATTTTTTTTTTAATCAATCATTCAATAAATATTGTTAGAATTTAAATTGAGAAATAGATTCCAATATTATGTACTCATATTATTGTGATTTGGTGGTCGATTTATCCACAAATTAGCAACGTGACAATATTAAATATTTAAAAAAAATGAAAGCAATGTATTAAATATCCATCCAACTGCTTCACTTCACAGCCCATCACTTCTGTCATAGAAAGTTCAACCATTGCCTAACTTCTTAAAATTCCTCTCTTTAAAAAAAAAGAGAGAAAAGAATCTTTTAATATAAATATATATATTTATATATATATGAACGTAGGTATGTATTGAAGAAAGTTCGAACCAAATGTGTTCCTAAAGTTTTATATTTGCCGGGTATAATTTAAACTGATATATGGATGTATTAGCAACTAAGAGGTCGTACAAATCGCCTTACTTTATTGCACTATAAAATATTTTATAACTTTTTATTTTAATTCAATCACATTTCAAATATTTTTGTTTTAGTCTCTAATCTATATAAAAATAATTGTTTAAATTTTTACCATTAAATTTTTCATTTTTCATTTAGCAAAAACTCAAGCCCATTTTAAAAAACATGAAAATATATCCTTTTTTTTTCTTGGAAATAATTCAAAATCTAACTTAATATATACTATTTTGCATATTTGTTAAATAAACCAAAAGAAAGGGAATTTTTTATTATTTTTTATCATTTTTTTTACGAGTAAGATTATTAAGGTTACGTGAGATTTGAACCTCGAGCTTAATGGATAATAATCTATGTCAATTAGTATTGAGTTATACTCACTTTTTTTTTTCTTTTTTTCTTTTGTACAACAACTGTGGAGATGAGAGATTGAACCTCCAACATTTAGTGTGGAAAGTCATGTCAAATACTGTTGAACTATACTGACTTTGGTAAGAAAAGGAAAAATAAAGTATAAGTGAAAATATAATTTTGGTTTATATATTTTAGGTTTTAATATATTTTAGTCCATATACTTTCACTTACCTTTTATTTAGTTAATGTACTCTCATACATTTCAAATTTAGTTTATGGTCATTTTTGTTGAGTTTTTCCTTTCTTCTTATAAATTTTTAAAATATATTCACATCAAAAAAAAGTTTTGAAAAATTAAATTTTATATTTATTTTTAAAATTATAAAAACTAAATAAACTAAAATAGTATGGAACTCAAAGTAAAAGTACAAAGAAAAATGGTATTTCAAATTTTGTGTTAAATAATTTATTTTGGTAAAAATTTAAAGACTATAAATTGAATGTTTGACATCTAAGAAACTATCCTAGAATAAAAATAAAATTTAAAACTCGATTGAAATTTAAACAAAATAAAAATCAAATCATTTAACAAAAAGTATTCATGATTTTTTTTTTTTACAAAATATATGAGTTTAAACTTGGAAACGTCATACATCACAAAGGTCTTACTTTGAACATAAATTTTCTCCATTACGTTAATTTCGAATGGACTAATTTCTCATTCTTAAAGAGAGAGAAAAAAAAATCCACAATTAAAATCAAATTTATAGTAGGAAGATTTACATGAAAAATCCTCTTTGCCCTATACTTTTTACAAATAACCTTTTAGTTTGAATTATTTATATAAGATTTTGGACCATTACGACCCTGTATATTAGTAATTTATTATTTACCGATCTCCTTAATTAGTTTACGTTTGTTGATTTCCAATTTGGTAATTTAATGTATTTAATATTGATGGTTGTTTATTCTTTCCTTTATTGTAGGCATTTTGTTTCCTCTTTTAAGCAAAATTACATCCTCCACTCCGACTGCCACGAAATTTTCTATCTTCTTTATGCGGTCGACAAAAAAGTCTACGAAAATTTTCTCTCTTCTCGGTTTGGAGATCGACACTCTCACATAAATTTCTTCACGTCCGACCGGCACTCTCACCCCAAAAATTGCAGTTTCGACCACCACATAAATTGCAATCACGTGATAGTGCATTGTTGTTTTCGGGCTTGTTTCATTTCTATATTATGTGATTAATATTTTGATTACTATATGTATAATGTATATTTTGTAGTACATAATCTATATCTAACTGTACATTCGAAAGTATATAAACCATGTAGATATTTAAATACCATCGTATGTGTATATATATATATATATATACTTGTCATTTTCAATCAGAAACTGAAAATGTATTTAATATCATTTTTTTTTCATTTTCAATTGGAGATAAAAAATGCATTTAATATGATATATTTTCCAATTTTCACGGCAACTTCTTGGTTTCAAGCATTTCTTTCGTTTTTCATGTTATTTTTATATTTACCTTTGAACATTGTCTTAGATTTTATGTTCTAACCAATATATGAAATATACTGGTAAATATTTTTTATATGTTCTCAAATACAACAGGTTTCACAGTAATTTGTTGGTTTTTCTAGCCAATATATGAAATATAAATGTGCTCAAATTACCATTCGAAAGTTTCAATATAACAGTATCCATATGACAGTAAAATATATAAAAATTCGAGTTTATATTGTTTAATCAAATTCATGTATCAATTATACTACAAATATAAATAAAAAATTGACTCAGTTTTCAATATAAATCTTAGTATATATCATAAATTCTATTTATATACCACAATATATATCATAAATTCAAAGTAGTCGGAAATAAATAAAATTATATATCATAGTATATTAATCACATATGGACGCAATGTTAAACATAAAATATATCTACAAACATATATATTCAGTATAAAATAAACGAATATATATCACAATATATATATATCTACAAACATATATATTCAGTATAAAATAAACGAATATATATCACAATATATATATATATATATATATATATATATATATATAAAAACTATTCTCGTTTATATAAAATAAACAAATATATAACACAGTATAATATGTACATTTATTCACATCTTCTTTTTCGTGAAGCGTTTTCCGTCGTCGCCTATGCCCACCTCTTCTTCATAAAGCCCTAGATCTACCATCATGTCTTCCGCCTCAGTCACCTTGCTCGTTGACGGTTGGATCCGTGCACTATAGTTGACCGCATCGTCCTTCCTTGATATGATTAGAGAGGGAGAGAAAAAAAAAGAGAGAGAGAGAGAGAAGCTAGTGGAGAGGAGAGAGAGAGACAAAAACTCACCGGTGAGAGGAGAGGAAGCCATGAATGAAGGAGGAAGAAGAAGAGAGTGGGGAAAAAGAAGAGAAAGAGAGGAGGAAGAAACATGAGAAATTTTGGGGAAAAATGAGAAAATGAGAAATTTTTCTTTTTAAAATTTTTTTAAAAAAGGAATTAATGGTTACATGGATACACAAAACCCTAGGTTATGCATGAATGAGAGACATTACAAAACTCTAGGCTTTTATTTATTTATTTATTATTATTATCATTATTTTGTTTTATAAAAATAGTGAATGGGGTCTTAATAGTAAATACACTGCAACATTAGTGAAAAATTATATTTAGTTGAACTATTTATGTAATAAATGAAGTGTAGAAGACAATTGTGTAATATAGGCCTACAATTAAGGCATTCTATGTAGAAAGCCCTTTATTATTATTTCTATTGTCGTTTCAACTATAAAACAAAAGTTATTAATTTCTATCATTTGTGAGTTCAATTTCTATAATCATTGTAAGCTTAAGGGTCCAATTTTAACACTTGTAGAAGTTTAGGAGCCTAATTTTTAGTTCTTTAATTTCTAAAAATTTGTGCTTTCGGTTTCTAAATTTTTAAATGTACCTTTTTACTCCATTAGTTATTAAATATAGGTTTAAAAGCTTCCTATATTAATTCTATTGTATTATTTCAAATTAGAAAAATAGTTTCAAAAAATTACTTATTCTCTCTAAAATTATTTTTAAATTTTAATTTTGCAATTAAAAGTGTTATATAATCATTTAAAATAATAATTAAAAAAAATACTTTAATAACCTTTTAAATTTATTCTTGAAGACTCGGAACTAAAAAAGTACATGTTAAAAGATTCAAGGACAAAATGTACCTATTCTAAAAAAACTTCGGGACTAAAAAAATGTATTTTTACATTTTAAAAGTTCTAGCAACAAATGCGAAGATTAAAAATGTCGTTTTCCTTATAAATGCAAATAAAAATAAACCTCCAAACGATTATGAAAGACTAAAATTTAAAGAAAATAAATATTATAAAATGAGAGCATAGAGTCTTCTAGGGCAGCTGACATTCTTGGGATAGTCTTTAGGTCAACAAGTTGGGAACCTAACATTTATTATTTATTATTATTATTATTATTTAAGAGAACATTTATTTATTTATTTATTTTTAAATTTTGTAAAGAAACCGAACATTTAATTTGTTAGTATATTGAATGGGCTTCCTTCCACATGGTGTTGACATTTCTATGTACAATTTAGAAAATCAATGACCTTTGTTTGGATTCCAGCTTCATTTGTTAGTCTCAATTGTTGATTGGTTGAAATTTGACTTTTATATTTATTTTATTTTGTTTTATTATTTCAAAATTAATTTAAATTGAGATTTTAACCTTTTATATTAAGGACAAATGTATATGATAATCTAATTGATATGACTGTGTTTGATTTGGTTGATAGATAAAATTTTGTTTAAGAATTCAAGTTTATCATTATTCTTAATTTATCAATGAAACATAATTAACTTAACCTATGAAGGAGGTTAATACATTACAAAGATAAACGTTATCGACTATGTAAAAAATTAATGTCACACACAATGTGTCGACATAAACACAAACAACTAGACGAACAATAAAACAAACTCAGAAAGATAACACACAGAGTTTGTTAACCTAGTCCAGTGATAAAGCACCTACGTTTGAGGGGCAATGTGCTTAGGAAAGATAAATTCATTAATATGAAAAGTTAAAATTTTACCACTTTGTATTTATTGTAAAGTAAGGACAATTACAAGACACATGTATAGCTTAATTTGATTACCTGAGCTCCCCCTAAGTATGAGACTCTTTATTAGTGAAACTTAGGCTCCCCCAACTTTGAATATCACTTTTCAACTAAAGCTCCCTTAGGATTCCCCCAATGATGAAAATCATTGGAAGGCGGAATTCGTCACCTAATTACGTTCCAAATGATTTTACCATTCTTACCAAAATCGTAGTAGTGGCACTATGGGTCGAACACAAGGAGCCCTCAAATTTCTCAATTAAATTGTTTATAGCCTGAGGGTAAACGATGGGGGGTTTGGAATTGTTTGTTGAATTGCTGAGAAATAAATTGTGGAAAATTTAAATTGCAATTAAATTCAATAATTAAGAACCTAACTTAGACTTTTGAGTTATTCACCCATTGTAACTTGATAAATGACTTATCAAATTAATTCTTTCTTGTTCCAATCTTGCCGATTCGCCTAGGAATGCTAGACTGGCGTCCAAATTATCAAATTAATTAAATCAACTAGATAAGACGCATCCTAATTAATCCAACCGATCGCATTAAGATTAAATAATTTGCTAAGTCAAATATTTAATCAGAAACATTGAATTAAACATTCGAATTGATTCATACCTAGGTTGAAGATTAATGTTCTTCGTCATCTATTACGAATTACAAGTCTAACTAACCTATTGCTAATTTTAGATTAAGTTGCAATTAAATGTCATGTATTACAACAAATCTATAGCATACTATTACGCAATTCCAATCAAGTTTGTTAGACAATTATAAAATTATATAACCAAGAACACGTAACAACAGATAATAATCTAAGAACAACAATAAGAACCATAAAATTGGATCTAAAAATTTCACAAATTCACAATTACACGAAAGTCACTCTATGCCTAAAGTTAGAATGAATATTTTAGTCAACGTCTTCATAATGGACATTGAGATATTGTTTCGGTACATCAAATAATCAAAAGGTGGAAGAAAAGAGAGGAAAAACACTGTTGAAGGTTCGATTGTAGCAGATAGCTTAACCTAGGCGGTTAAGCTTTCTTTTATAAAATAGCGATAGCACCGTGCGCTCAACGCGACTACCTCCAAAGCGCCGCAACACCAACTACCTTTCACTAACTTTAGGAACCATGGTCATTTTGTGATATATTTATTTTTCCAATTAAATCTTTAATGTTACAAAATCGTAAAAGTTAATTCATAAAATTATGAAGTAATGTCAAATTTTACTTTTTGGATGAGCTGCATGCAAATATGCACTATATTTTAATTTGATGAAATGGACATACAATACAACTGACCTACAAAATAAAAGGGAAAATAATTATCTATACAACAGCCAATAGGATTTTAAACTAACCTTTTAATTTGATGTATTTTATTTCATCAGTCTTAACTGTATTGCATTTAAAAGATAAATATTAATTTTGCTTTACCTTTATAAATTGTTTATAAAATAATAATGGTTGGTATATTTATATATTTATATAGTCTCGTATATCACATTAAAGACAATCACATCCATCAAATTGTTAAAATTACTAAAGTTAACTATAAATTTAGTTTCTAAATTTTGAAGTTTTTGTCTACTTAATTAATTTTTGAATTTTTGAAAATATTTAATAGATCTCTGATTTTTCAATTTTGTGTCTAATAGGCTAATGGACTTTTAGTTTTGTGTCTAATAAGTCCCATAAAAATTTAAATTTTTTAAAAATTAATTGATATAAAATTAAATTTTATATCAAATGAAACCTTAAACTTTCAATTTTGTGTCCACTACATTCGTAAATTTTAAAACTTGAAAGTTCAAAGACTAAATTTGTATGTTTAAAAGTTTTGAAACTAAATAGATACAAACTTCAAAATTAAAGGGCTAAATTTATAATTTAACCGATTACTAATTAAATAAGAGGGACAAAAACATTGAAACATAATATTTTAACAACTATCTATCTTTCAATATATATAAACGATAATGCTATATATATAGAGAGAGAGTAATACTTAAGTGCAACCCCTTCAATCACATAAGGGAAAAAAAAAATCTTTTTTCGAAAAAAAAATTAGCATGTAACAACTTGTGATTGGACACTTAGGTAGAATTCACAAAGACGGGTACAACCCGAAATGCACAAAAAAAATCTTATTATATATATTATATTATTTTTCATTTAAAAAGTAGATAAGTTTTAAAAAGAGATATTTCTTTTGGTTGAAATATTTTATTTTTATAATTTATTTGAATTTGAAGTATTGAAATGATTAAAAATCAGTTAAAAGGACAAAAGAATGAGCATCTATGAAACTTTGGATTCTCTTTGTTTAATTTAGTGGAAAGTTAAAGAAAAAACACAAAGCTAAAGAAAAGTTACTTTACAACCAACTCTCGGGCGGCAAAGTCTTTTTAAGAAACCTCTTTCAAATGAAACCCTCATTCAGGGGCAAAATTGAAATTTACTATAAAAAAAAAATTGCATTTCAACTTTTTTTTCTTTTTAATGTGTACGTATATATTTTATATATATAGTTAAAAGTGGTTGTATATTAATTTTAAAGTTTTTTTATTCTTAAAAACAAAAGAGTTTTATTTGTGTTGATGAGTGAAAGTAGTTTGATTCAACCTTTTTTTCTTTTCAAGTAGATTATTAATTTTATATCCAATGTTATCATTTTAACGATAAATTGTAAAAACCACTCTTGAAGCATAGTGGTAGTCGTAATTACACTTTCATACTTTCAATTGAAAAAATTTAACCCTCAAACTTATCATAGTCTCAAACTTATACAATTGTTACAATTTCTACAATTATGTAAATTTGAGAGTCAATTTTAACACTTGTATAAGTCTGAGTGCCTAATTTTTACAGTTCAAAGTTTAAAAGGTATAATCGCAGCTATCCTCATTCTTCAGAGGTTGTTTATGCAACTTGTCCTAATTTTAATAGCATTTGAATTTATCTTGAGGTGAGATCAAAATTATATATCATAAATTTTGGGATTAATAATTCTATTTTTTTAGAATATAATATTACAAATGTGAAGATTAGGATTTGAACTTTGTAACCTAATTGAGTCGAGTAGGATTTTATCAAAACAAACAGATGGTCCCAACTTTTAGAGTCAACTTTTTGGATTGCATTTGACCCATAAGTGCCTAAGAGCTAGGGTGCTCTCAACTAATAGTTGATTTGGTCCATACTTTAAGTGGCTATTATATGAAGTGTTTTAATTTAGATTGAACATATCTCTAAAGTTGTTTAATAAACATTTAATTTTGAAGTAATGAACATATATAAATGTGACAAAGATATAGAAAAGGTTGGTATTATTGTAATGGTGCCAACCCAACTATAAGATATAGACATTGAAATGAATTTGAAAATTATTAGAGAACACTTTATTTGAATCATTTGTTCAATTTTATAATGGTCCACTTGAAAAGTAAATTTATTGTTTATGGCTTTCCATTCTTTTTCCTTGTTTGAAATGTGTTGATGGCGCTAAAGAAAAATTTATGCCCATCATTTTCATTCTCACTTTATCAATATTTTTCCCTTTTTATTTTATATTTATTTTTTTATTTCCCTTTTCAAATTACATTGTGAGAGAGAATGAGAATATGATTTCAAAGTTATTTGGGAGAAAAAAAAATGAACTATAATATGATAAAAGAAGAAAAATGATACAATTTTGAAATTGGATGGAATGTTCAATGTTGAGATCATTTATGACATTGACTTTTCTTTATTATGATACCATATTTATTATATATTCCACTATATGTAGCTACTTGTAGAAAGGTAATTTGTAAGAACATTCAAATGGGTTTTTTTTTTCAATTAAATTCTACCTAAAACTTGTATTTGTGCATGTTAAATTGATTATTATGCTAATTATGCTAATTATAAGGATTATTGAGTTGAAGAATAATTATATATGATAGAGATATTCAAATGAAAAATATCAAAAAGAAAAAAAAAATTACGAGTCGAGAAGAGTATGTAAAACCTAGTTTGCATGTCCAGAGTTGAAGAGAAGATATTTACAATCATCAACCTTTATCATTATATGCATTAGTTACAATCAAAGTAATTGATGAAATGCGTATATTTATGTTTAAGTATATCTATGTATTCAAATAAATTGTTTAATATATATTGGAGTCATACATTAAGTAAATATGTCACATCATAGACTCATGACTCGTACGTAGAAAATATTATTAATTTTATTTATACTAAACTATTATTAATAAATAGATAAGATAAGTCAATATATTTAGTACATGCATGGTGCTCAAAACTTTTTAATTTTATCTTTCTAGAAAAGAAAAGGGGGATTGTAAAATATAATAAAATTGATTTGTGTACAAATATGTTTAAGATTAGGGATAATGATAGTTTAAATTAAAGAAAAAGGAAATTAATTGGATGATTTATTAGTGGCAACTAACGTGGAAAAGTTTATATGGTGCTTAAAATTTCAAAGGCACCACCACCATTTGCGATATGATTGAGAGTGGAAAAATTAGCCAAAATAAAAAATAAATAGATAAATTAAAAGTAACAAAAAAAAAAGTTAAAAAAAAAGTCGGATTAAAATATTATTTCGATCTCTATATTTGGATAGTTATCCAATTTTAATTCTTTTACTTTTAAATCTATAATTTAGACCATACCTTCCATAAATGTTGAATTAGTTCATATTGTTAGTTAGTTTTTTTTTATTTTTTTTATTTTTATCTATTAGTATTTTCAATATAAATTTTGAAAATGTTAATATATTGTATTTTCTTTGTATGAAAACTATTTATATTGTTATTTAACCAATTTTTATCAAAATAATTTTAAATTTATTGAAAATACAAAAACTAAAATGAAACATTTAAATATATAAGTACTAAAGTTAAATGGACAAAATAGTATTTTAGCATTCATCAATTTACTTAAAATTTGAAGCCTCTTACCTAATTTCTTTACTTTCCTTTTTCTTCCCTTCTTCTTTGTAAATGGAAAAAAAATTATTTAATTATTGTTTTTTTTATTATTATTCTTTTTGTTTAAAGTATCCAACAATAGGTTTCAAGAGTTTAGAAACGCAATTGAAATAATCTTAATTTAACCATAATTATTCAATAATTATAATCATCTCATTGCTCCAAATTCTTAACTACTTAATTTATTTTATATATGTATATATGTCTTTGACAATATATTAGGTAAAAGATTAAATCTAATTTAAATATAAATATAATTGTTGTTTAAGGGTCCGTTTGGATTGACTAGAGAAAAAATATTTTTCAAAAAAATCATTTTTGTTAAAATTTTTTTGATAAAAATTATTTAAAATACACCTCAAAATCTATTTTAAGTGATTGTTAAATACTCTAATTTTTTTAAAATGATTTATTTATTAAATTAAATACTTAAAAATATATTTCAAACACACCCTAAATGGTTACTGTTACCGTGAGTAAATTTATTAAACTAAGACCAACATTTTCTTACACCAGTTTGTAAGTGGATGCTATGTTTGAAAATGGTGGGTGGCCAACTAAATTGATTGGTTTAATTATTCCATTATATGTCCCAAATTTAAAGAGATAAAATTTAAGTAAAAATCACATTAAAGATTAAAAATAAGTATGTTAATCTTCCAAAATATACATGACTATATTTTGCAATCTTAAATTGTTATTTTTACATTCATTTTTTCCTAATTAACATATATATAAAATTAATTGGTTTTATAAAGGAGAAATTTGCACGATTCACCCAATTTTATAATATCAATCTATTTAATATGCATGACGAGAAAAAAAATATAGCACTAACTTTTAATTGTACCTATGTCTACACCAACATAAACATAGTTTAATTAGCATAAAGTATATGTTCTCGAACTAGAGATTGAAGATACAGATTTTTCATTCAAACAAATTATAAATTCATCATGAAGTTGGAAAAAGAAAAAGAATTCATAAAGGGTAAAAGAGAAATAAAAATCATGAGTTTTCTTTTTCCTTTTGTACCTCCTCCTTTAGCTCCATTACTTTTGGAGGTTCAATTAGTTGTGCCTTTTTATTAGTAGATGGTGATGGTAGTATTTAGGTCCTTTATAATCCTTTTTATTTTTTTAGAATTATGCTTATAAACACTAGTTCACATCGTTTATTCTAATATAGCTCAATGAAAAAAAATATATTAATTATTACCAATTTAAATATATTTGTTTGATTTTCCCATCTTTATATGTATATACATATAATTTTGTTTTGTGTTTTAGAGCAATGTAAAAGTTTTATATAATAAAATTACGAAGACGCAAACAAAAATTTTCAAACTAGAATTCATATAAGATGGGAACAAGCTTGACTTCTTGATCTTTTTGGATCGACTCTCAACTTTTTGATCTTCTCAAATGATTGTCCCTTGATTTTCTTTATCTACTTTGATCAACTATTAGTTTATTGGCCTTTAGTTTGTTGATATTCTTGAATGTGATCGACTTTTGACATGGTTTTCTAATCTTTTAGGAGTTTTTTTTTTTTTTTTTTTTTTCATTTGGTTTTGGTCATCCATTTTCTGATAGGGAAAGAATTGATGTTAGTCCTACTCCTTTTTTTTTTTTTATTTCTTCTTTTTTTTTTTTTGTAGCTTCTTCTTTCATTATTTGATGGGCACCTCTCCCTCTAGTGAGTCTAATTTATCTTCCCTTACAATGTAAAGATTTAAAAGAAGGTTCAATTCTCCATTTGGCATGTTATCCAACACTCCTAATCAATTTTCCAGAAACTTCCTTCTCTAATTATGATTTTTTTTTTAATTTTTATCGAACATAAGAAACAAGAAATAGAGAAAGTCACTCGTATAAACACTGTCAAACAGTCTTTTGCCAGTTTGTCTTAAGCCAGCTAAGCTAACGATGAACCAACCAAAGATTGGAAAGAAAAAAAAATATATATACACTTTAATTTTATTCAAAATTATATTGTGCGTCGCTCTTTACACTCTGTTTCCTGACTTATGGAATCTCCAGTCAATTTGACATAATATTTGGCCCACAAAGGTTAAATCTGTGATTGATCAACCATTAAATTAAAGGTTTAATGTTCAATTTTCATCTACATTTCCATCAATACCATCAACATGAAGAAGAGTAAATCAACATTTTCATTACATCATAAAAAAAAACAAGCAACAATTGTAAATATAGTATAGATAGTCTAATATGTTAACTTATTTAAAAAGTGTAAAATATTTATTCATTAGATTGGACTTAATAAACTTTTACCAATTTGGTCTGGATTTTTTCCTCTGATTCAACCTGCTCTCTCCTGAAGGCACATGATCAGCCACATGGGAAAGAAAAATAGACTTTTATCTTTTTAATAAAGATAAAGACTTTTTTTCTCTCCATAATTGAATATTTCATATGCTATTCTTTTTCCATAAAACAAAGAACAGCTTGGGTCAGATGCATACTTTAATTACAATACAATTCAAAGTTTTGAAAAAGAGAATCAATATACAAGAATAGCCAATTCAATATAACGAGAAAAAATTGCCCTTTTTCTGGGAGCATCAACTTTTACGAACCCGTAAGACCTTTGATGTTTCTTAACTAGCTTAAGAACTATCAACCTGAGCATTGTTCAATTGGGTTAAACAAAACATATGGTAACCAACTAAACTGGTCAAAGAAATAAGCAGCACATAAGATTTAAACTGAAATAGCTAGCAGATAAATCCCCTTCAGTGATTCTGGATCCTCAAGCAAATGAGAAAAGAGTTTCACTAGAAGTGAAAATAAACTCAATCACATGCCACTTCTACATCTTCCATGATGAACAATAATCAAAATATAGGTTAAACAACTGGGAAAAGAATTTTAAAGACTCAGAGGAAAACTACAAAAGTACCTTCCAATTGAGATTGATTAGAAAAGTTGAACAAAAGCCATATGAAGGGAAGTGTTTTTGCTCACATTACACCATAAAACTCTTAACTTCGCCAAGAAAAGAGAAATTCGTGAAATATGTAAAAGAAAAGCTATATTGTATAAGATCAGAGCTAGCTAAGGGTTACACCATGAGAGGCCAGAAATCTTGAGTTAGATCCAGCTTAAGCAAAAAGAAAAGTGGAGGAGAAGTTGGTTGACACATGATGAGAAGGGAGAAAGAATTCAACATCAATACCTTCCAAGGTTCAGAAACCACAAAAAGTAGTTTAAAACTGTGTGTCCAAGGTTCGGAAACCACAAAAAGTAGTTTAAAACTCTGTGTGTGCGTGTGCGGTGGGAGTGGTTTCCAGTCCAAATACTCTTGGTCAGGCTGTCATGAAGTATGGGATTGAAGCTAAGATGCTAAGTCCAGAATTTTCACGGGGAAGTCCTCGAATAATCAAGAATCCACCCTCTATATTTAAATTTTGATCAATGGTAAATAAGTGATCATTAAATTTAGAACTAGAGATCTCCAGTTGGTCTAACAACACAAAACTGAAGCCTTTATACCTGACTGGAGTATATCCATCAACGTAAGAGTCATTCACATGATCCAACAGCCCAGCATTATTTCTTGACATCCATAAGACGCAGATAATGTTTTGCAAGATATTCTTCATGTATTACATAACAAATGACAATGCCTCCAATTTATGTACATCTCCCCATATGTTTGAAGACACCTTCTTGACCCTACTAGCTATAAGGTCTAATTCCTTTAAGTACAAGGCTTACCAAAATTTTTAAAGCAAGGACTCTATTTGAATATCTTTTCCTTCTATCTACTTAAAAGATCCTTGAATTTGGTCATAAAACATGGCTATAAACCTCCAAAGCGTGTGCTTTTACAAGGATAAGGATAACAGACTCTCATAAGTTGGCATATGAAACAACATGCTAGGAATGGAACATTCCAAACAGCTACATGTTAAACTGCACCACAAACCTCACCGCAGTATCCAATGAAAACAACTTAGAACCTTCAAAATCTGTTTCATTATAAATAGAAGGAATGCACAGATTTCCAACAGAGGGCCAAACCACGTTCCTGTGGTGAATCAGTACTAAAACATGCAAACTACAATGTTTCCTCAGAATCCATAACAAAAAAGAGTGTTAGAAAAGCTAAATGGTAAAGGAGAACACAGAAGATTTACAACTGACTTCCTGCAGCTTCACAGCCTTACAGCTAAAAACTTTTCAGAACCTCACAGAAGGTATAGTATCTCGAATACAGAAAGGTGTAGGTTTTAAAGCATATGTGCACCCACCCACGCATAGGAGATCCCTTCTACAACAAATTCAGAGGGATCTACCTTGAGTAAACTAATTTTCCTTTTTGATGAAAACAAAAGTATATAGAATAAAAATGGAGTCTAGAACCAACCTTTAGATGCAAATTTGTTTACTCAATTCAATGCATTAGATACTCTTACAATCGTAGCAATGAAACCTTCTTTACTCATCTTAAACACATACAATATAGTTAATCCCAAGACATCTAAAAATATATCAGGAGGATTTAAAGATATAACATATGCACGTCAGGTCTTTAATCTCGTGAGGCTAATATGGAAAGATAAGGCTAAACCAAATGAAACAAGAGAAGATTAATTGATCTTTCAAATCTTACAAATTAAACAAGCCATGGTGAACATAAAGACACCATCTCGATCTCTCTAACTTAAAGACCCCCAAGAAACAACCATTGCAAGACAATAAATCGTGGGAGAAGCTACTCATTTTTTTGCACTTCAAGCTAAGAAACACATACAAAACACCAAATTCTAAGTTACCCAGAAAACCACAGTTTTCAATACACCTCGAATCCATCCAGACATATCTCATCATAATCCTAAATCTTTCCAAATAATATTAGCATTGCTTGGGAAAGTATGCGAACATCACCCGCATCCATCCCACCAAAATCCAACCAAGTCTTGTAATCTGAAACCAATTAACAGAAATTGGAAAGGGGAAAAAGAAAAGAGAAAGAAACAACAACAAAGATCACCACAAATTACTTCAGAAATCATTCCAGTAAAGCACAGAAAACCAATTTTGCATTACTTCCCTCCTCATTTGGCCACCATTCGAGCAATGAAATCTTCATACCGAATTCTTCCATCGGATCCAACCTCAACTTCTCGAATCCACTCATCGAACTCCGACGGCTCAAGCTTCTCACCTATACTCGTCAAAATGTGTCGGAGCTCCGACACGAGGACATAGCCGGTGTTGTCCTTATCGAGAACCTTAAAGGCGTCGCGAAGCTGGCGATCGAAGGGCTCAGGCTTCATGTGCTTGGACATGATCTCAAGAAAGCGATTGAAATCAAAAGGAGCAGTGAGATTCTCCTCGGCGATAATGGCTTTGAGTTGGGCTTGAGTGGGGTTGCCGCCAAGGGAACGCATTAAAATCCCAAGCTCCGATGGGGCGATCCGGCCATCGCCGTCGGTATCGAAGAGGGTAAAGGCCTCTCTCATGGAGGATTTCTGATCATCGCTTAGATCTTTCCCCATCTCTCGTTTCGATTTAGGTTTGAATCTTCAAAGAGCTTTGATTTCTCTTTTTCTTTCTTCTTTTCCCTTTCCCTTTGACGCTCGCCTGAGAGTGGGAGGAAACGTTTCTTTTTTTTCTATTTTTTCTTTATTTTTTGTGTTTTATCTTTGGATTGGATTTTGTTTAAAGAAACGGGAAAATGGAAATTAAGACCCAAAAAATGAAAAAATAATAATAAATAAAGCTTGGCTGTGGTACGGCCATTCTCATTTAAAAATTAAAACAAATGACGTGTAATTATTGCTGAAAACGGAAAACAAAAATGTGAAAATAATTCTTATCTTTTTTCTTTTTTTTTTTTTTTTTTTTCAGTTTTAGCAATTATTCTATAAGATTATTGAAATTAAAATCTAACCATATAATTGATTAATAAATAATTATGATAGGTCTAAAAATGATTTCATTTTTAGTTTCATCCATTCCAAATTTAGGTTGGTTTTTTCTCTATGGATTTCACATTTTTTCATAAAAATTTAATTTTTAATCAGATTCAAAATATAAAATAAATTTAATTTTTCTTTTTTTATATGTAGTTTTAAAAAGTTGGCTTAGTTTCTAAAATTATTGGTAGAAGTGAATGACAAAAAATAAACGTATAAATATGAAAGTAGTGTTTATAAACTTAATTTTAAAAAGTTGTTATCAAATGTCTCACAAATCCGTAGTATGGTTTATTGAAAATTATGAAAAGAATTGAAATTTTCTAGAAGAAGTTTGTGTCTTTAATATTCAGATAGTGATAGCAAACAACTATTGGAAGAACACAAAAAATTGTACAATGGAAAATCTTGACAATGAAAATATGGCTACTTTTTAGTGGAATTATCACAATAATTGATTTGGTAGGGTCAATAGATAATATTGTGAATATGTTTACAAAAGTCACAACTAGAGAGTTTAGTTGGAATTTCATTGAGTAGAGAAATAACTCAAATTAGTTGACTAGAGATCCAAGATATAGGTTTAAAGGGCAAGTTGATCTCTATAAAGCTTGATGAGCACTACACTGAAACTTTCTATACATTTTCATTTTACTAGTTCTTAACACGTGTCTTGCACGTGACGTTTCTATTTTATTTTGTTTTATTAAATTAAGATTGTTTTCATTTCATTTTAACATAAAATATTCAGTTGGTTATATATACAACAATTAACATAAATTATTCATAAAGTAACGTGTGTGTGTTTTTGTTAAACAACATAACTTCACAATGTGAAAAGATACTACTTCTTCATTAAAATAATAAATGACGTTATCATGATTGGTGACCATTATCCAAGCATTCAACACACAAAACTTGGTTTGTCGATATGGTTGGAACAAGTACCAAGTGGTTGTGTTCAAACTGTTTCGATCTTGCATTTAGAATAAAAAATGAGTATAAGAAAAAAAAAACACGCATGTAAAAACTTAGTTTGCTATATTAGTAATAACTAACGTAATACCAAGATTTTATAAGGGATGGAATACATTTTTTCTGTAGAAAAGAAATGTTATATTAGAAATGTAATCCCTAAAATTTAAAGTTGTTGTATAAAAATGGTGAGTATTTAATTTATTTAAGAAAATTTTTTATGTAATTTTTATTTTGTTAATTTAAAATTGGAGATAACAAAAAGTATAATCATTTAAGGGGAAAAAACTACATGTTGAATGAGAAATTTTGAATAATTCAAATTTGTCACATCATCACAACGAAAACTAAGTTTATTAAATTTTGAACCAATTAAAAATAATATGTTGTCCTAAATCAAAATTTGGAGAAAAATAGGTGGCAAACTAAAAATGTCATGTGTCTCCTTTTTTGACTATCTAATCACAACGATAGGCTTATCGAATCAACGGTGATTAAATTTGGACAGTGGCTCGATAGGAGCTTAAAATTTGGACAGTGACTCGATAGGACCCTAACATTATGAATTGAATCGAGTCGAATAATTAAAGACGCTCGAGTCCAAAATTCCAATCTTATTTAAGCCCATAGTTGAAAATTGGCTAAATAAAAGATTGAACCTAGACCCATCTTTGGCCAAGCCCAAGTCCAATTGTTGGGCCCAAAAGTTAATTTGGTTCAAGTTGTACTACTAGTACTGCTTCAGAGATTTTTCGTTTGGATTTTGAAGATATGGAGGACGAGAATGCCAATAGTGTGGCTACAGAAGTTGATATTTAGTTATTGGAGCCTCGTATTAAACTTGAGGAGAATTTTGATATCTTAGATTGGTGGAAAGAAAATTCTTCTGGATATAAGGTTCTTAGCAAGGTTGTACGTGATCTTTTAGCAATTTCAGTATCTATAGTTGCTTCTAAGTCAGCATTCAGTACCAGTGGGAGAGTAATTGATCTTTTTCGTTCTATGTTAGCTTCAACTACAGTTGAGGCACTTGTATGTGCACAAAATTGGTTTCGTTCAAAATCAATTAGCATTATTCTTCAAAGCTACTTAGAGGACATTGTAAATGTTGAAGAAGGTTACTAGTTTCTTTCAAACATTTTTTTTAGACTCCAAAATCCAAATATGTCATCTATATAATTATTATGTTAACAATTCCATTTTTTTTTAATTTTTATTTTTTTTATATAGACTTTAAAGCATATTCAAAGGCAAAAAACAAGGAGAATAACGAGGAGAAGGTGGCTTGAAGTTTGTAGTACTTTTCAAAGTGGTGGTTTGGATTGGAATTTAACTTTTATGTTATTGTAATATTGTTTGTAGAACAATAACTTTTATGTTTGGATTGGATTTTGAACTTTTAGTTGCTTGAAAAATGAAATAGCCAAGCCAACCAACCATTGTGTTTTTGTTTAGTTGCTTGGATTTGATTCATATTGGATGAATAGTTTTTTCTAAATAATCTTCCATAGATATATAATTAGTTATATATTGAGAATTTCGAAGCATAGGAAATAAAAAAAAAAAAAAAACAAAACCGCAAAACAAAACTGAACCGATTTCAAATATGAGATTCGGTTTCATATAATTTTTAAACCAATTTAAGCAGTTTGGTTCGGTTTCAGGCTCAAACCAAACCGAACCGAACCACAAAAACCCCTGACCATTAAACTATAAAAGAAGGCCCATCCTTGCAAAGCTAGGGTTTTTGTGAGGCTCGTCGATTACCACTTGAGGCCATAGCCAGTTTCTGAAGCTGAGACAGCTTTCGAATCCCCTCCTTAGTCGTCTACAATGGGGCGTATGCACAGCAGAGGGTCTGTTCATCTTCTTCTCTCTTTCCCATCTTCTTATTCCTCCGATTCAATAACTCAATCCTTCTTCTCATTTGCGATTGCAGAAAAGGTATTTCGGCTTCAGCATTGCCGTACAAGAGGACTCCACCGAGTTGGCTCAAGATTTCTACTCAAGATGTAAGTCCCTTTCACCTAAAGTATTTGAGCTGCGACTTAGTTTGATTGGTACGAACAGTTTTGGAATGTGTGTTGTGTGTGTGTTGATTAGGTTGAGGAAAACATCTGCAAATTTGCGAAGAAGGGTTTGACTCCGTCTCAGATCGGTGTCATTCTTCGTGATTCTCATGGTATTGCTCAGGTTAAGAGCGTTACTGGCAACAAGATCTTGCGCATTCTTAAGGCTCATGGTATTTGTTCCTCTTGTTCCTCAATTCAAAATTTTATGTTATATGAACTGAATATGTCTTAATATATCAGTTTAAGCTTTTAGCTGTAGTGGTAATTGAATTTGTGTTTTTTTATTAATGGCTGTGATTTGGATTACTTTCGAAAGGGCTTGCTCCGGAGATTCCCGAGGATCTTTACCATTTGATTAAGAAGGCCGTCTCGATTAGAAAGCATTTGGAAAGGAACAGGAAGGACAAAGACTCAAAGTTCAGGTTGATTCTTGTGGAGAGCAGGATTCACCGACTAGCCCGCTACTACAAGAAGACCAAGAAGCTCCCACCTGTTTGGAAATAGTAAGTGGTTACTGATCTGATTCTTTGTAGTTTATTTTCTAATCTATATTAGATGGTGATGGTTTTAAGCTTTGTTGTTACCAATTGTTAGAGTGGATTTAAATTTCCTCTCTTTATGCAAAGTATTGTACTGCTTAGGTCCTAATTGATAACAATTTAGGTCCGTTTGATAACCATTTGGTTCTTAATTTTTTGTTTTTGAAAATAGCCTATAGATACTACTTATCTATTTTCCCTGCCAAATTTCTTCATTCTTTATCTACTTGGTTTAAAAAACAAAGCCAAATTTTGAAAACAATGCAAATCATGGTAAGAAATGGGAAGGAAATAGACTTAATTTTCAAAAACCAAACAACCAAAAACGAAATAGTTACCAACGGTGCTTTAGTTTTTCATTTTTAGTTTCTGATAATTAAGCATCTAACCACCTCTCCCACCTCAAAATTTCTTGCTTTGTTATCTAATTTTTACAAATTATGCATATAAACACATCTTCTACATCTAAAAAAGTAGTTTCTAGAAACTTGTTTTTGTTATTAGAATTTGGCTTAGAATTCAATAACTTTTATACTCAAGAAAGATGTAAATCATTCTAAGAAATTTAGAGGAAATGAACTTAATATCCAAAAGCCGAAAACAAAAAACAAAACGGTTACCAAACAGGGTCTTAGTATTAAAGGAACTAGTACTTTTCACTACATCTGTTATTTGAAGTTTAGTTCGTAACTTGCAACTATCATCCTTCCTCCCCGGTGATTGATTGGTTAGTTTTTTTCTATTTTGTTTCAGCGAGTCAACTACTGCTAGCACACTTGTTGCCTGATTTTGTCGACTGCTGCAGTTATGGGCGATTAAGCTCTTTTCATTTACTCTATTCGATGTAAGGTATTTCCATTATGTGGTTCTAGATTAGACATTGAATTGTTCCAAGGTATCACAGAAACATAATGCTAAATTTTGGTCATTCTCATAATGATTTTGTAGTTTCTTCCTTCTCTAATTTGGACATGATAGTTTTTCTGTGTTAATTATAATTGATATTCCTCTGAACTTAAGATTGAACATATGGTTTCTGAAGCATTTTGCACCATGTTTCCCCTGCATAAGTATGCTACTTGGCGTACTTAAATTTTCAAGCTCAGTGTGGGATTTTTAATGTGTCTATATTTTAATAGTTCCGATCCCGTGATGAATAAAGATGATTCATAACTAACCCAATATATGATATATCAGAGGAACTAGTTTTTGATTTCTCAAACATCAGCCTTTTCGGATTTGGTGGGTTATAAGTTGTAACTACACTGCAACCTTGTCTTGTGGCACTCGTGGGGAGGCATGTCCTAAGCAGTAGTATGTTGTTTATGTCATGGTTAGGGGCGTGTTTTAATGTTGTCACAGAGGCTGTTGTCTTCTAAATAAGCTTGTTCGTGAGTTGTGTTGAGACATTCATTCAGGTTCCCATACTCTACTTTAGAGGTTGCGGGCCTAGGATTAGATTGGTTAGTATGGTCAGTTTGAGTCTATGCACTTAAAAAGTCAATCCAAAGAGGTCTCAGTTATCTTTTTGGTTGTTGTCATTTGCATTGTATTGCAATGGCTGATAGATATTAGTGTTTTAATAACTAATAAAGAACCCTTTGAGGTGACAAATCTTTATCTGATGAAATATTTGTTTGTAACTTTAATTCCATCTGGAGTCCTTTGGCCAAAGGAGTTGGGGTGTTTGAATCCATTGCTATTCTCCAACACCTTATAACTAGGAGAGCCTGTTTAGTAAATTGCATAGATTTAAAATTTTAGCTTGTGAAATTCCACATTATTTGAAGAAAAATTATTTTAAAGGGCAAAATTGTTGAAAATATTTATAAGTAATAGTAAAATATAACATTCAATCTATCATGACACAAAAGTATATTGAGATAATCGTGACGTGATCTATGATAGATAGATATATTTTGGTTCATTTTTCTATATTTAAAAATAGCTCTTATTTGAACTAAGGAAAAACATGTTTATTTTGCTTGGATTCATATTTAGTTTTATCCTATAAGCTTTTGATTAAAGAATCTTGTGTGTTTAATTTAATGAATCAGTTCGATCTTACCCATGAAACGAGTTTAATTCTGTACAACACTTTGAATCCATTCAAATTTATGATTTCATATTGATATGTCTACTTTGTAATATTTTAAAAAGTAATTCTAATGTATTACTTTTTAGAGGTTTTTGTAGGGATAATCCAATTTTAGAAGTATTAATGTTGAATGATCTATTTTAAGTTTGAAAACTAACATTTTGCTAATATCAAATAGCATTATTACGTTAGAGATGTCTCTAGAGCTTAACATAATATTAATTTCAATTAAGTTTTTATAAAAAAATATTGAATCAGAAGAGACTAAATTCAAACTTTTTAATGGATAAGACTAAATTCAAAGAAAAAATAACACGTTTTTTTAAAATAATGTTATTTTAATAAATAATGACAAAAGTAGGGTAGTAAATTCGTAGATGGGGTCTAAGATTTTTACATGACATGCAAATTGTGGACTCCACGATGCGAGAGATTTTAGCTCTCTCGTTCTCTCACTTTCGCAATCACTTTTGCTCTTGCTCTCGCTTGCCATGGTATCGCTATCCTATTTTTGTCAATATTTTTAACCAAACTTTATTTTTGTCATTATTTATTAAATAACATTATTTTTAGAAAACGTCACAAAATATTGTATACTTCAATATATAACTATTGTTAATTTAAATAAATTGTAAAATAAATTACTTTTTTTGTTTCTTTAATTTAAAGGGGTCATTTTAAAAATTGAGAAAAATCAATTTATACCCTAAGTAGTAGGGGTTGTACCCATTTATCCTACACTATAATAATGAATCAATTTAAATAATTTTTTCTTTTTGGAAAGAATCAATTTAAATACTTTAGTAGTGATTTGTAGTTATTTTTTCTTGATTCTATTTAAAATCACTCAAACTTAACTACAAGATAATTTATTATGTAATTATTATAACCAAAGAAAAACAAAGGAAAACAAACAGATAAAAATCACTTGGATTTAATTAAAACCAGCTACTATTTATTTGATTTCCATATTCATTGATCATTCTTATACACATGTAAAAGCTATACAAAATTCGAATAGAAGAACTATATCAATTGAAAGTTTATAATTTAAATTGACATGGTTATTTGTTCAAGATTTTAATTTATATCATCTCTAAAGTTTAGTGATATAATTTCTTTTGGGTAAAAGAATTGTTTCTTTCCTCAATTTTTTTTAGGTTAAATTAAAAATATAAGTTAATTAAAAATCTAGTTCATATTGAGAAAGTTAGGATTTAGTATGTTTTAAAAATTATAATTTAATTCTTATAGTTTTATAAAACGTTGATACATAATCTCTATAGTTTGATAACCAATCTATCCTAAAAATTTTTAGAACGATTTAATTAAATCATAAGAACTAAATTCTAATTATAAACAATAGAGTTTATAATTTAATATATATAATTTTTTAGCAATATGTTGTGTGCAAAAAAAGCCACGTAAAAGTAGCCCAAACTTTATTTGAAATTGGGCTTCTTCTAATTTGGGCACTCGATTGAGTGTGCAGCAACTAAATCCACCGATATGCACTGCATTCTTACGCGCCGCCCTACAAAGCCCCGCCACCGCTCACCTCCAGAGACTCCCGCCGTCAAGCGCCTACCGGCCGATTCTTCTGCTACTCGCTCTTGTATTCTGGAGGTTAGTTTCATCTCTTCTTTACGTTTCTCCTCCGTACTCATCCTCGGAATATGTAGAAAGAGATTCTCGCCATGATAACGTTGGTTAGATTTCGGAATTTATCGTACAAATTCCGAAACGAAACTGATTTAATTAGATGTTTTCATTCCGGAACGAATCTGAAATCCAATTCTCCGGATTCTTCCTCCTCTACCGTTGCTATTTTCTGGGATTTGGATAATAAACCACCGAAATCGTTACCGCCTTACGAAGCTGCTGTTAAGCTCAAGGCTGCAGCAGCTTCCTTCGGCGCGGTTCGGTACATGGTGGCGTATGCGAATCGGCATGCGTTTAGTTATGTGCCGCAAGTTGTTAGAGAGCAGAGAAGAGAGAGGAAGATGCTTAATCAATTGGAGAGTAAGGGTGTGATTAAATCGATCGAGCCATATCTGTGTCGTGTTTGTGGGAGGAATTTTTATACGAATGAGAAGTTAGTGAATCATTTTAAGCAAATTCATGAGAGTGAGCATAAGAAGAGGTTGAATCAGATTGAATCTGCGAAGGGTAGTAGAAGAGTGAAGTTGCTAGCTAAGTATTCGATGAAAATACAGAAGTATAAGAA
The DNA here is from genome assembly GCA_030954485.1 of Citrullus mucosospermus. NCBI lineage: Eukaryota > Viridiplantae > Streptophyta > Magnoliopsida > Cucurbitales > Cucurbitaceae > Citrullus > Citrullus mucosospermus. The sequence continues at coordinate 3,636,450 of CM062064.1, read as the reverse complement.
TGCTGCTAGGGATGTTTTGACTCCCAAAGTGGGATATGGTTTAGCAGATGAGTTGAAGAGGGCAGGGTTTTTTGTGAAGACTGTGTCGGATAAGCCTGAAGCTGCTGATGTAGAATTGAGAAACGACATGGTTGAGATTATGGATAGGAAAAGAGCAGAGTGTTTGGTTCTTGTATCAGATGATTCTGATTTTGTGGATGTTTTGAAGGAGGCCAGGTTGAGATGTCTGAGGACAGTTGTTGTAGGGGATCTCAATGATGGGCCATTGAAGAGAAATGCTGATACTGGGTTTTCTTGGAAGGAGATTTTAATGGGGAAGGCTAAAAAGGAGGCTGTGTCTGTTGTTGGAAAATGGAAGGATCGGGATGTTTTGAAGAGATTGGAATGGACATACAATCCTCAGTTGGAGAAGAAAGTGTTTGGTTTAGATGATATAGGCGAGGATGAAGATGTTGAAGAAGGTTCTGTTGATGGGGGACTTTGTAAGAATATGCAAAATGATGACAGGGGTGCTTGGTGGGATCTCAGCTCTGATGCTGATACTGAAACTGTTTCCCCACCATCATGGAAATGACTTAACTGTAGCATGTATCCTTGGTTTTTGAGCGTTCTCTCTATAATTTATACAAGTTATGATTCAAATTCCCTTGTGTTGGAGGCTTCTTTCTTTTTTGGAACTTTTTGAATTGAAGACATGGGTGATATAGTTCGTTTATATTCTATAAATGAGTTCACAACAGAAATCAAATGTCAGATTGGATTTGTACAGATATGATTATATGGTTTGCATTTGATGATAATAAGAAAATAGGCTTTGCATTAGTAGACTCCTTGCAAGCGTATTTCTACCAAAAATAGTTTTACCAATACCATAGCCTGTTGCTTCATCTTTAGTTCAACATTACCCTGGAACTTAATCTTGGACATTACACTAAAGTTTGAGTGAGTTGAAAGTGTTTTCCAACCTGTTAAAATTCGTTTAATAAATTTTAGGATTTTGTTAGATAAAGTAATTTTAAAAATTCAAAGAACCCTGAAAACTTGGTGCTTTGAGAACCATTATTAGTTATCTTCCAAACCCATTTTTTGGTTAGAGAAATTGAAGGCTAATGGTATGCTATTCATAAAGTTTATCCAGGAAACAACAAACCTGGAAAAAGAAAGGTTAATCTTTGCCTACTCAGTAGTAATGTTAGACCATACAGGTTACGGATTCTTCACAATCAAAGAAACATACTTGTAGAGGGCGTTCCAACTTCCAAAATCTTGTTTGTAACTTCCGTGACATGTTTATTCAAAGTACAGAGTGAATCATATGCAAATGCAATGACTGAACTTGTTTACGATTGCCTGAGATACAGTGGCATGAAGTTTTCAAGAATTGTCATGAGTTCAGAAATATGGGCAAATACATCCTCCTACAACCAACTTGAGTATAGAACTGAATGGCTAACCAGAAACTTGCTAGAACTTTAATATGTATTGTCGTAAGTATGAGTTGGGGGTCAGTTCAATATTCAGAGAATGGGACATAGGTCTTACATAAACAGAAGCCATTTCATAAATTGCTACCTTATTCAAGATGATAAGTTAAGTCCACCAACCGGTCAGCATGTTTCATTTCTCTCGGTCATGAATTGTAAAGCCTCAACAGAATATAGTCCTTAGGAAAAATACAGAAAAAGAACAGAACCAATGAAGCAAAATGTGGGACAGCTATGAAAAAGAGGCTTCTAGTCCTGCTGACAGAAAATGGCAATGAAGAGCATAAACCAAATGTAATGCAGGAGGAGGTGCTGCTTCTTTGAAAGCACGATATGACTAAAAAATGCAGCAAATTATCAAAGACCGATGATCAGTGGACACAAACAACATTAATTGTGAAGAATCTAAATATTAGAGAAAGCCCGGGCAATTCTTTTCTTGGAACCAGAATAGTAATCCTGGTACCAATTCACAAACTTCTCCAGTCCCGTTCTGAGATTGGTAGTCGGCCTGTAACCAAACTCCTTATGAGCCAAACTAATGTTGGCATGAGTGAACATAACATCCCCATTTCTGGGCATTGGCAGAAGTTTCTTCTTTGCCTTAACTTTCAACAGCTTCTCTAGTATGGAAACAAGCTCACTCACTGGGACTGGTGATGTGTTTCCCAGATTGAAAATCCTCAACTGTGCAGGCTTCTTCTTCTTCCCACCACTCCCTGTACTCTTTTTAGCAGTATCCAGAGCCCCTAAACACCCTTTCACTATATCATCAATGTAAGTAAAATCTCTAGCAACTGTCCCATGATCAGGGGCTTCATAGATTGTTATTGGTCTCCGCTTAAGAATATCCTTGGTGAAAAAGAAATACGCCATGTCAGGGCGACCCCAAGGCCCATAAACAGTAAAGAATCTCAAACCAGTGATTGAAAGCCCGTAAATATGGTTGTAAGTATGAGCTATCTCCTCCCCAGCCTTCTTTGTAGCAGCATAAAGACTTGCTGGTTGATCAGTTCGATCCTTTTCTGAAAAGGGTATCTTAGAATTCAATCCATAGACTGAGCTAGAAGATGCCCAAACAATGGCGGGCTGTGGATTTGCTGACTTACAGGCTTCCAGAAGGTTCACAAACCCAGCAATATTGCTGTGGACATAAGAACCTGGGTTCTTCATTGCATACCTGACTCCAGCTTGAGCAGCAAGGTGCATAACATGGGTGAAAGCCACAACATCGAAGAGCTTACGAAGCAGTTCTGAATCGTTAATGTCTCCTTCTACAACAAACACACCAGCGCGATCGAGAAGCTTCCGCCGAGCTCTTTTAAGCTGTGGATCGTAGTAGTCATTGAAGTTATCGAGTCCAAGAACCCCATCGCCTCTTCGTTTCAGAGCAATTGAGACATGGGTTCCGACGAAGCCAGCGGCGCCGGTGACGAGAACGGTGAGACCAGACTCAGTTTGAGCAGAGCGGCTAACCTTTTTCTCCCAATTATGGCCGCCCCACGAGTCCCCACCAAGGGCTCGGCGAGGTGAGGCGGAGGATGAAGGAGGGGAGAGGAAGAAGAAACAGATAATGAAAATCAAGAACAAGAAGGACCATAGAGTGAGCCTGGAAATGGCAGAATGAACCCTCAACCGGTGAATGTAGGGCGGCGATTTCTCCGTCTTGAACTTCCCCGGCGTTGATGGTAAGTTATCGATGTGGGAAATGGTCTTCTGTTGTGACATTGGCCAAAATGAAAGCGTCTTCAATCTCAAATTGGGAGTTGGGGTTGGAAATTTATGGGGTAGAAAGTGTTTGGGTGGTGAGAAAACAAAAGGGGTTTCTTGGAATTCAGAATGAAGGATGGGTTTTCATCGCCATTATCGAATGGGTTGGTTTTTCCTGGAAGTGGAAGATTTGATTTGGGTGTTGGTGGGGGAAAAGGAAAGGGAAAGAAAAAGAAAAGGAAGGAGAAAAGGGGGAGTGAATGAGAAGGAAAGGGTTGGAATAGTGACGATAGAAACAAACCGTGGAGGCTTATTTGACTTATTGACCAACTGCTTGACTTTTTCAATTGAAGGGTGTGGATTTTTCTTGGAGATTCGAAAATCCATCCCATTAAGGTAACACTTCCTCACTCTTTGCAACTTCCCATGTATTTTCCATTCACTCACTATGGTAATTTTGGTTTCATTAGGTTAAAATATGATGGCTTGTTCATTAGGTAATTTTGGAGTCGAGAAATGGTCTTCCGAGTGGTTATTGGAAGCTCAATGCAAATGCCTTGTAGTGGGTTATTCTCGACTCTATTTACATTAGGCTAAAAAGTTTTCAAGAGGAAGTGACCTATCAAGGTGCTGAAAGGGAGAGAGGGGTATTCAAGCTGGCTTAGCTTCCTTCCTCATAATGAGAGGTCATGTTAACTCCTAATTGTTGAGTCTAATTTGATAGATATCATTAGTACCCCTTAACGAGACAAGTCGATTTGTTTGAAAAGAATGTGGTTTTTTTTTTTTTTTTTTTTTTTTTTTGTTTTATGTAAGCGTTCATGTAATTTTGTTGCCCACTCTCCAAGAGGTGTTGCTACAAATCTTTTTGATTCCAAGTTTCATCCTCTGAGGAGGAAATTAGTGTTGCCTATTGAGAGGCTGATTATATATAGTGGGTGTGCTCTTTTTTTAATGAGGACTTTGTGTGTTGTTTGTGTTGTTTAGTAATGATCCTTTTTTTTAAAAAAAAAAACCAACATTTACCCTTGAACTTCCTTGCATGCTAGAGTTAAATTAAGATTTTGATTTTTTACTCTTCAATGTTAGACTTTTAATGCACACGATCAAATATTGAATATGTCCATTATAATTCTCCTGTTTGTACAAAAATTTAATCATAGTATTATCTTTCTCATAAGACCCATCAGTACACGTCTTTTGTAATTTATGGGACATGTGGAACTATTACTTTTTAATAATGATTCTTGTAATAAAAGCCTAACATTTGAAAACATATATACTTTTTAATAATGATTCTTGTAATAAAAGCCTAACGTTAGAAATTTTGCACCACTTATTAGTCTGATATGAAGTTCAATTCAATAAAATTGAGTTTAGAAGTCGATAAACTTTGAGATTAGTGATGATCAAAATTACAAATTTAGTTTTTTTATATGTAATTTTTTATTTTTATAATTCAAGGTCTTTCAGACAGAAAATTAAAAGTTTATAGTTCCATTGGGCATAAAATTCAAAATTATATCTAATAGAAGATTTAAAAAAAAAAAAATCAAATGTGTTATAGGCCTATTAGATACAAAATTAAAAGTTTAGTGATATATTAGTCATCTCTAAAAGTTCAACGACTAAATAGACACAAATCAAATTTTAGAGACTAAACTTTTATAACTTAAAATTGAAAGTTCAAGATTTATTGACAAACCATACAATTATCTCTTTTTTTTTTCTCTCTTTTTTTTATTTGGCTTTATTGATTTCAAATTTTCTCTCGATAGAAGTGCTTGAGTTTAAATTTGTTGGGGTTGTAATGTGTATGTAATGAGTTGTAATCCCAAGCTCATATTTGAATTGAGGGCTTTAAGCTCGGTTTGTAATGCCTATTCCATTCTCTTCCCACCATTTTTGACCCAACCCTCTTTCCCACCATTTCATGCTTCACGATAATTCCAACTTCGGTTTAACATTTCATCATAAACTTGATTACATTCTAGTCTTCGGAACAAGCCTTTAATTCAAGTGATATATTTATAAAAATAAAACATGGTAAAAGGACACATGTGTAAAATCTCAGGATGTGCAGGCTTAATTAGGTTGTTGAGGGATGCAAAAGGATGCCTAAGCTATTAGGTATTTAGTTATGATATTGAATCTTGATTGAGACATAGATTTAGATCAAGACAAGTGGTTCATAAGTGTGATCCCACTAATTAGTATATTGTGAGTTGGGGATTAACCAAACAATGACAAACATACTATATTTGAGACTAGAGACAAGGATGGGACTTGTCCCTTTGCCTCCTCCCTCCTCGTCCTCGTTCTCCGTTCATGCCTCGATATATATAATGTTTAAATTTAAGTTCTTATTATTTTGTAACTTAGATAATATATATGGATAATGTGAAATATTTAAATTATATGCTAAACTATTCTGAACTCATTTATGGATAATTATAAAAGTAGGCCACTTGAAGCCCTCCCTTCCAAAACTTTTCTTTTTCATCACATGTAAATAAAGTTTATTGAAATTTATGGTGCAACTTCCATCTTCTTGGCCTCTCTAAAAATCTTTTAGCCATCAACATAATTTTCATCACCTCTTGCAATTGCCAAACCAATGCCCATGTGCATTATGTAAAAATGGTAACATAACATCCTCTATCATGATAAAATAGACATAGAATGAGAATGTATCCTGTCATTTTCTAGAGGAACTTGCCATCTCTCTTAACTAGAGGGACAACATTAGCATCCAACTCAAAACTTTGTCATGAAGCTATTCTCTTAAGGAAATTTCTTTTTTCATGTGCCCAAATTGTCCTTGCGACATTACTTCTACATGAAGTCTTTCTACTTAGAATCTCTACTAAAATTACTCTTAGACTCCACTAGACCACTATCATGACTTAGCTCTTCAGAACACTGCTACTTGATCTTCCCTTCAAGTGGCCTTCTGTAAGCTATATTGCATCAACACATCTTTGACTTAGACTTGCCAAAAGCTAAAGTCAATTATTCCATCAAATTTCTCCATGTTAATCTTTACTAGACTTATAATACTTGACATATCTACTTGTTTCCTAGAAAATTTGCAAATGGTAAACAACCTAGATTATCCATAGTATCATAAACTATTTTGAAGAATTTTTTTTTATGTGGAAGTTTATACAATGTTGTAACCATAGAGCATACTTGTAAACTAAGAAACTACAAACTTAAAGCTCTAATACACTTATTAGGAAAAATTCTCCACTTCTATTGGAAAATTAAGCAGTAAACTATTAACTTCTTAAAAGAATATAACAACTCAAAAACGAGAAAAATAAAAATCACCTACCAAAACGAAATTTATTATGTGAAAAATCAATATAATCACACGTAATTCTCTCTAAAATCACAATTACACATGATCACCCTCTTAAACTTTTGTATCATTCACACCATTTTTTTTACTCTTCAATTAGAGAATAAAAAAAAAAAATAAAAAAAAAACTAGAGTTAGTGTGCGAAAGTTAAAGTAAATACATCTTCCACAATTTTTTTTTGGTAATTTTTAACTCAGTTTTTTTTATCTAAATAAATTCCTATTCTAATATGAAATATATTAAAATTTATGTGTTGAGTTATTTTGTTAGAAAATTGTTTTAAAAATTCACTTAAAACTTGCCATTCACAAGATAAGTTTTATAGGTCAATTAACGTTTGAGTTGCAAGCACATAAGTCCAAATATGTTAATAAATTGATAATTTAGGCTCCATTTTGTAACCATTTTGTTGTTTTTAAAAATTAAGTTTATGGACACGACTTCTACTCCCAAATTTCTTTTTTTGTTGTCTAGTTTTTATCAATGGTTTAGAAAACCAAATTAAATTTTGAAAACTAAAAAAAGTAGTTTAAAACTTGTTTTTGTTTTTCGAATTTGGCTAAAGATTCAACCATTGTAGTACTTAAGAAAGATGCAAATCATTATAAGAAATGTGAAGGAAATAAGCTTAATTTTCAAAAACCAAAAACTAAAAACGAAAGTGTTACCAAACGAGGCCTTAAAGAAAGACGAAAATCATTATAACAAATTGAGAGAAAATAAGTTTAATTTTTAAAAACTAAAAGACGGGGCCTCAAAAATCTATCCTACATAAACTTATTAATCACACAAACTTGAAAGTTCATGATGACTAAACTTGTAATTTAACCGACATTGTTAAAAAAAAGTAAAAAATAAAAAGTAATAATAAAAAAAACTTGATTGAGAATTTGTAATAGTAAAATTGAGAATTTAAAATAATAATAATAATAATAAAGATCAAGCAAATGAAAAGGAGGACTCTTTGCTCCTTTGTGGGTGGAAATGGAGATAATTATAGAGACTTGAAAAGAAGGCAAAAGGCATGAGAATATGGGAAAAGTTATCTTGTTTCCTAATTTAAGTTAGGGCTGTCTTAGTTGTGTATATTATTATTATTATTATTATTATTATTATTATTATTATTATTATTATTATTATACACAAGAGCCAAACAAAAACAACCACCCACCAAAATTGCTTTCATCATCACAACACAAATTTAAAGAATGGGGGAAAGGGTATTTAAGAAAATAAGAAGCATTTGATGATAACATTTTTGTCCTTTTTTTTCTTTCTAAGTTTAGAACATAGTTTAAAATTTTATTACATTGATTAAAAAAAATTGAAGTTTAAAGGTGCCTTTTGGGTTAATTTTAGAACAATTAGAGGTTATTTTGAAATAATCTTAACTGAATTTTGTGTTTGGTAAAACAAATTTTGATTTAATCCATTAAAATCACTTTTGCAACCTACGTTTTAGATTATTGTAAAATCAGATTTTACTTTTCATAAATTTTCAATTTTATCCTTCAGAATTAAGATTTATATTACCATAATTTTTCATAGAACACAACTATTATTTTTAAATAATATTTGGTTGATTTTTTAAAAGAAAAATGAAAGTTTTTTCCTTCAATAATTAACAATTAATCTAGAGAAAGCATAACATTTTAAATGATTAAAAAAATAACAAATTGTGATAGTATGTTTATTTAAATATTATAAATTATTAAAAAAAAAAAAAGTTTAATTTTCATAGTAGGTTTATTTAGCTATTATATCTATAACACAATAATATAAAATTTATATACCAAATACTGTAGATAACTTGTTTAAACTACAGTTACTTAATATTATAGTTGATTTTTTTCCTTCTAAAATCACAGTTGTCAATAATTATTTTAGAAATTACAACAATCTCAAACGAAGCCTAAATCTCTATCCCTATAATTGTTTTACTTAAAAATAAATAAAGAATTTTTTTTTTATTGTTGGTCCTTTAGATTTAACTTAGCTTCCATTTAACTTCCTTAGTTTTTGAATTAGATGTTTAAACTTCTAATATTTGGGATAGTTTTTTTTTTTTCTTTTTCTTTTTAATCCTATGGTCAACAATTTTGGTCCTTAAATTTTTTATTTTTTATTATATTATTTTATTTTATTATTATTATTATTTTTTTTGGCTAGATATGTTCTTATTTTTAAACTAACATGGCATAAATATAATAGTAATAATATGTTGTGACAATTCTCAAAATAATATATATATATATATATATATATATATATATATATATATATATATATATATATTTTTGTGATATTCTCTTAATAAAAATATATATTTTAACATTTGTTTACACTAAAGTAAAACTTTAAATAACTAAAGTAAATGTTGCATCTTAATGTTAAAGGTCTGGTTCGCTCCTTTCACATGGTTGTAAAAATAAAAATAAAAGCAAAATTGAATATGTATAGTAATAAAAACACAAAAAATAAAACTAACAAACTAAATAAAAATATTATCGTCTTTCATCTCATTTTCATATTCATCCCTATAATTATCTCCTACTTTCTTCTCTTTTTCTTTTTCTGCCCCTTCTTAAATTTCCTCCTCCATTCCTTTTTCTTTTTCTTTTTCTTTTCTGTTTTTTCTTTGTATTGTTGTGAATTTTTACAAATCCACTGCTTTATTGTTTATCACAATAAACAAATTTCAATTACTCATCCTAAATCATATCATTCCATATATCTAAATCAAGTAAAGAGATAAAGGAACACGGAAATTTAGGGTGGTTCGATCAATGAGATCTACATCTACGTTGCAAGGTGAATAATCCTCTATAGGCTAAAAAAACCCAGTAAAATATTGAAGTTTCAAATCAACTTTATGGTTTGTCACCATTTTTGATCAATTAGTATTTTGTTAATTGTTGCAATCAACCTCTTGTAGTTGGTTAAAGTTTTATATTTACCCTTGTTTATGAGTTATATATTTATTTTTAATATAAGTAACATTCAATGAAATTTAATTTTACAAATATATCAATATTAGTATTAACATAGGGAGTTCATTGCAACAATTAACAAACTACATAGGCCAATTGATCAAATTCGACGTGTATAGGTGTAATTGTAACAAACCCTATAGTTTAAGGGTAGATTGTGCAATTTTACCTTACATTAATTACATTTGTCTAATGTGAATTAAAATCTATAGGGCCATACTCTTTCCAAATCCAATAAAGACAACACCCCACTTTAAATTTCCTTGAAAATTGAGATCAGATTTGACTTTTGAGCCCTTTATACATTATCAAAGTACTTGTGCCCTCTAATTTACATATCAAGTTTGAGATTTGAGCTAAAGACTAATTTACAACTTCTCATTCATATCTATGAATCCTTGAATGCAATATTTGGAGTTGATATGCAATCAAGTGAATCAACTATCTTTTCTGATTGCCTTAAAAATATTAAGGGTTGCCTCTACATTCAAGAGGCAGATTATCCAACCATGAATCATCTAAAACATGAGCTGAGGTTTCGAACTCGGTAGGCCATTCTAAACTCACATCTATATCATCAAATACGACGGGTTTATATTTACCATCCCGAGTCAAACAAATGTGTTGCAACCAAAGATTGCACTGTACAAACACTAAATCATTCAACTTTTCTTGTTCGGCTCTACTACGCTTCTTCGAATGTAAGGTCTCGAATGTGCTCCAGTTCCATCTGCTGCGCCAATAAGAACTACAGGGTTGGCTTAGTATTCGTATCGCCGCTCTCTGAAGCGTGGGGATCTCGTAACCGTACCCGGACCACCAATCACCTAAGGATGCAACATGGAAAATGAAATAAGCATCAGAAAAAGAAAACAAGAATACTACAGTAGGCCAATGGAATCTTTGAGCAGCCATGTAAGACTTATCCAACGCAAAAAGCTACTTGTTATAGGAAATGGGTTCATTCAAATGCTTCTATACCCACATTTCATAGTTTGTAAAAGATTTTATTATTATTATTATTAATTCGAGTATAGCTAAATGGATATCATACCTGGGGCATTTATAGTTCTCCCCAAGATCGCAAAGTCAGTACCAAGAGCACCTTGTCCATTTACATAAGCAGGATGTTCTCTAGTGATCTCCATTTTATCTTTATCAGTCGTTGCCATCTTCAACATGGCTTCCTGAAATCCGTTTCGAATTCTCAGATCAATCTTGAAGTTCGGATTGTAAAAAACAGACGGATTAAGGAATGCTGCTGCTGTGTGCAACGTTGTGTGAAGCTGCAAATTCCATCTCCCGTCGATTGTGTCCCAAATAGGCATATATTTATCCTCGATGCCATTGTAATATGTTTTGATTTCAACCTTTGCCCTCTCTATTCCTTCAAATATATAGCCCATGGCAGGCATGTCTCCATCAACAATTCTCAGAATTCTAATAAGTGGTTCAGAAATGTTGACAGCTTCTTGTGCATCCTTCCAAAATCTATCCAAATACAGCAAGGAAATAATTGTCTGTGCATCGGGACGCCTGCTATAAATCGAGGACAGCCACTCTGAATGAGCAAACATGTGTTTGAGATTGTCCTCAAGAATCACAATGGACCTCAAGGAGAGAAAATTTGTCACAAATCTAGTAATTTTTGGCCTGATCAATTCCTTCCCACTGGTGAACTTTCGCATTGTATTCAAAATCGATGCATGACTATAAATGTAGCGCGTGATGATCTTTGCCTCCTCCAAAACTGTACCGACCCACTCGATTTTACTGATGTCCTCCAACATCTGATTAACACAATAAGAAACACATGGAGACCAAAATAAGGAAGTGTACTTGGTCATGAGAAGCCTCCCAGCATAGACATAACTGGCAGTAGCATCTGTAATAACTTGGACAACATTCTCCACTCCAACCTCGAGGACGATGGTCTCGAGCAAGTCAGACAGGTAAGTCGCATCATCTTCACGACCTGATATATCGACTGACTTCAGAAACAGTGTTCCTTTAGAACACGTAATGGAAATGACTAGAAATGATTTGGTCCGTCCATCTGACCAGCTATCACACAGGATAGTGCAGCCTGTTTCTTTCCATTCATCTCTATACTTTCTGTAAGAATTATGTATGTCACCTTTTACTTTATCCAAAAGAGTAGATTTTAATTTCTCATAACTTGGTGCTTTGTATCCTACTCCATGTTCTGCTATTGCATCGACCATTTCCTGATAATACAAGGACTTGGCAGCACTGAAAGGAATAGAATTATGGAAAAAAAAGATGGCAACTTTTTTATCAGTCTCATCCTTCTTCTGCTTTTGAGCATCATCAATTGGTGGTTGTGCACTGGGTGAAGGGCACGGAAATGTTGATGGGCAGTTGCTTTCATTCTGACCACTGGATCCATGATGGATGCCACCACTAGCAGAGGAGCTATGTTGCTGTCCATTTGTTGCTGTTTCCATATCCACCTTTGGTTTCTTAGGTGCCTTCTGTTTCTTAGGAGTGCTCAATATACCTTGAATATGGTCTCGAACATCAGATGGGACTTCAGCACATGGAACTATATCTTTATTTTTAATTTGAGCCAAATGAAATTTCATTCTGTATACACCTCCACTGAATTCCCGCTGACAATAATTACATCGAACCTTCTGTCGTGTTGCATCAACAAGGACGCAATGTTCCCAGCAAGCATCCCTTCCTCGAACCATTGTATATGGGAAGTATCACAATCTGTGAAACTTTGATTTAGTAGAATGCCTTTACCATTGCAGAAGGTATACAATATTTCATGCCCCTAGAATATAAATATTATTACAGTAGGTCAGAAAGTATGATAAAAGTAAAATGAGGAAAAATAACATATAGGAGAGATAGATGAGAAGATATTTAAGATTTGATAGCTTGGAGAGAGAGAGAGAGAGAGAGAGAGAGAGAGAGAGAGAGAGAGAGAGAGAGAGAGAGAGAGAGAGAGTTTACATTGAAAATTAATAATTGTAATGTAAGATGTAAATGTAGCTAAAGCAACTTGAAGCCTGAAGCATGATCAGGGACTCGGAGTGATACTCCAAAACGTAGTCTTACGATCATCTTCTCTGGCCCTTAGTTGTTTGGTTATATCCAGAAGTCAAGTCAAGCAAGGAAAGGATCGTGGCTCCCTTTAATTCATCTAAGAGCTCCTTGATTACAGGGAGAGAAATTTCGAACTCTGAAGGATCAATAGCCTGATATGCTGAAAATTAATGCAAAAAAGCCCAATTCCAACTTCTTTTTCAACTATTTAAACAGGAATGGAAAAGGGACTAGCACTACGTTGAATTCTTTCAGCTGACAGCATTTCTTGCACTGATCTATCAATTTCCATTTTCTGAGCATGTTGGTAATTTAGCATCCCTATATAGTCGGTTGGATGCTAACTGGGGGTGTGCCTTCGTTCTTTTTTTTTTTTTTTTTTTTCCCAGATAAAAAGACGAGCTTTCATTATAAGATAAGAATGAAAGAAAAAAGGCATACAAAAAAGACTCCAACAAAAGGAGGTAGACAAAAAGTGTGCCTGCAAATAGTTAAATTTGGTGAGCAATGCTTTTCTTTCTAGTGTAGCAAACCTAGGATATAAAAGTGACTTGCTCTTCCTCTTCAGAAGAAAGGGTTAGCTTGCCTCACTTTACAAGGTAATCTTCATCATTGATGCCTGATTTTTGAAGCCTCAGTACCGCAAGAACAATGACAAAATTGAGGGATATCTTTACTTTGTCCACAGCAATGGCATCAGTTTCAATTTCAAGCTCTATCTCTTCCCATTCAATATCATTGTCATGTATAGGCAGGACTTTCAACGAATACAAATAGAGAAGATGACCTCAATCACTACTCCATACACAACTATCTGCCTTTCTAATTCACAATAGTTACCCCTTTACAATCCGCGCCTTTACTTTAAATAGAACAATCTCTCTCATCTGAGTAAACTATTGCATTTCCTTACATAATAAGTATTTATAATGGGAGGTCTAATGAATTTTTAAGAATGACCAAAACTTTTAGACTGGAGAAAATATCAAAGACCTCTGCCCTTCTATCCCAGGATTAATGGAAAATGAGATAGAAAGACAAAGCCATGGTTGAAAAGAATAAGATAAGACCTAGCAAGAAAGAAAGCCAGTCTTTGGACTTCATAGTGATCTAGGCTTAAAGCTTGTTTGGAATGACTTACCAAGTGTTTAAAAAGGGTTTTCAGTGCTAGACAATGGTTTTAAAGCACTTGGAAAGTTAGTCTAAACAGGAACTTTCCAAAAATCGCCTTCCAGATTTACAAAATTTCTGGAATTCAAAAATCTGAAAATTTTCTATTTAAATTATTAAAAAAAATATATATATGTTTTTTTTATTCCATTATTCACTAGACAGTGGTCATTGATACATCTTAAAAATAGCTGATGAGAGATCCACTGCTAAAATCCTAGTCTTTACAGAACCAAGGAAATCGCAATGACTAAAGAGACAGCCACTTGAATAATCAGTTGATCTAAATAAATACAATGAAGATCAAGTCAAAATTCTACTAGTACTAAACTTATATAGAAATTTTGAAGCTCATCAGGTGCACCTTCAGGAGGGAAGACAGACTATTTGACAACTGCAGAGACAAAGTCAAAGTAACTCTATCATTATTATGATGAACATACTTGATCAAAGGCCATCTATGGACCTACCTGATGACTTTAAATCAAGTGAAGACCAAGGTCCACAGCTAGAACATTTCCCTGTTGCAGGCAGTCGACAGATGGTGAACATGAACATTCTTAATGGACACAGCAGCAAGAATGTAAACTTGATTTTCTGAACTTTCCAGATTTCATCTAATTCTTCTCCATGGCATGCCAATATAAAGGCCTTAAGGTCCTCATCCTCATTCACTCAGAACACACAATGTTATTCTCACTCAAGGATCTTTTCCTTCTCTCTTTTAAATATTATATTCTTATCTTTTGTCAAGAGTCTTTCCAACTCTTTCCTACTACTTACTTCTGTTCAAGTTTTCTAAAGTAGGCATCATCTACATCTAAAGATTTCAAAAGTCCCCATTCTCAAGGAATCCAAATAATTATTGTTATTTAATTTTCTTTTATTTTCTTATTTTTTGTCGTTCAAGTTATGACCGTACTTGAACAGGATCTATTCTATAGCTCATACAACTTTGCTATAAAGTTCTAAAAGTTTTGCATTCAAGTTATCACAAACTTGACTGAGAACAGTCTTACATTTCAGTTTGTATTGACTGTTGAGTATGCACATTACTTTACAATGTAGAAAATCCAACATATACATTTCAACAATGACATGCCCCTGATCTGTTATGATTAACAGATAACGTTTTTACACTTTTAATTTCTAAGGTGGATCAATCATTTGACACTAAAAACACAAAGAATAAACATAGAAAAAGTAGAAACTGAAATCCTCATTTTTTTCAGGAGAAAAAGTGAAATCTAGTATGAAGGAAAATTTCCCAAATCCAAAGCATCCCAATCCATTCATGTACTGAAAACCCCACATAACTGTTATGCTCTTACAATCAGAACTTCTGAAGTTACTCTTTCCATTCATAAAACAGTAGAAATCCCAAAATTCACCCAGCAAACAACATCTACCCACTATTCACAAATCCAGTTCGTTTGTGTAATCACCATTTACTTAAGCTAATGGTCTCTTCCCTTTGCCATTTCTGAGAGATTCAGGATCTGAAAATGACTTAAACTGCAACTCATATGCTTATAGTAAGCTCATTAAATTAAAACATGCAACTAAGCTTTAATTTATCAACTCATGCTAACAACTATCATCTTCAGAAACTGCTAAGAAAACGAATTATTCCACGAATTAGCTTCACTGAAACAGATTTTGATGAAAATTAAGCTTCCGAAATCTATGGAAAACAACATTTGTAAGAAATTGCTGAGAAAGTAATGAGTGAAGAGTTCAACAGTGAGAGTACCTGAGGAGACAGAATTAGTAAGAAGGAGAAGATCTGAAATAGAAGTTTAGTATCATCGGAAGGTCCGAAGTTGGAAGAATGAGATTCCGGCCGCCGGGGCTCCGGGAAGAAAGTGACGGCCGATTGGAGGAAAGGGAAAGGAGCCGAGTAATTGAAATACAACGGCGATATATTAGTTGACTACTTGCTTTGTCGAACGAGTTGGAAACGCGGAATTCGCCTTCATTTTTCTCCATCACGTGATCGGCACGTGGTTTTCATGTGTCAATTTTGGGTGAAAATGTCTAAAAAAAATAAAAATAAAAAAGTTGAAATTGAACGTACTACAACTTCCTTACACCTTTTTATGAGTTACCCATTCTTTCCTAATTTAATTTAGAAAGTTGGTCGGCCAACTCTAGTTATTGTCTTCATCTACCTTCCTCTTTTTCTATCGACAAGTTTTCAACTACCAACTCCATCGGCAATTTATTTAAAGACTTAAAATCATTAAAATAAGTTAGCGGCTAAATAAAAATTAAAACTCAAAATTTATGATTTTCTTATTTCTAAAAAATTGTAGTTTTTTAATAATTTCATTTAATATTTATTAGTTTATTTCAATTTAAGATAATGTATTATGGTACAAAAATATATCATTTTCAAATTGGTTAAAGTGACAAAAGTCTATGGAATTTTATTTCAAAACCTAGTAAAATTAAAATATCAAATTATTAAAACAATAAATTAAATATCAAATATCAAATTATCACTAAAAAACTTTTAGTGATATTCAATACAGAAGTATTATTCATTAAATAAAAAAAAAAAGTATTAGACAACGGTTGGGTTTTTATTTCTTTTGGTTGATTAAACATAATTTTGTAAACAAATAGTATAAGAAATTAAGATTTTTTTAAATAGAACTTCTAATCTCACAAGAGGGAATACGTGTCAATTATCACAAAAATAATATTGTTTACTAGCAAAATTCATTACATTTTTGTAAATAAATAAATAAAAAGTGATATACATGGAATTCTATTGTGCTCATTGTCATGTCTACATTGTGTGTCATCAGCCAACAATTGAGTAGGTTTGTCATTAATATTATATATTTGTGATAGGGACTACATAGAATTATAGCTTAGAGTATAAGTTAAACTTTTAAAAATTTAAGAACTAAATTAATATAACAATTGAATAGTTACCAGCCTATTAGACACCTAAATAAAAGATTAGTAATTATATATGTAACTTAATATTTAAAAAAAAAAAAAACAAAAAACAAAACCAAAATTACAAATGTGAACACAATATAGGTAATTAAATTTTTTACTTTTAAAAAATTGTGGAATTATTATTTGTTAAATTAAATATGTGTGAATATATATTCATTTAAAACTTTTTTTTTTTTTTTTTTTTTTTTTACAATTTAAAACTCAAACCATACTTCAATCAACTCTCCTCGAATTTTGAGAGTAAAAATTCAAACCAACAATAATATGTACCTAACTAATTAAACTATGCTAACCGTTGGTTTATGTATAAAAACAAAAAGATTTTATTAACATGATGTAAAAAATTCCTTATATTTGAATCTAAATGTGTAGCTAGCACGTAACTGCATAAATAAAACATCAATTACTATTAAAAAAAAATTCCTCATAAAAACAAAATATCTACTTTGTTAGAAGAAAAATAGTAACAATAAGATTTAAAATGCGAATAGAAATTCTTAAAAAATAAATTAAAAAAAATATATAACAAAAAATTAATAAACTCAATTTTTCTAGGAGCACGATTACTAACAATGAATTTTGTTAAAAGTTACAGCAATCCCAATCGAAGTCTTAAACAAGTAAAATATTTATTAATTATATTATATTCACATTTATTTCATAGATTTTGTTTACACTAATAAAAATATCAATTAACACTTCATATCAATATTGATTTCATAAAAAATAGAAAAATATTAGATGAAAATGTGGACGGAAACTTAAAATAACATTTTCATAAAAGCCGCTGATTTCTGATTTCTGATTTCTTTTTCATTACAAAACACAAAAGCCTCACGTCCTGCAAGAGCCTAAAAGAAAGGCTGTCCAATACGGTTTAAGAAGACAATACACAAATTTGACTTGAAGCATCCCCCCAACTCATGTCTTGGGTTATTTCTGTTGGCAAAATCAGTAATTTTTTCCTCTTTTTTTTCTCTCTTTTTTCCTCAGTGAGAACTTGAAATCACAATATTCTCAGTACGGGAACAAATTCACTGCAGATGACAATCCTACTTCTTGACCGAGCTAATTTGCTGCCGAGCTTGACGGTTACAATTTTCAAAATTTTTTACCAGACGAGCACATTTCAAAAGGTCATTGGGATGATCTTTGTAGCATTGAAAGCAAGCTTGGCTCTCGGCCAAGCATGGCATAGGCTTCTGGTAAGGGAGCTTGAACTCCTTGTCATGGAGATCTTTTGCCCTTTGAGTAACTTCCTTCAGCATGTTATCCTCCTGCTTCTGCAACTTCTCCACAACCCTTTCGCTCTCTTGCAGGACGGAACGGATTGCATCTAGCTCTGCATTGGCAGAATGAACTGGAGGAATTATAGGAAGGAAGAGCGGGGGAGGTTGATGTGGCCATCCATCACTTGTGCTTCCCTTGAGCATTCCAGAATCATCAGATGTATGTTTCTGATCAACCTTTGTTTGGGGCTTTTTGCTCTCTTGGGGTACCTTGGATCTATTTCTTCTCGATTTTCTTTTTGGTTTTTCAGTATCATCAACTAACATATTAACAAGGTTTGAACTAATCTGAATGGAAAAATCACCCATTATGCTCCTAGGCAGACTACCTGAAAAGTAAAGCAAAAGAAGTTGCATAACAATACACTAGTAGGAGAAAAAGATATCCAATTATCCGTCATGCAATATAATATGTAATCTCCATTAACATATCAGGGATGTAACTGTTCCAGGCTGATTGTCTCCACAGCGACCAATCTCAAAATCAAATAAAAGCACATAAATGGTCTCTCTACTCTCTGTTTTTTTAGATAAGAAACAATTTCATTGATGAATGAAATATTGAAAGTGCTATAAAATGAGCCCATGATGGGATTACAAATAGTCTCTACAACAATTTGCTACAGGTCCTACAACTGCATCCCTTTTTGCAAGGGGAAAAGAGTTGCTAGACCTCCTAGTAAAGACTGAGTAACACCATTTGTGCAAGGGTTCAATCCAACATGATATTCATTAACAATACAAGAACATAGGCAAATAAACAATTACAGTGTTCCTTGAAACCAAAGTGTACAAATGTATCCACATAGTCAAATAAACAATACTCTGACTTTGACGTTTGAAATATTTGTAAAGAAGAAGATAAGTGTCAAATGCTCATTAAGAACTTTAGAACTGTGGTGGACACTTGCTGAACGTATTAAAGCTATGTTCAGAGCATTTGTCAAACACAGTAGACACATGACACAATTGTAAACTTTTGCAAAAACAAATTAGAGTGTCCTAACTCCCAATCTGTCAATGTGTTCATGATGCATCTTGACCACGTCCCATGTCTGAGTCCAAGTCCATGTTTCTTGGAAGTTGGATCGAACTAACTGCTTATGTCTTTTAAAAGTTTTACAACCATATTCATCGCTTATCAATCACAAACACAATAGTTATACGTATTGATATACAAAGAAGGGCAAAAGAGGTCTATAAATAATATCCTCCAGCTAAATTTATCATCATCAAAAACATTATTAATGAATAAAGAAAATGACTAATTTCTAAGTGGATCATGGCAAATTCTTAGTATTCAACCAAAGTCTCGAAAAAAACAGAGCCTGAACCCAGAATATATTGAAGACTTATGTCAAAGTTGATAAACTAGCAAAACCTCTAGAAGAGAACAAAAAACTCCTCAAGGAGATCTGAGAAAGTATTAAAACCATAGCCAAAAGGATAAAGAAAGACAACTTTGAAGGGGCTTTTCCAGTCTGCCTATTCCAGTGTTAGCATGAATACTAAATAAAGACTATAATGACCAATTAGTGCATTTACAGGAGAACTACAGGACCTAAGAAAATCAATTCAAATTGAGTACTTGTCCAGTAGCTGAAAATCAATATTTTACGGTGTAAACATTTTAACGACTAACTCACTACGGGACAATTTTTTTTATCATGTTGACTCTCAAACCTAATACAAATAAACAGTCACGTTGTTTCCCAATTCGAATCACAAGAATCCAACAGCAACCTCAATCCTTCATCAACAGAAAATGGCATGATTCATGAATGAGTGAAACGGAACTTGAGGTTATGAAGTTGTTTACCCTATACCATTTGAATGCCATGAAAACTTATAGGATGTTAAATCTTAGCTAGGCGATCACCATGGATTGAGCTCATTCTCACTAAATCATTTGTTATACCCATGACCCTAATTGACCCCTATAGTCAATCCAAAGCACAAAGAGGATACCGAGTGAAACGAAATATGATTACAAACCAACACAACTCAAACCAACATCCAAAAAAGAGATGCATTCTCAATTAGTAGTTTCCACAATCGAGCATCTAAATATATCATAAATTACAGACCACTCCCTGTTGTCCACATAATCTACAATATAGTAAGCATTGATGATTGAGCAATGTACTAATAAAATTGGACATAAGAGACAGCTCCACAAGTAAAGGGAAAACTTAAGCTAATAAATACTACTCCGACGTCCCACCCATAAGTGTTTCTACGTTTTCCACTATCTACTAACGTTGTCAAAATTTTAACTTGTTTTTGTTTTTAAAACTAGACTAAGAATTCAAGTGAAAACTATAATTAGAAGAATGGAAGGAAACAAGCACAAATTTCAAAAACAGAAAACTAAAAATGGGGCCTAAATCGTCCCATTCTCCAAACTCACTACAGCAAACTCGGGTTCGCCTTAAACGGAAGAAAACCCTTCAGCAGAAATCGAGAAAGCACAGTAGATTACAAATATACAAAATCTTCAAAATGGATCCCAGAACAATGGCGTAAACGCTAGGGCAACCCAGAGAAGGAAAACCCATGAATTCAATTCTAGAAAATGGGGAAAGAAACGAGGATTGATTATCAGATGAAAGGAAAAGTAATAAAAATGAAATGCTTACCGGTGACAAGCTCGGCTCCGTCTGCAGCAGATTCAAAGCTAGAATGTGGAAAAAGAAAGCCCTAGCGTCAAGCTTCTGTATAACGAAACACAATGAAGAAATAATCGTGGTAACTGTACCCAAATTTAATAACTAACCACCTTTACTTTATATTATTCCCGATGAAAATTACGTTTTTGTCCCTTAGATATCGACTTGGGTTTGCATTCAAGCAAGGTTTAAAATGTGATCTTACTTAAAATGTCGTAGGCAAGATTTAATTTAGAAAAATACAAGTGAACATATTGATAAATTTTCGACTTTGATAGATATTTCTAAAAAAAAATTATGGAAATAAAATATTTAAAATAAATTTAAATTAGTAAATAAATATTTTATGATTTTTAAACAAGTTGACAATGTTTAGTATTTATATTATATTTATATTGGTAATATTTTGTTGCTTTTTTTTTTTTATGTTATTGTTGATTTTTTCTATAACCGAATACAAATATCGATTCACCCCTCATGGAAACAGACGACATGTCGCTAGAAATTTAATATTATGGTCGTTGATTTTAAGATGGTTAAAATCACTCCAAAACATGTTTCTAATTGTTCAAAACCTTTTTTTTATGATATGAAAAATTGCACTTAAGTGTAATACTAAATATTAAATTAGTTTTGAATGATTAAAAATAAGTTTCGAATTAATTTTGAATATGACAAAATTGATTTTAACAAATTCAAAAAGTGATTTTAACAATTTCAAAATCATTCCATATGATTATTTTCTTAAAAATATAAAAATTTAAAATTTAAAAAAATTGTTGAAATTAATAATAAATATTTTATTCTTATTAAAATAAACAAATATTTTATGTTTTTAAAGCTTTCACTTTCCTCGTATTAGAGACTTTTTGATATTTTAAAAATTGAATAATTTTCTTGATACAAAATTTAAAAGTTAATAAACTAAGGTTGTAAGTTAACCTTAAATTAAATTTGCTCAATGATCAAAACTAATGGAAATTTGTTATTAATCCTTTCCCGAATTTAGAATACAATTAGCTAATATGTATTATATTTAGATTTTAGTACTATAATGTCATTATTCAAATACATTAGTTTGCCTTTTCAAAAAAACAAAAAATAGTTTGCATAAGTAATGTTAAAATATATCCCAAAAATAAATGAAGAATTATGAGGCCTAAACTTGATTTAATAAAATGGAGTTTGCATATTATAACTCAAATATAATACAAAGAGTATTACACATTATTGAAAGTGATAAAATCACAAAAACTATTAGACCATAACTCAAATCAAATAAATATTGTTTGTGGTAAAGGGGACTAAACATAGTAACAAGACAATCCAAACAAATGCTCCAAATATGGAGCTCTTTTAATCCCTAAAGTATATAGAAAATTTATCAACGTTATTTACTCAAATACGTTCAATCAAATTATGCTTTCATATCGTGAGATCCTAATAAAAGACTAGAGAGGCCAAGAACAAGAGCAGAGATGTAAATCCAGTAGATGCAAATTTTTGTGCATCATTTCCAGGAACTGTTCCAAAGAAGATAATGAAATTATTAGTCCATAACCAAAAAGCATGTAGAACAAAATCAAGTGTTTCCAAAGAAACAATAATCATATATGTTTCAAACAAATTTAAACATCCTTCCAACTTGAGGAATTAATAGTAATTTTTGGGGCAAATTGCAAAAATCATCCGTAAAGTTCTACAAATGTTAAAATTGGACCCTTAAGCTTACAATAATGGTAGAAATTTAATCCACAAATGATAAAAATTTAACCATTAAACTTATACAAATCTTATAATTTTGAAGTTTTAATTTGACCTAATTTTAACATTTATATAGTTTTGAAGATTTATTTTTTAAAATTGAAAGTTTAAGGGTCTAATTGCAACTATCACCATACTTCAGAGGTGGTTTTTACAATTTACCATAATTTTTACATAAGTCCTACCTTAAAGTTGGTTTAATGTAGTTTTTTGAGTGATTGTATATGATCCAAAGTATTTCTTTTTATAAAATTTTTATAAATAAAAAACACATATTTTTGAAGAGATAGACAAGAGAGAAATTATCTTAAAAACATGGTTTTAAAATGATGAATTAAAATTCTTCCAACTATGTGGCAAGAAAAAAGAAAAAAATGTAATATTTTCAAAAAGGAAACAAGAAGAGTCATTTTAAAATATAATTCAAACCCAACAAAGTTGTTATTGAAAGCACTTTTTTAAAAAAATGATAATTATAAATATAAAGAATTAATTTTTAAAAGAAAACATACCTTATTTCAAATAGAATAGTCTATTTAACCATGAATTCGTCTTCTCCAAAAAATAAAAAATAAAAATAAAAAACTTTTGTCCACTGTTTTCTATTGAGAGTATTTTCTAAAAATAGTTTTATGGGCCAATTTTTTGTTTTTATATTTTCATTTATTTTTTCTATGTATTACACTGATAAACAACACTAAAAAAAATCTATAATTAATAATAAACAATTACTTGGGGAAACATTATACAAAAATCTGAAAACAACAAAAAAGAAAAATACACATTTCACGTTGGTACTTTATACACTATTTTATAAAGAAACACATTAAAATTTTAAGAATAATTTTATTAGATTAAAAATTAATTTTAGTTCCTAAACTTTTGTGAGAGTAATGATTTAGTTCTTAAACTTTGATTTATAGTGATTTAGTCACTGTATTTTCAATTTCGTAACAATTTAGTCTTTGAATTTTACTATATAACAATTTTGTCTTTATACTTTAAAGTTTGTAACAATTTAGTCTCTATTGTTAAAATTAATATTAAAATTTAATAAGAGCTCTTATATAAATAGACCGATGAACTAATTAGAGGCTCAATATTTTTACAAAATTCATAGTCCACATCATAAAGTAATAAAAATTAACATCTAAGTTTGATGATTTGTTTTACGTTGGAGATTAAATTATTACAAATTTAAAAGTATAAGGACTAAATTATTTAAAATTGAAAATATAGAGATTAAATCATTATAAACTAAACTCTAGAGACCATATTGTTATTTTCATGAATGTATAGAGATCAAAATTATTTTTTAACCTAATATTTAAAAGTAAGAAAGTTGTTGGGAATTTCATTTTAGAATTCATGTTGGTGGTGGAATGACCTTGATCAAAGGTGGGAAGAAATTAGCTTCTCCATTAATGTGAAAATCCATAAGAAAGTGGGCCCCATGTTTGGTTTGGTTTGGTTTGAACAATCAATACATTTTCTAACAAGTCTCATAATACAATGAAAGAGAAAAAGGAGGACTTCACATTATGTTTAATATTCCAACAAACCCATGATTTCTCTCTTTGAAAAATATTTCCCATTGAATATAGCATTCCAACAATCCATGAATTTCTCTCTTTAATTTCCCTTTATATATTTATTTTTTTTTCCCAAGAGGAAGTTGAAGGGTTTTTTTTCTGTTTTTTCTTTTAATTTAAATAATAACAAAATTATAGTTTCTAATGAGAAAGAAGACTTGTTAATTTAGAATTAAAAATAACATTTAAACAAATTGGTTAATGTATTTTTTAAGTAAAAATAACATTAAACAGTACAAAAAAAAAAAAAAAAAGTAGTTAAAGAGCCATAGAAAAAACTATAAAAACTATATATAATATTGCTCTAATTTACTCAAAAGAGGGTTAATGCTCTTTGGTGCTTGTTCACAAATTTCAACAAAAAAGAAAAGAAAAGAAAAGTATTGATGCTCTTTTTCTTTAAAATTTTATCAAATTCATATTTAACATATATAATCCATTGAACATATGAGAGAAAATATATATATTTTTAGTTTAGAGAGAATATCTTTTGACAATGTTTTGAGCATATATATATATATATATATTACCTGGCATATGAACAAAGAAATACACATATGGCATTGTCTTAGATTCTGATAGATAACATTAATTTAATTCAATGATGTATCAGATTTAGAAAATAATCAATAAAACAATCCTATTTAATTTTGAATTTCAATTTTTAAATCTAAATATTTTTTGTGCATGCAGAAATATACCAACGTTTTGTATATATCATAGGGTTAAAATTGTAAAAACATTAAAAAATTTAAGTTTAAGATTACATTGTTAAGTATTAAAATCAATGAAACTTGATATGTTTCAAATAAAAAAGAAGAATAAAATTAGCAATCTTAAGAACAAAATTGTGTATTTAACCTAAATTTAATGACATTTTGCTTTCTCAAGGTTAGTTCCTTATAAGTTTTAAAAATACTTTTAGAAAATTCAATTACTCAAAAGTTATAATATATTACCACTAAGTTTTCATAAATACTTTATAACCCCACCACTGAAAACAAAATTCGAATTTTGAATCGAAATCAAAATTTAAAATTGTGTCCTAATGACCTAAAACGAGGCGATAATTAAAATTTTTATTTTAAATCACTGTTATAATTTTTCTAAAAACAAATTGAAAGACAATTTTAATAACCTTTTCTCTTTAAGAAACTCAACTATTCAATTCAAGGTCAAAGTCGGTAGACTGATAAACACCATTTAATTTTTCCAAAAAAAAGACAAGAAAAATCCAGCTGTCATTAACGTGAAAATATCACAAAATACATTAAAACATCACGAAATTAAGAAAGAAAATTTAAAGATGAAATGACGAAAATAGCCATACGAGTTCGTTGGACAAAAAAACCGTACGAGATCGAAAAATTTACCTCCCGGCGGCGATGGAGCACCATGCTGCGGAGCCGGAGCAGCAGCTGTACACATAAACAGTAGAGCCAAAAACAAAATCAAAGAAGAATCAAATCACAGAACCAAATGAAACAACAGAAAGAAGATCAAAATCGAAAGAAATTTAAAATTTCCTTCGGAATCGAGAAGAAAGCAACAGTTTAACCCTACTTTTGCACTTGGAGAGTTCGACAGGGACGCCGCAGGCTTTAGTGAGATGGATAGCGTCGGAGACATTAACGCCGATCGACTCCAAGAAACCCGGCGTGGTATAGAGGTTGCAAAGGCACTGAAGCTGCGTCGCCACCGCTTCCTTGATCGGATCGCAGCACGACGCTGGAGGATTATTGGACTTCAGGAAATCCGCACATGGCACTAGCTTCGAAGCACAGTCCGGCACCTGCGCCTCCACGAAGCCGACGGCCACCACTACAACCACCACCGCGACGACGGCGACGGCGACGGAGACCTGACTACGAGCCATTCATTAACCGACGGTTTTTGTTTCGGAGATTGTGAATTTTTTCGTACTTTATAGATGGAAATGGAAATGCAAAATTTATTCCTAATTCACGGAAGTGTGAAATTGACTTGTTGTGGGAAATGAAACGGAATGCTCACGCGATTTATTAGAGCGTGCAATCCACGTGCTTTTCATGATTTTTTCCTTTCTAGTTTGCCATGTCACCGTCGTATTTAAATCTTCGTCATACCAAACTTCTTCATTGGGCTGATCTGATGGAAATGGGTAAGGGATAAATATCTTATTGTTTGCTACAAATTTTGTAGATTTAGTCATGAAAATAAACATTTATTATACCCATAAATAATATCCATCTAAAAATGTGAGTTTTGTTCATGTCCACTCCCGCTCATCTTCTTAATACATTTCTTTATTTTTTTATTTTTTTTATTATTAAAACTAATTATTATAGAAAAACTAAATTTATAATTTATGAAATATAGTATATAAATTTAACTCCTCCCATTAATTAATTAATTAATTAATATATGTATTAAAACAATTCTAATATATACTTAATTTTTATTTTAGTTTAATTAATGTTTATATATATAAACATGTATATTCATACCTATTTTTCAATAAATTGTAAAGAATATATACAATAAAATTATTTATTAATTAATTAATTATATTTGTAGTTTGTTAATGATGATTGTGATTAATATGATATGAATTTATTTTTTAATAATTATGATTGATTAATTAGTATTCGTTAATTATTTTATTAATTACTATATTATAATTATATAAATTCATCAAATTGATCCATCAAATTAATCAAGTATTTTTAATTATAAATTATTCATTTTACAAATACTTGTAATTAATAATTTAATTAATATGATTATTTGATTATTAAATAATTAATTTTTTTCAAAATTTTGAATTAGATTTATTGTTTATTAATTAATCTATTAAAATTTTATAGAATTTTTAAGATTAATTTTGTAAATTGAATGTAAAATTTATTTATTCTCATAAAATTCAGATAACATTCTTGTACACGATCAAATATAGTCATTCTTGATTCACAAATTTATTATTTTCAAGCATTCTTAATTCATAGACACTGTAAAATCTTAAACCAAACAACCTCTGAAGTATAAATAAATGGCAAGAAAATATAAATAAATTCCTTTATTTTATTTTAAATGGGAAAACGCACCAAAATTTGTTGACCATTGAACTCGTTGCGTGTCTATGTAACTTTGAAGTGAAAGTGATATTAATTTAAAATTAGAAAAAATATATATTTTTTATTTCTAAATTTTAAAATGTTATACTTTTTATATTTGACATAAATTTCAAAATTTATCTCTTTTAACTTTGATTTGTTTTTACTAAATATTCTATTTGATGTTAATTTTTATTAACTAATTTAAAATAATTATGAAGTGAAAATTTTAAATTAATTTTAATAGTGATGAAAAAGTAGTGAAATTTAATTAATTTTAATTCTTTTAATTCTCATAAATTAATTAATAAATATTAATACTAAAAATTTAAGTGATTATTGAGTGAAAATTTAAAGTGTAAATCTTAAAACATAGGGAGCAAATTAATAAATCTTTAAACTTCTAATGTTTTTTTTTTTTTTCTAATAAGTCTCTAGAGATTATATGAATTTTAAATTTTCAATTATATCTATAATAAATCTAAAAATATTGAAATTTTTAAACACTAATCATCTATTAGACAATTTATTTTTTTGTCTAATTAAACTTTAAATTTTCAATTTTGTAGTTATTATACATTAATATTAAAAATATATCCAATAATACCTATTAAAGATAAAGTCATTTTTAAAAAAATAATAATAAAAGATAAAGTTAAATTTAATGTCTAACATAAGTTATAACAATTAATTTATTTTACATTGTTTAATATGTAAGAGACTCCATTAGATGCAAAATTTGTATTTTAAGAATACATTAGACACAAAACTTGACAATTCAGGAAGCTATTAGATATTTTTTTAATCTAGAAGTTAATGGGGCAAACTTTATATAAATTTAAGCCCCTACCAGGATATTCTAGAGTCGACATTAGTTATTTGTATATGAATTTGTGCTCCTCCTTACTTAAAATCCTGAATCTGTCATTGACCAAATAGAAATTAAACGCAAAACCTACAACCAAAAATATATTGTTCATTTAAATTTTATGTCTAATATAAAACTTATATTTTTTACTATTGTGTCTAAAAATTTGTGAATTAAAAAAAAAAAAAAAGATTCAAGGACTATTAGACATAAAATTGAAACTTCAAACATCTAATGAACACGACAGTAAAAATTTAAAGAATTATTAGACATATTTTTCAAGTATGGTAATACACACAATTGAAAGTTGAGAGATTGATGTCGAACTCTTCAATTGATATATATTATAATCTTAAAATATCAAGTCATGATTAACACTCGTGCATGTATTCAATAAGGAGATCGACCGTCATATAGTTGGGTGGAGATGAAGATGACCAATCCATGAAAATCTTCATTCAAATATGGATGTTATAGACATCTAAATAGAAATATGGTTTAAATATTTAATTACATAATTTAAAGGTCTATTTTCAAATATAGCAAAATAATTAAAACTATTTACCAATATAGAAAAATTTAACTGTCTATCAGTATAAGCCGTGATAGACTTCTATTGCTAACTACGATGTAGCTTTACTGTCTCTAAAAATTCTGTCAATTTCATTCTCATTTCTTATTACGTGAATCTACCAACATTTTCATTAATTACTTTACCTCTTTACCTTTTCTCTCTCATCTATATATGAAATTCACAACTTTTTAAATTATTATTTTACATTTGAATAAGAAAAAACACACTAATCTATTCTATTATTACATCTAATCTTTGATCTTTCTACAAAACTAAAATATTCTAATTAATTTTTTAATAATTTATTATTAATGATTAATTTGGTAAATAAAACATTTGTAATAGATATCATATACAAATAAAAGTAGCGTATATTCTTCTAATAAAAAAATATTTTAATTTAACCAATAATTATTCGTCAATTTTAAATAAATTATTTAACTGTAATTCATTATTATTTAAATATCATAACAAATAAAATGCAACAGTATAATAAATTTTTATCTTCTATGTATGATTGTTGCTCTTATAAATATTGCACCAATACTTATTATATCAGTGGGTGTAATTTTATTATAATTAGTTAAAATAAAAAAAAATGACGAATAATTACTAATAGTAAATTGTTAAAATAAAGAAAATGCAAAGAAAATAAATTAAAATTTACTATTAGTAATTATTGTTTAAATTACATATTAACGTACTTTACTTATTATAATTTATATGATTCCGATTATGATTCCTGATAATATTTAATAAATATATACATGATACAACGGGGTACTTATTTTGATTCTAGAGATCTATTAGTAAACAACAAAAGAATAACATTTTCATACCAATTTTTTTATTGCAACCCATTTCAATTCTTTATTAGTAGTTGGGGCCTTAATTAATTATTGAACAAATTTATGTCATTGAAAACTCTGGTTTATTTTTTTTGGGTCAAATTTTCATCTTTTTAGATAACTCGTCCTATTTTATTAGATTTTTAAATTTAAAAATTGATATAGTGAGAATTCAGATTTTGTTTTGTGTTTTTGGATTCACTTAATTTAGCACATATCTGTTTGGTAGACAATTAAAATTTTGTTTCTGAAAACTATTTTTAGATTTTGTGATCAAAACTGTGAAAATTCGAAAAACAACATTAGTATGTTATCAAGATTTTGAATTTTAAAATTTAAAATGCATAATTATATTAAATAAAGATAAAAAAAATATTTAAAAATACAATGTCATGCTATAAACTCAAATATTTTTTTTAAAGAAAAAGTTATGTATATTATGTAATGTATTATAAATTATATCATATTACAAAATAATAACTATATAATTTTTGTAACATAAATTATATTATAAATAAACTAAAAAGTAATTTATTATAAATTAATAAAAAATTACAACTAATTTTATGCTTTATAAATATATATGATTTAAATTAAAATTCAATTTCTGAATCTGTTTCAAAGGCATATTTAAAAATATAAAATATAATATATTTTTAGAGTCTTGTTTTCAAATTCTCTGCCAAACTGATGCTGAATCATGTTTAATAATTTCGTCTTATTATCTTCAGATGATAAGAAAAGTCAATTTTTGATTGCACCTTAAATATCTCACTGATTTAAACTAACCTAAAAAATTATTGACAACCACACAATAATTTTTTTAAAAAAAATTGGAATTTCTGTTATTTCTCATATATTAAAAAAAATAATAATAATAGAAAACAAAAACTGAAGTGATTATATAAAACAAAACCTTTGGCATATCCGAATCAAACAGATTGGAACTTTGACTTCAAACGGAGCAAACTTTTGACCATTCTTCAGAGTTAATGCATTTTAAAAACTAAAAAATAATTAGGATAGATTATAAAAATTATCCCCAAATTTTGTATTTTGTTTAAAATATACTGTTAACTTTTAAACTTTTTAATGATATCCTTAAAATTTTTAAAAAAAAAGTTAAAAAAATATCATTATGTTTAGTTTTGAATGAAAATAATTGGTACTTTATTTCAAAAATACATTTAAACAATCAAATATTTTAATACGTACACTTAAATTTTTAAAGAAAAAGGTTCAAAACTACCGATAAATTTTCCCTTAAACTTTCAAGAAAAAAAAGTTCAAAACTACCTATGAATTTCTAAATGACTCAATAATACCTTTAAGCTTTTTTTAAAAAAAAAGAAAAAAGTTAAAAAATTCACTTACCGTCGGTATACAAACAAAAATGGTTAGTAACAATGTTAAAAAATATCTTGATCTTAAAAAAAATAAAAATGTCCTTAAATATGGCCAAAAACCGTTTATTTACATTCTCATTACCTTCAACCCCTCTTCAGTCTTCTCTCTCTCCGTTGTTTCTTTCTTTTTTTCCATCTTTTCTCTCTCTCTCTTCTATGATATTCTCCTACTCCTTTCTTTCATTCCCCAATCTCTAAAAACACCTTAGATTAAGGGTATATAAGCCAACAAGAAGAAAAAGAACAATGGAATCACTAAGAGGCCTTAAGCAAGGTTGTACGTAGTGGAGTGTGTATTAGTACATCGCTTGAGTTTAATACACAAAAGGAAAGACACGTTAAGAATTTGATTTGCAATTTTGAGGACAACCGGGAGGAAAAAAGAAATTAATTTACTTCTTGCAATACAAATTAATTTACTTGTTGTGATCAGTCATGTAGGTTAAAAAATGATATTGTTTTTATATTTGACGAGTAATCGTTTTGACGAGAGATTTTGATTTTGGAATTTTGTAGAATTTTATGATTAAATTGAAATTTTTTATTTTGTTTGGTTCCCAATAAATTTTGTGTAAAAATTAGACAAATAAAGAAAAAGAATTAGCGTATGGATATGGGAAAAAAATTGAATATACTAACAATTAAAAAAACATTTTAAAGCATTTTTAAAGCCAATTTCTTTTTCCTTTTCTTTTTTTCGATATAGTCAATCTCTACTATTTCAACGTCTCGAGGCAATGCATACTAATTACCTATGAGTTAAACTCACCTTGAATCTTAATTTTAATGTTTGCATATATATATATATATATAGGATTTGAGATAAGGAGATCAAACCTCTAATATCTAGGAAAGTGTATGTTAATTATTCAAATTAATATTTGTTTCTTATAAATAATTACTTGAAAATTAAAAACAACTTTTCTTCTAATTTTTTTTTTTTAAAAACAGCTTTTCTCATATTAGGGATAAGAAATAAAAATATATTTTGGGGATTCTTCTGAAAATATAAAACTAGTTTTCAAATTACAATAAAACAAACACCTAAGTTGGGTCAAATGAAAATAATTAAAGGACCACAGACCCTTCTTTTGTGTGTATATGGAGAAAATAAGAAGAAGAGGACATAATAATACTTGACTTGAAATAATTTTATTTATTCTTTTTTTTTTTTTTTGAAAAAAAAGGATTCTTATAGCTAATTGACGAGTTTCTTCTAGAAGTTTGGAAAGTATGAAACCTTGTATGTTAAGATAGATCATAGTAGTACAATTATAATCTTTATATTTGGGACTTGTTTTATTCTAGCTAATTTTTATATTTTCAAATGATAAAATTTAGCTTTTATGATTTTAATAAATTTTAAAGTTAGTCTTAGCTGTTAGTTTATGATATATTTCCCCTAAAAAAAAAAAAACTCTTTCCATTAGTATTATTCTCTATAGATTTTGGACAGTTTCTTTTATTGAATATAATTTTATCTATTATTTTATCATTTTTAATAAAAATCAACTTTAGACTAATGATAAGGATTAGTATTGTGACAACCCAAATCGTTAAGGTAAATTCTCCTATTAAGTTAATTTAAGTCATTATGCATAAAAAGGAAATTATATTTATTTATATGTATTTATGTATTTATTTAGGTTAAGGAGGAAAGTTCTAAAATTAGCATTTACGGTGGTTGGAGAGTCTAGGTGGATTTAAGGAAATTGTTGGGAATTGGCAAAGGATAATTTTATTTTGGGGCAAATAAAATTAAATGAATGGATTTGGTGGGATTGGAGTGTGAATAAAGAAGATTTTATCTTATTTGGTTGAAGAAAACAAAAAGGGAAAAGTGGAATTAATGATTTAAGGAGGGGGAGGAATTAGGGTTTAGTTTAAACCCACCCTCCTCGGTTTGCGTGCAGTAAAAAAAAAAGAGAAAAGTCGTCCCTCTCTCTCTCTGCTGTCTCTCTCTCCTCTTTTTCCTCCCCGTTTTCCGCCCGACCGCCTTTTCCGTGCTCCCTCTGCCTTCGCCATCTCTCTCAGTTGCCGCGCGATCCCCGGAGATTCCACGTTCAGAGTATCGCTGTCTCACGCCCAAAGTAACGTTGTCGGCCTCTCGCTCTCACTGCCTCTCGCTCTCCTGCGCTCACGCTCTCCCGCTCTCACACTCGGAAACCCGCTCTCCCTCGCCCAGGATCGCCCGCAAGCTCTCGGCATCTCGCTTTCTCGCTGACTCTCGCTGCCTCTCGCTCTCCCGCGCTCTCGGCTCTCGCTCTCTCGCTCGACTCTCGCTTTCTCGCTCGGCTCTCGCTCTCGCTCAGAATTTAGTTCTCGACTGCGATTAATTGCTCGTCTGACCAGATCGGTACTCCCTAAGTGAGTATCTCCAACTTGAGTAGCTTAGTGGCATGTTTTGGCAAATATTTGGGAATACGAATTAATTGGTAAATCTTAATAGGTGGTCGGCGATTGCTTTAGTCCGTAGGGTCGGAAGAAGCTACGAGTTTGGTCACGTTCGGGTAAGGACTCTCTCGAACAAATTTTTGAGGTTGCTTATGATAGACTAGACTTGTGGACTAACTTAAGTTAGGAGAATTTTATTCCCAGTTTGTTCAGGAGTTTTGCAAGAGTTGCAGTGGTTAATTTTATGGATCAATCCTCAGGTAAGTGATCTTACTACCTGAACCGCCTTCGGGCCATATGTTTAGTTGCCATGATGTAGTAGATTTCTAAAGTCTCTTGTGATATAGCATGCTTGTATGAAATTCCCATGTCTTAAAGTTGTATGTGTCTGATAGTGCATAAGCCTATGAAATGTTATGATAGTACTGTTCATGTATGAATCCATGGAATGAAATGAGTATGAATTTGCTTGATTATGTATAATGAGTAGTGGTGACTCCGCTACGTTAGTTGGATGTCCACAGGAGGTTGTGTTCCTTCGGGATCACTAGAGAATGTGTTCCTTCGGGTTCACTAGACGTTGTGTTCCTTCGAGTTCACTAGAGGTTGTGTTCCTTCAGGTTCACCAAAGGTTGTGCTCCTTCAAGTACACTAGAGGTTTGTGTTCCTTCGAGATCACCAGATGTAAGAGTTTCCTTCGGAACTCTAGAGATTTGTGGACATCCATAACCAACTGTAGGGCGCAAGTATAACCATTTCCCTATAAAAGTATGTTAGATATGCATGTCTTATGTTTGACGCACTTAAAGGACTTAGGTGCCTAGCCCGACTTCGGTAGTGGGGTCACTTACTGAGTAATATAATTACTCATCCTTTCTTCTTATATGTTTTTCAGGTAAAGGAAAGAATGTGCCAGCGAATGACAAGAAGAATCCTTGATGGCATCACGGGACTCGTAGTAGCTTCCGCTTAGTCTTGCATGTTTTACTGAATTTTATCCAACTGTCCAATTTTGTTTTGAGACTCGTAGATTTTCGTTCATGAATTTTTTTTTAGATTTTATCAGGGGTACCCCGAACCAAAATTTCTTTTTATTGGTTAATGCATTGTTTTCTTGAAATTAATATAAGTAGAAATTTCCATGAAAAGCATTGTTTCTTCTTTACTATTCAACATAGTGTCGTTTTTTGAATTTTGCATGCATTGAGTAATGGTCCGATTAGATTGTATAAGTCGGGTCGTTACAAGTATTGTTAATACGAACATAACTCAACTGACATAAAACATATGCTATCAATTTCGAGATAAGAGGCTTGATTCCAACACCCAAATAGAGTGGGTATTCAAATCTTTAATCTTGATCAAAAGTGTAACCTTTGATTTTTTTTCACTTATAGAGTAATTACTACATGTTTGTTATTAGCAATCCAATTGGTGGAACCAACTCCCTAAGCATTGAACAATAGTAATCGTGGTACATTTTCGAACTAGAACATTAATATAGAGGACAACACTCAATCACTATATTATAAAAAAGCCGATGATCTGTTATAACGAATATTGCTTATCGCAAGTATACTTATCTCAATCAGCTTTCACAACTAATAAACAAAGAAGCACAACTATCATAAAAACTAGTTAATTTGTAAAATTAAAATTATGTTTGGTAACCATTTGGATTTTTTTTTTAAATAGTTTTGAAAAAAAAACTCTCTAAATTTCTTGTTTTGCTAACTACTTTTTACCGGTGATTCCAAAAACCAAGCCAAGTTTTGAAAACTAAAAAAAGTAAATCTAGTTGGGTAACCATTAAGGAGATCAAATCCCTTTGCAAAAGCATTTTGTTTCGATGAAAATTACGGAAATAATTAAAAAATAATACATATACCAACATGTTGTAAATTATTTAGGCTAAACATGAATTATAAAAGGAAAAAGATGAATTACCTTTAAAAACTTTTCTTCCAATATTTCTTCTTCTCCACTATAACAAACTTATGTTCAATGTGATAACGCCTCCAAAAGGTCTTCCTTGATTATGATTCTTGTGGGTCAAGACCCACTTGTGGAAGTGCTTTTTGGAAGAGTAAAAGGAATTTGAGAGAATTTCACATGAAGAATTTCACACATTGCTTTTTGGAGAGAGAGTGAATTCTCCAACTAACCACCACAAAACTCTTCTGTGTGTTTTTAACAAGAAAAAGAGGACAACTGCCCACCTCTCTTCATTGTGGGGGAATTATTAATTAATTAATTAATATTTATTTAATATTTAATATTTAATTAATGATCATTTATTAATTAAATATCTCATATTTAATTACATAAAGATTTTAATCATATTCAAATTAACTCTCAACCTATAATTTCATATTTAAATACATTAAATCTCCTATATTATATAATTAAATTTTCGACTTTATTCAAAATTAAGTATATTATATAATGTAGAAAAATATTATAAATAGAAAAAATATCAAACTATTTACAAATATAGTAAAATTTTACTTTCTATCTGTGATAGATCTAAATAAATATCTATCCGTGTCTATCTGGTAAAGTGATAAATGTCTATTTGGTTCTATCACAATCTATCACAGATAGAAAGTAAAACATTGCTATATTTGTAATTATTTTCAACAGTTTTTTTATTTATGAAAACATCCCGATAATGTATCTATATATATTATATTAATTGTATCATATACAATTAGCATATATTCCCATAAATTAATTTGAACATTTCAAATTACTCTTTCAAAACATTAGTCATTGTTAATCCATTGTGAACCTATAGATTATAAACTCCAATGATCCGAGATTAATTCATTATTTAATTAATTAACCAACATTCGTTAACAATGGGACAAACCACTATAGAACCATAGTTGCACTCTTATGACTATAAAACATGTTGCGTCCATGGATATAATCATTACACGCAAGTCGATTTTTCACAAGTTGTTTGTAATTACAACTGGGTAAAATGTCTGTTTTACCCCTATAATTACCTCTATATCCTTAAGTACGACTGATCCTCTAGTGAACAATTTGTTTATGGTCCAACCATAATCCAAGTCCCTCTCCAACCAATGCTTCATTGTTCAAGTCCTAGAGTCAGCATTTAAGGGAACTACTCATCTATTTACTCTATACAGGAAGGAGTGAATTACATCTTGTGAACCTATGTTCTAACTCCCCACTCGGTCAAGTCCCCAAAATGATAGGTTTATTGAATTGGTGACTCATATCACTCTCACCCATGCAAATCAAAGGACGAGCCCTCACAAGTAGGAGTTCATAACTCACTCAAGATTAAGATTGAATATGATCATCTTGTGAAATATTAATCTCTTCAATATACAAAGAGAGATTAATAATTTCACAATCCAGTCTTATACAAACTCATTATATAGAATACCCCAACTCACATTTCTACACATGAACGATTTGGATCATATTATTTGTAAGAATAACAAAGTGAGTTGTATCTAAAGTGTCAAGACACCCAACTTTATCCGTATACTATAGGCTTTTTAAGTTATTATTTGAATATGATTCACATGTATATTAACTACATACTGTTCAAGTCTCATGTAAATAACCTTGAATTTTCCTTTATTGGATTTAGTTATGCAAATTTAAAACACAAAATAAAATAACAAATTATTTTATTAATAATCAATAAATTATTTATTTAATTACAAACTACGAGTTTGGGACATAAAACCCAACAACCATTTAGTTTTTGAAAATTAAGCCTACAAATACTTCTATAACCTCTAAATTTGTTGTTTAGTCATATACTTTCCATCAATATTTTCAATAACCAAACCGTGTTTTTGAAAACTAAAAAAAACAACCTTTTATTTTATTTATTTAGTTTTAGAATTTGGCTAAGAATAATTCAACTCTCTTACTTAAGAAATGTGAAAATCATCGTAAAAAATGAGAGAAAATAGATTAATTTTTTAAAAACAAAATACTAAATAGAGTCGTAATTTTTTAAATTTTGTTTTGTTTTTTAAATTTGACTAATAATTCAACAATTTTAATTAAGAAAGATGCAAACTATTAAAAAAATTGAAAATAAATATATTTAATTTTTATAAATTAAAAATCAAATAATTATCAAATAAAACATACTATATTCAAATCTAGGCAACTTTTCAAACGGTAGGAATAAAATATAAAGGAGACAGCATCTCAGATACAAAACAATTTAATTAGATTGTAAAATATCAAATGATCTAAACTCACAATCATAATCTTAATTTATTACATTTTTCACAATCATCTAGATCTTTTTTAAATCAAATAAAACCATTACTAAATTAATAATATCCACCTAATTTAACATCTTCTTCAAGGATTCAAATTTATTAACCAAAATCATTATTCAACAATATAATATCCTTTTCCCATCTAAGGAGTGTTTGGCTCTCATATGATAATGTTTATATTTTATAATATGTGTTTGGTAAACTTCTTTCTAATTATTTTTGTTCTCTATTTTTTTTAGTTAAGAAAATAAATAAATTAGAAAAACAAGAATATAATTCATTTTAAATTATTTTTGTCTGAAAACATGGTCAATAATTTTGTATCTCTTTTAAAAAAAACAAGAAATATAAAATATTTCTCGACAGTCGTCTTCATCATTATTGATGCTATGGGTTGTCCCTGACCAAAAATTTCAAGTTTTAAAAAAATAACCACTGCGTAAAGATCAGAGAAGAGAAAGAAACGGGTCAACAACCCAAGGAAGGAAAAGACCAAGAGGCAGAAGGGAGTTGGGCTGAAAGGTCCAACTCACTCGCCTCGACCCTTCCACTTCCTGTAGCCCGTAATCTTTGCCCTTTGTGCCGTCTCGAATCAACTTTTTTTAATCCTCTTTAGGTTTGGAATCCTTAATCCACCGCACTATAAATAGGGTTTTATAAAGTAAGTTCCTCTGCCACGTTCTAACTTGCTCAGTGAATTTTCTTACCCAAATTTTGCCATCAACAATTGATAATATGTGAAGTAGAGGATCCAACCTTTAACTTCAAAGTCTATAGAACAAGTTTTATGTCAATTAAACATTGTTCATATTGGCAAAATACTTCTTAACGCATACATTTATCAAATGATTTAAAATTTTGTATTTCAACACACTTGCTCTCTCTCTTGCCATCTCCTTTATATATATCACATGTTTTTACTTTTTAGAAACCCAAAAATAATTAATTTATCATAATTTTTTTTTCAAAGCTTCTTAATTTCAAAATGTCCCAAATGAATGAGTTTCAAACAGAACATTCACAACTACTTTAAAAAACCCAAATCATATGAACTTTCTTCATCAAAATTCACTGACACTTCAAACTCCCAACACATGCATTGTTTATGATAGAATCTTAAACGTATAAAAATAAATAAATCACATTAAATAAATAAAAACTTCCCACTATAAAAAAAACTGCTTATTATCATCTTCCTCTCTAAATCCACCATTTGTAAAGAGAGCAAGAAATGGAATCCTCATATCTTCCCCTTCCCCTTCCAATCACAGCCATTCTCCTCATAATCCTAATCAACCAACCAAATATTGCAAAATCTCAACCAGTAAATGACACCCAATTCATCAAATCCACTTGTCAATCCACACCCTACCCTGACCTCTGCCTCTCCTCGCTCTCCGCCGATGCCACCGCCATTCACGGTAGCCATCGTTTGATGACCATTGCCGCCCTCACGGTCGCCCTCACACATACGCGCTCTGCCTCATCAGCGGTTGAGAGGCTGGCCAAGTCGAGTGGTTTAACACCGCGAGAGAGCTATGTTCTGCGTGATTGCATAGAGGAGTTTGGAGACTCTATTGAAGAACTAAAGATGGCTGTGGCGGAGTTGAAAGATAATGACAAGACTCGATTCGAAACTAAGGATATCCGAACGTGGGTAAGTGCTGCTCTGACCGACGACGACACGTGCATGGATGGGTTCGCCGGAGATGCCATGAACGGCAATGTGAAAGAGTCAGTGAGGACATTGGTGGTAGATGTTGCTCAATTGACAAGTAATGCTCTCTCGCTTGTTAGTTTGTTGAAGTGAGTGAATCAAATGTTTTGGAAATATTTATTTATGCTTATTTATATATTCAATTTATGTTATGTCTCTAAGCACTAAATTTAAACTTATTATTTAAAATTTTTATAAAAGAACATATTCATGTCTAAGTTGATTAGTAAATGGTGGTTGATAGGCCATTTGTAAAGCATAAGGAATTCAATAATAGCAAAGTTTCTATTTCATGTTTTTAAATATCTGTTTGGTAGTAAAAATTAGATCTCAATTTAATTAATTGTTAAAAATGTATTTTTATAATATATATACCATAAAATAGTTGTAAGTGCCGTTGTCAATTAAACATTAAATTGAATGCAAACTATTAATAATTTATTTATGAACATGTTTTTTTTTAAGCATTTTGTATATTTATTATTTTACAATATCATAAGGGTACAATCTACTGCGTTAAATATTTTCTATTAACACAAAAATGAATTACGAATTAAATTTATAATCTTTCTTATCTTTTCTAATACAATTATGTATTTTAAAATGTTAAATTTAGTATACAGATTTGGAAATTGGAATGCAGAGATTTTCCAAAACGTTTTCCTTTGCATCTCAACCAATATGATATGTTATTTGCCTATTCCCACAATAATTCCAATATTTTTTTTAATACAATACGAAAAACAATAAAAAAGACTTTTGATACAATGAGTTATTTTGTTTACTTATATTTAAATTCAACTATATATATAAATATATATATATACACATATTATAATTAATGCTTGAGATTTTTTTTTAGACTTTTGAAAAATTTATAGTCTTATAAGTGACATTTTTTAAAATTCAATGAATATTTAAAATTTTAACATATCAAACAAGTTAAAAGTTGATTTTTCCCCTCCACAATTTCGTTAGTAGCTCTCTGACGAAATTAGAATCCCATTCATCTAATAATAGATGTTAGAGGTAAGTCGTCAAATCAGTTGAATGAATTAGCAATAGAGAGAGGGAGAGAGAGTAAGAGAGAAGAGAATGAGAGAGAGAAAGAAAGGGGAGAGAAGGAGAGAGAAGAAGAGAGAAGGAGAGAAATATTAAAAAATAGTTTTTTTCTAACCCATCTTACCACTTCAATATCTAACCAATCTTTTTATTCAAATTTAATAGTTTTCAATAGGGAAACTTTTAAACACATTCATCAAAACTTAAAGACGAAATTGACCAATTAAAACCTGAGAAACAAAATTGCTTTCTTCAAAATTCAAAGAATAAAAAAGTATCACTAAAGACAGTGTCTCAAAAAAAAAAAAAAAAAAAGAAAAAAAAAATAATAATAATAAAAAAGACAGAGAATATTAGTCTTTTTATTTATGCCTTTTGAAAACACAAGAATGCGGGTCAAGGAAGAATATTACGAAGTTTGAAGGTTGATCCTTGAAACACATCAAACTCAACATACTTCCTTATTCTTAACCCTTTCATTTGGGGGATTTTGTTTAGGATTTGTCGAAATTACAGCTAAAGATCTTCCAGTATTATTATTACTTCAAATGCAAGAGAACACCAAATTGAACAAAAAAAAACCGAACCGAGTCAAATCAATTCACTTCGGTTTGAATTGTTTTGATTTGTTCCAATGCAGACTGCAATGGTACTAATCTTCACCTCGCAGTTTATTTTATAAGCAAAAAAATTAAATTGTAATTAAAGAATAAATATCAATTTATATCCTTAAACAATTGATATCCTTAAACTTTAGATATTGTATCAATTTAAACTCTAAACATTTATAAATGTATCAATTTAAACCCTAAAATATATCAATTTAAACCATCTATTTTACGTGGAAGGTTTAAATTGATATACTAATAAAATTTTAAAATGATATACATATAAAAATTCAAGATTATGAAAATTCAAAATTTTAATTAATACAATTATTAGTTTAAGATCTAAATCAATACAAACCCAACACTTCAAAATTTAAATTATACAATAATATATTGATATACTATAATTAAATATTTTCAATCAACGTTCCTATAAAGTAACACAACACATTTGAATATATGTTGAAAAATATAGATGATGTGAGAGCATAAATCTAAAAAGGAAATAAAAAATAATTACTTTATAAATATTATTTTGGGTGGAATGGTGTGAAAATAAAATTTGTTTATGGTAGAAAAAAAATGCTCAATATAAACAATATAAAAATTTAATAGAAAAAATTTGAATAAGATTAAAAATAAATATAGACTTTCTTTTTTATGGTGGCTTCACTTCAATTGGAAATGAAAATTCAAAAGATGAAAAACTTAAATTAAGCTAATTAGTTAATTAAGAAAAGAACAGGGTTTTTTTTTTTTTTTTAAAAAAAAAATAATCTCAAAATTCTATCAAAATGGGGAAAAACAAAATAAAAAAACTTCTCAAAATTTCATCAAATGAAGAAAAATCGAAATTTCCCCTACTAAGATTTCAGGACCATCAAACCTGAAATTTCGACCACCATGTCTTAACACAAACCTCAAGAATTAAATTTGTAATTTAACTAACAAACAAAAACAATTTAACTAACAAACAAAAGTTGGTAAAGAAACAGGGACAGAGAAGAACCTATAGAACAAACATTAAATTTTGAGAAAAGAAACAAAAGTTGAGCACAAAAACAAAGAAAGAACAATCAGCAGTCACTACTTGAATTTTGAACCAAAAGTTAAGCAGAAACACCAAAACATCAGTGTGTATAGGACAATCAGAGGCTGCAATCCCTAATTTTAACTAACATGATACAGCATTTCACATGAGCTACTGCCAAGAGTTAATTCATGATTTAAACAAGGAAGTCCAATGCACTGTGCAAGGGGGAAAGAGGGGTGTTTTCTTCAAACATCAGATGACCACAAGGAAACTATGGATCAAAACCATTAATAAACCAAAAAATATGCAAGAAAATTATTTCAAATTAAAAACGGGTCTATGTCAATAATTCAGAACGATACACACTCCAAACTGCACTTGAAAATTTTGAGAAATCTTTCTGACCGGTGATGGTAATTGGGTTGTTGCTTTGTTCATCTCATTTGGACAATTCCTGCGCTAATCAGCTTCTGAATTTTGTTCATCACCATTGGGTTCTTTGTGTGTTCTTGAGCCGCCTTTGGATTTTCCTGGAAATCAATCAATACCTGCAGAAAGGAGAACGTGTGAATCGAATTCCAGAAACCAATCGAGAATTATGCATGTGCTGAGAGCGAAGTCTAAGATCCAAACATACCTGTCTCATTACAGGATCTGTGAGAATGCTTTGGATTTCTGGGTCTTGCATTGCCTTGGCCTTAAGGATAAAGTTGATGTCAGTCAAATTCAAGAAACACAATGATAACTTAAGGCTCACTACAAGCCATTGGAAGAGATGATTTACCTGTCTTTCCTTCAATTCTTCGGGGGTCAAGTCCCCGCGGCTTGCCTTGTTAACCTGTTCTACACATCTGCAAGCAAAGTTCTCAGCGTCAGTTAATGGAATTTCTTCCCTAATCCTGCCTTCAAACATATGATGCTTACCTTCTAATACCATCCAACAATTCTTGGTTTTTGGGGTCATGTTTCAATCCCTCCTGGTAAGTTTCCATAGCTTTTTCATACTCTTTCATGAAAAATTGAATTGCACCTTTCCTCGTATAACCCTTTACAAACGTAGGATCAAGCTCAATGCACTTCTCTGCATCTTTCAATCCCTCAGGCAATGCCCCCAACTTAGTATAGCAAGCCGCACGGTTACTGTATGCCTGTAAAGAGACAACACATCAGAACACAACTTGCCATAAGGATTGAGTTAATTTCTTCAAAGTTCAAAGTCATAGCAAATGCACTGACCTTTACGTCCTTGGGGTTTCTTCTCAAGGATTCTGTGTAATGTTTCACGGCCTCAGGATATTGTTGCTGCTTAAAATACTCATTGCCTGTAAACAAA
This sequence comes from Citrullus mucosospermus, assembly GCA_030954485.1. Taxonomy (NCBI): domain Eukaryota; kingdom Viridiplantae; phylum Streptophyta; class Magnoliopsida; order Cucurbitales; family Cucurbitaceae; genus Citrullus; species Citrullus mucosospermus. The sequence continues at coordinate 3,593,148 of CM062064.1, read as the reverse complement.
TTAGCAAGCATAAAAAGTCAGACGTGCATAGTAATGACTGGAATATGAGACATCAAATATAGCCAAGGCTCAAAAGACCATGAAGGAAGTTAACTGGAAAATGTAACCAAAGCTAAAGAATACAGCAGGTCCTGGAATAATAAAGCTATATTTTCTTTTCTTACTATGCTTTTACTACAATTTGCAAGTTAGCCAATTGACGTAACCTAGTAATATTACTAATACTCAAGATTTTCTACGAATTCAATCCATTCAGTTCTATTACTAAAATCAAAAGTACATAAACAAGGAACAAAAGATGGGAGGGAAAGAACATACCTTTTTCCCTTTCCTCATCAGCTATTTTAGGATCAAAATACTCCTGTTGCTCTAAGTCCTTCTTTGCTTTCTCAGCATCGTTGAGTTTCTTCAGGGTGTCAGGATTTCTATGCTCAGTAAGAGCCTTTTGGAAAGTTTCAATAGCAATATCATAATCCTTTGAACATTTTGCCAATTTCACATACGCTGTTCCTTTCCTGGTCAAAGCCCTTGCAATCATCTTAAAGTCTGACCTGAGCTCTCTTCCCCTCTCAACAGCCTTATCACAATCTTTGATACAATCTTCGTACTGCAGAGAAAGAACAAGCGTAACGTAAGACCTCAAAATTCAAAATGCTTTCATGGGGTAAAAATAACAATGAGGTGGCATTTGACATAGAATAAAAAATGACAACAATTTTCTTTCCAATAATCTTTCTGAAAGACCCCTCTCCAAAATAATTCTCCTTCGCCTAAGTTCAAGTCCCATCACTCAGAAACAGACACTCGGTAGACAAATATTAGGATGACATGCCTAACATAACATAGAAACTGAGAACAATCAAGACAGTTACCAACATTTAACAATATATGTAAAAACCCATTACCTTTCCCATCTCCAAATAGACAGCAGCTCGATTTGTTAGGAAAGAGATGTCCTCATCGTCCAACTCCAATGCCTTCGAGTAATGGTTTATTGCCGTCTCGAAGTCCTTCTTCTTGTACGCCGCATTGCCCGCTTCCTTCTCCTTCTGTGCCTGCAATTTCCTCTCCTTGGCCTCCTTCTCCTCATCCGGCACCTCCATAGGCTCTGGCTCTGGCTCTGGCTCTGGCTCCTTCACCGGCTCGGCCTCAGCAGCTCTTTTTCGTTCTGCCGGGGGAGAGGAGGTCTCAGGAACATCGGCTTCCTCCTCCGTGGGATTATGCAACTTCAAGTTAAGCAAAACCCCTAACGCAGCCATCACTCTCTGATCCTTCAAATACACATTGATACTGTTAGGGTTTCTCTGAATCTCCTGCATTATATTCAAAAAATCCGGCTGTTGCAGAAAAGCCCTAGTCGTCGGATCAGCGGTCAGTTTAGCCCACATCTCAGGTCCAGAGAAAACATTCCCAAACGGATTCGGTGGAGGCGCCGGACGCGACCTGGAAGCCGCCGCAGACTGAGCATCAGCCAGTCCAGATTTCAAAGCTTCATTGCTAGGATCAATCTCAAGCCCTTTCTTATAAGCAGATACAGCCGCCTCATGTTCACCGAGACCAAGATGAGCAGCGCCAAGCCGGCTGTAACCCTTAGGCCAGTCCGGCTTCAACTCTACGGTCTTCTGAGCATCAACCAAGGCCTCGGAATATTGATGGAGAGAAGCATAAGCCGCAGATCGATTGGAATAAAGAACGTGATTGTTAGGAGCAAGTTGGATGGCATCGGAGAAATGGCGGACGGCGGAGGAGAAGTCGCCGGCGGAGAAGGCTGCATTGCCCTTGGCTTTGGCTTCGTCGGCCATGGAAAGTGCACCGTCTAGCAACAGGAATGGTGAGAAATCGGAGAGAATCCGGCGGAGAAATTGGAGAGATTAGGGAAGACGAAGAATATATAATGAAGAATTTTGAGAGATGATGGAAGAAGAAGAAGAAACGAGAGAGTTCTCGTTGTTTATTTTTCGGAGTAGAAAAAAGGAACATTTGCGATTTTTGAAGGAGTTCTCGAATGTTCGATTGCCCTCCAAATTTGGGTTGTTTGGAAACGCGACTACTTTATCCTCTATTGGAACAATCAAATATCTGTTTAATTATTAACTAATATTAGTCAATAATAGTCCATGGTTTTAAATTTTTAATTACCTATTTCTAACCCTTTTAAAACCATTTTGAGTTTCATTTTAATTTACTTCATGATTCTAAATGTTTTTTTTTTAATTTTAATTTATAGATTTTCAAATTTATATTGTTATTGATTTTTCATTAAATATTCATAATATATTTAATATATTTTAAAAAATATATAATTAATTAAATTTTACTATTTTTATTCACAATTAAAGTTAAATTTAAAATTTTATTTCATAATTTTAAAATAAGTTTTTCATTATTAGGATTTGAATTTAGTTTTTATTTAGTTTTTTAAATTTGAATTTCATCGTATAAAAGTGACCTGATGTAGTTGTCAAGACTTTTAAATTTGTTTTTTTTAATTAATTTAAAATTTTATTTTAATTAATTTCGACTTGAAAAATAAATAAACAAACTTTAACTATTTTTTAGAAAAATAAAGATAAGTCTAGTTAACAATTATTAAAGGTTTTATTTAGTGACCATTTGGTTTTTAAAATTAAGCTCTCTCGATTTCATGCCCTAGGTGAAAGAACTTAATTTTTAGTCAAAATCCAAAAATAAAAACATTTTTTTTCAAAAGTTGGTTTGGTTTTTTAAAACATTGGTAACAATTAGATAACAAACTAATAAATTTAGGAAAAAATGAGTGTTTGTAAACTTAATTTTTAAAAATTAAGAATTAAATAGATATCAAATGAGAATTAAATATTTTGTTATCATTCACGTTAGATAGACTAATGACTAACTCATTAGATACTAGTTCAAAGCCAAAGGAAATTTGAAATCAAATTTAAAATTTAAAGACTAAAGCTATTCTTAATTTTTAAAGTCTAAATATAAACTAAAATTTAAATATTCTAATATTAAAAACTAAAAGTACCAATTTTGAAAATTTAATAATAAAATAGAAATTCAGTTCAAAATCTAAAGACCAAAAATATATTTTACACTTATTTGTATTATTAGATTATTGAAATTGAAAAATTATATTGAAGATGAACCGTTTTTTTTTTCTTCCCTTTAGCTGGTAAAGATTCCAACGTCTAATCAAAGATTGTTATTCAAATTTGTCTTTTATAGATAATGAAATTTCAATTTTGTGCCTAATAAATCATATATATCTATTATTTTAAAATTTTTCTAATCATTTTAGTCCCAAAATGCTTTAAATGCAACTAAAATTCTATATTAAAAAAAGTGATAAATCATTATTGAAATATATTGAGAGTTATTATCCTAAAAAAAATAATAAAATTTCTGTAAAACTATAATATTCAAATTTATATTTAATAAAATCATTAAATTAAAATTTTAAAGTTTTAAAAAAAGTTACGGACTCATTACACGCAAATAAAGTTGTAAATGAACCTAATATAGTGTTTCAAGTGTGATGACGCCATGGAGCTAGGGTGTTGAAGTGACCCAATAACCGGACCGCTCCGAACTACCCACGGTTTGGTTTAAGTTGGGTTGATTTATTGGAGACTGAAAAAACCGGCTCGGTTCGTGCGTTTGAGAAGTTCTCTGGTCGGTTTAACCCGAACGCAACCGGATTGAAACTCTCCTTCAGTTCAGAATTGAAACTCTCGATTGCACTCTATTTCTCTCAAGATTTCTTCGTCTCTGATCGCTCAAGATTTATCCGTCTCTTGCGCTCGCTTCACCTCTGATCTCTCAAGCTCTTTTTGACTTCGTTGCCAACTCTCTGGTTGTTCTTCAAGTGTGAGGTGTGGGTTTATTAGATGAAGAATGAATTTTGGTTCTTTTCTGGTGTGTGAGGTAATGCGTTTTTTTCTTTTCTAAGTTCTGATCTTCGATTTTTCTTTTACCTTGGTGCTTGAGGTTTTTATTTGCTTTCTCTGGAATTTCTGTCTCGGGGTTAATTTAATCTGGGTTTTTAGTTTCTGAAAATGTTTTTTTTATTATTTTTTTATTTTTAATGCTTGAGATTCTAGTTGGGTTTCTCTGTAATCGTTAGTTCTGAGTTCTTCAATTTAATGCTTTCTCCTAGCCAGGAACCTGGCCAATGCGCCTCCCCTCGGAGCTCTTCGAGGGTTTTGTACGCCCATGGTCTTTGTGTGCCATATATATATCTCTCTCGAAAAAAAAATAAATAAATAATAAAAAATAAAAATCGTAGTTTTCTAGGGAGATCCTGTAGGGATCGTTTCAAATTTTATGGTATCTTCTATTTAGCCTCTTTATTTCGTAAATTGAATTGTGGGTAATGGCTGTAACTCGGAAAGATGGTGTATTGACGGAATCTATAGGACGCATGACAAGTGTTTGCTTTAAGTACTGAATGAAACAATCTTTCTTTCTGATGTGTAAATTTTAGATTTTGTTGTTTGATCTTCAGCTTGGGCTAGGAAGTGTGTAGATAAGATTCACATTCATTTGATTTTCTTTTTACTTGTTGGCATTTCTTGAATTCACAAAACTTCATTGCTGTATAGAACTTGTTAATTGATGCCGATGGTGGTGTTAACTTGTTTTGTTTTCCAGTTTGTGAATTGATAGTAGATCTTGAATACTTTAAATAACTAAGGGGTTGTTCTAGGGGGAAGATATTGGGTATTGCATTACCTTTAGGTGTTAGAGTGGTAAGAGTTTGAGATGGTTGGATATATTGTTTAATTTTGTTGGTACACTTTCTGAAGTGTAATTTTCCAGTATACAGTGAAATTAGGCGACTAGTGTTTCTCTCTTCTCTTTCTCTCACTTTTTAGATTTTGAGGTAGGTTAAAAGATCAATTAACAAACATAGCTAATGGTTGAGAACCCCTATTGAAACCCCCAACTGAGGTCTACCCCTTAACACCATCCAAATCACAATGTTTTCGTTACAGACTATCCTATTTCTCTCTAGACCTTTTACCTATAATCATCACAGTTATTGTTTGCTAATTTTTGAAACTCAAAGTAGTCACTTAAACATGGCTGAAAAGGTTGAAGCGATTTTTGTAAATTAAGCATAGTTTGTCTTCTCTCCGTTAGATATAACTCTTAGAGGTTACATTTCTACACTTATGGTTACATTCATAATTCATTAGCATTAGTTAATCACGAGACACTCATTATGTAGGTTTGGATTATGAGAATGTATAATTCATAGGGTAGTCAGGTGCATTACATTATCTTCTCAAAATCCATAGTTGTCTATAATGCATGGTTTTCTCCTACAACTTAGGCCTTATCAAATCATAGGCTTTTGAACCACGCTTTGTATCCTCAGGCTTTTTAAACCAACAGAACAAATGCCAGCTTACAGATCTATATTGTGGGGCTTGGAGGGAAAGGAACAATAGAATTTTTAGAGGGGTGTATAGGGGACCTTGGGATGTTATGTCTCTAGGTTCCATTTTTACCTTTGGGGGTTAGTGCCAATCTTTTTGTGATTATTCATTAGGTCTTTTGCTGTTCAATTGGAATTGCTTTCTTTAGCGGGACTTTCTTTTGTGGGCTTATTTTTTTGGATGCTCTTGTATTCTTTCACTTTCTCTCAGTGAAAGTCTGGTTCTTCATCATAAATAATCAGTTCTATCAAGCAAGTGAAGAAAATATAATTAGAAAGTACCTTTGGCTCTAAGGATGCATACGTTGTGTCCCAATTTCTGAGGTTAATCAATATTTCTATACTAGAATGAAGAATTTGTATTAGTAGTGGAGTCAAGCTGAGTATAGTAGAGATGCTTACAACATATATCTTTTCTTCACAAAGTGTAGTCTGAGAGTCATTTCATATTTGCTTTGGCTTGAAAAATAGAGTATTCGTTTAGCATGTTGTTGATTGGCACCTGATGGTTAAACGGGCAAGGTGGAACGCCTTAGCTTTTAGGTATCTTGAGTCCTGTGGAATGGGAGAGATTGGAAGCTCTCAATTTCTCCTTTTAACTTTGTACCTTTCTTTTTTGCGTAAACAGATGCAAAAATTCTATCAGTTGCAGATGGCATGTGGTATGATAATATTATGATTAATCATTTGCAGGTGGAATGACATTTGGGATGTGATGAATGGCACTTTCGCATCCAGTGCCTTACGCGCTGCTTTTTCGCACTGTGTACAGCAAGTGCGAAACTATGACTACCATCACTACCTCTGCCTCCTCGAACTTCCCCCTGCAATGCGAAAGGCTGCATTCACACTTAGAGCATTTAATGTTGAAACATCGAGAGCCATGGACGTTGCTACCGATCCCAGGATAGGTCTTATGCGACTTGTATGGTGGCAGGAAGCTATTGACAAAATATATGCTAGTAAAAAGATTGAACATCCAATAGCGCAAGCCCTTTCATCTGTGATATCGGAGAACAAAATTAGCAAACTGTGGCTTAAAAGGTCTGTCGAAGCTCGAATTAACGATGCCAGAAGGGAGGACACCGACATTCCAGGAACCATTGATGAACTAGAGAAATATGCTGAAGATACTGCATCAACACTACTCTACATGACCCTTCAAGCTGGTGGTATTAGGTCCACAGCAGCTGATCATGCTGCATCTCACATCGGTAAGGCTGATGGACTGCTTTTGTTGCTCAAGTCATTACCATATCATGCTACTCGAAATCGCCATTTTTCTTACATTCCTGTCAAAGTGGCCGAAAATCACGGTTTGCTGGCGAAGCAAGGAGGGCGTATTGAGTTACACTTGGATTCGAGGGAGAGACTATGTGATGCAGTTTTTGAGATGGCTTCTGTAGCCAATGCTCATTTGCAAAAAGCTCGTGACTTGGCCGGGACAGTTCCGAGGGAGGCTCTGCCTGTGCTTCTGCAGGCTGTGCCTGCTCAGGTTCTGTTGGATTCTTTAAGAAAGGTACAATTTGATGTTTTTGATTCAAGGTTACAACGTGGAGTTTTGGGTGTTCCTCCTTTGTGGTTTCAACTGAGATTGAAGTGGTCCTCTTGGAGGGGAAAATACTAACAATAATTTTCTTTACTTTAGGGAAGATTTTATTGTTTATCTTGTATTTTACTCAAGAGTATGCATTAATCTTAAAATTTTGATCTCATCAAATTGAGTTATAAATTTTTAATAAAAGATGACATTAGTATTTTTGATTGATTATTTATTATTACTGTTATTATTTGGTTGGATATTAGTTCGTCGTACTTAAGTTTGAAGATTTGTTTGTGTGCTTGATTTTGTCGTGTTAGGTTCAAGTATTTTCATCCTTAGGCATGAACGTATTTATTGACAGATTTTGCGAGCAATTTTCAAAATTAGTTTTGAAGAGCTCTTAATTTCATAGTTTATTTAAGTTTAGGATTTAGGATTCAATTTTATTGAACTGAGAATATAAAGTTATAACAACTCTAATCTTTATAAATTGAGTTTCAATCTCTATCAGAAGCCCCAAGTCCAAGTCAAAAAAATGTTGAAAGTTGAGTTTGACATGATGATAACAAAGATGGAGATGTTCTTTAAAGATGAAGATATATTGTCTCTATAAGTGAAGAAGCTAGACTAAGCTTAAAATGTAAAGTCAAGAAAGGTTAAGTTTCTCGGTATTATGGCCCTTATTGTTTATGTTGAAAGGTCTAGAAAGATATAAATTTATTATCCATTTCATATGCACTAAGATTGTTTTATTGGTTTGATCCTTGATTGAAAGCTCTTCGACAGTGGTTAATTAAATGTTGATAGTTCCACTCATGCCAAGATATCTGAGTGGTAATATCTCTCGACAATTTTTCATAGTCTGGCTTGTTTGTTGTGCGAGTTATTGACTTGTGATTATATTAGTAGTTGGAATTCTGCTGTCTCTAGTGTTTGTGTTTTTTCTATAATGGGTGGTTGAGTTTTGAAACCATTAATTCTTTAACTGCCCTTTTAGCCGAGCTAAATTTGTCATTTTAGTGCAAGCAAGTGTTTGTGCTGCACTGCAAGGTTTAAAAAATGGTTTGGTGTGTTGTCATTTATCATCTTTGGTGAGAGTGTATCCTTTATGTCCACGGTGCTACTTTGTTTCAAGTGCTAGTTCTTGCAATATACTAGCTTTGACCATTTGGAGAAATGTTGAGTTTCAAATATGAAGTCAAAGAAATGTTAATTCTTGCTTATGACCATTTAGAGAATTTCAACCTTTCACCTAGTTAAATAGATTCATGGCATGTCTCAAATGCAAACATGTACTAAACTAAACCACTAAAACCATATTAGCCAGAAAAATATTCGCAAATAAATTTATGAAAAAATATCCATATACAATCCTACACACTTTAGAAGTTGTATCAATTTAAATCTTGAATTAATAATTGTATTAAGTTAAACTCTAAACTTTCATAAATGTATCAATTTTACACCCTCCATTGAATTGATACACTTACAAAGTTCAATGTTTAAATTGATACACCCCCAAAGTTTAAGGGTGTAAGTTGATATTTTCTCTATATTTATTTTAAATTTAAATACTACTTTAGTCCATGTACTTTTGGTTTTGGTTCATTGGTTTTTATATTTTTAAAATATTCATTTTGGTCCCTATATTTCAATTTTGGTTCATTTTGGTCCTACTTTTGTCCTTGTATTTTCAATTTTTTTTTTCATTTTTATCCTTGAACTTTAAAAAAGTAACTATTTTGATCTATTGAGAATGAAGTATAAATGAAAATGAAGGACCAAAATGGTCACTTTTTGAAAGTACAAGGACAAAAATGAACATTTTAAAAGTATAGAGACGAAAATAAACTAAAGATGAAAGTATAAGTACTAAATTGAATATTTTGAAAGTATAAAAACTAAAATAAACGAAAACAAAAAAATATAAAGATAAAAATAGTATTTAAACCTTTACTTTACTGCATTATTAGTCAAACAATTTTGTGTGTACTAACAAATAAGGAAAAATAAATATTTATCATTTTAATAATCTTTAGATATTTAGATAAGGTAACCCCGCTAACACAATCCAACCTATCATTTCCTCTCGAATTTTATTCCAAAAATAAGAACAAAACAAAGGAATTTTCGTAAGAAAAAGAAAATCAATGGCCAACACTTCTTATCACTCCTTCTCTATGCTGCATTCCATCCTTTTCCAATTCATATAATTCTCTGCATTACTAATATATATATATAGATTAAACATTTTGGTCAAATTACAAAAATCACCAATAAAATAGGGTGGTAGTTGCAATTATACCCTTAAACTTTCAGTTTTAAAATTGAGCCCTCAAAATTACACAAGTGTTAAAATTAAGTCAAATTGAAACTTCAAACTTATATAATTATATAAATTGTAACATTTGTATACATTTGAGGTTTCAATTTTTATCTTTTGTGAGTTCAATTTCTACAATTATTGCAAGCTTAAGGGTCTAATTTTAACACTTTTAGAAATTAGGAGCCCAATTTTTACAATTGAAAGTTTGAGCGTGTAATTACAACTATCACCATATTTCAAGGGTAGTTTTTGCAATTTGTCCAAATTTTTTTTATAATGTATAATGGAGTGGAGATGGGTGGAAAAAAAAATTCAGTCATATGATTCCAAATTTATATCCAAAATGTTTTGATCCAAAATTTGAAAAAAAAATGAAAAATAATCTTTTTTTTCTTTCTTTGGCTAACATCACAAACCACTTTCAATATTTTTTTTTAGAGTTGTAAGCGTGAGTAGGAGAGCGAGTTGTTATACCTATAAATTGAAAAGTTTGATATCAATATTAAAATCTGTGAATATCTCAAACATATTTTATAAAAAATGTCTATCTATTTAATCCAATATGAATATGAATACTAATAACAATATGTCTAACTTAGTTTGACAATAAAAACAACTTAATTATTAATATAAATAAATTTTATAAATTTTGTAACTTACATAAACATCGGTAAAATTGAAATCTCGACCTTGATATTTTAATCCTCAATGCTAATGCGAGTGTTAAAAAGGAAATTACACAAACAAAAGGTTAAACATCCTTACTTACAAAGTTAGAGTCGGATGACATTTTGATCATGAAATTTGGATAATCCGTACAAAAATTCTCTCTCTTGATGATGTAAGTATTGCTCTCAAACTATTAACATATCCTACTTTTCGCAACGCCGGCGTCGGTAGCCACCATTATGCCAACAGCGACGGCCGTACTCCGCGGCGGCGATACAATTTTTAACCTCCTCAAACTCCGACACGTCAACCGGAATGACAATCCGACCCGGATAATCAAACCCATAAATCCTCTCCGCCGCCTGCAGCAATTTCCGGAACAATGGATGGTTGAAGTAAATCACGGGCACAAGATGTCTCTCCGTTTCATCCTCCGGTCCGCCGACGTGCACAGCCAAATAACCCTTGGGCGCCGCCGCTGCAGGCCTAGACCGAACCCGATCGAGGCGGGCATACCCAGGCCGGTAAGAAAACGACGCTGTTGCAAGGGCAAAGAGCTTGGAGAAGGGATTGGAATGAGTTGGAAGATTGAAGTGGGTTCTCCATTTGAAGATCTTGAGAAGCTTGATTTTCACTTTGAAGCCTCTTGTTCGTCTCATGATTGATTTGATTTTGGAGGATTTTGAAAATTGGGGTCTTATAACAAGAGCTGAAATTATTATCTAAATCCACTTGGGGAATTTTTATTTTTGCCTTTTCGCCTGCTTTTTTGTCTTTTAGAGGAAAAATGAAAGGTTATTTTATTTGTTAAAATACTATTTTCGCTAGTATATTTTTTAATTTTAGTTTCTACTTTTTTTAATAAATTTTAAATTTAGTATTTTTATTGATATTGATTAAATAATAATAATAATTTGTATGCAAGAAAATATGAAATATTTTTAAAATTTATAGTAAAAATACTACAAGATAACAATTTTTTTTATAAAAAAATAAACAATACTCTAGTTATTAGTGAATTCAATTTAATATTTATTAAAAGTACATAAACTAACTTTTATTCATTTTAATACCTGTAATCTTAAAAGTGATACTTTTTATTCTTATTTAATTTACAAAACCTAATATAAAGTTTAAATATTATGATATATTTGATTCACAGTTATGACTCAATTTAAAAAGATTTAGGAAATGTAGTATAATATTAAAATTTCAATGGAAAAGAATGAGATAAAATGAAAATAAAGAAACCAAAATAGACTAAATTCAAATTGGCAATTTTTTTTTTTTTTTTTTTGGCTTTCTCGTTATATTATGTTATTTCTTCTTTCTTTCCTTCTCTTCTTTTTACTTGAAAAAATTTAGTTATTAAAACCAAAAAAAACCTTTACTTCAAATAAATATTGGTCTCTACCATTATCATATTGTTTTAAGTAATCGTCCAACGGTTTCGAACCTCAATTTTTAAATCCAACATCTTAGCATATCTTTAGTTCAAATGTAATTTTGAAATGTCTATGAAAGATTAAAGGTAATAATGTTAGAGTATTTTTGAAATAAAGGTAAAATTAAGAGTATTTTAGTACTAATATTATTAAAATAATTATAAAAACAAAATAAATATTTAACGAAGTGGTTAATTGTCCACACCATATTCTTATTTTATATTTACAAATGCAACCTATTCAGCTTACAAAACATGACACATAAAATGGATAATTCTTGTTTGTTTTATACACGAGTTAGTAGGAAAATGTTAATTTTACATCAAAATTAAATAGGGAGCATTTCAAAAACCAAACAATAAACTATATATTATAGCCAAAATTAAAAAGAGAATGGTTATCAAATCAGGGTGAAGTTAAGTGGATTAGAATTAATTTTGATTAGATTAATCTAATTAATTTCTTTAATTTAAACTTTAATTCTAATTTTAAGGGTTATTTAAACTTATTTCCGACCTTGACCCATAGTTTAATAGCCGTTGCTTATATTACCGGCTTTAGGGTACCTCGTAAGGTCCAAATTATCTGTTAATTGGATAATAAACAAAGTAATTAAAATATCTTTTGAATAAAATAAAATAAAATTTGAATTTCAAACTTTTATAATATATATACCGATGCCTCGTTGGGATTTTGGAATAAGTCAAGTCATTGGCTCATGATTTCATTTTCATAACCATCTTTATTTTTAATGTAGTTTAAAAATATTAAATTCCATACAAATTATTGTATGTTTTGTTTTTCATTTATTTCATATACATCATAATTAGTCAACTTATTTATAAATATAATAAAATGTCTTTGTCAGATAAATATTAGTAGACTACTATCAATTAAATAACGTCTTGGTAAAAATAAATAAATAAATAAATAATGTCTTATCACTAATGTACAATAATATTTGATAGTAGTTTATCACTATCTATAAATGATAGACAACGTCAATTTGCTATAATTGAAAATATTTCTAATAGCTTTGTCATTTAAAACAAATACTCTTATTTAAATATATTTATTTTGGTGTGTTTTAGAGTGAGTTTAAAAATAGTGATTATTAAAGAGAGATTTAAGTACTGTTAAAAGTAAATTCGATTTTATTCATAATTATAAGTTTTATGTATTTTTCTTATCTATATTTTCTTTTCCAGTATTTTTTTTCTTTTTGTTTCTTTCTTTGTTAGGTCTGTTGGTGTCTATTTAATCATCCATTCATCTTTGTAAAATCAAATTGATTATTTAATATATGTTAATTATTCAATAAAATCCAGAAAACAATATGGTATTAAAACTCTAAGTCCTAGGGTTTCATACTTTTTAGCTACCACCTCTCCAGCCCTTCGATCTTTGCCTCTATCGATTGAAGATCCACACATAGATTTGTCGCCCAGGTTTGTTTTTGCTCTGCCATACGCACAAATCCAAAGCCTCCCTGCTTACGCATAGATTGCTGCCTAGATTTGGTTCGGTTCAGTTGATTTGGTTCACTTGCTTAATTAATTATGGTGTTTAGTCTTTGTTTTTTTGTTCATGAGTTTCGATCTCTATTTTGTTTTTAGATTTATTAGGGTTTTTATCTTGTTTTGTATTCTATTTTCAAATTTGTGTTTCGTAGGTCTATGTTCCGTTTTCAAATCAGTTGTTCGTTGGTTCTGTTTAAATCTCTACGTAGATCTTTGTATCTAGCCTAGGTCTTTGGAGGGTGGAATTTGTCGCCTAATTCCATTCTAAATAATTTACCATTCTCACCAAAACTAGTCATGGTGGCAAGACCAAGTCACATACAGGGAGCACTCGAATTTCTCAAGTAAATGGTCTGCAACCTAAGGTAACCGATGGGGGGGGGGGGGTGTTTGGAATTGTTTCGTTGAATCACGATAAATAAATTGCATAAAATAAAAGTAAATGAGAATGAATCCAAATAATAAAAATATCTAGCTTTGGCTTAAGATTTGTTTTTCTCAATTTTTGCAACTCGATCATGGATTATTCAAATGCTCTCGTATTGTCTCTGCAAGGTTAGGGTCCAAATCATCAAATTAACCAAATTAATAGATGAACGCATCCTACTAGTTCAGTTAATCGCATTAAGACCAAGTAAATTGCCAAGTCGAACGTTCAATAGGTACACGAAATCAAACATTCAAATTAATTCTTCCCTAGGTTAATTAGACAATGCTCATTGAGAAAGATTTATAACTTACAAGCTAATTAATTCACCTATTGCTACTCCGAATTAACATGCAATTAAATGTCACGCGTTGTAAATTAAACCTTAACAATTGACTACACTTCATATGTAGAATCATAATCAATCATCATATATAAATCGAGAAAAAAATTGTAGACAATACAGGAAATTATAGAAATAACATCAAAATCTCAGAAGTGTACAACTACACGAAAAAAACTCAATGCCTAAGCTAGAAAATTGTATCTTTAGCCCATAATTTTCACAATGAACATCAAGTATTGTTTCGGTACATCAAATAATCAAAACATGGAAGAAAAGAGAAGAAAAGGGAGGAAAATTTGTCTTGAAGGTCAGTTGGTATCACCCACTGCTTAACCTAGGTGGCTGGCAATTTCTTTTACGAAATCGCGACAAAGTCACAACGCTCTTAGGCAGCATCGCGACGCTTGACAGAAACTAATGCGCTCTTGCAACGTCACGACGCCGAGACATTTTTCCAGAATCTCCCAAGGGACAATCTCGAATTAAGCGGCATAAGATAGCATGTTTTTGGTGCTAACAATCTGTATGTTAATTACAAACTCAAGTTGGTCGTCACTCTACCACCTTGATTTTGAAGGAGGGTGTTAAAATTAAATTAGATTTTATTTCAATTATATATTTTCTATAGTTTTCTTATCTATATTTTCAATTCAATTATTTTTTCCTTTTTGTTTCTTTTCATTGTTGGGTCTATTGGTGTCTATTTAATCTTCTATTCATCTCTGTAAAATCAAGTGGATTATTCAATAAAATATACAAAACAACAAGAACGATTGATTTTGTAAAATTAATATTTGGTTTGATAATTTAGAATCGGCAAATTACTAAAAAGGTATTTTATTTTTTTAAAAAATGATCAATACAAAAGTTGGGTTACTTAACAAAAAAAAAAAAAAAATGTTGGGGGATTCTTGTCAATCACCTCAAGTAAAAGACATCTCAACTAACGGTTGAACAATCAATTCTAAATGATTTTATACTTTTCTAAAGTCACAATTTCAACATTTGTCAAAAATCAATTTTTTTCCTATAGACAAAAGTGATTTTGGGAATGCAATAGTGATTTTGGTCATTTGAAAATCACTTACAAACACAATCTTATTTGGTTAAAAATCATTTTTAGTCCCTAAACTTTAGAAGTAATAATTTAGTCTCTATATTTTCAAATTTGTAATAATCCAGTCCTTATAGCTATATTTTCAAATTATAATAGTTTAATTAGCTCATAAACTTTAATCACTATCAATTTAGAATTCTACCCGATAAGGGGGAGAAAGAAAAATTAGGCCTTATATTTTACAATTTGTAATAATTTAGTCCCTATCGTGAAAATACAAAATCAGATTTCTTACATGTATAAATTGATAAATGAAAAAAGAGTAAAGTTTGTTTATAAATTATAAAAGGAAGTCATTACATTATTAAATTTGACAATTGAGTTTGATGAGATTTTTTACGACATGAATTAAATAGTTTCAAATTTGAAAATATAAAGACTAAATTGTTGCATACTAAAATTTAAGGACTAATTATTACAAATTTGAAGGTAGAAAAACTAAATAATTATAAATCAAACGTCAAGGATTAATCATGAAAGTTCAAGTATCAAAAATTATATTTAACCTATTTATTTTCATTTCAAGTTAATAAGAATTAGTCATTAATTAGCATTTTTTAAAGTATATAATGGCATTTAATTTCTTTTATAAGCTTAAGTAACTGTAGTGGTTTTTATAATTTGAGTTTTAGTTCCTATATTTTCATTAAGTTTGAAACATGTATAGTATTATTATATAAGATGTTAAAAGATGTTTTTTCTTTTCTTATAATAAAAAAATAAGATAATAATTGTCAATGTATTATTAAAAATAGAAGTCACAATATAAACAGAAAAAAAAAATAATTAAGGTCAATTACAAATGAAATAACAATAATATCAACTAAAATTATATTCAATACTCTTTCATAGAATAATAAGTAATTTATTATTGAATTGTAACTAAAATAATCTTAGAATTCTCTTTTGATGTAGACATTAATTAAAGTTAATATGCAAGAAACTCATAAAATTTCTTTTTATATGGATTGTGGATATGGTCAATTATCAATAATAACTATATTGGTTCTCAATCATTAATTATATTACTTGTCCAATTGATATAATAAAGTAAAAGATGATTTTTTATTTATAAGAATTTAGAAACTAATTCCATGAAATTAGATAAAAAGAACTAAATCGAGCCTAATTCAACAGTCATATAGACCAATATGACTTGTTGATGACTACTAGGTCTATATTTCGAATCCCCTATCTTTATTGTACTAAAAAAAAGAAAAAGTATGAGATAGGCCAAATTAACTTCTAATGGTAAATTAAAGTCAAAGTAGCAAACTTTCCAATATAGTTATACATAATTATAGTAATTGATTAACTAAACTTAATTGAAAATTAAAATTCCAAAAAAATCCAAGAAGATCTCTCTAAATCAACTTATTCACTAGACTATTAAGCCATCGAGTCCTCTAGGGTTGATCGACCCGTTTCAAGAAGATTCATCCAAGACTAACGATCTCGTTAATTCTAAGGAGGAGCCCATTCCATAAGGAAGATGAGAGGAAGGCATAATAGTTGGCTGGTTATTTGTCTTTCCCATTCCTGCTGCCACTGAAGGTGCTCGGAATTCATGGATTCTCTAGTAGAGGGGAATCAAGGTGGAATTATTTGTCTTAAATGACAAAACTGCTAAAAATATTTACAACTAATAGCAAAATACACGGTCCATTTGTGATAGACCGCGATAGATCGCGATAGACTATTATCTGTGTCTATCGTGATACAGATAGTAGTAGTCTATTGCGATCTATCGCGGTCTATCGCAAATAGGTAGTGAAATTTTGCTATATTTGTAAATATTTTGGTTCCTTTTGCTATATTTGAAAAGAGCCCTTCAAAATATATAGTTTTCAGAAAACTAGGACCTTATTTCCTTATCTTAACGCCTACTACCAAATGTCAACAAGATATTAACATATGAAATCTGAATGGAATCAATGTTCGGAAGTAGTTTTAAAATAGTTAAAATTATTATTTTTTGTAAAAATATCATTTTGGTCCCTATATTTTGGAGTTGTTCAATTTTAGTTCATATGCTTCCAAATGTTTAATTTTAGTCCTATGTACAGGGACTAAAATTGAAAAAATTTCAAAATACAAGGCCTAAAATGATATTTTAATTTTTTTTTTTCAAATTTGAAATCACTATAATAAATGCCAATCACTATAATACATGTCAATCACTTAAATCAACATAGTATTTAATTTTACACTTTTAAATACAATTTTCATATCATCAAAATTATTTTTGAATGATCAAATGCATGCATATTTAAATTAATTTTGAAAATAAGATGATAATTTTAACTATTTTAGAATCAGTTCTAAACCTTCTTTAATCAAAATCTCTAATATTCACCTGTCATCAAATTTTTGAGAAAAAACGCATTTTATACTTCGAAAATTTTAAATTGTATCAATTAAAATTTTAAATGAATCGTGGTGGCAAATGTTTTTTTTATTTTTTATTTTTTATTATTATTTTTTTTTGGGGTTAAGAAACATGAAAAGAAGTGTGTATAAATATAAAATATGTGACAAAATAAGTAAAGAAACATGAGAAATATAATTTGTAAGGTATGATGTAATCTCAGCAAAAGAGTGGTCGACGTTATCAATGTCCTCAAGTTAGGCATAGATTTTCTAATGCAAACAACAAACCTCAGCCACACACGTGTCATTCTCTCCCTACTCGTTTTAAATGTTTTATTTTATAAATTTATAATTTCATTTCTTTATATATATATATTGAGAAATACAAAGAAGTTTGCAAAAAAGAAAAAAAAGAAAAATTTATAGGATGATTATAATTTATATGTCATCTTGGTGACCTAATGAAATTTATTTATTTAATTATAGAAAAATAAGCATGGTTCCTAAGATTTAAAATTTAGCAATATTTAGATGCTTGAAGTTTTCAAATTCAACATTTTAATTCATCAAGTCTGGAGTAATTTTTTTTTTCTTTTTTATCTCTGCCATTCATTATTGATCATTTCCTAAATTTTTTCTTATGTAAGACAAACTTAACCTTATAAAAAAAAAAAAATATTTAGACTAACGTATAAATATATTACTTTTGTTATTGTTAAGTGGTTGATGAGACCAAAATGAAAAAGAAAAGTATTTTTATCTAATATTACAAAATTAAAATTAAAATACTATTATTTCTTTTTTTGTTTTTTTTATTTATTTCCTCTCTCCTCTACTTTTACCACAAGCCCATTGCTAAATCACGATTATCCAAAAATTTAAGCACATAGATTATAGTAAATTTAACCTTCAAATTGTCCATCGTTGGATCTCTTCATTTTTCTCTTCCTCTTTTCTTTTCCTTCTTCTTCCATTTTCTCTTTTTTTCGCTCTTCATCATTTATCTTTCAACATTTCTCCATTTTAATGTGAGTTAAAATAGTGGTCAAACCTAACTAAACATCTGTCCACAAACCAACCAATCCTCATATATAATTGAACATACAAAATATTCAAATCAAATCATAAATTAATATAGTGATCAAAATTTTAGAAGATGTTAAATCGCCAATTGGTTCACAAACTTAAATTGATGGGTGAAGACAAATCTGATATCATATTATTTCTTTTTTAATTTCTCTATTGTTTTGCTATAAGGACTAAGAAAAAAAAAGTTTTTTAGTGATAAAAAACGAAGGACACAGCTTGACCAGAACAAGTAGTTATTAACGTGGGAACAAAAGAAAAACCAAACTTTCAAAAATTAAAAGTAAGTCTCTTTTCTTATTTATTTTTTAGAGGGAATCAACTAAAGCTTTAAAGGTAGGGTTGGTAAATCCCATAAAAACACACAACTATATAATCATATAAGCCTTTTGTTTTAAATGTATTATATGTAAATAGTAAAAATTTGAACTTAGGGAACCATACAAGAAATATTAAGTATTAGATGATACATTTTTAGTTCTTGAGTTGTGAAAATAGTTTTAATTTGGTTCATAGTTTTCAAAATATAACATTTTGAGTTTATAGTTTCCATTTTATTAAAGGAAATAACATGAGGCTTCATTGAGATAATATTCAAAATAAGGGTGAAGCTATAGGACAACCTTCCAATTAAGTGAAATAGTACTTTAGGCCATGTTTTGTAACCATTTCTTTTTTTGGCTTTGTTTTTGAAAATTAAGTCTATGACACTACTTCCACCTTCAAATCTATTCCTTTGTTATCTACTTTTTGTCAATGTTTCTAAAAACCAAGCCAAAATTTGAAAACTAAAAAGAATAGCTTTTAAAAATTTGCTTTTGTTTTTGGAATTTGCAAATAATTCAACTTTTGTAATTAAGAGAGATATAAATCAACGTAAGAAATGAGAAGGAAATAGACTTAATTTTCAAAAACAAAGACAAAAAACGAAATGGTTACCAAATGGAGTCTTATTTTGGAGTTTAATTAATTTTTATTTAGTCCATAGATTTTAGTATTTTAGACTTTTACCCTAGAATAACTAATTTTAATAGTGAGAGAAAATAAATGAAAACTAACTCAATTATATTTTCTTTGAACAATATACCGAGGTAGGGAGATCAGTAGGTGTACCGAGATATCTCAACTAGGTTGACACATTCTTAACACCCTCATTACACCCAATACTAATTTAATTATATCAAAATTAATCGGTAGAAAAATAATGCAAATGAGTAAAAGTGAGCATTATTAGTGAAAACTCAAGGATAAAAATGTATAAATATGAAGCTTATAATGCATGCATTTGGTTCGTCTCCTATTCAAATTTTTTTCCGAATACTTTTAAGAGTCTAAGCAATTGAATCTATATTTCTATGACTAACTAGAACTTATGTAATTAGGGATGCAATCTTTTTTGTCTTATTTCTAAGGTCACACACATTCTATTTTGAGGCCCTTTGTTCCATTTCTTTGAAAATTGTAATATTGTCTTAACCTTCTCAACACTAAGATTCAATTTTGTATGTTAAATTAAGTAATAATTTTAAATCAATAATTACTCAAGAAATTCAATAAAGAAAAACAACGCAAGTCAAATAGGCAACAATATATACAAACACAATTTGGCAAGCTAACTCATTCATAGGGCATCCACTAAACTCAAGTTTCTTAGGAGGCGTTTGGGGCAAGGAGTAAAGTTGAGAACTCTTGAGACCCACAATGTAAGAAGTTAATAAGGTATAAATTTGATGTTTTCAAGTAGTGGGACCCACAAATTCCTTGTATCAAACAAAGTTAATTCATTTTATCCGGAAATAAGCTAGCTATGATTCATGGGAAAATATTCTATACAAGTGACGTTCATCACTGAACTTTTTGGTGATTATCACATAATATCTAGATTAAAAATTTTCGTTATTATATTAAAGCTCTTTCATTAAGACTTATGTGTGCAATAACATTTGGACGATCATTGATGGATAGAAAAGGGATGATACAAAAATGGTTCAACTGAAGCCAATCTTGCAATTGTTTCTTAGGAGAGCTTCTTGGTTACTTCTTCATTGGTTGTCTCATCGACTGTATTAGACTGTTAGTCATGTCTTCATTAAAGAGAATTAGGAGGCTGTCTTAAAAGCATATTTCGATTGATTTTTAAAGTGCTTATAAAAGTAGTTCTAAGTGAAAAGAAAGTATTTTAAACATTTAAAAAATTAATCCAAACAAGTATTAAATTACAGAGGAATTCTCGATTTCTTTCCTAGTTGACTTTGGATGACACAAAAGAAGAAAAAAAAAAAAAAAAAACCAAATCAAGGGAGGAGAGAAAAAAATGTAGTCATAAATGTGCATTTTTTTTTTTTGAGAAAAAAAGGAGATTTTTTTAGTGTTTTCAAGAAAATTTATGACAGTTTTTTAGCGTAACTAAAAAATGACGATGATTAACTATCATTAAATAGAAATAATTATATCATTTTTTATTGAAGAAAAAAGAGATGGATTTTTGGCCGAAAACACATAGATGTTCAAACTTTTGAAAATTTATAATAGTTTTTTAGTCTCACTAATTTTTGACTACGAATAACGGTCATTAAATAGAAACTAAGTAATTCATAAATATTTTTTTTATTTAATTTAAGAAAAAAAAAGCACACTTTTGGGCGGAAAAACATTACAAGAAATATTAGATCTTCCGTCACTTATTTCACAACATATAAAAATTCTTTCGAAAAAACATTCATTCGGAAATTCCTGACAGCATTTTTTAAAAGAGTCGAGGAAGTTGCCTTTTCCAAACTTTGGTTTGATTTGATGCCAATGTCTTTCCAGATGCCACAGATGTGATGTTAGGAGAGATCATTTATCCCGATGCCAAAAATTTAGGCACTAATTTATGACTATGATTAATAGTTATTAAACAAAAACTAATTAAGTAATTTGGTAGAAAAAGAGAAATAGTTCTGAATTTTTGAATATTTATGACAACTTTTTCGCATTATCCATATATGACTATTATGTTTGTAGTCTTGAATTGATGTTGGACTCATTTGAACACTTTTCAATTGGGATCAAAATGTCTTTTGTTGAGTTTTTGGTGTTAATTAGCTTCAAATACTAAAAAACAAAAAACGAGTTGAAGAATATGTTTATGACAATTTCTTGGATGTTTGGGCCAAGGAGTTAGGAAAAGTAGGAGTTGTGAACTCCTATCCTTATTTGACCCAAAGAGTTTGTAGGTCTTACTACTAAAAACATTAATTTTATACTTTATTAACTACTTACACTGTGAACTCCTAGACTTCATAGCTCCATAGAATTAACAACTCCACCTCTAACCCCAAATGCATCTAAGAGCCATGGAGACCCAATTTTATTATAGTATTTACTTTAACTTCTTGCCTTTTCTTTTTTTTTTTGTTTTGTTTTTTCTTTTTTTTTTTAATTATTGCATATTATCTGATTTTATAAACTCATATAAAACAGAGCTCCAAGAAGAAAATTTTGTGGTGTAATCCAATCAGGGCCTGTCTCTGGTGCATTTGGCTGGAGTACCCAAGACCTAATTATTTATTTATTTATTTATTTTTTTAATTATGATGTATCTTGTATTTTGCTTAATTGGAAGACTTTTCTCTAGCCTCTCTTGTCAATAACTTTGAATTTAGGGGTTCTTTGTCCCTCTTTTATACCTATTTTATATGAATGCATCTCTTTTGAAATGGGTGTGATGAGAGCACTAAAGATGTGTCACCTAATTGAGATATCTGATATGCATCTCTTGATCCTTCAACCTCTAATTAAAAAAAAATATATTTTTTATTAGGCTTATTCATTGTTCTCAAGATAAAATTGAGTAATCACAGAAAAAAGATTCCAATGTAAAGGGGAAATACACTTTGTACAATATATATTAAAATTGACTCCATACATTACTTACCATACACTTACAATTTACATATATAATGCTGTACATCATTTCCTCTCATTCCTTTTTCATATATAAATATTATAGTACTTGATTAACTTATTTTCTTTTTCCAATTTCAAATTATGTCACTTGAGCACCCAACTTTTAATCCTAACCATCCATCATCCTATCATATTTCTTCAACATTCTCTCTCTCTTGAACATGAAAAAAGCAGACAATTCCTTTTTTTTTTTTTTTTAAATTTTATTATTATTATTATTATTATTATTATTATTATCATCATCATTTTCTCTAGTCTCTATCAGTTGCTGGTGGCCAAGGTTTTGCTATGTCTTTTCTCTCTAAATACATTTCTTCACCACCTTTCCTTTGCCACAAAGATTTTTGTAGCTCTCTCTGTATAATCAAGAAAGAAGGAAGAAACTCTACAGAGAGACTCAAAACAGAAGAATGATTCATTGCTAAGGCACGTGCGATATAATTGTTTATTATTATTATTGTTGTTGTTGTTGTTTTTATTTTTCTTCTCCATTTCCCTTTCTTTTTTTTTTTTTTTTTTTTTGTTCATCTTCTTAATTTCTTTCTTTTGTGTGTTCTTCGTTTGGTTCAGTGAGAAGAAAGAGTTGTTGTTTAAGAATATTTGGAGAAAATAAGATTTGGGTTTCAAAGGGCAGATCCAAAGCAAGGTAAAAATTTGAGTTTGGTTAATGAAATGTTTTTAGGCTTCATGATGATGATGGAATGGTGTGAGACTTTTGAGCTAAGCCAAGAACATTAGGGTTGTTAATGATCATCATTTTCTGTTTCTTTTTGTCTACATTTCGATAATGATTATGTATAGAAGTTCATAAATCTTGTTGTTTATAATTATTTTTAGGGTTTTACAACAACACTTTTTTAGCCTTTGAAAAAACAATTCACAAACTTATGTATTATATTGTTGAAACGGATACAATGTTTCAAAGAAACAATTCTTTGAAGTGTTGGGGTTTTGGGTTTGCCTCTATTCTTCATTTGACTTGAATGAAACAAATGGAATCTTCAAGGAAGACAAAACTCCAGACTCTTTCTTTGGGAGAATATATCGTCACACTTGCTGCTTGCTTCCTTGGTGTATGCTCTAGTTCTAAACTCTTTCGTAATAATGATGCTTCAACTTCGATGCACCCTCTGATCCCAACTTTCTCGGTATTTTGTTAAAAAAAAAAAAAAACGATGCTTCAACTATCTCTTTAAATTGGATGGCTTTCTTCTCTAGCCCCCCATCTCTCTCTTGTACTTTTATTCATCAATGAAGCTGTTTGAACCCCATAAAATTGATTCCTTCTCTTCAATTGATTTCTTATTAGTTCTTTCTCATTACGGGTTTCACATAAAATATTTATCTTTTTTTCCCTTTTATCTTTTAAACTCATGAGCTTAAGTTGAAAGGTTATCTCAAGAGGTAATGAATGATGTTAAGGTTCGAGTTAGATGAGAATTATGAGAATAATGTTCATGCAGGGAGTAGGTCAGCTTGGGGAGAAGATGAATACAATTCCACATGTTCCTCCAGGCTTTAGATTTCATCCAACAGATGAAGAACTCATAGATTATTATTTGAGGAAAAAAGTTTCTTCAAAAAGAATTGATTTGGATGTCATCAAAGATGTTGATCTCTACAAAATTGAGCCATGGGATCTTCAAGGTAGTAAAAAAGAATACCAACAAAACTCTCTCTATATAACATGCATATAGTTTCTAAACTGAAAATGAAACTAAATATACTTGAAGATAACCCTTTTTTTCAAAAATGCATATATAAAATGCATATAGTTTTATTTTTTTTGTTGCATCTATGTATATTTTGGTGTATTGTTTTTGTGTGTTAACTGAACTTTTCTTAACTAAATTCCAAGTATTTTTGTTGATTAAAATTCACAAGTGATTGATTGGTGGGTTTTAAATAAATATTGTAGCCTTAGTTTTGGATATAGTATTTATTTTATCACACAACTTATTTTTGGTACAAATCAATGTGATGTGAGGATATGATTTAACTAGTTAAGCTTAAGCTAGTAGTGGTAAATAGAGGGTATAACTTTGATAAAAGACTAAAAGGTCAAGGGTCCAATTGAGCAACCGATGATGGTCACTGACGCCTAAATGTTGTAGAGTCAATTAGTCCTTGGATTCCATTCTATTTTAGTTCATACACTTTTAATTGTCTAAATTTTTTGAACAATATACAAGAGGTTGAGGAATCGGAACGTGCACCATTCTATTTTAGTTCATGTACTTCTAATTGTCTAAATTTAGTCACTATACTTTCAATATATGTTAAAGTTAGTCATTTGAAGTTAATTTTTATTGAAATTTGTTAATAAGCTTAATTATAATATGGATTAAGTTTAAGATTTAACAATAGAGACTAAATTTAAACATTAGAAAGTACATATGGACTAAGATGAAGCAAAACTCAAATTTACACGGACCAAAATGATATCTTGACCAAAAAGAAAAAAAAGAAAAAAAAGTATACACAAGTTCAAATTTCTTCTTATATTTTGATGCAATACAATAATATATAACAATGGTGTATATTTGTACACAGAATTGTGCAGAATGGGAGGTGAAGATCAAGAAGATTGGTACTTCTTCAGCCACAAAGACAAGAAGTATCCAACAAGCACTCGAACTAATCGAGCTACAAAAGAAGGGTTTTGGAAAGCAACAGGAAGGGACAAGGCTATTTACTCAAGGCATGGCCATGGCTTAATTGGAATGAGAAAAACCCTAGTCTTCTATCGAGGACGAGCCCCCAATGGCCTAAAGTCCGATTGGATCATGCATGAATACAGACTCGAAACAACCGAAAATGGACCTTCTCAGGCAAGTTTACAGCCATTAGCTTATTATAAATATCGACACGTTTCTGTCAAAATTTACATGATATCAGAGCAAAAGTTTCTATGTTGAACACACACTTGTATTGTCATTTTTCTCTAATTAATATAAACTTTTAAGCTTACAAGTGCGTATAGGAGTAGTGGTAAACTGTTTGACATAATGAAATTTATAAACAGTAACCTATTAACTTAAGGTTTTTGGTTGATTGGTGATTTACCTGAGCAAGAGTATCATTAATTTTTTCTTTTTTTTTTTTTGACAATATATTAGAGGATGATAGGATCAGTAGGTACACTCGGATATTTCAATTAAGTTGACATATATTTTTTAGCACCCTCATCATACCCCCAAATCCAAAAGTGATTTCATTTGCTCAAAAAGTTATATTCATGGAGGAGCTAGAGAAGAACTTCGATGATTTTTGCTTTAATATATTTAGGCACGGTGTATGATGATGGTACTAAGAATGTGTTAACCTAACTAGTTGAGATATTTAGGTGCACCTACTAATTCCTTGGTCCTATCGTATCTTTCTCAAAAAAGATGAGCTCAATGAGAAAGCTAATCAAAATAGAACAAAATAGAGAAGTTAGAGCAAAGCCTTCCAATTTTGAGAGACTATCTTAGTTAATGTTAAACTAAACCATGGTTAAACGTATCGAAAAACAAAAAATCTAATAGATTAAGATGTATTATTTCATCTTTTTATGTATGAATCTATTGTGATGAATCATTTCTATATATCAGGAAGAAGGATGGGTGGTGTGTAGGGTTTTCAAGAAGAAAATGACAACAATCCAAAAGATGGGTGATTATGAATCACCTTATTGGCAGGAAGATCAAATCTCCTTCATGCCAGACATTGATTCTCCAAATCAAATCTCTCACCTTTGCAAGCATGAGGTTGATAATCATCCTCACTTTGCCATGTTCGACGACACTTTCCCTCAGCTCCATCGACGTCCCGAGCTGACCCCCGACGTCTTGTCGTGCACCTATGATCTCCGAGCAAACGCCCCCTCCTCGTCTCAAACATTTTTTCATGCTTTGGATAACCAGTCGATGGATTGGCGAGCCATGGACCAATACGTCGCATCTCAGCTGAGCACGGATCGAGATGATCATCATGGAAGAGAAGAAGAAGCAAATTACTCTGAAGGCACCAAATATACAAGTGAATGATGAACTGAAAAGCATGGACTATGGAGTTTTTCCTACAGCTTAATGAATGGCTCTCTATTATTGGAGCTGAATAAATGTTTTATATAGTAAAAAAACTTACATATATATATATATATTTATGTTACTCAAACAAGTTTATATTTAAAATAAGCACATATATCCATATATAATCGAAATTTATGTGCTGTTTCATGCATATATGATTAAATTTAACTGGTATATATATATGAGCAAGTTTGAGAAATAATGGCAAGTAATTTGTCCTTCTTTTGTGTTATTTTTTTTACATATGTTCTCATAATTTTGTTTTTGGAACCGCTCAAAAGACCTTATACTAATGAAAATAATTGTTAATTACTAATCACTTATATACCATGAATCTCTATATATGCCACAAGTTTATATGATATTTTTTCTTTTTTGTTTCTGGCTATTGCAAAGATTTTTTTACCTTGTTCCTTTTTGTTTATCATATATATTCATCTTTATTCGTCCTTCTAGGGTTAACCCTTTTGAAGATATTGATTGTAAAAGATTGAAAAGGAAAAGGGAGAGTTTGTGCTCGTTGTAGGAGTTTTTGTTCAACCCTTCTGCAAGTTCTATGCTATTTTGTTTGTTGAATGAACATTTTATTCCTACTCTTGAGTGATATAGCAATTAGTGAGAAAAACTATTACTTAGGGAGAACCTAAGCGAACAATATGTTTGAAGGCTGTCTCAAACATGAGATGAAAAGAATTGCATAGCTCTAAGGGAAGAATTCTCAAGTTTAGGGGAGCGTAAACGTGAAATATATATCAAGAGAGGGACTCAAATAGGGGGAGCCTAAACTCTTTGTGAGTCTAGATTGTGTGCACTATTAGATAAGCATTTCGTTGCAATCACTTAATTCTATTAGTGAAGTTCTTTTCATTGGGTTCTCTGCCCCTCAGAGACATAGGTGTGGGTACACTAAATTGGATTACGAATCTTTTGCATGTTCCTTATGTCTTTTTCTATTTGGCTAATCTGCCTATTAATACATTGTTTGTGACATTGTGTTTTAACTTGTGGACTATTCCTTTAGATTCACCTATTTTTTTAATTGGCCTACATATATACATGTATGAACCCAAAAGCTTAAGGTTGATGTGTTAGTTAGGATTAAATTTAATATCATATCAACACTTCTAATAATCTCATTCGCTTGTGAGCTTGAAAGTTTGTTTAAAACCCAACAAGTGGGATTCGATATTATTTGGAGAGAATGGTTTTACTAGAGTTTGGAATCTAAAACCTGCTCTGATACCACATGTTAAATCACCAATAAACTTAAAAACTTAAGTTGATAAGTTATGACAAATTTAATACTATATCAACACTCTAATATGAGTCCGTACCATTTTTACTTTTCTTTTTTTCCCTGTCCATCCATGCTGTATAAAGGCCAAAAGGTAAAACTTTTTTTTTTGTCTGTTGAGAGGTTGTTTTAGCTATGTGCTAGAAGATCTCTATGGAAATAAAAGGTAGACAAGTGAATCATTACTTTTTGGCACAAGTAGCCTTGTGTAATTCATTTTTCCATTGCATTTCATACTATGATATTGCTTTAACTAAGGTTGTATCAAATCAATACAATTATTGAAGACAAGAGAAGGGATCAAACTTGAAATATTCTTTATTTTCCTTATATGCATATGTAAAGCAATAGTTTGTCGAAAAAATAATATTAAAAATTTATTTATTATATATATGATCTAATTTTTTTCTTCCACATAATTGAAATTTAAAATTTAAGGTGTCCTCCATATTTGGTTTTTGAAAAGATATTTCGAGACGTGACAAGGACGTTATGGATGTGTCAACCTAATTATAATATCCCTAGTAGGCCTATTGATCCCTTAACCTTTAGTAACTTGTTAAAAAAAGAAAAAGTTACTTGTTTTCTTACGTCTTTTTACTATAGTTTTCATATTTTATAAATAAACCCTTGAATTATTGATCTTAACCAAAATTTCAAAAACAAAAACAAAAACAAATTTTTAACTTTTTTTTTTTTTTTTTTGAGTTTTAGAAAGTACTTGGCTTGTTTTTTAAAACTCTTAAAAAGTAGATAAAAAAAATTTAAAAATTAATAGATTAAAATAGTGTTTATAAGCTTAATTTTCAAAAACTAAATGATTATTAAACCAAACCTAAAATAAACCATGTCGTACTTTCTAGTTTTTTTTCAATAAAATTTTAGAAAAGGTACGAAAACAAAAATATCTAATCAACTTAATTCTTATAATGAACAAAACCAATTTTAAATTCAAACGTAAATTAAATAACTAATAATAATAAAAATTAAAAAAAAAAAAAGACTATCCTAGTTTTGAACACAAACAAACAAAACGATTTTACTTTCTAGTACTAGAGAGTTAAATTTTGGTAGTTTACCGTTAATCTGCAGGCAAATTCTTTTGCAGCTAGCCCTCCTCTTTCCTTGGAGCTTTTCTTTGTCGACCTACACATCGTCATATCCTTCTTTCGGTCAACGCTTCATCAGCATATTTTATTTTTCCCGACGACGACGACCTTTAAGAACGTTGTCGGGAGAGTGTCGTCAGGATACCTCTAAATTCTTCTCATGGCTCCTAAATCAGCAAAACAAGTCTCCTAATGAAGGAAAAGTTATATGGTCATATTCTAAATATAGAAGAAACTTGGGGAGAGCTTAAAACTGAATTGGGAAGGTTGAAAGAAACTCCATTGCTTTGACAAAATATATATTCCTTATTTTGTAGTATATATTTTATATGGGATTATTTAATTATTCTAAGGTCAATTAAAAGAGAAAAGGTATAGGTAGCATGGTATGTATTTACTTGAGTTGAAGTCCAAGCATGAATTGTCTTAAGCACACTAAGCCACTTCCCAACAAGACACAATCATTGGGCGTGATTTGGGAGTGAAGAGATAGTGAGAGGAGGGGGGTGATAAGGATTGTAGCTACGATAATATATTATGCAAAATAGATCAATACATGATTTACGTGGTTCATTAAATTGCATCCAAACTTTGATAATATTGTGACAGAAACAAAATTGACAAGCAAAGAAAATATGAAAGGCAAATAGTAAAGATTGACACAAGGATTTACATGGTTCACTAACAATGTGTTAGTTGTGTTTGCAGACACAGAAAAAGAGCAACGTTATTATTATAGAGAAATATCAGTAGTAGAGTTAAAAGTGGTTTATATATATAAAATTACAACTTTTCTCTAACATTGTATGATTGTATATATGATGTGGTTTCTTTTCCCTCCTCTTTTAATTTGTAATTGTCTTTCATCATCAGCTTCTTAACTTCAACAGAACATCCCATGTGACAATACATAATTCTTATGTTTTCTTGTTTTCACCCCATGTTCATTTAACTCTATTTTATGTACAAATTAATATAACTTATATTGTATACCATTTTTTAATACAAATAAATTATCATCTCTCTAAACCTTAACCTTAAGTTGTTGATGGTTGATGGACGGTAGTTTTGTTAAATTTAATATTTTAGTAAATAACTTTTATAAGAATTATACTTACCCATGTTAAGGTTTAGTTTGGAATTGGAATTGCTAGTAGTTAGTGCTTTTTTAAAAATTAGATGTGAGAAATGTGATTTTAAATTTAAATTTAAAATCCATTATTTAATTTTCTTTGCGTTATTAAATCAATTATTTTAGATACTTAATTTACTTGTTATCTTTTTGACATTTTTATATAGATTTTCTATTTTAAACTTTGAAATGGGATCGATATTTGAAATTTTAATTATGAAATTTTGTTGAATCATTACTCCAGAATTGCCCTGGTTATTCCAGTAATTTAGAGAGATTTAGAGAAATCAACATGTACTGTACTTGATTATGATCCATTGGAAAACGAAATTATGTATAAGATTTAATGAAATAATTTAATTTTGAGGTAAGTGGCCGCTAATTGGTGAAAGAGAGATGTGGAGGGTTCTATTGCCACGAACAAGAAGAAGAGAAGTTCAGTTTTTTTTAATCTAAGTTTATCATTATAAAGTATATCAATTAACTCAATTGCATTATTATCAAATTTTTGGTAAGATTAACTTGTTTCCTTGTTTAAACAATTTAAATTTTTGACTATATAAAACGGTATTTATGAATTTTAGTTTGGATTCATTTAATTTAAGATTTTTCATAATTACGTTCTTTGAGTTCAAGCAATTTTGTTTCTTCTCCAATTTGTCCAATCAATTACCAATTTTATTATTATTATTATTATTATTAGGACTATTTTTAAATATAGGAAAATGAACCAAAATATTTATAAATATAGCAAAATTTCACAATTGCAAATAGTAATCTATCGCAGTCTATTGCAGACAGAATTTGATTATTTGTTATTATTTGTAAATATTTTCGATCAGTTTTGTCATTTAAAATTATTTCTATTAATAATAATAAGTGGATTGCATTTAATTCAAAATTATGATTACAAATATTCATTTTTATTTACATATCATATCATCGTGAAAATATTTCATATTAAAAAGAAAAAGAAAAAAAAAAGTGTGAAAGGCATTTATGAAGTATGGAATCCAGCAAATGAAAATGGAGAGAGAGAGAGATTAAAGTTAAGAAAGAAAAAGGGAATTGATTGATATATCCCCACTTATTACCCACCAAATGGCAATTGCTATATAGTTTTTGCAGGCTTTATACAATGAATATTATGTCATATAGTACAATGTATTTTAATGCAATGCATTCATATTTATGTGCCATCCCATGCTCCTAAACCCTACATATACATCCCAACACTATTCTACACTCACTCCCATTCCATCCACACTACACTCTCTTTTTCTTTGAATTATAAACTACTTTCTAAATTACTTTTGCATTAACTAATTAGGCTACTTTTTAAGTATCTTCAAATATGTTCAATTATAAGGGTTGGGTTTCAAATTCTCTCGCTTTTGTATCGGAAAAAAATATTTTTTTAATATCTTTTTAACAAAGAAAGATGGAAATATATCTCAATTTCAGTGATTTTGAAACATATGTAGAATATGTAAATGATGTAAGTAGCCATATATTTTCATTGTTAGGGAGAGGAAAAAAAAGGATGAATATAACATCTTTGATTGTTTTTTTTTAATTAATTTTTTTATTGAAAAAGAGGATGATTTTCAAATAAATTAAGCATTAACAAATTAACAGAGGAATTAATCATTTTGAAACAATATTATTTAATATGGGAATTGTTGTTGCATAATTTGGATTGAGTTGATTCGCCTAGTATGGGAATGCAGTTCACTACAGTGGGATCATACCAGAACTAATGCACCGATCCCATCAGAACTTCGGAGTTAAGCGTGTTTGGATAAGAGCATAGCACTAAATTGGTTGACCACTTGGAAAGTTCTCGTGTTGCACATTTAAAAAAAAAATTAATTTAAGCTAATCACATCAAAGGCATTATCAATATAACAAATATGAAAGTATATAGATTTGGTGTCACTTTTGTTGAATACTATGCTTAAATTGGTCTTGCAAAGTTGTAAAGAGCATGCCTTTCTTGCTTCTTCCTTTTTATGTCAATGTCTTGACTCATCATCACCATAATTATTATAATTATTAGTCTTTCAAGCGTATTTTTCTATATTTCAAAATATGTCAAACCTATTGACATAATCATGGTTCAATTAGCATAAAATATAAACTTTAGATTAAAAGATTAAAAGTTCGAATAATTTGAGTAAAATGGATCAATACTTAAAAATTTTACTGAAGTAAATCAAGTTAATTCGACAATCGTGGGAGAAGTCAAGTATATTTTAACATGAAAATGAAGCCAAATTTTCGAGGAGACAATGTTGCAAACATATGAAATTAAGGTCCAATATTTGTAGAGATAAAAGAAGAATAACTATGTTCTTAATTACTATGAAAAAGTGCAACATATGTTATATGAGTTATACAAAGTAAAATTATTGTGTAATTTGACCAACATGAGCATATCTCAATTGACATTAATTTGTACTATCAACCACAAGGTTAAAGGTTCGATCTCTCTACTCATGTTTTGTTGTGTACTTCTAAAAAGTGTCATACAACCATTTTTTCCCAATCCAATTAAGAAGAGAATATGATATTTATGTAGTTGCCGATATCAAAATTTCAATTTCATGTATATATTGAAAGATTTATATATAAAGAATTGATAAAAATTAATAATCAAGTTGTTTTTACTTTTAAACTAAATTATAGATCTTGATATTGAGATTAATTGATGATATATCTTTTTTGTAGATACTTATAAAAGATATTAAAAATATCAATTAATCCTTAATACCAATATTGAATTTATATTTTAATCGCAATAATCGTTAAAGTTGTGCATCAAAAGTAAAAAGGATTAAAACTAAATAAGCAAATTACAGAAACTAAATGGAAAAGGTACTATTTTTTTCAATTGCAAAATGGTAAACTTTTAGTAGAGGACAAAGCAGGTAATTAAGAATAGAGCATTTATGTGATAACTAAACTGACTTTTTGGGATTTAAAAATTTTGTATCTTTTTTATATTTGTGTTAGACAAGTGAGATTGAGTGGTCAAATCATACCCAAAAAAAAAAAAAAAAAAATTGAATTTTTTCAACCAAAGTGAAAAACCATTTAATTACAAATTTAATACTCAAACTTTAAAGTTGGTATCAGTTTAGTTTTTAAATTTTTTTTTTTTTTTTTTTTTTTTTTTTTTTTTTTTTTTTTTATGAAAGTTGACATATCTATTAAACAAAAAGTTAAATGTTTTGTTCAACATTAAATTTAAATTTATAACTAATTGATGAATTAATTGTTAAAAATTTTAAATTTGACGAAATCTATTAGATTCAAAATTGAAAGTTTATACACTTAATAATATGAGATGTGTAACTCATGTTTATCCATCTTTCCAATATGATATATTTAAACAATAATTACATATATATGATTTCAATTGTTTTTTATGTGCTATACTTTCATCGCGTAAAAAATAAGACTTGTCACTATTAAATAATATGAAATTTTATCTCAAAACTAATTGAGAAATGTAATTTATGTACGGTAAAGTCTCTTGATTTTTTCAATTTGAGATCTTCAACAGTCACATTAACAATCATGCCTATGCATGCCTCTTTTTTCTTTTTCTTTTTTTTTATTTTTTTATTTTTTTTTATTTTATGCAAAGTTCACAAAGTAAGTAAAATATTTGAAAATTTAAACACCAAAATAGAATTGTCATACAGAAAAGGAAGATATATCATAAAACAAAACATGATTTCTTATATAAATAATTTAATTTGTTACATGTGTGCTGACTGAAATATGCTAATAATACACTATTTAGTGGGCCCCTTAATGTTAAGGTAGTTATGTTAATTATTTGATAAACTTAAATCAATATACCATCATCAACAGTATATTAGTCATGTGTTTCATCAATATAAACAAGTGCATGACTATCAAATTTATCAATAGTCAATCAGTCAAGTGTATCAAAAGTATAAACGAGTGCATCATCATCAAGTTTATCAACAATATATTAGTTTATATCAATAATATAAAAAAGTGCATCATTATCAAGTTTATCAGCAATATATCAGTCAAGTGTATCATTATCAAATATATCAATAGAGTGTATCAAGTTTATTAGCATTATAAATGAGTGCATTATTGACAACTTTATCGGTAGTATATCAGTCAAATGTATCATTATCAAGTATATCAAATATATCAGTCAAGTGTATCAAGTATACATCAGTAATGAGGACATTTGCAATATTTTACATCTTTTATTTGTGGGATGGGATTCATTTTTGTCATTTTTGCAAACGACAAACATGTGGACTATGAGCCTAATTAATATACTTTATTTTGCCATTTTTGTAAGTGTCCCTAATTATTTTTTTAAAACAATTTCTTTTTTATTTTTAAAATACAGAGAAACCAGAAAATATATTATTAGTTGTCAACTAATTTATATATGATCATATTCAATGAAAAATAAAATTAAAAGTAAAAAGTTTAAGGGTTTGGTTTCAAAAAATAGCAAAATGAGCCAAAATATTTACAAACATAGAAAATTTTCATTGTCTATCCACCATAGACCACGATAGATAAAAATTTAATATATTTATAAATAGTTTAATATTTTTTCCATTTATAATAATTTCAAAAAATTTAATGAAACTTCTACTCCAGAGTTGTGTCTATTTGTTTTGTTTTTTTTTTCCCCTAATTCTTCTTTATTTCAACGATACCTGAATTTCAGATTTGAACATTTGACCTTTTAGTCGAAAACATATAATTTAATTGATTGAGTTATGCTCAGGTTGATCTATCTCGTGCTTAAACTTGTGATTGTATTATTAGTCTTTAATTATAACATAATATATCTATTATTGTCGCTAAATCCCAATCTATGAACATATTGTGACAGCAACAATTTTTGTAGAAACGTCAGTACCCTACGATGAACAATCTTAGCAGAGAAAAGACATTTTTGTTGTTAAAGTTTCAATGGCATGTGGTTTCATGTTAGGTTTGCGAAGATATATGTCCTTCATTGTTGTAATTTTGTCATTATATCGGTATTTCCTTGTAGTGTATCACCAGATTAATATTAGCATCATATGATCCAAATAGATGATACAGAAAATGAAGAACTAGACAAAATAATGTCACATTTGCAACTTTTCTCTTTTCCCATTTGTCTACCACCCATGCCAAACCAAACAAAGTATTATCTATTACACATGTCATCTCATCATTTACCTATACTAGTAATAAAACTAGGGACTATATATTAAAGTTTAAATATGCTACTATTGAAGGTTGTTTTAAAAGTTATTACCATATATATATATATAATATAATGTGGTTTAACCTATAAATTTGAACTGTGTTCAATAAGTCATTCAACTTTTAAAAGTTACAAGCAAATCTCTAAACTTTCAATTATATGGACATTTAATACATTTTTCGATTTTAAAAAATGTCTCATGAGTGAAGAGTTTACTATTAGACAAAACCTTCACTTACAATACGTTTTGAATTTTGAATTTTAAAGTTTAAAGACTTTTAATGATAAACCCTCATACACAAAACTTATAATTTAACATATACTTGAACACAAAACAACTGATGAGTGAGATTTGGTTAGTTACAAGAGTTTAAAATATCGATGTCCAACGATAATGTCAAAATATATGTCAATTTTACTAGAATATAGATGGAAATATCGATAATATGTCGATGTTGATAGATATTTCTTACAAAAATGCGAATACAAAAAACATATTTAAATTACGCTTTATCATTTATACTATATTCACGTTAGTGACATTTTGTTGCTTATTTTTTCATGTCACATAGTTTTTTTACAATACAATAAAAATGTTGGTTCATCAATCATGTTGAATCTCATAAAAATATAGAAATATCGATAAAAGTATTGACATATAGATTAAAAATTAATTTTACCGCGTTAGTGTGACCAAAATTAAGAAAATCATAGTGTGATGATTATGCCATTATTGTTCACGGGGAAAAAGAAAAGTAAGAGAGGGTATGTCTGCAAAAGGACAGAGGTTATAGGCCAAGGGGTATAAAGGAGAAGAAAGAGATTATTAGGGTTCGGAAATTGAGGGAAAATACTTCATAGCATTGGAAGAACCCACAACACAACACCATCACTTAACTTTTGAAAACTACAACTGAGTTTGTCATCTCCATGCATATGTCCCTTTCTCTCTCCTCTATGCATCGGGAATGTCAAAATCATACATACATATATACATACATACACATATACGTGTTTATGTGTTTTCACATAGCATCAGAGCAAGTGATATTGTAAAACGAGTGAAAATAAGAAAAATAGTTTTTCTCTTTGGAATTGTTTGTTTACCGATCTTTTGAATTGTTCTTTTATCCTCTTTTATTTTTCCCTTATTTATGTCGATAATGAAAGAGAGAAGAAAAAGGGAACACAGATCTGAGATGAAGGTTATTTAGTTAAGTTGTCAATCCAATCAAACCAGTCAATCAAAATCTCAACCAATTGGAATCACAAAAGCAAAAGAGAGGGAATTGTAAAAAAACAAAAAAAAAAAGAAAAAAAAAAAGGGCACAAATTGTTAAATATGTCATCTTCTTCGATTCCTAACACTTTCTCTCAAGTTCCTCCTCCTCTTCTTCCTCCTCCTTCTTCCGAGCAGCTTTGCTATGTCCATTGTAACATTTGCGACACCGTTTTAGCGGTAAATATATTACAACTTTTTGGATATTCCTTAGGGTTTGTTGTTGTTTTTGTTTTAATTGTTAATTTGTGTTTTATTAGGTGAGTGTTCCTTGTAGTAGTTTGTTCAAAAGGGTCACCGTTCGTTGTGGCTATTGCGCCAATCTTCTGCCGGTGAACATGTGTGGTGGCATGCTTCTCCCTTCTTCAAATCAGTTTCATGGCTTTGCTCACTCAACCCCTAACTTTCTCTCTCCCAATACTCACAATTTCTTGGTAATTACTAACACTATGCTCTCTAATTTGATAATTTTAAACTTTGTCTTTTAATCATATCCCTACAACTCCATTTTTGTTTAAACATAACATGAAAACAAAAAACAATATCGTATCCAACTAAGCAAAAGGTTGATATTTATATATATTGCAAACCCTAAAAGGATTAGTATTGTAGAACTCAAATTTAATGTTTTGATTTTGTTGTTTTCAGGAAGAGATCTCAAATTCAAATCCAAATCCAAATCCAAATTTTCTGATGAACCAAGCAGAAGGAATTGATTTAACCATGGCCACTCGTGTAGCTAATGATCTTCCAAGGCAGCCTCCAAGCATAAATAGACGTGAGATAATTTAATTCATTCTTCAATATATCTTTTTTTTAAAAAAAAAAAAAAAAAAAAAAAAAAACTTTTGTTATATATAGTTTTTGTTCTGTTTTTGTGTGTTTCTTTGTGTTTTTTTCATATAAAATTGGTGTCAATGGTATCTTTTTTTTTTTTATTTTTTTTTCC
Organism: Citrullus mucosospermus; assembly: GCA_030954485.1. Lineage (NCBI taxonomy): Eukaryota > Viridiplantae > Streptophyta > Magnoliopsida > Cucurbitales > Cucurbitaceae > Citrullus > Citrullus mucosospermus. Next base: position 3,555,818 of record CM062064.1, on the reverse strand, counting down.
CTTCACATATTTTATAAATTAGAGGAACTTCTAATGATGAACAAACTCTTTAAAGTATCTCTCTTTTTCCTTTTATGTTATAGAGAAAATTAATGAAGAAAGAAAAGGGGAAAAAATGCCTTTGGATAAAGCTACTTTGGGTAGGAGAGTTCATTTTCAAACCTATAACTTTTTCAGTAAAATGAATAATATGAAGGTCTTTTTTTTTTTTTTAATATAGCTCAAGGGTAGTTCTCATTGGATAATGAGATGTATTGGTATTTTGTTGATTGAATTATTTATGAACACAGAAGAGATTAAATACTTGGAAAGAAATTACTTAAATTACTCTAACAGGGTATAACTATAAAGCTTAAAGGAGAAAATGAATTATAGGATTGAAATCTAAGACCTTTTAGAAAAAGAAAAAAAAAAAAAAACAATTAGTGAATCATGTTAACTTGATACTAGAGATGGAAGGAGAAAATGAATGAATAATAGATAAATTTAAGCTTTTGTATTTTGGTGAATATACCTAACCTTTCACAAATATTTCCAAACTATCATTGAGACCTTTAACAATCAAGTGTAGCAAAATGACTTGAAAACGTATGGAATGTTCAGATTCTAGTTTTCGTTCTAGGTCACTTTGACATTGTTCAAAACTTCCAATGTTCCTCCAGGTACATTCTAAGAGATTTATACTCCAAGTGTATCATCTCTAAAATGTTTATGAAAGAACAAGGACGATATTGCAACCTAAGTTCAAGAGTATATATTTTTATTTTACTAAATAAGCTGTTGGTTTTTTTTTTTTTTTTTTTTTTATTAGTGTAAAACATAAAAACAAAAATGTAGTGCTGAAATTTTATTGTCATATTGTTTGGTAGATATATATTAGATTCCAAGCTTTTGATTAACTATTCTCTTGGTTCTATGTGGTTTAATCTGCAGCCCTAGTTGCTTTTTCTCCTGTTTAGGCTGGCAGCTATGAAACTTTACAAAGTACAAAACTAAAAACAAAAAACTGAATCAATTTTTTGTAGACTGAAAATGCAATGCATGGGGCTGATTAGCAAAAGAATTTCTAGGGTTTACTTCCAAAAACTTATATGAAAATCAAGGCTAATTATTAAGGTTTTTTTTTTTTTTTTTTTTGGGTAATTATTTGGTTTTTTTTACTTTTACTTTTTGATAATTGCATCTCTAAATTTCTTGTTTTGTATTTACTTTAACCAATGTTTTAAAGAAAACAAAGTTTAAAAAAAAAAAATTATTTTTTATTTTTGGAATTTGACTAAAAATTCAACTTTTTTACTTAAGAAAGATGCAAATTATTGTAAGAAATTGAGAGAAAATAAGCTTAATTTTTTAAAAATCAAAAGCCAAAAATGCCTTCGTTTGATAACCATTTGGTTTTTGTTTTCTATTTTTTAAACTTAAGCTTATAAACGCCACTTCTACTATTGATTTCTATGTTTTTGTTGTCTACATTTTAGGAGGATTTTCAAAATCAAAACAAAAATTTGAAAACTAAAAAAAGTAATTTTTAAATTTTTTTTTTTTTTTTTTTGAAAATTAGCTAAGAATTCACATGTTTACATAGGATCAAATATGAAAACATAAAAGAAACAAACACAATTTTTAAAAAGAAAAACAAAAAATCAAATAGTTACGGAACGGAACCTAAATAATTCCTAGACGGAATCTTACTTATTAGTGAATAATGTTTTAATTATTATGACAACACAGCTCCAGAAAAGAGACAAAGGGTGCCCTCTGCTTACAACCGATTCATCAAGTGAGTACTCATTTTTCTTCTCATTTATGATAATTAAAAATAAATAATAATTAAAGGAGGAAAGCATGTATATTATAAAATTTGCTAGTTCTCTCTAGTTTAAGATCTTCAATATGGGTTTTAAGATAGTTTAAATGTAGGTTTAAATTTTATAGGCTCTGATAACATATATTATATAAAGATAAAATTCGAAATGGTTTGAAAAGATTATGTCTCTAATCATGTAGGGAGGAGATCCAACGGATTAAGGCTGCCAATCCAGACATATCTCATAGAGAAGCCTTCAGTGCTGCTGCTAAGAATGTAAGTAGATATATTATTTAGAGTTGTGTTAATTTTTTATTTCTATATTTTAAAATATTAGACTACAATAGTTTCGTTTTCGTTTTCGTTTGATAACCAATTCGAGTTTTGTTTTCTTTATTAAGGAAAAAAGGAAAAAAAAAAAAAAAAACTTAGATATATTTTACAAACTAAGAAATTCATAATCCTCTTAAAAATATATATATTTTGGTAAGTATAGCACTAAATTGTCCGTCTTTGAGAACTTAGATCCCATTTAATAACCATTATGTTCTTCATTTTTTGTATTTAGAAATAAAGTTTAAATACTACTTTGTTCCCTATATTTTTGGTTTGGTTCATTTACTTTCAACTTTTGTTCATTTTTGTCATTGAACTTTAAAAAAGTAATCATTTTGTCCAATGAAGTATAAATGAAAATGAAGGGACCAGAATAGTCAATTTTTTAAAGTAAAAGGACCAAAATGAACATTTTGAAATTACAAACACCAATGAAAGTATCGGGACTAAAATGAACGTTTTAAAAGTATAGGGACCAAAATGGGACCAAAATGGGCGAAAACCAAAAATATAGGGACCAGAATAGTATTTAAACCTAATTTCTAAATACAAAAAAATGAAAAATGAAGATCATAATAGTTATCAAACAATTTAGTGCTATACTTAATATATATATATAGATGATTATAAATTTCTAATTTTATCTTTAATCCAATAAGTTTAATTTGCAACATCAAATATATGCAGGTGTTCCACATAATACATACATATATATATATATATATATATATATATATATATATTTATTGTGTAAGAAATTATTTAAAAACAAAAGGTTTCAAATAAAAAAAAATCTTACAAACTTAAATAGTCTAAATTATATTATATTATCTAGCATTTTTGTCTATCTTAGTTTATGTAACGAGTAAAATATAGCTGGATAACTTGGATTAATTTGATAGCAAAACTAAAAGGAAAACAATATACTTGTAAAAAAATTTGAAGTTACATTTAATTTCAAAATATTTGGTAAAGATGGATGATTAATCACAAATTCTCTCTTTTAAGCACTCTGGTGATTATGATTAGGGTTTTGATTATTATTATTATTATTATTTCCTGACATTATTGTTTTGTTATATATATACATTTTTATGCATATGGTGAAAAAGTGGGCCCACTTCCCTCACATTCATTTTGGTTCTTCTTCCTGAGGTATCAAACTGGCAAAAAGACAAACATGCTTGAGAAAGGTCAAACACAAACACTTTCTTTTTAATTCTTCCTATGCTTTGATGTTGGGTTTTTGTTTATGTTTAATATTCAACCATTAATTTGATGCTTTTCGATATGGAAAATAATTTGGTGCATTTCAAGTAATATCTATCTTTTTTTACATTTCATTTCTAATCATATAATTTGTTAGGTGATAAATTTTTTTACTTTTTTTGTCATATATTTTATTATTATTTTTACGAATTTGATGGAGGTGGAATGCACAGAGAGATGCACTTAAGTGTTGATCGTTTGATAATATGTGTGTCTTTTCTTTTGGGGTTTTTTTTAATAAGAAAATTATATTGGTTTTCTTATTATTTGAATTTTTAGTCAAGTTTAAAAAATAAATAAATCAAATATTTAAAACCATCATATTTGAGTTTTTTTTTTTTTTTTTTTTTTTTTTTTTTTTTTTTTTTTGAAGACTATGCTTGTTTTTTCACCATTTCTTTATCATTGTTTGCATCTTTTTTCTTAAGGAATGAATTCTTAGCCAAATTTCAAAAATAAAAACTATTTTTTTTTTTAAAGTTTTGAAAACTCATTAAGTTTAGACAATAGGTGTAAGCAGTGTTTATGCCTAGTTTAGTTTTTAAAAATGTTAAAAAAAAAAGTAGATAACAAAGCAATAAAAGTATGTAAAATAGTGTTTATAGGCTTAAACTTCCAAAAATAGAGAACCAGAACAATAAAATAGTAATTAAACCAGTATTTAGGATTGGATTGGTAATGTTTTTTCATTTATCTATATAAATCTCCACTTATGAAAGACATTGACGAAGTTCTAATATACTTTGGATTGTGTTACGAATGTATGAACAATATATTAGAGACTAAATGCACATCTTAACCTAAGTTTTTGGTATTTTTTTAGTGTCACTTCTTTACTAGTTGATGATTATTATTCACTCCTAGAATCTATACTAATATTTAAATTATCATTAGATACACAAAAAGTGCATTTATATATTTATTCCAAACATATTAGTTGACTTTGTTTCCGAAAGCACTCATAAAAAATATAGATAACAAAACAAAGAAATTATTAGGTGATTTATAAATTTAATTTTAAAAAACCAAAGATGAAATATTTCTCACTCTAAATTTGACATATTGTCTTTGGGTTTGTGTAGGAAAAGGAGAAGACGTTATGTTGAAAAATGGTCAATTTTTGAGTTCAACTAACATGGAAGCTTCCCTTTTATATATTAATTAAGAAGGTTGAAATCTTGTTTTTAGGGCAAAAAGAAGAGAGAAATTTTGAGGTCCAAATGGGTTCCTTTGAAGATTCTCTCTTTTGATTTAAAGTGTTAATGCCCTTTGTATTATCATTAATTATTGTGTGTTGAAGCCTACTCTATCAATTAATTTGAGAAAGAACATTTGTTACTCTATCAACCCATTGCTTCTCTCTCTCTCTCTCTCTCTCCCTCCCTCTCTTTCTTTCTTTCCTTTTTAATATATATATTTTTGTGGTAATTATCATAACACTTAAACTCATTTCTGTCACGTATGTGTTTGGAATACATTTTCAAATGTTTAGTTTAAAAAGTAAGTATTTTGGAAGAAATTGGAGTGTTTGGCAACCACTCAAAATAAAATTTTCAAGTGTATTTTAATCATTTTTTTTAAAAAAAAAATTAATAAAAATGAGTTTTTAAAAAATATTTTTTTCTTAAATCAATCCAAACAGACCCTAAGTCATCCATTGTTTGTAGCTTTATTATTTTTTAAAAAGAAAGACATACAAAGCCCATAGATGAATAAAATAAATAAGGGAAATTATTTTAAATGACAAAACTACTAAAAATATTTACAAATAATAGTAAAATACCACTACAATAGATTACTATATATGTTTTACAGATAGACGGTAGAATTTTGCTTTATTTATAAATATTTTCGTTCATTTTTCTATCGTGGTCTATCGCAATAACCGTTTCTTCCAAAACAATAGCAAATTGGTTGCTGCTTTGCGGGAGATTGTCTCCTTGCCTACCCTTTGGAGTAGGAAATCATCACTTTTTTGTAATTATGAAGCATCTATTATTGCTTTGAATTGAAAAGCCTTTATTTAGCCTGTCCCTCTTTTGTACTCGAGCTTCTCTCATGCTCGCTTTGTATAGACTCGTTTCTTTTGAATGAATGCATCAACTAGTTTCCAAGATATAATGAGGGTGTTAAGGATGTATCAACGATTCTACTCCCAACTACTAATATCTTATTCAAAACATTTATTTTTAAGATAATCCAAACGAGACCCTAAATCCCTAAATTTTCATAACACTTTGAAAAGATATTCCAAACACATTCTTAATATTATAAGTTTCCCATGAAATTTTTCCAAACGAAACACAAAAGTAAAAATTGATACAATTATTAAAAATTCAAGAATTAGATTGTTACGATTATTAATTTAGGGTTTAAATTGATAACACCTCTAAAGTTTAGGAGTATAAATTAATAAAGGACAAGTAGGGAAAAATTTAAACATGAGTGTATGCCAGTTTAAATTATGCTCAAATTTTTTATATTCCCTCAGGTTGTCTTAGCTCAAAACTCTACAAGAAAGATATGAGAAAGCGAGGAGAGAAGATTGGAGATTGCAAATACAGTGGGATGCACCAATTTGTGAGAGAAGAATTTATAGGATTTTTTAGGTTAATTAATTTTAAAAGTTAAAAACGCCTACAATAAAAATAATTAACCGTCTTCCATCAAAGATGTCAAAGTCACCCCTATTTAACTTCCCAACTAGATTTGGTGACATTTTGTGTAGTTGTTTTCAAGGGTTTGCAAGGCTTCTTAACTCTTTTAACTTTATCCATGTGGGTTAAGGTTACTTCTATAAAACTCACTCACACAGCTTCTTAATTTTGAATGCGGAAGCCATAAGCCATAAGCCATAAGCCATGGAACCATGCCCACCTTCCAAACACTGCATTATAATCATCTCCTTAGGATATAAAACAGGGTTATTAGTTGGTGTATTTAATCGGAAAATCAAAGACCTAACTAACTCTCATTTCTTAACAAAGGGTAGTTAGGTTAAGATTACACCAAAGACAAATTTTGAGCATGTATGAAATCAAACTGCAGTCTCATTCACAAGTGATTCCAATCCATCTGTCTGCTACTAAACTCCAAAAACGTTTTACATGTTGAGAGAGAGAGAGAGAGAGAGAGAGAGAGAGAGAGAGTTGAAATAAATAAAAATAAATAGAAACATTTGGAACATTTCTGTGCTGCTAAACAGTAAAAAAGACCTTAACCCCACCCCCACAAAATAGCAGAAGTGATTGAAACCAAACCCCACTAGACAAACCCCCATAGGAAAAAAAAAATGGTCAATGATGACGCGACTTGACTTTCCCTATTCTAAATTCCACACACACAAACTGGTTGAATTCTGTGTTACCTAATCAATTATTTTTTCCCGGCCTCACCACCCACCTTCTTCCGGCTTCTTACCAATCCTCTCAGGAATTCCATTACCTGCATATAATTTCATCATTCATTCATTCATTATATATTCTACTTCACTATTTAACTTCTCCTAATCTTTACAACCCTCAAATTTCCAAATCTATCCTATCAAGCTTCATATTTTAGGTGAGTTAGGACATACATAATACTTCCCCAACTTTCCTCCAATCTTTGAATTTAAAATTTGTTCCAAAAACTATCCTCCAACATTGAAATCCATTCTAAAAGAATGAGAATTCATGTATGAAAATTAAAAAAGAGATGAAATATTAAAATCACTTGCATCAACCACGTAATTTGTAATTTGTAATTTATGTGAATGGTATCATAAATCATGCCAAGGCATCAATTTCTATCTTATTTTACTGAAAAAGAAAAAACTTCTTTGAATAACTTTTTAAAAAGTTAAATTACAAATTTGGCCTTCATGATTTGATAAAATTCTCCTATTTATAAAAGTTTTATCAAATATAGGTACGAAATTCTAATTACAAGCAGAATAATTAAATTCTAACCTCTACCAAACTATAGGGATCAATTTGCAATTTAAACTTTTTAAAATGAGACTTTCGGAAAATACTTCAAAAGACAATAAAAACGAGACTTTTCAAAATTTACAAGCATAATTGAAACCTGCATCAAACTTGAGTTTGGACATGCTTTGTATGATTTTTAACATATTACGTATTGAAAAAGAGGTTACAGAGAAATAAAAGGCACACTCACCTCTGAAGGATCCCTAAGAGAGTAGAATGCGTTGGTCTCTTTTGGCACAGGAGACACCAAGATGCCGTAGCCTTGGTTTCTCTTCCGCAGCACCTGCAAGAAACAGAGTTAAAATAAAAATTATAAAAAAATAATAATAATAATAAAAAATAAAAAAAAAATGAAGACTCGAACCACCATATGATTCAGTATCATTATTGGGGGATCCAGAAACAAGAGGGGTTTGTTACCTTAAAAGCATCTTCATCAGTTCTGTCATCACCAATAAAGATAGGGAGCACGTCTTCACTTGAGTTCAATCCTGCAATATTATCGATTTGGGATGAGAATGAATATGCAAGCTAACTTATAGCATTCATCTGAAAAGCTAGCACAGGAAACAAACAATTACCAAGAGATTCAAGCAGAAATTCAACTGCTTTTCCCTTGTTCCAATCGATCACTGGACGGATCTCTAAAACCTATTACAGAATCGAAGCAGTAGTAAGAACACGGAGAAAAACGAACTTGAAATAATGAAACTTTGCACGTGACAATGTTGTACAACATACCTTCCGCCCATGTGTTAATCGTAAACGTGGGTGGTCTTTTAGTACATCATGAACACATTGCGCTATTATAGGCCAATTCTGAAGAAGAGGAAAAAGAGAACAACGTTTAAGAACCCAGATTGTAAAGCCTAAGCTTTGAAGTGGATACAATATCAGAAAGCCTAAAATTTTACCTTCTCATCTACATTGCGGTAATGTACAGCGGCACAAAACTTGTGATTTTCAACTTTTGCACCTTTAATATCTTTTGTCTTCTCGACGAGGGTTCCAAAAACCTACAACAAATAATTAAATTTCTTGTGCATTATTAGTTTGAAACATTATACTAAGGACTTGAAGATGTAAATAAGAAGAAAGAACTAGTGTGCACCTCGTCTATCATGGGTAAGAATTCCCTTGCGGGCTGGAACAGATTAACATCCTTACCCTGTTTTGTTAAAAAATAGTTCATGGGAGTTGAAATTAACGAAATCACAAATTATAAACGTGTGATAAACATGCTTAAGGATAAAAAAGAAAAGAAGCTAAGATACAATATTAGAATACAATGTTCTTATTTTATTCCATCGCTCACCTGTTGGTCAGTAGATCCAATACAGTTGGGATGGGAATTCAGCACTGTTTGACTCATAGGGCCGATGATATCCATCCCATGACTACCAGCATAATAGAGTTCCGTTAGTCCTACCAAGTCAGAAACCTGAAAAAAGGGGTAGTTTTAGTTTCTAAAGAAACTGAGTTATTGACAAAAGCCATAAAACAGAGAATTTCGGACGGATTATCCACTTACCTTTTCTCGCTTTCTTCCACTAATGATTGCCGTTGGAAAATATTTGGCAACATTTCTTACAGCAGAACGCATCTGAAAAAAGAAATTATTTTGGTAAGAAAATAGAAAAGGAAAAAGACAGGTATGGTTGGACATTGCCGTTAGAATGCTAGACGTACAGCATTAGACATAACAGCACAATCTGGATCATCTACTATTGGAGAAAGGGTCCCATCATAGTCCAAAAAAACAGCTATTTTCTTATTTTTTGCGTAACTGGTAATTTGCTCTAGAGAGTTGAGTGCTGAAGGATACTTCAGCTGCAGAACCAGAAACAAAAAATGAGTAAATTGAACTGGAAAAATTAGGGGAGGTAGCTAAGATTCACAAGCATCAAATATTACCATCCAGGAGCTGTAAGCAACATCAGTATCATCGTCTGAAGGAAACTCAACATCAAAATCCTTAATTAGCTTCTTCCGAGGAGGAGAAGAGGATTTCATTGCATCCAACCAACCATTGGACCAGACATCATCAAATTTTCCCGACTTTTTCCTTGGAATTGTGATATATTTACTTGGGGGAAAGGAACCACCTGGTTGAGAGTAAGGCAAAATCGCAGGATGGATTCCTAACCTTGATTTATTCATTGGTGCAGGTTCAGTGAGAACAGGAGATGAGTGGTTCGATGTCAAGTCCATGTACTTAATACGAGAAAAAAAAAAATATTTTTGTAATACAGTGGTGTAATGGGAAAGAAGCTCGATCAAATACAAATTTATGCCCCCCTTGACAAAAAAAATTTACCCAACCCTTTTATCAATGAAAAACCAACGCTTCAATGTTTTCTTGTCACTACTACTGTTTGGTGAGCAGTCCATCAAGCGCAGTCTTCCTGAAAACTGTTGGTGAAATATATATTAAAAAATGAAATTATTATATGGGGAAAAAAAAATAGTAGTTACAAACAGGGAAACACAAATTATGGAACAGTGGGTACCTTTTCATTGCCAAAGCAGCACAGCATTTATAAAATGTTGCCTAACATTATTTGTTATCAGATCTTTGAGAAAGGGAAAAATATGTTTCAAATACAAATGATTATCCTCTGTTCTGCAAAGAAAGAGAAGGTGCATACAGGTGAGTAACTATAACAAATGACATCAGCTAATGAACCATAGCCTAGAAGTGGGAGAAAGGAAGCTAAAAACAAAAACATGAAAATTAGAAGCTAACAGTACACAGAATATTTATCATGTACCTCAGCGGTATGTTAACAAATAATTTAAAGGAATAAATATTTTAACCATAAACCGGATAAGGTGTATCTAATTCATGGAATAAAATTTTCCAAATGAACCAAACATGGTCAAACTCTAATGATCCATATCCCGAAGATGGACATAATAATAATCTATTGGCCATGTAACGAGTTCAGGTCTTGAAATGTTAACATCTTTTTTTGTGCAGCAGTGCAACAGTTCTCACATGCACTTTCTGATTCCAGATATAATATAGTTCTCATCCTGTGAATATAACTTGTACTGGCAAGATACGGGGGAGGCTAAGAGAGACCTGACATTGCCAATCCAACCATTTGATGAAAGATTTTCCTGACAGTGCCAGAGGAGAAACTAAAGGCAATAGAGTAATGGCATCAAATTGAATTATATTTAAATTACGAGTTCTGAGGGGATGTTAAGAGAGATCAATCGATACTTGCACTCTGAAAATGGTTATTATGTTGTGCACATGATAATGAATGTATAAGGCTTCAGGTTAAAAAGCCTTCAGCCTTTTCAGATGCCAAATTTAGAATAGACATAAATGGCTTCCACATACCGCTTCAAAACACGACACCTTTGTCTATATGTACATCAAGTAGCTATTTTTTTATGACTACTTGCAAAATAAAATTAACGATTAATCTATATAAACAAAACTTACAATGTCAAAATACTAAAAAACACTGAATTTTAAATATCTGTCTTTTAAAACATGGCATTTTGTCTACCAGCTTCAAAGTCGCTGTTGGAGAACAATAAAAGAAATATTGCAAAAAAGGAAGGCTGAAAGATCAAAAAAATTAGGAATGATTATTAAATTTTTTATAAAAGTATTTAGAGTGCAAGTGAACATCTCCAATAAATATATTTAAGCATTCAATAGCCATCCCCGTTTTGGAATTATGTCCAGCCACATTTAACTGTGGATAAGAATGCCTAGGTCTTATCTACATATCTTTTATGCAACGAATCTTGGATTTTCCATTACAATATTACTACTAGATTAGAAAACTCTTCTGGGACGACAAAGAAAATATTGCAGGCATTTCTGTGGGGATCATGCGTAATCTAAGCATCTGGAGTAGTTTATCTCCAATAATCAAACTCATGGATTAATCTTGCTCAACGTCACCAGCTAAGATGCAAAAGAAGTCGTGACAAAAATATATTGCATTATGAGAAAATATTATAATGTTGTTGATAACCAATTAAAGAGTAGTACAAAAGGGGATATATTCACGCCACTTTGTCTACAAGCGTTGTATGGTAATAAAAAAACATTTAAAAGCATGGAAAACTCTGTTTGTGTGAGAGTGTGTGTAAGAGAGAAGGACGATGATTACAAAAAAACAAAAAAGGCTTTCTTTTTTGTACTTCAATAATTGGATTTTAAATACTCTTCCAGCCCAGCGCCCCCCCCCCCCCCCCCCCAAATTAAAAATAAAAAAATAAAAATAAAGAACCTATACTCCATATCACCCACCATGTTTTGATCAATATGATGTATTGATCGTATTCCAATTTTGAAGAACTAAGAGAAACGGTAGTGTTCATAGCTAGTTACTGAAGGTTAAAAGAAGCCATAGACATGAATAATACACTCCCACATACTTCAATCAAAAGAGTTGTTAATGATTTTCTTTCCATAATTACATCTTAAGTTTACAAAAAAAAAAAAAAAAAAACAAACAAACAAAAAATGTCTGGACACCTAGGCCCGGCCTACGGACCACAAAGTCATGTCTTAAGACAGTTGTATCAAAAAGCCGAGTCCTGTAACTGGTAGGGCCAACCGCTTAAAGACGAGTCCCACACAGGCTAGTAATTACCAAATCCATTTCAGTAGAGCTCTGTGCTCCCAGATATATCGACATTACTAGAAAAAATTACCTTTTGATTAGTGAGAGGAATTGCGTTGGCAATTTAAATATCAATTTTTTAGAAAAAGATAACAAAACCCAAGCGTGTTCTTTTCTCTATATTCATTTATTCTTTCAGTACTTATATTCTGTGAGGAAGGATTGCTCCCCAATTTGTCCCTGTCCTTGTGTTCTGTAAGAATTAGGCTTCTTATCTATTATTTGAAAGAGAAACAAAAACAAAAACGTAATTCAAAATTAAAAGTACTGTTAATAAGGGGAAATTATTATAATAAATTGTTCAGTTAAGAAAAACAACATGAACCCAGAGGAAAAAGTATATTAATGTTAAAGAAACCCAAGTTATGGAGGCCCTTAAGGAAAGAGATGTGGCGGAAAGAAAGAAAGAAAGAAAGAAAGTTAATATTGTTAATTGACCAACTGCACGCCAGATTCCTAATGGGAAAAGTCAAGACAAGAGGGGGCTTCTTCTCTCTCTGATTTAGTTACATCAACAAAAACACGTGAATTTTTCAACAACGACGGTGTTCACAGTTCCCAGCAACCGACAAAATAGAAATTTGAGGTGAATTATCATATCACAGTCGTTTAAATGCAAAAGGGTGAAATGGTGGGGAGATAAAAAGGAGCTGTCATATCAGTCGGTTCAGGAAGCGAACTTTTCAGCAAGGATCGTATGTGCTAATTTTAGGAAGTAAGAAAAGCGATTAGATTCACTTTTAGGTGTCTTATATTACAAATTATCAACCAGAAACACCAATACATGGCCATAAACTACAGAAAAAAAAAATTCTCAGAAATGAACAGAAATTGCTAAAATATGATATGAAAATACAAAATATCATCGAAAATCGAAAATGTCGAGGAAAAAGAAATGATTCTCGAAGAAACCAAAATTTTAAAAAATAAAAAAAAAAAAAAATCTCGAAAAGGTTCCTTACGACACAATCTCTGACAACATTGATTAATAATAGCAAAATATAAAATGAAGAGGAAATCGAAATGCGAGGGATAGAAAATCAATTGGAAGACGAGACGGCGTACCTGAGTTGAAGTAATTAGAAACGTAACCTTCACTTTCTCGTTTCTTCTTCCTATGAAACAAGAAAACGGCGCTCAACGGAAAGGATTCAGGATCAAATCAAAAACCTGAGAAGAAAAAGAAGGAAGAACATGGGAGAAAATCGGATCAAAAGAGGGAAAATGTGAGAATATAGAGGGAAATGAAATGAAAAGAGAGAGAGAAAGAGAAGAAGAAACCTTGGGTTGAGCGCGATGTTAGAGATGATGAAATCTAGAGCCAAACAGAAATATGAGAGAAAATTCTTGAGAGAGAGAGAGAGAAATAAAGAAAAAGAAAATCAATGGTAAATTCGGTTAATCGGAAAAGAAGGGGAAAAAATAAAAGGATTTGAAATGGAGAAATTTTGGAGTATTTATAGCGTTCTGATTCCGTGTTCAACAAGGTAACTCTCTTTCCTTTTCCTTTTCTTTTCTTTTTTTTTTTTTTTCTTTGTTTTCTTATTTTCAATTTTTCTTTCTTGGTTTGGTTGTTGAGTCGGGAAACAAACACTCCCTTCCAGGGTTTTATCCCGCACATAGAAAATTTTGCAAAAACTACTTTTCAATTTTACATTGCTTTTTCTATTTTTCCATTTTTGGTTTTGTTTTCTTTATTATAAACGGTCGTTAAATTTAAAAATTTGTATTTTCATAGTTATCCAACTAACCATATGCATTTGGTCTCTAACTTAAGTAAATAAGATGATAGACTATTCAAATGTAGTTATTTTTAAATATTTGGGAACTAAAAAAATGTATTTATTGAAAGTTTATAGACCAAAGCGACCTATTATTCAAAATTTCAGGACTAAAAAAAAGTAATTTTCTATACTTTTAAAATGTTCAATAAAATTTTGACTATGGTTTAATTTGATACTTTGCAAATGTGTTCTTGTACTTTAAAAGAATGACCATTTTGATCTCTATTTATGAATTTTTAAGATAAAATTAAGAAAATATGTCCATTAATAATAAAATTGAAGGACTAAAATGGTCCTGTTTTAAAAGTAAAGGACTAAATTGGACATTTTGAAACTATGAGATTTAAATTGAATCAACCTTAAAAGTATAAGGACCAATTTACTATTTAAACCTTCCTTCTTCAATAGGCTAAATGACAAGTTTAATCTCAAACAATAAGTTCGTGTCTATTTGATTATGAACTTTACAAAATATATCAAAGTTTTTAGAACTTTTAATTAATTTGTATTTAAGACACCCTAAACTTTTACTAAAGTTGTAATTTAACATTTTTAATTTATGTGAAATCATTTCAATTACATTTTTTTTCCTTTCAATCTTCTCAGTATACAACTAACTCAAAATACATGAACTCATAAGAGGTGTCAATAGTCCAATTTCATATAAAAAAATTAGATGGTTTGATCTCTTATCCCTCACATATTGAACTAAAAAAAGTTTATCACAAATTGTCATTATCAAACTTCTTTAAAAATTTTGGCATAAAATAGGTCAAAAATTCGATTTCCATGCTCCACATGTAGTAAAAAACAAGAAGTGGGTATGACATTAGTTGAAAAGAACAAAAAAAAAAAAAAAAATAGGTAAGATGCCAACTTTCACATCAAAATTTAATGATTCGATCTCTTATCTCTCAATTGTTGACCTTAAAAAGTTTTTCAAGTTGGCATTGTCTGATTTACGTAAAAATTTTGAGAGGTAGAGATATCTTAAATATTAAGTTATATTTGGTAGGTTGCAACCTCAAAAAGATGTATACAATCTCTCCTTACTTATAAAAGTAGTTACAACTTGGCATGTATCGATAGTTATTGAAATGTTCGATCTTCCATCTTGCCACTATGGTAATTAAAACAAACTTTTTACAAAGTGCATAAATACAAAGTATTGTTGTCATGGTTATCATTATTTATTACGCAATTATTCAACTAAAGAAGAGGAAGAAAAAAAAAAGAATATATGAACTTTTTAATTCGAGAGATTAGGTAGATGTCATAATCGGCAAATCTCAATAAAGTTTGTCAACTTAAAAAAAAAAAAAAAAAATTCAATTGCAACGGTTTCCTTACATTGGAAGATAATTGTTTCCATAAAAAAAAAAATAAAAAAAATAAAAAAAAAATTGAAGAGTGCCATGAGAAATAAATACGTAAATTTTGCATTTTATTTATTTATTTATTATTATTATTATTTTCATATTAATTTGACTTAGAAATAATAATTGACTTGAGGAAAACGAGGGAGGTTAAGATTTAAAAACAAAAATGAGAGGGATTAATTTAACAATGTATTTATAAAAATAAAATAAAATAAAGAAATGTGGGACCGAGGGTGGGGAAAAGTAAGAGAAAACTTACACGTGTAGGTGTAAGTTTTGTAAGTTCCGACTCGATGACACCTATGGAGGAGAATGTGTGACGTGGCCACGTGTCGTGTGGGTCCACTACAGAGCATTGGACGGACGGATGTGGCGCAGCACTCGCCCTCTCATACAGCTGGCATTCGTCCCTCACGGACAGTTTTTCTCCTTTTTCCGTTACCTTTTTTTAAAAAAAAAAAAAAAGAGAAAATTCTTTTTTAAAAAAAGTTGGCTGCCTTATTTAAAATATTACAAAATAATTACCTAAAATATTTTTAAAAGATAAATTATATATTTTTTTAAAAAATTTATTATTTTGTTGAAAATATTTACAACTAATAACAAAATATATCGTAGATGAACTACTATCATGACATAAATAATAGTTTATCATAATCTATCTCACATATAGATAGTAAAATTTTGCTATATTTGTAAATATTTTAGTTTATTTTACTCATAGCTATTTTTTTTCTTTTTTTTTTTTTTAACGAAAAATAACATAAAAACAAAATTACACAATTGAGGGATTAGGGAAGAGAGGAATGAGTATCCTAGGATGGGTGATCCTCCAACTAAATTTGTGAAGGTTATGGACAATAAATTTGCATAGATTATTGGTAAAAAGGAACTCATGAATAAGAGATTCCATCGATAAATGCTTGAAAATCATAAGTTAGAATGTTTTCATATACTATTAGTGTTTCATCTGTAGAGTCTTCAACAATAACCCTTAGCCCGACTTCAACATGAAGAAAAATAGTGTCAAAATTCAATTTGAAGACTATCGTAAAACTTGTACTGTCAACTTTAAAGTTAGAGATTTGGATCTTCCACCCCACATATTGTAAAAAAAATTGTGGAGTGTGAAGATTTGAACCTTCTAACCTCAAGGGTAAAAATACAACTCAATTACATTGATACTCAACTAGACAAATTAATTCATATGCTTTATAATCTTTGTTATAATTCTAATTATTGTCCCTCAAAATATATATATATCACTAGTCATGGTAATTGACATAACCTTCCTTTGTAACCTCGATTTCCATTCTCATAGTTGTTGTACTCAAAGAATTATTATATGACATATTTTTGAAATGTAACATCACATATTATTGGAATGATGATTTAAAGTTGCTAGCTTCTTAGAAGA
Source organism: Citrullus mucosospermus (assembly GCA_030954485.1). NCBI lineage: Eukaryota > Viridiplantae > Streptophyta > Magnoliopsida > Cucurbitales > Cucurbitaceae > Citrullus > Citrullus mucosospermus. Next base: position 3,539,200 of record CM062064.1, on the reverse strand, counting down.
AATGGGAAAGTTTTAACCAGTTCAACTAACTCAGGTTGGCACTAAAAATCTTATTTATAGACCAAAGAATGTTTGGAGTATTCAAAACATGGTAAGGCTGCAATGTATTTGTCTTAGGAAATTAGTTTAGTATTAGTTAATCTGTTTTAAGTTAATGACATATACTCTAATTTTTAAAGTTAGGGGTTCAAATCTCTATATATCTCCACTTAGACTAAATAAATAGCAATATGCAAAATAACATTTTGTACGTGTTCAACCAAAATCATCATAGAGAAGCAAGGGGCACACGACCATGTTCAAACTTGAATATAACCAAGTTGCCAACTTAATTAAATAATTTTTTTTTTTGATAATTTGTGGGGTGAAAGAACCAAACTTTTCAGACCTTGAAATTGATGGTATAAGGTTTAAATTAACTGAAATATGCTCATTTTGACATCCATCTATCTAGTTTGTATATATAATGACAAAACTTACTATACCTTTGAGGTGGTGTTAGCCTTATAAAGAATCACCTAAGCGAGCATATGGGCAAAATTGATAGCCAAAATGATTTTGAAAATTCTAAAAATGCTATTAAACAAACTATATCTTTGATGTTTTGAAAACAAATGTTTCACATTTAAAATATATATTTTGAAAAGTCATCCTAAACTTAGCGTTTAAATCACTAAAAAATGACACAAAAGTCGTTAGAAAAAATGAGCATAACTCAACTGACATGACACTTTTACTATCAACTTCGTGATCAAATGTTGATTCTTGTATTCCCCATAAGAGAGAGAAGGAGAAAAAGAACCCAATTTGATAAGAAAACGTGTTTCACATATAAGAATTTTAACATTTGTAAGAAACAAACATTAGAATTAATGAAGTTTTTGGCACAAATGGTATGATTAAGAAATTTCCCCACTTGCTTACAAATTGGTCGCAAAAGCTAATTGAAAATGCCAATTGAACACGTAGGTTGCCAAATAAAGTGGGCTAATTGCCAAATAAAGAGATATGAAGATTCTTCCATTATATACCCTAAACTCCATATGCTCCAAGAAACAATTAACGTTTTTATTGGGACATTAAACCACTTACTTTAGAAGAGGTTATTAATTTTTAAATTTATTTTATTTTATTTTAGTCTTTAAATTTTTATATTTTAGACACCGTTTAGTAACAATTTGTTTTAAATTTTTTGTTTTTAAAAATTGTTTGTTTTTCATAATTTGTCACTCACATTTTTCATATCTTTTTATATAGACATTTGAATTCTTAGCCAATTTTCAAAAAGAAAAACAAGCTTTTGAAGACTATTTTGTTTAAATTCCAAATTTTGGCTTTGATTTTGAAAACACTCATAAAATCTAGCAACAAAACATACAAGACAATGGATGGAAATGATGTTTATAGGTTTAATTTTCAAAAACCAAAAATCAATTGGTTACCAAACGAGACCTAATTCTTAAATTTTCGAAAAATAAGTAACTTGTTGCCCATTATCTTATTGTTCTTTTAACAAATATTTACTTTTACACGAACATTTGAAATTGCTATATATGATTGTCGACGTGAAGATACTTCAATAGTTAATATATTTTTGCCTCTCTTAAATAATTGCAAGTTCAAATTCACATTTCATCTTATTAAATCAATATATAGGTAATTAATTATTTTAGATCATAATAATTATATTATTAAATCAATTATCAAAGTGAGTATAACTCGGAAGTAATTGACATATATTACCTTCCATAATATCAAAAGCTCGATCCTCATTTTCGCACGTGTAAGTAATTTCTTTAGTTTAAAATGTTATATATGATCATGGAACTAGTTTATTTGGACATTATAATGGACTTGATTTGCAATAAAAATTGTAAAGGCAAATGTTTGTACTTGTATCATTTATTTTAGTTTTCTTTCTATTTCTAACTTTCATTTTATTTATTTTTTTGTTCACGTTATTTTCTTTAGAATACGATAGTTATAAGAGCGAAGATTTGAATTTCTAGCGTTAAGAAAGAAGTAGATGTTTTAAACAAAACAAATCTTTATTATATTACAAAATGATAAAGAAGTGATGATGTGTAAATCTAAGAAAGTTTTTTTTTTTTTAAAAAAAAAAGAACTTAGGTGCTAGATGTTGTCACCCAATAAAAATTTACCATGTGACTATTTTTTTAAAAAAAAATAAAATTTTATTATTTTTTACTATGTTAAAGAAAGAAATCTATGATATATAGACTTCACCTAATCATTGTTTTTTTTAGATCATATTAACAGATGATCAAAACTTACAACTTTTAAGATTAGTGGTCAAATGTAGAAAATAAGTTATTTCCTTATATGGGTTTAAGCGGGGAAAAATTATTTTAAATGGCAAAATTGCTGAAAATATTTAAAACTAATAGCAAAATATCACAGTCTATCGCAAATTGTGATAGATAGTAAAATTTTATTATATTTGTAAATATATATATATTTCTATATTTGAAAAGGGTTCTTTAAACGGCTGATTTCAACTTGACTTATGTGGTAGACATATATAAGTCGATAGAAGTTAAAAGGGTGGTGGGTCTACTTGAATGGCATGTTTTGTTAGTATAATTTAAAATGTAACTTCTCCATTTGACCAAGTTAATAATCAATTATAAGGTTGGCAGCTACATTATTTGACCAAAACAAACAAACAAAAACAAAGAGGGGAGAGAGAGAGAGAGAGAGGGAGGGAGGGATGTAAAGGTAAAGGACCTTTGTGTTTGGCATAAAAGTGATTTTTCAATTGTAAGAAACAAATATTAGCATATTATATTATTGAAGGAAGTTCTTGTCCACTTCTATATGAAGGAGTTAAAGTTACACCCACCAAATAAACAACATGTTTGGAAAGTAAGTACTGCATTTATTACAAATTTTCCTACTTGCTTGCCAAATTAGTCTAAAGCTCATATTTTAAAACACAATTCTACATTCATATTCATATTTTAAAATTATTCTTTATAAATTTAATTTTCAAAAATTAAAAATGTTGTCCAGTGAGATTTAAAGAATTATTTTTATCTTTCTAAAACTTTTGAAAATAATAAAAGGTAATTAAACTCAAAATCATAAAGAAAATGATTGTTTTCATCCTATAGCAAAATGAACCAAACAGTTTACAAATATAGAAAGTGATTGAAATTTATTGCGGTTTATCGCCGATAGAAAGTAAATTTTTTCTATATTTATAAATAGTTTAATTTTTTTTTTACTATTTTTAATAATTTCTATAAAGAAAATGTAATTAATCACACAAGATAATTTGTAGAATACCATAGATTGTTTGAGGCACAATAATTGATTATAATAGTGTGTGTTTATTATAATTTGTGAGATTCTGATAGACTTTGTTTGGAGTACACATTATTTTAGCATGGGTTCATATAGTTTGTGATCGGAATGCAAAACATTTTAGTCTGAGTTCATAAAGTTTGTGTTTAGGGTGAATATTATTTTGGTCCAAGTTTAAGAAATCTATGTTTGAAGTGCAAATTATTTTAGTCCAAGTTTAGAATTTATTGTGTTTTGGATGTTGATTTGTTTAACTTGATTCTTAAGTATGAGTTTAGAGTTTACGGTTGTTTTCAACTTTTTTTAATATACAAGTATCTTAAATATCATATTTTGTATATAGGAATTAAAGGGTGGTGGGCCTAATTGTTTAATTGATTAAAAAAAGAAAACTTCATATTTGGAGGTGTACAAAAGCAACTAGTTCTCTAACTTCATAATTCATGATATTGTACAAAAATATATATTTAAGAGTGATAGTTGTCAAGTATAGGTCATCACCACGATTTCATACGAAAAAATATTTTCAACTTAGACACATGGTTAAAAATAGTAGGTTATAATTCAGAAGCAGTTCAAGAAGAAGGATTTAGCAAATATATTTTCTGAGGAGAAGCTCGCAATACTAAAATAAGTTATTATATTATATGAGTTGAATTAAAATGTTTAATCATTGTAAAAGATTTTTTTGGGGATATAATTTCTTATATTATTCTTTAATTCAATTTTATGAATGACTTTTTGTTCCATATATATACATCCTTTTCTTATTTTAAACTTTGAGGAGACCTATTAAACAAATCATATATTGGGGCATTCTTGGATTGACTAGGAAAAAATTTCAAAAAGTCATTTTGATTTAACATGTTTTTATAAAAATTGTTTAAAATAAATAAATAAAAACTCATGTGTTTTTTTTGTTACATTTCTTAAAAGTATTTTTATACATAAATTTTTTTTGGTTTTTGCTACAGACTTAAAGTGTTTTTATTAATGTTAAATTACTATAAAGGAAGACTATTAAACACTATGAATTGGTTGCCAAAGAGACAATCGGAGTTAGTTGCATAGGTGGTTATCAGAGGTGATCATTAGAGTTGGCCGTCAGAGGTAGTCGTCAAACCTAGTCATCAGAGCTAGTCATTGGAGGTGGTTGTGGTTGAAATTGGGCATCAGTGGTGGTTTTCATTGGAGTTGGCCATTGGAGTACTTGGTCACCTAGGTGGTTGTCGATGTTGATCGTTGAATATGGTCATTGGATTTGGTTGCCGACAGGTGGAGTCATTGGAAACATTGAACAGAAGGATAGTTGGTTATTTTAACCACTAAGGGAGTGTTTGGGTGGAGTGAGTTATTATAGCCCACTCCATGTTGGAGCTCTAAATATAATAGTGGTATCTATTGTTGGTTTTATGCCATAAAACTCGTAGATTGTAAATGTAATTATTTAACCGTCATTAAATCATTAATAAAGAGTTATTATATTTGGGTAGATATTTATTAATATTGGATATTATTAAATATTTGATTTAAAAGGAAGACGAATTATAGATTGGCGAAGTTATGATGCTTAACCTTTTATTTTTTTGTATTTTTAAAATCAAATAATGCGATCACACGCTCCTGTGGATTTAATTCCCTTCATCTATGACTATTTATAACCTACAATTAACTACAATAGATACTATTTCAAAACTTTTTTTGCTACGATATTTACTATTTTTCACAGTATTATTTATTATTCTCCACTCATCATCTCTCTTCCTCTTTGTTACAAATGTTTACTATTTTCTAGCCATGCTAAAATAGTCTACACACTAACATATTATTATAACTCATACTAAAATAGTTTGCACCCGAAACATAGATTATTATAACTTAGGGGGTGTTTGGGTTGCTGAGTTGGTTATTATAATCAGTGAGTTATAATAACCAGTGATTTATAATAGTTAGTGTTTGGGGTGCAAACTATTTTAGTCAAGGTTACAATAGTTTGTGTTTGTGTGTAAACTATTTTTGTTAAGTAAGAAGTATAAACATTGTAGCAAAGAAGAAAAGAGAGGATGAGTGAAAAATAGTAATGGTAGCAAAGAGGGTTTTGAAATAACTATCCTTAATTGTAGGTTATAAATAATTGTACACACCACTATTGTATTTGGTGCCTCAAACATCGAGTGAGCTATAATAACTTACTCCACCAACTCTTAGTTGGTACCCCAAAAGACTCTTTACAAAGTATTATAACCCTAATACTATAATAACCAATAACTATAATAAACTCAACACCCCAAACGTCATTTAAATTGTAAATAGTGGTACTATAGCAAAACATAGGGTTAAAATAATCTTTACACCCAATATTCTTAACACATGCCCAAAATGTGGATTGGGCTACTATAACCCATCCAACTTATTTCAAATTAGTGCTCCAAATATCCCTAAAATGTTACCTTTATTGTATATTTATTTAATTACTTTGTAAATATGTTTTTTTTGAGGAAAAAAAAATTTCTAGTCCTTCAATATATACTTTATGTATAAGAAATTATTCAATTTGATCTATGTCATAAAACGACATTTTAACTCAAACAATTAAATATTAGTTTTTATTTTTATTTTTTAAAAAAATTCATTTGTATTGTGATACTAAAAAAAAATTTACATGGCATCTAGGTGATATTAATATTTTAAAGGAAAATTATCTTAAATGGCAAAACTGCTGAAAATATTTACAATTAATAGCAAAATAGATAGACAGTTAAATTTTGCTATATTTATAAATATTTTGATTTCTTTCGTTATATTTGAAAATATCTCTATTTTAAACTTCTTTTCTAATAGTAATAAATAATATGGATAGTAAATAATTGTATTTTTAAGGAGAAAATTGATTAAAAATATATTAAATAAATTCTAGTTAATCTATGAATTAATCTTCACCTTGTTCATTTGAGGCCAATTGCCCATCATGGGAGTATTTTCAAAATGCACCTCAAGCTCAAATAAGGAGAAAGCTATAAAAAAAAAAAAATAAATAAATAAAGTCCCATATATGGCCCATTAAATTTATTATATTTCTATCACCTAGCAAACTCTATCCATTGAGAAAAAAAAAAAAAAAATCATACCAATATCAAATTCACCTCGTTTACTTCCATATAAACGCAGCCAACCAATAATAATAATAATAAAAAAGTTTACTCCAATTAATTACGTTTGTTATCGTTTACCAAGACTCTGTGATGGAAGATGAGCTACACTCTTAATTTTGTAATGTAAGTTCATAATTCCATTCTCCAAAATAGGTCTTCAATCATATTACTTTTGATTATTATGTGGGACTCTCACCATCTTTTTTAATAACTTTCAATAATTTACTCTTTCTCTGGATCCATATCCATATCAATTTTAGTATCGGTATTAATATTTGTAATCTATATCAATAATTAGTATAATCAATATCAATATTAGTATCAAATAATCACAATACATGTTATTTGAAAATTGTTATTTTTCTAAATGTATTTATATGAAGATTATATATTTTTCTTCTTAAAAAAGATTATATGTTTTTCTAAATTGAAATTTGAATTGTTGTTTTATTTTTTAAAATTATACATTTTTATTTTATCTTAATTTAAGTGTTAATTTTTTTTAAATATAAAACTTTGAATAAGTAAATAAAAATGATAAAGAGTCTTTTAATTCTTTTAACATATTATTAAGTTACCACGTTTTAATTAATGAAAAATATAAGAACATACTACTAACCATCGTTATTTTCAACTAATTTAATGAATGAAGAAATGACTAAATTTAATACCATAATTTGAAAAAGGTCAGACATTTTTTAATTATAAAAAATGGTAAAAGAATAGATGACATTATATTTAAACTAATTTAATGGACATATTTACCCCTAATAACAACATCTATAATTGAGGTGTAATTAACATATATGTTAAAAAAAAAAAAAAGGTGAAAACACCCCTCATATATCAAATAAACCAAATTCAATCAACCAAAATAGAATCTAGAAGAAATATTTAAAATCAAATAAATCATAATAGTGGGAGAAATTTTGGTAAAGAAGAAAAATTCTAACCTCAACTTGATCAATTATCTAATTTTAAGTTTGAATAATACATAATACACTATTCAAAATAAGATTTAAACATGAACTCCAAACTCATACTCAAAATGTTGTAATTGTTAACAACATTATTTTAATAAATTGCATTTTAATTTGTAGTAGGTTTTTAGTTATTATAAATATATTTAAATTAGCAAATAAGCATTTCATTATTCTCACGTAAAGTTAATTGCTTAGTGTTAATATTAAGCCAACATTACTTATACCATATGAAAATGTTAGACGTAAATGTTTACACAACAATGAAAATTTGAAACTCTACACATATTGTAATTAAGGTATTGAATTTTTAATTCAAGGGGAAGGGGGATATGGAAGTTAAAATATCATTTTGGTCATTATACTTTGGAGTTTGTTCAATTTTAGTTTCTATACTTTAAAATGTCCCATTTTAGTCTATGTACTCTTAATAAATCTTAAATTTAGTCCATACTACTGATTTATAGTAATTTTTTTTATTATTTTTTTGTTTTTATTATTATTGGCCTTTTCACTATAAATTTTTTAAAACATATTCACAGGTTGTATTTCCTTGCATGAAAATTATTATTTTTATTTAATCAATATCGATAGAAATTAACTTTAAGGGATTAAGTATGTGTTTGGAATGCATTTTCAAGTATTTAATTTAAAAAATAAGTCATTTTAAAAAAAATTGGAGTGTTGGCAACCACTCAAAATAGATTTGGAAGTGTATTTTAAATAAAAAATTAATTTTTTTAAAAAACATTTTATTTTTCAAATTAATCCAAACTAAAAATACAAAGACTGAAATTAAACCTAAAGTAAAATTGAACAAATCTTAAAGTAAGGAATTATAATAATATTTTAAATATTAAAGACCAAATACATCTATCCCAAAAAATTGGGGGACTAAAATAGTATTTTCATTCATTTCATAATAATAATAATAATCATAATAATGTGAGAGTTAGGGGAATACTAATTTCAATAAGAAAGGGGGAGAAAAAAGAGAGAAGTGGCGCCTATCTATAACAGACGTCGGCGCATTGGGTGGAGCGGACGAATCAAATTCACCACCGACAATGGCGGATCGTCTTCAACCCCACGCTCTCAACAGAATTTCAAGGTAAAGTTTCCCTTTCTTTTTCAACACATCTGAGGCTCATACACTCACTATTCTCTGCTTAAACCAACTTAATTTCTTGTTTACTTCCATATCATGGCCTGCAAATCAAATCCCATTTTGTTCTTCTTTTTGTATTTGTTTTCCGTTTTCATTGAATTGAGATTCGCCCACCAGATTTCTCGTCCTGAAATTCTTCCAAAACACTGTAATGATCGTTGGATTCATATCAGAAATCTCCCATCTCGATTCAATCTCGATCTCCTTTCCAATTGTTCTGAATACCCTATTTTCGATGATTTTTGCCCTTATTTGGCCAACCACGGTCTTGGCCAGAAGACTTACAATCGATCTCATAGCTGGTATAGGACCGATCCTTCCATGCTTGAACTCATTTTCCATCGCCGAATGCTTGAATATCCTTGTCTAACCTCCGATCCTGATTCTGCTAATGCGATTTATCTTCCTTATTACACTTCCATTGATGCCCTGAAATACCTTTATGGTCCTGAAGTGAACTCCAGTGCCGAGCACGGTCTTGAGCTTTTTGATTTCCTCCGCCGGAATCAGCCGGAAATTTGGAACCGCCGTCTTGGCCATGACCATTTCTTCGTCATGGCGAGGCCGGCCTGGGATTTCTCTCAGCCATTGGAGAATGATCCCCCGATTTGGGGCACTTCGTTATTGGAATTGCCGCAGTTTTTTAATGTCACTGCGTTGACATACGAGGGCAGAGCTTGGCCATGGCAGGAGCAAGCAATTCCTTATCCCACTTCATTCCACCCGCCCAATCTTGCATTTTTGGAGTCTTGGTTGCAGAGAGTCAAACGATCTAAACGTTCCACTTTGATGCTGTTCGCTGGTGGGGGTGGCATCTCGGCCACTCCCAATATCCGTCGGAGCATCCGGGATGAATGCAAGAGCATGGTTGATGACGATGATGCAACTAACAACGGCAATGGCCGTAATGGAGATGCCAGTCTATATTCAAAGTTGTGTGAAGTTGTGGATTGCTCTAATGGAATATGTGAGCATGACCCTGTTAGGTACTTCAGGCCAATGTTGCAGGCAACTTTCTGCTTGCAGCCACCTGGAGACACCCCAACGCGGAGGTCAACTTTTGACGGGATCCTCGCGGGGTGCATACCCGTGTTCTTCGAAGATCTCTCCGCAAAATCTCAGTACAAATGGCACTTGCCGGAGGAGGAGTTTGAGGAATTCACAGTGACAATACCAAAAGAAGATGTGGTGTTCAAGGGGGTGAAGATTTTGGATGTGTTGATGGGAATTCCTAGAGCGAGGATCAGAAGGATGAGAGAAAAAGTGATAGAGTTAATTCCTAGCGTGATGTACAGAAAGCATGGGAGTTCATTAGGCTTAAGAACAAAGAAAGATGCAGTTGATATAGCCATTGAAGGAACACTGCAGAAGATTGGTGTGAGAGTAAAAGAATTGGATTTAGAATAACAGAGAGATGCTGGTTCAATATTCTTTGTTGCTACAGAGCTTTTTTCATCTCTTTTTGGCTAAACTTATGTAATTATCGTTTGTTCTACTTCCTTTCCATGATTTGTGAATAAGAGAATTTTGATTTTTGGAGCAGAATTGTGATGGAAATGAAGGGTTGTTAGAAATATAGGCTACAAGGAAGAAGTATGAAGTATGGGCTTTGTGCTAAGGTTCTTCTAACTTGGGAAGAATGCATCAAGATATTCCAAACAGACAAAGCCTGCAACTGCAATGGCTCCACTGGATGCTAATGGAAGGGAAGTAGACTAGTGAGTTTGATATCACAATATGTTCTCTGTGGTAATTGCACTGGGGGTCAATGTTTCAATATCCTTACAAAAAGGTTAATCAATCCATTTTGAATTTTTCACCAACTAAGAGCAAGAGTTAAAGAAGGGTGCAGTGGTTTAAGTCTTAATTCTTTGGGTAATTTCTTGATGGTGTTTATTCAATAAACTGTTTGATTAGGTCTCTTGGGCTTTCTCTAGTTTGGGTTTTTGAAAGCAAAACAATATTAAATCAAACTGAATACATTTTCAAACTGGTGTTATCGCAGCCTATTCACCATCTTCTAAGTTGTTTACATTGTTGAATTGTAATTAACTTGATTTTGGTATAAGTACTTGGGAAGAAAGAATAAAGAAAGCAGAAATAAAGGATTGGAGAGGGTATCCAATATTTGGCACTAGCTAGATGAGTTCAAATCAAGGTCCAACAAGGGATTGGATAAGTTATGCTAAAGCATATTTTCAAGCTGATACTATTTTCATTTTTATTTTCAAATCAAGGTACAACATTTGTAACCAGGAGGGAGTATCAAACACAAAAATGTGTAATGTACACAGTACACATAAAGAACCAAATTTATGAAACATTCAAATTAGAGTGTGGTTTTGACTTCTTTCATTTGTAGTGTACTTGTTAAATTCCTCATAAGCTTGACGAATCAACTCATCGTCGTGCCAATCATCACGGTAAGACCCGAGATTGGCCCTTTTATTAATATTAGTAGCAATGAACATTTCCTTTCTCCATTCTTCATAGGCAGGACGACCACAAGTTGCTGCAAGCCAGTTACAGTAGGCAGGCTGCAATTATAACATTCATACAAAATATAAGCAAAGGTACTTGATATATTATATGGGTAGTTTTGTAGGCATTTGTTCCCCAACAAACAGATTTATGCACTATGACAAATCATAGCTGCATTACATGGGACACCAATTGATCTTTGGGAGCTTCACCACCCCCAACAGGCTCGGTCTAGAAAACCATAATGGTTTTAAATTTTGAAGGTCATGTTTGATAATCACTTTGCTTTTTGTTTTTAGAAATTTTGTTTACTCATTTATAATTTCTTTAATAGATAAAATTTTAACTATATATAGTTTTTACTTTTAGAAGTTTGGTTTGATTTTGAAAATGTTTTTATAATGTAGTGGAAAAACACATAGGTAGAAGTAGTGTTTGATTTGTACAAAAAAAAAGAAATAAACAAAAAATAGAACGATAATCAAACGGACCCAAGCTTTCAACATGGAATTCGAAACCATAACTTCTCCAAAGTCCAAACATCACCTTTTCCACCAATCTCCACTTGGATTAGAGCCCTAACTAGGGTATTCACAGTTCTACCAAACCGAATCATGAACACCACCTTTTCCACTGATGTTTACTCTAATTAGAGCCCTAACTAGGGGTGTTCACAGTTTGGTTTGGTAGAATCAGACCGAAAGTTGATTTTGGATATATACCAAATTGAACCAAGTTGAGGCATAAATATTCAGTTCAATTTTTAGTTACATATATATATATATATTTTGTTTGATTTGGCTTTCAAATTCGAAATACCAAATAAAAAATTTCAGTTTCATTATAATTTTAAACCGAATTGAACCGAAGCTTTAGTAAAAACTGCATTTTCAATTCAGTTGGGTTGGTTGGAAATGTTCAGCCTTAGCTCTAATACTAACAAACTCTAACCACTAGAGTTACATGCATATAAGTGGTAATTTTAGTCCATTTTGATTGGGAACCTAAGAAGCAAAATCTAGGACATGACACGACACGACAGGGACATATTTATTAAAATATACATTTTTATACCAAAACAAAAATTCAAAGTAAATGGGTTGATACATTTATATGCTTAAAAAACTTAGCTTGATGTATTTTACACTTAAAAGTTATTATTGTTGTCATTGTCTTTATAATCTACCTTACAAGTGTTCTATACATATCTAACACATTTGTTACACTAACAAGTGTCCAAAAAATGTTAGAGTATCCAAATATCAGACACAGATATGCTAACCAAACTAAAGTGTCCCTACTTCTTAGGTCGAAACTAATTATTTTCTTGTTTGTCCATTTTCTTAATGAAATTAGAATGTACACAAACAAACTTTTAAGGGCATGTTTGTCCAAGAGTTTGTGTTAATGCTGATGAGAACCTAACAAAATAATCATTTGGGGTTGTGATTAAGCATAAAACACATCGTATTGCCAAAGCGAGCATAAGTCAACTAATATATAAGTCATATAATTGTGCTAATAACCTAATTCTGTAGTTCGAATCTCCCTACCTCCAACTATATTCAAAAGAAATGAACTTTTTATTTTTATTATTATTATTTTAAAACATACCGTATTATTACTACCCAATTCATGGGTCCGATGCTTGGGCTTGCCAAAAGCTTCGAGTTCTTCATAAAAAGCATTAACATCTGCCAACATTTCCTCTTTCGATGGAAGTGCAATCCTGTTCGATAAAACACCAGCAACCCAATTGCTTTGAAGCTCAAACATGGGAAAAGAAACAACCTGCATTACAAATTGTAGCACAAGAATTTGTTGTAACCATAAACCAAATTCAAAGTTCGTACCACAATTTTGGATACTTGCCTTAAATGGTAACCCAATAAAGGAAAGCCCTGGGGCCAATGCTGGGGGGAAGACATGCTTATACAGTGGTCCTACACGATTATCGTCCACCGTAACGATGCCGTTGGTTTCAAGAAAAGGGAAATGATATTTGTACCTTGAACAAGAACATGCATATAAATGTTGTTAACTAACTGCATTTCTTATGATAACTATCAATATTTTAGTACTCTCCCTCACTTGTGAACTTGAAAATTTGTACAAGACTCAACAAATAGAAATCAATACTAATTGGATAGGGAATGACATTATTCGAGCTCGAACAGAAGACCTTCTGCTCTTATACCACGACAAATCACCAATCAACTCAAAAACTTAAGCTAGGTTACTAACATGGGTCCTTTCATGATGCATGCTTTGTTCTCACTCATGCTTTCTAGAAAAATTACCGGGAGATTACCCAATATAGAATTGCTTCAAGCTAAGCACACTTAATTTTGGAGTTCTATCATTGAACCATAAAAAAGAAAAGTGCACCTTGTTGGTATAGGTACTAACTTTCGATTCTTTTAAATATTTCTTAATCATACTTTCATATCCCTTCAAATTTATTCCTTTGTTATCTACCTTTTACCAATGGTTTAAGAAACCAAACCAAAATTTGAAGACTAGAAAAAAATAGTTCTAAAAAACTTGCTTTTGTTTTTGGAATTTGGCAAAGAATTCAAATTAATGTAAGAAATGGGAAGAAAATAGACTTAACTTTAAAAAACAAAAACAAAAAATGAAATAGTTAACAAACAAGGTCTTAGATGTTTAAGTCGTGTTGTTTATTCCTCTCTACAAAATTTCAATCTAACATATTGTCTAATGCCTATCATTTCTTTGATAAATATTGTCTTTCTCATCTGCTTCTACCTACATTGAAAGCTCAAAACAATCTACATTAGCATACCCAGTGCAATGCAGAATAATATCAGCCGAAACGACGCACCCGTCTTGAAAGACCACCGTCCCATCTTTACGGACACTTTCGACCTGCAGTTTTTAAGTAAATAGCAGGATCCTGAAGACCTCATTCAGAAATATAAGTCTCCTCCAATGGTCACTTATACCATTGGATGAAATGACACATTATTAATAATTGATTCTGTGTCCAAAAGCTTTGTTGTTCTAGCTGATTTCCGAGCAATATGAATTTCTTTGGCAACCTCAATGAGCTCTTGAGAAATGTCCGTACCACTTGAAGAATAGCCTATCAACACAACAACCTATCCCAAAGACAGAAAAAAAAAAAAAAAGGAAAAAAAAAGGTATACAACTTAGCCCAATCCATGGTTGTTTCATCACAAAAATTGAAATGTATACAACTGAGTTTAGAATATGAAAGGCTAAATTATACAAAAATGACTTTGAATTTTGCACTTTGCGTATAATACTTCTAAACTTTTAAAAGTTTTTTCAAAATACACTTAACTTTTCAAAAGAGGTAAAAAAAATATCCTTACGAGATTTATATAGTTTTGGTAAGTTTTAAAGGGTGATTTTAATTTTTGGAGCCTTATGAGATTTTATGCTTTAACTTGAAGTTATGGTTTATATTTTATTGTGACAAAATTGGTATAAGAATTATGATATTTATATAATTTGTTTTAAACTTGGTTCTTTTCAAACTCAAGAAAATTTCAAAACAAATTGATCACTATACTAATGGTAGGAGTTTTTCTTTTTCAAGACTAAGTGTATGTTTGGGAGTGATTTTAAGTTGTTAAAATCATTTTTGTCATATTCAAAATCACTTCGTAACATACCTTTTAGTCACTCAAAAATATAAATTATTTAATTTTGTACTTCTAAATGCAATTTTGATATTATCAATACTAGTTCTGAATGATTAAAAATATGTTTTAGAGCTATTTTAAAAACACAAAGGTGATTTTAACAATTTTTAACTCACTCTCAAACATGCCCTTAGAGTGCTAATGAAACATTTAAAAGTTCAATGATATTTGAAATGAGTATCAACGGTTTGTGTTCATATACTAATAGCAATGATATTTTTTAAACTTTTTGAAAATTTAAGAGTATTTTTGAAAATAAATCCTCACAGTTTTCATCTAAAAGTAACAATACTTTCAAATTGTTTTTTAAAGTTTAAAGATATTTTTGAAACTTTTAAAAATTTAAAAGTATTTTTGACACAAAATACAAAGTTTAGGGATATTTTGTTATTTAACCAATTAGAAAAAATGACACTCCCCGATAATGTAAGTTGACATAGAATATGCATAGCAATTTGAATGTACCTTACCCCGAAACGGTTCGGGATCACGATAATTGTGACTATGTAGTTGCTCCCCAGGCCATCCATCAATCCCTAAAAAGAACGTTTTGTCATTAAAGGAAACCATGTAAATTTGTTGATTAATAGATATTATTGTTTCCTTGTTCTTCTCATTAATTTGCTCTTACACAATTGCAAGAACTGAAATCACTGTCCGTTTGGATTGATAAGAGAAAAAAGTGTTGTCTAAAAAATTTATTTTTATCAAAATTATTTTGATAAAAACTATTTAAAATACAATTTTCAAAAACTATTTTGAGGAGTTGTCAAACACTCTAAATTTGTTCGAAATGAGTTATTTTCAAAATTAAACTAAACACACCCGGGGCAAACTATATCCCAAAATTTATACAACTCTCATTACTAAACCTTCATTTTGATCTAAATAGTAAACAAAAATGAATTGAAGTGAAGAAAATTTAATTGTTGTTTTACCATGAATCTCTGCAACTCGAGGCTGCGAATAATTCCCAACACAAACAACCACAGCATCAAAAATGTCATAATCAACAACCCCATTTTCAAATCTAAATTCAACCCTCCATTTCCCAAGCTCCTCCTCCAAACCAACAAACACAACTTCAGTTCCAAACCTCACCAATTTACAAATCCCAAATTCATTTGCGAAATCTTCCAAATACTTTAAGACCTCTCGATGACTTGGAAATCGCCTCTGATCTCGATCCTCCCCTTCTCGAGGAACAAACGGGTAATCGCGGACCCCCATGAGTTCTCTTGGAATATTGGTGCGTAGAGAATTGAAGAGGCTGCTATGGATTCGGGTCGATTCCAAGTGGGTCGGATTCAATTTCCGGTCCCTCCAATTTGAGTATTCAGTTCGAATACGACCACGTGGTGGCCCTCGCGGGAAAGTTCCCGGGCCGAGACGAGGCCACCGGCACCGGCGCCGATCACTGCCACGCTTCTGGAGTGTCGCATTGTCGTTGGGTTGAGTTCCTAATTGGCTGTTGAGTTATGTATGACATGGATTTATTGTTTGTAAGCCGGGAAAATATTCAGATTGAAAAAAGGGAATCTTTTTAGCTGAAGTATGCATATGATAAGATTTAATTTTTAAACGCTGTCTCGCCGCCCACTCCACATGCATATGCATATTATTGTATGATAAGATTTAGTGTTATTAGTAGTAGTTTAAGTTGTGTTGGTTGTTGATGTGGGCCCTTTCTATCCCACAAATGCATATGCATATTGTAGCCGAGTGTCGAAAAGGGTTTTCTTTTACCCTCTTCCTCCATATTTTCATTCGTTAGAGCGTTGGTGAGCATCGTAGAGGGGTTGTGGCTTTGATGTCTAGTTCAACCTTGTACAGTGTTGGAAAGGTTTTCTTTTAGATAGGTCATGGCCTCGTCGGAGAGAGAGGAGATCGAGAACAAGAGAGGAGAGCACGAGTGAGAAGCCCATGTTTTATTTTGGTAATTTCCCTCAAATATGACGTAATTAAGCAAAAGGGTAAAAATCTTAAATTTTAGAAAATAGGTCAAAATTTAGTTTTAGTCCAATATTCTTGGATATTCGTACGATTGTTCATGTGGGAAGGGTGTAACGCCCGAAGCTAATATTTTAAATCCATCTTAATCCATTAATTTTAGATTAATCAAACCCTGATAGTTTATAGATTTTAGGGCAAAAAAACATTTTTAGTCCCTAAAGTTTAAGTATAGTGTTGATTTGGTTTTTTAAATACACTTTTAGTCCTTCAACTTAGAGTTTAATGTGTCTATTTGAATCTAGGACAAAATACACTTTTAAATATATCATATATCATGATGCACCAATTCATTTGTGTAGCATGTTAGAGCCTTATCCATTGAGAAAGAGAATAAAACCTTGTCACAAGCTAGTCATTATGTTAAGTGTTCTTATAGACAAACACAAGAGACAACATAAAAAGAGTACAATAACCAAAAAGACACCCAACACAATTTATTTATTTGGTGTCAGTGACCAAAATTTCCTAAATTCTTATATGATCTCTAATTGATGGAAAATTTTCCCCATCATGACTCCAAATGTTGGAAAAATGATAGGTAAAATAAGATAATTAGTTATTTTCTTAAATCTATTTTTTTTAGAAAATATTTTTAGTTCAAGGTTTAAAATTTGGACACGATTTTTTAAACATGTGTTGGGTGCTAATAACTTCCCCATGTACAAATAAGTCTTGAACTCAACTCTAGTTTTCGCAAACCTCTTTTTGTTAATTTTTTTCAATTTTTTTCTTTATTTTGGTGTCCAATTGCACCATAAAAGGAACTGGTGATGACTTCTTTTTTTGTCTTTAAATTATTCTTTTTCAAGGACATCGACTATTCCATACCGTCTTAGGCTCGTGGCAATAGTACCCACATTGGGTCAATTTTTGAAGTTCTCTAACAAATTAATTTGTTTCAAATAGCATCAAACCATGTCTATGTTTTCTTCTTTCTTTTTGAATGAAAAGGTCGTCTATGATTTTGATGTGAATTCCAATGATGGTGGTTCCTACAAAACAACATCGTGCCTAACATATAACAATGTGCTATTCATAATTTATGGATGCGACACCGTTTTGTTGGGTTTTGACGACAATTTCAAACCACCATCTTTTATAAATATTATGTAAAATTTCATTTTTTTCCGTTAAAAGTGTCATGTTATTTAGAAAACAACATCAAGTGGATGTTTGTCATCATTTAGAAAATGTCAACTGACATCTAAGACTTAAATTGTTGTAGTGTGGGTGTCCACAACCTTATTGGTCCCAAATTTGAGCACCCACGAAACGACAACAAGAGATATGCTAGTTCAAACTTGTTGGAACACTTCACAGTAAGAAATCAATTCCTTCTGGGTTTCAATGGACAAGTGATAACTTGTTAAAATACTTGCCTCTTAATTTAGAACAATTGTGGAAGTTGAGTGGGAAATGTATTAATTTGAGGAGAAAATCATGCACTAAAACCATCCTTGTTTAACAAATGCAAAATTAACCATCTTGAAATATTACAATTCTAACATTTAAAAGCAGGATTTGGAATACAAAAAGAAAAAAAAAATCAAAACTTATCAAAGAAGCTTATGCGGGAACGTATGAAGGCACAAAAAGTCGAACAAACACAATCATATGACGAAAAAAGGGATAGTGCGTTGAAAAGAAGCATGTGTCAATAAGATGATAAATGCATGGATAGTGAGATGTCCAATCAAACTACAGATTGGAAGCTGATTTGAAAGGAACATGGCAGAATCAATAAACTGATGAGTTAAGAGAAAAAAAAAAAAAAAACAAAACAAGATATGAATCTAAATGTAAAGTATGTAGACTATCATTAGATAGAGCATTGATTGGGTTGACAATCCAAAACACCCGAATAAAGTCTTCAACTATTAATTGATTAGGTTGTCGGATTATAACTTATTTTTTCTAATTAATTTAAAATATGTAAATTTATCTCAAACAAATGACTAATAGCTAAAGTTTCAAAAAATTCAAATGTTAAATATTAAATATCTATAATATTTATTACAAACTTTAAACAAAAACAAACATGAAAAAGATTATAAAAAGAAAATATTAAAAAGTCATGAAATTTTCAATCCAAAATAGTCAAATTTTAAACAAAGAGGAATATATATATATTTTATTAATATATATGTAATTAGGGTTGGGTTGGGTTAACCTGATTTTTTTTAGCCAACCCAACCCGACAAAAATGGAAAAAAAATTATCCAGCTCAAAAACAAAACTAACCCAACCCAACTTAACCTTTACAATTTAGGTTGTCGGATCATTTGAACACCCCTCCATGATATGAGACATTATCACATATACCTTATAATTTTCAAACTTCAATCCACTATTTGGTTCCCTCTTCATATTTCTAAAGTCAGTTATAAATTCATATTGCTTGCCAAAGTAGATTGAAGGCTCAAATTATACTATCAATTATTTTTCCTTTTTTCTTCTTCTTCTTCTTCTTCTTCCCGACTCTTTTGAATATTATTAGTAATATGCTATGTAGTAAATATATCGCATTACTTTGATGCTTCAATACTTTAATAATTTAAGCTGCACTTGGATTTCAACAACTCTATGACATGTAGTAACAAATCAAATGTGAACTCATTAATTATTTGCATGCATTTTGGACCGAAACTTAATTCCTCAAATAAGATCTACTCTAAAGTTGATAGCACATTTAAACGTTAGAGTTATTATGTAGTTACGAATCAAAGGTAAACAATTCACTTTTCAAATCCAAAACCAAACTAAACAGACGCTCAAGTAAAAATCAAATTTTCGATTAAGATCAGTTTCAGTTTAGTCAATTATTATTTATTTCAGTTTGGTCGGTTTTAGTCTTCACCCCTACTCTCAACATTGAGAAAACGTTTTACTATTCGACAAAAAAGATGGGAAGAAACAAATTTGGGACTACATCAGAGAAAATGTCATTTTATGGCATAAGAGGACATTGTTTCTTGGACACCAAATTGCACATGCAAGATGTTGATTGAAAAGCTTGAGGTTGCTATGCTCAACTAACAATTCCGAGGTGGTTTCTAAGTTTTTGTTGAAGCATTTTTTCAAGCTCAATGTGATTCTTAACAAAGAACCAAAATGGGCAATTCAATGCTATGCCATAAGCTGATTTTATTTTCATTTTTATTTTCAAATCAACATCCAACATTTATAACCAGGAGGGATAATCAACAACACATAAATATGTAATGTACACATACAGAACCAATCTTATCAAACATTCAAATTTGACTAGTTTTGACTTCTTTCATTTGTAGTATACTTGCTAAATTCCTCATAAGCTTGATGAATCAAGTCATCGTCATGCCAATCATCACGATATGACCCGAGATTGGCCCTTCTATTTATATCAGTAGCATTGAACATTTCCTTTCTCCATTCTTCATAGGCAGGACAACCACAAGTTGTTGCAAGCCAGTTACAGTAGGCAGGCTGCAATGATAACATTCATACAAAATATAAGCAAAGGTACAAAATTGATATATTATTTAGGTAGCTAGTTTGGTAGGCATTTGTTCCCCAACAAACAGATTTATGCACTTGACAAATCATAGTTGCATCACATGGGACACCATTGCTTGACCCTAATACATGCTTCATCAATCAAGGAAGACATTCTTACCTTCCAAAACCATTTCTACTTGAATAAATCCAAGAGCTCTGCCACTTTGGATTGAACATCCAACCCCAACAAGCTAGGACTGGAGGCCCCGTTTGATAATGATTTTGTTTTTTTGTTTTTAAAAATTATGTTCGCTCACTCATAATTTCTTTAATAGAGAAGTTTTCAAAACAATAAATAGTTTTTAGTTATAGAAGTTTAACTAGATTTTAAAAATGTTTTTAAAATGTAATAGAAAAACACATAGGTGGAAGTAGAGTCATAAGCTTGATTTGCACCAAAAATAAAAAATAAAAACAAAAAACAAAACTATAATCAAAAGGACCCAAGTTTTCAAAATGGGATTTGAAACCAGAACTTCTCCGAAGTCCACACATCACATTTTCCACCCATGTTCACTTGGGTTAGAGCTCTAGTAGAGGTGTTCACAGTCGAACTAAAAAATTCAATTTTGGATATATACCAAACCGAACCACAAATATTCGGTTTTATATATAATATATACATAAACAGTTCGGGTTTTATATTATGTATAATATAATGAAAATGGTTCGGTTTGGTTTTCGGTTTCCTTATAATTATAAACCAAACCAAACTAACGCTTCAGTAACAACTGAATTTTCCGTTCGATCTGGTTGGTTTTAATGTTCACCCTTAGTTTTAACACTAACAAACCACTAGGGTTATATGCAGATAAGTGATAGTTTTAGTCTATTTTGAGTCGAAACTAATTATTTTCCTTTTTGTCTATTTTCTAAATGAAATTATAATGTAGACAAACAAACTTTTAAGGGCATGTTTGTCCACAGGAGTTTGTGTTAATGCTGATGAGAACCTCACAAAAAAATCATTCAGCCTTGTGACTAAGCATAAAACATACCATATTATCACTACCCAATTCATGGGTCCGATGCTTGGGCTTGCCAAAAGCTTCGAGATCTGCATAAAAGGCTTTAACATCTGCCAGCATTTCCTCTTTCGATGGAAGTGCAATCCTGTTTGATAAAACACCAGCAACCCAATTGCTTTGAAGCTCAAACATGGGAAAAGGAACAGCCTGCAGTACAAATTATAGCACAAGAATTTATTCTAACCATAAACCAAATTCAAATTTCGTACCACAATTGGATACTTGCCTTAAATGGTAACCCAACAAAGGAAAGCCCTGGGGCTAATGCTGGGGGGAAGACATGCTTGTACAGAGGTCCTATACGGTTGTCCTCCACCGTAACAATCCCATTGGTTTCAAGAAAAGGGAAATGATATTTGTACCTTGAACAAAAACATGCATAAAAATGTTGTCAACGACCAACAGTCCTCACTCCTTATGATAACTACCAATACTTTAACGCTCTCCCTCACTTGTGTGCTCCTCACTCCTATGATAACTACCAATACTTTAACGCTCTCCAGGCTCCTCAATCCTTATGATAACTACCAATAATTTATAGCTCTCCCTCACTTGTATGCTTGAAAATTTGTAGAAGGCCCAATAAGTAAAAATCAATACTAATTGGAGAGGAAATAACATTATTGAGGCTTGAATACGAGACCTCCTGCTCATAAACCATGTTAAATCACCAATCAACCTAAAATCTTAAGCTTATAGGTTACTGTAAATTTAATTATATCAATACTACAACATTATCCTTTCTCCCTTTAAAGAAGTTGGTTAATTATTTGAACTCTAATTTATTTCATATTTGCACCAACTTAGTTTTGGAACTTGTGGAGAAGCAATCCTACAGAAATATATTTAGCAGCTTTCTAATCATTAGAAGTTTAAACTCTGTTGTTTATTCCCCTCATTATAAGATTTCAATCTAAATGTTGTCTAATGTCTGTCATTTCTTTGATAACTATTGTCTTTCTCATCTGCTTCTACCAACATTGAAAGTTCAAAACAATCTACAATACCATACCCAGTGCAATGCAGAATAACATCAGCCAAAATGATGCACCCGTCTTGAAAAACCACTGTCCCATCTTTACGGACACTTTCGATCTGCAGTTTTTAAGTAAACATTAGGACCTTAAAGACCTCATTCAGAAATAGAAATCCCCTCCAATGGTCACTTATACATTTGGATGAAATGACACATTACTAATAATTGGTTCTGTGTCCAAAAGCTTTGTTTTAGCTGATCTCCAAGCAATATGAATTTCTTTGGCAATCCCAATGAGCTCCTGAGAAATGTCCGTACCGCTTGCAGAATAACCTATCACGACAACAACCTATTCCAAAAGAAAAAAAAGGTATACAACTGAGGCCAATCAATGGAAAAACTTCTTGAAATACAAAAATTAAAGTGTATACAACTGAGTTTAGAATCAGAAAATATTGCCCTCCTCAACACCGACAGTATCCTTAACATCATGTAAGTTGACATAGAATATGCAGAGCAGTCTGAATGTACCTTACCCCGAAATGGTTCGGGATCACGATAATTGTGACTATGCACTTGCTCCCCAGGCCATCCATCAATCCCTGAAAAGATCGTTTTGTCATTAATAAGATAATGCACAAGTCAGTCCCTTGTCCCTGGAGAGAGATAAAAAAAATCCTGTCGCGTTCCTATAGACAGACACAAGACAACATAAAAAGAGTACAATAACCAAAAAAAAGAAAAAAAAAAAGCACTAGAACCAAAATAAGAAACCTTATATTATGAAAAAAGGATGACAGTAAACGAGCAAGAACACAATCAACCTGTTGGAAAATTTGAATAAAATTAATTCTTTTTAGATTTGGAAACCATGACTTTTTGTGAGAGGGTATGTTTTTGTGGTAAAAGACATAACATTTAATGAAAGACTAAGTTCTACAAGGAAAAAAAACACAGAATTGTTCCTCCAATTCTTTCTCCTTTCTATACAATTACTTAGATACTGGAGTGTTCGTTGAGTTATGTGGCTGAAGAACCGCATTCACAAGTTAGTAAACCGTCTTATCCTGGAACTGGAAGACAAGTTCATTGAGTTATGTGGCTGAAGAACCGCATTCACAAGTTAGTAAACCGTCTTATCCTGGAACTGGAAGACAAGTTCATGACAACTTGAGCAGCATAGACAGGGAATAAAATTGTCGGAAGGAAACAATGTAAATTCATTGATTATAGTTTTTATTGTTTCCTAATTCTTCTCATAATTTGCTCTAACACAATGAACGTATCCCGAGAGTAGTTAATCTTATCTAAAATGTACAGAACTCTCATTACTAGTGAGGAAAAATGTCAATTCTATCTCCTCCCTCGACCTTCATTTTCATTTAAATAGTAAACAATTGGATTGAAGTGGAGAAATTTTATTGTTCTTTTACCAGGAATCTCTACCCCACTCGAGGCTGCGAATAATTCCCAGCACAAACAACCACAGCATCAAAAATGTCATAATCAACAACCCCATTTTCAAATCTAAATTCAACCCTCCATTTCCCAAGCTCCTCCTCCAAACCAACAAACACAACTTCAGTTCCAAACCTCACCAATTTACAAATCCCAAATTCATTTGCGAAATCTTCCAAATACTTTAAGACCTCTCGATGACTTGGAAATCGCCTCTGATCTCGATCCTCCCCTTCTCGAGGAACAAACGGGTAATCGCGGACCCCCATGAGTTCTCTTGGAATATTGGTGCGTAGAGAATTGAAGAGGCTGCTATGGATTCGGGTCCGATTCGGGTCGATTCCAAGTGGGTCGGATTCAATTTCCGGTGAATATACCCAGGTCCCTCCGATTTGAGTATTCCGTTCGAAAACGACCACTTGGTGGCCCTCGCGGGAAAGTTCCCGGGCCGAGACAAGCCCACCGGCGCCGGCACCGACCACTGCCACGCGCCGGGAGTGTTGCATCGTAGTTGGTTGAGGTGAGGGAAGGAAGTGGAGGGTACCTAATTGGCTATAACATGGATTTGCTCTTCGTAGAGGAAAAGCTTCCGATTGAAAAAGGGAATCCTTTTTGCTAAAGAATGATAAGATTTCAGTTGTAAACACTGCCTTGCTGCCCGCTCCATTTTATTATTATTATTATTATTATATTATTTTAAGTTTAACACTGTGGATAATAGTGCACACCAAAAAAATAATATAAAATGAATATGTCAATGATAAAGTCTTAGTCATATAGATAGAAGAACAAAGACACCGTTAAATAGTAAGATGAGTACCATGCATAATTTATTTGATAGTGATAATATTACTCCTAAGTTATAGTATGTTCAAAATTTTTGACATAATTTTGTCTGTCATGTAATGTATTGGTATTAGTGTTGACAGTACATGAGAATGCTTTAAAGAAGGTAGATAATATAAGGGTTTTGAGTCTGAGTCTTATGAGGAAATTTGTGGTCCTTGTGTAGAGATCGATGTGTTATGTCCATAACCTTGTCCTCTATGGCAAAGAAACCAAATGTATGAAATTTTTTATTGCTTGGAGAGGTAATTATGGACAACAAGAAGAGGACTTGGAGGCTTAATTGGCGAGTGTCCGATTCACACTCAGATCATTTTCACTGCATCCCTATACTCAATCCAAACTATTATCTGCTTCCCATTGGTCAAATCGGTATAACCATAAAACCTATAGTCACTTGAATGTATAGTTACTTTTACAATAACCACAATTAATGTTGTCATATTGTCCATGTTCATATTGACTATCCAAAATCATTCCCTCCATATTTGAAACGAGTCAAATCACCTTGAGCATCATTATTTATGGATCTTTTACGAATGAAAGGTTTTTCTATTGCTCCAATTCTTGGTCCACCACCTCTATGACCATGATCATATTACGTTGGTCTGAGCATCATTGAGGGAGATACTTGTATGCTCAAAATGGAATTTGCTCACACTTTTTAAATGGTAGTTGCAAATATAAAAGTCAAACCCAAAGTATTAGCAGATGTATTTGGATCTAAAGTTTATTAGGTGATTAGACTATATCGTTAATAGAAGTCTATCTATGATAGATTTTGCTATATTTATAATTTTTAAAAAATGTTTTTATACAATTAATTGTTA
This sequence comes from Citrullus mucosospermus, assembly GCA_030954485.1. Classification (NCBI taxonomy): domain Eukaryota; kingdom Viridiplantae; phylum Streptophyta; class Magnoliopsida; order Cucurbitales; family Cucurbitaceae; genus Citrullus; species Citrullus mucosospermus. The sequence goes on along the minus strand of CM062064.1, from coordinate 3,513,712 downwards.
GCCCTAAAATTACTACCATTACAATTACAATACCCTTAATTTTTTTACCCTCAATTAATTGTAGAGAGGCGTGGCCTTGATGTGTGGTTGAGCATTGTAGAGTGTTGGAAAGTTTAGTCTTCGAGATTGAGTGAGAAGCCCAATTTGCGTGTGCAATGTTTCGATTTGGTAATTTCGGTCCGATATGATGTAATTAAATAAAACGACAAAAATCTTAAATTTTAGAAAATAGGTCAAATTTAAAGATATATATATATATATATATTAAAGCTCAATGTTTTTGTTGAAGCATACATTCAAGCTCAATGTAATTTTTAACAAAGAACCAAAACCGGTGGGGACAGAACCAATCTTATCAAACATTCAAATTTGACTAGTTTTGACTTCTTTCATTTGTAGTATACTTGCTAAATTCCTTGTAAGCTTGGCGAATCAACTCATCGTCGTGCCAATCATCGCGATACGTCTCGAGATTGGCCTTTTTATAAATATGAGTAGCAATGTACATTTCCTTTCTCCATTCTTCATATGCAGGACAACCACATGTTGCTGCAAGCCAATCTAAGTAGGCAGGCTGCAGTATATAACATCCACACAAAATATGTAAGCTTGCACAAAGTTGATTATATTATATATGTAAATTGGTTAGGTGTGCATTTGTTTCCCTACAAACATAGTTATGCACATCACAAATCAAGTTTTTAAAACTATATATATTTTTTTAATTTTAAAAGTGAACAAAATAGAAAACAAAATGAAAATCAAAACAGCCAAAGTTTTCAACATGGGATTTGAACCCGAACCCTCTAAAGTCCAAATATCACCTATTCCACCAATTTACACTTGGGTTAGAGCTCTAAAACTAACAAACCGCTAGGGTAATATGCAGATAAGTGGTAGTTTTAATCAATTTCAAGTCGGAACTAATTATTTTCCTTTTTATTCCATTTGTTTTTAATGAAATTAGAACCTAGATAAACAAATTTTCAAGGGCATGTTTGTGCACAAGAGTTTGTGTCAATGCTGATGAGAATCTCACAACATAACCATTCAGGCTAATGAGTTGTGATTAAGCATATAACATACCATATAATCACCTAATTCATGGGTCCGATGCTTGGGCTTGCCAAAAGCTTCGAGATCTGCATAAAAGTCTTTAACATCTGCCAGCATTTCCTCTTTCGATGGAAGTGCAATCCTGTTTGATAAAACACCAGCAACCCAATTGCTTTGAAGCTCAAACATGGGAAAAGGAACAACCTGTAGTACAAATTATAGCACAAGAATTTATTCTAACCATAAACCAAATTCAAAGTTTGTACCACAATTGGATACTTGCCTTAAATGGTAACCCAACAAAGGAAAGCCCTGGGGCCAATGCTGGGGGGAAGACATGCTTGTACAGAGGTCCTACACGGTTGTCGTCCACCGTAACAATGCCATTGGTTTCAAGAAAAGGGAAATGATATTTGTACCTTGAAAAGAACATGCATATAAATGTTGTCAACTACCTGCAATTCTTATGATAACTATCAATATTCCCCCTCACTTGTGAGATTGAAATTTGTAGAAGGCTCACAAAAGACCTCCTCTTATTCCATGTAAATCACAACCTAAAAGCTTAAATTTATAGGTTAGGTTAAATTTAATTATATCAATATTTCAAGGTTATCCTTTCCCCCTTTCTTTAGAGATGTTGGCTAATTATTGAACTCTCATTTATTTGTTATTTCCACCAACTTAGTTTTGGAACTTGTAGAGAAGGAATCCTACAAAAATGTATGTAGCAGTTTTCTAATCATTAGAAGTTTAGACTCTGTTGTTTATTCCCCTCATTACAAGATTTCAATTTACATGTTGTCTAATGTCTATCATTGCTTTGATAAAACATTTCTTTTCTCATTTGCTTCTACATTCATTGAAAGCTCAAACCAATCTACAATAGCATACCCAGTGCAATGCAAAATAACATCAGCCGAAATGACACAACCATCTTGAAAGACCACTGTCCCATCTTTACAGACACTTTCGATCTGCAGTTTGTAAGTAAATATTAGGACCTTAAAGATGTCATTCAGAAGTAAAAATCCTATCCAATGCTCACTTATACCATTGGATGAAATGACACGTTACAAATAGTTGATTCTGTGTCGAAAAGCTCTGTTTTAGCTGATCTCCAAGCAATATGTATTTCTTTGGCAACCCCAGTGAGCTCCTGAGAAATGTCTGTACCACTTGACGAATAACCTATCAAGACAACAACCTATCCCAAAAGTAAAAAAGGAATTAGACACATTCTGTTTATATTGGCATCAACAGATTCATATCTATCAGATCTCAAAGACATAAGTTTTCAGATCCACCATGGTTGTTTCATCGCATAAGTGGAAAAACTTATTGAAATACAAAAGTTAAAATGCATACAACTGAGTTTAGAATCAGAAAATATGACCCTCCTCAACACCTTCAATATCCGTAATGTCATGTATATTAACATAGAATATGGAGAGCAATCTGAATATACCTTACCCCGAAATGGTTCGGGATCACGATAATTGTGACTATGTATTTGCTCCCCAGGCCATCCATCAATCCCTGAAAAGAACGTTTTGTCATTAAAGGATAATGCACAAGTCAATCCCTTATCCCTGGAGAGAGGAAAAAAAAACCTTGTCACAGGCTAGTCATAATGTTAAGTGTTCCTATAGACAGACACAAGAGACAACATAAAAAGAGTACAATAACCAAAACAACACTAAAACCAAAACAAGAAACCTTATAATATGTGCAAAAAGATGACAGTAAACTAGCGTTGGAAAATATGAATAAAATTAATTTATTTTTAAATTTAAAAACAACAACTCTCAGTGGGAAGACATGTTTTTTGGTAAAATACACCACATTTAATGAAAGAATATGTTTTTCTCAAAAGACATAATAATGCACCAGTCTATAAGTATGTGATTTCCTTATCAGTTTTACAAAATAATAATAACAAAACAGCCAAAGATATAATTCTCCCATTCTTTCTCTTTTCAATACAATTACTTAAATGTTCATTGAATCCTATGATGAAGTGTTGCATTCACATGCTAGTAACTATCTCATTTTAAGAGAAAATTGTTCATGACACATTTAGCTACTATAGAGGGAACGAAATTGTCTAAAGGAAGCAATGTGAATTCGTTCTATTCAGATTAATAGTTTTCATTCTTTTCTTATTCTTCTCATGATTTGCTCTTACACAATCAACGTATACAAAGCCTCTGGGGATTGAAATTAATGGACAGACTATATCCGAAGGAACTCCCTTTCCTATATGAAAAAAGGAAGGATGCCAATTCTGTTTCCTCCCTCAACCCTCATTTTCGTTTAAAGAGAGGTTACAACTACCTAAACCACAAATAAACTAATGGTAAATAATTGGATTGAAAGTGAAGAAGCTTTATTGTTCTTTTACCAGGAATCTCTGCCACTCGAGGCTGCGAATAATTCCCAACACTAACAACTACAGCATCAAAAATTTCATCATCAACAGCACCATTTTCACATCTAAATTCAACCCTCCATTTCTCAAGCTCCTCCAAACCAACAAAAACAACCTCAGTTCCAAACCTCACCAATTCACAAATCCCAAATTCATTCGCGAAATCTTCCAAATACTTTAAAACCTCTCGGTGACTAGGAAATCGCCTCGGATCCCGATCCTTCCCTTCTCGAGGCACAAACGGATAATCACGGACCCCCATCAGTTCTCTGGGGAGATTGGTTCGTAGAGATTTGTAGAGACTGCTATGGACACGGGTCCGATTTGGGTCGATTCCAAGTGGGTCGGATTCAATTTCCGGGGAATATACCCAGGTCCCTCCAATTTGATTATTCCGTTCAAAAACGACTACACGGTGGCCCTCGCGGCGGAGCTCACGGGCAGTGACGAGGCCGCCGGCACCGGCGCCGATCACTGCGACGCGGCGGGAAGTTGGGGGTTGGGATTGGGAATTGGGGGAGTGTTGCATGGTGGATAGTTGGGGTGAGGGGAGGAAACTCGGAGGAGCTAACATCTGATCCCTTCGTTGTTTGTAGAGCAAAATTTTCCGAATGAAAAAGGAAATGGATGGTTCATGATTCGTTGAGTGTGGTTGGCTACTGATTTTGGGCATAATTGGGATATTTTTTGTTCTGTTCATAACGTGGGCGAGGTAATCGAAACTTCAACTCTAATTAGGCTATGTTAACATTCTAATCAGTTAAAATCAGTTGCGTGCATTTAATTATTTAAAATTAATTTTGATGATATGAAAATTATATTTAAAGATATAAAATTAAATATTAAATTAATTTTTAGTGATCAAAAGCATGTTTTATATTGATTTTAAACAAGACAAAAATAATTTTAACCATTTCAAAATCAATTTTAAACATGCACTTGATTTCTATTATATTCTTTCGAAGTATGATAAGATTGAGATAATTGTATGTCAATCTAAATTTTGAGTCGAAATTGAAATATACTCTGGTTTTTTTAGTACATCTTTATTGTGCGCTCGCATACTCGGCTCTTATTATCATGGAGTTAAAAGAGTGAGAGTGAGAGAAAAATTGTTGTGCATGGAAGTTGAAGACATAAAAGTTGGAATGAGAGAGGAGAGGGAGAAGGCATAAAAGAAGATAGAGGAGGGTAAACTTTTCTAGATATATATTTGATGTTTTTGTAATGTAAGAACATAATGATAACTTCGCTACTCAAAACGTCAAAACTCGCTCTTCAAAAAAGTATGTTAAATTACAAATTTGATTCATATAATTTTGAGGAAGTTGAAATTTAGTCCTTTTGTTCCTTAACATGCTCTATACCTCGTCTCTTGATAAAATTACTTGAATTTATGTTGTTTCTTAATATGCTAAGTATAAATTTTTTTGGAAATCATAATTCACCATAAAATTGCAATAAGGCTTCATTACAATTTGAAAATGATGAGTGTAAGTGGAATTCTATTTGGTGAGTCGTTTGTTGTTTGATAGCATGTTGTGTTATATTCATCATTTATGATGTATACATTTTATGTTTACAATTGTATGTGTTCTGATATTCAAGCATGTTGAAATGTTGCATTAATGTTGTAATGACTAGCATTGGTGATGTTTTATTATGTGTGTTGAGAATGTATGGATATGCAAAGGATTTCTGTGGTAGAGCATGATCTAGAAGTCATGGGGTTGTGGTTTGTTGGATAGTATGGTGCCCCAATTGATGTGTTCATAAAATTAGAATCATTGTTTAAAATGAGTTTGCCTAATTAGTGTGTTTAGCATTATGTACGTCTTGTATGTTGTTTGCAATTTTTGGAGGTGATGATGAGTTTTATAATTGTAAGTGATGCTAAAAAGGAGACAAGAGAAGAATTGGTGTGTTTATTTAATTATGATTATGCTACACAAGGTTGCAACATGCTTAGTAGTACTTGTTACTTTTTGTTACGGTTGTAGTGTAACATTATAGTCTATCCCATTAGAAGTTTGTTTTGGAGTAATCAAACTATTTTAATTAGATGTTTATAATATTAAAATAAATAAAATAACAAAAATGAAAAATGGGAAAATTTTCTCCAAATTCTCTCCAATATCTTTGGATTTCTTACCAATATTTGTGTCTCTACAAAATCCACCAAATGTCATTATTTACAAGGAATCTGGCAAGTAGGAGGTGGAACAACTTGGACACTAATGTTGTCTATTTACAAGACACATGGTCAACATGTACATAGGGAGATGGTAGTATGACATATGGACTATTAGGACACTAAGGACGAATATCTAAATTACACATATTTTAGAATACTTATAATACTCCCCTTAGATGCCCATTATATATATATATGAAACCTTACTATTAAAACCTTTAAGCGGATTCAAGCTCTATGCGGTGTGTAAGCTCTATGCGGTGTGTATTGCATTTAATTTCTTTATATCAACCACTGGTGCTCTAGGATACAACAACCCAATTGAAACTTTATGTAGCTCAAATCACTATGCACTGAAAGGTTGAGATCAAAGTCCATAACTAAGAACACCCTTCTTTTTGTCAATTGCTCTTAAAGAGCTAATAAGAGAAAGATTTAATTTTTGTTGTTGAAGTTGTGTATCTTGAGGAAAAGATGCAACCACTATTTATACTTAAATCTAGATCTTGATTTTTAATGTTCATGATAAATAACATCTAAATTCAAGTGCATTTAAACTTTCTATTTAAATAAACAAATCAAGTACGTTAAGCTCTCTTTCTTTAACTCAATTAAAGCTCTAAAAGAAAGTTGTTAAATATTGAAAATGTAACCGTAGGCCTAGGGTTTATTAAACTCGAGTTTAACAAAATAATCCCACCTAAATCATGAACTTTTTAGTTGAAACCTTGAAGGTTTTTATTCCACTTATGATATTGAATTGGTAATTATAATGGGTAGCAATTTTAAGGCTAATAATTAAGTGTATAACAATATTTTTAAAGAATTAAAAATATACCGAAATTGAGTAGCTGATAAACTCCTACAAAAAATATAGTCTATCGTTGATAAACAGAGTACGATATAAATTTTACCATATTTGCAATTTCTTTTGCATTGTGCTATATTTGCTAATGCTTTGGGTCTATGTCATATTTGCAACAACCCCTATTAAATTTTCGTTGGTATGTTGACGTTTTCACATTTTTCATCAGTTCAATATCGACATAAGGAGTGAATCAACTTTTCTATTATATTGTAAAAAACAATTATGAAACATAAACAATAAGTAACAAAATGTCACTAGTGTGAATATAATACAAATAATATACATTTTAACTGTTTAAAAAGCACAAAATATTTATTTATTTGGTTAAATAATTTATTTGAAATTTTGGTGTTTATAATTTTTTCATAAATATTCTCAACATCGATATTTTGTCAATATTTTCATCGATACTTATGTAAAATTGATGTAACACCCTGAGTTTAGGAGGACATGAATAAACTAAGATCACATCTAAATGAGAGGGATCTTGAACATATGAAAGTATGGTTAAGAAAGGCTTAATTAGAATTGAAAGTTATTACTTACACCAAAAAAGTGCACCTTTCTTTTTGGTGGCTCAATTATAAAAACTCTGAGCAATCCCATGTTGGGTGACCTTTGGGAGTTTTCCTAGGATGCATGTGAGTGAGAACAAAGCATGTTGAAAGGACACTTGTTGGTTTGTGAGGATAGTGTTCAATTTTAGAAACTCTTCAAGATAAGCAAGGATGACGTTGGCAAGTCGTAGAAGTAGACGCAAGGGAATGTCAAGACCATTAGGTGATGAATCCATCCTGAATCCTAGGGTTGGGGCATTACAATTGAGTCTTCAACATTTTTGTCAACATCTAACTTTTTAAACTTGATTCCACCCCACTTTTATTAATCCTCTTTATCTCTCCTCTCAATACTCTCTTCTAGTGAGATCATCCATCTATGATCTCTTCTTACTCTTTATGTGGTCTCATCTCTATGATCTCTGTCTTCTCTCATCTTCCTCGCTCTTTATCTATCGAACACGTCTCTTTTGATCTTAACTTCTCCCTTTTGATCTTTTTTTTCATGAATATTTTTATGTCTTTAGAAGTGATAGTTGAAGTGATGATTCTAGAAGAAAAACATTGAGGTATAATTGGTTTTGTAAAATTAATTTTTCTATAATTATATTAACGTTTGTTTTCGTACTTTTAAAAGCGATTTTCATTGTTTTGAATCATTATGATTGGTTTTCAAAATTAATGAAAAGGGCATGAGTTTATTTATTATTATTATTATTTTTTTTTAAAAATGATCAATACATAAGTGGGGCAAAAATGACTTAAAAAAACAAAAAGAATAAGAAAGTGGAGCAGATTTTGTAGAGGTGATTCCACAGCCGCCCCACTAAAAGCACATTTGAATTAATTATTGAAAAACAAAAGAGTATAAGTTAAAAACAAAAGAGTTAACAAATTGATAATTTGTTTGGTTAGAACAATAAAATCTTAACTTAGGAAAGAAATAAAATATTATAGCTTTCATAAAATCTCAACTTTTAGAATTTTCGGAATAAATACAAAATAAAAATAGGTTAAATTACAAATTTGGTTGATTTAAAGAAAGTTAGAATTTAATCACTATAATTTTAAAAGTGAGAATTTAGTCGGTTTGATAAAACTTTATAAATAATCATTAAATTTGATAAAAATTTTATAAATAGTCCCTACAATAAAGACCAAATTCTTTACCCAAATATATTTTCATAGAAGCCGTAGAGATCAAACTTACACTTTATCCTTAAAAATAAAATTTTAAATTTTAAACATGAAAAAGAAAATTTTCCATACCTATACGTCCTTAATTGATCTCTCTTTGTTCTCTCTTCCTCTTAATCTACCAAACCCAACTAACTCTCTTGTCTTTTCTCCTTCCATTTGATTTCTTTATTACAGAAATTAGAGAAATTATCAATTTATATCAAGTTGCATCAATTTAAGTCTTCTCCTGGAAGTCTTTCTTTATTCTCTAAAATTTAGAAAAATTTTCTTGGGAGAGAATTATCTGCAAAATGACAATAGAGATTGTGTTGTAAAATGTAAGGGCTCCCAAGGACCTATTTATAGACTCTACATGATTACTCTTAATCTTATTAGGATAATTCTTCTCTAGAGATTTTAAATTAAATATTTAATAATAGTTAATATCAAAATATTTACCCATTTAATATCTCATATTAAAAGGGTTTTACATATTTAAATTTTTAACTTCGGTAGATTCTTTAATGTGAATCTCATTCAAATTAATTAATTATTTGAATCATATTCAAGTAAATTAATCCTCACATAATCTATTGGGAAATTATCTTAAATAGCAAAATTGAGACAAATATTTACAACTAATAGCAAAATACACAGTCTATCTGCGATAGATCGCAATAGACTACAATCTGTGTCTATCATAACATAGATAATAGTCTATCACGATCTATCACGGTCTATCGCAAATGGACAGTGAAATTTTGCTACATTTGTAAATATTTTGGTTCGTTTTGCTATATTTGAAAAGAGCTATAATCTATTTAATATGAATCGTATTCAAATTAAATAATTTATTTATTTTAATCCCATTAAAATAAATTAATTCTCCATATTATTAAGTTATAGTTTGAATATAATTCAAATAAACATTATAATAAAAGATTGTATCCAATACAATTCATATTTTCCCTCCTAAATTTAAACGGTTCAAATTTTTATTTCAACATATTTGATCTTTGTTGGTTCGTGGTGAGCTAGCAAGAGGACTTTATGGACTTACAGATTATAAGCTCCAATGATCCAATATTAATTAATTAAATTCTTTAGACCCATAGTTGAACTCTTATGCACTGGAAGACAAGTTGTATCCATGGATACAATCAATATAAGCAAATCGATCCTTCACTATTTGTTCATAATTACTGCTGGAAAAAAATGTTTGTTTTACACTTGTAATTACTTTCTCTTCCTTTAAGTACTACAAAATGGTAGAATGAACAATTTGTTTATGGTCCAACTATAAACTAAATATTTCGAGGGCCAGTGAAAGGGTGAGGCCCCTCGTTTAAGACTCGAAATCAGCACTTAAGGGAACTACCCATCTACTTATCCTATACAGGAAAGGGTGAATTTCATCTTGTGACGTTATGTTCCTAGCTCCTCATTCAGTCAAGTCTCCAAGGTAAGCTTATTGAGTCAGCAATTTAGATCACTCTCATCCATGCAAATTAAAAGACTGACCTCACAAATAGAAATTTATAAATCACTCAGGATTAAGATTGGGTGGCACATGATCATCCTATGAAATTTTAACCTTGTCAATTAACGAATTTACAAAGAGAGATTAATTATTTTGCAGTCTGGTCTTATACAAACTCTATATAGGATACCTCCACTCACATGTCTCTACATGAATGGTTTGAATCAAACCATTTGTAACTATTACAAAATTGGTTGTATCCATAGTGTCACCAAGATAAGACTCCCAACCTTATCCATATACTATAGACTTTAGGTTATATCTAGAACATGATCCACCTGCATGTCAACTATATATTGTTCAAGACTACATATAATAACCTTGGATTTTTATTGTAATAGATAATTTAATACTGCATATTTAATAATTAAATTACTCAACTAATTAATTACGAAGCTTGAGGACACAAATCCCAAAATAACTGTAGTACTGTATATATAACATTTACTTGATCTGAAAGAAAAATCTTAGATCTTTATACGGTAAGAAAATTTTGAACTTTATATATATATTTCAATATTGAATTGGATTTTCATTGACAAACTTAAATTATAAATATAATATATCATTTTAGATAGGGCTATTTTCAATTATAAAAAAATGAACCAAAATATTTATAAAGATAGCAAAAATTTATTGTCTATTCGTGATAGACCGTGATAGACTGTGATATTTTACTATTACTTAGTAAATATTTTCAACAGTTTTTTCATTTAAAATAATTCTCCTTTTAGAAACTCTCCCTATCTAACTTTCTTCGCAGGTAAACTACATGTATATGTCACACCCCATCCTAGATACATTCTATTCCTAGGATTGAGCATGATCCTATTTTCTCTACATAAAACTCTATGGATGGATACCATATAAATAGCAAACAAAACAACATTTCCATTGACATTCTAGAAGAAAATGCAACCTCTCAACAAACATAGCTGTATATATACATATGAGATGCAACACGTCCCCCTTTCTACCCTCAGAAATGTGCATATCACAAGATATATGTATAGTCTAAATATTTACCACTATCCCAGAGGTTCGCTTTCAGATAGGCCCAGACGAGATTCTTCTGTAGGCTAAGCGTCCCGGACACGCTCGCTACCTGAAACAATAAACAACAACAAACTGAATGAGCAGAAAGCTCAGTGAGTGACTAAACCTACTAAACTATTCATAACAACTATAAGCCAGTTTGTGAGTTAGTAACCATCACATAACACATCCCACAGAATTACCAAGATTCCCTTTCCACATTATACATATAACTATCAAATTCTCATGTCTCACAGACTTGCAACTATTTAGTGCTTTCACTTCCCGTCTCTCAGCACTTACTCAATTGTAATTACAGTACCATGTGCCTTCACATGAAATCCCTCAGCACAGGTAACTAATTCTATCTTTGCTCAAGTGCCTTCACTCATGATCCCTCGGCACGAGCTAGTGTGTGATGGATTACTACATGCCTTCACTCATAGTCCCTGAGCATTGTAGTCCATTCCCTACTGTTATTCAAGTGCCTTCTCAAATCCCTCAGCACTTAATTTCACGCTTACTCACATATAGCTTTCACCATAAGGTCCCTCAGCCACTATTATATTTAGACATTGGTATTAATATTCTTTTAAATCACTAACACATCACATTCATAAGGCATACTACAATCAATCACATTTCCTCATCAATAAGCGTACTAAATTCAACACAAGATATAACAAATAGTCACTCACTATTGGTCTCGGCTCTAAGTGGGTTATAAGCCTCCCCGAGCTCTTCTTGGCCTGAAAACACATAATCCTCAAGTTTAGTTCCCATAATCTCCTTTTTCTTTAACACACAATAGTAACGTTACTCTTTAGAAAATTATAAGCTGCCAGCGTTACCCATCACACACCACTGTACTAACGATACTGCGTTGAATCAAACCAGCGAGATTACCTTGAGGAGCGATACCCAGCGATACTCTAGCGAGAATCGTGAGACGCAAAGCCTATCTTGCGTTGCAGCGATACTTGCTTCGCTGCCCTGTCTCTTGCTCACTCAGCGATACTTCCGCTGCAGCAGAACCGTTTCCTTCTTCCTTCCTGCTTCCTTCTTCAACCTGCTAAACATTTCGTTTCAGTCAATTTCAGTACTTTCTTCCTTCTACAAACTTGTTAAAGTATAGGTCCTTCATCTTACCTCCAAATTTCATGAAGAACATCCTCTCCGTTTAGGATATATCCTTCAACAACTCCAAGTTACCCCTAATCATCCGGCAGTTCAACTCTAGTCTCTTCTTCCTAAGTTTGACACACAATTAAACAATTTCAGCTCAAGCATCCTTCATGAAACCTACTAGAAATCGAGTTAACTTACTAACCTCAAAGTTTCAGCCCTAACCTCCGTCTCTTCAATTTGTTCTTCCTCCAAAACCGAGTATCACTCTGAAGAGATAACAGCAGCCGAAACCTCTGCCAATCTCAAGTTTCTTCCACGATTTCAATGAGATTTCCACTTTCAAATCAGCATGAACATCTTCTTCTACCTCCTTCCGATGTTTCGCCTTAGTATGGACCCAACTCGAGCTCTGAAATGCAATCAGAACACTTGAATTCTCAATCCACTTATATATATATCATCGACTTATCCTCCATTTCAACACTATACTATAATCCGTTCAACGCATACCTTCTATGCTCAGCTTCAGCAATGCACAAAGCCTCTGATGTTATTTCTTTTCAAACTCTCCCGCCAAATGGTTAGCAAACGCATTACTTTCTCTCGGCCAATGCTCTTTGTCCAACGCATACCCACCTTCGACGCATGGTAGTGTTCATCGCATAATAGCCTCATTGCAAATCAGCTCCCAACTCCTCATGGCCTTTACTTCCAGCGGCACACTGCCTTCAATGCGTTTGCCGCATAATAATCCTCGGTACAAAGTGATTCCCACACCTTATGTTCTCAACGCGTCGCGGCTTCAGCGCATAATAGTCTTCCCTCACCTTTGCGTTTACACCAAAACTGTTTTCATCACAACAGGTTGCCATCAACGCATAGCTGATACTTAGTCGTTTTCCACTCCAAATGCAAGCCAGCCAACTACTCTTACCCAATCATCCATCTCTCGGCCCCTTCTTACCTTACGTTCTCACAAAATTAGGTGCGGGGCTTACATATATATTTTTTAAAAAGAAATTTATTTTATTAAATTAAAATCATGATTTTTTTTATAATGTAAATACAGTTCAACCGTAATTGACAAATACTACCTCCCTTAAAGTTGGAGGTTCAAATCTTCATATCCCTCTTTCTTTAACTCAATTAAAGCTCTAAAAGAAAGTTGTTAGATACTGAATCACTCAAATCGGAGTTCAAACGAAGAAGATATGACCGAAACAAGCTTAATAGAAAAATCCCGAGCTGATGACGTGGCAGATTTTTTTTAATCAAAGTAGACAAATTGAAAGGTGTCACTTGGAGCAATGGAGTGACATTTTGGTGGGTCTTTTATTTTTGGATTGATGTTAAAAAGAAAATGATTTTAAAAAGAAAATAAATTTAAAAAGAAGATGAATTTAATATTATTATATATGTTTGTGTCTAATGGCTAGTTGCTTTTTTAAAAGAATTAATTTAATATTATTATATGTTTGTGTCTAACGGTTAGTTGAGTTTAAATCTCCACCATTCAATTTTCTTTTACAAAGATCTAATGGTCCAAATTAATTTGGTTTTCACTTACTTTCATTTTTTTTAAATACTTCATCTTCTCCAAAAAGTTTCCTCAACTTTTACAATTTTACAATCCTCAAAAATTGAAAAAGGTCACCATTGTTGCTCTCTCTCCAAGCTTTCAAATTTCTTTCTTTTAATCTTATTCTAGAGAGATACTTTCATTGTATTGTAAGGATTGAGTATTGTGAGTTCAAATTTGTACATCTACTCTTTTTAGAGAGTTTTAGTGTGTGATTTAAAACTTCAAGAATATTGTAACGGTTGGATCCTAACCCGTGGAAAGGATTGGGTTTGCTCTTGAACCCAAAAAAGGAGCAAGGTAGCGGTCCGACTCTCATTCGTGGAAAGAGTCAAAGGAGATTTTTTAATCGAAATCCCAAGAGGCGCTTGGGAAAGTGGATGTAGGTCGAGTTGGACCGAACCACTATAAAAATCACGGTATCTTCTTCTCCAACTCTTTCTCAATTTATTTTGCATTCAATTTTTAGTAGCATGTTATAGATTACTATCCTTCTTTGTTGAGATTGATTGAATCTTGTGTTTCATATATTTTTTATCAATCTTGATATTTAGCATCAATTAAGGTTTTTATTAATTTAATTCAAAAATTAATTCAATTAGTTTAATTTGAGCATATTTAGGAATAAGTTTAATTAAACCCTATTCATCCCTCCCCCCTCTAGGATTGCCATACCGATCCAACAGATTTCACAGCCGCCCCACTAAAAGCACATTTGAATTAATTATTGAAAAACAAAAGAGTATAAGTTAAAAACAAAAGAGTTAACAAATTGATAATTTGTTTGGTTAGAACAATAAAATCTTAACTTAGGAAAGAAATAAAATATTATAGCTTTCATAAAATCTCAACTTTTAGAATTTTCGGAATAAATACAAAATAAAAATAGGTTAAATTACAAATTTGGTTGATTTAAAGAAAGTTAGAATTTAATCACTATAATTTTAAAAGTGAGAATTTAGTCGGTTTGATAAAACTTTATAAATAATCATTAAATTTGATAAAAATTTTATAAATAGTCCCTACAATAAAGACCAAATTCTTTACCCAAATATATTTTCATAGAAGCCGTAGAGATCAAACTTACACTTTATCCTTAAAAATAAAATTTTAAATTTTAAACATGAAAAAGAAAATTTTCCCCACCTATACGTCCTTAATTGATCTCTCTTTGTTCTCTCTTCCTCTTAATCTACCAAACCCAACTAACTCTCTTGTCTTTTCTCCTTCCATTTGATTTCTTTATTACAGAAATTAGAGAAATTATCAATTTATATCAAGTTGCATCAATTTAAGTCTTCTCCGGGAAGTCTTTCTTTATTCTCTAAAATTTAGAAAGGTTTTCTTGGAAGAGAATTAACTGCAAACTCTCTTGTCTTTTCTCCTTCCATTTGATTTCTTTATTATAGAAATTAGAGAAATTATCAATTTATATCAAGTTCCATCAATGTAAGTCTTCTCCTGGAAGTCTTTCTTTATTCTCTAAAATTTAGAAAAAGGAATCCCTCAGCTATAAATAGATGCTCTTGGCTAACAAAAAAAAACCATCCTCCCACATTGCAACTTTCTCCTTCTTTTACAATTCTAAAATCAGTAGCCATGTCTTCACTCCCACTTCAAATCTCTCATGCTCATGGAATTTCAAGGCAATATATCTTTTCTTTTTAATACATGCATTACTTTAATTTTCGATTCTATCTCATGTTACAAGATGTTTATTGGTAGGGAAACGAAAATAAAACAAAATAAAGTAGTGGTTGGCTATATAATATATAGTTTGATCAAAGAGGTTTTAATTATTTCATGTCACAGGAAAATGGAGAAGAACAAAGAGCTTGAGTGGGCAAAAGCACAGAAGATTGAAATAGGTGTTGATCTTGTAGCTGCTGCTAAACGTCAGCTTCAGTTCCTCTCTGCAGTCGATAGCGATCAGTTCCTTCATGAAGGCCCTACCCTTGATCGGGCTATTTACAGGTAACAAATCTAGGTCTCGTTTGATAATGTTTTCGTTTCTTATTTTTTATTTTTTGAGAATTAGAAACAAGAATATGTTTGATACCCGTTTTTTGTGTCTGGTTTCTTCAAGGAAAGAAACAGAAATAGAAATAGAAATTTGGTTGATAACTATTACTTGTTTCTACTTTATTTTCTATTTTTTTTCTTAGGGTTTAAATTCAATTTAGTTATATAAATATAAAATTCCATAATAAGCACTAAAATGAAAGAAAAAGAAATAATCAAAGCTCCATCTTCAAGATTAAAAGATAACATGTTACAAGCCTGGATTTTCTCAGACATATGACTGCACCCACATGGGCAGAGGACAAACTTGATTCTCAATCATAACATAAAAATAAAATAAATTATAGAAACAGATGAAAATATAAAAACTTTGTTTCTTTAAAAATGAGAAACGAGAACAAAAACCAGAAAATGAGAACGTTATCAATTGGACCCTCGAAGATAGATTGATTTTCGGACAAAGGTATCCTCAATGGATGAATGTTGAGAAGGGAGAAGTGTTTATATATTTTTCTATTACTACTGTTAAAGTGTAAAAATGATTCTAATTTGTAGGTACAATGCTTATTGGCTTCCATTGCTTGCTAAACATTCTGAATCCCCACTATTTGAAGGACCTTTGGTTGTCCCTTTGGACTGTGAATGGATTTGGCATTGCCACAGATTGAATCCTGTAATCCACACCTTCTCCCACCTTCTCAACTTTTTTATATATTTACATATTCCGTTGCTAGTCTGAGACTTTTGTCATATTCAAAATTATTCACTTAAACACGTTTTTAATCATTCAAAATTAATTACTTAAATATTTAATTTTACACTTTCAAATGCAACTTTCATATCATAAAAGTTGGTTTTTAAATGAGTGTAAAAACATGTTGAAGAATGATTTTCACTATTTTCAAATCTTGGGAGTGATTTTGAAATGGTTAAAAATCAATTTTAACATTTTCGAAATTAACCATTTCAAAATTACTCTAAAACATGATTTTAATAATTCAAAACTAATTTTAGATTTCCTATTTTTTGTTTTGTTTGAGCTCTCATCTAGCTCTCTGTACATCTTACGAATTATCTTGTACTCTTTGCCTTTGAATGAAAGTTTATTACACCCTTTTGTATTTTAACCGACATCAAAGGCCTAATTTCTTCTAGTGTTGGGAGTTTGATGAGGGTGCTAAAAATGTGCCAACTAAGTTGAGATATTCAAGTGTCATCTCCTAATTCCTTTGACGTTTCTTGTTAAAGAAAAAGTAATTTTGATGATATAAAAATTGTATTTAAAAGTATAAAATTAAATTTAAGTGATTAAAGATGTGTTTAAGAGTGATTTTGAATGTGACAAAAGTAATTTCAATAATTTTAAGATCACTCACAAAAAAAAAAAAAAAAAAAACACTGAGTGGGTAACACAATTTTGTTAATTTCGTTTTTGAAGGTACAATACATATCTGATTGTGAGGAACTTTATGGAAAGATACTTGACAATTCCAATGTTATATCAACTACCATTATTGAAAGTTGCTGTCTTAAAGAAACTGAAAAAGTTTGGAATGAATTATACCCTCAAGAGCCCTTCAGCTTCAATTACTTCAACTTACAAGAGGATGATGTCCCAAAAGATCAGCTCTCACAACTTGAAAAATACACCAAATATGATCTTGTCTCAGCTGTTAAAAGACAGACCCCCTTCTTCTATCAGGTATGCACTTCAAATCAACTTCGCCTTGTACTTAACAGTTAATTAACATGCAGTCTTCAAGCTTTATTTGGTAGACAACTTAAAAACAAGAGATTTGATGAAAAGAGTTATGTTTCGTATTTTCCTTTATACGTGTTTGGTAGCATAATTCAGAGTTTCAATTCTAATTTAAACGATTATTTGTAATTTGTTTGATCATAAAACATTTATAAACCAAAAAGTTTTTTTTTTTTTTTTTTTTTTTTTTTTTTTTTTTTTTTTTTTGACAATATGTGGGGTGCAGGATTGGACCTTTGATCTTGGGGTTGATAAAACATGTATTTGATGCCAATTAAGATATACCACTTTTTTGCAAGAAAAAAGTTGTAATTAGTTATTCACTAAATATTAAGTTGAATATAACTATTATTGATTAATTAATTTATGAATAACAAATATTATGTTAAAATTTTTGTAAAATTATTATGTAGGAAAATTATTATAACAGAAAAAATATCAAATTATTTACAAATATAGCAAAAATTTACTTTCTATACTGCAATAGACCCAGATAGACATCTATTCGTATCTATCTAGTAAAGTGATAGATGTCTATCTTGGTCTATCATAGTTTACCACAAATAGAAAGTAAAATTTTGTTATATTTGTAATTATTTTTAACAGTTTTTCTATTTTTGAAAACATCCATATTATTTAAGGTTAAAAATCACTTTTAGTACCTAAACTTTCATAGAATTTAGTAAGAATTTAGTCCTTGAAATTTGGTTTGAAACGATTTAGTCCTTACAGTTTCAATTTGGAAACAGTTTAGTCCATGAACGCTTTACTATGCAACAATTTAATTCTTATACTTTAAAATTTGTAACGATTCAGTCCCTATGGTAGAAATTAGTGTTAATATTTAATGAGATTCTTGCATAAATAAACCGATAAACTAATTAGAGACTCAATATTTTTATAAAATACATAACTACATCATAAAATAATAGAAATTGGCATCTAATTTTGTTGAATTTTTCTACAGTAATGACTAAATTGTTACAAATTTGAAAGTAAAAGAACTAAATTATTACATACTAAAGTTCATGGACTAAATTGTTATAAAATTGAAGATACAAAGACTAAATTATTACCAACTAAACTTCAAAGATTAAATTTGTTACTTTCATGAAAATTTAGGGATCAAAAGTGTCTTTTAACCTTAATAATATTAAATCATTTATAATATAGTATATAATATATGTTTTAGTTTAACAAAATTGAATTGAGTTTATAACATAAAATACTATATTTATTCAAGTTTTTATCTTTTTTTAATATAATTATGCATTCTAATATTTCAAATTCAAAGTCTAGATACATTGAAAACATACAAATATTATTTTCAAAATTTATGCTATTTAAATCAAACAATTTTAGAAAACATAATCTACTTTGTCTACTAAATGCAACACAATAAATCTAAAAACATATAACATAATCTAAATTTTCTACCAAACAAGCAGCTAGATCCCAAAACAAAAAGGATTGTATTCTTAATTTTTCTGTGTTATGTGAACTTTGTACTTAATCATTGAAAGCTTTGATCTTACAAGTTTAAACCCTTTTTTTATTTATTTTTATTTTTATTATTATGATCTTTGTTTTAGGTTTCTTCTAAAGGAAGTATAACATTTAGAAATTTAGATGATTAAAATCAAATTTGCAATCATTTTCATCATATGTTTTTAACCTTAAATTGATGTGGACAGGTTTCTCAACCTCACATGAAGAATGAAGATTTCCTTCAAGAAGCTGTGGCTAGATACAGAGGATTTCTATATCTAATCAAAAGTGCAATGGATGAGTCTGTTGCTAGGTTTTGTGTTCCAACATATGATATTGATCTAATTTGGCATACCCATCAATTGCACCCTCTTTCCTATTGCAAAGACATGAAAAAATTACTTGGTTTGGTATTGGAACATGATGATACGGTTACGGATAGATCAGTAGGAAAACAATTGGATATTGGGTTCACTGGAACTACAAAACAATGGGATGATACATTTGGTACAAGGTATTGGAAGATCGAACCAATGTATAGAGGCCCAGCTCCTGCTGGTAGTTGCGGAAGCAAGGTACAAGGTGGTGGATGCACTGCTGCAGCTGGTAGTTGCGGAAGCAAGGTACAGGGTGGTGGATGCACTGCTGCTGCTGGTAGTTGCGGAAGCAAGGTAGAGGGCGGTGGATCCACTCCTGCTGGTAGTTGCGGAAGCAAGGTACAGGGTGGTGGATGCACTGCTGCTGCTGGTAGTTGCGGAAGCAAGGTACATGGTGGTGGATGCACTGCTGCTGCTGGTAGTTGCGGAAGCAAGGTACAGGGCGGTGGATCCACTCCTGCTGGTAGTTGCGGAAGCAAGGTACAGGGTGGTGGATGCACTGCTGCTGCTGGTAGTTGCGGAAGCAAGGTACTTGGTGGTGGATGCACTGCTGCTGCTGGTAGTTGCGGAAGCAAGGTACAGGGCGGTGGATCCACTCCTGCTGGTAGTTGCGGAAGCAAGGTACATGGTGGTGGATGCACTGCTGCTGCTGGTAGTTGCGGAAGCAAGGTACATGGTGGTGGATGCACTGCTGCTGCTGGTAGTTGCGGAAGCAAGGTAGAGGGCGGTGGATGCACTGCTGCTGCTGGTAGTTGCGGAAGCAAGGTACAGGGCGGTGGATCCACTCCTGCTGGTAGTTGCGGAAGCAAGGTACAGGGTGGTGGATGCACTGCTGCTGCTGGTAGTTGCGGAAGCAAGGTACATGGTGGTGGATGCACTGCTGCTGCTGGTAGTTGCGGAAGCAAGGTAGAGGGCGGTGGATCCACTCCTGCTGGTAGTTGCGGAAGCAAGGTACAGGGTGGTGGATGCACTGCTGCTGCTGGTAGTTGCGGAAGCAAGGTAGAGGGCGGTGGATCCACTCCTGCTGGTAGTTGCGGAAGCAAGGTACAGGGTGGTGGATGCACTGCTGCTGCTGGTAGTTGTGGAAGCAAGGTACATGGTGGTGGATGCACTGCTGCTGCTGGTAGTTGCGGAAGCAAGGTAGAGGGCGGTGGATCCACTCCTGCTGGTAGTTGCGGAAGCAAGGTACAGGGTGGTGGATGCACTGCTGCTGCTGGTAGTTGCGGAAGCAAGGTTCAGAGCGGTGGATCCACTGCTGCTGCTGGGTGCGGAAGCAAGGTAAAGGGCGGTGGATCCACTCCTGCTGGTAGTTGCGGAAGCAAGGTACAGGGTGGTGGATGCACTGCTGCTGCTGGTAGTTGCGGAAGCAAGGTACAGAGCGGTGGATGCAATGTTGCTGCTGGGTGCGAAAGCAAGATACAGAGCGGTGGATGCACTGCTGCTGCTGGGTGCGGAAGCAAGGTACCAAGCGGTGGATGCACTGCTGCTGCTGGATGCAAAAACATCGTAAAGAGCAATGGATGCATTGCTTGTGCTGGGTGTGGAATCATGGTGTAGAACTAATGGTGGTTGTGACGATGATTTTAATGGTGG
The DNA here is from genome assembly GCA_030954485.1 of Citrullus mucosospermus. Taxonomy (NCBI): domain Eukaryota; kingdom Viridiplantae; phylum Streptophyta; class Magnoliopsida; order Cucurbitales; family Cucurbitaceae; genus Citrullus; species Citrullus mucosospermus. The sequence goes on along the minus strand of CM062064.1, from coordinate 3,492,906 downwards.
GTTTGGCCATAAAACTACCAAACCAAATGAATGTAAATAGAGTGGTGTAGTATGTTTCTGAAAATGAATTATTAACCTCATGAGGTTTTCAGAACATAGAATGCCTAATAAATAAAGTTTGTATCAAACTCTTAGACCTATCAAATAAATGTATGAAACTTATCTTATGTTTACAACTTGTTTGTTTTGTGTATGTATAAGTAAATCAATGTGAAGCAAAACTCATATTAAGACTTGATTGGATTCATGTACATTGATTTTCTATTTTATTTCATAGGTCAATCAAGAGAAATTTGCTTTTATCTGCAAAGGAATGACCTATTTGATAGTTAAAAGGACCTACTTGACACAAACTTGAATTATGGATTAAATTTGTAATTTTTTTAGTATAATAAAAAATAATAGGAAAAATATCAATTTACACCTCTAAACTTTGGGAATATATCAATAATTGTATCAATTTAAACCTTGAAACTTATGCAAGAGAATCAATTTACATCCCTCACTACGTTCTATTTAGAAAAACATTATGTGAGACGTGTAAGTTTATCAATTAAACTCCAAAACTTTTGCAAGATAATCAATTAAGACGCTCATGCAATGTTTACTCTCTTGTAAACATAATCAATCAATAGTAACATGAAAAGTGTGGCTCAACTAATTATGTTTGTTGTTGTTTATCAATATCCTATAACCATAATGAACAAGTGGCCTCACAACGAATTTAAAAAAATTCTCCATATGCGTGCTAAGATGCCTAGAAAATTTTTCCCCGGCAAAATAAATTAAGCCCTCCCACAAAATATAGGCTTGAAACAAATAGGCCATAAGTGATAAATGATTGCAATGAGTAGATTTTCAGAGTTAATTATTATTTTAAAGTGTGTAGCAACAATTTTTAAAAATTGTAAATATAGCAAAATCTGCCTCCAATTAGTAGTAGACTCCTATTAATGATATGGTCTAAAACTAATGAATTATAAAAGTTGGATATAAATTTTGCTATATTTGCAACAAACCCTAATGCCAATTACCCCATAAATTTTTATTTTCATCTATATTTTCATATTTTTAAGGATTCTATAATGGACATGAAGGATAAATCGACATTTCCATTATTTCATAAAAACACAATAAAATGTCAATACTTGAAGATTTCACCTTTAGAAAGCGCCTACACCTAATGGCTAAAGTCATTGCTACACTACTTTGCTCACCTATAAATACTTTTACTTGTCTTATTAAGTCAAAACATGGGCGGGCCATCCACCTTTGAATCACCATGAATGGTCAGATCCTCATTGGTGTTTGATGTGCCACTTTTGTGTGTTTACCGCAAGTGTACGGGTCAAGTTATAATATAAAACGGTTAAGTCCGAGTATCGTTTCCACTAGAGATCCAATTGGGAAGGTTTAAGTTACTTAGCTATTCTAGAATTGAATCAATTTTATTTGAGGATTGAGATTCAAATTTTGTTTTTGGGAAAAAGAAAGATCAAGCCAAGAAAGTATCAAAGGGAGAATTGCAAGAGTCAAAGAGAGTTCTAGGGTTTTAAATCCTTGTTTGTTTCATCATGCAAAATTATAGATTTCATGGATTTAATTCTTATGCCTAAGTCTAGAAACTTAATTCCAAGTTATCTTCTCTCAAAGACAACTCTTTCTCATGCAACTTGATTAATAGTTAATCTCTTAAAACCAATACAAAATTACATGGCATTAAAACTAGTCTTTAGCAACTTTCATTGTCAACCTAACTACTCTCGTGATAGATTAACAACGATTCATTGTTATAGATCAAATTAAACATATAATCTCTCGATCATACATCTAACCTAACATGTGAAGGTGGCCAATCTTCAAGAATTAAACACAATAACAATGAAAAGCATATTTATTTGAACAAAACCATGAGTCTACAAAATTATCATGAATTCACAAACAATTCATCAAAAACCCTAAAACTAAAGAGTTTAGCCACTCATAGCGTGAAACAACATGTTGAGAAAAAAGAATCAAAGAAAGAGTGTAAAGAATAGGGAAACTCTACTGAAAAGAGGTTCTTGATTGAGGCAGCACCGTCACGAACTCCTTTGCTTTCGCGTCGGACTTCGAAGGGCACCAAAACTATCTCGAACTCTTTTCCTCTTCCTTGCGGCTAACTCACTATTGGAACTCTAGCTTAATTCTCACCTTTTTGGATCTTTCTTTTGTTCTGCAACTTTCTTGATCTTCTTGATATTTCTTTTCCCCCCTTGGCTGCTGAAAACCCCTAAATTTATAGAGTTTGGCCGCCCAAAATTTAACCTAAAATACAAAACTTGCGTTTAAATTAACGCTGGCGCCGCGGCGCTAGGGTTGCGACCAAAATTAAGTTGCTCTCAGGTTTTAGCGCCGCGGCAGCGCCATCCCAGCGCCGCGACGCTGTCTTGCGTTCACCAAGTACCCGTCAAAGCACCGCCTTCCCAGAGTCGCATTGCTGCTCTGCGTCCATGCTGATGCGTTTCTGCCTCAGCGCCGCGGCAGCGCTGCCTTAGCGCCGCGGCACACCATGCGTTTCAAGCAAGGATGCGTTTTTCAGCACTTTTTCTCCATATTCTTGCTCAGTTTTGATCTTTCAGTCGTTTCTTCTAACTTTCCTCGTTTTAACCTGAAAATCACTAGCAAACAAGTGAAATCTAATATAAAACTCCCTTAATTTGAGAGAATAATAAGCACTTTTCAAGTGCTTATCAACACCCCAAACTTAGAGATTTGCTAGTCCCGAGCAAAGAATAAAATCAAATAATAGGGAGTTTTAGATGAAGAAGTGTGCAATTGACTCATGTCTCAGATAATAGCATTCAGAGCTTAAGTAGAAACATGCAAGCATATCTATATTGTTATAATTATTCAAGGCCAAATCTTGCTATCTCCCAAGTGTGTGTGTGCAAACCTCCTTCAATTTAAAATACTAGAACTCAAATTAGGACTTAAGAGAGTTTCTTTAGTTTTCCCCCTACTCTAGCTCATGCACCAATCTTCAAGTTTTCATGCATTCAAGTGAGTAATATGTCCACTAAGGTGCCTTTCAATCATATATTTTTTTCATGGGCCCAAACTTGCATTCTTTTACCTAGAGCACTAGCTTTCACACATCCACTGTAGGGACTCGTACCTAGTCAATTCCCAGGCGTCCTTACTGATCACAGCAAAGGCAGCTCTTTTTACCCCTATCCATGCATACTCATTACAAGTTTAACATTTTAAAAAAATAGACAATTAAAGCTCATATATTTTGTGTACACTCTTTCTTTTCTCAAGGCATGTATACTTTTTTCTTTTTCCTTAGTCTAAGATTACAAGCTATCATGCATTTCCACTCCCTAACCGGTGGGGCCTTTCGAAGTGACAACCAAATACACCCAACTTAATCCTTTTTTCAGTTAAAGATTCTAAATAGAAGTGGCTACGTGCTCAAGAATATGAGAGATTTTAAGAGAGACTTAAATAAATTTAGCTCAAGATAGTGCTATTCTATTTCCACAATAAGTCATCTATCATGCAAATTCAAATCTCATCATGGGCAATTAACATCAAGGCACACAACCATAAACAACATTCCCATTAACTTTGAAAACTCCAAAATTTTCAAAAAAAAATTTTTCAAAAATTGTTTCAAAAAATTTGACATGCATATGATCATTAAAACCTTCGCTAACATGCATAGCAGGATAAGAAAACACACAAAAGTATGAAAGACACCTCCCACCCAAACTTAAAATCATGCATTGTCCTCAATGCATAAGAACATCTAACAAGGAAAGAGCAAGCTTGGGAGCAAGCGGGACGCCACCAAACAGGCTTGGTGTAAGGAGTACTTGTGTGATGAGCTATGTTCCTGAGAAATAAAGCATATGAGTGACTCCAAGATTTATAAAAATAATAAATAAATAAACAAGAGTAAAGAAAGCAATAAAATTGGGTTGCCTCCCAATAAGCGCTTGGTTTAACGTTTTCTAGCTAGACGGGACTACTGGATCATGCAATGAAAGTCAGGTTCTCAAGTTCGCGTTCTTCATCACCGATGTAGTGCTTTAATCATTGACCATTCACTTTAAAGGTTGTTCCATTGTTACCTTGTAGTTCTACGGCTCCATGTGGGGATACCTTGACAATGACAAAGGGTCCCGACCATCGTGTCCTAAGCTTACCTGGAAACAAGCGTAAACGTGAGTTAAAAAGTAATACTCTTTATCTTGGAAGGAAGGTTCGTGATGTGATCTTCTTGTCATGCCATCTCGCAGTGCGCTCTTTGTAAAGTTTGGCATTCTCATAAGCTTGAGCACGGAACTCCTCCATCTCATTGAGTTCTAAGAGGCGTTTCTCACCAGCTTTCTCAAAATCTATGTTCAGCTTCTTGATGCCCCAATAAGCTCTATGCTCGAGCTCTACCGGTAAGTGACAAGCTTTTCCAAACACCAACCTATACGGGGAAGTACCAATTGGGGTTTTGAAAGCTGTGCGATAGGCCCACAGTGCATCATCGAGCTTAAGGGCTCAATCCTTCCTATTGGTCTTGACTGTCTTTTCCAAAACTTGTTTGATTTCCCTGTTAGATAACTCAACAAGGTCATTAGTTTGAGGATGATAAGCTGTAGCAATTTTATGATTAACATTATATTTTTGCATCATGGATTTAAACAGTTTATTGCAACAGTGAGAACCCTCATCACTAATAATAGCTCTAGGTGTACCAAAACGTGTGAAAATGTTTTTATGCAAGAATTTTAAAACAGTGGGAGCATCATTGGTCCTAGTAGCTATGACTTCTACCCACTTAGATACATAATCTACTGCAACTAGAATGTATAGGTAACCATTAAAAGAAATAGGAAAAGGTCCCATAAAGTCAATACCCCAAACATCAAATAACTCCACTTCCAAGATAGAAGCTCATGTTGTCTAGAATTATTGCCAGTACGTTGGCACCTATCACATGACTTAACAAAGGTATAACAATCTTTAAAAAGGGATGGCCAATAGAATCCTGACTGAAGTACCTTAGTTGCAGTTCTGGTGGGTCCAAAATGACCTCCATAGGGTGTGGCATGGCATGAATTTAAAATACTTACCACTTCCTCATGAGGCACACACTTTCTTATCATATTGTCAGCACAAACCTTGTAGAGAAGTGGGTCCTCCCAATGGTAAGATTTAACATTGTGCAGGAATCTTTTCTTTTGTTGATAGTTCATGTCAAGTGGCAAATGTCCTCCTGCAAGATAATTAACTATGTCAGCAAACCAAGGCAAACTATCTTTTACCTGATACAGTTGTTCATCAGGGAACTTCTCAACAATTGGGGGCCATGATTTAGCTTCCTCATTCTCAATTCTAGATAAGTGGTCTGCAACCACATTTTCACATCCTTTCCTGTCTTTGATTTCTAGGTCAAATTCCTGTAACAATAATATCCACCTCATTAGCCTAGGTTTAGAATCTTTCTTAACAAACAAGTACTTTAAAGCAGCATGGTCAGTATGCACTACTATTTTAGAGCCAAGCAAGTATGATCTAAATTTATCAATGGCAAACACAACAGCTAGTAGTTCTTTTTCAGTAGTAGTGTATTTCTATTGAGTATTATCAAGAGTCCTACTAGCATAATAAATTGCCCTAAACATGTTATCTCTATGTTGGCCTAAAACAGCTCCTAAAGCATAATCACTAGCATTACACATGATCTCAAAAGACTGACTCCAATCTGGTACAACAATAATGGGTGCAGCAATTAGTCTTTCCTTCAGAGTATTAAAAGCTAGTAGACATGCATCATCAAAAGTAAATTTAGCTTCCTTTTCTAACAAATTACTCAAGGGTTTAGCAATTTTAGAAAAATCTTTAATAAATCTCCTGTAAAACCCTGCATGCCCTAGGAAGCTTCTGACTCCTTTCACATTGGTGGGAGGTGGTAGTTGTTCAATAGCAACTATTTTAGCCCTATCCACCTCCAATCCTTTTTTAGAGACTTTGTGCCCCAGGACGATGCCTTCCGTCACCATGAAGTGACACTTTTCCCAGTTTAGAACAAGGTTAGCATCTTGGCACCTCTGCAAAACACGAGTTAGATTAACAAGACAAGAATCAAATGAAGACCCAAATACAGAAAAATCATCCATAAAAACCTCCATTATGTCTTCAATGAGCCCCTGAAAAATAGACATCATACAACGTTGAAAAGTAGCAGGAGCATTACATAAACCAAAAGGCATTCTCTTAAAAGCAAATGTCCCATAGGGACATGTAAATGTCGTTTTTTCTTGATTCTCAGGAGCAATGACAATTTGGTTATAACCTGAATATCCATCTAGAAAGCAATAATGAGAATAACCTGCAAGTCTATCAAGCATTTGATCTATAAAAGGAAGGGGAAAATGATCTTTTCTAGTAGCTTTGTTCAACTTCCTATAATCAATGCATACACGCCATCCTGTCACAGTTCTAGTGGCTATCATTTCATCTTTTTCATTTTCAACCACAGTCATGCCACCCTTCTTGGGTACCACTTGAACAGGACTTACCCATGGACTGTCAGATATGGCATATATGATTCCTGCATTCAAAAGCTTGAGCACTTCTTTCTTAACTACCTCCTTCATGGTGGGATTAAGTCTCCTTTGGTGCTCTATTGATGGTTTAAAGGTATTTTCCATCAAGATTCTGTGCATACAGACCGACGGACTAATACCTTTAAGGTCCTTAATAGACCAACCAATGGTAGATTTATGATCCCTCAATACTTTCAATAATTTTTCTTCTTCCACAGAATCAAGATCAGAAGATATTATAACAGGTAAAGAAGATAAATCATCTAAGAATGCATATTTTAAATGAAGAGGTAATACTTTTAATTCAAGCTTAGACTTCTCAATATCATTCACAACATGCAAGGGAGCTAAAGGTATAGGTTTATCTACTTTAGGACATATTGGTAACCTATCTAACCACCTAGCATAAAAAGCTATTTCATCAAAGATTGTATCTACATTTTCAACATCTATCATGCTTTGTTCTAGCTGATCATTAGCTAACATAACCTCTACATGCTTAAAAATAGTATGATCAATTATGTCTATAGCATGGCAAGGACTACTCTCATCATGATGACTCAAGGACTTGTAAATATCAAATACTACATTTTTATCATTTACCCTTAGAGTCAACTTCCCTTGTTGGACATCTATGATAGCCTTTCCAGTTGCTAGGAATGGCCTCCCAAGTATGATAGGAATCTCAGAGTCCTCCTCCATGTCCAATACTACAAAATCTGCAGGGAAGATAAATTTGTCAACTTTAACTAATACATCTTCAACAATACCTTTGGGATAAGCTAATGATCTGTCGGCAAGTTGCAGGGTGATGGTGGTAGGTTGCACCTCTCCAATGTTGAGTTTCCTATAAACAGATAAAGGCATCAAATTAATAGAAGCACCCAGATCACAAAGAGCTCTAGTAACATTTAACGAACCAATAGTGCAAGGTATAGTAAAACTCCCTGGATCTTTTAACTTTTGTGGTAGCTTCTTTTGTAACACTGCACTGCATTCCTCAGTCATGCTAATCATCTCATATTGCCCAAACTTTTTCTTTTTAGATAAGACATCTTTCATGAATTTTGCATAGTTGGGCATTTGCTCTAAAGCCTCAGCAAATGGAATGTTAATGTGCAGCTTTTTAAATAACTCAAGAAATTTAGCAAATTGTGAGTCTATTTTTTTCTTTTTAAAACGTTGAGGATATGGCATAGTATTAGGTACAAAAGGTAGAGGGTTAGATGACTTACTTGAAGATGTTGACTCTTTTACCTTTACTTCCTTTTCTAGGATCTTTGGTTCATCTTCTAGAATTGGCTCTTGGATATTGCCATCTACCTCTTGCTCTTCATCCTCATCAATGATCAAAGGAGTGGACAGCTTTTTCCCACTCCTCAAAGTCATGGCCTTGCACTCCTCTTTTGGATTTATCTCTGGACAACTAGGAAATTTTCCCTTTTGCATTGTTTGAAGGGAAGTGGCGATTTGGCTTATTTGTACCCGATGTTTTGAATGGCCTTACCATGACTTTGTACGGTGCTTTCCAATGCGGTTGTCCTTCCTCTTGATTCTTTTATGAACTCTACCATTAAATCTTCTAAGTTGGACTTCTTTTCAGTGTGGGATGGACCTACATTGGATAAATCAGAAGAACCTTGCAAAACATTCCTTTTGTTAGCATAAGAAAAATTTTCATGGTTCCTCAAACTGGGATGGTAGTGAGTTGGAAGTTGTTGATGTTGGTAATTCCTATAATGTCCTCTATCAACATAATTAGCCGTCTCATTATCTCCATGAACGCCCATTTCCGATGCCAAAGCGGCAAGAGAAGCTATAGATGGTGGATTTTGAGCTTGGCCTCCTGCAGTTAATTTAGAAAGAGCATTAGTAAGGGAAGCCATTTGAGCTTTAAGAGAATTTACCTCATCAATTTCATATAATCCGGCGGCTCTTGGGATGTTTGAAGAAGACCGTTCACATGGCCAATTGTAGGATGTATTGGCCAAATCTTCTACTATGGTATGGGCTTCTTGAGCATTCTTTGAAAAAATTGACCCTCCAGCGGTTGCATCTAAGATGGATTTGGTTGAACTTGCCAATCCATTGTAGAAGAGTTGAATTTGCAACCAATCCGGATACCCATGTTGAGGGCACCTTCTAAAGAGATCATTATACCTCTCCCAAGCCTCATATAATTGTTCATCCTCGAGTTGGCGGAATGTTCCAATCTCCGTTCTTAGTCTTTGAGATTTAGCCGGTGGAAAATATTTGTTCAAGAAAACTTGAGCTAAGATCTCCCATGTTGTAATGCTATCCGGAGGTATGGTTTCCAACCAATCCTTAGCACGGTCCTGCAAAGAAAAAGGAAACAGTCTTAGTTTAATAGCATCATTAGAAACACCATTCATCTTTACCGTTCCGCATATCTCCAAGAAGGATCGCAAGTGCTTGTGAGGATCTTCATTAGTTCTTCCTCTAAAGGCTAGCTCTCTAGCCATTTGGATCAATCCCGGTTTCAACTCAAAATTGTTGACATTGATAGGCACATTCATTATTCCGGGTTGACTTGTCGGTAACGTAGGTTGAAAGTAGTCTCTAATTGCCTTAGGTATCTCCTCCGCCATCTCCGTAGTTTGATTAAGTTGAGCCCTTAAATTTCTTCTACACGTCCTTTCAATCTCGGGATCAAGAGGGAGGAAGTTAGTATTATCTCGAGGCATAGACTAACAAAAATAAATAAAATAAAAAAACAATTATATAAAATAAACTAAATAAATAAACAATCAAATAATATACACCTCCAATTAAGATCTATCAATTCTAATGAATATTAAATAACAAAAACCGTTCTTTGGATCCCCGGCAACGGCGCCAAAAACTTGATGTGCCACTTTTGTGTGTTTACCGCAAGTGTACGGGTCAAGTTATAATATAAAACGGTTAAGTCCGAGTATTGTTTCCACTAGAGATCCAATTGGGAAGGTTTAAGTTACTTAGCTATTCTAGAATTGAATCAATTTTATTTGAGGATTGAGATTCAAATTTTGTTTTTGGGAAAAAGAAAGATCAAGCCAAGAAAATATCAAAGGGAGAATTGCAAGAGTCAAAGAGAGTTTTAGGGTTTCAAATCCTTGTTTGTTTCATCATGCAAAATTATAGATTTCATGGATTTAATTCTTATGCCTAAGTCTAGAAACTTAATTCCAAGTTATCTTCTCTCAAAGACAACTCTTTCTCATGCAACTTGATTGATAGTTAATCTCTTAAAACCAATACAAAATTACATGGCATTAAAACTAGTCTTTAGCAACTTTCATTGTCAACCTAACTACTCTCGTGATAGATTAACAACGATTCATTGTTATAGATCAAATTAAACATATAATCTCTCGATCATACATCTAACCTAACATGTGAAGGTGGCCAATCTTCAAGAATTAAACACAATAACAATGAAAAGCATATTTATTTGAACAAAACCATGAGTCTACAAAATTATCATGAATTCACAAACAATTCATCAAAAACCCTAAAACTAAAGAGTTTAGCCACTCATAGCGTGAAGCAACATATTGAGAAAAAAGAATCAAAGAAAGAGTGTAAAGAATAGGGAAACTCTACTGAAAAGAGGTTCTTGATTGAGGCAACACCGTCACGAACTCCTTGGCTCTCGCGTTGAACTTCGAAGGGCACCAAAACTATCTCGAACTCTTTTCCTCTTCCTTGCGGCTAACTCACTCTTGGAACTCTAGCTTAATTCTCACATTTTTGGATCTTTCTTTTGTTCTGCAACTTTCTTGATCTTCTTGATATTTCTTTTCCCCCCTTGGCTGCTGAAAACCCCTAAATTTATAGAGTTTGGCCGCCCAAAATTTAACCTAAAATACAAAACTTGCGTTTAAATTAACGCTGGCGTCGCGGCGCTAGGGTTGCGACCAAAATTAAGTTGCTTTCGGGTTTTAGCGTAGCGGCATTGCGTTCACCAAGTACGCGTCGAAGCAGCGCCTTCCCAGCGCCGCGTTGCTGCTCTGCGTCCATGCTGATGCGTTTTTGCCTCAGCGCCGCGGCAGCACTGCCTTAGCGCCGCGGCGCACCATACTCAAGCAAGGATGCATTTTTCAACACTTTTTCTCCATATTCTTGCTCAGTTTTGATCTTTCAGTCGTTTCTTCTAATTTTCCTCGTTTTAACCTGAAAATCACTAGCAAACAAGTGAAATCTTATATAAAACTCCCTTAATTTGAGAGAATAATAAGCACTTTTCAAGTGCTTATCAGTGTTAGAACCAAAATGTCGAACGTCGATTGTTGTGATGTGGTAAACGAACTGCCTTGAAAGCAAATTTTGGCATGACCTTGGTACTAAATCGCCTATTTCGGTTGCTCCTCAAGGTTAATTAACACAACTTCCCAATTCAAATGTGCACTAATTAGAATTAGGAATGGAAGATAATAAAAGAATGCTCAGAATAGTGCTTGAGAAGGAAAAAAATTAGTAAAGAAGATAAGGAGGAATTTTTTGGATGGTCCTCAACTGAAAACACTCTTTTGTATATAAAGGTGAAAAAAAATAATTTTCATTTAGGAGAAACAAACAAAACAATTTTCGTTTAGCAGAAACAAAACGATTTTCGTTTAGAAGAACTAAACAACATAAACTCCTTTTCGCATCAATGAATAAGGTAACGACGCAAAGGAGCATCACTAATAGTGTGAAACCCGAAAAATAAAACTAACCTTTATGGGAAAGATAAAAGAGGGATTTGTGAACTTTGGGGGAAACTTGGGTGTTACAAGCCCATGGAGTTAGAGAATTTTGAGAATAGAATTTATGGGCTTGTGAAGTTGGAAAAAATTTGGGCAATTTAAGGGGGCCTATGCATTGAGCTTGATGGGGAAAGGAAAAGTGTTTGTACAAGTTTGAGTTTTGGGAAAAGTTTTAGCCATAGAAGTGATTGGGAGAAAACTACGTAGTGCAATTTTTCTTTTTTCAGGTAAGGGAAAGGACACTTTGGCGAATGATGAAAGAAAATTACCTTAGTTGTGTCATTGGGACTAGAATGATGCTTTCGCACGAGTTTTCATTTTTTTTCGTTTTAGTATTTGAGTTTTGTCATTTGAAATTAGAACTATGTTTTCTTTTATTTATTTCTTTATTGCTACTAGAGATCTTATGCCAAATTTTCTATTTTAATACATTAATGTTTTAGGGGTACCCCAGTCAAAATTTTTTTTTTGTTATTGAATGTCAGCAAATTTATTTATCTTAATAAAGATTCCTTGATTTCTTAGTAATATTATGAAAAATGTGTCATTTGAGTTGTATGCATGCACAAATGACAACCTAGTTCGAGTCCTAGGGAGTTGGTTCGTTACTGTAGCTACCTCTTTTTATCTTGCTTCATTTAAATTAATTTATTTTTAGATTAATTTTTATTTTAGTTTTTCTATTCTAATTTTGGTTGTTATCCTCGTTTTTTATGCTAATTTCTACCTCTTCTAACTTTTATTTTAGTTTGGTTAAAGTAACCAAAAAAAGGAGAAAACAAGACAAATGTGGAAAAAATTTGAATTTGATTTTAGTTGCTTAAAAGTTGTTCTTCTTTTTTTAGCAATTGTGGAAATGGCTTATGATTCCTCTTCTCTCCGAAAAATCCTATCAAGCCACCACTTCCATTAACCCTCGTTTTCTCTTCAAAAAACTCTAGGCTCCACACCTTTTTTTTTTCTTTTCTTTTCTTTTTTTCTTTTCCTCTTCTTTTGTCATCAAACACCAATCCCGTCTTTCTCGACAAAAATCCTTGAGAGACTCCATCCACGACAACCCAAAAATCCTCATTTTCTCTTCCAAAACAAAAACCTAGCAACTATACCCAAAATTCCCTCTTCTTTAAAAACTTTAGAGCCTCCATCCTTACTTACAACAAGGGAGTTTGATGTTCTTGTTTCCAACTTTGCTTTTTATTCTTCTTCTTCTACCTCTTCAAGTAACTTGAGAAAAAGAAGTGCTAAGAGTGTTAAATATTTTGCTACTATTTTCGTCTTTTTATTAGTTATTTGTTTATTTATTAGTATTATTATTATTATCATCATCTTTTTATTATTATTATTATTATTATTTCTTTTATTGAGTTTATCTTTTTATATTATTTATTTGGCATTTTTCTTGGTCTTTGTTCGTCTATTTTTATCTTAAGTATCACATTTATTCATTTTATCTTTCAAGAATTTTGTTTTATCACTATTCTAATGTTTTCATGTTGTGTTATAATTAAGTGATATTAGTCTAATATTCTTAATCTTTGTTTTTTTTTTAAAAAAACTAACGACGGATTCTAGAAATATTTGAGAGTCCGATTTTCTAGAATCTTGAGGTGAGCAAGTCGATTCTTTGGGAGTTTGAGACCGATTTCAATTCTAATATATTTTATTAAATGTTTAATATATTTGTAAAGATCATTGCTTATTTATTTATTACTTTAAATGTATTATTAAATTATATATTTTATCAATGTAACTTTACATATTTAAATTAATGTCCTTTTTTAGTCAAATTTATCTAGCATTTTCAATACTTTTAAATTTATTTCCAAAAGCGTTTTCCTTAAAATTTTCGATAACGGAATTTAGAAAATTTAGGAGTCTGATTTTCTAAAATTCTTGAGGTGAGGAGCCAATTCTTTGGGATTTTGAGATCGATCTCCAATTATTGTTTTTTATTAAATTTTATTATATCATTTTATGTTTGCTTAATTTATTATGATGCTTTTTTTTTAATTGTGTTTTTCTTATATAATGTTTATATTAAGCCTTATTTAATTTCTAATTAAAATTTCCCAAAGTTTTTAAATCTTTCTAAATTAAAATTTTTCAAAGTTTTAAAATCCTTCTAATTTAAATTTCTCTTAAGTTTTTTTAAAATTTCTCACAAAACTCTTTCTAAATCATTTAAATTTCTTTTCTTTAAAACTATACTTTTTGTGTCTTCAAGCATTCAAAAATTAATCTATGATTTTAAAAGGTTTTCTAATCAATTATTTTTCTAATAACTTGTTTTTAAAACTGTTATCCTTAAAAAGAAATCCTATGATGGAATCTAGGAAATTTGGGAGTCCGATTTCTTAGAATTCTTAAGGTGAGGGATCACATCTTTAGGAGTCCGAGGTTTGATCTCAAGAAAAAATGAATTTAATTAATGTTTTAAAAAGAACTTCATTTATTTAAAGACTATTCTATGACGGATTTTGAGAAAATATAATAACTTATCACTTTCTTGAGATGAGGAATCTTTCCTCAATTATAATATAGTCAAATTGACGGAATTTGTTCCACTTATTATGGGATCATTGCTTCAAATATTGGAGTAATGAGGGTAAAATAAGACATTATTTTAAAAAAGAACAATTAAAGAATATTTTCAATTCAAGATTTAAATTTTGGCCATCATTTTTAAATGGGTGTTGTGGGGTGCTAACATCTTCCCATACACAAATGACTCCTAAACTCAACTTTAGTTTTCGCAGACAATTTTTGTTTTTTTAATTAAAAATTGTTTATTTTACTTCAGTGTCCAATCACACCGTAAAAAAGATTGGTGGCTGCTCCTTTTTATTTTGTTTTAAAATTAACCATTTTCGAGGATGTCGGCCGCCTCGCGTCGTCTTGGGCACATGGCGATAGTTCCAGTTCTATATATTCATTGAAGTAGAAACATTACAAGTATTTGTAAGCAAATAAAAAACTAATCACTAATACACTAACCTTAAAATTATACCACTAACCTTGATGTTTTCATCAATTAATCCTACTACGCCATTAAGTCATTATCCTCCATTTTAGGAGACACTACTCTAAACTAATCCACTAACATAAATTAAAAAAATAACACTAATCTAATTACATGCAAATCAAATTTGCACTAATTTTTAAATAATTGCAAAAAAAAAAAAAAATTAATTTCTTAGATCACTTCATGGAACTCATAGATTTTTTTGAACTCGTAATTTCTATACAAATTGAATAAGATTGTGTTCGTACATAGTATTTATTAACTAAGGATTTCTAAACGTGTTGAAGAAGATTGTGTCCACACAAACTTTTTATGGACCCATAACAAATTATTTCAAAATTGTCTTCTCAATAATGTTGCTCTCTTTTTCTTCCTCTCCAACCTATACAATCATGGACATTAGAATTATTGTTAAAACATTTGTTCTCTTGCGAAACCTTGGCACCAAAGAGAGATAGAAAACATATTACTTTAGGACACATTTGGCCTCTAGGGTCGAGTCGCTAAGTGCACCTCGTGTTTTTTATAGGGTTTATTAAACCCGAGTTTAACAAAATAATCCCACCTAGATTGTGAATTTTTTTTAGTTGAAACATTCAAGGTTTTTATTTTTGGGTAATTGCAATGAGTAGCACTTTTAAGGCTAATAATTGAGTTTATAACAACATTTTTAAAAAATTACAAATATAGCAAAATCTAGTATCTGATAAACTCTACTAGAAAAATAGTCTATCGTTGATAAATGAGAGTTTGATCTAAATTTTACCATATTTGCAAATTCTTTTTGTATTGTGCTAATACTTTGGGTCTGAATGTTATATTTGCAACTATCTCTATTAAATTTTTATTGGTATGTTGACATTTCCACATTTTTCATGAGTTCAATATCAACAAAATGAGTAAATCAACTTTTCTAATATTCTCGACATTGATATTTTGTCAATATTTTCATCGACATTTATGTAAAATTGAGTCCTCAACATTTCTATCCACATTTAACATTTTAAACTTGATTCCACCCCACTTTTACTGATCCTCTTTTATCTTTCCTCTCAACACTCTCTTCGAGTGAGATCATCCATCTATTATCTCGTCTTCCTCTTTATGTGGTCTCATCTCTATGATCTCTCTTCTCTTTATCTTTCTCACTCTTTATCTACCAAACACGTCTCTTTTTATCTTTTCTTCTTTTATTATTATTATTTTTTTATGCATGAATATTTTGTGCATGTTTGGGAGTGTTTGGGAGTGATAATTGGAGTAGTGATTATAGAAAAAAAAATTAAGGTAGAATTGTTTTTGTAAAATTAATTTTTATATAATCAAATTAACGTTTGTTTTCAAACTTTTAAAAGAAGTGTTTTTGGAATCATTATATTTGGTTTTCAAAATGATTATAGAATCACCAAAATTAATGAAAAGGGCATGGGTTTTCTTTTCTCTCTTTTAAATGATCAATACATAAGTGGGACAAAAATGACTTAAAAAAAAAAGAAGATAAAAAAAGAAGAAGAAAGTGGAACAGATTATGGGGAGGGGGATTCCCACCAACCACCTCACTAAAGCTTATTTGGAATAATGGTTGAAAAACAAAAGAGTATTAGTTATGTAAAAACAAAAAAGTTAACAAATTAATAATTGTTTAGTTAGAACAATTAAAATCTTAATTTATGAAAGAAATAGAATATTATTGCTTTCGTAAAACCTCAATTTTAAAATTTCAAGAATAGATGCTAATTAAAAATAAATTAAATTACCAATTTAATTCATTATTTAGAAAAAAAAGTTAAAATTTAGTTTCTATAATTTTATGAGTGAGAATTTAGTCTTTTTGATACAACTTCACAAATAATCATCGTAATTTGATAAAATCTTCATAAATAATCCCTATAATAAATACCATATTCTTAATCTAAATATATTTTTTTATAGAAATCGAGAGATCAAATTTACAATTTATCTTAAAAATAAATTAAAAAATTTTAAACATATAGAAGAAAATTGTCCCCACCTGTACGTCCTTAATTGATGTCTCTTTATCCCTCTCCCTCTTAATCTACCAAACCCGTCTTTTCTCCCTCCTTTTGATTTCTTTATTATAGATATTAGAGAAAATATCAATTTATCCATTTAAATTTTAAGAGTTATATCAATGTAGACCCTAATCTAATAATTATATCTATTTTAAATCCTAAAATTTCTATGAGTATATCAATTTACACCACCCTCCATTGCGTTTTGTTTGGAAAAACCTCATTTGAAACTTATAATTGTATCAAATTAAAATTTTAAACTTTCGTAAAGGAATCAATTTAGATTCTTAGTTAGAAGTTTGTTTGAGAATAACCATCAATTTACTGTAATCATTAATTTTGTAAAACCGACATTTGAAGAAGTCTACACATATGCTTGATAATCGATGCATAATGATTCTCAAAGCTATTGTAATGAAAGGTATAATTAATTTGATTGGTTTATGAAAATTTAAGAGTTTAATTGACTTAAATCTTATGATTCACACGATATTTATTGAACAAAATCTAGAGGAGGGTGTAAATTGATACACTTTATAGTATTTACTAGTTGATGTTTGTACATTGTTGATAATTTATTGGGTATACTTGAAATGTTTATTATGTACGGCTAATATACTCATGTCTTATTTCTAGTATTTACTAGTTGATGTCTGATAAACTCATGTCTTGTATATGCTATACTGTTGACATACTTGTGTTCATGCTTGTAAATGATATGCATATGCTTTACTTTTAAAATAAGTTATTGTTTTAATGTTGATTATTGACAAATACACTTATATAATATTGATAGACTCATGCATTGCTTCAAGTTTAATGATTGATATTTAGGACACTCATGTCTTATATATGATACATACTGCTAATATACTTGGAATATCATTCTTATAAAATGAAACACACATGTTTACTTCAAAATAAGTTACTTATTGAATATGTTAGATATATTGATACACTTGCAATGTTAATTGATGTTAGATATATTTTGCTAATACACGTATGTCTTACTTCAAATATTTGTTGATTGATGATTGATACACTTATGTCTTATATTTGAAATATTAATATTATATCAATGGATTAGAGATTTAATATGTTTGCTAATTGATATCCGAAACACTAATGATTGTACTCCTCAAAAATTTAATATGTAATTTCTTGATTGATGTCTGATAGACTACTAACGTAATCAACAACTTTAATATACGGTTAATATACTAAAAAAATCGATAGGTTAAAAAATTAAAAAAAAAAAAGAAAGAAAAAAAAAACTTTGCTTGGGAAAAAGAGATGTGAAATGGAAAAAGAATAAAAAAGAATTCGGTAGTGGAAGTTCTTTTTTTAAGAACAAAAGAAAACATGGGATCAAAATAATGATAAACAAAATTTAATAATACTTTTGCTAAATTATTAAATATGAAAAAAATACCAACAAAATTGCAAATATGGTTACCACCCAGCCTAATACAATTTTCCTTAATTACAAAAATGGGAAAGTGGAATACTTATATATATTATTGCTTTGTTAGACCAAAAAGAGAATCTATTCTCTATCATATTACAATAAAATATATAGTTCTGACTATTGATACAAAAATCTGAAGCCAATTTCGTGTGAATTTTGCTATAGATGCAAAGTACAAAAATTGAAGCAATGATTGCAAATAAACTATTTTATTTTTCTACTTAATACAATTTTCTATTAATTGATTTTTTTTTACAAATTTTTCTTTTATCAATTTTCTCATTAAATAATTATGAAATAATTTTTGAACTTTTTATTGTTATCTTAAAAATCTATTTTTCAAATTTATATTATATAGAAAAGATTTCTTATACTATATATATAACATTTTCTTTAACTGAAAGAAAAATCTTAGATCTTCATATAATAAGAAAATTTTGAACTTTATTTATATATGAATATATATATATATATATTCAATATTGAATTGAATTTTCATTGACAAATTTAAATTACAAATATAATATATCGTTTTAGAAACCCTCTGTGTTTCCTTAAAAAAAGACGAGAAAAAGAAAAGAAAGAGAGTTTAAATGTGTATAGTTAATTAATTTTAAATGGTGAAACATATACCATAAATAGTTAAGATAAGCTCTAAGACACACACTTTATAATTTTGCTTTATTTCTCACATCAAAATTAGATTCTAAAAAAGAATCTTAATATTTATAAAAGAGTGAGATTAATTTTTTTTTAATTTCAAGTAAACCTGTAAATTTTAAATCTTCAACCTTTTTAATCGAATCGAAGAAATACATATTTTAATAGATTGTTTTTAAGTATAACAAAATGAATCCACTTTTTAACGGGAGATTGAAATAATAAGTTACATTACTTCATTTCATTTTTATTATGACATTCTAAACTATATTCTTTTGAAAAGAAAAAAGAAATTTCTTATATTAAATTAAAATCATTATTCTTTTTCTAATTTTTTTATCTAAAAAAATAAATACACTTAAAAAATAATGGGCAAATACCACTTCTCTATAATTTGAAGTTAAAATCTTCCCACTCTTACTCTAAATTTTTTTTATTTATATATATAATTTTGTATTTTTATGATACTAAAGTATATTTAGAACCATGATATATTAAATTTGTTTCGACATGTTACATTTTCATATTTCATGTATAGACAGAAATGAATCGATATTTTTATTATATAGTTAAAATATCCCAAGAATTGTTGTGTCCACACAGTGTGAATGGATTATATGTACACACGTATACTCTCTTATTCACTGTGGGGATTTCATAAAGGAGCTTCCCACACCTCCTCTAACTTCTGTCTTTTTCTTTTTATTATTATATATATATTTTTTTTTATCTTTTGTTGCTCAAAATTTATGAATAAATGTGTCTTTTTCTTATTAGCTGTCTTATTCAGCTTTAATTTACAATTGACAGGTCGAGGGGGTGTGAAAAATGTGCTCTAATAATTATATCATAGTACTTGTGGAATAATATGATGAACAAAACCAATGCATTATATAGTATACTAGCCACATTTCTATGGATTTGATATCTACAGCAGGATGGATCGATATTTTCATTATATCGTAGAACATTCTACGAAACATTAAAAATAAGCAACAAAATGTTATTAATATAAATACAATATAAATAATAGACATGTGTTAACTTGTTTAATAATATTCATCGAAATCGACATTTTTATCAATATTTTTATCAAAAGTTGAGTAAGATTAAGACTTGGATATTTTCGTTGGCATCCACATTTTAAACCCTAATATGCTATGAATTAAGAGGTGTTTGAATTCCTCTGCCAACCTTATTCTTATATCTGAAAAAGGAATCCCTCAGCTATAAATAGATGCTCTTGGCTAACAAAAAAAAACCATCCTCCCACATTGCAACTTTCTCCTTCTTTTACAATTCTAAAATCAGTAGCCATGTCTTCACTCCCACTTCAAATCTCTCATGCTCATGGAATTTCAAGGCAATATATCTTTTCTTTTTAATACATGCATTACTTTAATTTTCGATTCTATCTCATGTTACAAGATGTTTATTGGTAGGGAAACGAAAATAAAACAAAATAAAGTAGTGGTTGGCTATATAATATATAGTTTGATCAAAGAGGTTTTAATTATTTCATGTCACAGGAAAATGGAGAAGAACAAAGAGCTTGAGTGGGCAAAAGCACAGAAGATTGAAATAGGTGTTGATCTTGTAGCTGCTGCTAAACGTCAGCTTCAGTTCCTCTCTGCAGTCGATAGCGATCAGTTCCTTCATGAAGGCCCTACCCTTGATCGGGCTATTTACAGGTAACAAATCTAGGTCTCGTTTGATAATGTTTTCGTTTCTTATTTTTTATTTTTTGAGAATTAGAAACAAGAATATGTTTGATACCCGTTTTTTGTGTCTGGTTTCTTCAAGGAAAGAAACAGAAATAGAAATAGAAATTTGGTTGATAACTATTACTTGTTTCTACTTTATTTTCTATTTTTTTTCTTAGGGTTTAAATTCAATTTAGTTATATAAATATAAAATTCCATAATAAGCACTAAAATGAAAGAAAAAGAAATAATCAAAGCTCCATCTTCAAGATTAAAAGATAACATGTTACAAGCCTGGATTTTCTCAGACATATGACTGCACCCACATGGGCAGAGGACAAACTTGATTCTCAATCATAACATAAAAATAAAATAAATTATAGAAACAGATGAAAATATAAAAACTTTGTTTCTTTAAAAATGAGAAACGAGAACAAAAACCAGAAAATGAGAACGTTATCAATTGGACCCTCGAAGATAGATTGATTTTCGGACAAAGGTATCCTCAATGGATGAATGTTGAGAAGGGAGAAGTGTTTATATATTTTTCTATTACTACTGTTAAAGTGTAAAAATGATTCTAATTTGTAGGTACAATGCTTATTGGCTTCCATTGCTTGCTAAACATTCTGAATCCCCACTATTTGAAGGACCTTTGGTTGTCCCTTTGGACTGTGAATGGATTTGGCATTGCCACAGATTGAATCCTGTAATCCACACCTTCTCCCACCTTCTCAACTTTTTTATATATTTACATATTCCGTTGCTAGTCTGAGACTTTTGTCATATTCAAAATTATTCACTTAAACACGTTTTTAATCATTCAAAATTAATTACTTAAATATTTAATTTTACACTTTCAAATGCAACTTTCATATCATAAAAGTTGGTTTTTAAATGAGTGTAAAAACATGTTGAAGAATGATTTTCACTATTTTCAAATCTTGGGAGTGATTTTGAAATGGTTAAAAATCAATTTTAACATTTTCGAAATTAACCATTTCAAAATTACTCTAAAACATGATTTTAATAATTCAAAACTAATTTTAGATTTCCTATTTTTTGTTTTGTTTGAGCTCTCATCTAGCTCTCTGTACATCTTACGAATTATCTTGTACTCTTTGCCTTTGAATGAAAGTTTATTACACCCTTTTGTATTTTAACCGACATCAAAGGCCTAATTTCTTCTAGTGTTGGGAGTTTGATGAGGGTGCTAAAAATGTGCCAACTAAGTTGAGATATTCAAGTGTCATCTCCTAATTCCTTTGACGTTTCTTGTTAAAGAAAAAGTAATTTTGATGATATAAAAATTGTATTTAAAAGTATAAAATTAAATTTAAGTGATTAAAGATGTGTTTAAGAGTGATTTTGAATGTGACAAAAGTAATTTCAATAATTTTAAGATCACTCACAAAAAAAAAAAAAAAAAAAACACTGAGTGGGTAACACAATTTTGTTAATTTCGTTTTTGAAGGTACAATACATATCTGATTGTGAGGAACTTTATGGAAAGATACTTGACAATTCCAATGTTATATCAACTACCATTATTGAAAGTTGCTGTCTTAAAGAAACTGAAAAAGTTTGGAATGAATTATACCCTCAAGAGCCCTTCAGCTTCAATTACTTCAACTTACAAGAGGATGATGTCCCAAAAGATCAGCTCTCACAACTTGAAAAATACACCAAATATGATCTTGTCTCAGCTGTTAAAAGACAGACCCCCTTCTACTATCAGGTATGTACTTCAAATCAACTTCACTTTCAACATCTTTTAACTCTTTTTCAAACTCTAAGGATATTATTAAGAGTATAGTTGATCCAGAGTACATTTTTTTTTTTAATTTAGCCTATATTTAATTATAAAAGAAATAGTTATAGATGCTCACTAGATATTAAGTTAAATATAAA
Organism: Citrullus mucosospermus; assembly: GCA_030954485.1. NCBI lineage: Eukaryota > Viridiplantae > Streptophyta > Magnoliopsida > Cucurbitales > Cucurbitaceae > Citrullus > Citrullus mucosospermus. Next base: position 3,470,768 of record CM062064.1, on the reverse strand, counting down.
TTATATTTATTGATTAATTTATGAACTTGTTTTATGTGAAAAAATTTATATAAGTATTATTTTATAATATTATATAATTTATAATACATTATATAACAAATTGTCACTGTCTAATGATTATTGATAGACTATTATTATCTATCACTGTCTATATTTGAAAATATTTACAACAGCTCTACCATTAAAAACAATTTTTCTATTTAATTAAATTTTTATCTTTTTTAATATAATTTTGTGCATCTTAAAATTTCAAATTCAATATTTAGATACATTGAGAATTTTAAAATATTATTTTTCAAAATTTGTACCATTTCAATCACAAAATCTGAAAATAGTTTTAAAAATGCAATCTAAATTATCTACCAAATGCAACTTACAATAGAAGAAAGCAGGGATTTAATGACATTTAAAAATTGTCGAATTTGAAATTCGTAATAGTTATTTTTAGTCATTGTATCGCCCGTAAAGGTAGAAGTTTCACTTACATTTGTTGAAAAATGCCATAGTTGGTCTTCTTATGATTATAATTAATTGTCAACATAAACAAATACTAACAATCATAATTTGTCATTTTCAAGCATACTATGATTTTTTATCTTTGTCACCAATTGACTCAAGATTAGGTATTTTCTATATTGTTATGGATACTGATGACAATTATTAAATGTCAAAAAAGAAAATATAATGACATTTTTCTATTGTCAATAATATATGAACTATGACAAATGTTTTTTGTCGATTGACGTTCTATTATGACATGTTTTTTTGTCACTCAATTTCATTTTACGATAGTTCTGTATTGTTAATAAAAAAACATATTTTTATATTTGTTATTTCTTTCAATCCTATCATTACACATGATTTCCACAATCAAGTAATCCTAATTAAACAAAAAAAAAACACAATTGTAAATTACCTTAATATAAGATCATAAAGTTTATAATACTTTTACAAAAAGATCGACTAATTACAATTGGTGAAGGTTTTACAAGAAACTATAGCTATTTAGGTACAATATGTACATTGCACCCAAAGTTTTGCCACTAACCCAACAAAAAATCTAATAAACATATCAATTGCTCCATAGCTTCACTACTCAAATTCATTCTTGCAAAACCTAGTAAGAAAACAAAAAAATCAATCCAAAGTTCAACTCTACTCATCAATATTGACAATGATAATAATAAAAGAAGGTTTTACCTTTCCAATTTCAACACAACTTGTCCATCTCAATTGATATTACCCAAAATATTAATGTCATAACCTACATCCACAATTATAAACACCCATGATCACAATAAAAGTTTCTCAAAAGTGTCACTCTAGAAAAAACTAAAAAGGGCCTACATCTCCCTTTTGCCCTCAAAACCACCTAAAATGCTCCTAAAAGGTGGCTAAGTCACACTTTGTCTATGAAAACCATGTAAAATACTATTAAGATATATCTGAGTGACACTTTCAATCTTAAAGCAAACTAAAAAGTGATTAAGGTATCACTTCGACACCCAAGAAGCACCATAAACAATAACTAATCAACCCAAGCAACCAATGTTGTCAAAAGGAAGGGAAAAGACTGATAACAACTTAATGACATTCCAACATGATTTATCAAATACAAAATCAATTAAAGAATCTATCAATACAACTAATATATGACTACCATAACTATAGGATAGTCAAAATACTTCAACACACATAATCTAATCCACCAACACTTTAAAACTAGAGTTTCAAAAGGAATGTATTTTAAATATTACCTTTCACTTTCACTCTATTAATTAATGAATCTGAAAATATAAGAAACATAATTAGGTTTCGAACCAAACTGTTCTTAGATCCCAAAAAGGAAAGAATTATATTCTCATCAATATTTTATGTGACTTTGTACTCGATCATTGTAAGCTTTGATCTTGCAAGTTTAAACCTTTTGTTCTTTTGTATGATCTTTTCCTAAGGTTTCTTATAAATGAATAATAACATTTAGAAATTTAGATGATTACACTTCCAATCATTTTCATCATATGTTTTAACCTTAAAAGAATTGATGTGAACAGGTGTCTCAACCTCACATGAAAAATGAAGATTTCCTTGAAGAAGCAGTGGCTAGATACAGAGGATTCCTATATCTAATCAAAAGTAACATGGATGAGTCTGTACAAAAGTTTTGTGTTCCAACATATGATATCGATCTAATTTGGCATACTCATCAATTGCACCCTCTTCCCTATTACAAAGACATGAAAAAATTACTTGGTTTGGTATTGGAGCATGATGATATGGATTCAGATCGATCTGAAGGAAAGAAATTGGATATTGGCTTCACTGGAACTACAAAACAATGGGATGATACATTTGGTACAAGGTATTGGAAGGTTGGAGCAATGTATAGAGGCCCAGCTCCTCGAATGCAAGGTATGGTGAAAAGTGGTGGATGCACTACTGCTGCTGGGTGCTCAAGCAAGGTAGAGAGCGGTGGATGCAGTGCTGCTGCTGCTGGGTGCTCAAGCAAGGTAAAAAGCGGTGGATGCAGTGCTGCTGCTGCGTGCTTAAGCAAGGTAAAGAGCGGTGTAGAGAGCGGTGGATGCAGTGCTGCTGCTGGGTGCTCAAGCAAGGTAAAAAGCGGTGGATGCAGTGCTGCTGCTGGGTGCTCAAGCAAGGTAAAGAGCGGTGGATGCAGTGCTGCTGCTGGGTGCTCAAACAAGGTAAAGAGCGGTGTAGAGAGCGGTGGATGCAGTGCTGCTGTTGGGTGCGGAAGCAAGGTAAAGAGTGGTGGATGCAGTGCTGCTGCTGGGTGGGGAAGCCAGGTAAAGAGTGGTGGATGCAGTGCTGCTGCTGGGTCCGAAAGCCAGGTAAAGAGTGGTGGATGCAATGCTGCTGTTGGGTGGGGAAGCCAGGTAAAGAGTGGTGGATGCAGTGCTGCTGCTGGGTGCGGAAGCAAGGTGAAGAGTGGTGGATGCAGTGCTATTGCTGGGTCCGGAAGCCAAGTAAAGAGTGGTGGATGCAGTGCTGCTGCTGGGTGCGGAAGCCAGGTAAAGAGTGGTGGATGCAGTGCTGCTGCTGGGTGCAAAGACATCGTAAAGAGCGATGGATGCAATGTTTGTGCTGGGTGTGGAATCATGGTGTAGAACTAATGGTGGTTGTGACGATGGTTGTAATGGTGGGTTTGGCCATAAAACTACCAAACCAAATGAATGTAAGTAGAGTGATGCAACTATGTTTCCGAAAATGAATTGTTAACCGCATGAGGTTTTCAGAACAATGGAACGTCTAATGAATAAAATTTGTATCAAACTCTAAGACCTATCAAATAAACGTATGAAACGTATCTTTATGTTTACTACTTGTTTTGTTTGTGTATGTATAAGATAATAATGTGAAGCAGAACTCATATTAAAACTTGATTGGGTTCATGTATATTTATTTCATAGGTTAATCGAGAGAAATTTGCTTTTGTCTGCAAATGAATGACTCTATACATGGTGGTTAGGAGGCATGTCCTTTATTTCTCTTTTGTTTGACCATACGAAGTATGCGCCTAAATTGTAATCTTGCACTTATTTAAATCAACTGTGTCGATAAGTTGTTACAATGAGAACAAGTTTAGGATAAATTCACTTCTCCATCATATTAGATAGCGACGGATCCAGAACTTTCAAGTTAAGGGCACAAATGTATATACAAAGTTAAAAGTTTAGCCCATAAACTTCTTGTTTATGTATAGTTTTTAAACTTTTAAAAAATGTTTAATAAGTCCCTAAATTCTTGATTTTTGTGTTTAGTGGATTTCTAAAATTTTAATTATGTATTCAATAGGTCTCTTATATATATATATGAAAATGTTAAAAATTAAATGTTATATTAGACATTAGATTTAAATTTATGCTTAATAGGTACAATTAGACATATTTTTAAAACTAATTTATCAGTTAACTACAAACTTATGAAATCTCGAAACACACAACCACAACAATCAAATAGGAGACTACGGTGAAAGCACCACCACATCTCCACCATGTTGTTCCTCATTAATTATTTGATTTCCAACCAAAAGAGTCTGGGACTTCCTTGAGTGGTTTTTGCTCAGGAACTAAGACTTACAATTAGACACAAACTATTTATTTCTATTTTTTTATTATTATTATTATTTTTTTTAACTAAAACACAAACAATTTCATTTGTCTTATAAAAAAGTTAATTTTTAATATTTATTAGAATCTGTTAGATATAAAATCATAGATTTATGAGACATTTTAAGAGACTAGGGTCAAAATTGAAAGTTTGAGGATTTATTAGTAACAATTTTCAAAATTTAGAGACCAAACTTGTATTTTAATGTTAATGTAAATGTAAGCAAAAATTATTCAATCAATTTTTTAAAATTATTTTTATAAAGATTAAAAAATATTTATATATGTATATGTGAGAAAATTAAAATGAAATTAAGTTTTTAAGATATTTTCAAGTGTATTCAAATTAAAATATAAATATTTGGTGAATACATAATAGGTTGAAAATGAAAAGCGAGCTTCATGACCGTTAGTTGGACCAAAATTTATACCTCTTCCACCACTAAAACAAAGTAATTTGATGGGTTTTATATCAAACAAAAAATATATTAAAGCTAATTATAAAATTTTAATATTTAATAAAAATCAATATACAAATATATAAAACGTCACAATTTGAGGGGCACATACCCCTTGGTCCCTTCATAGATCTGCCCTTAGTGGAGAAGGGAGTTTGTCCGTTTTATCATTGTGCTTCGGAGTCTAGTATTGATGCGCTTTGTTATTGTAAGGGAAGTAAACAATTTTGGTCTTTCTAGTCTCCTTGTCTTCCCCTTTTTAATATGTGTTATTCTAATGTTTCTTCTCTCTTTTGAAGGGTCTTGGAAGTTTTAAATCCATTGGAGATTAGGATCTTTTCGCTCATTGCCTATTCTATCTAGCATTGGCGTAACCTTCATGCTTTCGATTAGCACAACCCTATTAATTTTGATCCCGGTTCGTTGGACGCATAATCTTATTGAGGCTTTTGATTGCCAAAATGCCCATCCTCAAGCCCTTAGTCCTTCATGCCTATTATGGAAGTCAGTCGTTGGTTTGCCCCTCCCCATGATTCCTACAAGATGAGTTCTGATGCAGTTGTCCTTATTGGCAAGGTGGAGATTGGAGCTATCGTTCGGGACTCTAAGGGTGATGTTTTGCTTACGGTTGAGAGACACTTCCATTTGGCTGGGACTATTGAGCTTGTTGAAGCCATAACCATGTTTAAAGTTCTTTCTCAAGCGATTGAAGCAAGTATTTAACCCTTGTGGGTTGAAATTGATTCACAGATCTTGTGGAACCTCTTGGTTGGTAGATATCAATATACAAATGAGTAGGTGTTCATTGATTTTATTCGTGATCTTCACCATTGTAGATCTATACATGGTTTTCTATTGGTTAACTATCACAAGTTAGCTCTTCATGCTCGAAGACTATGTCATTAAGAGATTTGACTTAAATACATCCCATAATGGGTGGATTCAGTTGTTTGTTTAGATAGGATTAGTTGTTAGTTGTTTTGTTTATGTTGTAATTCAATTTTTTTTTTTAAATCTCCTAAATATATAAATCTGAGTTCTGACTTTTTTTTAAAAATTTTTTTTAAATATATAAATCTGACATTTTCTTCCTTTTCCCTCCTTTCTCTCTATTTATTTATCTTTTCCTTCTGATTTTTTCCCTCTCCCTCTTTCTTTTTTCGTCTTCTTCCAGTTCTAATCTCCAAATCTCGCATGCTCAACGAATTTTAAGGTAATAATTTGCTATATTAACTAGTTTCATTTTCGATCAGTGTTGCTTGATGATTATCGTCATTAGAATCGAAAGAGGTATAGAAAAATAGCAAAGTCAAACAGTATTGTGATGGCGATGATGATGATGATGTTTTTTTTTTTTTTTTGCTTTCAGTTACTAGAATTTGATGTTCGATTTCGAATAACTTCAGAAGAATTGGAATTACTCTTGTAGAATTGATTTTTATGTCTTTAATCGATATTTTCACTGAAGGATGAACTTGTTACTAATTCTCAAAAGAATTTTATAATACCCCAGTTATCACTATGATTTATGATTTTGTTAAAGTAATTGAATGATGGAAGGTAGTTAGAATATTTTTATGAAATGGGTTCTCATTCATAGGCTTGTTCTGCAAAATGGAGAAGAACCAAGAGCTTGAGTGGGCAGAAGCACAACAGATTGAAATAGGTGTTGATCTTGTAGCTGCAGCTAAACGTCAGCTTCAGTTTCTCTCCGCCGTTGATCGGAATCGATTCCTTTATGAAGGCCCTAGCCTTGAAAGGGCTATTTATAGGTAAGAAATCCAGAGGTTGATTTTTTGTTTCACCTGTTTTCGATATGTCAATGTAGAGAAGGCAGTCTATTCATGATTTATCGGCACAATCCTTTTGGCTAAAAGTTTTATTCATACAGCTTTGTAAATTTATGGAACAATTCTCTTGGTTTCTGAAGTGTGAAAAATTCAATTTGTAGGTACAACGCTTACTGGCTTCCATTGCTTGCTAAACATTCTGAATCCCCACTATTTGATGGACCTTTAGCTGTCCCCTTTGACTGTGAATGGATTTGGCATTGTCACAGATTGAATCCTGTACCTTCTAGACTTTGATGTATATAGTTCATTGGTAAGACTGGTCTATGTAGTTGGATGGCTAATAAAGATTTACTTAATTTGTGTAGGTGCGGTACAAATCTGATTGTGAGGAACTTTATGGAAAGATACTTGACAATTCCAATGTTATATCGACAATTGGAAGTTCCTGTCTAAGAGAAACTGAAGAAGTTTGGAACAAATTATACCCTGAAGAGCCCTTCATCTTCAACTTCAACCCAACCAGAGAGTATCAAGAAGACGCTTTGAAAGTGCTCTCAGGACTTGAAAAATGTACCAAATATGATTTAGTTTCAGCTGTTAAAAGACAAAGTCCCTTCTTTTACCAGGTACTGATACTAAATTGTGATCATTTTTATTGCAAGTGTCCCTAATTAACTTGAATTTGTGCTTAAAATGTCTTAGCTTCCAAAAAAAAGAAGGTTATTTAGAAAATGGATATCTTTTCAATTGTTTCTATGCATCATGTGGACTTTACACTAAATCTTTGTAAGCTTTGATCTTACAAGTTCAAACTTTTCTGTATGTTCTTCCTTTTAGATTTCCTCTAGAGCCAAACTTCTTGGGTTTCTTTGTCCATTTTCCGCATCTTTCGCCATGATGACATTTGCATTTCATTCTAGTAAAAACAGGAAAATGTAATCTTTTATACAGATAGTATTTAGAAAATACAAGTGCATTGGATGTTGAAACATCCAATCCTTCATCTTATGTTTTGTCCTTAAATTGATGTGGACAGGTGTCCCGACCTCACATGGACAATGAAATTTTCCTTCAAGAAGCTGTGGCTAGATACAAAGGATTTCTATATTTAATCAAAAGCAACAGGGAGAAGTCCATAAAACAATTTTGTGTTCCAACATATGATATTGATCTAATTTGGCATACTCATCAATTGCACCCTCTTTCCTATTGTAAAGACTTGAAAGAAATACTTGGTATGGTATTGGAGCATGATGATATGGATTCAGACCGAACCAAAGGGAAGAAATTGGATAATGGGTTCTCTGGAACTACTAAACAGTGGGAAGATACATTTGGTACTAGGTACTGGAAGGCAGGGGCAATGTATAGAGGCAATTCCCCATCTCCTCTTAAGCTATATTCGTATTCAGCTTCAACTAACACGATTAAAGATGTGGTTTCATCCCAAGAGTGTCAAAATATAATTCATCTTTCAGAATTAAAGACGGTTGAGGTAGCGCTCCTTTTTCTTTACTTATTCTCATATTCCATTCCCATTTTTCCCATGAAATTTGAATGAAAATTTAAGGTTACTGACACAAGTGTATACATTCGGATATGAACTTATCCTACCACCACTTGTTATCTATTACATGTTTCTATTTTCAGGTCCTATTGGAGTTTGTGGAAGTTAAAAACATACCAGACGGGTTGAAAGGAAATCTTTTTGTACAATTTATGAAAAGTCAACCAGATGCTATATTCAATTCCAAATGGAAACTAAGTATATTATCTGAGACAGGGGTGAAACAGGTAGCTTCTTTTCAGTGTGAACCTAAAGGAGATCTGCATTTTGAGCTCATATGCTGTAGGTCTTCCAGCATTCCTATAACACGGACTGCCGTAACATTGGGTTCCGTTTTGCTCCCCCTACATGATATTCTTGTTGCAGCCTCTAAGCTCTCAGTGGAGAGATGGTCGGAGCTGAAGTCAGTTTCAGACCATGCAAGCTCAAAACCAATTTCCCTCCGAGTAGCTATCTCATTCACTGTTCCCCACCCTGCACCACGGGAACTTCATATGTTTAGTTCTCGAGAACTGTCCAGATGGACTTCTTTTCTCCCTTCCTGCACAAGGATGCAACGCTCAAAGGGTTGGACACAGGTCACTGATGAAGCAGGAAATGAGGTCATCAGCCTCCAATTGAGGTAAGGCTATTCTTCCTTTCCAGTAGCTTGGGAATTGATGCTATATTTATGGTCATACCATCTAAGAATTATGCATATGGTTACATGACACAGATACAACACGACATGGACCTAGTGACCTTTCATTTTTTGGAAATCTAGGACACAGACACGGAAGTGACACATTTAATGAAATACATGTTATTTAAAATATATATATCAATTTTCTACAAGAAGGAAATTCAAAATCAATAAGTTTATGCATTTATATGTTGAAAAAAATGAGTTTGATGTATATTGCTTACAAAATTTATTATTTGTCCTATATTATTATGTGTCTACACATTATACTTGTAATGGTTCAATAAGTGTCTAACAAATGTTGGACCTATATTGATTTTGTACAACTAATGTCTAATACATATTTATTGTCCTAACAAGTTTTAGATACACGTCCAACTAATGTCAGAGTGTCTAAGTTCACTTATGCCAAGGTAAAGTGTTTGTACGTCTTAGTTCAATATGTCCTCTTAGTGTTTGCATTACAATACTAATATTGTGATTGCAAGTAATATTGAAACTGTACTTATTTTAGATTATATCTTTGTAGACAATTATCTAAAATCTTCTATGTGCAATCCTTGAACTGGTTTGACATCCCATATGAGAACATTGAGAAGCTTATTGCCAATCTCTTTACTAAAGTCACATTCCTTTAGAGCTTTAAAGCATAAAGATACTTATACGATAGATTGTGCTCTTGGTTATTACTTTCTTACAATCCCACTGTCAATGACTCAGTTTATATGATAGTTTTATGACTTATTTACAAATATTAATGATATAATTAGACTGCAGTTAATGCAGTTCTTAATTTTCTTTGTTTTGGTTCCTTTTTGTGAAGGGATTCTTTGAAAGCAAAGGTGGGGAAGAATTCCATTCCAACAAAGGAGGTTATTGGTATAAAAATGTCTGAATCATGCCATCTTGCTGAGTTTGTAAAGACAGGGTGGTCTCTGATTGATGGTCAATGGTTCCTTGATTTTCAACAAAAATCCAGTGGAGATGATCATCTTTTCAAACTTGTGGGCAAGAGGCTGGTATGTATGGTCCCTGTTGCTGAAATTTGATTATTATTATCTCATGATGCTAGAGCTCTTAACAGAAAAACACTCCTTTTGTCTATTATCATATCGAAAAATTAGAAATGAAATGATGCTGCTGTTATCGTTAGAAAAATACTTATTGCATCCCGGACTATAGCTATATTTGCGCATCCCACTAAATTGTCTAATCATAATTTGTCACATGGCAAATTCGTCTTACTTTTCTAAAATATTTTAATTTATTGTTTGTGTCTATGATAAGTGTGGAATGCATAAAGATAGATGCATCTTAGGATGCACTGTAGGAGTACCCTTCTTGTTGTTGGCCAGAAAAAAAACATAGTTACACACTGAAATTTTCATATCATATACAAGTCAATATAGTTATTTCAATATGCAATGTGTTCATCTACTAAATACCTCCTGAATGCCTTTGTTGATTAAGTTTCTAGCATGTAACTTTTCATCTTTGATGAGTTTAAAGTTTTCCTATTTTCTGTCAAATATTTGCTTGTATAGGTGAAGTTTTACCAGGGCAGGAAGCTGGATTATGAGCCCAATAATTGTGAGAAACATAACCGTGAACAGGATTTCGTGTCTGCCATTGAGTTCTCTGCAGAATATCCGTATGGAAGAGCAGTGGCATTGTTCGACTTGAAATTTGGAGTTATGAAGGTACTACTACCATCCAATTTTGTCAATTTTGCAAATTGAATGTTTGAGAATGATACTGACCAACTCTCTATATTGTAATAAAAAGATAAAGGAAGAATGGATGGTGGTGCCCGGAATCATGACAGCTTTTCTTCTCCTCCACACAAAAAAGAAAAAAGGGTATAATGGCCTAACTGTAAGTGAAGAAAAGTCGGAGGTTGACAATGTTCCTGAAAGCGTGCAAACGTGTGGCGAGGAAGAAAAGAATTTGAACCTGACCAATTTATCCTTTTCAAGTACAGATCTAAAAGTCAATGTTTCTGAAGCAAATGCAGCTGTGCCAGTAAAAGAAGAAGGTTCTAAAGAGAATATAACAATGCCTTTGAAAGAGGATAAGCTTAGTAGTCATTATGGCCGAAACATGGTGAAGAGCGGTGGATGCGGTGCTGGTGGTTGCGGTGCAGGGTGTGGAAACATGGTCAAGAGTGATGGCTGTGGTGGTTGCGGTGCTGGTGGTTGTGGTGCTGGGTGTGGAAATACGGTAAAAAGCAGTGGATGCGGTGCTGGTGGTTGCGGCGCAGGGTGTGGAAATATGGTCAAGAGTGGTGGATGTGGTGGATGCGGTGCAGGGTGTGGAAATATGGTCAAGAGTGGTGGATGTGGTGGATGTGGTGCTGGTGGTTGTGGTGGTGGGTGCGGAAACATGGTAGAGAACGGTGGCAGTGGTGGATGCGGCGGTGGCTGCGGCGGTGGCTGTGGTGGATGTGGCAGTTTTGGCTATAAAACTGCCCAACCAAATGAAGGTATTGCAAGTATTGCTGGAAAAGAATTGTTAACAGCTTAAGCTGTGGAATGGCTAGAAAAAGTATAGCCAAAGTCTAAACCCACACAATAAACATATGAAAGTCATGTTGTAATTACAACTTCTTTGTGTGTAAAATCTGTGTCAAAGTCATGGTTTGTGTATAAGTCTCATGGTGTCTGAAATGTTTGGTTGTATAATAAATAAATGTGCAGCCCACCTCAGCTCTATTGTAAAACTATTTTGTTTTTTCTTTCCCTGTTCAAGTTCAATATGTGAGTGAGAATTCAAACCAGTATAGATAATTGTAATAGGTAGTATTTTTAGATTTAATAATTAATGTATAACAATATTTTTTTAAAAATGGTAAATATAGTAAAATCTTACTGCAGGTTCAGACAGGTTGTCTCATGAAATTAGTCGAGGTACGTGTAAGCTGGCTCGGACACTCACGGATATAAAAAAAAGAAAAAAAACAAAATCTATTAGTGATCGACTCTATCACAGATACTCAATGATAAACTATCATTAGTAGACTCTTACCAGTAATATAGTCAAAATTTAAATTTTATTATATTTACAAATTCTTTTACATTTGGTTAATATAATAATACGTTGGCTTGATTGCTATAATTGCAAATGCCCTTAATTTCGTCTCTATTACATAGACCTTTGGAATTGTGATATTCTAGAAAATATATAGATGTAAAATAAATTTAAAACTTTTTTTTCTAAACAAACTCTTAATAATTTTTGAAACATTATAATTGGATTTGGAATTCAAACTAAACCTTGTCATCACCAATTCACCATCATCACATTAATTTTAACACAATATTGATACTAATAATTGTGGAGTAATACTTTTAGGGATAATAATTAAGTTTATAACAACATTTTGAAAGAATTATAAATATAGCGCTAGCGAAATCTATTCGTGATAGATTCTATTGCTTAGACTTCATCATTAAGAGACTCTTAATAGCAATATAGTATATCATTGATACACACTAAGAATTTGATCTAAATTTTGCTATATTTATAAATTCCCTTTCATTATGTTATATCTACTAATTCATTAGACTTGATTGCTATATTATAATTTTTTTAGCTCTCAAAGTTTTGACCTTGGGAATTGTAATGTTCTTAAATATATATTTAGATATACAAATAAATTTAAAACTAAAAAAAAAGAAAATTTATTTTCTTAAACATTATATTGGATTTGGAATTCAAACCAAACCCTAATCATCAACCCCAATTCACCATCATCACATTAAAGGCCCATTTGGATTGATTTAAAAAAATATTTTTCAAAAAATTCATTTTTATTTAAACTCTTTAGATAAAAACGGTTTAGAATATTTTAAAATCTATTTTTCGTGGTTACCAAACACTCCATTTTTTTCTGAAATGACTTGTTTTTTAAATTAAATACTTGATATGTATTCTAAACACACCCTAATTCTAACACTATACCGATTTCAAGATTCGAACTTGCAACATGTAGGAATGGCTACATTATAAATGAAAACTAACAAGACCACAAGTTGTATTCATTATTTAGAAAGGATGAAGAAACAAAACAAAGACCTATACTAAGCTAGGTTTAACCTTAGACATACTAAGCTAGGTTTAATTTAGCTAAGGACATGTTTTAATTTGGTTTTTCACTTGAAATTTTAATACTTTTAAAGACAAGTCTAAACTCCACCATGTACAATTTTATACTCTTTTGTTCTCAAAACTTTTTTTTTTTATAATAAAAGAAACTTGCTCTTAGAATTCTCAAACAATTTTGTTACTTAATCCAAAACACCACAAATTCACCTTTAAACATTCTCATCTCATCCAAAAAATGATCAGCAACATCTTCAATTAGATTCTCAATAATCATCTCACAACCCAATTTGATGCATAAGAAACTCTCATTCATCCCTCAACAAACCACAAGAACAATAGATTTGAAGTCACAATGATTACATAACAATAAAAAACATAATATACATACAAATCAAATTAACATTCTATTTCTTCCCCCCTAAAAATACCTTCAACAACAAATAAACCATTCAATATTGAACTCTCAACAAAGCCCCCCAAGAAAAAAGCTCCAAGTTAAAGAAAGAATGGAGGTGGAACGAAACTCACAAGGGCATTTTTTTTTTTTTTTCAATGAGTAAATAGAGCAAAAGCAAGAAGCTGAGGAACAAAGAACAAACAGTGAGAGATGAGAGTTCAAAATGATTCCGGCAAGAAATGGGCGTCCTCTAATATACACATCTCGTTTTACCGTCATCATTAGCAGCGATTTAACCACGCCGATACTCCACCAAAATGTACAGTGGTTTCCCACTTAACCTCTCCCGACCCTGCCAAAAACGCTTATTCATTCTTTTTAACTAGAAATATTTAGGTGGAGTCTAAACCGTCTAAATAATTATCTAATAAAAATTTGTTGTGTCAATTTTTTTAGAGCTTATGTTGCACCTAATCATTGTTCTTTTTAAACGAAGTGGATATGATAACCTTTCTACTTTAAAGTAGAGATTTGAACACCTTTTCATTGAAAATAACATTTCTAGTTTTCATTGCTAAAGTTGCATGCAAGTTATAAAATACACATCTTGTTAATGTTTTTAATGTTTTTCCATCACAGACCTCATAGCAATTGATACATACTATATATTAATTGAATCATGTTCACTTATATATAGTAATTGATACATACTATATAACAATTGAGTCATGTTCACTTATACAATATACTTAATGTTCTTAGTAAATACTTATTTGTGTCAACCTAATTAATATTGATGTAAACATATAACAAAATGTAAGTTCAATTTCTATACCGAAAGAAAAAAGGGGAAAATATCGAAAGTGAGCATTTGTGAAAACTTGGGACTTAGTGTAAAATACCAAAACCTAAGGACAAAACTAAACTCAAAACATCATGGGTAAAAATATAATATTTTAAAATTTAAGGGCCGAATTGAAATCAAGCTAATAACTCAAAGGTAGAGGTGTACTATTTTAAAACTTAAAGACGAAATGGGTACTTATTTTTCAATTAATATTTTATAAATACACTAAAATATTTTAATTTTTTTTTTCTATTTCACGATTTTTGTTTTTAAAAAACACTTTGGTTAACTTTTTAAAAGGCAGAAAAAATCTTAAAGATATTTTTCATATGTTTTGATAATTATTTTATTTTTAATTTTTAAAATTTTGAAAATTAGGTTTACAAATGCTACTTCCACCAACTAATGTCTTCAGTATATTGTATACTATTTAAAAGCCAAATTTTGAGGTAAGAATTTGCCTTTCTTTCTAAAATTTGGCTTAAAGAATTCAAACTTTGCTTAGAAAAGATGGAGATGTTATGAAAATCATGAAAAACAAACACATTTTTCAAAAATAAGAAACCAAAATAATCATAAAATATTTTAAAATGATATTATTAAATAGGATATTTATTTTTCTTTTTCTTTTTTTTTTTCTTTCAAAAGTGTTCAGGAAATTGTAATTTGCATTATTTTAAAATCTTAATTGAATGATAACTGCCAACATAAACATAACTAACTATTTACCTCAATATTACATGTTAAATTCGCTTGCTCACATTGATTTAAAAAATGGAGAATCAAAATGAACATTTACAATATCAACAAAATATAATTCAACTTTTGTTTTTTTTTTGTTTTTTTGTTTTTTAAGTAGAGTATAATTTAACTTACTGTCTAGTATTTCACTTAGACCAACCTCACAACTTTTTTCTTTTATTTAAAAAGAAAAAGTAAAAGTTTTACTCGCGAAAAATACAACAAAGTACAAAATGGAACTAATTTAGTCCAAGATCAAAATGAAATAAACATATGAATCAAACTAAAATGTTATTAAATAGGTTTGTTTTTAAAATTTATAAATAATTTACGAACAAATAACACTCTTATAGTCCATGAGATTGGAGTTTGATAACATTTTTATTCTTGAATTTTTAAACTTATAAATCCATGAGATTTGAGTCAGATAGCATTTGTCTCTATAACCAATAGAAGCCACAACACTTTTTTTTTTTTTCTAATTTATCAAATTTTTTAAAATAAACAAATATATAAATATATATAAACAAATATTTTAAAAGTTGTTTTTATCTTTTCTTTTTTTTTTCTTCGTTGCCGCCACATCGTCTTTCTCTTGTTCTCTTTTTTTTTTTTTCCTTACTTTTTCTTTTTTCAAATTCTACGTCACACCTAATGTTAAAATCTTATAACCAATTGAATTATGTTTATTATGACGTAAAATATTGTTGGATTTAAAAGAATTGTATTAGAGATAGAAAGAAAATATAGGAAAAACTAGCTGACCTTTAAATCCGGTAATTCAATTACGCAAGCACATTCAACCACTTCGGCTTCAGCTCGTTCTACAAAACATTGGTTGAGAAATTATGAATAATAATAATTAAAAAAAGAAGATACCAATGCTCTTTATATTATTTATGGAAAATTAGCTAACCATGCAGCTAAATTAGTTATTTAAATAGTCTTTTACTAACTACTTTTCACTTAAATTATCAATCTTTATAATTACATAATCATCCTACGAGTACGAGCATAGGTTGATGTTTAAAACAAATCACTAACGTCCTATTTGATAATTATTTTTAAAAAGTATCTAATAGGATCCACAAACTTTCAATATTGTACGATAAGTCTTATTAACTTCAAAAATATCTTTAAAAGTGTAAAATAAGTCAAAGACCCACTAGACTCACGAGAATGGAAGTGTAGTGATCTATTAGACACAAAATTAAATGTTTAGAGACTTATTAGATATTTTTTAAAATTTAGAGACTTATATGCAGGTTAAATGATCTATTTGACACAAACTCGAATCATGGATTAAACTTATAATTTTTTTCCTTATAATAAAAATACTAGGGAAAATATCAATTCACACCTCTAAACTTTGAGGGTTGTATCAACTGAACTAACATTTGTATCAATTTAAACTTTGAACTTTCATAAGGGTATCAATTTACACCCTCCCCTCCACTATGTTCTATTTGGAATAACTTCATGTGAGACTTATAAATTTATCAATTAAAACTCAAAACTTTCGCAAGAGAATCAACTAAGACTCTCAAGCCACATTTACTCATTTATAAACAGTCAATAGTAATATGAAAAGTAGGACCCAGCAAAAGTAAGGGATTTGGGCATAACAGTACTTACTGTTATAACAGTTAGCAATCTTCCAAATTCATTTAAACTACATTTGGAGCATGTCTCTAATAATGGTTGCGGGAATGGACTTATTTGAAGAAAAGCAGAGCATTGTGGAGAGGCAAATAACAGTAACTTAAGAAGACAAAAGAGGCAAGGTAAGGGATTTGGGAGGAAAAATACCAAGTAAATTGATGGCTGCACAGAGGGTGCCACCAGTGGCAATCAAGTCATCAACAACCAAAGCACGTTCGCCGGCCTCAACAGCCCCAACATGCATTTCCAGGCAATCTCTTCCATATTCCAACACGTACTCTTCATACATAACTTCACCTGCATGCCCAATAATGTCAAATAATGTCAATTATCACATAAATTTTCGTTCATATGTCAACATTTTTTTCGATATTTCTATAATTTTAAGAATTTTACAATAGATTTGAGGGATAAATTGATATTTTCATTATTTTGTAAAACAATTATGAGACTTAAAAAAAAACACAATAAAATGTCAATGCTTGAAGATTCTTTCTATGGAAAGCACCTACACCTAATGGCTAAAGTTGTTGTTACACTATGCTTACCTATAAATACTTTTTATTAAGTCAAAAGTGGGAGGGTCATCCACCTTTGAATGGTGTTGGTACAAACCATGAACAACCAATCTTACAAAATCGATTAGGCTGGTTGGTTAGGAACTATACCCACCATGGACAGACGACGTAAACTCGTAAACCGTGATGATTCGTTCAATTCTAACCTTCGAAGAAAGAAGGTTTTCCACTTGGCAGTTATGATAGAGATCCTCATTGGTTGTATAATTGATTCTACTAAACCCTAGAAGAAGTCAAGCCTTATCGAACAAGACCTACCTATAGGTGGAATTTGTATGCTCAAACCCTTGGTTCGAATAGTCATTTATTTGGTACTTTCAAAGGAGCAGGAACTATCATTCTACCCTTCATTATTTTCGCAAACGCAAAGTTTATGGCAAACCAAAAGGATCAAACCTCGAGGCTCTAAATTAAAAAAGTGATGTGAATAAAATATAAATAATAATATTTTAACTTGTTTAAAAATGTCTAAAATGTTTATTTATTGATTAGATTTTTGTTTTGATAATTTTTTCTGATACATTGATCGATATTGACGTTATATCGATATTTTTATTGACATTTTCGTCAAAATTGACATATTAATTAGCACAAAAAGACACACCACAATCTCAAAATTATTATTTCACTGTTTTTAGGACATCATCTCACATGATCTGCCCCTTCTACTAAGTTACAAAAGCAACCAATGTGATATTCCACTTGGGTTGTTGTAGTCTTTCTGTTAGCTTTTTGAAAATGGAGTGTCTTGTCTTCAAATTAGCTAATGTTTTTTTTTAGACAAATTGCTAATGTTCCTGTTCCTTGCAACGTGTTATTTATTATTATTTTTTAAAAAGTGATTATCGTGTATGTAATGTAATTGGCTTAGCAAGTCATTTTTAAGGTAAAGTTTAAACCTTCACAAAATTAATCATCCACTTAGAAATCAGGAATATAGTTGTACAATCTATACAACACATTATTTTTGAAGTTGTCTAAATTAACATTTTGCTTCAAACAAGTTCTAAATTAACGTCTCCAAATTGGTAAATCTTTGTTTATTCTTTGAGGACTGTTTGGATTGAAGGAGTTAAGATGGAAATAAGAGTGGGAATAGGTAAGCGATAAACATTTCCTTGTTTGGACCATCATGGATTGTCCTAATGGTAAAAAGGAGACATAGTCTAAATAAATGACTAAGAGATCAAGGGTTCAATCCATGGTGGCCACCTACCTAGTAATAATTAATTTCCTATGAGTTTTGTTGACACACAAATGTTGTAGGCTTAGACGGGTTGTCCCGTGAGATTAGTTGAGGTGCACGTAAGCTGACCCAGACACTCACAGATATATATATATAAAAAAAAAAAAAAAAAAAAACATCCCCTTGTTTGGTAAGTTTTGTAAATTTAGGCATGAGAATAAGCTATTCACATGCATCTATTATACCCATGAATAATACCCATCCAAAAAGTTAGGTTTTTTCATGCCCACTCTCTCTTCTTTTAATACATTTCTCTATTCTTTTATTTTATTTATTATTAAAATTAATCATTATATGAAAATTAAATTTATAGTTTATGAAATTATATTAAAATTTAAATTATAGTATATAAATTTAACTACTCAAATTCAATATATATATATATATATATATATTTAAAAGATTTTATATATACTTAATTTTTATTTTAGTTTAATGAATTAGTTTATATATACACATTTATATCCTACTCATTTTTCAATAAACTATAAAGAATTGATGCAATAAAATTATCTATTAATTAATTAATTATATTTGTAGTTTGTTAATGATCATTATGATTAATATAATATGAATTTATTTTTTTCGATAATTATAATTAATTTATCATTTATTAATTAGAATTCATTAGTTCTTTTATTAATTAATACATCATAATTATATAAATTCATTAAATTGATCCTACAAGTATCTTTAATTATAAATTACTCATTTTACAAATACTTGTAAATTAATAATTTAATTAATATAATTATTTGATTATTAAATTATTAATTTTTTTCAAAATTTTGAATGGATTTATTGTTTATCAATTAATCTATTAAAATTTTATAGACTTTTCATGATTAATTTTACAAATTGAATATAAAAATAATTTATTCCCATAAATTTTAATAACATTTTCATGCCCAACTAAACAAAATCATCTTTAATTTCCAACAATCTTATTCCCAAACTTATTATTCCTAGATATCCTTTATTTTTAGGCATTTACAAACCTTAAACCAAAGGACCTCTTAAAGATTTGTGATTTTCCACGAGAACTTCGTGTCAGCAGTTAGAATGACTATTTTCTAAGATGTAAATTAGCTCTTATAATTATATTAGATGTTTTTTAGCTGGATTGATAGGGGTGATACTTTATTTATAAATTTTGGGGGAAATGATTTTATGGTTAGATTCAAGTACTTTTATAGCTGAGTCATTCTCGTTCAAAATTGAATTGATTGAGAACTCTTTTCTTCTTCCTTTTGTAGGATCGATTGTTGTGATTAGCATGTACTTGTTCTATTGTTGGAAGAGTTTAGCTGCACCTAATTATTATTCGTAATTTTACGACGTGTTAAAGTGGTATATAGATCCGGCCTTTTTATTATTTTAATACCTTTCGGTGATGTCTAAAAGAGAGCTTTGGCCTAGGGGAATAGGAATGGGCAGAGTCTTGCATGTAGGAGAGAGAATGGAAAAAGAGGTGGGTCAAGATCGTGCATGTAAGAGAAAGAATATGTAGGGTCATTCATGTTAGAGAGAATAAAAATAAAGAAAAAAGAACGAAATCAAAGAGGACACATAGAACAAAAATAGTTAAACACACGAACATGACTCAACGATAATTAATATATACTATTTAAGTGAGACTTAAGAATCAAATTTTTATACTTAAAATATATTGAGCTAAAAAAGTATGCTAACAAATACGTTTTGAATCTCTCACTTTACTTGTTATTGAGCTAAAAAGATGATGAAAGGAGGAAAAAAAAAGTAGGCTACTAGAATTCTTTTCAGAAAGATATCATGAAGGATAGAAATAATGGTATTAAATTTCCATCCATATGTTAATATTTTGATACACTACCTGAATTATTATTTATGGCTCATACTAATTTAGAAAATGTAACTATGCATTATGATTTATAGGATTGAAGATATTACCAGGCAATTTCTTTGGTTTTCTCAAGGGCACAAACTTGGCTCCAATAGCCAACGCAATTGCAGGACCAAAAATAAACCCTCTCGCCTCAATTCCTGAAAATATAATCAAACAAAAAAATTTCAATTATCATCGATGCGGAGAGAAAAGCTTGACTAATTACACTATTTAATAAAAATTATAAAAAAAATAAATAAATAAATAAAAACATATTAAACAAGAAAAAGCAAGAAAACAATTATTTTGACTTTCAAGCCCTTCCTATACAGAACCATGCCCATGTATTCTTGGTCAATAAAATAAGCTGTTCAATCAAAATCATACATCACATTTGATTTCAACTATATAGAACAATCTTATCCCATTAAAGGACTCCAAATTAGGAAATTAAATCCATATTGCTAAACCTAAATTCCACATGATTAGAGTCAAGAGCGACCTAATTGTTGAAGACTAAAGGTAGTGTTAGAAAATGCAAGTCAACCTGACACACAAGTTAAACACAACAAAATTAAAAGCCCATTTCATGGCTATTTCATTATTATTTTTTTATTATTTAAAATTAAGGGATAATAAATTAAAAATATAATAATTAAGTCCAAACTATTAGCACATATAGCACAATGTAAAGAATTTGCATACATAGCGCAAAATTTAGATTCAACTTTCAATCATATCACTAGTAGGAGTTGATAGACCCACATTACTGGTAGGAGTCTATCAAAAATAGAGATTATCAATAATAGATTTTGCTATGTTTGAAATCCTTTAAAAATTTCACTATATACTGAATTATTGGGGTTGGTTACAAATATACCAAAATGAGTCAAACAATATGCAAATATAAAAAATCTCACTGTCTATCAACAATATACCACAATAGACAATAAAATTTTTCTATATTTGTAAATAGTTAGATTTTTTTTTCTATTTATAAGAATTCCCCGAATTATTATCCCTAAAAGTGTTGCTCAATGCAATTACCCTAAAATTAAACTTGTAAACACTACTTCAAACTAAAAATTTCTTTGTTTGTCATATACTTTTTAAGAGTTTTTTCAAAATTCAAATCAATTTAGAAAATTTAAAATAATCCCAATTTTAAAATATCAAATGGTCATCAGACCGAATCTAAAAATGCAATTTTTTTTTCACTTTACAAAATTTAGGTCAATGTTGAAAAACCCGACCACTTTAGACCAAGCATAAGGAAGTGGAAAAATGGTCCTGAGTTTGGTGAAGTGGAATTTATAAGACACATAACAAACTTGCTTCAGCTTTAATAAAAATGAAGTTGTCTGATAATGGATCACTATTATTCAACAGCTTTGAACAGATGCAATGTTCATATATTATGATGGGGAAAATAATAGAACTGGATTAAAAAGTTTGTGGTTGGTTTTAATTAGGTAAGTGTATATAATTTCAATATCTTGAGAAAAGAAAACTAATCATAAAGGCTGAAGAAAGAAAAAAAAAAATCAAAGAGTAGTGAATTAGGTGAATGACATAATTGACAAGATTTGTCTGAAACATTAATGAAAAAAGACTGGAATATCATGGAAAAATGTAAAAATTTTGGTTATGTAAAAGCAATTAGGAGAATTTTATACTTGAAGCATAGAAGTTGATTTCAAATTAATCAATGTGATTAAATGCTTTTTAAGGTAACTGAAATGAAAAGTGATGATTCGTTTTTAGTTTTGTACTTTTTTTTTTAAAGAAAAAGTTATTTATAAATCGTGATAATCTATGTCAACATAATTTCTTAAATTGCAGAAAATTTGAAATTTAATGTATGTGTTTTCACTCGTATTGAAATATAAAATTTTACAAAAAAAAAATATATTTTCCAAATGAAAAAAATAATGTAAAGTAAATTACTAAGGCTAATTTTCTTTTTGAAGAATTAATAAGGTTAATTGATCCTTGGCCCTTTCCATAATGATTTTTTATTTAAAGTTAGATCATATCTACTGACAATAATTTAGAAGAAATTTAGTTTATCAAAAATTAGTTTTTAGAATATCATAAAACTAGTTTATTAAAATAGGGTTATTTTTAAATATAGAAAAAATGAACTAAAGTATTTATAAATATAGTCAAATTTCCTTCTCTATCTACAATTCAGATAGACACATATCATTGTCCATCGTAAATAAACTATAATATTTTGCTATTGTTTATAAATATTTTTAACAAATTAATTATTTAAAATAATTTTTTTAAAAAAATATATTGATAAAATAAATTTTGTTTTTGGAATAAATAAATAAATAAATAAATAAATAATTTTAAATATATAATTGCCACTCAAGAAAAATAAATAAATGCACAAAATAGGAGAGGGGGGAAAATTCCTCCAAATTATTGTTTTCTTTCTCTTAGAAGTATTATTATATATTTAAAAACAATAGAAAAGAAAACACTTTTAAAAATTCAATATAAAAAAGGTTTAATATAAAAGGAAACTTCCAGAAAATAACCAAAATAAAATAATAAAATAAAACTTGTCACAGCTTTTTCTGTTTTGTTTCTTTTATCTTCCTCTTAAAATACCATTTATATAATTAGATTTTATATAATTTTGGTTCTAATATTTCTAAATTGTTGATGGTGAATTTTAATGATGTAATTCCAATAAATATTAAAATTAAAATTAATCCTAACAAATAATTCATTAGACTTTTTTCTTAAAGAAAAAATTCTACTAACATTACTTCAATAAATTGTTTTTTCTTAAATGAAAATTACTATTTCATTCTAATTTTTTTTTAATAAAAATCAACTTTGACTTGATTTAAAATTTATTACAAATACAGGGACTAAAATTGAACAATAAGAATATTTGGGTAATTGCAACTTAAATTGCACCAATTTTGATGCACCATTTCAATACAAAGAGGGAAAAAAATTCTAAAAAACATCTATTTTAAATAAAGAAAAATTTTCCACGTGACAACTTGTCATTTAATGCATCCTAGGTTTCTCTCAAATTATAGTTTGTCACGTGACAAATTCTTTCAATGTCTTTCTTTATATATAAATATATTGTGATGAGAGTACAATGCATAGAAATAGACTCATTTTGGATCAATTTCAATTTCGAGTTCATAAAGAAAAATAGAATTGAATTTAAAATGAAACAGCTTTTTAAATTGTAACATAAAAGAAAAGTTTCCAACCAAAATAAACATACTTTTTGAAAACAGAAAAAGGTAGAAAGAAACATAAACAATTAAGTTTCACAAATTTGTAAATAAAAAATAATTTTACAAAGAAAAAGAAAAAATCAACATCTTGAGCATTGGACACAAGTAAGGAAGAAATAGACAAGGCATAGAATCGGCATCCGTTAATGAGGCTGGAAATCCACATTTTGCAATGCGCGACCAACACAACTAACGCTCTACACTCTAACGGCCCCATCCAATATCCTCCCACACCCCTCAATCATATCCATGCAAATCCCATCTCACACATTACCAATGTTCAAAATATTCCATGGATCATTTATTAACTCAATTCAAATACCTACCCTTTCACTTGAGTTATCAATTCATTTGATTGAATTAGATTTAAATAAATAAAAATTTTATAGATTAGGTTGGTTATACATTCATCAAGTGTATACCAACATTTTTAAAAAATTGCAAATATAACCAAATCTATCAATAATAGAACTTCGTTACTAATATGGTTTATCAAAGACAGACTTTGAAAGAAAAATCTAAATTTTGTTATATTTGCAAATTTTTTTTGCATTCTACTGTATCTGCAAATAATTTAAACTTGATTACTATGTTTGCAACTACTCCTTTATTTATTTTAATTTTTTAAAATAAATTAAAAGAGTTGTTTGGAGCCGCAATAGATTAGATTTGAATTGTAATATAATTTAAAATTTATGTTTGAATCAAACATTTTGGACCTGATTTAATATTAAATTCATTCCATTTTGAGAGTTTTGAACCCAACTCTCCTCCCTGCTATTTTCACATGACCAAAGTGCCGTTTTATGTGTTTTATTGTTGGGTTGATTATTTGGACCCAAAAAAACCTACATCCCAAACCAATTCGGTTAGCTACTTCAACCCAACCCAATCTAAGACCACCTCTATCACACTCCCTAAACCCTTCAAATTACACACAAAAATCCCCTGTTCATCATTATCAACGCGCTTCTCTAAAACTACTACCACAACAATCAAGCAAGCAAGCAATCCGCAGCGAACCGGTAACAACGCTTCTCTAACTTCTGATTAATTAAACTCTACAACTAATCGAGAAAGTAAATTGCAGAAAGAAACTTGAAAGAAATAAGAGAATCTCTGTTTGATTTTCTTTACCTGCAACGACGGTGATGTTTTTCCCCTTGTATCGCTCAACGAACATGTCAATTGCACCCTTGAACGCCTTCGGTTCAAGCAACAGAGTCGTAATGTCCTGGAACATGATGCCTAAAATCCGCGAAATCGGAAATCAGTTAGAAAATCGGAAATCGATGGAAGAATCGCAAAAGGAGAAATAGAAGAAATTGAAACCTGGTTTCGGAAAATCAGGAACGACTCGGATTTTGGTTCGGATGCCATGGATGCGAGGATCTTCGTCTTCAATGGCCGACATTGCTCAGACTTGAAGAAAACGAAATGAAACGGAAGGAAATCTCTCTCTCTCTCTCTCTCTCTCTCTCTCTCTCTCTCTCTCTCTCTGTGTGAGCGTTATTGAAGAAAGAAAATTCAAAAAAAAAAAAAAAAAGGCGTTGGGAAGAGAGATTTATAAACTGGAAGAGAGGGAAAAAGGTGATAGTGATGGATGAAAGAGGAAGAGAGAAATGGAAGTGAAGAGAGAGAGAGGAGAGATTTCTGCACTAGAATTTAAAACAGAACAACTTCTCTGCCCTCAACTAACACACAATCGTGTCTGAGAGAAGGGGTGGAGTTGTAAAATTTTAAAAATTGTGCACTCCCTCACGTTTAATTCGGGTTGTTTGTATCTTTATTTTTAGAAAAATTAACCAATAAATATTAGTACTTAGTAAATTTTAGCTTTAGATCTCAAAATCTTGGTTACAATGTTACTAAAATAAATCATTTATAACTAAATAAATAAATTCTTCTCTCCCTCTTCTCGTATTGAACCACGTAAATTTATTTGTCGATTTTTTATTACTCTACGTTTTATGTTCATCTTTGGCTATTGATTTCTTAACAAGTTATTTGAGTGCAATCATATTGTGTTAGTCTCATTTAATAAATTCTCCAATATAGTCTTTAGAATTTTTACAGGCAATTTCAACTTTTGAAGTTTGAAAAAATGTTTTAAATATAGTTAGTTGAACTAATAAAAAAATGATGTAGCATACATGAGGTGGCACATTTTAAGTGATGCACCAACGTCAAAAGTTTAAAAACTTATTCGATATACATGAAAGCTCACATAGTCATTTTATTTATTAAAAAGAATATATAAATAGGTTTAGTAGTAAGGGTTGTTTTCAAATATAGTAAAATGAACCAAAATATTTACAAATATATCAAAATTTTATTGTCTATTTGCGATAGACCACTGTTGTATGTGTCTATCTGTGTTATGATAGACTAATAGTAGCCTATCGTGACTTTCATGGTCTATCGTAGATAAACGGTGATATTTTATAATTATTTATAAATATTTTCAACAATTTTATCATTTAAAATAATTTCCTCTCTTTTTTAAATATAGTTAAATATTTCAGAGATTTATATAACGTATAATGTACTAAAAAAACATATAAACACGTTTCTTTGACCTCTTTTCAACTGAAAATTTCTAATAATATGAAAAGCTTTTAATAAAATCTCCCATTTATTTCTGGCCACCAATTATAAAGTCTATTCGCATTAAAAAAAATATTTATGATGATAAATTTCTAGTATGAATAAATGAAGTATGATACTTTTATAATATTATAAATTCTATTTTCACACTAATAATAAGGAAAAAAAGGCATTTGAAAAAAATAATAATCACATTTTTAAATTGATCACATGAACAATCATGTTCAACTTGTCAAAGTGAACTTTACTTTGTATTTGAATTCACTTTCTAAATGCTTAGATAAGTGTTTATATATATATATATATATATATAAACACTTAAAAAATAATTCCAAACATGCCCAAATCATAAAGCAATAATTTGAAAAATTCATCTAATTTGAAAAATTCATCAAATTCACCTTTACTTTTCGTTCTAAACAAAAATTAGAGTAGTATTAGAGATTAACTTGAACCCTAATCACTAGAAAAAGATACCATATTCATTTTCATTAGAAGCATTTTAACTTAATTATGGTTTGATGTAGTAGGTGAGCTTGATAGATAATAATGCATATCATACGTAAGCATTAAATATTAAACCCAAACGTTATCTAATTTTTTTTTTTTTTTTAAAAAAAAAGCCCAATTAAGACGACTTTTTAGAAGTCTATAGCTAAATTAAATAGCTGCCATGTTCAAGATTAAATAAATGCAATATTCTAAATATAAAAGACCAAGCTAAAAGTTATCATATTCTCTTTCGATAATAGGGCATAACTATTGGGTAGTCGTATATAGGTTAAATAAAATGTTTTTTTTTTGTTGTTTGTTTTATGATTATTATTATTATTTTTTTTTAAGAACGACAAAACAACCAACATTAAATTAGTGTTGGATTTTGGCAAAATATTAAAAATGAATTATTCCACATTTGAAAAATTGAAGAAAGTGATGGGCTCCTACTACAATAAAAAAGGAGCATATGTCTCTAGTTTCAAGTTGTCCTAGTTAGAAACAAAGTTTTGTGTACTAACTCTAATTGAATTTATTTTGTATTCTCTAATTTGAGAGTGAGAAAAAGATGTGAGTAGTTAAGAACTTTGAGGGAATGCTATTATAATTGGAATTGGGAGAGAATAATTCGGTGTGATTGTAACAATTTTTCACGTGGATTTCTTTTTGGTGGGCCACCACGTAAATTCTTGTGTTTCTAGTTTTATTTTTAATTTCTCAATTATTTTTCTGCTTGTTCCAGATGTTTGGTAATCAAATATGACTTTGTTTGGTTGTGCATGGAAAATGTTATCAAAATTTTATGAACAAAAATTATGTTTGTATTTAATTTATGAAATTAAGTATGACAATCTTATATGAATTTAACAGATTAATTAATTAGACAATAAATATCATTCAATATATTGATAAGAATGAATTAATTAAGAATCAATAACAATTTTAATTATAAATATTTGCATTTTGGAATTTATCATTAAAATTAACCAATTAATATATTTAATGAAGGATTGTTTTTAAATATAGCAAAATGAGCAGAACTATTTACAAATATAGAAAAATTTTATTGTCTATCAACAATAGACTGTGATAGACTCCTATCGCTCAAGTGATAGAAGTCTATCACAGTCTATCGTTGATAGACAGTGACATTTTTCTATATTTGTAAATAGTTTGATATTTTTTATATGTATAATAATTTTCCATAAAATTATATATAAAATGAAAAACAGAAAAAGATGGGAGAAAAGAGAAAACACACAATTGTGGAAAGGAAAAGAAAACCTTAGTCTTTGAGCAGAGAGGATGCCTAACAATTGCTTATTCCTAGGTAAAATGTTGAAAAATGTGAAACAAACATAGGTTTTGGATGCATGTGTCAATTATCATGCAAAAAAATCCTCAAAGTAAATGAGCCCTTAAGAGTCACCATCTAGTTGAACAACAACAAGCCAATCTGACATCAATTGTGGATATTCACGCGCATAAGTTCCCAAATCTCCTCCAACTTCTTCCATCGAATCAACAATGATTTTGTCAGCAATGCCCACTGAATTGCTTCATGAGCCAATTGACTAGCTTAACAGGACAATAACGAAAAACAAAAGTACGAAAACGGTAAACTTGCATCTTCACTTCACTAAGGATCAACCCACACCTTGCTTTGAGATTTCACCGATTTAATTTCCTTCTTCTGTAACAGAGCATCAACAACACACAAGGAGTCAGTTTCCAACTTCAAGTCAATGAAACTTGTTTCAGTTGTCACGAACAAACCCTTTCAAACAGTCATCGCCTCCAACACATCAACATCATTTAGGTGTTCGCAAAAACTAGTAAGAGTACTAAACATAATCTTTCCTTAATTATTATTTCAAAACACCGTTGAAATTGCCTTTCTGTGTCATTTATTAATACTCGCATTTAAATGCATTTTGACAAGACCATGTATAACTCTCATTAAATTAAAAGTGAGGGTGAGATAATGCCAAAAACGCAATATAGTTCTTAGAAATTTAAATTTAAATTTTTAACTTTTAGGTTTACGTCTATTTGGTCATCAAAAGTTTAAAAAATATTCAATTGGTCTATAATTTAAAGTGGCTAATAGGTTATTAAGTTTTCAATTTTGTGTCCAATTGACTCTTAAATTTTAATTTTGTCTAAATAGACCATTGTCTTATTCAACATCTTTTAAAATCCATGAACCTACCAATCACTATAGATTGAAAATTTAGAGTCCTATTAAACATAAAAATTACATTTTACGTCTAACATATCAACAATTTTTAAAATCTATAAATATTTTGATGGTTCATAGACCTCTTATATATATGCACACCAAATAGAATTCACATTGAAATAAATATTGAAATTAGTGGGTTGGTGCATTGAATAAATAAAGCCCAATTTCCAAATTTCCTTGTGAAAATCAAAGCTCATAAATTGGTATTCTAATTTATTAGCTGTTACTGCCAAGATCTTTTGGCAGTTCTGTTAGCTAAGTGGTCCAATCAATCCATTTAATAAATGGAAGTTTGAAAATCTAGTTGCATTTTCTTATACTCTATGCTTTCCCCCATGCCAACCAATTCTTCAAATTTCTCTCTTTTTTCTAACTTATAATATAAAGTTAAAATGCTGAGTTGTTATAGGTAGTTCATTGATAATTGAAGTTAAATTGATGAGTTGATAGGTCTCTCGTGTCAATAGTTAATTATGATAATGTTATTAGAGTAATTATCAATTAGAATTATTAAATCGATGAAGTTCATACAAAAGCCCAGACATAAGATGATATTAATAATTTGGAAATGGAATATTTCATACACATTTTAGTTAAAATTCTACCTTATGATTAGTTATTGTAGTTATCAATATAAAATCAGTTTTGGTGTAATACGTTTGGACTATTTTACAACTATTTCAAAGGAAAATTTTATAATTGCATAGTATTATTATGAACGATTTTGGATCAAAAGACATAATCAACATCAAACATGAACATAAGAGATAAATTAAGGCTAAGAACATAACAACAGCTTCATCAAAAATAGAACCCTAGGACTAAAATGGGCATAGAGGGAGGGTAAAGTCGAATTCAAGCTTAACAAAATGTCCAACGAGACATTCCTTGTGCATGATTTGACCAAAACTAGCATCTTAATTAGGACAAAAAATGGGTCCATGGAGTAGGTGCTCAACTTCTGTCAAGGTTGAGCTCAAGCCTAGCAAAATTTCCCATAGGACATGTCCCTCGTATGCCCCTGATTCAATGAGCTGAAGGGTTATCTTGATTTAGTTCTAAAACTATATTTAGGATAACCTAGGGTCATCCCTTACTTTTATATTAAAGGAGTGTTTGACTCACCAACATGAGTTAAGTTGAATTTGTAAAACATACCAACTCAATGTTTGGTTCGCCAACATATGTTGGTGGGAGTTGAGTTGGTATATTTTATCAATTCATTGCAACTCACACCAACTCACCTTAACTCTCCATTTTTCCAATGTCTTCAATGGCTCCATTCATCGACTACTGCTGTCACACTCCACGAACCAACTCTGGGCTCTAGCAATCACCTTCGGTGACAACTCCAGGGGCAAACTTCGACAACCATCTTCGTGTGACCAACTCCGAGCTCTGACAACTACCTCTAACAACAAACTCCAATGACCAACTCTGACAACCACTTGCGTGCGACCAACTCTAGGCTCCGACTACAAACTCCGGCGAAAATCACCTTTGAAAATCAACTTCGACGACCACCTTCGCATGAAAAACTCCAACGACCAACTCTAGGCTTTGACAACCACCTCCGACTACAAATTCCAACAAAAATCATCTTCAATAACCAACCTTGGCAACCACCCCCAAATATTATAAGACCGATAACTGTTAAAGTATGTTGTACGTTTGTTAATTATATAAATAATAGCATTTTGTCTAGGTTATGTGCAACATTTATATATAGAAAATTGTAAAATATATTTTTATTTAATTGAATTCTCATATCAAATGAGTGTTAAGAACATTTGGAAAAGTATATATGTGACAAATAAAAAAAAATCATAAAATGGAGATATTTTTTGCTAGTACATTTTCTGGCAAGAATTGGTGAAAAATGGAGATTTGTTCTCTAATAATCCTCCAAATTTAGAGGAATTGAAAGTGAAATTGTTGAATGAAATATAGTGGTATTTCATTGGCCGCTAAGATGATGGGGGGATTCAATTAAAAGTTCATGACAGAGGAAAAATATAGAGCAACAATAAGAAGAAGATGACCAAGTTTTTATTTCTCTTTGGCATTTCCCATTTTCTTTAACCATATTCCAACAAGAAACGTAGTGGGTTAATTGTTGTTCATTACAAAAATGAATAAATAAATAAATAAATAAAAGATATAAGAACTTTAAAAAATAAAAGGAAAAAAATTATAATATGTATTTTATTAAAAAAAAATGGGTAGAATTATGGAATTAAAAAATTTGAAAACAAAAATATCATAAAAACAGATTACTTACCTCTCGTTTGGTAACCATTTCATTATTTTTTTTTTTTTTAAATTAAGTCTATTTCCTCCCCATTTCTTATAATGATTTGTATATTCTTAAGCACAATGGTTGAATTCTTAGCCAAATTCCAAAAACAAAAATAAGTTTTTAAAAGCTACAGCCCCGTTTGGTAACCATTTCGTTTTATTACATTGATTTGCATCTCTCTTAAGTACAATAGTTGAATTTTTTGCCAAATTCAAAAAACAAAAACAAATTTTTAAAAGCTACTTTTTTTATAAGTTTTCAAATTTTGGCTTGGTTTTTTAAATCATTAGTAAAAAGTTGATAACAAAGAAAAAAATTTGAAGGTGAAAGTAATGTCTATATGCTTAATTT
Organism: Citrullus mucosospermus; assembly: GCA_030954485.1. Lineage (NCBI taxonomy): Eukaryota > Viridiplantae > Streptophyta > Magnoliopsida > Cucurbitales > Cucurbitaceae > Citrullus > Citrullus mucosospermus. The sequence goes on along the minus strand of CM062064.1, from coordinate 3,439,427 downwards.
TCAAAAATAAAAATAAAAATCGAAATAGTTACCAAACAAGACCTACGTGTTTTAGTTTTCAAAAAGTAGACAACAAAAGAAGAGATTTGGAGGTGAGAAGTAGTATTTACAACCTTAATTTTTTAAAACAAAAACAAAAAACCAAATGGTTACGAAACTGAGCCTTAGAGTTCTACAAAATTGCACTAGATATCCTGGATATATGAATTCAACTCTGCATCCCAGACACAGACATGTGAACTCTACAAAAATATGAACTCCAAATATCATATCTCAACTGAGCACACCAAATAGCCCATACTTCAAATTATATATAGCTCTAGGAGAAGTACATTTCTCTCTAACTTAAACATGGGACTATGAGGCAAGCACCACACACCGACGTGCAAGTTTTCCTTTCTTTTATCAATTATCTTCTTCTTCTAAACAAATTTACTATGGTTATCACATGAATATTAAATTATTTTTCTATCCAAATTTTGGAATCAACAAGTTTATTGAATATTTGTGCTTTTTTATTTCCTCCTTGAATAAATATATATATATATATATATAATTTTTAGTAAAATAGGGGTAAATAAAAATTGAACCATATACTTCTTAGTCACTAACACACCTATATGCCAATAGAATAATGCTCGTTTTGATCTCCCTAATATTTTTTTAAGTGTCATTCCCAATATTCTTTAAGGGCCGAATTTTGTTTTTCCTTCAAGGTTAATTTTATCTTCAACTTAAATTGTTGTATTATTATTAAGTATTAAATTTCATTTATGAGATGGTAAACTAATGAGTTATATGCTCATGCGTAACATTTATACATATCCATTTTCATTATTAATTGCGAGTTGTTTTACTTATTTACCAATTTTTTCCTTGCGAATAATAATAAATAATAATTTCCTTGTGGAAGAATAATGACCATTAAAAAAGGTTGACGTGTTCACTAATCTCCACTAGTTAACACCTAAATTTTCCTTTTACTTTTCTTTAATTTTTTTTTTTTTGTTTTTAAATCGTCCATAATCATTCGCGAAACATTTGCTCACTATAAATATTAGCAATAACTTGGGTAAAAGAAAAAAAAACGTATTAGAAATAACTTTAAATTTGATTTATACTTTAGGGACAAAATAATTGATTTAGTCTTTTTTTTTCTTTTACAAAATTATGGATTGAGAATGTGACATTTTTTTTTCCTCTAGAGGAGTCGGAAACAAACCACAAAAAACTTATAACTTATAAGATCCCAAGACTTTTTATTCAAGGTAGAATAACAATTTAGAAATATTAAAAGTGACTATAAATTAAATTAACTTATAAGATCCTAAGGGTGGATTTGACATACTTTTAAATTTTTTAGAAGAATCGAAAATATAAAAATGTTGTTTTTCAAGATTTGTTTTAATTACATCATAAAATTCGATAATAATGTTTAAAATTGCAAAATTCTAAATCCTAGTTGAGATATATACTGGTGCACTCTTTGATCCTACTATGTTTATATATATATATATTTGTTGAACTCGATGAAAAGATATCATAAAAAAAAATTTAGATTGTTTAGGCCTCGTCTGATAACTACTGTCACCTAGAAGTTTTTATGTTTTATTATATCCACTTTCTACACATGTTTCAAAAACTAAATTGGACTACAAATTCACGTGTTTCTCTAAGAAGATATTTGGATTACTCCATTTGTTTTATAATAACGTGGGATGTCCAAACATCTTAAGATACCCATATGAGAGCATCTAACCAATTTTGGATGTCATTTTGAATCATATGTGTTTCTATAATTCCCATGAGGGCATCTTCTCATGACTTTTTTGCCCTTCATTTTTCTTTTATTTAATGTATATATGGACTAAAATACCATCAATTATATTAATTTTCTTCATTCGACAAATATTAAGTTAAAATGAATTAATATTTGGGTTGATTTGCAAAATGAGTTAAAATATTTACAAATATACTAAAGTATCATATTTATCATTGATAGACTAATATCATCTATCATTGTCTATCAGATTGTTGTCTAACACTAATAGACAATGACATTTTGCTATATTTATAAATATTTTCAACATAATTTTTGTTATTTAAAACAATTATTCTTAATATTTACTAGTTACTATTTTATAAAAACCTCCCACTAATATATAAATTAATTGATTTTACAGACTAACACATAAAGTTATTAGAAACTAAAATTGATATTAAATTATAAAATTAAATTAATAAAGATCAAAATGCATGTGATATAAATGTAAATTATAAATTAGACTAATAAGTAAAATAGTTAAAGATTGTCGGTGTTGGGAAAAAAACCTTCTAATACTAGGACGAGAATAAGCACCAAAAAATAATAATAATAATAATAATAATAAATAATTGAGAAATTAAAATAATACAACAAAACTAGGAACATACACAAGAATTTATATAAAAAATTCTAAAATTGGAGGAAAAAACAATCTACCAAAAACAAATACATTATGAGAAAATTGTTACAATCACACAAAACTCTCTTCCCAATTCCAATTACAACAATATACTCTCAAAGCACTTTTATACTACTCAACTTTTTAATCACTCTCAAACTAGAGAATACAAATAGGGCTTTAACTAGAGTTAGCAAACCTAAGCTTAGAAGTTTTTATAATTAGCACGGTTTGAAGCTAAAGGCATATGCTCCTTTTATAAGTGTTTGGAGCCCATCATTTCCTTGAACATTTTCGAGGTGGGACAACCACTTCTCTAATATTTTGCAAAGAATCTAATAGTAAAAGAATTATTGGTATAACACATAATCTTAAGACATTTCTATGCATAGTTACTCCTGCAAAACATAGTTATATGAATATTTTAAGATATTCTTAGAAATGGTCTGTTTAAAACGACAAACGCAATCATTTAAAATGTTGAGCACCAATGTTTGTTAGTATAAAAAAGAAAAAAAAAGAAAAAAAAATCCCTAAAGATAAGAAAATCTAGAAGGCAATGAAATGGAGTTGAAATCAAAATAAGTGTAGATGTTAGAGATAGATCAATGTATGCTAGTAGCCAACTTGAATTGAGCATCTTCCAAAGAAAAGAAAAAAAAGGTCAAGAGTTATTAGCCAAGTGGACATTTTATATATGATTAATCCTGAAATTGGTGGTTGCAAATTAGTTGATGACTTATCTGTTAAAATTGTGTGAAGTTTAATCATTTCAACAAAAAAAAAAAAAAAAAAAAAAAATAATAATAATAATAATAAATAAATAAATAAAAACAAACAAAAAAAATGAGAAGAAAGAATTTGTGGGAGAGTAATACTTGACGTACTGCACCTATTTATATGAATCCTCTCTATAAAAAATATTTTTTTTAATAAAAAAAATTTTGTCCAATTACTTATGATTTGAACGCTTGGGTGAGCTACACAAAAATTGATATTTTTTTGAGACAATTTGCATAGTGATGCAAGGTTATTTTTTAGTCTACATCATGCTACTAAGTATTAGTAATTGCCGAATGTTGGAAATAGTACAACTAAAGACTCGTTAGATAATATTATCATCTTTTATTTTCATGTTTAATTTTTAATTCCGTGTAGTTTGTTCTTTTTCTTAACTATTAGAAATAGAAATATGTTTAACAGATATTTCTCTTTCCTAAAAAAAGAATATAAAATGATTTAGTACGTATTGATAGCATAATAAGATATATAATATACATTAAAATTACAAATATAAAATCATCATAAAGAATTTAGAGTATTTAATATAATTTCTTCAAACCAAAAAAAAAAAATAATAATAATAATAATAATAATAATTTTATTATTTGAATGTTGTTCAAATTTGATCGGTAACACTGTTTCTCACTCCAATAAATTTACGTTAAAATCTTCAACCATCATGAATTTATTACACAACATGATATAGTTTACTATGTGTTCCTTCCCTACCTTGTTCACCTAACTTCTTCTTAGAACGAAATGCCTCTTACCTAAGTGATGATTCAAACTTCAAAGGCACCAAACATAAATATGAGTTCATAAATATACATTTATGATTATATAATATAGGCTAAATTAAAAAAATTAAAAATAGTCTTTAAACTTTGCCTTTTGTGTCAAAAATATCTTTAAGCTTTTAGAAATTTAAAAAATACCCTTAAACTTTCAAACAGTGTTAAAAAATACTCTTGTCGTTAGTTTTGAATGGAAATCATTAAAGTTTTGTTTTAAAAATACCTCTAAACTTTTAAAAATTTTAAAACTATCATTAAACTTAAAAAAAGTTAAAAAATATCTTCCCTGTTAGTATATGAACAACAACCTTGAATACCTTGTTGGAAATATAACTCTAAAATTAGAAGCCGTTAGTTTTGATTGGAAACCGTTAAAGTTTTGTTTTAAAAATATCCCTAAACTTTCAAAAAAATTTAAAACTATCCTTAAATTTAAAAAAAAGTTAAAAAATATCTTCACTGTTAGTATATGAACAAAAATCGTGAATACCTTGTTGGAAAAATAACTCTAAAATTAGAAAGAAAAAAAAAAGATTAAAAATCCTCTTATATAGATATTCTATTTATTCTTATTATAGTTCATATACCTTAACTAAAGTGCGTTATTTTATTTATTTAAAACTTTTAGATATGCAAATGTCAAACATTTAACTAAAAGAGGAGTAGAAGAGTATTGAAGAAGAGAGAGGAGAAAAAAGAGGGAAAATTGAAAAGTAAGACAGTATTAACGGTTTTTGTTTATGTAATGACCCGACTAATACCTCCTAATCAGACCATTACTCAAAGTATGCAAATTTCAAGAAAAGACATGATGCTGAGTGGTAAGAAAGAAACATTTCTACTTATGGAAATTTCTTTGTTTATTTAACCAATAAAATCAATAATATTTCAAAGACAAGAATCCAAATACAAAATAGAAGGGGCAAGCCTCAAAACAAAGTTTGACAACTGGACAGAACAAAACTTTTAAAAAAAAAAACATGCAGTACTAAGCGGAAGCTACACCGGGTCCCGTGATGTCATCAAGGATTCCTCTTGTCATTCGCCAGCATGTTCTTCCCCTTACCTGAAAAAATATAAGATGAAAGGATGAGTAATTTTATTACTCAGTAAGTGACCCCACTACCGGAGCCGAGCTAGGCACTCAAGTCCTTTAAGTGCAACAACAATAAGACATGCATTTCAAACATACTTTTATAGGGAAACTGGTTATACTCGCCCTACCGTTGGATTTGGATGTTCACTAACCTCTGGAGCCCCGAAGGAACTCTTACCTCTGGTGATCCCGAAGGAACACAAAACCTCTGGTGAACCCGAAGGAACACAACCTCTGGTGACCCCGAAGGACCACAATAACTGGTGAACCCGAAGGAACACAACCTCTGGTGACCCCGAAGGACCACAATAACTGGTGAACCCGAAGGAACACAACCTCTGGTGACCCCGAAGGACCACAATAACTGGTGAACCCGAAGGAACACAACCTCTGGTGAACATCCAACCGACGTAGGGGAGTTACCACTACCCATCTTATAGGTCAATTAAAATCTCACTCCTTTCATTCCATAAATTCATACATTAACAGTACTGTTCATAAATATCTCATATTATAAGCACTTGCATCATCACTCACATACATCCACTAAGCATGGGAAATCTCATACAAGCATACTATGTCACCTGGGGCTTGGAAATTCTACTCATGACAATTAAACACATGGTGGGTAGGTGGTTCAGGTAGTAAGACCACTTACCTGAAGATTAATCCAACAGATTAAAACACGCGGCAGTTCTTGTAAAATTCCTGGACAATAGCGAACAGAATTTCCCAACTTAAGTCAGTCCATAAGTTTAGTCCCACCATCATTTAATTCCAAATAAATTTTTAAACTTGTCCTTACCCAAGCGTGGCTTAACTCGCAGTTGTCTCCAATCCTTTCTACCCAACGCAACTTCCGGTCACCTAAGAGAATTTTAACCACATAAGTCCATATCACAAATGGTTTACCAACTTATGCCGCAAATTAACCTTGGGTCCGAGTTACTCACCCAAACGTTACCGGTTCGGTGTCGAGCAGTTGGGCGAGCGTTTAACTGAAGCGGCGGCGGAAGAGAACCGGCGGCGCGCGGAAGAGAACCGGCGGCGGAAGAGAACCGGCGGCGGCCGCGGCTGACGCTGGGAGGCGGCGGCGCTGCTGCTGCGGACGTGTGAGAGAGAAGACCGACGGCGGCGCTGGTTCGGTGACGCGAGGGAGAGAGCGGCGGCGGCGGCGCTGGTTCGGTCGACGAGAGGCACGAGCGACCGCGTTCGGCGGTTGACAGCGTCCGGCGGTTGACAGCGTGCGGCAGAGGTCGTCGTCCGGAGTGGAGGCCACGGCGGCGCTGGCGTGCGTGAAGAAGAAGAAGAAGAAAAACGAGGGGGAGGGGGCGGCGGCGCGAGGGAGAGAGAGAGAGAGAGAAAAGAAATTCCTTTTTCTTTTTTTTTTTTTTTTTTTGAATTGGCACGCAAATCGAGGGTTTAAATAAACAAAACCCTAATTCCTTATTCCTTCCACTTTTCCCTTTTTCCTTTTCCACCAAATAAAATCAAATCAAATAAAATCCAATAAAATCTTCTACAACTAAGATTTAAATTCAAAAATTTAATCACTTATTTTACTTGTCCCCAGATAAAATTATCCTTTTCTAAATCCCCAAAATTCTCTTAAATTTCAAATTTTGAAATTTCCATCTTGGCTTAAATAAATGCGTAAATAAACAATCATATTTTTCCCTTCTCATACATGATAAACAATCATATTTATTTAATAGAGTTGGGGTTGTTACATTCTTCCCCCCTTACGAAACTTTCGTCCCGAAAGTTTTTACTCTTGGAACAACTCTGGATGCTTTGCCCTCATCTCATCCTCTCGTTCCCACGTTGCCTCCTCACGCAGGTGGTTCTGCCAAAGGACTTTCACCAGTGCTATCTCCCGGTTGCGCAGAACCTTCACTTCTCTTGCAAGAATTTGCACTGGCCTTTCCTCATAACTTAAATCTTTGCTCAGCTGTAAGGGCTCAAAGTCGATCACGTGGGATGGGTCCGTCATATACTTTCGAAGCATAGAGACATGGAACACGTTATGAACTGCGGAGAGCGACGGTGGCAAGGCTAAACGATAGGCCACGGGACCAACTCGCTCCAATATCTCAAATGGTCCAATGAACCGAGGGCTTAACTTCCCCTTTTTCCCGAATCTCAAGACACCTTTCATAGGTGCCACTTTCAAGAATACCTTCTCTCCTACCTCAAATTCCAGGTCTCGTCGTCTTACATCGGCGTAACTTTTCTGTCTACTCTGAGCTGTCTGCATCCTTGCCCTGATCCTCCGTATAGCATCGTTAGTGAGTTGCACTAACTCTGGTCCTAACAGTCTTCGCTCCCCTATTTCATCCCAGCAAACTGGAGATCTGCAACTCTTACCATATAAGGCTTCGAATGGCGCCATGCCAATGGTAGCTTGATAACTGTTATTGTAGGCAAACTCCATCAGGTGTAAGTGGGAGTCCCAACTACCAGGAAAGTCTAGGGCGCAGGCACGTAGCATGTCCTCTAGTACCTGGTTTAAGCGCTCCGTTTGTCCATCTGTTTGGGGGTGAAAAGCCGTACTAAAGTCCAATCGAGTGCCCAAAGCAGTCTGGAGACTCTTCCAAAAGTTAGATGTGAAACGAGGGTCTCTGTCAGACACTATAGAAACTGGCACTCCGTGCAGCCTTACTACTTCCCTTACATAAATCTGCGCCCACTTACTTACTGAAAAGGTGGACTTTCCCGGAATAAAATGTGCTGACTTGGTGAGCCTATCCACGATGACCCATATCATCGTGTGACCTTTCGCTGTTTTAGGCAACCCTACAATGAAGTCCATAGATACATTCTCCCACTTCCACTCGGGTACCGACAGGGGTTGCAGCAGCCCTGCCTGCTTCTGCCTCGGAGCTTTCACCTGCTGGCAAACAAAACACTTACTAACAAATTCAGCCACTTCCCTCTTCATATTGGGCCACCAGTAATGACGTTTCAAGTCCTGATACATCTTGGTACTGCCCGGATGTATCGCAAATGGGGAGTTATGAGCCTCCGACAACAGCTCGTCCTTAACACTGCCTGCCGGAACACACAAGCGTCCGTGGTAGGTAAGGCCACTATCCGGGGACACTGACAACTCACTGATCTGCCCTGACTGCATTTGGCGAAGTTTTTCCTCAAGGTACGGATCCTTCTGCTGGGCATTTATGATCCTTTGCCTCAGAGTGGGACATACTGACAGTTGGGCTAACTGGGAAGTAACTTCTCCTATTGCCACTGCGATACCTGCTCGCTCAAGATCCTTGCACAATGGAACCTGGTCTGTAATCAGAGCTGCTGAATGAACTGCCTTCCTGCTTAAGGCATCCGCCACCACATTTGCCTTCCCGGGATGGTACAGGATTTCCCACATCATAATCCTTTACTAACTCCAACCATCTGCGCTGTCTCATGTTCAACTCCTTCTGAGTGAAGAAGTACTTCAAGCTCTTATGGTCTGTGAAAATCTGGATCCTTTCCCCATACAGGTAGTGCCTCCATATCTTCAGAGCGAAAACAACTGCTGCCAACTCTAAATCGTGAGTCGGGTAATTCTGCTCGTGACTTTTTAACTGCCGAGATGCATAAGCGACCACCTTGCCGTGCTGCATCAACACACAACCCAGTCCCTTTTTGGAAGCATCACTGTACACAACAAAACTCCCTGATCCATCCGGAACGGTAAGTACTGGTGCAGACACTAACCTCTTCTTGAGATCTTGGAAGCTCTCTTCACAGGCCTTACTCCAAACAAAAGAATTGCCCTTCCTGGTCAACTGAGTCAACGGCACGGCTATACGAGAGAAATCTTTCACAAACCGACGGTAGTAGCCCGCTAAACCCAGAAAACTGCGTACTTCACTAGCTGTCGTAGGGCGGGGCCAGCTCGTAACCGCCTCTATCTTGGCAGGATCTACTGAGACACCATCCTCGGACACCACATGCCCCAAAAAGGATACCTGCTTCAACCAGAATTCGCACTTTGAAAACTTGGCATACAACTTATGTACCCTTAAGGTTTCGAGAACCTTTCGCAGATGCTCCTCGTGCTCTTCCTCCGTCCTCGAATATATCAGAATATCGTCGATGAATACGATGACGAAAGTGTCAAGAAAGTCCTTGAACACCCGGTTCATTAGATCCATGAATACTGCAGGGGCATTTGTCAGACCAAAGGACATAACGATGAATTCATAGTGTCCATAACGGGAACGAAAAGCGGTCTTAGGAACGTCGCTGTCCTTTATTCTCAACTGATGATATCCTGACCGAAGGTCAATCTTTGAGAAAACTGTGGCTCCCTGCAACTGGTCGAATAGATCGTCAATTCTGGGGAGAGGGTATTTATTTTTGATAGTCACCTTGTTCAGCTCTCTGTAGTCGATGCAAAGGCGTAGCGAACCATCCTTCTTCTTCACGAATAACACTGGTGCCCCCCAAGGCGACACACTCGGCCGAATAAAGCCCTTGTCAAGCAACTCTTGCAGCTGCACCTTCAGCTCTCTCAGCTCTGCTGGAGCCATACGATAAGGAGCCTTGGATATGGGAACCGTACCGGGCTCCACCTCTATGGCGAAATCAATCTCCCTAACTGGTGGTAAACCTGGGAGGTCCTCTGGAAAAACGTCCGGATAGTCTCGCACCACAGGTTCTGAAGTCAGGGTAGCCTCATCTTCTCTTACGTCTACCACACTGGCCAGAATACTCCAGGTACCCTGGTTAAGTAGTCTGCGGACCTTTAGAGCCGAAATGACCTTGGGTAGGACCACCGTCCCTGCTCCCTTAAATTTGAAGTTAGGCCCTGACGGAGGCGTGAAAATCACTTCTTTTCTCGCACAGTCTATACTGGCATGGTTAGCAGCCAACCAGTCCATGCCTAAAATAACGTCGAAGTCCCGCATGGCCAAGACAATTAGGGTAACCTCTAACTCTCGATTTGCTATTTCCACCCGACAGGCTTTTATCTTCTCTTTTGCCAACAAGATCTCCCCCGATGGGGTAGAGACCGATAATACAAAAGGCAGGGGTTCTAACTCTAGCACAGCATGCTCAACGAACACGGCAGAAATAAACGAGTGTGACGAGCCTGAGTCAAACAACACTAGGGCATGATACCCCAAAATAGGAAGCATACCTGTTACCACCGTGCCTGCCTTGTCAGCCTCCTGCCGAGTCGTGGCATAGGCCCGACCATGCTGTTGCTGCATTCTGCCAGAGTCCCCCCGGGAGGTGCTTGCATACTGCCCCTTACCATCTGCTGCTCCCTTTCTTGGACACCTGCTAGACACGTGCCCCTCCTGGCCACACCGAAAACAAACTCCGGATCCTGCTAAACATCTCCCCCAGTGACTTTTTCCACAGGAACCACACACTGGCTTTTCTCTCTCCACTAAGCCTGAGGCCGAAGGCTGCTGTCTAAAGTGCTGTATGGGCCTGTCTGCCCGGTTCTTTGGAGGAAATTCTGGGGCTTTCTGCTCAAACTTCCTTTTCTGGCCTGAGGAGGGTCCTGAGGACACCGCTTTGATGTATTCTTCTCCGGCACGGGAATCAATCCTCACTGCTGCCCGAAACGCTGCTGCATAACTGCTGGGTTCCAGGGCGTCCACGAGACCCCTTAACCCATCCTTCAGACCTTGGACAAAGCATTCCGTCTTGTCTTCCTCAGTAGCCACCATCTTGGGGGCGAAACGGGACAGCTTGGTAAACTCCTGCTCATACTCCTCAACGGACATGACTCCTTGCTTCAGCCTCATGAACTCTAACCGCTTATTGTACCTTGTATTGGTGGAGAAGTATTTCTCATAGAATCTCTCCTTGAACTGAGCCCAAGTAACCGATCCTCCTGTGGTAACCACGGACCTTTCTGCCGACTGCCACCAGATCTCGGCGTCATCGGTCAAGACAAATACCGCACACTGAAGTTTCTGGTCCTCTGGGCACTTCATATATCGAAAGATGGTCTCAATGGACGATAGCCACATCTCCGCCTTGGTAGGGTCCTTCAATGACCCGTCAAAAGTGCGCGGATTGTACTTCCTGAAGTCCCGCAAATGTTTTGCTTCTGGAGATAAATCCTGGTAAGGCTGATGCTGGGCCGGCGCTTGAGGGGGCGGAATTGGCTGCTCCGGTGCCTGAGGTACGGGGGGTTGTTGAGCTAACTGCTCTGCCACAGCGGCGCGAGTAAATTCCTGGATCTTGCTCAACAAGGTGGCGGTAACAGTCTCCCCTATCTGAGCTGCTACTGCAGTGAAATCGGTTTGGGCCACTGGCGGAACTTGTGCCTGGGGCGGCTCGGGCACGTTACGAGGCCGTCCTCTAGCCCTGGTCCCCTGCTCCTCCTGCCCAACGGGATCCTGCTGCGGTGGAGGTCCTTGTGGTACAGGGGCATCTTGCTCCATAGGGTCCTGGACTTGGGGGTTTGGCATACCCCTTGCCCTACCTCTCCTGCCTCTACCTCTTCCCCTACCTCCACGATCCATTCCTGATTTACGGACAATTAAACACCATCAATCTCCTTGCTAACGGTATCACTTCAAGGTATCCAAACACGGTTAAACATGTAACATTCTAAAGACATGTATTAGAAGAACGCGTACCTGGCGATGACCAAGGACCTCCTGATGATCATGGGAACCCCTCGACTTACTTAGTAAGTCAGTCTACAGAACCCAAAACTCTGGGCTCTGATACCAACTGTAATGACCCGACTAATACCTCCTAATCAGACCATTACTCAAAGTATGCAAATTTCAAGAAAAGACATGATGCTGAGTGGTAAGAAAGAAACATTTCTACTTATGGAAATTTCTTTGTTTATTTAACCAATAAAATCAATAATATTTCAAAGACAAGAATCCAAATACAAAATAGAAGGGGCAAGCCTCAAAACAAAGTTTGACAACTGGACAGAACAAAACTTTTAAAAAAAAAAACATGCAGTACTAAGCGGAAGCTACACCGGGTCCCGTGATGTCATCAAGGATTCCTCTTGTCATTCGCCAGCATGTTCTTCCCCTTACCTGAAAAAATATAAGATGAAAGGATGAGTAATTTTATTACTCAGTAAGTGACCCCACTACCGGAGCCGAGCTAGGCACTCAAGTCCTTTAAGTGCAACAACAATAAGACATGCATTTCAAACATACTTTTATAGGGAAACTGGTTATACTCGCCCTACCGTTGGATTTGGATGTTCACTAACCTCTGGAGCCCCGAAGGAACTCTTACCTCTGGTGATCCCGAAGGAACACAAAACCTCTGGTGAACCCGAAGGAACACAACCTCTGGTGACCCCGAAGGACCACAATAACTGGTGAACCCGAAGGAACACAACCTCTGGTGACCCCGAAGGACCACAATAACTGGTGAACCCGAAGGAACACAACCTCTGGTGACCCCGAAGGACCACAATAACTGGTGAACCCGAAGGAACACAACCTCTGGTGAACATCCAACCGACGTAGGGGAGTTACCACTACCCATCTTATAGGTCAATTAAAATCTCACTCCTTTCATTCCATAAATTCATACATTAACAGTACTGTTCATAAATATCTCATATTATAAGCACTTGCATCATCACTCACATACATCCACTAAGCATGGGAAATCTCATACAAGCATACTATGTCACCTGGGGCTTGGAAATTCTACTCATGACAATTAAACACATGGTGGGTAGGTGGTTCAGGTAGTAAGACCACTTACCTGAAGATTAATCCAACAGATTAAAACACGCGGCAGTTCTTGTAAAATTCCTGGACAATAGCGAACAGAATTTCCCAACTTAAGTCAGTCCATAAGTTTAGTCCCACCATCATTTAATTCCAAATAAATTTTTAAACTTGTCCTTACCCAAGCGTGGCTTAACTCGCAGTTGTCTCCAATCCTTTCTACCCAACGCAACTTCCGGTCACCTAAGAGAATTTTAACCACATAAGTCCATATCACAAATGGTTTACCAACTTATGCCGCAAATTAACCTTGGGTCCGAGTTACTCACCCAAACGTTACCGGTTCGGTGTCGAGCAGTCGGGCGAGCGTTTAACTGAAGCGGCGGCGGAAGAGAACCGGCGGCGCGCGGAAGAGAACCGGCGGCGGAAGAGAACCGGCGGCGGCCGCGGCTGACGCTGGGAGGCGGCGGCGCTGCTGCTGCGGACGTGTGAGAGAGAAGACCGACGGCGGCGCTGGTTCGGTGACGCGAGGGAGAGAGCGGCGGCGGCGGCGCTGGTTCGGTCGACGAGAGGCACGAGCGACCGCGTTCGGCGGTTGACAGCGTCCGGCGGTTGACAGCGTGCGGCAGAGGTCGTCGTCCGGAGTGGAGGCCACGGCGGCGCTGGCGTGCGTGAAGAAGAAGAAGAAGAAAAACGAGGGGGAGGGGGCGGCGGCGCGAGGGAGAGAGAGAGAGAGAGAAAAGAAATTCCTTTTTCTTTTTTTTTTTTTTTTTTTGAATTGGCACGCAAATCGAGGGTTTAAATAAACAAAACCCTAATTCCTTATTCCTTCCACTTTTCCCTTTTTCCTTTTCCACCAAATAAAATCAAATCAAATAAAATCCAATAAAATCTTCTACAACTAAGATTTAAATTCAAAAATTTAATCACTTATTTTACTTGTCCCCAGATAAAATTATCCTTTTCTAAATCCCCAAAATTCTCTTAAATTTCAAATTTTGAAATTTCCATCTTGGCTTAAATAAATGCGTAAATAAACAATCATATTTTTCCCTTCTCATACATGATAAACAATCATATTTATTTAATAGAGTTGGGGTTGTTACAGTTTATATATAATAGTAAATATATTTTTTAATTTTTTTTTAAGTTTAGGGGTATTTTTGAAACATTTGAAAGTTCAAGGGTATTTTTGACACAAAACGCTAATGATTTTCATCCAAAACTAAAGCTAAAGGTATTTTGTAACTCATTTTGGAATTTTAAGGGTATTTTTTAAACTTTTGAAAGTTTATAGGTATTTTTAACACAAAGTATAAAGTTTAGGGGTATTTTGTATAATTTAGCCTATAATATATTTTACCTTAGTCGTGTACAACCTAATTATGACATAATATGTCCTCTCTCACACATGTCTTTACACAAATGATTGGGTTACATAGATAATTGTAATGAACAAAATAAAGTTACATTCTTAAGATCATTGAGATTAAGTGGTATAAAAACATCTTAAGGTTGGATTTAAAATTTACATCAACAATACAAATTAATCAATGCAAAATAAAGTGGATAAGATATCCTTGACCCTGAACTTTAGAAAGCTTTATTTTTACTTTCGAACTTTGAATTCGTTTAAGAAAATAACTCTAAAGTGTTTTTTTTTCTTTTTTTTTTTCAGTCAAAATAAGATACTAAAACTAGCATGACAATTAATATGTAAAAATTGAAATTCATACATGAGATCATTTTATCATTCGTATAAAGTGAATGTAGTAAATACTAAGTAAAATTTGATTTTGTATAGAATTTTAATTTCCACTAAAGTGCCTTAAGTAACCTTCGAGGAGTCCGCTTATTCTCTTTGTCTTCGCTTTCAAAGGTATACTAACCGTAGGTATCTTACCATTAGATGTTGAACAGTCGTCTTCTAATGTTGCTTAAGATTAAATAAATTATGACAACAATTTTAGTTTTATTATTCGGGTTATTCCAAGCCCTCCATAAATCCTAAATGAATTGGGAATTAAAAAATTTGTTCCAACTTTTGATACACAATCCATTTCTTAAAATGAATTTAGATCATAATCCAAATCTTATTTGAATGTTGAATACAAATTCAATTCTTAATTTGAATTTAGAATCTCAATCGACACTAAGGAAATCTTTCCAAAAATCATCCATTCAAAGAAGGATATATTTTATGAAATCTCACTGTGTTGAGACACCCATCCTCTTGAGTTTCTTGGCTTGAACTTCATCTTCTCTTAACTCGATTGCTCACCTTAAATCTTTGCTCATATTAGCTCCAAACGCACCCTCAAAACAAAATGAACAAATAAGATCGTAAAAGTAACGTAACTAGCACTAAATAAGGACTATCAATAACACATTGTAAGTGCTATCACTTCTATACAAAATAATATCAAATACACCTTATTTAGCTGCAGTAGTTTCAAAGGTCAAGAGTTTTTTTTAAAAAAAAAAAAAAATTAAAGTTAAAAAGTAAAAATAAAAATTTTCAAAGTCAAGGATACTTATATAATGAAATAGAATTAGGGCTATATTGTGTAATTAACTGTTTTTAAAAATAAAAAAAATAAATAAATAAATAAAAAACAAATGAATATAAAAACTGAATGAGGCTGAGAGACAAAAACCTATTGCACCCATCTCTTTCTATATGCATACATATCTGAGGTTGCTTTCAAATCTCCACAGTAATATTCTGTTCCCAATTTTCTTCCTTTTCATATAGGAAACCAAAGGTCCAAAACCATTGTGACCCATTTTTGTTTCTTCTAATCCATTTAACTTATTTCAATAATTTAAATATTTTTTTTTATTTACTAATTCCATATAAAGATAAATATAAGTATAGGATTAATAGTTGATTAATAATAAAGTTAACTATTAAAATTGTGCATTAGTCTTGTAAACTTTAAAAAACTCTAATGTGTCTATTAAACATCCAATTTCGGTTCTAACAAGTCCTTAAAGTTTGAAAGTGAACTCTTAAAATTTTTAATTTTGTTCCTAATGTAATTGACTTATTTCATAATTGTGTTAAAAAAATTTAATGAATCTCTACTTGATATAAAATAGAATTTTGTCTCCAATAAAATGTTTAAACCCTTTTAATTTTGTGTCTAGTGCATTAGTAAGATTTTTTTTTTTAATAAAATAAAATAGGTCCATGAATATACTAAACACAAAATTGAAGTTTGAATGATTTATTAAACATAATTTTGAAAGTTTAAAAACTAAATTTGTAATTAAATTTTTTTTTTAATTAAACTTTTTTTTTTATATAAAATTTTTTAAAAAGGTAAATTGCATTTATGATCTTTAAGATTTAGAATTTGTGTCAAATTAGTCTATAAATTTTAAAATTGAACAATTAAGTCCCAACGTTTAAGGTTTAGGGAGCTAACATAACAATTGTAACTGATCAAAATCAAACATTTCCCAAATGATTGGAATTTTGTTTTTCACTTTTAAAACCTAGAGACTAATATATATTCCAAACTCCACGGATCAATTGCAATTAACCATGTTTAAAACTATCCATCCATATTAACATTGTACTAATATTTCCATTTACAACACCAATTTTCATCTAAAAATGGATGGTTCAAATGCTCACCCTACCAATTAAATGAGCATAACTAACCCATAATTATTAATTAACATGTATTACTTCTTTTGAAATCTAATATTCAAATTTTTAGTATTTTAATTGTTGTACTGAAAAAGTATTTTAGAATGGTTGAATATATATAAAATAAAATTAAAAAAAAAAGTTAAATGTGTTATTCGCAACGTTAGAGACTATATGTGTGTATATATTTATTTAGAGCTTTTTTCAAATATAGCAAAATGAGTCAAACTATTTATAAATATAGAAAAAATTTAGAGCTCTTTTCAAATATAGTAAAAGGAACCAAAATATTTACAAATATAGCAGAATGAGTCAAACTATTTATAATAGTCTATTGCGATTTATCGCGGTCTATTACAGATAGACGGTATATTTTGCTATTAGTTGTAAATATTTTCAACAATTTTGCTATTTAAGATAATTTCCCAAAATTTTATTGTCTATTAGCAAAAGACAACAATAAACTTCTATCACTTGAGCGATAGACCACGATATACTTTTATCACTCAAGTGATAGAAGTCTATAGGAGCCTATCACTGATAGATAGTGATAATATGATATTGTTTCTATTTATAATAATTATTCATTTATTTATTGATTAAAAGAAAAAAAATTCCAACAAACTGGTATTTCCCTCAATTCTGTTTCCTTTTCTTACCTTAATTTCTCGAATGTGACCTCTCTTTCCTCACGCATTTTGGTTTAACTTCTTGTGCTTTGTTTTATTTATTATTATTTCTTTTTGGCAAGATAAATTTTTGGTCTTTTTAATAATAATAAAAAATAGTCTTTTAAAATTTACACTCAAATTTCCATTTTTGAGTTTACAAAACTAAGGATTTTTGTTTTTGAAATTTAGTGCCATGTATGGAAATAATTTTGGAAAGTTGTTAACATCATTTTTGTCAATTAATTAATTTAATATTTCATTTTTATATTTTTAAATGCAATTTCATATCATCAAAATTTATTTTGAATTATTAAAAATATGTTTGAGAGTGATATTTTTTAAAATGTAAAAAATGATTTTAATCATTTCAAAAATCACTCTCAAATTTGGGTATTCAAATTTCAACAGTGACATGTTTGGTTCTTGAAGGATTAAAATTGAATTGTAATTGATATCGAAAGCTTGTAATTGATTTCAATTAGTGATTGAGTATGAACAAAAGACTTGAGATGGAGTATTATGAAAATAGTATTCAAAAGGATAACATATAGTTGATAATCTAAATGATTTGAACATATGTATGTGTGCGCATGTGAATATGATATAATATATAGTCTAATGATATCTAAAATTAATCCATTCTATAATGCTTAATGATTATGTATGTTGTTTTTTCCCAAAATATATCATCACAATACGTACGATGAACAAATTCGAATCTTCAACTTTGAAAAAAAAAAAGATATTGATGCATTAACAAATTAAGTATGCTCAATAAATTATTGAAAAAAAGTATAATTATCACCTAAAAGTAAAAAGAATTTACCAGGAGAGTAAAAAAAAGCTCTTCAATTATTATTTTTTTTTTTTTTGTATAAAAGGGAGAGGTTTGAATTTGATATTAATATAGGACCTTTCTTTTTCTTCCTTTCTATCCCCTCCTATTTAGAAAAGATTTCATTTTTTAAGCGGAAAAAAAAAAAAAAAAACAACTACTTTTTGGGTCTAATTTTCATTTAATATCTAGGTTTCAAAATGTTATGCTTTTTATCCATAAGTTTCCTGAGCCTATGACATTTTTACTCTTGATTTTTACTAAATACTATTTTTAACTAGAATTTGTGAAAATTAATTATCATACCTTAGCATCAATAACTAAAAGCGAGCATTTAGGAGCCACTTATTTTTTAGACATGTAAATAATCAGAATCTTTGAATGCTCGAAATGGTATATACCTGAAATTTAAGATGCCCAACATTTTTAGATAATTATGTTTGTTTTTTAGAAATATTTTTTGCAGATATATGGAAGTACTTGAATAACTATGTTTGTTTAATTTGATTTCTACTCGGAAATGTGTAAAATTTATAAAATGCTCTAAGAATACCTTAAAACTATTAATTAGTTAAAGTTAATTTAATCTCAAAAACTCATGTTTTAAGAGTAAGACATCCATAACTTGACTTTTAGTTGGAAAAACACTTTTCAAACAATATGCAATTATTATTTCCTTTTTCGTTTTAGATATCAAGATAAATCAATTAGACAAGAAAGAATGGAGAATATTTAAAAGGAAAACGTATAAGTTTTATTTTATTTTATTTTTTTTTAATGATATAGGATATAAATGGTATAAATTAATTATTCTTATTTTGATTTTTAAAGTTTTAAATAGTTCAAAATGCCTTTGAAACTTCAAGTTTATTTCATTTTCATCTCTCAACTTTTAAAAATGCCTATTTTTAATTTCTTAACTTTCAAAATTAACTATTTTAGTTCTCATTTTTCATTTTTAAGAAATTGATGGTATAGTTTTGAGTATGACTACTTTTATTTTAATTTTAACAAATTAACAATCTAGCTTCAATAGACATATTTACACACATGAATCAAATAACCATATAAAAAAGTAACAAAGTAAATACCAAAATAATTGTTTTTAGAGCTCTTTTCAAATATAGCAAAAGTAACTAAAATATTTACAAATATAGCAAAATTTCACTGTCTATCTGCGATAGACCACGATAGATCGTGATAGACTATTATCTATGTCACGATAGACTCCGATAGACATAGATAGAAGTCTATTTCGGTCTATCGCAGATAGACTGTATATTTTGTTATTAGTTATAAATATTTTCTGGAGTTTTGACATTTAAGATAATTTTCCTTGTTTTTAAATGTTTAAAGATTATAAAAAGACAATTTAAAAGTTTTAGAATAAATTTAAATATTTAAAAATCAAAATAGATATATTAAAAGTTTAATAACTAAAATAAAACAAATAAACCAAAAATGGTTAAGAATCTGCAGCCTGATAAAGAGCCAAATGATTCAAATTTAGTGGTCATACAATATATTTAATACAAAAAGTAGCATATTTAAGTATTTTTTTTCTTTTTTTTAATTATTATTTTTTCTTAAAAAAAAAAAAAAAAAAAAAAAAAAAAAAAAAGAAGACCTGCCTCTCTAAAGCATTAGATTATGGATAACATATTGGACCACTAACCCAAAATGAATTAAATGAAAACTAGGATTTAAATAACTTTTTGGTTGACTTAATAAACAATGCCATTATCACTCTATATCATGTAGGTTAGGTCTACTCTAGTAATTAAAATCATTGAAAATTCTTTTTAATCATTGTGTTGATTTTGGCTACATTATTGTTTTTAAATTAATATAAGAAAATTCTGGTTAATCATTGTATTGATTTTGTCTAAAGTATTGTTTAAATTTTTCCTAACCATACATTTAACTTTTACGGAAACTTTCAATTTTTTACTATTTAATGAACGTGTATTTTGTACCTTCTTTATTCTTTACTTTTTAAACTCGATTATTTTTATAATTTTTATTTTGTTTTCTATGTTTTAATGGTAACATGAATATCAAATTTTAATATTTAAAAACCTAGAATAGAACTTAAACCTAAATTTAGTTCGAATTTTTCATTACTCGATACTATTAATAGAATATTGATATAATATGTTATGCTTATAAGTTTGTTTAGTTATTTGCTACATAAGGCTTAATCAATCAAATTTTATTTCATGATAAGAAGCATAATTTAAAGTCTATGAATTTAATTGATTAGAACTTATTAAGTAATGGGTATGATGCTTCAAGTCTTAACTCAATTTACAATCTTATCATTTGTTGACACCATGAAAGCTTTTTTTATTTTTATTTTTTTATTTTTTTTGAGAAATTTTCATATATGAAAGGAAGAAAGAATCTAGAGGAGATTTTGTTAGTCATGACTTGTCTTGTATCTCAAACTTTGATTGTGATGTCTAATAATGGCTTTGTGTGGAACATGGTAGTTAATGGAGGTCAACTTGTCAAGCATTAAAATTTTCTACTTACTAGGATAACAAAAAGAGAAATTTAAGTTATGAACTAGTTGATAATTAAATATGCTTTGATCAAAGAAGAATGACTATCATAAAATAATCAAAACCTTGTATTTAAAAGATATTTATAATATATCTACAAGGGGCCATATATGAGAAATATAATTTTCTCAATCTTTTCCTATTTTCTCATTTATTTTAGAGGAAAAATCATTTTTATTGCAAATTGTATCAATTTTAATCCTTAAATTTTACATTTCATCTATTTAAACCTAAAACATGGCAGAGATGGTATCAATTTTAATAATAGATTTTCAACTTCATAAACTTAAACCTCAAATTTGAATATGCGTATTAATTTACACCCTTGATTAAGTACTCGTTTCAATCACTATAGAATGGTTCTTCCCACATATGCCCAAAACTATGTGTTGCTCAATAATAGGTACTTTGTTTGTTATTTATTTATTTTAAGCAATAACTAAACCATTTTAGATCAAGTGACCACCATAAAAAAAAAGACGACGAACTTGGCTCTCAAAAGTAGGGCTCACATGGAAACAAAATGAACTTTTTGTGTTCCCCTTGCCTTCAATGTCGTTACCTATTACGGAAAGTGTAAGAATGATCTAGACGACATCCTTGATGAAGGTCGCGATAGCCATTTTTGTGCTTGTTATTTTATGAATATTTTCTTTCCCATTGTAATTTGAGTAGTCTGTTAAAACTCTTAATTGGCTATTTCTCCAATTTCTAATTTATTTAACTATGTTGTACTATTTAATTTTTACAATTTATCTTATTGACCCTTCTAATTTTGGTATGACCATTTTGAGGGGGTCGACATAGCTATCTACCCCAATTTCCCAACCCTATGGGATCCAATGGGCTCCAAGCCTAGCCCAATTTAGATGTGCCCCAACTCCTCTTAGATAGAAGAATTAATAATGAAATTCCATTTATATTTGTATCCCAAATTAAATAAGTTTCATTATTTACTTTAAATTACTTTTTAACTCTTCAAATGAATTATTCTTCCAACCCAGCAAAGGACCAGCAATGATCAAATTGGTTAGTTCTGTTAACTTATTATACATTTAATTTCTTCGAAGGTGCTCTACTAAAATTCTGAAACAACAATCTCATGTGTATTATATAAATATTTACCTATCCACAAATATTACAATATTAACTAAATTTGTCCCTTCAAAAATAGGCTTAAATTTATAATTCAGCCCAAATAAAATGAATTCTCATAATAAAAATTTGTGTGAATTTAGCTCAATTAACATATTGATATGTCGATTATTTTTAATCTTGATCTCATGACTATCAATAGGACAATGACCTAATGTTTATGTTAGTGATTCATGGGCTCAAGGTGCAAATTTTTAGAGAGTGACAATTTTATGTTCTAATTATAATTTTGTTCAGACCTTTTCTTTAATCAAACCCTTTCCCTTTTGCTTTTCTTCCTATGGGTCACTCAATAATGAACAAAATTTATTTAAATTTTTAGTCCAATTTTTTTCATAAGTAAAATTATAGATTATTCCACATTAATATCTTTATATATCTAAAAGGGCTTAATTTTTTTTTTTTTTTTTTTTTTTTTTTTTTTTTTTTTTTTTTTTTTTTTTTTGATTTCCTCTTTTACTTCCTCTATTTGATTGTTATAGGGTTAGATTAGGTAATTTGAATTATAAACTTAAATAATTTATTGATTTTTTTTTCCGAGACTTAATTTAAAATCAAATCAAATAAAGATATGAATCTAAATTCCCTCTATTAGTTCACTCAATTACACCCAAATCTTTATCAGTTATATTCTTTAGTTATCTCTTTCTTTTTTTTCTTTTTGTATTTTTTTAATTACTTTTTTTTTCTTCTTTTTGCAGCTTTGTACGTAGGTCTTACCTCCAATTTTTCTTCCAAAATTGGTAGGGTAAAAGTAAAAAAGTTTACTTTTTTAAAAGAGAATTAACACAAAATTTTAAAAAAGAATGGAAAGAAATAGTGTTTTACGTTAAAGTTTAAAATAACTAGGATAATCAAATAATTTAAATAAAAAATTAACTCACAAAGTTTTGTTTTATATTGTTTTATATGTACATTGTGGTATATATTTGCAAATATTTTGAATATATTTGTAACCATCCCTTATTTATATTATGTTAATAATATAAAATACTTTATCTATTAATAGTTAATTTACAATGATAATAAGTTAATTATTTATAAACTAAAAATTAATCCAAAGCTTTTCTCTTAGATTAGTTTAATTTAACTCCTTTTATATATGAATTGTATTTTAAAATTTTTATAATTAAGTTTACATTTTAAATTTATAAAATTACGTGCAATGCACTTAGTACCAAACTAATAATTTTAAAATACAAGATATTGATTTAGGGTGTGTTTAGATTACCTTTTCAAGTGTCTAATTTTAAAAATAAGTCATTTTAAAAGAAATACAAGTGTTTGACAACCCCTTAATGAATTTTGAAAGTTTTTAGTATTTTAATTTTAAATAGTTCTTATAAAAAGTATTTAAATGAAAAATAATTTTGAAAAACATTTATTTTTTAAGCTAATCCAAACGTGATTTTATTCTTTGTGCATGAATGTGAAGCAAATTAACTCTCCCCTTTATTTACTATCATAATTTTCAAATTCAAATTAAACCCCTCTTGCAAAAAATAATTTAAGTTCTAGGCTCTTGAGACAACTCTCTCTACATTTTCACAAGGTAGAATATACTATATCTAATAAACATAGATTCAAAATCAATGAATAATGAGAAGAGTAATCTAGAGTTCTTATCAAAGATTGTGATCAATCTCCTTATCTTTTTAGCGTAGGATTTTCAACATGCCTCTTAAAGCTGATGGTGTCTCTTTGGGTTTAGTTGTTAGACCAAATACTCATATGGGATTCATAGATTCTGATACAATATTAGATAAATATGAAATTTTATCTCAAGACTAATTAACAAATGAGAAGTCATCCACACCGACGGATTTAGCTATGTGCCCCCCTCCCCCGCTTCATACTTTTACATTTATCGTCTAATAAACTCTTCATTTTAAAAACATTATGCATATCCTTGAAATATCATAAACCCAAATATATCATTAGATACGTTATCCTTATTCATACACCAACAAATCTGCATACAACCATGTTCGAATCTCCAACATCTACAGTAACGAAAAGTTTTCCATAATTTAGACTCTAAATTTTGTAGTAGTGAAAAGGGTAAGATGAAAAGAAAGTATATATATATATATGGCATATGTGTGTTGGTGAATTTGCCACATATGTTGATAGAAAATTTGTGTGGCAATTATTATAAAGCTAAGAGCCAAAGTTGAGAAAGTGGGATATTTCATAGTTCAATTATATATGACACACGGGTTGTTGTACTGCTCTCTTTTCTTAAAAATAATATAACACACACATCATTCATTTTACCTTTTTTCAGGTTTTTTTTTAGATCTCTGCCTGCTGCAGCAGCTTCTTTTATCTTTCTTGTCGCCATGTGTCTAAGATGATGCGGAGCGACCAATGTCCTCGAAAAGAATTTTTTTACAGTGTGATTGGACACCGAAGTAAAATAAACAATTTTTAATTAAAAACAAAAATGGTTTGCAAAAACTAGAGCTGGATTCGAAAGTCATTTGTGTATGGGGAAAGTGTTAGCATCCCACAACACTCGTTTAGAAAGCGGTGGCTAAATTTCAAATCTTGAATTGAAAATATTCTTGAACTTTTTTTTAAAAAAATAATTTCTTATTTTACCCCTCATTACTCCAATATTTGAAGTAATGATCCCATAAAATAAGTGGGATAAATGCCACCAATTTGACTATATTATAATTAAAGAAAAATTCTTCACCTCAAGAAAGTGAGAAATTATTACATTTTCTCAAAATCAGGATAGTCTTTAAATAAAGGAGTTTTTTTTTTTTTTTTTTTTTAAATTAATTAAATTCATTTTTTTAGATCAAATCTTGGACTCTCAAAGATGTGATACTTCACCTTAAGAATTATTGGAAATTGGACTCCCAAATTTTCTAAATTCCATTCTAATATTTTTTTTTTTTAAAAAAAAAAACAGTCTTAAAAACAAGTTATTAGAAATATAATTGATTAGAAAGACTTTTAAAATCATAGATTGATTTTTTAATGTTCGAAAACACAAAAAATGTAATTTTAAAGAAAAAAAAGTTTAAATGATTTAGAAAGAGTCTTGTGAAAGATTTTAAAAACTTAGAAAAATTAAAATTAGAAGGATTTTAAAACTTTGAGAAATTTTGATTAGAAAGATTTAAAAACTTTGAGAAATTTTAATTAGAAATCAAATAAGATTTAATACAAACATTATATAAAAAAAACATAAGTAAGGAAGCATCATAATAAATTAAGTTAACATGAGAGGACATAATAAAAATTTAATAAAAACACATTGGAGATCGATCTCAGACTCCCAAATAATCACTCCTCACCTCAAGAATTTTAGAAAATCAAACTCCCAAATTTTCTAAATTCTGTCGTCAATTATTTTAAAATCATTAAAATGAACTTTGGAAAAGGATTAACAATAAGAAATTAAGCAGACTATAACAATATGTTTATCGACTTTAGAACATGATGAGTGTAGATAAAAAAAATTGAAATTAAATACAGTGCCAAAACTAAAATAGATAAATACGTAATATATAAAAAGATAATTGATTGAAATAAGAAATTAAAAATATAAGAATAGACCTAAAAAAAATGTAGATAAAGGTAGATGAAAACTACAAGATAAAAAAATAAAATAAAATAAAACAAAAAATGAAAAATTAAGAAGTGTAACCAAAAAAAAAAAAACTTTAATAACCTACTCTTCTTTGTAGGGTAATCGAAATATAGAAGAAACCAAGAACACTAAAACTCTTTGTTAAATAGGTGCAGATCCTTAGAATAAAATCCTACCAAATGGAACCTCCAACTAAGAGTCAAAATTTTGTTATGTTCTTAGGGCACTTGAAGAAAAAGGAAAAGAAAATATGGAGGCTCTCTCTAGTTTTTTTTTTCTTTCTAGTTCAAAGAATCTCTCCTCGTACCACCAATGATCCCCTAATTTAGGAAAAAGATCAATCATATTACCCTTAAAACGAAAAAAAATAAAATTATGTGATTAATTTGTTTTTTTTTTAAAAAAAATTATGTGATTGATTTTCCCAAAATTGATTAAATACAATTTTTCCATAAATAAAATATCTCACCATTCAAATTCCATTCTTCCTCCATAAAAATATTTAAATGTTAATTACTCACAACTTTATTTATTATTTATTATTTATTTGTTTTATTTTTGAAAATAGCCTCGAATTAGAAATAAACATAATAAGTAACCGAATTAGGCTAGATAAAATAGGTGGTTACATTTCTCTCTTGTCTCCTTTCTTTTTTTTTTTCCATGGTTAGTTTTTATCAAAATTGGCTAAATAATAAAAAAATAATTTTTAAGTACAAAGAAAATTAATACGATACGGTGAATATATTTTTAAATTTGGAGTGAAAATGCTAATAAATAACAAATTATTTTTCGAAAAATCATCCATAGATATGTAGTAGAAACTAAATTTAAGTTTTTTTTGATAGTATAGAGACTAAAATTGAATATTTGAAAGTAGAGAGAGTAATGAATGATATTATAATTTTTTTTTCTCTATCTCTTTTGTCATGTCCCTTCAGCATCTTTTCTTGGGCATTCTGTTACTAGGTATAATCTCTCATCTGATCTCTCTGTGCCACTGCCATTTCTTTCTTTCTTTCTTCTTCTTCCTTTCTTCTTCCTATAATTCTGATCTGATACCTTGTGGAATAATAATATAATTTGACATTATTCAACAGACAGTTATATATCTTCTTTTGACCATTTCAAAAAAGAATGAAAGAGAAAAAGAGAAGGTTTTGATTTTGTAATTAGTGTATAATGATAACCCATGCTTTGTGTTTTCACCACTTTTGTCAAACGGCTGCCTGTTTTGGAGATCCATTCATTGAAATAATAATTCATTCGACTAATTTTATGGGTTTTTTCTGCCCTTTTTCTTTTTACTGAGAAATTAGATTGTTTGTTATGAAATAGATAAATGAGGATGAACAGAAAATCGTAAACGGTAAAGAATCAATATACATACAGTTATATGGTTCACTAATAATGTGTTAGTTACATCCATTGAGCAGAGGGAAAACAAGTTTATTAGAGAAATTTTTTCCAGAATATAGGATAGAGGTGCCTCTAACCCTAAGGTTAGAAACGTAAAGAACGTAAAGATGACAAATATGTAAACAATGTAAAGCAAGACTCCATGATTGTTCGAAGAATAATAGATTCAAGACGTTTCAACATTGTCCTTTCAAAGATCGTTTATTTTCTCATCGAAATTGGGGTTTTGTTGAATTTTCCTACCTTGGTTGTGTTGGAAAGTTGAAGATCCATTTTAAGTTTACCCTTAATTGGGCTGTGTTCTATATTTGTCAACTTCTTTTTAGTAAATTTAATAAGCTTTTGGACTTAAAAGGTCATGAGCACTATCTTTACAAATAACAATGATCCTTTTAGCATGTTTCGTCCTCACTCACATGCTTCCTACGACATTCTCTAAGAGGTGAACCAACATAGAATTGCTCAAAGTAAGCTTTTTGAGGGTATTTTCTCTTTCTTATCTCAGATGTATGGAAATGAGACCTCTGGTAGCCCTGTCCCTGTTCTTGTACTTGCATCTTAACTTCGGAATTCATATGATTGAGCCACTAAAAAGAAAAGGGCACCTTATTGATATTAGGTAGTAAATTTCAATTCGTTTAAACCTTTCCTTTCATATTCTCAAGTTCCCTCTCATTTAGATGTGATCTTGATTTATTCATGTATCTCTCCTAAAGTGGAATGTTACACTTTAGGTTTCATTTTGATGAAGAAGATTGTAGCATAAGAATAATATATTTCTATCCTCTTTTAACTCAAGTTTGAGTTGCTCATTGTGACAAACTAAAAGTTAACTCAAGTTTCACTTCTCTCTCTCAATTGGACCATACATTTAATTGAACCAATTTGATTGATTCAGCCTCTAAGATCTTAAACCATTTAGACACTGATTTATGAAATTTTCCCAACATTCCACTTTACTTTTATCAACTATTCGCACCTTTATCTATTTTCTTATGACATTGATGTGAATATTTGAAAATGAAAGATGTATTCCATATATTTGACAAAAATGTTACTACCCTTCTCAACTTTTTATAAAGAAGCACCATATATTGTTCACTTTTTCATGAATTTAGAAAAATGGGGCAACAACAAAGGCTTATTATTTGTGACAATGATTGTTTATGATTTGTTAGTCGAATCATTGTGGTTTATCAGAGCATATGATTGCGATAGAATTGATGTGGAAAAGGGAGGAAAACGCACTACTAATACTATATGTCCACTAAAGACGCATGGGGTTCAAATAGTTACCAATTTGTCAAATAAACAAACTCAAATAAAGGATATGCTTTTGTACAAGGATTGTAACCTTTTATTATTATTATTATTATAATATTTATAATAATAATAACAATAATAATTCTTGGAGTGATTTTAAACTCAAATAACAAGAATAGAGAAGTGACAAAGTCAATAAAAAACAAAAGCTGGCCAAATACGACACCTAAGTTAAAAATTTATTCTTTAACAATTCTATTTAAAAAAAAAAAAAAAATATTTCCTCATAAAAGTGGTGGTTCATTTGTCAGGAATATTTACCACTTGTTAATAAAGGTACACAAAGGTAGAATAATTGTACCCTATTCAATGACAATGTATAATGTATCTAACAAGCATGAATTCTAATGTGTCCATGTTTTTTTAATTCTATTTTTACCTTACAGTTGTATATGTTATTGGGTTAATAAATAATCATCAAACTCTACAACAAGTACAAGTATAGTTCTTGATTAAGTCATATATCTATAAAAAGAATTAGATTTTCAAATTTACACTCACAAATATTGTTGAAAAAAAACTCATTGTTTATAATCCAATTTTAATAATAACCTAATACCACCATTTAACGATTATATATTAAATTTTAAAGAGTTAGTACAGTTCGAACTTAGTTTTTTTTTTTTTTTTTTTTTTTTTTTTTTTTTTTAATTTCCTTTTCTAACTAGATTAGAACAAAATTTTGTCAATATAGTTTAAACTAAGCCCATAAACTAAGGACACTTGAATTTGTATTGAATAACTCTATCAATTATATGACCAAATCTTAAGTAGATAGTCACTAAATATACACGACAAAAGAGAAGAAACATATAACCAGCCGAGTCACAAAGAAGGAAAAAATCCTTAAAAATAAATATAAAAATTTTCAGATAGAACCAACACGGTGTTTACTTTTGTAGAGAAGAGGTGTACCCTTTCTTGTAATATAGCATAGTTGTGTTTGTGTAGCAAACATGATTTGGGTTCACTCATGTTTTGGTTGTTCACGGTTTAGCGTTTGTATTGTAAACACGCGATGTAGTCCCTAGCATGAAGAATATTAGTATGATTTAATTAAATTTCTTGCACGTGTAGGTTGATAAACTGATTCTTAATTAAATTTATTTATAAACTACAAAGACTAATCGATACTTAATTTTGATGAAAATTTTCAGGATAGTGGAGAAATTGTTAAAAAACCGTAAGGACTAAATCATCATTACTTATATATTAAAGTTTAAGAACT
Source organism: Citrullus mucosospermus (assembly GCA_030954485.1). NCBI lineage: Eukaryota > Viridiplantae > Streptophyta > Magnoliopsida > Cucurbitales > Cucurbitaceae > Citrullus > Citrullus mucosospermus. The sequence goes on along the minus strand of CM062064.1, from coordinate 3,410,165 downwards.
AAATTGTTACAAATTTGAAAATATATAGACTAAATCATCACAAGCTAAAATTCATGGCCTTAAATTGTTACTTTTATCAAAGTTTAGGAATCAAAAGTTTTTTTTTTTTTTTTTTTTTTTTTTTTTTTTTAACAAACCTAAAGAATGCTAAAAGGGGTTTACTTTTGTAGAGAAGAGGTGTACCCTTCTTGTAATATTGTATAATTATGTTTGTGTAGCAAACATGATTTGGGGTCACTCATGTTTTGGCTGTTTGTGTTTTATGTTCTTTTGACATTGAGAGGCACATACACTCTTTTGAACACACAATTTGTAACTGTTCTTTCATGTTGTGGCAGTCACATTGTTGTCTAGTTTCTCTATTCATAATGCCCTATAAATCTATGCTCATAAAAATTGGTCCTACAAAGGGCATTAAGTTGTTGCCTTCTTAGGGTTTTTTCCTTTTTTTTTTTTTTTTTCTTTTCTCTTTAACTGTATGCATAAGTAGATGCTTGGATTTGGATCCTTGTAAGATCATCCTATTTTCTCAATTGTGTTCCTTATCCTTATTTCAGTAGGCAAACTAAAAGTCCATATTAACAAACTTTTAATTAATTAATTAATTAATTTTTTTTTTTTTTTTTTTTTTTACCATCCAAACACAAAACTTTAAATACATATTCATTTTAAATCTTCCTGGTTACAAACGAAACAAAAAATTTTAAACCATTTCTCGGATTTCAAATCACATGATTTAAAATCATTTTTTTTTTTTTTTTTTTTTTTTTAACAGAATACTCGGGGTGTAGGAATAACCAGGATATCTCAACTAGGTTGACAACTTTGTAGCACCTTTATCATGCCTCCGAATTAATAGAGATTTCATTCATCAAAATATAAAATCATTTCGTGAACTATCATGATTCGATTAAATAAAGAGTTAAAAGATAAGGGCAGACAAATAAAAGCAAAATGAAAGTTAAAAGTGTGACTAGGCTAAACAAGTAACTTACCTGCAAATCTTATAAAATCCTGGAAATTTCAACCATTTTAGCTGGTTAGATTTTTTAAACCTAAAAATAGAATTCGAAACCAGTACTTGAGATTTCAAATCATTATTTTTCTTGAGCTGATGAACAAATCATGAAATTCTGAACATAGCATTTGAGGGGAAAATATTATTTATAGTCCTAAGTTTTGAGTTATATAAATTAAAATTTCAACCTAATAATGATATAAATGTAAAAGCCTAAACTTTCGTAAATAGATCAATTTAGACCCTTAGTGATTTATAATTATCTTCATTTTATTTAAAATCCACTCAAAATCACTTAAATAAAGTTGTTCAAAAATTCTATGAGAGCAGCCGAAAGAATTATTTCTTAATTGATCTTCATAAATAAGTAGATAAATTAATTTGTAAATAGATGAGAAGATGAAAGATCACTCAAAATTAATGAAAATGATATTGTCCCTTTGATTTCAGCATTTCTCTTCTCATAATGTACTTAAGTCTTATATAAGTATAAAAACTATGAATTAATAATTTTAAAATAGAATTTTAATAGTTGGTCTAAATTGAGTAACTTGTGAAAGATTAGGATTTTAATTGATACAATTATCAGTGTTGGAGCGTAATAATCATACCTTTCAAAATCTGGATATCCCTTGTATTTTTTACTCTGAGCTCTCCTCCAACTCTCTCCTTTGTATATTTCTTTTGTGATAACATAACTAGCTTTTGGTATTAGAGTATGATGAGGTGCTAAGGATGTGTCGTCCTTACATCTACTGATCATCCCTATACCCTTAGTATCTTGTTAAAAAAAAATGATAGAATTATTTAATTTTGAGTAATACAACCACCAAAGTTAGGTGTGCACCCAAGTTAAAGAACTGCATATGCATGAACTGAGATTACATTCGAATGAAGAAGGCCCTAGAGATGTATGCAAAATGAAAATATATTGAGTATTGTTTTTAAACACAGAACATTTAATTATGTCTTACTATACTTAGAATAGTTATAATTGTTGAAGATAATAATGCCTGGAGGAAAATGAAAATTCTTCCTCTTGTCTTTCAACTTCTACACGGTTGGTATTCCCACCTACATGTCCTCATGACTAACAACATGCCATCATTAAAAATATTCGAAATCTAAAGAAAAGAAAAGAAAAAAAAAAGTAGATAATTTTGGGGAGAAAGTTTGAAAAAAAGGAGAGTCCTTTGTTCTTTGTTAAATTGTTTTCTTCAAGTTTTTTACCTCAAACTTTTTCAAGTTAAAAAAAAAAAAAAAAAAAAAAATGTGATTACCGCTGACAACATGGGGGCCTCATTCATCAATCACTTTTTTTTAAGTCGTTTTTTTTCAATTGTGTTTTTACCCTCTTCCTCGTGATAAAAAAAATGTTTTTTTAAATATAATAAAATAAAAATATTTATAAATATAGTAAAATATCACTGTCTATTAGTGATAGGCACTAATAGAAGATATTAGCCTACTAGGGGTTGTTTGGAAGGCTAGACTGTAACCAGGATTATTGAGAATCGGGGGAGTGTTGGAATGTGTGAGAAATTGAGAGCGGAATGGAAATGATATCGTGAAGCATGAAAGTAATGAAAAAAGGGTTGAGTTCAAAACTGTGAGAATAGAATGAGTTTGGTATTACAAATCTAGTCCAAAATGCTCAATCCCAACATAGGTTTTAAATCTATTACAACCCAATCTCATTCCAAACTTGACCCCCAAATACATTCTCAGTGTCTATCAATATCTATCATTGATAGATTGTAAAATTTTGCTATAGTTGAAAATATTTCTAGAAGTTTTACTATTTGAAACAATTGCCTTAGAAAGAAGGTAGAACTACCATTTCTACCTTCTTTGTGTTTCGTTTAAATAATATCTATGAATTTCAAAAAATTCCATATTAATATCCATAAATTTCAAAAAGTTCAAAAATATCTTTAGTATTTGAATATGGATGAAACTTTTTTATCTTTACCCTAAAATTTTATACTTTGTTTATATAATATCCCTAAAATTGTAAAAATTAGAATAATACTCTTAATCTTTTGAAAGTTATACTTATAGGCAAAGTATCCATGACCAATCACCTTTCCATTTTTTTTTTGGTCATCTGTGTTTCAATATATGACCTACACTTCTCCCTTTTTCATTTTTTTTCCTTCTTCTTTCTCTAAAATCTTATTTTTCCATTCCTCAATCTCTATAATTATCGACATTTCCCATTTTTTCTTATCTCCTTCAATGTCAAAATTTCGCACTCTCTCATTTTTCTTAGCATGCTCAAACATAGACATGCTAAAAAAATTTGAACACAAAAACAATCCCTTTAAAGTTTTCTTGAGTATGTAGAACACCAATTTGTAACAACTCATATAAAGATACCCTCATTCTTCTCCTTGTCCAATTATTATACCAATTTTCTCAACCATCAAGTGAGACCACCCACAACTTCAAGTTAAAAATATCAAATCTCACAAAATTTAAAAAAGCTCTTAAATAAAAATATCTCCCAAAAACTCAGTAAACACAATGAATCACCAAATAGAAAAAGGGCCAATAAAAGAATATTATCTTTCAATCATAAAAAAAACCTTATGAACTAACTACAACAAGTAGACTAATTTGAACAATGCCAAAAGGATCGACAAAATTTTCATCTTTACAAATTTGGTAAGACACGTGTTTTCTTTCTTTCCCTTCAACTTGTCGTGTCCTTTAAAATAGTGACTCAAATTCTCTGCATGTCTCTCTTTTTGTGTATTAGGATCAAACATATTGTCTCTTACTCAACTACTGATGTGCAACATCCTTCTTAAAAGCAAAACCTTTAAGTTCTAAGTTCTAAGGTTCCTTGTTGATTTAAGATGGTAACTTTGTAAATTGCGAATGTAAAGAGGGAATTAAGAGGGTATTGAAGAAGAGAAAAAACGATGAACAACGAGGAAAGTGTTGTGTCATAGATTAAAGTAGAAGAGTTGATGGGGTTAGTAAATGGTTCTGATCATTCATATAGTAATGGTAAATACATCTTTTAACCCCCCCTCCCCCCTCTTTTATTTTTGTTTTCATTTTTTAAGATTAAGAATGTTAATTCAACTTTTAAAAGTTTAAAGGTACTATTGAAATGAGGTACAAAATATTTAATAAATGATTTACGTTCATATACTAAGGTATTTTTAATTTTTCTTTAAAGTTTAGGATATTAAAATTCCGTGTTTTCTATAATTTAACCTAATTTTTTAATCTTGCCATATTTTTCCAATTTTGATAGGTAGTTTCAATACGAACACCTACTCCACTTATCATTTTCGATCATTGTGCATCATTATTGAATTGTGAACAGTCCATTTTTCTTCGTTTACAGATTGGAAGTGTGAATTAGGCAAACCAAATTGTGTTGAATTGTGTAAAACACACACCATTCAAACCAATTTAGTTGCCTCTAGTCACATCAAGAGAAAATTGCAAGGACATGATCTTTGTCAATAACACAACTACAAATTCCCTCTTTTTTAAAAAAAAAAAAGAAAAAAAAAAGTTGGGATTCCATAATCATGTCGACAAGAATTATTTTAGGTGACTTACACAAGAAAAAAAGGAAAGAAAAGATGCAATTTCAATAATGAAGGGTGTGGAAAAAGACCCCCCCCCCCCCCCCCCCCCCGAGACGAATTATTCGGGTGGGTGTGGTTTTATAAGTTATTGGCATGTGTATAATATGAGTTAAATTAGTAGTCTATTTAAATTTAATTTCTTTGAGTTCTTTTACGCCTTTTAACATCTTTCAAATATGATCTTGGTTCATCCATGTATTCTTTATGAATTCGGACATTTACAGTAATTTTCTTTTAGATCAAAACATTAACATTTAGGATGGTAATTAGTATCTGATTTACTGAGCTATGCTTAGATTGACAAATTTATTATAATTCATTAGCTTAAACTTTTAAGTTATTTGTCATTATAAGCATAGTTCAACAACAAAAAGCATGTATTATCGACCAAAAGGTTAGAGGTTCAAATACTTTAACTTGCATATTGTTGAACTAAAAAGAAAATTGGATCGATTGGTACTTTAACATAATATTGATATATATTTTTTTTTAGTTCAACAATTGCAAGATAGGAGATTGAGTCATTAGTCTTTGAAATGATGATTAATTGGTCTCCTGTTGAGGATCTTTATGTTGATGCACTATATGGTATTAAAGTCGATGAAGTCCAACAGCTGCTCAACCAAAGAATAGTGAACAATGTAAAATGGCACCATCTTGATAGTGATGGGATCAAACCCTTCGTTCTCATAGTGGAAGTAATTGAACAACATGCTTTGATTCTATTTTAGAATTAAAACACATAAATTAACAATTAAAAGGAAAAGCATATCAATATACCTTTGTTGATGTAGATGCTGCAACAAGGACCCCTTGAAATTTCTCTTTCTTCTGAATCTACCACCACTAGGTCTTCCTCTCTATGACACTGACAAGATATGACTTATGGGAGCCTCCTTAAAAGAATTGAAGGAAAACATGAATTTTTATTTTCTTTCAAAGAACTGTTCTTTGTATGATTATCCTAAAGCCTAAAGACTCTTCTCTTTAAAATCCTTTGTATAGAACCTAATTAGGTTAAATCCTTAGTATTAGATTTTCATTGACATGTTGGTATTTTCATCGATATTTATATATTTCCATGGGTTTGATATCAACATGAGGGGTGAATCAAAATTTTGTCTATTATATTGTATAAAAATCCATGAAACATAAAAAATAATCAACAAAATGTCACTAACGTAAATATAATATAAATAATAGACATGTTAACCGGTTTAAAATCATAAAATGTTTATTTACTAATTTAAAATTATTATATTTTAATTTTTGTTTTTATAACTTTTACATAAATATCCATCGAAATCGACATTTTATCGATATTTCCATAGAAATTTTCATAAACTTAAGACCTTGATATTTTCATTGACATTGACATTTAAACCTTGGTTTAATCATTAATTATAATTATTTATTTTAATATCTTATATTAAAATGATTAATTATTTAAATCATATATTTTGAATGATTTAATTCTCCCATATTATATAGTTTAAATTTGAATCTTATTCAAATTAACTTTATAGTAATGTATTCTTAATACATTAATACATATATTAATTGTATATAATACAATAAATATTTTTTTCTTAAATTAACACATTAATTTGAATATTTCAAAATTTTTTTTCAATATTATTGATCCACGTTGGTCCACTGTAAGCTAGCAAGGGGACCTTATGGACCTACATATTATAAGTTCCAATGATCTAAGATGAATTAACTAAACTCTTTAACTGATTAACAGTATAAAAGGTAAACCACTATAAACCCATAATTGCACTCTTATGTACTGCAGGACAAGTTGCATCCATGGATATAATCATTACAAGCAAGTTGATCCTTCACGAGTTGTTCGTAAAAATAGTTGGGTCAAAAGTCCATTTTACCCCTGTAATTACTTCTATCTCTTAAGTATCATTGATTCTTTAATGAAAAAGTTGTTTACGGTCCAACCATAAACCAAGTTTTTCTTGGGCCAATAAGAGGGTGGGGCCACTTGTTCAAGTTTCAGAATCAGCACTTAAGGAAACTACTCATCTACTTTCCTTATATGGAAAGAGTGAATTCCATCTTGTGAAATTACATTTCCAACTCCCAATTTGGTCAACTCCCCAAAATGGTAGACATATTGAGTCGATGGTAGCACTGAAAATGTTCTGATTAATTCGAAATTGTTTCTTGGTTTTATGGGTTTATTTGGTTACTTTGTAGGTTTTGAGCACCTAATAGGTAGAACGGGGCATTAGAGTTGAAATGGAGCAAAAAAAAAACTAAAACGGAGCTGAATTGCATCAACCGGGAAAGAGGGAAGCAAAATGACTAGTGTGACATCCCAAATTTTTAGGTAATTTTTTTTTAAAAAAAATTAATTATCTTGAATTATTTGGTTAATTGTTTGAATTTTGAGGTTTAATTGGATTATGTTGAGAAAATAATCCAATTTAAAGTAATCGTGATAAAAAATTTGGATTTAATTGAATTTATTTGTGGGAGATTTAAAAATTGGACTTAACTTGAAATTTTGAAATTGGGTGAGGATAAGTTGGAATTGAATTTAAGTTGGGGAATTGATTTGTTAGGAGATATTTTGGTTAAATAAATTATTAAGTAGTGGTTGGAAAAGATTTGATTTGATGGGTTGAGGAATATTATATTAATAAGTTGTGTTTTGTTTTGGGAAAGGAAAAGTAAAAGGAAAGGGAAATAGAATTTAAAGAAGTATATATATATATATAAAAGCCAATTTTGGATTTTAATGGGTTTTGGTCCGCCATTTGCAAGCCACTGCCTTGTCGCTCTCTCTCCGTTCAACTTCGCCGACATCATCCATTCTTTGTGGGTTATGCTGGGATATCAAGATTTGGTTAGGTTGTGATTGTTTTGGTAAGTAGTGTTGATTTTCTTGTAACTTCAGGATTACCCTTTGATGTTGGTTTTAATTGTTATTACCCATTGGATTTGGATTTTAGATTCAAGTTTCAAAGGATTTTGGAAGCAGAAGCAAGTTGTCCAAGATACATGAGCTTGATGATGTTTGTATGAGAGACATTATGGATCTATGGTTGTGAGATTTTTATGTATTTTCCTAGTTATGCATATTAGTGATAGTTACCCTTCTACATTGGTTGTGTGTTCACTAGAGATTTGTGTTCCTTCGGGATCACTAGAGATTTGTGCTCCTTCGGGATCACCAGAGGTAAGTGTCTCCTACAGGATTCACTAAAGGCTCGTGGACACCATTTGCCAACGGTAGGGCGGATCTATCCAATCACTCAAGCGTGAAAAGTAGAATTATGCATGTTTCCACTAGTATGATGCACTTATTAGATATAAGTGTTTAGCTTGACCCCGGTAGTGGGGTTACTTACTGAGTATTTTGTAATCATTCTTTTCATGATTTGTTTTTCAGGTAAGGGGAAATGACACCTCGTCGAATGACGAAAGAAAACCTTGATGGTGTCATTGGGACTAGACTGATGCTTCCACACGAGTCTTCATGTTTTCCTTTCGTTTTAATACTTGGGATTTGTTATCTGAACTAAAACTATGTTTTCCTTTATTTATTTTTTTAAGCCAAATTTTCGACTTTAATGCATTAATGTTTTAGTGGTACCCCGACTAAAGGTTTTTGGTTTAAACGACAACAAATTTATTTACCTTAACGATGTTTCCTCGACTTTTAGTAAAATTATGAAAAATAGTCTTTTGAAATGTATGCATGTATATAGTGGTGGCCTAATTCAAGTCCTAGAAAGTCGGGTCGTTAAAGCTGACCTGCTCAACCAATGCCAAAGGCTCTCGTTTCAATAAATGAGTGTGACATCCCAAATTTTCATGCAATTTGTTTTTTTTAAAATAATTATTTTGAATTATTTGGTTAGTTGTTTGAATTTTGAAGCTTTAATTGGATTATGGTGAGAAAATAATTCAATTTAAAGTAATCGTGATAAAAGATTTGGATTTGATTCAATTAGTGGAAAATTGAATTTATTTGGGGAGATTTAAAATTTGGATTTAAAATGAATATTTGAAATTGGGTGAGATTTAAGAACTTTGTTAATTTAAGAAAATATGAGGATAAGTTGGAATTGAATTGAAGTTGGGAAATTGATTTGTTAGGACATATTTTGGTTAAATAAATTATTTAGTGGTGGTTGGAAACGATTTGATTTGATGGGTTGAGGAATATTATATTAAATAAGTTGTGTTTTGTTTTGTTTTGGGAAAAGGATAAGGAAAAGTAAAAGGGAAATTTATATATATATATTTAGCTATTTGGAAAAGGAAAAGGAAAGGGAAAGGAAAAGAGAATTTAAAGAATTATATATATATACTTAAGCCAATTTTAGATGCCAATGGGTTTGAAAGTTGCCGCAGCTACTATCTCTTCGTTTAGCTTCGTTGGCATTATTCCTTTTCCATGGGTTACGCTGGGAATTCAAGACTTGGTTAGGCTAGGACTGTTTTGGTAAGTATTGGTAAGTATTGTTGATTTTCTCGTAATTTCATGAATTGGTTTTAATTGTTGTTACTCATTGGGTCATTGGGTTTGGGTTTTAGATTCAACCTTCCAAGGATTTTGGAAACAGAAACAAGCTGTCCAAGCGGGTTTAAGAGTCCATTTTGGTTGGACCTATTGTTTGAAGTATGGAAGAAGATTATGGCTTAGTTGTTCTTTGGTAAGTGATCTTACTACTGGAATTTCCTTTAAGCCAGACAATTATAGTTAATTTTGAATGATCTTCTTAATTTGGGTGAAATTGTGTTGTTTATATCTCGAATCTTTTTATAAGTATGATGATTTTAGCACATGTTTGATATGATTTATGATGTGAACTTAACACAAGCATATTTAGAGAAAAGTGACGATTTTTACTCCTAATGCTACTACAATACCGGAAGCCGACGGGTTTCCTACTACGATACTGGAAGCCGACGGATTTTCTGCTAAGTTACCAGAGACCTGTGGGTTTCCTACTATGTTACCGTATGTCGACGGGTGCCCTATTACGGTTGTGAGCCTTCGAGCCAACGGCTTAAATCGCTCACTAGATGACCATCCAGAATTAGTAATTTATGCATGTCCCACTAGTATGACGCACTTATTGGACATAAGTGTACTCCGGTATTTGGTATTACTTACTAAGTATTTTGTACTCATTCTTTTCATGTTATATTTTTCAGGTAAGCGAAAATACACTTTGGCAACTGATGGGAGAAAACCTTGACCGTGCCATTGGGACTAGTCAGATGCTTCCGCACAAAAGATTTCATGTTTTCATCTTTAAGAATTTTGGTTATATCATTTCAATTCATAACTTTATTTTTTTTTTCTCCTTTTAAATTTCTCACAGTCAGATGTTTTGTAACAACCCGACTTCCTAGGACTTGAACTAGGTCGTCACTATATGCATGTATATATCTAAAACGACTCATTTTCATAATTTTACAAAAATCAAAATAAATTTTTGATTTAAAATAAATATCTTTTGCAAAATTCAAATAACTAAAAATCTTTGATCGGGATACCCCTAGTACAATTTCAATAAAACAGCAATCTCGCATAAAACATATGATGTGAGAAATTTAAAAGGAGAAAAAAAAAATAAAGTTTTGAATTGGAATGACATAACCAAAGTTCTCAAAGATGAAAACATGAAATCTCTTTTGTGGAAGCATTTGAATAGTCCCGATGACACGGTCAAGTTCTCCCATCATTCGCCAAAGTATCCTTTTGCTTACCTGAAAAACATAAATAAGTGCAAAATACTCAGTAAGTAACCCCACTATCGGGATCAGGCTAAACACTTATGTCCAATAAGTGCGTCATACTAGTGGGACATGCATAAATTACTGGATGGTCATCTAGTGAACGATTTAACTCGTCCTAACACACATTTGGTGGCCCGAAGGCTTACAAACGTAATAAGGCACCCATCGGCATCCGGTAACATAGTAGGAAACTCGTAGGTCTCCGGTAAAAAAGCTGGAAACCCGTAAGTTTCCAGCAACATAGCAGGAAACCCGTCGGCTTCCAATATCGTAGGAGTAAATCCGTCGGCTTTCGGTATCGTAGTAGGAAACCCGTCAGCTTCTGATATCGTAGTAGCATTAGGAGGGTAAATCGTCACTTTTCTCTAAATATGCTTGTGTTAAGTTCACATCATAAATCATATCAAACATGTGCTAATATCATCATACTTATAAAACAATCTAGATATAAACAACTAAATTTCACCGTTCAAAATTATCTACAGTTGTCTGGCTCAAAGGCGGTTCCAGTAGTAAGATTACTTACCTAGGTGCATTTAGTTAACCAAACAGCCAATTCTCACAAAATTCTTGAGTTAAAACCCTAGAATATAAATCAAAACACAAATTAAGTATTTAGGCTTGATTCCAATTACAATTTACTCAACAATTAAATCAAATAATCTTATCCAAAGTGCAACTAAGCCACAATCTTTTTCCACACTTCAAACAATGGGTCCAACCAAAATGGATCCTTAAACCCGCTTGGACAACTTGTTTTCGTTTCCAAAATCCTTGGAAGCCTGAATCTAAAACCCAAACCCAATGAGTAACAACAATTAAAACTAATTCACGAAATTACGAGAAAATCAACAATATTTAACAAAACAGTTTGGCATAACCAAGTCTTGAAATCCCAGCGTAACCCACGAAAAGGGACAGGTCAGTGGAATCTTTATGCTCAAAATCCCGCATTTCCAAGAAAATCATGATCCCATCTCGATCAATTTCGCATTGATTAGGGCGGGCGTTCGAATCTCCAGACGACTTTCTTCAACCACCCCTGTTCCAACAGCTAGAGATAATCAAAGTTCAAGTTCTTCCTCTTCTTTAGCCAATTCCATGGTGATGAAGCTGAACTGAGAGAGCAGCTTGCAAACCCATTGACATCCAAGATTGGCTTTATATATATATATATATATATACTTTTTTAAATTCTCTTTTTCCTTTTCCTTATCTTTTTCCAAAACCCTAAATATATATATTTAAATTTCCCTTTTCCTTTTCATTTTACTTTTCTCAAAACAAAACACAACTTATTTAATATAATATTCCTCAACCCATTAAATCAAATCTTTTTCTAGCCACCATCTAATAATTTATTTAACCAAAATATCTCCTAACAAATCAATTCCCCAACTTAAATTCAATTCCAACTTATGCTCGAATTTTCTTAAATTAACCAAGTTCTTAAATCTCACCCAATTCCAAATCTTCATTTTAAATCCAAATTTTAAATCTCCCCCAAATAAATTCAATTTTCCACTAATTGAATCAAATCCAAATCTTTTATCACGATTACTTTAAATTGAATTATTTTCTCAACATAATCCAATTAAAGCTTCAAAATTCAAACAACTAACCAAATAATTCAAGATAATTATTTTAAAAAAAACAAATTACTTGAAAATTTGGGATGTCACATGTTTTATGCGAGATTGTTGTTTTATTGAAATTGTACACGGGGTACCCCGATCAAAGATTTTCAGTTATTTGAATTTTGCAAAAGATATTTATTTTAATCAAAAAGTTATTTTGATTTTTTGTAAAATTATGAAAATGAGTCGTTTTAGATATATGCATGCATATCAACGACCTAGTTCAAGTCCTAGGAAGTCGGGTTGTTACAATGAGTCATACTCAATGCGTTTCTCAACCCATGTTAGCTCAGGGAACAGGGAGAAAGGCCCAAATTGTCTTGCTCAGCCAAGGTCAAGGCCTCATCTCACCATTTGTTGAATGGGGCATGCCAAATACATGCCTCAACCCATTTGGCTCGAGAATGAGCCTAATCTGGCTCTAAAACCTTGATCTGAACGCCCTGGGCTCGGATTTTCCTATAAATACACAAATTAATTATGATTTCAAAAGAAAAAGTATGACCATTCTCATTCATACTTGCTACAACGGAAAGTATGTTATTTACAAAGGTATTAGAGACATTGTATCACAATGATGCCCAAATTTTTCTTATTTTATAAGTCATGTCTTTTTTGAATTACAAATCTATTATTGGTGTCTTGTGAAGGTCAATTGCATTTTCTCCTATCTGGATCTTGGTAACAAAAAAGTGAACATAAATATTAATGGTAAGAAACTCTAATTTATTTAAGAAAGATGGAGTGATCATTTATTAACTTAAACATTTTTTTATAAACCTTTTAAAAAATATCCTTCGACATTGATGTTTCCATAAATAATTAGATAAATAACTTACCACACTACATTTTTTTTAACAATATACAAGAGTCAAGAGGGATTAATATAGGTGCACCAGGATATCTTAACTAGGTTGACATATCCTTAACACCCAATCATACCCCAAACCAAACAAAATGCACATTCAAAATAAGGATAGGGTTCAATATTTACAACAAGAGCTAAAGATCACCCAACACAAAAGAGAAAGCAAAAAGTTAAGAGAAAGCCATCCAATTAAGGCAACAAAAGATACATCTTAATTACAAAAGAAGTCGGATTTAGTGCTCTAAAACCACACCAGATTATACAAACTTAATTTCTTAACCCATAAAATAATTTGTGGTCTCTACTATTTTGAGATTAACATATGAGACTGAGTTTGAATCTCTAACTTCATGGTCAAGAATATATGTACGAACTAGTTGAGTTAAGTTCAAATTGATGTGTGTCTCATACTCTTTTAATCAAAAATAAAATTTAACTATAGATTAATAATTACAATCTTTCATATCTTGAGATCAAAGAATAAATTTCTTGAACACAAAAGCTATAATAAAAGAATAACCAAAATAGAACAAAGATTATGGTGCCCCTAGTTCAATAAGTAGGGTCACAAATAGTAACTTCATTAAGGAAAAAAAACCAAAATCAAATTAGGGAAGAAACACAAGAAAGAGAAAAGAAATTATTGAAAGTAGTACTTATTGAGTCCTTATTAATCAAACCTCCTAAAAAGTTGTGTACCTCTGAGAAGGGGAAAAATTAAAAACAAAATAAAAATAAGTAACCAAAAACTTTGGAACAAAGAAACACTCCAAACTCTTGATCTCCTTTAAGATGAACCTACCATTGCTGGATTGTCAGTGGTTAACATGTGAAGAGAACATGGAATTCATAGGCCATATTGGAGGAATTTAAGGACCATGGGGGAGGTGGGGACTATAAAAATGTTAGGGAAAAGAAAAAAGAAAAAAGAAAAAAGAAAAAAGAAAAAATTGAGCTTCCCACTAAGCAATGTTTTTTAGAAGTCATATTATGGAGCAAAATTTGGTCATTGTTAAGTACTTTAGAAGCATGGATTTGATAGTCTATTGTTGGTATCTTTCCAACCTTCAACAATGCTTAATTATTCCTCTCCTTATTGTTTCAGAATTTCCATCATAACTACAGTAAACAAAGTTGAAAGGTTATGGATTTTGGGGAGAGGTTACCCTACAATATTGGGTGCCCTACCCCCATGAATGTCTTAAGAATTTTAGCATTTTTATCTAAAGAAATGTAAGTTTGAATATTACCATTCTAGCCTCGTTATAGTACAAAAGTTTAAAACCAATGGATTATAGTAAATTTAGTTATATCAATACTTCAACACTTTTTTACATTTACAAAGCTTGACAAAGTGAAAATCAATATTAAATATGGAAGAAAATGAAATTACGTAAGTTTGAACATAGGACTTCCCAACTCTGATAATTAACCTAAAAGCTTGAATCGATAGTTAATAGTACATTTAATCAATTAATTATATCAACATAGTTTAATATAAATTGGCTATATTAGAGTTTTGGGTTTATTAAGAAACATAAGGTTTTATCTCAAAATTAATTGGCAATGAGAGGAGTAACCCGTCTATCTTATTAGGATGTGTCTCTTGCCTTTTCCAATATGAGATCATCAACATGCAGCTCCCTCAAAATGGTGTCTCTCTTTAATTTGGTTCACCATCATGGACCAGATTTCAATTTTTTGGACCAAATGTTTGTTTGGGTTTCATAAACTCTGATACTTTATTAAACAAACATAGCATTCTATCTCAAAATAAATTGACAATGAAATGAATAACTATCTATCTTATTAAGATGGTGAATTTTTCTTTTTTTTCAATGTAAAATTCTCAAGAGAATTTAGTAAAAGTATAGAATATATCGAGTTGGTTTTTGAGTAAAGATATATAACATATCTAAATTAAAACCCTAATTCTCAAAACCCACTATTCTTTTATTATTTATTTATTTATTTATTATTATTATCATTATTGTTTTGACATGTCATGTTTAAAACAAAACATGTGTACCATGACATTTTGAGATATCATACAACATGAACTATATTAAAACTTGATGAAGCTCTAGAAATCAAATTGCAATCAAGCTAATATCATAATCACAGACATCAACACTATTATTCTAGCTTCTTCTATACTTTAACCCTAGTGCATTTGAACGGACCCTATTCTTCTTCTTCTATACTTTAACCCTAGTGCATTTGAACGGATCTTATTAGCATGTGTAAGTAATTACATTATGAACCATCTTCATAATTGTTGGATACATTATAGAATACAAAATAGCCGTCATCTATCCAACCGATATCAAAGAGTTAGTAACAACATATTTTTTTTAACAAAATACTAGAGTTGGATATCAAAGAGTTAGTAAACAACATATTTTTTTTAACAAAATACTAGAGGTCAAAGAATTTATTAATGCACTCGAACATCTCAGTTAGGTCGACACATCTATAACGCTCTTGTCATGCTTCAGTTATAAAAACAATGTATTAGTGTTAAAAAGAGATTCAACTACTACTATTATTATTAGTCTGGTAACAACATCACACATTGAAAGAGATTCAATTATTATTATTATTATTTTCCATCACCTGCAAGCATCATTGTATATGAATGTATGGAAAGCTTATAAAAATAAATGCAAGAAATGGGACAATTTTCTATATATTACTTGGATATGATATGATTCTCTCACATTTTCTGCCTCCCACTATGCAAAAGCTACCATATGGTAATATAGTTTAATAAGCTATATTACCAAGGCACATAGACACAAAGAGATGGGACTTTGCCATTTTACAACTCAGAGAACCCTTTAGAGAGAGAAAAATGCATGCGTAAAGGATCAATTATTTAAAATCTCAAAAAGTAGTTGAAATGATATATTTCTTTCTTTTTTTTTTTTTTTTCTTTTTTCCCTCTCTTCTTTTTTATATAAATTTCTCTTATTGGGAGGACATTGGGGTCAAAACAATAACGAATCCAAAGATTGATAATAAATGGTAGTCTATTATTGAGTGAATATAATACTACCAAAAAGGCTAAATAACTTAGCTTCGAATCTTCCAAACTTGATGCAATTGTTGGGGTTTTGTGTTTACTTTAACATCCAATATAGTTATAAATACCAACACTAATTGAAAAAATCAACGAACAATGAATTAAACATGAAAAAATCGACATAGATTTATATGATCATTAACATTGTGTTAACTACAATTATGAAAAAGAAAAAAAATATTTTATTGTCTCGAGAAGCAATAGAGTGCATAATACAGAGACAATATTTGCAAATAAGGGTTAAAGAGTAAATATATTGCACCCTTTTTTAAACCCTAATGAGAATAAAGCCAAAATAAAAGCCTAAAATAGAAATGGAATAATAATCTTCATATAACTTAGGTTTCCAGTGTGTTACCTCTAAGCCTCCACCAAGATGGTTCGCTCTATCGATTGGTAAGTGACATACCTATGCTAAATCATTTGAAGCTTCATATTATAGTTTCAAGGTATTTAACACTAATAATTACAGTTGCATTAGTTCAAGCATAGTTCAATAGATAAAATATACTACCATCCTAAAAAGTCTATGATTTATTGAATGTGTTTTTTTTTTCTGAAAAAAAAAAACACTTTCATCATAAAACAATATGTAAGAGAGAGGGGGAAAAGGAAATGAAAATATCTATCTCATTCTTAAAATATCTCATCACTCTTTCCATTATTAGTTGTTTAATTTCTCTAATTTTGCATTATTTCTATGGGGGAGGTGGGGAGGCATGTTTATTAGCTTTTTGAAATAAGTACAGATCTATTGGGTTAGGTTATGTAACTACAACCCCATGTGTACTTGCCCCTTTTAAGGTGGATAACCCATAGGGGAAGGCCAAATCTAATTAAGGTTATAATATGTTTCTTGGTTTGCCAAAAGTATACCTCTATTATTTAAAATTTTGGTTTCCTAATTTTTTAAAAGTCATATTTTAGTTCTTTATGAACTTTTGCTGTTAAAAATATATTTAACAAAAAGTAACATGATATTCATTTCTTTTTGTCTATTCTATTTTTATGCAAGATGTCTTTTATAAATCTTCTAACTTCTTTCCTTCTTTAAGTATATACATCAATTTCCAATTTCTTTACAGGAGATGAATAATAAGTCACATATTTTAAATTCAATAAGCTTGTGAGTTATTATTAATTATGAATCTACGTTAAAGGGTTGATACAATAATAAATTTTACCCATTAAATTAAGTTTTTGGGTCAATTGATGACTTAACATGGTTAGTAGCACCGGAAATGTGCTATCTAACTCCGCTTAATTTGAGGTTGTCCCTAGATTTTACATGGTTATTTGGTTATTTTATAAGTTTTGAGCACCTAATAGGTAGAACCGGGCATTAACAATGAAATGGAGCTAAAATAAGTCAAAATGGAATTCAATTGCATCAATCGGGAAAGAGAAGGCAAAAATGACTATTTTGACCCTTAAGTCCTGGGGCAGCGACGCTATTTCCCAAGAGGATGGATCTGGTGAAAGGCCTTGGCGCCATGGCGCTAGCTTATGACACTGTAGCGCTCCGATCGTAAATACGCGTAGATCTCCGTTAGCGTTGTACCCTAGCCCACGGCACCACACGATTTTACGACTCTTTGACGGATTCTCCTCTTTTCTCCTACTTTTTGATTGTTTGATGTACCAAAATAATACCTTGATGTCCATTACGAAGATACCATGGGCTAAAGGTACAGTTTCTAGCCTAGGCGTAGAGTAGTTCCCCTACTTTGTAACTTGTAAGATTTCGATAATTATTGTTCTCCATATTGTTGACAATTTTTTTCTCAACTTATAAACGATGCATGATTATGTTTTTGCATATTAAGTGTAATCAATACCTAAGATTTAATTTGCAATACGTGACATTTAATTGCATATTAATCTGATGTAGTGATAGGTTAAATTAGCTTGTGAGTTGTAAATAATTCTCAACGAATATTGCCTAATTAACCTAGGGGAGAATAAATTTGAATGTTTGATTTGGTGTTCCAATTGAACGTTCAACTTAGTAATTTTCTAGACCTTAATGCAATTAGCTAGATTTGTAGGATGCATTCATTTATTAATTTGGTTCATTCAACCATTTGAACCCTATTCTAGCGTTTCTAAGTTAGGTGGCTAAGGTAGGTAACGTAGGAATAATTAGATTAATCAATGATCAAGTTACAATTAAGGAATAGCTCGTAAGCCTAAGCTAGGTCTTTAGTTATTTGAATTGATAAATTCAAGGGCTCCCTATGTTGGACTTGGCCTTGCCACTACTACTAGTTTTGGTGAGCATGGTAAAATTATTTGGAGCAGGATTGGGCGATGAATCTGCACCTTCCAATAATAACAAAGCAGAAGTTTCTAGATGATTTAGCAATCTAAACTAATAATAATAAATGGGCTCATGCAACTTTTTGGGTATAATTTATTTCTATTAATATCTGTGATTGTCTAGGCTGACTTACACGCTCCTAGACTAATCTCATGGGATAACCCATCTAACCCTACAATATTTGGATGTTAAAAAAACTCGTAGAATATTAAATCTTATGTAAGTAGTATCCAGGGATTTAGCCATTTATCAAAGTCATGTTCCCTATTTGCTACTAAGACTAATTCATGATGATTTTTTCGGATAATTCATGACGTTGAATTTTAATAAAAATCAGAAATTTTGAACTTGATATGAAACCTTTTGAACTTTTGGGCTATATTAGAAATTTTATGAATTTTAGGGATCAAATATATATATATTTTTTGAATCTAACAAGGTTTGCCACATGCATGTGGTAATGGTGGTACCGTGCCACACCAATTTCTATAACTACTATTAATTAGGAAATTAAGTTTTAACTTTATCAATATGTTACCTAAATTTTATAATACCTATATAGTGGAGTAGCCTATGATGCAAAGTTCTAGAAGTGAGAAAAATATAACAAAAGTTTGTGCTAGTATTTAAAGCTTTATATATATATTGTATTTATTTTTTTATTAATATAAGAACAACTTAATGGATAGAAAAGCATATATTATGATTGTAAAAGATCAATATATATATACTTCAACCTTCACCCCTCAATTTTTTTAAAAAACTATTTTATGCTCATATATGGTTGGTTTGAAGAGGGTATGTTTCCTCGTGTTAATGTCAATCCATATGCCTATCTATTCATAAGGGTTTCCAACAAAATTCATAAAAATAAATCCGTATAATAGGCAATTCAAACATAATTCAATGGATTAGATATCAAATACTACATCTTAACGATATAATTGATCTTTAAAGAGTACGAAGATAATAATTTCACAAAAATATTACATTATTAAAAATATTATAGAGAAAATATTGAGATATATGTTCCTTTAAACATAATTATATGCTACTAGATCTTACATTATTGTATACAATTTGTGTGCTTTTTGTCACTGTATTTGATCTGTTTTATAATTAATCACATATGATGGTGAATCATCAACCTCCAAAAAGACAACCCCACAAGTCTCTATCTACAAATCCAGATAATATCTTAAAAGAATGTGGTATATAACAAACATTATGGCCATTCCAATTAATGCAAGCAGCTCTCAAACAGAATGGAGAAAAAGACTTTTTAACAAAAAGTTTTGATTCATTTATTTATTCAATATTCAGAAGGAAAAAGCTAAGAGATAAACAATTGGCTTTATATTGACTTTGAATTAGTGGCTGTGAAGTGTGGATTTCAATATCTTGTTTAACTTTAAGTGACACTTAGAAGAGACTTTTGAATGTGACTAACTATATATATATATTAAGAAATTGTGGGTCACATGTAGAAAAAGAAGAGAGAAAATTTAAGTACAAACTTAAACATACACACATGGGTTTGGATTAAGAGATAAAAAAGAAATTATTTTTGCAGCACATAGCTTTGGTCTCTCAAAGTGATGACAACATTATCTTTTGGGGTTTGTGTTTGTGATTTTATTTTGCCTTTATCCCCATTAAAACATAATCTGCTCACTGTAGGATAGGGTTTGTGTTTGTTAAGTTTTGCTGACACTTACACATTCAAAGCTTTTTTTTTTTTTTTTCCCTTCTTTTAGCTAAGATAAATTTAATCAATTATTATACTTTTGATATTAGGACATTCATGGAACTTTTTCTTTTTCTTTTTCTTTCTTTTAAAGGATACTACATCTGAGCTAGATAAGTACAAATGACATATTAAAAGAAAATCTTTCAATTAAGAGAAATAGATGAAGTGTTGCGCAGTTATAAAAGAGTTTAGAGTTAGTGCACCAAGAAGCAGTTGTGGCACAGTGAATGTTCTCCCATATAAAGAAGCTAGATTTTTGTTGTCTACTTTGAAGATTTTGCTATTACGCTCAAGCCAAATGTACCACTGTGTAGCACCAATTAAATTGCCCAATAAAACACGATTGGATCCCTTAGTAGAAAAAGATAACATATAATACAACAAATCAGACAGAGAGATAAAAAATGATTGTTACCTCCTCTAAAATTTTAAAGTGAAACTAATATATATAGAATAGACATAAGTGAAGCATGATGTTGTAACAAGTCAAATGACAAAAAGACCCACTTAATATTAGACACCAAAAGTAGAGATAGAGAAACACAAAGATTGGCAACCTAGTTGGGTATAATATCACCTACTCTATAGAGGCAATGTCTCCAATGGAAAGAAACTTCACTATTAACAGAGTTAAACAATTACAACGAAATATCTTATTTGATAGACTCTCTCTATAGTGAATCATGCACAATCCTACTCTTCAATTTCAACTTAAGGTTTCCCTTAAGTTTGAGCTCCTCAACTCACCTCCTTAATAAAACTTCTTCCAAGCTTTGTTTGAGATTTTCTCAAACCAAATGTACTTCGGCTCTCCCTAAGCTTGAGCTCCTCTCACTTTCACGAATAAGTTTTTTCCTAAGTTTAGTATGATAACTTCTCAATACAAGGATACTTAGGATCCCCAAAGTGTGAGATACATTTACCTTCACTTACAGTGATCTACAATATTCATACACATTTAGTTTACTCTAGGCGACTATAGACAATACCTTCAACAACGAGGAGCACAAAGTTTACTGACAGTACATAAGAATATTCGGTATGACTGTTCTTAGGAAACCTCAACCATATATATTCACTCGTTCAAATGGAAAAAAACCCAGCCACCTAATATATCTCACAACCCTTGATAAGATATTCAAAGACCAAAGTAATATTCTCATCCATAATAGGAAAACAAGCCTTGGAGTCTTCACAACACGTTTTGACAAATAAGAAAAATATCTCCAAACAAATTTTGTACAACAATGGAGCAAGATGCTTGACATATAATAAAACACATGTTGCTCAAAATTTTTCATGTAATAAAATCAACCAATCATATTATAGTAACATTTCCTTCACATGTGAGTTTAAAAATCGATTGTTGTGCTTGTTAACCTTTTATCTTGGTAATGTTATCGTACCCTTTGCATTAAAACAAAATTCATGTGTGATCTATCATGTAGTCATACATTGTGATGATTTGAAAAGACATAATTAGTTTTTCAATATATGAGAGTGGAGATTCAAAATATTTGATCTCTTTGCAAAGTATACATTTTGATCATATATTCGTGTGTTGGAAATTTTAAAATTTTCTTTTAATTTTATTTGAAAAATACTAGGAGTGTGTAGCCAAGATATGATGAGAAAATTTTAAAATAACTTTTTAAATAAATAAAATACCCTTTTTACTACCCTAGAAGTTAGGATGATATGTAGTCAATACCAGTACTACATAAGCTTTCAATTAATAAATAAATAAACACCACTACTAAGCTTTCAACAAATTAATAAAATGATGGTTTTTTAAAATCAATATTATTATTCTTTATTTCTCTCTCTCAATTATATTAGTTTTGTGTACTCAAAAAAAAAATCTTATTAGTTTAGTGGGTTATATATATATATATATATATATATATATATATATATATATATATATATTATTTGTTATTCTTTCTTCAAGAGGACCTTTAAATTCAACCTTGTCTGATGATATTCTAAGTGAAGAAAATTTTATTCCATTATTGAAAGTGGAGAGATTCTAAGCCAAAAACTAGTTGGAACAGCTAATTAATTAGCAAAAGAACAAAGATTATGTACAATCAATATGTTAAATATTCATGCTTGTGTCAGATGAGATGGATAGATGTACTGAATGTCTTTTTATAGATTTCTAAATATTTTATTATACATATTAATAATGAGAGAGTTTTGGAAATAAATTTATAAAATATATAAGAAATAAAACTAATTAAAAGACTAGGATAGTTTTTGTCATAGATCTAATTATATTCAAAGGAAGAGTTCATTGATTTTCATATATGAATTAATTGATCTTCATATCACAATTTCTTTTACAGAAATCACAATACATCTCATACTACCTTTTAAAACTTACCATCTCACAAAAAAAAAAAATAATAATAATAATAAATAAAAATAACAATTTCATTTAAAAAAACAAAAAGAAAATTAGATCTATTTCCTCCTCATTTCTTATGTTGATTTGCATCTCTCTTAATTATAATAGTTGAATTCTTTGCCAAATTCCAAAAACAAAAAAAAGTTTTTAAATACTATTTTTTTGTAGTTTTTAAATTTTGGCTTGGTTTTTTAAACTAATGGTAAAAAATAGATAACAAATACATTTGAAGGTAGAAGTAGTGCTTATAGATTTAATTTTTTTAAAATAAAAATAAAAAAAACGAAATAGCTAAAAAAAGGAGACCTTAATTCGTTTGTTAGTACAAATTCAATCTCCATGATTAAAATTAAATAGCTATCACTCAAAAGAAAATGAAACCAAATTAAAACACAATTAGGGGGGGCAGGTAGGGCTATCAATTGTGGGTGGGTGAGCAACAATTTCCACATCATTTTCTATCTTTAATTTACACCAATCTTAGAGCCTTGAGAAACATTATATTTAATAAGAAAGCAAATTAATTGGGTATTTATTAGCCTACAAATGGATGTCAATTTTTCTCTCAATGTTACTATTCACTTTGCTTTACAAAAGAGAGTTATCCACATTCTTGAAAGTTGATGTTTTGTTTCAAAGAGTTAAGAACCCTAATTTTTAGGGATATATTAAGGGTGTACATGGGTTGGATTGGGTTGGGTTAAGGGTATTTTTTGGACCAACTAGAAATTTCGAGTTGGTCGGGTTGGCTACTCAAATAACCCGAATAGGGTATCCAACCCAACCCTTGGGTTGGGTTGGGTTGTCGGGTTGTGTGTGTGTAATTTTTTTTTCTTTTCTTTGCCCCCTATTTTTTGGTAAAACACGTTGGCATATCAATAAAACACTAATTGACATATCCATTGATCCAAGATAAAGTATAAAATATACATTGATCTGAGAAAAAAAATATAAAATAGTTCTTAACACTAACTTAAACTAACATATTAATATTAGAAATTTGGGTTGGGTTGGGTCAACCCGAATTTTCAAAATTGCAACCCGAGACCCAATCCAACCCGAAAAATACAAAAAAAATTAACCCAACCCAACCCAACCTTTATTATTCGGGTTGGGTAGTCCAGGTTGTTTGGTTGTCGGGTCATTTGAACACTCCTAAGGGATATGTAACGATCCGACTTACATAATCTAATCGGACCATTACTCAATGCATGCAAAATTCGAGAGACACTATGCAACATAGTAAAGGAAAGGGACAATGCTTTTCATGGAAATTTCTATTAATATAATTTCAAGAAAAACATCCATAAACATGTAAAAAGAAGTTTTGGTTCGGGGTACCCCTAATAAAATCAATAAAATTCATGAAAAGAAATCCACATATCAAATAAAAGATAAGTCTCAAAACCAACATTGGACAAAACTCAATAAAACATGAAATGCTAAGCGGAAGCTACTACGGGTCCCGTGATGCCATCAAGGATTCTTCTTGTCATTCCCTAGCACGATCTTTCCCTTACCTGAAAAACATATAAGATGAAAGGATGAGTAATTAATTTACTCAATAAGTGACCCCACTACCTAGAGTCGGGCTAAGCACCTAAGTCCTTTAAGTGCATCAAACATAAGGCATACATATCTAACATACTTTCATAGAGAAAAGGTTACACTCACCCTACAGTTGGTTATGGGTGTCCACAAACCTCTAGAGCCCCGAAGTAAACTCTTACCTCTGGTGATCCCGAAGGAACACAACCTCTATGTACTCGAAGGAGCACAAACTCTGGTGAACCCCAAGGAACACAACCTCTGGTGAACCCGAAGGAACACAACCTCCTGTGGACCCGAAGGTACACAACCTCTAGTGCACCCGAAGGAACACAACCTCTAGTGAACCCGAAGGTACACATCCTCTAGTGATCCCGAAGGAACACAACCTCCTGTGGACACCCAACCAATATAGGGGAGGCAACTCTACTTATGGAACATAAACAATCAAATTCATACTCATTCTAATCCATGGATTCATACGTTAAAATACTATACTGTTCATAACATAACATGACATAGGTTTATGCATTAAGGCACATACAACTTTTAGACATGGAAAATCTCATACAAGTATACTATATCATAAGGGTTTTGATAATTTCTACTTTTAGACATGGGAATCTCATACAAGCATGCTATATCATAAGGGCTTTGGAAATTTCTACTTTTAGACATAGGAATCTCATACAAGCATGCTATATCATAAGGGCTTTGGTAATTTCCTACTTTATGGCAACTAAACGTATGGCCCGAAGGCGGTTCAGGTAGTAAGATCACTTACCTGATGATCGATCCATAAAATAACCGCACTGCCCCTCTTGTAACAACTCCTGAATAAACTGGGAATAAAATTTCCCCCAACTTAAGTCAGTCTACAAGTCTAGTCTATCATAAGCAACCTAAGAATTTGTTCGATAGAGTCCTTACCCGAACGTGATCCAACTCGTAGCTTCCTCTGATCCTACGGACTAAAACAATCGCCGATCACCTATTAAGATGTACCAAATAAATTCGAAATTCCCAATTATCCACCCAAACATATATGCAATTAACCCACTCGGATTTAGATACTTACTTAAGGGTACTGTTTTGGTCGGACAAGAAAGGAACCGCTGCCGAGAGCCAAAAATCCGAGTGAGAGCGAAACCCGAGCGAGAGAGCGAGAGCCGAGAGAGCGGGAGGCAGCGTTACAGCGAGAGTCTGATGGCTTGCGGGGATACCGGCGCGGGGAACGTGAGTCGAGCGGGAGAGCGAGAGAGCGAGAGCGCGAGAGAGCGAGAGTCCAGTGAGACAGCGATACCCCGAGAGTGTGAGGGCGATTCGGCGCGGGAGTCCGTGAGGCAAGTGGGAGAAAGTGAGAGCGGGAGAGCGAGACGCCGCGAGAGTCGAAGGCCGACAGCGACACTCAAGGCGAAAACCAGCGACACCCGACGCAGCTACCTCTTGAGACTGCCGGCGATGGAAAGCAAGAGAGAGAGAGAGATGGCGGAGCAGAGGGAGGCTGGGAGAGGCGGCGGCGAAAGGGAAAGGAAAGGGGAGAGAGATGCGGCGGAGAGAGAGAGAGGTAACTCTTTTCTTTTTGACTGCACGGAAAACGAGGAGGGTGGGTTTAAGCTAAACCCTAATCCCTCTCCCTCCTTAAACCCTAATTTTCCCAATTTTCCTTTTAACCAATTAAGGTAAAAATATACTTTATTCCACTCCACTTCTACCAAAAAAATATTTATTTTATTCTATTTGCCCTAAAATAGAATAAGAATAAATTATTCTTTACCAAAAATCTAACATTTTCCTTAACTCCACCTAAAATTCTCTAACCACCATAAATACAAACTTTGAAACTTTCCTATTTAACTTAAGTAAATACATAAATGCATATGAATAATTATAATTCCCTTTTTATGCATAATTACTTAATTTAATCTACTAGGGGAATTTACCTCAAGGACTTGGGGTCGTTACAGGATATATAGGATTTGGTATAAAATCTGAAAATAAATATTTGAAAAGAAAGAATTCAACGAAAACAAAGTTATATTTCATATTTTTACATATGTGTTTGATAGTTGATTTAGAAATTAGATTCTAATTTAAAAAGTATTTAAAATATGTGTTTGATAATACTATATTTATAAATCATAAAATTAGTTGTCGTAGTTACCCACTAAATATTAGTTTACAATAAACTATAATTAATTAATTTATGAATATATTTTATGTTAAAAAATTGTATAATAATTATTTTGTAATATTATATAAGTTAAAATACATATTTTAATGAAAAATTATTATAAATAGAAAAAATATCAAATTATTTACAAATATAGCAAAATTATACTTTCTATTTGTGATAGACTGAGATAGATCCATATAGACATTTATCTGTATTTATATGGTAAAGAGATAGATGTTTATATGGGTCTATTACAGTCTACCAAAGAAAATTTTTGCTATATTTGTAATTATTTTCAACATTTTTTCTATTTTTGAAAACATCCCTATTTTAATTAAAAAAACAAATTAATTTATAATATAATATACTATTTTTATAAACTTTTTATATTTATTTAATATAACTCTACATTTTAAAAATTAAAATTTAAAATCTGAATACAATGATTATATAAATTTATTATTTTCAAAATTTATACCGTTTGGATCGCACAATTCGAAAACAATTTTTAGAAGAAAAAAATTCAAATTGTATACCAGACACACATTTGTTAAATTCAATAGATTTGAAAACATGTAACAGAATTCAAATTGCCAACTAAATACGCCTTTTAGATTATGGTTTTGATAAATTTGGTTTAATTAAAAAAAGTATATGTTTGAGCTTTCAAAGATTCAATCTTTTCTAAAAGAAAGAGTTGTATGCAAAATGTGTGAGATTCATGTGTATGAATTTGTGCCCTAATATCAATAGACAAACTCACATGAAAACTTGAGCTTGATTATTATTATTTTTTTAGCTACACAAATGTAATCTGCTAAAATGTGGGTATAGAGTACAATTCTTTTTTCAAATTTTAATATAAGAAATATTTGTCTTTATAATGTCTTAATTCTTGTAAAGACCCGACTAATACATCCTAATCAGACCAATACTCAATGCATGCAAATTTCGAGAAAAGACACGATGCTGAGTAGTAAGAAAGAAACAATGCTACTCGTGGAAATTTCTGTTTATTTAACCAAAGAAAACAATGAATAACCATATAAAAGAATTTTGGTTCGGGGTACCCCTGATAAAATCAATAATATTTCACGGACAGGAATCCAAATACAAAATAAAAGGGCAAGCCTCAAAACAAAATTTGACAACTGGACAAAACTTATAAAAAAAAAAAAACATGCAGTGCTATGCGGAAGCTACACCGGGTCCCGTGACGTCATCAAGGAATCCTCTTGTCATTCGCCAGCACGTTCTTTCCCTTACCTGAAAAAAATAGAATGAAAGAATGAGTAATTTTATTACTCAGTAAGTGACCCCACTACCGGAGCCGAACTAAGCACTCAAGTCCTTTAAGTGCAACAACAATAAGACATGCACATCTAACATACTTTTTATAGGGAACTGGTTATACTCACCCTACAGTTGGTTTTGGATGCTCACTAACCTCTGGAGCCCCGAAGGAACTCTTACCTCAGGTGATCCCGAAGGAACACAAACCTCTGGTGATCCCGAAAGACCACAAACCTCTGGTGAACCCGAAGGAACACAACCTCTGGTGACCCCGAAGGACCACAATATCTGGTGAACCCGAAGGAACACAACCTCTGGTGACCCCGAAGGACCACAATATCTGGTGAACCCGAAGGAACACAATATCTGGTGACCCCGAAGGACCACAATATCTGGTGAACCCGAAGGAACACAACCTCTGGTGAACATCCAACCGACGTAGGGGAGTTACCACTACCCATCCCCACCCTATAGGTCAATTAAAATCTCACTTCTCTCATTCCATAAATTCATACCTAAACGGTACTGTCTATAAACATCTCATGTTATAAGCATATGCATCATCATTCACATACATCCTTTAAACATGGAAATTTCATACACGCATACTATGTCACATGGGGCTCAGAAATTTTTGTAACGACCCGACTAATACATCCTAATCAGACCATTACTCAATGTATGCAAATTTCAAGAAAAGACACGATGCTGAGTAGTAAGAAAGAAACAATGCTACTTATGGAAATTTTTGTTTATTTAACCAAAGAAAACAATGAATAACCATATAAAAGAGTTTTGGTTCGGGGTACCCCTAATAAAATCAATAAAGTATCATGAGCGGGAATCCACATACAAGATAAAAGACGAGCCTCAAAACAAAATTTTGACTATTGATCAAAACTCTTTAAAAACATGCAGTACTAAGCGGAAGCTACTACGGGTCCCGTGATGTCATCAAGGATTCCTCTTGTCATTCGCCAGCATGTTCTTTCCCTTACCTGAAAAAAATATAAGATGAAAGGATGAGTAATTTTATTACTCAGTAAGTGACCCCACTACCGGAGCCGAGCTAGGCACTCAAGTCCTTTAAGTGCAACAACAATAAGACATGCATTTCAAACATACTTTTATAGGGAACTGGTTATACCCGCCCTACCGTTGGCTTTGGATGTTCACTAACCTCTGGAGCCCCGAAGGAACTCTTACCTCTGGTGATCCCGAAGGAACACAAAACCTCTGGTGAACCCGAAGGAACACAACCTCTGGTGACCCCGAAGGACCACAATATCTGGTGAACCCGAAGGAACACAACCTCTGGTGACCCCGAAGGACCACAATAACTGGTGAACCCGAAGGAACACAACCTCTGGTGACCCCGAAGGACCACAATATCTGGTGAACCCGAAGGAACACAACCTCTGGTGACCCCGAAGGACCACAATAACTGGTGAACCCGAAGGAACACAACCTCTGGTGACCCCGAAGGACCACAATAACTGGTGAACCCGAAGGAACACAACCTCTGGTGAACATCCAACCGACGTAGGGGAGTTACCACTACCCACCTTATGGGTCAATTAAGGCGTCGCTCCTTTCATCCCATACATTCATACATAAACAGTACTTTTTGAAACATCTCATATTATAAGCACATGCATCATCACTCACTTATATCCACTAAGCATGGGAATCTCATAATCATTCACATACATCCTTTAAACATGGGAAACTCATACAAGCATACTATGTCACCTGGGGCTTAGAAATTCTACTCATGGCGACTAAACATATGGCGGGTAGGCGGTTCAGGTAGTAAGACCACTTACTTGAGGATTACTCCAACGAATTAAATACGCGGCAGTTCTGGTAAAATTCCCAAACGTGGCTTAACTCGCAGTTGTCTCCAATCCTTTCTACCCAACGCAACTTCCGGTCACCTAAGAGAATTTTAACCACAAAAGTCCATATCACAAATGGTTTACCAAACTATGCCGCAAATTAACCTTGGGTCCGAGTTACTCACCCAAACGTTACCGGTTCGGTGACGAGCAGTCGGGCGAGCGTTTGACTGAAGCGGCGGCGGAAGAGGACCGGCGGCGCGAGAGAAAACCAGCGGCGGCAGCGGCTGACGCTGGGAGGCGGCGGCGCTGCTGGACGCGAGGGAGAAAAAAAAACTGCCGATCAGCGGCGGCGCTGCTGCTGCGGACGTGAGAGAGAGAAGACCGACGGAAAGGCCGGCGGCGGCGGCGCTGGTTCGGTCGACGCGAGGGAGAGAGGAAAAACCCGGCGGCGGCGGCGCTGGTTCGGTCGACGTGAGGAAGGGAGAGTGCTCGGCGGCGGAAGAGGGAGAGAGTTCGGTGGCGGCTGCTGGAGGAAGAAGAAGAAAAGGAAGAAAAAAACGAGGGGGGAGGGGGCGGCGGCGCGAGGGAGAGAGAGAGAGAAGAAATTCCTTTCTTTTTTTTTTTTTTAATTGGCACGCAAATCGAGGGTTTAAATAAAACAAAACCCTAAATTCCTTATTCCTTCCACTTTTCCCTTTTTCTTTTCCACCAAATAAAATCAAATCAAATAAAATCCAATAAAATCTTCTACAACTAAGATTTATTTCAATTATTCAATCTTGCCAAAATTTAACCACTTATTTTACTGGCCCCAAGATAAGATTATCCTTTTCTAAATCCCAAAATTCTCTTAAATTCAAATTTTGAAATTTCCATCTTAGCTTAAATAAATGCATAAATAAACAATCATATTTTCCCTTTTCATACATGATAAACAGCCACATTTATTTAATAGAGTTGGGATTGTTACATTCTTCCCCCCTTAAGAAACTTTCGTCCCCGAAAGTTTTTATTCTTGGAACAACTCTGGATGCTTTGACCTCATTTCATCCTCTCGTTCCCACGTTGCCTCCTCACGCAGGTGGTTCTGCCAAAGGACTTTCACCAATGCTATCTCCCGGTTGCGTAGAACCTTTACTTCCCTTGCGAGAATTTGCACTGGCCTTTCCTCATAACTTAAATCTTTGCTCAGCTGTAAGGGCTCAAAGTCGATCACGTGGGATGGATCCGTCATATACTTTCGAAGCATAGAGACATGGAACACGTTATGAACTGCGGAGAGCGACGGTGGCAAGGCTAAACGATAGGCCACGGGACCAACTCGCTCCAATATCTCAAATGGTCCAATGAACCGAGGGCTTAACTTCCCCTTTTTCCCGAACCTCAAGACACCTTTCATAGGTGCCACTTTCAAGAATACCTTCTCTCCTACCTCAAATTCCAGGTCTCGCCGCCTTACATCGGCGTAACTCTTCTGTCTACTCTGAGCTGTCTGCATCCTTGCCCTGATCCTTCGTATAGCCTCGTTAGTGAGTTGCACTAACTCTGGTCCTAACAGTCTTCGCTCCCCTATTTCATCCCAGCAAACTGGAGATCTGCAACTCTTACCATATAAGGCTTCGAATGGCGCCATGCCAATGGTAGCTTGATAACTGTTATTGTAGGCAAACTCCATCAGGTGTAAGTGGGAGTCCCAACTACCAGGAAAGTCTAGGGCGCAGGCACGTAGCATGTCCTCTAGTACCTGGTTTAAGCGCTCCGTTTGTCCATCTGTCTGGGGGTGAAAAGCCGTACTAAAGTCCAATCGAGTGCCCAAAGCAGTCTGGAGACTCTTCCAAAAGTTAGATGTGAAACGAGGGTCTCTGTCAGACACTATAGAAACTGGCACTCCGTGCAGCCTTACTACTTCCCTTACATAAATCTGCGCCCACTTACTTACTGAAAAGGTGGACTTTCCCGGAATAAAATGTGCTGACTTGGTGAGCCTATCCACGATGACCCATATCATCGTGTGACCTTTCGCTGTTTTAGGCAACCCTACAATGAAGTCCATAGATACATTCTCCCACTTCCACTCGGGTACCGACAGGGGTTGCAACAGCCCTGCCTGCTTCTGCCTCGGAGCTTTCACCTGCTGGCAAACAAAACACTTACTAACAAATTCAGCCACTTCCCTCTTCATATTGGGCCACCAGTAATGACGTTTCAAGTCCTGATACATCTTGGTACTGCCCGGATGTATCGCAAATGGGGAGTTATGAGCCTCCGACAACAGCTCGTCTTTAACACTGCCTGCCGGAACACACAAGCGTCCGTGGTAGGTAAGGCCACTATCCGAGGACACTGACAACTCACTGATCTGCCCTGACTCCATTTGGCGAAGTTTTTCCTCAAGGTACGGATCCTTCTGCTGGGCATTTATGATCCTTTGCCTCAGAGTGGGACATACTGATAGTTGAGCTAACTGGGAAGTGACTTCTCCTATTGCCACTGCGATACCTGCTCGCTCAAGATCCTTGCACAATGGAACCTGGTCTGTAATCAGAGCTGCTGAATGAACTGCCTTCCTGCTTAAGGCATCTGCCACCACATTTGCCTTCCCGGGATGGTACAGGATTTCCACATCATAATCCTTTACTAACTCCAACCATCTGCGCTGTCTCATGTTCAACTCCTTCTGAGTGAAGAAGTACTTCAAGCTCTTATGGTCTGTGAAAATCTGGATCCTTTCCCCATACAGGTAGTGCCTCCATATCTTCAGAGCGAAAACGACTGCTGCCAACTCTAAATCGTGAGTCGGGTAATTCTGCTCGTGACTTTTTAACTGCCGAGATGCATAAGCGACCACCTTGCCGTGCTGCATCAACACACAACCCAGTCCCTTTTTGGAAGCATCACTGTACACAACAAAACTCCCTGATCCATCCGGAACGGTAAGTACTGGTGCAGACACTAACCTCTTCTTGAGATCTTGGAAGCTCTCTTCACAGGCCTTACTCCAAACAAAAGAATTGCCCTTCCTGGTCAACTGAGTCAACGGCACGGCTATACGAGAGAAATCTTTCACAAACCGACGGTAGTAGCCCGCTAAACCCAGAAAACTGCGTACTTCACTAGCTGTCGTAGGGCGGGGCCAGCTCGTAACCGCCTCTATCTTGGCAGGATCTACTGAGACACCATCCTTGGACACCACATGCCCTAAAAAGGATACCTGCTTCAACCAGAATTCGCACTTTGAAAACTTGGCATACAACTTATGTACCCTTAAGGTTTCGAGAACCTTTCGCAGATGCTCCTCGTGCTCTTCCTCCGTCCTCGAATATATCAGAATATCATCGATGAATACGATGACGAAAGTGTCAAGAAAGTCCTTGAACACCCGGTTCATTAGATCCATGAATACTGCAGGGGCATTTGTCAGACCAAAGGACATAACGATGAATTCATAGTGTCCATAACGGGAACGAAAAGCGGTCTTAGGAACGTCGCTGCCCTTTATTCTCAACTGATGATATCCTGACCGAAGGTCAATCTTTGAGAAAACTGTGGCTCCCTGCAACTGGTCGAATAGATCGTCAATTCTGGGGAGAGGGTATTTATTTTTGATAGTTACCTTGTTCAGCTCTCTGTAGTCGATGCAAAGGCGTAGCGAACCATCCTTCTTCTTCACGAATAACACTGGTGCCCCCCAAGGCGACACACTCGGCCGAATAAAGCCCTTGTCAAGCAACTCTTGCAGCTGCACCTTCAGCTCTCTCAGCTCTGCTGGAGCCATACGATAAGGAGCCTTGGATATGGGAACCGTACCGGGCTCCACCTCTATGGCGAAATCAATCTCCCTAACTGGTGGTAAACCTGGGAGGTCCTCTGGAAAAACGTCCGGATAGTCTCGCACCACAGGTTCTGAAGTCAGGGTAGCCTCATCTTCTCTTACGTCTACCACACTGGCCAGAATGCTCCAGGTACCCTGGTTAAGTAGTCTGCGGACCTTTAGAGCCGAAATGACCTTGGGTAGGACCACCGTCCCCGCTCCCTTAAATTTGAAGTTAGGCCCTGACGGAGGAGTGAAAATCACTTCCTTTCTCGCACAGTCTATACTGGCATGGTTAGCAGCCAACCAGTCCATGCCTAAAATAACGTCGAAGTCCCGCATGGCCAAGACAATTAAGGTAACCTCTAACTCTCGATTTGCTATTTCTACCCGACAGGCTTTTATCTTCTCTTTTGCCAACAAGATCTCCCCCGATGGGGTAGAGACCGATAATACAAAAGGCAGGGGTTCTAACTCTAGCACAGCATGCTCAACGAACACGGCAGAAATAAACGAGTGTGACGAGCCTGAGTCAAACAACACTAGGGCATGATACCCCAAAATAGGAAGCATACCTGTTACCACCGTGCCTGCCTTGTCAGCCTCCTGCCGAGTCGTGGCATAGGCCCGACCATGCTGTTGCTGCATTCTGCCAGAGTCCCCCCGGGAGGTGCTTGCATACTGCCCCTTACCATCTGCTGCTCCCTTTCTTGGACACCTGCTAGACACGTGCCCCTCCTGGCCACACCGAAAACAAACTCCGGATCCTGCTAAACATCTCCCCCAGTGACTTTTTCCACAGGAACCACACACTGGCTTTTCTCTCTCCACTAAGCCTGAGGCCGAAGGCTGCTGTCTAAAGTGCTGTATGGGCCTGTCTGCCCGGTTCTTTGGAGGAAATTCTGGGGCTTTCTGCTCAAACTTCCTTTTCTGGCCTGAGGAGGGTCCTGAGGACACCGCTTTGATGTATTCTTCTCCGGCACGGGAGTCAATCCTCACTGCTGCCCGAAACGCTGCTGCATAACTGCTGGGTTCCAGGGCGTGCACGAGACCCCTTAACCCATCCTTCAGACCTTGGACAAAGCATTCCGTCTTGTCTTCCTCAGTAGCCACCATCTTGGGGGCGAAACGGGACAGCTTGGTAAACTCCTGCTCATACTCCTCAACGGACATGACTCCTTGCTTCAGCCTCATGAACTCTAACCGCTTATTGTACCTTGTATTGGTGGAGAAGTATTTCTCATAGAATCTCTCCTTGAACTGAGCCCAGGTAATCGATCCTCCTGTGGTAACCACGGACCTTTCTGCCGACTGCCACCAGATCTCGGCGTCATCGGTCAAGACAAATACCGCACACTGAAGTTTCTGGTCCTCTGGGCACTTCATATATCGAAAGATGGTCTCAATGGACGATAGCCACATCTCCGCCTTGGTAGGGTCCTTCAATGACCCGTCAAAAGTGCGCGGATTGTACTTCCTGAAGTCCCGCAAATGTTTTGCTTCTGGAGATAAATCCTGGTAAGGCTGATGCTGGGCCGGCGCTTGAGGGGGCGGAATTGGCTGCTCCGGTGCCTGAGGTGCGGGGGGTTGTTGAGCTAACTGCTCTGCCACAGCGGCGCGAGTTAATTCCTGAATCTTGCTCAACAAGGTGGCGGTAACAGTCTCCCCTATCTGAGCTGCTACTGCAGTGAAATCGGTTTGGGCCACTGGCGGAACTTGTGCCTGGGGCGGCTCGGGCACGTTACGAGGCCGTCCTCTAGCCCTGGTCCCCTGCTCCTCCTGCCCAACGGGATCCTGCTGCGGTGGAGGTCCTTGTGGTACAGGGGCATCTTGCTCCATAGGGTCCTGGACTTGGGGGTTTGGCATACCCCTTGCCCTACCTCTCCTGCCTCTACCTCTTCCCCTACCTCCACGATCCATTCCTGATTTACGGACAATTAAACACCATCAATCTCCTTGCTAACGGTATCACTTCAAGGTATCCAAACACGGTTAAACATGTAACGTTCTAAAGACATGTATTAGAAGAACGCGTACCTGGCGATGACCAAGGACCTCCTGATGATCATGGGAACCCCTCGACTTACTTAGTAAGTCAGTCTACAGAACCCAAAACTCTGGGCTCTGATACCAACTGTAACGACCCGACTAATACATCCTAATCAGACCATTACTCAATGTATGCAAATTTCAAGAAAAGACACGATGCTGAGTAGTAAGAAAGAAACAATGCTACTTATGGAAATTTTTGTTTATTTAACCAAAGAAAACAATGAATAACCATATAAAAGAGTTTTGGTTCGGGGTACCCCTAATAAAATCAATAAAGTATCATGAGCGGGAATCCACATACAAGATAAAAGACGAGCCTCAAAACAAAATTTTGACTATTGATCAAAACTCTTTAAAAACATGCAGTACTAAGCGGAAGCTACTACGGGTCCCGTGATGTCATCAAGGATTCCTCTTGTCATTCGCCAGCATGTTCTTTCCCTTACCTGAAAAAAATATAAGATGAAAGGATGAGTAATTTTATTACTCAGTAAGTGACCCCACTACCGGAGCCGAGCTAGGCACTCAAGTCCTTTAAGTGCAACAACAATAAGACATGCATTTCAAACATACTTTTATAGGGAACTGGTTATACCCGCCCTACCGTTGGCTTTGGATGTTCACTAACCTCTGGAGCCCCGAAGGAACTCTTACCTCTGGTGATCCCGAAGGAACACAAAACCTCTGGTGAACCCGAAGGAACACAACCTCTGGTGACCCCGAAGGACCACAATATCTGGTGAACCCGAAGGAACACAACCTCTGGTGAACATCCAACCGACGTAGGGGAGTTACCACTACCCACCTTATGGGTCAATTAAGGCGTCGCTCCTTTCATCCCATACATTCATACATAAACAGTACTTTTTGAAACATCTCATATTATAAGCACATGCATCATCACTCACTTATATCCACTAAGCATGGGAATCTCATAATCATTCACATACATCCTTTAAACATGGGAAACTCATACAAGCATACTATGTCACCTGGGGCTTAGAAATTCTACTCATGGCGACTAAACATATGGCGGGTAGGCGGTTCAGGTAGTAAGACCACTTACTTGAGGATTACTCCAACGAATTAAATACGCGGCAGTTCTGGTAAAATTCCCAAACGTGGCTTAACTCGCAGTTGTCTCCAATCCTTTCTACCCAACGCAACTTCCGGTCACCTAAGAGAATTTTAACCACAAAAGTCCATATCACAAATGGTTTACCAAACTATGCCGCAAATTAACCTTGGGTCCGAGTTACTCACCCAAACGTTACCGGTTCGGTGACGAGCAGTCGGGCGAGCGTTTGACTGAAGCGGCGGCGGAAGAGGACCGGCGGCGCGAGAGAAAACCAGCGGCGGCAGCGGCTGACGCTGGGAGGCGGCGGCGCTGCTGGACGCGAGGGAGAAAAAAAAACTGCCGATCAGCGGCGGCGCTGCTGCTGCGGACGTGAGAGAGAGAAGACCGACGGAAAGGCCGGCGGCGGCGGCGCTGGTTCGGTCGACGCGAGGGAGAGAGGAAAAACCCGGCGGCGGCGGCGCTGGTTCGGTCGACGTGAGGAAGGGAGAGTGCTCGGCGGCGGAAGAGGGAGAGAGTTCGGTGGCGGCTGCTGGAGGAAGAAGAAGAAAAGGAAGAAAAAAACGAGGGGGGAGGGGGCGGCGGCGCGAGGGAGAGAGAGAGAGAAGAAATTCCTTTCTTTTTTTTTTTTTTAATTGGCACGCAAATCGAGGGTTTAAATAAAACAAAACCCTAAATTCCTTATTCCTTCCACTTTTCCCTTTTTCTTTTCCACCAAATAAAATCAAATCAAATAAAATCCAATAAAATCTTCTACAACTAAGATTTATTTCAATTATTCAATCTTGCCAAAATTTAACCACTTATTTTACTGGCCCCAAGATAAGATTATCCTTTTCTAAATCCCAAAATTCTCTTAAATTCAAATTTTGAAATTTCCATCTTAGCTTAAATAAATGCATAAATAAACAATCATATTTTCCCTTTTCATACATGATAAACAGCCACATTTATTTAATAGAGTTGGGATTGTTACAATTTTACTCATGCAAAGATGCTATACACATAGGGCTTAGAAATTTTACTCATCATGGCAACTAAACATATGGTGGGAAGGCGGTTCAGGTAGTAAGACCACTTACTTGA
Organism: Citrullus mucosospermus; assembly: GCA_030954485.1. Lineage (NCBI taxonomy): Eukaryota > Viridiplantae > Streptophyta > Magnoliopsida > Cucurbitales > Cucurbitaceae > Citrullus > Citrullus mucosospermus. Next base: position 3,372,809 of record CM062064.1, on the reverse strand, counting down.
GGATTGATCCGATAAATTAACCACGCGGCAGAACTTGTAAAATTCCTGGACAATTGCGAATAAAATTTCCCAACTTAAGTCAGTCCATAAGTCCAGTCCCACCACCGTTTAATTCCAAATAAATTTAAAACTATCCTTACCCAAGCGTGGCTTAACTCGCAGTTGCCTCCAATCCTTTTTACCCAACGCAACTTCCGGTCACCTAAGAGAATTTTAACCACATAAGTCCATATCACCAATAGTTTACCAAATTATGCCACAAATTAACCTTGGGTCCAAGTTACTCACCCAAACGTTACCGGTTCGGTGACGAGCAGTCAGGCGAGCGTTTGACTGAAACGACTGCGGAGGAGGACCGGCGGCGCGAGAGAGAGAGAACCAGCGGCGGCGGCGGCGGCGGTTCAGTCGACGCGAGGGAGAGAGAAAGCTGCCGGTCAGCGGCGGCGGCGCTGCTGCGGACGCGAGAGAGAGAGAAAACCGACGGAGAGCTGGCAGCCGTGAAGAGGAAGAAAAGAAGGCTGGCGGTGGCGCTGTTGCGAGGAAGAAGAAGAAGAAGAAGAACCGAGAGGGAGGGGCGGCGCGAGAGAGAAGGGGAAATTCTTTTCCTTTTTCTTTTTTTTTTTGGCACACATAACGAGGGTTTAAATAGAACAAAACCCTAACTCCTTATTCCTTCCACTTTTCCCCTTTTCTTTTCCAACCAAATAAAATAAAATTAAATAAAATCCAATAAAATCTTCTACAACTAAGATTTATTTCAATTATTCAATCTTGCCAAAAATTAACCACCTTATTTTACTTGCCCCAAGATAAAATTATCCTTTTCTAAATCCCAAAATTTCCTTAAACTCAAATTTTGAAATTTCCATCTTAGCTTAAATAAATGCATGAATAAACAATTATATTTTCCTTTTCATACATGATAACTTAAATTTATTTAATCGATTTTGGATTGTTACAATTCTTGTTTTCTAGTTGAATTATTCTTAAAAAAGTCTGAGTTTGTATGACTTTTGAAAGGATAAAAAATATTATTAATCAATCAAAAAAGTACTATATTCAAAGTTTTCATGGTACTTGGTTTCATATTATCAAAAGTGATTTTCTAAAAGAAATTTAATATACTCTAAATTCATTTTATACCTTTAGAGTACTTAGAAAAAGGAGAGCACTTAAAACATGTTTTTCACTGAACACCATTATTATTAATAGAAAAATTATTTTAAATAACAAAAATGTTGAAATGTTTACAAATAATAGTAAAATACTATTTTATCTATGATAAACTAAGATAGATTGCAATAGACTTGTAACGACCCCAAACTCTTGAAGTAAATTCTTCTAATAAATTAAATTAAGTCATTATGCATAAAAAGAAAATTATAATTATTCATATGCATTTATGTATTTACTTAGGTTAAGTAGGAAAGTTTCAAAATTTGTATTTATGGTGGTTAGAGAATCTTAGGTGGAGTTAAGGAAAATGTTGGGATTTTGGTAAAGGATAATTTCATTCTTATTCTATTTTGGGGCAAATAGAATAAAATAAATAAATTTGGTAGAACTAGAGTGGAATAAAGGATATTTTACTTTATTTGGTTAAAGGAACAAAAAGGGAAAAATTGGGATTAATGGTTTAAGGAGGGAGAGGAATTAGGGTTTAGTTTAAACCCACCCTCCTCGTTTTCCGTGCAGTCAAAAAAAAAAGGAAAAAGTCATCTCTCTCTCTGCCGCCTCTCTCCTCCTTCCCTTCCTGTTGGTCGCTGCCACCGCCGGCGCCGCCGCTTCCTCTCTGCCTCCACCATCTCCCTCTCTCTCGCTCTCCTTCAGTTCCCGTGCGTTCCCCGGAGGCTTCGCGCTTAGAGTGTCGTTGTTTCACGTCGGGTATCGCTAGATTCATGCCCTGAGTGTCGCTGTCGACCTCTCGCTCTCGCCGACTCCCGCTCTCCCGCACTCAGGTTTTCCCTCTCGCCTCACGCTCTCCCGCGCCGGAAATCGCCATCACGCTCCCGGGCTCTCGCTGTATCGCTGCCTCTTGCTCTCTCGCTCTCTCGCTCTCCCGCTCGACTCACGCTCTCTCGCGCCCGGTACCGCCGCAAGCTGTCGGACTCTCGCTGTATCGCTGCCTCCCGCTCTCTCGGCTCTCACTCTCTCGCTCGAATCTCGCTTCTCGCTCGGGTCTCGCTCTCGCTTAGAATTTAGCTCTCGCTTAGAATTTAGCTCTCGGCAGCAGTTCTTTTCTCGTCCGACCAGAACAGTACCCCTAAGTGAGTATCTCAAACCCGAGTGGGTTAGTTGCATATTTTTTGTTGATATTTGGGAATTTCGAATTAATTTGTACATCTTAATAGGTGATCGGCGATTGTTTTAGTCCGTAGGATCGGAGGAAGCTACAAGTTGGATCACGTTCAGGCAAGGACTCTCTCGAACAAATTTTTAGGTTGCTTATGATAGACTAGACTTGTAGACTAACTTAAGTTGGGGGAATTTTATTCCCAGTTTATTCAGGAGTTGTTACAAGAGGGGCAGTGTGGTTATTTTATGGATCGATACTCAGGTAAGTGATCTTACTACCTGAACCGCCTTCGGGCCATACGTTTAGTTGCCATGAAGTAGAAGATTTCTAAAGCCCTTATGATATAGCATGCATGTCTAAAAGTGGTATGTGCCTAATAATGCCTAAGCCTATGCCATGATATGTTATGAACAGTATTTTTTTGAATCCATGGAATGGAATGAGTATGAATTTGATTGTTTATGTTTCATGAGTAGAGGTGCCTCCCCTATATTGGTTGGGTGTCCACAGGAGGTTGTGTTCCTTCGGGATCACTAGAGGATGTGTACCTTCGGGTTCACTAGAGGTTGTGTTCCTTCGGGTGCACTAGAGGTTGTGTTCCTTCAGGTTCACAGGAGGTTGTGTTCCTTCGGATTCACCAGAGGTTGTGTTCCTTCGGGTTCACCAGAGGTTGTGCTCCTTCGAGTACATTAGAGGTTTGTGTTCCTTCAGGATCACCAGAGGTAAGAGTTTCCTTCGGGGCTCTAAAGGTTTGTGGACATCCATAACCAATTGTAGGGCGAGTATAACCATTTCCCTATGAAAGTATGTTAGATATGTATGCCTTATGTTTGACGCACTTAAAGGACTTAGGTGCTTAGCCCGACTCCAGGTAGTGGGGTCACTTACTAAGTAATATAATTACTCATCCTTTTATCTTATATGTTTTTCAGGTAAGGGAAAGAACGTGCTGGAAAATGACAAGAAGAATCCTTAATGGCATCACGGGACCGGTAGTAGCTTCCGCTTAGCATTTCATGTTTTACTAAGTTTTGTTCAATTGTCCAATGTTTGTTTTGAGACTCATCTTTTATTCGATGTGTGGATTTTCGTTTATGAATTTTAATGATTTTATTAGGGGTACCCCGAACCAAAAATTTCTTTTATATATGTTTGCATTGTTTTCTTGAATTAATAAAGTAGAAATTCTCCATGAAAAGCATTGTTTCTTCTTTACTAGTCAGCATAGTGTATTTCTTGAATTTTGAATGCATTGAGTAATGGTCCGATTAGGTTGGGTAAGTCGGGTCGCTACCAGACTACTATATGTATCTATCATGATACAGATAGACACAAATAGTCAATCGCGACTTATCACAGATAAACAGTAACATTTTTTATATTTATATATATTTAGTTCATTTTTCTATACTTAAAAACAACCCTATTATTACTCGTTAATTCAAATTCATTTATAGATTTAGAAAAATCTAAGACAGTAAGAACAAAAAATTAAGTGCATGTTAACATGTAAATAGTATAGGAGATACTTTTCTACTATTGTTTATTTTCAAGATATAAATTTGAACAATATGTATTGTCAATTAAATGGTTTTTTTTTTTTTTTTTTTTGGTTCAATTGTTCCAACCATTTGTGGGCCTTCATTTAATTCACATGCTTTTTAAAAGTTTCAGTATTATTGTACCAGAATTTTGATTAAAGCTTGTTAAACAATCCATAAAGTTTTCATTTGGTTGAAAGCATTAACTTAGTTGATTTAGACCTTTAAATTTAGTTGAAAAGTAGAACTAACCTATGAGATTTTTCTATTCAATATCCTTCAAAAAAAAATAATAAAAAAAAATAATAAAATAATAATAAAAGACTAGTGGAACTGTTACTATGATTAAATTATTTCTTCTTACATCTTACCATTTTTAAAAAAACATAGGGTGAATTTAAAAAAATACTCATAAAATATAGTGATAGTTGCAATTATGCTCTCAAACTTTCAATTATAAAAATTGAACCCTCAAACTTATACAAGTTATAAATTGACTCTCAAACTTACATAATTGTAGAACTTGCAATAATTGTATAAGTTTGTGGGATCAATCTTTTTATCATATGAATACGTTAATCTAATTGAGATCCTGGTTCATCTACTACTATGATCCCACATCTTTTGTATCTTATTCAATAATTTTATTTATTTATTTATTTTATCATTTAGGGTCCAGTTTCTACAACCAATTGTAAATTTGAGGGTTCGATCTTAATATGACTTTTTACAATGAAATATTCAAAAAGACATGTTTTATCTAGATGATGTTGCCAATTATACTTGACATATCAGTGGAAGGAATTAGATCTCACTACAACAAATTAGTAATAATATTGTCCTAACATATTTGATTGAAACAAAATGTGGTATATTCATAAAATACATTTACCATGTACATTGCCAAATTAAGTTTTTTTTTTTTTTGGTCAAATGATGAGAAAATTTTAAAATAAAATATAGGAACTCAAGGATGGTTAAACTTAGCTTTAAAAAAAATTGAAATAATTAGTCCACAAATTGATTGCTTATACCTTCATGGCCTTCTTTGTGAGAAAGCAATACCCCCAAAACATTCGTTAATTGCACAAAAGAATTAAGTTAGAGAAGGTTGAGACTTTGAAATCAAACTAAATAATAATGTCAAACCTATGATAGGTAACATTACCATAACTCATCCTTTCATTTTAATATTTATAGCGAAATTTTTAACTTTTTATCTAGAACATATATCTTAATCAAATTTAAGCTAGTCAAATTGATCTCTTTCTATTTCAAAATAATAGATAAATTATATTATTCTTGCACTATTGTTTGTATTTTCAGTTAGAATATTTGGAAGGGTAACACAAGTTTCTAAATTATTTAAACATATGTATTTTCTAAAAAAAAATTATAAAAACGCCATGTTTTAAATAGGAAGTATAAAGATAGAAACAAGTACTTAATTTAGGTAATGATAATCAATATATTATTTAAATTTCATGTGACAGAACCTTGATTTACATAAAATGGTAGTCAACTTACATCTTGATTAAGTATATTCACACTAATAATAATTGATTGACTATAATCATTGATTTACTCGATTTGTTTATCCTGTATATTGCCATTTTTTAACTGCTATTATATATGAGTTATAATGCTAGGATGATTTTCTCCACTAAAGAATTTGAAACTTTGAATATTTTTCAACCCAACTAGCTCCCATTATTATGTATGTGGACAATAATTACTTGCACTTTAAATTATTGTATATGAAATTTGTCATGATGTAACCAAGTAGTTGGATTTAGGTTAAGTTTTTCTTCTATTGATTGCCATTCTTGATCTTGTTGAGGAAATTGACAATCTTAATTATTAATCCTTTGGTAAGTTGGAGGTTGTAATGAAAGAAATTAATGTGTCATAAAGCATTATGCTTAGTGGTGGACCATACCCCCTTTGATGTAGGACTAGAGAAACTTTTGTAACCCCACACCAATTAGCACAATTTTGAAAGGGTTAAAGTTCCAATGTTTAGTCCATCAATTTTGAGCCATATTTTGGGATTTTTTTACTTGAAATGTATTTAAGAGATTTTTTTATTCAATATCCTTCCACTTTTAATTTTATATTCAATAAATCTCTAAATGTTTAATTTTGAGCCTAATAGATAAGTGATCTATTCAATATTTTTCAAAATATACAAATTATTAGACACAAAATTGAAAATTTAGAATTTTTATTAAACATAAGTGTAATTTATATCTAATAATTTTGAATACATCATAAATGTAATTCTAAATATACATAAAATTGAAAGTTGAAATATTGAAAATTTAAATATTCAAAGTCTAATCGATAATTTGACCTTTTAAAAAGTATACGGATCCAAATTCACATATAAAGGCTTGTTTCTTTTAATAATATTATATTATATAAATAAGAGATTTTAACTACCATATTTTATATTCCTATTTGGGCTATGTGATCAATAATGGGTAGGTTGACTAAAGCAAATTACTTGATAAGATAACTTTAGGTGAAAAGGTGAAAAAGTATGAAAAGACATTTGATTTAAACTTTTTATATATTTTTTTAATTCAACTTTGACTTATTAGACAAAATAGACCGAAGTTTATAAGAAAATGAAAGTTTCTTTTTTAAAACAAACAAATAAAAAGATGGACTATATCAATCAATTAGTTCTGGTTTTTCCCTTTTGGTTTAATATCAATATTAGTTTTAATTTTTCATACTTTGTGTCTATTAACTTTGTTCTAATCTATTTTCTTAAAGTATCAATGTCAAAATATATTTTATACTATCAATATTAGAAACACTTAATTAAAACAAAAGAATAATTTTTTTAGAAAATTACTATAAATGAAAAAAATTATCAAACTATTTACAAATATAAAAAATTTTCACTATCTATCAACAATTGTCTAGTGATAAAATTCTATTGCGGTCTATCTTGGTCTATCGTTAATAGACAATGAATATTTTTTATATATTTCTAAATATTTTGACTCATTTTGCTATATATATATATATTTTTTGTCTAATAGACATAAAATCTAACTCTCTACAAAAGAAATTTGTTTACATATAAGAGCCTCTACAAATTTTGGTAGGATAACACATAAAAGTTTATTGAAAAAAAAAAAAAAAGAAAAAAAGTGGTTTTTATAATTTCCATCCTACAAATTAGGCTCCATGAGTCACCATATTTCAAGTTACCTAGCCACCCTTCAATATAGACTGCCCTTCATCTTCAACATGGCCTTGGAGGAAAAAAAAAAGTTACATTAGCTTCTATGATGACTTTCACATAAATCTATGCATTGAGATTGTAATTATATGCCATGCTCTTTCAACTTCTTAGAATATTTTTTTTAATTAAAAAACAGAAATCTAAAAGAGATTTAATGAAACGAAATTGTATTTATATTGTTTAAATATGATTTTATAACATATCTAAAAATTAATTTTCAATTTAAATCATTCTTTTATAATGTGTTTGTTAATATATTTATAAAGTTATAGTTACTCAGGTTAAATATAAATTATTATTAATTTATTTATAAACTTAATTTTATGTTGAAAATTTTGTATAATTATTCTCAAATTTCTGATTTGGAGATTGACAGTACAAGCATTATGTTAGTTGAATTATGTTAATTTGGCATATAATATCTTAATTTAACAAAAATAACTTGGTCTATAACATGAAATACTATATTTGTGTTAATGTTTTTATCTTTTTCAATATAACTATGCATTTTAAAGTTTTGAATTCTTAATTTGAATATATCGATGAAAACATAAAAATGTTGTATTCAAAATTTGTTGTGTTTGAATCACAGAATTCAAAAACAATTTTCAAAATTAGAATCTAGAATGTCAACAGAATGACTATTCACTAAGCTTCGTGAACTAAAAAAACATAATCTGAATTACCTACTAAATAGGTCCTTAAATTCTCTCAGATGTGTCTCAATTCTTGAATTTTTTTTCTTTTTGTGTTTTCTTTTAATTTTCATTTTCTCTCTTTCCATTTTGTTTTAAAAATTCATTGTAGGTAGTCTTTCAAGTTTGAAATTGTTTCGAAATGGCCTTAAAATGTTTTCTAATTACTCAATCAAAAGTTTAAATTTCATTTGTAATTAGTCTCTATTTGAAATTGTTTCAAAGTAGGCTCAAAATTTAAAACGATTTATATTTAGAAAATAAGTAAGTACGTAGGTAATTTTAACTCCTTCAAATAATACTTATAAGCAAAGTCCAATTAGCATATATTACATATCATGCATGATCAACTAACATCAACTTAACTTAAAATGATAGTTTTCATATTTTTTATGAGTTTAACATCGACACATGAAAGAAATTGTCATTTTCATTACAACGTATAAAAATTAAAAAAGAAAAAAAAAAAGCAAGAATGTGTCACTAATATGAATAAAATTTAAATAATAGATATTTTAACTTATTTAAAAAATATAAAATGTCTATTTAAATATGTTATTTTTCCTAAAAATTTTTATGTTTACAACATTTTTATTGACATTTTTATAAAATTAAAATTTTGACATTTCATCGATATTTACATTTCAAACCTGTTAGAAACAACTTAAAATTAAAATTAAACTTCAAACATACAATACACCATTTTTGAAACGTGATTAACCAAATAGTAATTAAGTTGAAATAAATAGGGGGAGGAGGGATGGAGAAATATACATAACTTTCACATGTGAGAGAGAGGGAAAAATTGGCATTGATAATATACCCTTTTGTTTTGAATTTCATATTATCACTGACACTGAGAGTTGCACGTGTCTAACATAGGTTTTGCCACCCCAACACTTTTACAAAATTCCTCTCTCCCAATTCCACATGCAAACCCTTTTCTCTCTTTATTTCTCAAAACTCTCCAAACAAAATTGAACCCTTTTTTTTTTTTTCTCCTTTTTATTTCCCTAAGTTTTTTCCCTTTTTGCATAAGAACTTGTGCTTTCATTCCATGTTTAGTCCCTTTCAATCTTTGAAGAAACAAAAAATTGATTTAATTCTTTTTACAACAACCTCACACCATATCAATTATTGTTCACTTAAACTTTTCCTTTTTTTTAAGTTAATTAACAAAGGCAAACATGTAGTTGAATTATTTGGTTAGATTATGATATTTGAATTAGACATTAAGTTGTTTGAATTAAATTTGATTTTGCATTTAAACTATGTTTTATTTCGTTTTTTCTATTTGACTTATTTTGTCCAAGTAGATAGTCCTACTATAATGTAAACTAGTGTACATTGTGATATGATACTTTCTTGGGAAAAAAAAAAAAAAAAACTTTTTTGGTTTCATTTTGGGTTTAGTTTTCAAATGTACTAGTTGCTTCGTCGATTTGTGTTACATAGAATGCTAAAACTCGCGAGATAAGGTTGAGTTTGAAATTCTTTCAACGCATGTTTTTTTCATGGTAGTTGATTTATTCCATGATCACATATGAATGAGAGTGATCTTGAGGATATGAAAGTATAGTTAAGAAAGACTTAAAAGAATTGAAAGCTACTACCTATACCAACAAAGTGCACCGTCCTTTTCGGTGATTCAATCATAAAAACTTTAAAGTTAAGTGCCTTTAACTTGGAGTAATCCTTTGTTGGGTGACCTTCCTAGGAATTTTTCTGATCACCTTGTCAGGTCGTAGGGGGTCTGGGCCATCAGGTGTCTAATCCTTATTTGAAACTTGGATCTAGGGCGTTGCTAAAATTTGAGTTTGATTTCAATTGTGACAAACCTCAAATCTCATAGGTAAAATTGTAATATTTTGAAACCTAGGGACTAAATTAAAATCAAACTCAAATTTTAATGACAAATACGATAAGATTTTTGAATTTAGTAACCACATAAAAACTATTCCCAAAACCTTTAAAAAAAAGTTTGTTTGTTTTTTTTTAAATGGTTGGAGTCTCTTATATAAGATACATTGATAGAAGAATATGAAATTAAATCAAATTTTCAAAACATTATTTGTATAAATTTTGCCAAAATATTTGAGGAAAACAAATCTCAACTTTGAAGTTTGTGTTTAAAATGTTTCTAAATTTTGTAAAAATGGAAAATAATTATTTGAAATTTTAAGTTTGTGTTTACAAGATTGTCGAATTTTTAGAAAGCATCTAACGAATTTTTGAGCGTTTATTTTTATCAACAATCCCACTTTCAAATTTGATGTTGAATAAATTTTTTACATATTAAAAATTTTTAAAAATTTATTGATTTATTAAATATGAAACGTAATTGCAATAGGTATAATAATATTTTTAAATAATTATAAATATAACAAAATTTATCCTATAAGCAATAAGTTCTATTATTGAAAAATTTCTATCACTGATAGCCTCTGAGAGTATGATCAAAATGTTGCTATATCTGCAAATCCTTTTGAATTATGTTATATCTACTAATGTTTTGGACTTAATTGTTATCTTTGCAATTGCTCCAAATGTAAAATTATCTTTTATGTATAATTGAACACTAATCTGTCAATTTTATGTACTCTAATAAGTTCATGGGTTTTAAAAAATGATGAATAAGTCATGTTCTTATTGGACAAAAAATTAAAAATTCATAGACTTAATGGAAACTATCGAAAGTTTAGACCTTATGTTGATAACTATTTGGTTTAGGTTTTCAAAAATTAAGTCTAATCCACTTAATTTCTCACAATTGTTTTCATATTTTTATTGAGCAAAAGAATTGAGTTACTAGTTAAATTCCAAAAAAAAAAAAAAACAAGTTTTTAAAAACTACTGATTTTAGTTTTCAAAATTTTGCTTGGTTTTTGGAAATATTAAAAAACTAAATGGAACAAAATCTTAAAAATCAATTAGACACCCTTAAAAGTTTAATAACTTATTGGACACAAAGTTAAATAGATAAACTTCAAAGTGGAAAAAATAAATTACATAGCTATCCATGCTCATTTTCAAAAGAAGAAGAAGAAAAAACAAAAAAGAAATTTCTTAGATCCTAAGGATGCGCCCATTCAAAACGCCGAGTCTTAAGGAAGGACACAAGCTTTTCTAGTCCAATATGCCTCAATTTGAGCCTTTTATGCTTTCAAGAAAAATACCATATTCTTTAAATTTTATTAATTAACACTACTTTGTACTATATTATAATAATATATGGTCCACATTTTTTCTTTTATCTATTAATATTTTCTAAAGAATTTGAATACCATCGTTTACTTATAAAATAACAAGCCTCTTTAAAAATAAATAAATAAAAATAAAAATCTCTTTAAAAAATATATTTTTGTTAGGTTCAAAATCTTAAAGATTCAAAATCAATTTAGTATTTGATTTTATATTTTTAAATGCAATTTTCATTCGATTAAAATCGAATTTGAATGGTTAAAACTTAAAAGTATATTTTGAAATAATTTTAAATAATAACAAATATAATTTTATTAATTTCAAAATCACTTTCAACCAGTCTTAAAATTGATACTCTCTTATTATGGAGGAGAAAAAATGTCTTGCTACCTACCTCTATCAAGTTTCCAAGTTTCCAAGTTTTCACACGCACATATATTAAAATATAATGCATTCATTCTTTTTAGGGCTATTATAGCAAGATAAATTAAAAGATTTACAAATATAGTAAAATGTCATCGTCTATCAATGATAGACACTAATAGACAATAATATTTTGTTATATTTAAAAATATTTTCATCAATTTTACTATTTAAGACGATTATTCAAAGAAAGCTATTTGGTTTTATTTGGATCATTAAACTTTGAGGGAGGGTCTTGAAAAGAGTAATAAAGGAAAAGGGGTAGCCAATTGTTGGTCTCTATTAAACCATATGATATAATATAATCACTATTGATCAAATAACAACATTTATTATCAAAATATTAGGTTGAAATATTGGTATAATTAAATTTATTATTATATAATATTTTTTTTAAAAAAACTTTTATTATCATATATTCTCATATTTCATTATCCTTTATATTCGTTAAATTAAATGGGATATTAATTAGAAATTTATTATTACTTTTTGTCAATTGTTGAAATTGACTATCTCTAGCTACTCAAGGAAGAAATGAGTATCGTTTATGAAAAACTACTTATCAAAATATAAATAAATAATAGGACAACGATAATTAACTTTTTAATGGAAGTTCCTATTTAATAGCCACTTTCTTTTTAAAATATTTTTTCATTAAAGAACATACATTTCCAAAATAAGCATTGATGAAATATATATAAATATATATGTTCCAAAATATTCATACTTGAGAACTATATAAAATTAAAATAAAATACTTAGATTTAGGGGCTATTTTCAAATATAGCAAAAGGAACTAAAATATTTATAAATATAGCAAAATTTTACTGTCTATCTGTGATAGACTGTGATAGACATAGATAGTAGTCTATCGCGATCTATCATAGTCTATAGCAGATAAACTATGTATTTTGCTATTAGTTGTATATATTTTCAGCAGTTTTGCCATTTAAGATAGTTTCCCTAGATTTTTAATGGGGAATTTTCAAATCTTGTTTTATTTGGGAAAAAATTTACAACAATATGAAATATCTTTATAACTCAACCAACCTAGCTACCTTCTTTGGCTCATACAAAAAAGTTCCATTTTTTCTAGTATTTTCCTTTTCCTTCTTGTTTACTTATCCACCAAAATAAATCAATTCTAGCTTGAAAAAAGTCATCACAACAACCCTAAGAAAATTCATAGTATAGGTGAGAATTATTTTGACGATGACTTTGACAAAAACTATCAATTTAGTGAATATATAGAAATAATCGCAATAAAAGAAGTAAATCAATTCTAGGTTAGATTTTTAGTGTATATATAACTAATTCTCATTTACTTATACAAATGAATATATGAATTGATAAGACTTAACAAAATATGAAAAATTAAATTAAACTTGAAAAAGTATAAAGACCATCGACCTAACAAAAATTATTTTTTAATTAAAAATAAAATTAGTTCATTATCCTACACAAAAAAGAAGAAAAAATTCATTTCAAATCATTTTATATGATTGATATGTCATAATCTAGTTGATTTCCAATATGGGCATTGATTATTTTCATATTAAAGAGGAGAAAAAAGTCAAAGCAAAAAAAGATGAACTTTTGGAATTTAACCTCAACATCCTCGCACTCATGATAGCCACATTCTCCATTTATTTATTTATTTATTATTATTATTATTTTTTTGAATGACATAAATAAAAAAAAATTAAAAAAAGGAAAAAAAAAGTAGATTTTCCAAGATAAAGTTTTTTTTTTTAGGAAAAAATGTTAAATTAAACTTTAGTGATAGAATAACAATCTTAAGATTTTTTTTTTTACTATTTCATCTAACTTAAATCTTTGAATTTTGGTGTTTTTAAAAATTTATGAATTTAATAGACAACATGATAAAAAAAAAAGGATTATTGTTCTAAATGATAAAATTAATATTTTCAAATATAGTAAAATGTCACTGTCTATGATAGATAGTGATAGACACAAATTAGATGACATTTTGCTATATTTGTAAATAAGTTGACTCATTTTGTTATATTTGAAAACAAAAAAAAAAATCTCATTTGGTAATTATTTTATTTTTTATTTTTTATTTTTGAAAATTAGACTTATAATTACCACATCTATATATTAATTTGTATGTTTTCTTGTTTACGTTTTAGGACGATTTTTAAAATTCAAGTTAAATTTAAAAATTAAAAAATAATTTTTAAAATTTATTTTTTTATTTAATTCAGTTAAGAATTTATAAGTTTACATAGGAAAAAATAAAATAAAATCATACAAAAAAAAACTGTATGAAACAAACATAGTTTCTAAAAATTAAAAATTAATCGAATATCAAACTAGACCTTAGATTTTTATTATACATGCAATTCAAGTTTATATTTAAAAAAAAAAAGGTGAATTTATTTAACCGCCACACTTAGTCTTCATTCAAATTTACCGTACTCCACTGCCCTCGCTCCCCCACTAACTATTGTTTTCGACAATCCACCTCCTAATTTTCTACTTTTACTTTTACTACTAAAAGAATAATTTACTTTTAACTTTTTTTTGCTTTTATTTTCATCCTTTTATATCATAATTCATAATCCTAACTCTTTTAAAATTTTAGGCTATAAAAATAGAGTTTATGCAAATATAGAAAAATGAACCAAAATATTTATAATTATAGCAAAATTTTATTGTCTATTGTGATAGACTATTATCTATGTTTATCTGTATAATGATAGACCTAAATAGTAGTCTATTGAAAACTATCACGGTCTATTACAAATAGACTATAATATTTTACTATTATTTATAAATATTTTTAGCTATATAATAGAATCTCTAAAACCACCTTCTTCAAGTATCTATTAATTTTTAACTTCAGCTTTATTATTATTTTCTTTTTTAGTGTGAGGTAGTGATAAGTTATTTATATGAAAAAAAATAGGTATATACTAAGTACACTCATTTTCATCTTTATAGAGCCTATACAATTTTTTCATTATAGGTTTTTTTTTTAGTATAGTTTCAGTTTGTCATGTGATAAATTTTTTTTTTTAAATATTTTTAAATCTTTTTAACTATAATTAGAGTAGATTCCAAAAGGATAAATGCAGTTAAAATACTCTCGAAATAGTGCTCTTCAAATATTATTATTTTTGAATATTTATATTTTATCAATGTTAAATCTTCCCAATCACAATTTTTGGTAATGCTATTGATTTATCATTAATTATTTGATAATGGAGTACATAAATATTAAACCTTTAAAATTTTGGAGAGATGGTAAGTTTCTTCATACCTTTTTTTGTCTTCTTTGTCGAAAAGCTCTTGAAATTACTGTGCATCTTTTTTTGGAAGTTTCTGGTAGCTAAGGAGCTTTGGTGCTCCTTCCTGTCTTCTGATTTTGTTATGGTATTTTTGGCAAGAATTCTTGATCCGCATTTCATCATTTCGAGTGGTTTCCATCGTCTACGAATCATTATTATGGTGCACATTTTCATGTGATTTTGTGACAACCGTGGTTTTTACAAAATAACGTTGTGTTTAATAGTGGAGTAGTCTCAATCTAGTAATGATCGAGTATACTCAAGAGTTAGTTTGCTTGACATTTTTCTTCTTCCCGACCTGGGGTTACTATGTCTCAAGAGGCACATGTGGAGGTGGCAAGTTCTACCACCTTTAAAGGTTGCATTGATTATTGTCTCAGTGGGTTCTGTCACTGAGAGATTCAATGACAAATGTGGCTTTGGTTGGTTATTGTTTCGTTATTGTTTTGGCGAATTTGTTGGGTAGGATTCCATTTGATGTTATAGGATCTCTTTTCAAATCTTCCTTGAAGTTACTAGTTATATGGAGAGGCTCAGGCTGTTCAGCGCGAACCTTGTGCACGGATGGTGGTGGAGATAAATTGTGAAAACACAAAGAGACTCATCTAACAGAGGTTATTTGAATTCTGTGAGAGTGTTGAGAATGACAATTGGGTGATGGTCAGTGTCTTATCGACATATCTGTTGTGAGCAAAAATTGTTTGCACATGTTCTAGCTTTGGAAGCTCTTAATGCTTCAAATGAGAGGTGGTTTTCGGGGGGGAGGGGGATGATTTCCCCATGTGGATCCTTCGACTTGCTAAAAGAGCTATGACGGAAGTTTATTAGATGTTGTTTGTGTAAAAAAAAAACATATTTTAGTTTAAATATTATCTCATACTTGTACTTTTAACCTTTATCATTCCGATTTCTTATACCATTTAAAGATCTATTTTGGCTTTTATACTTTTTATTTTGTTCAGTTTATTCTCTATTTTTTAAAATGTATGTGTATGGGCCGTTTTTGTGACAACTCCAAATTATTAAGGTAAATACTCTAATAAATTAATTTAAGTCATTATGCATAAAAAGAAAATTATATTTATTTATATGTATTTATGTATTTATTTAGGTTAAGGAGTAAAATTTTAAAATTAACATTTATGGTCGTTGGAGAGTCTTAGGTGGAGTTAAAGTAAATTGTTGGGAATTGGTAAAGGATAATTTTATTTTGGGGCAAATAAAATAAAATAAATGAATTTGGTGGGATTGGAGTTGAATAAAGGAGATTTTATTTTATTTGGTTGAAGAAATAAAAAGGAAAAAGTGGAATTAATGGTTTAAGGAGGGAGAGGAATTAGGGTTTAGTTTAAACCCACCCTCCTCGATTTGCGTGCAGTCAAAAAGAAAAAAAAAAAAAGAAAAGCCATCTCTCTCTCCCTCTCCGCCGCCTCTCTCTCCTCCTTTCCTCCCCGTTTTCCACCGTCGCCGCTCCCTTCCAGTCTCCCTCTGCCTCGCCATCTCTCTCTCCACTGCCATTCGTTTCCAGAAGTTTCACGTCAGAGTATCGCTATATTCACGCCCTGAGTAACGCTTTCGGCTTCTCGCTCTCGCTGCCTCTCGCTCTCTCGCTGCCTCTCGCTCTCCCGCGCTCACGTTCTCCCGCCCGCCTCATGCTCTCCCACGCCTGGAATCGCTCTCACATTCTCGGGCTCTCGCTCTCTCGCTACCTCTCGCTCTCCTGCGCTTTCGCTCTCCCGCTCGACTCACGCTCTCCCTTGCCCGAAACCGCCCGCAAGCTCTCGGACTCTCGCTCTCTCGCTGATTCTCGCTGTCTCTCGCTCTCCCATGCGCTTGGCTCACGCTCTCTCGCTCGACTCTCGCTCAGAATTTAGTTCTCGGCAGCGATTACTTGCTCGTCTGACCAGATCAGTACCCCTAAGTGAGTATCTCAAACCTTAGTGGGTTAGTTGCATATTTTGGTAAATATTTGGGGAATATGAGTTAATTGGTAAATCTTAATAGGTGGTCGGCGATTGCTTTAGTCCGTAGGGTCGGAGGAAGCTACGAGTTTGGTCACGTTCGGGTAAGGACTCTCTCGAACAAATTTTTGAGGTTGCTTATGATAGACTAAACTTGTGGACTAACTTAAGTTAGGGGAATTTTATTCCCAGTTTGTTCAGGAGTTTTTGCAAGAGTTGCAGTGTGGTTAATTTTATGAATCAATCCTCAGGTAAGTGATCTTACTACCTGAACTGCCTTCGAGCCATATGTTTAGTTGCCATGATGTAGTAGATTTCTAAAGCCCCTTATGATATAGCATGCT
The DNA here is from genome assembly GCA_030954485.1 of Citrullus mucosospermus. NCBI lineage: Eukaryota > Viridiplantae > Streptophyta > Magnoliopsida > Cucurbitales > Cucurbitaceae > Citrullus > Citrullus mucosospermus. Next base: position 3,355,775 of record CM062064.1, on the reverse strand, counting down.
TGTATGAAATTCCCATGTCTAAAAGTTGTATGTGCCTGATAGTGCATAATCCTATGCCATGAAATATTTATGAACAATATTATTCATGTATGAATCCATGGAATGGAATGAGTATGAACTTAATTGTTTATGTATAATGAGTAGAGGTGACTCCCCTACGTTGGTTGGGTGTCCACAGGAGGTTGTGTTCCTTCGGGATCAGTAGAGGATGTGTTTCTTTAGGTTCACTAGAGGATGTGTTCCTTCGGGTTCACTAGAGGTTATGTTCCTTCGGGTGCACTAGAGGTTGTGTTCCTTCGGGTTCACCAGAGGTTGTGCTCCTTCGAGTACATTAGAGGTTTGTGTTCCTTCGGGATCATCAGAGGTAAGAGTTTCCTTCGGGGCTCTAGAGGTTTGTGGGCATCCATAACCAACTGTAGGGCAAGTATAACCATTTCCCTATAAAAGTATGTTAGATATGCATGTCTTATGTTTGACGCACTTAAAGAACTTAGGTGCCTAGCCCGACTCCGGTAGTGGGGTCACTTACTGAGTAATATAATTACTCATCCTTTCATCTTTTATGTTTTTCAGGTAAAGGAAAGAATGTGCTGGCGAATGACAAGAAGAATCCTTGATGGCATCACGGGACCCGTAGTAGCTTTCGCTTAGTATTGCATGTTTTACTAAATTTTGTCCAACTGTCAAATTTTGTTTTGAGACTCGTCTTTTTATTTGATGTTTGGATTTTTGTTCACGAATTCTTTATTGATTTTATTATGGGTACTCCGAACCAAAATTTCTTTTTATTGGTTAATGCATTGTTTTCTTGAATTAATATAAGTAGAAATTTTCATGAAAGGCATTGTTTCTTCTTTACTATTCAGCATAGTGTCGTTCTTTGAATTTTGCATGCATTAAGTAATGGTCCGATTAGATTATATAAGTCGGGTCGTTACAGTTTCTTTATTTTAAAGTATCGAAGACAACATGAAACGTCTTTAAAAATTTAAAAACTAAAATAAACAAAAATTAAAAAATACAATACTCAATTAAAATAATTTTAAAAGTATAAAGACTAGAATAAAAATTACTAATACCGCATGCAATCACTAAAAAAATATATAGTATATATATAATTTCTAAAAAACAATTAAATGACGGGTTTAATTCCACTAACTATTTCTAAATTGTAATAAATACTCTTCCACCAATTATAATTTTAAAGATGGGATAGAAAAAGTCAAACACTCTAAGCAACCACATACCACATGGGAAATTAATTACAACTTTATCAATATATCTTTTTTACAACTTCATGTTTGATACAAACTATGGACAACCAAGGTGAAAGAGAAAACCAAGAAAGAATACTCAATTTCTTTTTTTTTTTTTTTTTTTTTTTTAAAACCCATTTGACCCCTTTGGTTTTTCAATATTATATCAAAGATGGTACTAGTACTTTTTATCTTATTTGATTTTATATGAATAAAAAAGTTCATTAAACAAAGAGTTTCCAAAGTAGAAGTCTGAAGATTTTTGAACTACAATACAAAAAGCCTCTTTAGCAAGGCAAGGAGCATCAACATTAGAAGATCTCTTATCAAATGTTACATCTATGCATGTGGGTGAGACTTCCCATCAAGGAAGAAAGTAGTATTTAAGATATCTCCTTAAGCAAGTATTTAGCTCTAGCTACCAACTAATTTGTTAATAAGCCCAAATTGGCTTCCATGGAAAAAAAAAAAAAAAAAAACCCTTTTTTAAAGGCTCTACTAGAATTTTGACTATTATACAATTTCAATAAATATCTATTGATATAATCTACAAATAGTAGGAAGAATTAGAAAATCAAAGGAAGGAGAAAATATGGAAAGAAAAACTTAATTTGTATGCAAAAAGAGATAAAAGAGAAAGAAGTCTCTTTTATGACTATTGACATTTTTTTAGTTCAATAATATGTGAGGTGGATTGATTCAAACCTTTATACTATTTTATCCACTAAAAGAGAGGTTCTAACCTTTGTGCTATTAATTAATTTTAATAAAATAAAAAATAAATCCTCACTCAATTAAAAGATGGGATCGTTTTTTTTTTTTTTTTTTTTTTTTTTTTTTTTTTTTTAAGGGAGAAATGACAGTCATGTTTAACCCATTTCTCTTTTATACAATTTCAAAATTTTGAGCATTCCCTTAGTAAAGATAACTTATACTTTATTTCTACCATTATTCTTATTAAAATTAAAATGATTTTTAGAGAATTCACATTCATTCTTTTTTTTTTTTTTTAACAAAATACCAAAATACCAATGGAGAAGGGATCAGTAGATGCACTCAGATATCTCAATTAAGTTGACACATCCTTAGCATCTTCATCATCTTCCCAAGCCAAAGTGATATGTATTCATGCAAACGACGAAAGCCAGAATATTTAGGGCGAGTTAGAGATAAGCTCGAGCACAAAAAGCTGGAAAAGTTAAAGAAAGGCCTTCCAGTTTAGAGCGATCATAGAAATGTCATTATTACAAAATAAGTTGGATTTAGTGCGCCAAGAGGCAACAAGAAATATTGGTGATAAGCCAATGATTTTTTTCCGTGTTTCAGAATACGGTATATCATCCCAAAAAGACCCACATGATTTGTCAATCCCTTGAAAAGTTCTTCTGTTACGTTCAAGTCAAATGTTCCATAATGTTGCCGTGATGATATTGCTCCACATAGCTCTGGATTTAGAATTTTTTTTCAAGCTTACGAGGTATTTGATGAGAGATTGTAAGGACTGGCAAGTCGTTAACTTCTCCAAGGTAGTTCCATAAGGAAATGGCGAAAATGTAATTGATGAAAAAGTGCTCCATGAATTCAGAGTTTTGCAGAGAATACACAAATTAGGATTAAAACTTGTACGTGGATATCTAGCTTGATATTTTTCTAGCGTGTTCAACCCATTGTGAATGATTGTCCAAATGAAAATTTTGCATTTTTTGGGCATTAGTGCAGGCCACAGATAACCAGGGTTGATGGGGCATTCAAAGAGCTGGTATGCAAATGTTCTTTCAAGGATTTGACATAGAATAATCCATTCTTGGATAGTTTCCAGGCCAGCAAATAAGAACCAGAACTAATGGTAGGGACGGGTCATGTTCTGGAGATAGATATTAATGAATCAGATTCAAGTTGAAGCAATGGGCGACGAGCTTATATACTCTAAGTGGATAGGATTGGATCCCATGCTTCTCGAATAGACATTAGGGGATTGTTAGAGAGTTTAAATAATCTATGAGCAGCATTGTAATGAGCCTTATTGGAAGTCCAATTGTGAAACCAAAAGAGGGTCTTCTCTCAATTGTTTATCTTCCAATATAGATTTTCAAGTATATGGTTCTAATGTTTGGCAATATGGAACCAAGGAGCTCCAGTGCTAGTATTTCTACATATGATTGAGATGGTACCAAGCTGAGTAGGCTTATATTTAGCGTCGATCAATGCGTTCCAAAAACTATCTTTTTTCGAGAAATATCGCCAAATCCGTTTGCTGAGGAGAGCAACATTCGAAATTCTGATTTTTTCCACTCCAAGGCCTCCCAAATCTTTAGGTAATGTAACAATATCTCGTCAAACAAGGTGGGAATTACTATTTTTCTTAGCTCCTTCCCATAGGAAATTTCTCATGCATTTCTCAACCTCTTTGCAGAAAGATATAGGGTAGTGAAAGTGGATAAGCAGTATGTGGGGAGGTTGCTAAGTACAACATGAAGCAGAGTCAAACAACCACCTTTAGAGATGTAGGAGTACTTCCATGAGTCCATCTTTTTAGAAATTTTTTCAGTGATAGCAGCCTAGAACAACGGATATTTAGGATTAAGAACTTTTTAAAAGTGGCTTAATGATATTTGAAAAAAAAAAAAAGAATTAGTGTAAAAACCTAGGCTTTGTTCTTCAAATTAGCTTATAATTTGGTCCATTTTTTTCAAAGGTATTGAACTGAAAGAATGAAAAGGATCTCACAGCGATCAAGACGACAAGAACAAATTAAAGAAACCAACTAGACTTAACAAAATTCTCCATGTAACATGACTCAATAGAAACAAATGATCTCAAGAGGAAGAACCTTCATGAATTGCTTCGTTACAAGTCCCAAGCCAAGTAGAATAATATAGGAATACATAAGATCATCTAATGACCAAACAAATCACTTGGGGGGCATAAGATAGCACCACCATAAACACGAAGCTTACGCTCAAGGCCACAATCTCTAGACCCTACGATGTAGGCGTATACCTGCACTAAATTAATGACAAATCTAACTTAACTTCATGGCTCACTAAGAGTTCCAGCTACCTTACAATAGCTTATCCCCAAATATAGTTTGATTAAAGTTGTAATAAAAAGTAAATGTCTCAAATTCAATCCCACTGTTATAAAAAAACACAATTATTAGGACATCAAATTACCAGCAGCTAATGTGATTAAGAGTCTGTAAGCCATCCCACACAATAAGCCAGACTATGAAAAAGTGTCTAGAAATATTACCACACAAAACAAAAGAAGACTATATATCCAGGGAACATAAGACGACTAGGACATGTAGGGACTCTTAAACACTACTAACCAAAAATATTTCAGAATGACAAGGAAGCCAAACAATAAAATCCACCCTTCCTAAAATGACATGTTGATTATATTGATTTTGGTTGAAAGCCAACACAAAATTGAGTCAGTTCCAACCCAACCCTAAATTGAAGACTAAATTACAAGTTTGGTGCATAAATTTGAATGCTATACTCAATAAGTCCAACGACTTCAAAGATGTATAGTAACTTAATCCTTTAGTCCTATTTTAATCTCTAAACTTTTAAAAGATTCATTTTAATTTCTGCACTTCCAAAGTTGGCCACTTTTTTCTTCTTCATTTATTAACCCAACCCAAGTACAATTTATAATGGATCAAGATCAAGAAAGAAAAATACGAAAGGAAGGTAGAAAGAGGAGAGAGAAGGAGAGAAAATGGAAAGAAAGACCAGAGATAAATTTTCAAAATTATTTTCTAATTTAAAATAATATAAAAATCACTTTATGGAGTTTTTAAACTTGTTCTTAGTAACTCAGGCATTTTATTTTGAAAATTGAAAAAATAAAATACACATTGCTTAAAATTCTTCATTAGAGGACTAAAAGTTCAATTCCTCAAAATTAGAGGACTAAAACGGAAATGTTTTCTAAATATAAATATGAAAGGTGAGAGACCAAAATGGGTAATAAGCCTAAATTCTAACATACAAAATAGATGGAGTCCACCCCAAGAAACAAAAAAGTCACCTTTGTACCACCACTCTATGATAAATAAATAAATAATAATAATAATCTTTTTTTTTTTTAAAAAAAAAGAAAAGAAATCTAAGTTATTTTAAATAATACCTTTGCCTTCGTAAGCAAAAATACTACACTTTCACTTCAGTTCTTCGTTTCATCTCTCTCTCTCTCTCTCATGGCGAATCCCTCTCAGTTTCAGAGCTCTGCCAAGGTCCATCAATGGCGTCCAACCCATTTCCCTCTCTCTTCACCATTCAGTCACCTATTTCAAACCCTATTTCCCCTTTTTCATTCCCTCCAAACTCCATTTCTCACAACGTTTTGTTTTTGATGTAGTGTTTCAATGGAGAACAGGACTGATGAATACGCTCATATGATGTTCCACAATTGAACAAAACGAAGAAGAACTCAAATGCGGGTCAAGGAAATGCACCCTCTCTGCTGCATCACTCTGGAGAATTTCAGCGGCGGAATCGGCGACCAGTCACCAGAGGAGGTCACGTCGTTGTCCCGGAGTAGAAGTTTGCCGGTGAGCCTTCCGGCATTTTCAAATAATAATAACACTCTGCAGATTTCTGGATCTATAACTAGGGTAGCTGGTGTTCTTTACAAATGGACTAATTACGGGAAGGGATGGAGATCGAGATGGTTCGTGTTGAGAGATGGTGTTTTATCTTACTCCAAAAGTAGTTTTCAATCTCCCGATGATGATGTTCGATTAATCGGACAGATTTCGACGAATCGGCTTTCGAGAAGGAAGCGACAGAAAACTGGGGGAATAGTTCATTTGAAGGTGAAATTGTAGCTTCTCGATTATGAATTTTGGGGGTTTTTTGTTTTGAGTTGATGAATTTGTTTGTTTTGATCCCAATTAGAAATTTGCCTCAATGTTCTTCGATTCTGGTTTGTTGTTGTTGGGGTTTGTGATCTTCGATTTCGCCTGGTTTTTACAGTTTTAGTGGGTCACATCAGCAGGTGTTTTTAGACTGTTTCTGTAAAAAGCTCTAATCGATTATGATTTATGATCATTTTCTTGCTATTACCCTCTGGTTATTTCAGTGATCAATCGCCATTGCTCTTTCTTTTTTCTTTTTCCAATGTTCTTCTATATAATTCGATTAATTTCTTTCTATTACTGTTCAAGGGAGTTTAATATTGTGATTAGTCTTAAATAGAGTTCTGAATACTGGGTTGATTTTTATTTTATTTTATTTTATCTTTTTGGGTGGTAATTTAGATTTTTCTTTTGAAATCCTTGATGGTTTTTTTAATTTTTAATTTTTAATTTTTTAATTAATTTTTTGGGTTTTGGGGAAAAAGTATAGTGTAAAGATCTGACGGTAGGTTAAATATTATTTTAGGAAATATGATGACGTAGTTGTTTTGGAAAACAAATTCTTTATTTTGGATTGTATTGTTTGGCTTGTATGGGTTCCACTTCCAATGGCATTGCTGCCTCTTTTTCTTTCTTTTTACTGTTATTTTGAGCTTAGCTTTAAAAAGAAAAAAGAAAAAAGAAAAAAAAAAAGAAGAAAAGAAAAAACTTTGGCATCTGGCTACAAATGAATACAGGTGGGGACTAGAAACATTGGTGGGACACCTCTATTCTCCATTTCTAAAACAGGATTTTTTTTTTTTGTTAATTGTATAAGCGGAGGAGAGAGAATAGGAGAAAATAACGAAAAAGAAACAGAAAGAGAAAGAGGGAGAAGGGCTTATCTTTGTTAGATCTGGAGTTTTGCTGCTTGATTTTGGGGGTTCCTTATGATTTTGCCAGAGTTTATGGAAATGGAGCTGGCTTTTGATTGTTTGCATTGTCATGAGAAGTATCATACACGAAACTGTTTTTGGTTTGTTTAAGGAAAAACTTGAGGCCCCTTTTAATGTCTAAAGGTTGAACGAGTCAGTTTAATTGGTTTCTTCTCTGGGTAAGCTTTTTTTAATGTCTTATTTCTCTCTGTCTGTTCAATATGTTACTGAGTGTCTTTTTTTTTTTTTTTTTTCTCTCTCCATTGTTTTTACTCTCTGAAAATTTGAACCTCCTACCTTTAACCTTTAAATGCTGGATTGCTTTTAACTTAGCCATCATTAAAGCCAGTGCTTAGTTTTAGTCATAAAGATATTTTGGGATATTATTCAAATAATAATTGCGTAGGGCCAAAATCCATCCATTTGGAAATTGATATCATCGAGAAAATCTTTTGTATTCACGCAGGTATCACGGTTCCGAGAAAGCAAATCAGATGACCGGCGGTTTTATATATTTACTGCCACCAAGACACTTCACCTGAGAACAGAATCAAAGAAAGACAGGGTGACCTGGATACAAGCTTTAGCCTCTTCCAGAAGCTTATTTTCATTGCAAATTGTGAATGATAATATTCCCTTTGTACCAAATGATTTATCCCTTTCCACTCAGAAACTCAAGAAGCGTTTACTTGAAGAGGGAATCAGTGATGCAGTTGTTAAGGACTGCGAACAAATCATCCTCTCCGAGTTCTCAGAAATGCAGGGACAGCTGAAAGTACTTTTGGAAGAAAGATCTTGTTTGATTGATACCTTGAGGGAATTGGAGGTAATTTCTTAGTTTCTTTTGTTATTTGATCAATTGCTGTCTCTGTTAAAATTGAAGAACTTTAGGAGCTATGGTGTTATTTTGTTTAAAATAAAACTTCAATTTTATATTCTTTAGGTGCTGCATATTTGTGATTTGATCTGCTTGGTTAACTTCCAAAGCTTTGAGTATTACTCCTTTCCATTTGCTAAATATATCATAAATCTCACGATTAGTTTTCATTTATGGAATGCAATCTTCTCCCTTTTGAACTCGGGTAAAAGTTCTAACTCCTCTATGCAAATTGTTTTCCTTAGTAACTGCTGTTTGACCTCCTTATATTTTAAATGCTCTATTTTGCTCGATTCTTTTGCTGGGTTTGGGTTTCGTATAAGAATCTATTATGCTCAAAGCTCATTTTATAAAATTATTAGTGATTGCGAAACTTACTCCACTACCTGTGGGGTCAAATATACTTTGGATTAATGTCAGAACCACTTGGATGTGATTTCACATGCAGATGTATATTTGCAAATTGTTGTATTTTTGACTTTACGAACTCTGTAAATTGAGACAAGGATAATCTGGAGTAACCATTTTTCTAGTACTTAAGGTTATCATGATTGGTTGAACCCTTGAAGGACATGATTTTTTGTTTGCTTTCCCTCTCTTGTTTATTTCTTCTGTTTCATCTGGTGTTAATTTCTTTGCTGGTATTTATAATCGAAAGTGATTGATATACATCTTTCTTTGCTGTGTCTAAACAGTCATCCTACAGTTCCTTTCACTTTTTTAATGGGACCACTGTCATGCAAAATTTTTGGTTTTTAGTTCTTTAATACTAGATTAGGGTAGTTAGTATTTGTAGAACATTAGTCTTTTCCATTTATTCAATGAAAATTTTTGTTCTTGTCACAAAAAATAATACTGCATTAAGGCAGTTAATATTCATTTCAAGTATTTCAATTAAATGTGCAGGCAGCTAATATAGAAATCGAAGCTAATGGAGTTCACAATGGTGAGTACCAGTTAATGAAACATGATTTTTCCACCGAATGCAGTGGAAAATATAGTGGTAAGCTTGTTATGTGAACTATTCTGGTTTATTGTTTACTCTTCATGATAATCCTTTTGTTGTTAAGTCTTGATAGAAAGGTCATGTAAGATATATAATCAATGCAAAACTATTTGCTTGGATCATGCTCTTGATCAGAATGTAATATTTCGAGCCTCCACGGGTAACTTTGTGTTGGTCGGCCAAAGGAAATTTTAATACTTTGCTGATTGAGATTTTCTAAAGATTTAATATATATATATATAGGTTATGTATTCGGTATCTCATCAAAAGATCTTTTTTGACAATATGTGAGGTGAAGGATCGGATCTCAGACCTCGAGGTTGATAGTACAAGTTCCTATCAATTGAACTATGCTCATGTTGGCATCTCATTAAAAGATTAATCATTGAAGAGTGTTGTACTATAATATTTTGTTCCTTTGTTTTTTCTTTTTTCATTTTTCATTTTTAAAATTCTGTATTATACTTAAAAAACAGTCATTTCTAGAAGTCTTTTTGCCTTCATAGAAATTAATAATCTATCAAATCGAAACGTCTTAGGTGCAGAAAGTATTGTTCAGTTGGTGCAAGGGAAATCAATACAGTGAATAATGAATTTGGTTCTACCGTCTTTACCACTGTGGTACTGGTTTCTATTGCTAAGACACCTTTAGTTTTTAAATTTTACAGAATGTACTACTACAGAGTCTTCAGATGACGTTGAAAAACAAGATCTTGAAGATGGGTCAGATGCTGATGAAAGTTTCTTCTATGACACAAAGGAAACATTTTCAGAACTCACTCTTAGCTGTGGGTCCGCAGTAGGGGCTTCTGATTCCTTAGATAAGGTTAAGGATCTTGAAAGTCGACAGGACGATGCAGAGAAGATGCACCACAAACAGAGAATTGAAAATTCTGTTCATGTTAATGTTCAGAGAAGAAAAAAGCTTCCAGATCCTGTGGAGAAAGAGAAACGAGTGAGTCTTTGGTCTATGATAAAGGACAATGTTGGAAAGGATCTTACACGAGTTTGTCTCCCAGTTTATTTCAATGAGCCCATATCATCCCTTCAGAAATGTTGTGAGGACATGGAATATTCTCATCTCTTAGACCAAGCATATGAATATGGAAGACAGGTGAGAAGATATGCATATATACATTGTTTCTAATCACCATTGTAGTTGTCTTTTAGATTCCATCTCTATTTCTCTTATGCTGATTCATCATCTGTGTTGAATTTATATCAAAATTATAAATGAGATGTGCTGTCATTTTGCTGCCTAATCTTGACATTTATTACCAGGGGAACAATTTCCTCAGGGTCCTCAAGGTTGCTGCATTTGCTGTTTCTGGTTATGCTTCCTCTGAAGGACGACATTGTAAACCATTCAACCCTTTGCTTGGGGAAACTTATGAAGCTGACTTTCCTGAGAAAGGGATTCGCTTTTTCTCCGAGAAGGTTTGCATATAGGAATACATTCAACACCATAAATTATAAATTTGAACAAGTAATATAATTTTGAACCAAAGAAGTAATGGAATTAAGTTATGATCTACATATGCTTAGTCTTTACTTTTAGAGTTGTAATATTTCACCTTACAGGTTTTACTAATTAGTTGATGCTCTAGCTCAATGTACTGAGAAAGAAAATAAGTAATTTCTATCATAGAGCAATAATATGATCAGAAAAGTTTTAAAAAATGATAAAAACAAAATGCTTTGGTTGGATAACAAGACGAATTAATCATAATAAAAATCTACCTTTTTACAATAAAAGGCACATTATTTTCCTCTATTCATGTAGGGAAAAAAATGCAGAATAGGTTCTACATAGAGTGTGGAAGCCATAATACGGTAGCTTGTGTATCTGTATGAACTCAAAATCTGTATATTACAGTACATGCCTCCGTCTGTCTATGTTATAGCGTTTTCCTATGCAATTCAAGTCAAGCAGCTAAATGAGGCTCTATAGGATAGTGTAAGGCATTTGGGCGGGTAATTTATTGATGTATCTCTTAAACGTAAGAAGAATAGTGGTGGTTATAAAAAAATTCACGGAGGAACAAATGCTCTATAATCATGGCTACTATTTCCTTTTTCGTTTTAGCCCTGTAAATTAACTCAGGCATATCTTGCTTATCATGGACTTACTGATTTTATTTCTCACTTAGTTATTTTAATCATGTGTTAACTTCAGGTTAGTCATCACCCGACTGTCATTGCGTGTCATTGTGAAGGTAGAGGATGGAGATTCTGGGGTGACAGCAACCTCCGATCAAAATTTTGGGGTCGTTCAATTCAGCTTGACCCTGTTGGAGTCCTTAACCTGGAATTTGACGATGGAGAAATATTTCAGTGGAGCAAGGTGAGAATGGATACTGATTTTATACGGATGAAAACAGAGAAAAAGAGTGCTTTCTATTTCTGGATGTATTGTAATTTATATTTTGAATAATATCTTAAAGTTTATTTATGATTTTCAGGTCACAACAAATATTTATAATCTCATTCTCGGAAAAGTATATTGTGATCACCATGGGACAATGAACATACGTGGTAATAGAGAATATTCTTGCACACTCAAGTTCAAAGAGCCTTCAATTTTAGATCGAAATCCTCATCAGGTTAGTGATCAATATTGAAGTTAACTTTATTGTTAACTGGTTGTTGACTTTCAATTTGTGTGCAAAATGTTGATCAATGTTGATGAGCTGTTTCAATGTTTTTCCTGACCGAATTCTCTCTCTTCCACTATATGTGAATGCATGTCTTTATATTTGTGTCAAACCTTATTTCTTTTTCCATTTTATCTGAAATCACTAGGTTCATGGATTTATTGAAGATGCTAATGGTCGAAAGGTTGCCACAATTTTTGGGAAGTGGGATGAAGGTTTGTATTACGTGGAAGGTGAGAGCAATGGAAACCTGAAGCGCAATAGCCCTCCAAGTGATGAACTGATGCTGTGGAAAAGTGAAAAACCTGTTCCTGATCTCACTCGTTACAATTTAACTTCATTTGCCATCACTCTTAATGAACTGACACTGGACCTGAAGGTACATGTGATGTATTAACTCTGTATTTCATACAAGTCTTTTCTTTCTTGTCGAATGCATTTACTTGTCCTCTTTAATCTTATCTGATCCTTGGCGTGTGATCACGGATTAAGGAAAGGCTTCCACCCACGGATTCAAGACTTAGACCTGATCAGCGACATTTGGAAAATGGCGAATATGAAAAGGCAAATCTAGAGAAACAACGCTTGGAGAGACGACAGCGAATTGTAAGTTCAAGAAGATACAATATGTTTTAGGCTTTGCAATTAATGAAATACATGTCGGATGCTTTTGCATTTCCGCAGAAATGGTGATAATTGAAAATATACAGTCAAATCGTTCTGTTAAATTATGTATAGGCCAATTTGATGGCATTTTTTACCAATTCAATGAGGCTATACTGGGAGTAGGTTTACAGTTGAGTTTAATTTTGATGTCCATGGTATAATTATTACTGCAATGTAAAACAAGATCAAAGGAAGCTAACAAAGTAATATCTATTTACTAATTTGAGCCTAGAAAATGAGATTGTAGCATTCTTGATAGATTTATATGCCTCCGAAGACTAGCATCGCAGATTTGAACAATTGGTGGGAACAAGGGGCTACATGGATTTGCATATTTATAGTATACTTTACAAAGATTTGTGGATAAAGTTCATAAACTGGTATGGATTTGCTATCTAATTGGGCAGACAGGATTTTTATTTGAACCATATATTTTACTGTGTTTTATATATTCATATTTCTTATTCCTTTTGCCTAATTTCTTCTATCATTCAATGTTTCTCTCGCTACACAGTCCAGGAAGTTGCAAGACAATGGTTGGAAACCCAGATGGTTTTACAGAGAAGGTGAAGATGGGCCTTACCGATACATGGGTGGCTACTGGGAAGCACGAGAGGAAGGACAGTGGGATGGTTGCCCAGATGTATTTGGCGAATTGAATGAGAGCATGGTCGGCGAATCGGGATCATGATTTTCAGTGAGGTGAGTCGTGGGTTTTCTTTGCATGTCAACAGAATTTTGCCGCTCCAATGAAAGGCCAGTCTAAGTTTGTGCATATTGCTCCTTAAAACTTCTGCAGTTTCCATCAACGTTGAAGTTGCTTTCTTTATCTTTATTAACACAAGCACACACCACTGAATCAATATCTAGCATGGGCAATTGGCCACCTAGAATTTCAGCTAGGAGGGCAAATATTTAAATTTTTCAAGACATTTCATGAAAAAACTATTTCAAGTTCTGATATCATAATTAGGAAGACATATACTTTTATAGGTTGCATAATCCTACTTTCTTTTGTATGTTCTGTTGATTAAATCTACATCCACATGACCCATTGGTCCAGGACCAGGAAGTAAATAATTAAACAATTATCTATTACTTTATGACCATAGATAACTATTTCTCTGTTTTTGAAAATTATCTTGTTTCCTCACAATTTTGATACCATGAGTTTTTATCTTTCTTAAAGGACAAGTTTTTATAAACTACATTCTTTTTTTTTAAGTTTTCAAAAGCTGATTTGAATTTTGAAAATATTTCTAAACAGTAGGTAAGAGAACAATGAAATCTAGTGGTGGTAAGCAGTGTTTAATGTTTATAAATTTAATTATCAAAAACCAATAACCAAATGTAACGGTTATTAAATGGAGCCGAACTTAGTAAAGTTGTAAATTTTGATCCTCACCCTGAATTGAATTATTTGGGATGGAAAAGGGAAAGAAATCATTACCTAAGGCTACTTATATAGAATGAGTTGCACACATGGTTTGTATTGGGGGAAATCCTTTGTCGTTAGAAAAATATAGAAGTTTTATTTCAATGGAGCTTTCTATCTCATTTTGAATGAATTTCTCAATTTTCATGGATCTATTTATGTTCCATCATCTACAAAATTGTGGTTTGATTTTTCAAGCTCATGGAATTGAATGCATTCAAATTTGGCAGACAATGCAGGAGTAGCTCGAAAACGTCGTTGAATCAGCGACAAGTACGAGAAGCCTGGCCTTCTTTCAACTTAATTCTTTTCACTATACTTCTTCCCAAAGGTTAATAAGAACTGGTGATTCTTTGAGCACTTAGGTAAAGAATTCTTCCTTCAGCTATACAGTGGTTTAGGTTAAAATCTATGCACCATTTTCATGGTCATCCCCCTTTCTATCTCTCTCAATAGCTTGCTTCTTGTTGAGCAATTGTTTAATATTCTGATGTTTAGATGAGGAGGAAAAAGATATGTAATCTTTGCTCTAAATCCATTATGTAAGCTCCTGTTCAGCTGAATATACACATATTCCACATATATATATATATATATATATTGTATAATTTTTTGCTGCTGCATTGAGCAACTTGTTAGTGAAATTTTTGTTGCTTTGTGATGAGCCATGAGCAACATGTATGAAGTTTAAATTAGGGTTGTTTTCAAATATACCAAAATAAGCTAAGTTTAAATTAGGGTTGTTTTTAAATATATTAAAATAAGCTAAAATATTTATAAAAATATAGAAAATTTCACTGTCTATTGCGATCTAACTATTAGTGGAATTTTTTTTTTATATTTGTAAATAGTTTGATATTTTTTCCATTTTAAATAACTTCCCTTTAAAATTAAGTCTCTTTTCAAATATAGCAAAATGAACCAAAATATTTATAAATATAGCAAAACTTTATTGTCTATCACAAATACACTATGTATTTTGTTATTAGTTTTAAATATTTTCACTAGTTTTGTCATTTAAGATCATAGAACACTTGGAGTTGAAAATAGGTAAGGAAATTTTTTTTTTTAAGACTTTTATCTTTGAATTTTCATGAAAGAAATTTAGTCATTAGAACAATTAATGAACAATTTTCAATCAAACTTAAGTGTTCGTTTTTATAATTTATAAACCTATATCATTTTGTTGATCTACATATTTATCAAATCTCATTAGATCTTATAATATTTTATTGATAGAAACTAAATCGTCATTAATTTTGAAACTGAGAGATTAAATTGTTATAAATTTGAAACTATAGAACTAAAATTATTACAACTTAAAGTTCTAAAATTGAATTATTTTCATGAAACTTTAGGACCAAATACCTTTGTTTAACCTTTGAAATTTAAAAATAAATTGGCCTTATATGTTTGAATACATTTGTTGTCAAAAAAATTGAACAATTTTTCCTGATGGAAGGGAATCGTATATTATATAAAACTTGTACTAAATACTAATTATGATAATTGTTATCTTTGTAACTAAGACCAACCATGCATTTTATCATGGTAAAAAAAAAAAAAAAAAAAAGAAAAATACCGAAGTTTTATATTAAAACTTTTTCATATTTAACTTTTAAAAGAGTAAGAAGATTAGATGATATTGTAAAAATAAAATAAATAAATAAATAAATAAAAATAAAATAAATAAAAATAAGAGTAAAAGAAGGTTTGTTTGATAATGTTATATTTCTTGTTTTTGTTTCTTATTTTTTAAGAAACTAACTTATATGATAACCGTTAATTTTAATGGTTCTGTTTCTATATTTCTTTCCCTTTTTTTTTTACTTTGCCTTGTCGGCTGTGGGGATTGTGCATGTTTCCACCACTTTAATATCTTTTATTATTTTTATTATTGTTTTCATTTTTATTTTAAAATTTTCAAAGGGTGTTTATATATTATTTTAAATTTAAATTTAAATTTTCGAATATGAAAATTATTTTAAATGACAAAATTGTTGAAAATATTTACAAATATAGCAAAATTTTACTTTCTATCGGTGATAGACAGTGATAGATGTCTATCTGAGTCTATTACGATTTATCACTAAATTCATTTTGCTATATTTGAAAACATTATTTAATTTAAAATTTCAAAAAATTTCATATATATGTTTATATATCATTTTAAATTTTAGTACAATTACAACCAGTTAGAACTTACAATATATAAATTTTGTTCTTTTTTTTTTAGAAATAAATTTTGTTCATTTAGACATGTATTTTGCCTCACTTTAATATTTTACAACCACAAAATTTATAAAATCAATATGATAGAGTTGAATTTAAGTCTACATTATTGACAACAAATGACTCGATGTAACAATTGACATTGCATATCAAATTTGAACAACATTTGAAGGATAGAAACAATTGTATTTATTGTTATTAATATTGTGTCAGGACTTATTCGTATTAGATAATATAAGCATTGTCTAATTGTTCTTTATACATTTAATATTATATATATTTTTTCTATATTATATAATTAAATTGTATTTAAACGGTGAAACAAGGGAAAAACCAAAATAGTAAGAAAAAATATATACAAGAAACGAGGAATGAGAAGTAGTTATCAAACAAGTTTATAATTTTAGTTCTTAAAAATTAATAAACAATAAAACGTTATCAAACTAGGATTGAGAGAAATAAATCTTTTTTAAAGTACAATAGAGGCATGGAGGGATTCTAACCACATACCTTGTAGTCACAAACACATACTGTAATGCCCTAGACCTAGGATTCAGAATTTGAATTCGGTACTTGATGATCTTGACATTCCCTGCATCCCTCATGACCTGACAACATCTTTCTTGCTTGTCTTGAACCGCTTCTAAAAGTGAAGACTATCCCTACAAACCAACACAAGTTTTTTAGGATGTTCTGTCCTCACTCACATGCACCATAGGAAAATTTCCAACATGAGCTTTTTAGAATGTTATATCCTCACTCACATGCATTCTAGGAAAATTTTCAAGAGGTCACCCAACATAAGATTGCTCCAATTCAGATGTTATCTCGATTCATTCATGTCTCCCTCCTAAATTCTGGTCGTTACACATACAATATGCCAGTTGAAATATGCTCGCTTTAACTTGGTAAATAAATTATTAATAGAAACTATAGGTTAATTAACAACTCCGATCCAATTGAGGGATTACATAAGGTTGAATAATTGGTGGGAACAAGGGGCTACATGGACTTCCATATTTATAGTATACTTTACATAGATTTGTAGGATATATTCAGGCCCCTTTCAAAATTATTGAGTCAGTTGAACAATTGAGGAGAGAGAGCATTGATCAAAGACTTTGTAAGCTTTTGGGGTAGATTAGATGTTAGTGATCCACTTTGTCATTCTAATTAAATATATAGTTTTTTCAACCCAAATATGTGTACAACATTTGTTTGGATTTGAAAAATTATACCATTGAAAAGCTTACAAGCAAATATCATTTGAACTATTATTTGTAAATAAGTTGAATTAATAAATTTTAGTGGAATCATATTTATGGGTGATTAAAATATTTGGTGATTTGAAAAGATTTTAGTCAACTCAATACAAAATACTGGGATCTACCATTCATTTGTATGTTCAGTTTGTTCTTTTTAGAGTTTAGTTTGAAAAAACCAAGGGAATTTTTTTTTTTAATTTTTTTAATTTATATTGCAATGATCTTATTTCATTTGACCCCATAAAACTTTAATTTTCTTCAAGAAAAATAAATAAATAAAGAATAGTTATATTACATCTAAGTTCTTGAAGTATACACATGCACTTATTTTCATACACAAAAATATGATATAAAAATGAGAAATTATTATAAATAAAAAAAATTATCGATCTATTTACAAATATAAAAAAAATTTATTGTCTATTAGCGATAGGCCATGATAATAATAGACAGTAAAATTTTTCTATATTTATAAATATTTTGGCTCATTTTATTATATTTGAAAACAATCTTGTAAAAATACTAATTTTAATTTATTGCATTATAGTAAGTAACGCAAAAAGTAGTTGAATTACTATTTTTATTTCACTATTTAAAATAAATTAGAAAATCAATCTAATTTAAAAATGTCACGTAATTGAATGAGAGGTCCACCAATAATCTAACTCTAATAATTTCAATTAGAAAAGTAATTTTTTTTTTTTTTTATTAAGAACCATAATCAATGATTTAGAAAAGGAACTTACGTGATTTTTATACCAACAAAGCATTTATGTAGAAAGAAAAATCTAACAAAAATCTAAGATGAATAATAATATAAAACCAAAACATGAGAAAAATAATTCAAAGTGAATTTGAAAATATCATACAAACGCATTATAGAGCATAATTTAATTCAATCATTGTGTACTAATTATTTCTTGGATTCATTGATTCATCGATTCATCATATATATAATCATTGTTTGATTGACAATTATAGTCAAACCACTCCCAAAAGATCAAATTTCCCTTTTTCTTTCTCTATTCCTTATCATATTCTGTGCAAGGAAATTACAAACTTTATATGCCAAAAAGGCAAAAGAAAGATGATATTGGGCCATGATGTACTAAATAAAAGGTAAAAAGAAAAAAAAAAAAAAAAAAAAAGCTCAAAAGCACTTCCCTTTTAAGCATGACAAACCATTTCTGATTCTTCCAACTCAATCCCCTCTTCAGCCAGCCTCTTGTCTTTGTACACATACCATTTTGCACAAACCAAATAAACCCCAAAATTCATAGCACTTAAAATTGCCAAAAGCCAATAGAAATTGTAAAGCTTCCCTTGGTTGAGATTATCAGCCAACCATGGCTTATTTCCAGTTATTTTGTGCACAATTGTCACCAAAAAAGAGCTCAAAAAAAACCCTAATGATAATGTGCTTAGAAATAGCCCTGTGCTCATTGTTTTCATCCCTTTAGGGCATTCCCTTAAGAAGAAATCAAGTTGCCCTATATATGTAAATGCCTCACCTGACCCTACCAAAAAAAATTGGGGGATTAACCAAAACACACTCAAGGGAATCTCCATTGCAGTCGTCCCGTTAACAAGATGATGTGAAGTTGCAACTCTTAGTCGTTTCAGCTCGGCCAGAGCTGCAGCGACCATTGCGAGTATCGACATAACTAGACCTACGCCGATTCGTTGTAATGGGGTGAGACCTTGAGGGTTTTTTAGAAGCTTTCGAGCGATGGGGACGATGATTCGATCGTAAATAGGGACGGTTAAGAGAATGCTGCCTACGAAAAAGACGGTGAGGGAGGCAGCGGGAATTTGGAATGATTTTCCGATGCGGCGGTCCATGGTGGTGGCTTGCGAGACAGAGAAGGTGGTCATTTGGGCATAGACTGTCCAAAACATGATGTTTGTGGCCCAAATGGGAAGCATTCTTATCACCATTTTCACTTCTTCAACATCAGTTAGGGTTGATATGTACCATTTGTTCATTAATGTAATATCAGCGCCTTTTTCTGGTTCTTTTATTGCTGCTTTGTCCAAAAATCTGTAAAAAGATGAAAGAAAAAGAGAAAAAAAAAAAAATGAAAACTTTTCAATTGGTTTGAAGTAATTTTCATTAGGGTCCAAACTCTTCTATCCAATCATTACATTTTGGTGAAAGAAATTATAATTAAGCTTGTTCCAAACTAAACAATATGTTCTACTATAGAAAAAGAAGCTGTAATTTTTACATTAAGAATCAGTTTTTGCTTTTATGCAATGTTCAACAAAAGAATATCTTTATTGCGATTAAGAATTATATAATATAAAATTAAATGTTAGAGATTCCCCACTAATTGAATCTTTTAGGATCTTTGTAGTAAAAAATTGATTTAGATGATTCACACTAGCTAATGAAGGGTCTAAAGACTCCAACTAAACTTTATTTTCATTCATTGAAAAAAAGTATATCCACCCAATTAAAATTTAATTTTATAAAGAATAGTAACAAATACAAAGGAATAAATTATTTCTAATTAAAATTTTTGGAAATTGTGCATTGAATATTAGTATTTTGATGAAACAAGTGCTAATAATAGGTATGTGACATGAAAGGAATATTCTCAATCAATATAAATAAAAAAAAGGGGTAGAATGATTTAATTAGTAAATATTAATAATTTATTATGTAAAAAAAAAAGGGCTAATTTCTAATACATCAGTGATTCTAATAATTATACGACATTTTTAGTATAGAGGGAAGGAATTTGAGTCACAAACCTCTTGGTGGTTAACTTATATTTTATGCCAATTGAGTTAAGCTTATTTTGACCATTTAAGTACTCACGAAAAGAGTCACGTGTAACTATTTGTAACCTACTTTCTAGTAATGTTTTCAAAATATAAGTCAAAATTTAAAAAGTAATAAAAATACCAAAAAAAGTTTGGGTAAGTAAATATAACTTCTAAAAACAAAGACTTATCAAAACATGATCGTTAACAAAAACAGGACGCTAATTTCAAAGTTTTTCAAGTTCAAGATCTAATTCAATGAAATGATACATAATAATAAAACTAGTATTTATGTTTGAAAATGCTAATGGGTCCAAATAAGAGTATAAATACAAAACTAATGTTCAACCTTTTAAATCTATTTCGAATTCTCTTACATTCATTTTTCAAAACCAAAGACTAAATTTGTTATAAAAAATTCACGGACCAAAAAGGCAATCTAGAATAGAGTGAGATTCAATTAAAAGAATGTGGAAGAAAAGGTTGAAAAATGAAGAAGGGGTTAAGTGGGGAAGGTCAAAACTGGGATTTTTATTTTGTCAGCAAAAAGAGACAACAAACATGAGTATACTGATTTTATTTGGGAAAGACAGACTGTCTCAGCAATACTTCTCGTGACCCTTTTTGAATTTTTCTATGAAATTATTGGACTTTTTTTTTTACCACTAGTTTTTAGACAATCGAGTTTAGATCTATCTATAATGGTTTTTTTTTTTTTTTTTTTTTTTCTTTTTCCTTTTTTCTTCCTTAGAAAAATACATTGGTCAAGTTAAATTAGGTGTAAGTGGAAGTTGAAAGGGTTGAATCTTTCAAATTAAACTTTGTTGGTCAAGTTGGAGTAACTAAAGTTTAAGACTATAGTATTTAATTTGTATTCATAGAAAAAATTGAATACAAAATTATAAGAGAGAGAAAAAAAATTCACTTTAAGGGTCAAACTCAAACCTCGGACTTTTATTACTTTTTAAAAAATTGAACTTTACAGAAAATAGTGAATTAATACTCATTGAAATTATAATAAATATTGTTTATAACTCAACTAATGAGTAATAATAATAAAAAATAAAAATGAAGTCACATAAGTGAATGAACATATCAATAAAAATACTCCAACCCTAGCGAAAAAAAAAAAAATCAAACAAAAAATAGATTATTCTAGCCCCCAAAAAAAAGAAAAAGGAAAAAAAAAAGGTTCATCACTAGACATAAATCTTTCCTTAAAAAAAACAAAGGAAAAAAAAAAAAGAAAAGAAAAGAGAACTCCACTAAATTTAGAATTCAATAAATTGAAATAGAAACTTTTAACATTAATTTAGTCAAAATATTTTGGTGTGAAATATTTTTCATATTCTATTATTGGCTATTGATTCCTTGCTAAGCATCATTACAATCCTTATGCTAAGAATTCATTTTTTTACTTAACTATCACTTAAAGTATTATTAGAGTAATTAAATAATTGAATGTGACGTGATAAAATATCTTTCAATTATTGATCGATATCTTATAGGGGTATCAATCCAAATATTTGACACCCTATACTCTTATTTTTTCCAAGTACTTACTCTTCTACAAATACTCCAAAAGTTTTTTACAAAACAAAAATGGAAATTTCTTAACTTAAGAAAATAATAATTTCAATTTTTTTTCTTTTTAAAAAAGATTTAAATGTCATTACTTTAGTCCTACAATTTGGTTTGTCTCTCATCCTTGGCAAAAGAGAGGGAAAAAAAAAACATTTTAATCCTCTTTACTATTCTTTATTAAAGAGAGGGAAATCTAGCATTAAAACTCCATTTGATAATTATTAATTTTTTTTTTTACTGTTGTGCTTGGTTTGAATTAATTTCTTTATCATAGTTTCCATTGATTCTTAATCATATTTTTATTTTTAAAAAAAGAAAACAGATAAGAAATTTTCAAAATTTTACTTGTATATTGAAATTAAAATATTCTTAAAATGTAGGATAACAAAATAAAATAAAGAAATTTAGAATCGAGTAGTATTTGTGAAGTTAATATTTGTGAAAGAATTAAATGATTATAGCAGGACCTTAATCAACAGTTGCATTTAAAAGTTTCTAATGGTTGCATTTATAAGTTTCTAGATCAAAAGAATAAGATTTAGGAAAAGACAAAAATGAAAAAAAAAAAAAAAAAAGTTTTGATTCACTGTTCCATTTTCAGGGCAGACAATAAGCATGAGCTTGGTTTCTCCAAGGAGAAAATGACTTATACCAATCACTTTGAAGTTTTATCATATAGTTTCAAAAACGACTTTCAAAATTAATTTCAAAGCCTATTATTGGACTATTCTCCACCAAGCATGTCTAAAGAGATAAGCCTCTTGTTTCCTTTGCTCATACAATTTCTTTATGCAATTGTCCTCATTTTCTATATGGCCCAATTTTATTGTTTTTACATCTAATATAAATCAAAATCTTACATCAACTTGAAAATAAAAAAAAGGCCTTTAATTTTTAAGTAGGAATATATGATCTCTCTTATTATTGATAGGACTATAAGAATAGTGCCCATATGGTCTTTAACCAAAACAAAAAGAAAATTTATTGGTGGGTTATTTTTTAATATAGTAAAATTAGCGAATTTATTTATAAATATAGCAAAATGCAACTGCTTATCGATAATAGACAGTAACATTTTGTTATATTGATAATTACTTTTATATTTACTATGTATATTAAATAACCAGAACTAACCTTAATTGTTTAGAATGGGGAAGTTTTTGCTTCTTTGTCTTCCCATGTCTTTCATCTCCAAAGTCATCAATGTCAAACAAAAACGATGAATCAGTTGGCAAATCCATACGTCGTTTCCTCCAAGCAGCGACGATAACTGTAGCGATCTGTGTCAACGGGCTACCAACTAACTTCTTGAAGCGATATTTTTTGGTACCGGAGACGAATACGACTAAACCGGCTACAATGGCACAAGCACAGATACCGTAACCCCATTGTCGTCCCAAATTGTCTTGAATGTAAACGAGAACCGTCACGGCAGCAAGCGATCCAATACTGATAAAGAAGAAGAACCAGTTGAAGAAGGTGGTCATTTGGGCCCTCTCCTCCTTGTCTGACTCATCAAACTGATCCGAACCGAAGCCGGAGACGCTGGATTTCAAGCCACCAGTGCCAAGAGCGGTTGTGTAGAGCGCGATGTAGAGGATTGTTAGTTGAAAGTCGGTGGCGGGAGCACAATGTGTCGGCGACTCCGCCGTGCATTTTGGTGGCCGGAGAGAAGGGATTATGGTAGAAATTGTTAAGATTGTAACACCCTATAAGAATAATAAAAAAAGTTGATATATTTTTTATCTAATATTCAAACCCATATATTCAAAATTTTTTATACGCATAATTAAAAAAAAAAAAAAAAAAAAAAAAAAAAAAAAAAAAAAAAAAGAATTTTACGGTTGCTTGAACGGCTGCAAAGATGGCAATTGTGAGGTACCTATAACCAAGAATGGAAATATTCAAAGTGAGACAAAAATAAAGACAACCTTAAAAAAGAAAAAAAGTTTAATTTTTTTATTTTTCAAAAGAAAAAAAGAAAAAAAAATTATAGAACCTGCCAAGAAATGTATCAGCAATGAAACCACCAAGAAGACAAAGCATGAAGGAAGTGCCAAGGAAATTGGTGACAGTATTAGCAGAAGTTGCATTCCCCAAATGCATGGTTCCTGTCATATATGTCACCAAATTCACTGCAATTCCTAAAGTTGTAAGCCTCTCTACAGCCTCACCTCCTGAAAATTAAAAAGGAAAAAAAAAATTATGACTCGACTTTCTGAGACATCTAACCGTTATAAAAATGATAGTAACAAACCAAGAATCATGGCAGCTGCAGTCCATCGACCGGTTTTTGAGCGGTCGGCCGGGCGGCCTTTGTAGTCCCAAGCATCTGGGAGAACAGCTTTGGTTTGTGTTTGAGAGGAGGAATTCATGGCTTTGGAAATTAAAGAAGAAAGAAGAGGTTTGAAAATGGTCTTTTTAGTTTGTGTATGCAAATGAGTGATGAGAGAGAGAGATAGGAGATGTGTGTGTTGTTTGGGCAATCAATGAAGAGAGGAAAGGGGTTTTTTATAGGGTGGAAAATGATTGGGAAAGAACAAATAATAGCGAGTTCATTTATTTATTTATTTATTATTATTTTATTATTTTAGCTTCTTTACTTTAAATTCAGTTTTCATTTTAATCACATCGATTTTACTGAATCTTAGATTTATTCCTTACAATTAGTTTATTTTTAATTTTTTATTAAAAATATTTTAAAAATAGAGTAATTATTTTAAATGATAAAACTGCTGAAATATTTTAAAATGTAACAAAATATCATTTTTTATGATTAGTGATAAACAGATAGATAATAGTAGTCTACCAGTGTCTATCACTAATAGACAAGAACATTTTTCTATACTTGTTATAAATAAGTTGGTTCATTTTGTTACATTTGAAAGCAATCCTAGAATCATCATTTTGGTCCTTATATTTTAGAGTTTGTTCAATTTTTGTATTTATTTATACTATATTAAAAGGGGAGAAAGTAGGAGAATTTTTACATTCCCTTTTTGCTCCTACAATTTTGGTAAATGACTACTTTGCCCTTCCATCTTTAGGGCATGATTTTTCATTTGGTGTCTGTTGAACGATGTTAGAAAAATAAAGGTGCAACCTTATGTCAACTGAACACAACTCATTGAATGCAGATGGTTATACATTGGATCAATGTATCCATTCTTGAAGGAATGTGATCCATGTATAAAAATGTAACTATTCGAGTTTAGATGCCTATTGCTACTCTTCAATATTTGGGATACGACTTTTTGAGTTTAGGTATCTACTGATTGTTTTTGTGTAGGTGGTCACACATTGAATGAATACATTCATTCATGTATGTGTGTGATACATATAAAAGGTAACTTATAGAATTTAGGTGTTCGCTAAGAGATGTTAGCACAATAAAAGTTGTCCTTCATATTCTCTCTTTACATAAAATAGATTTATTATATGTGAAAGTTAATTTTGAAGTCGAATAAGTACATTGTATGTTGACACAACACCATATTCGAGTGTAGCTAGTATTACATTTCGCATCTCAACATCTATTACTAATTTTATAATTGTTTTTCTTAGAAATAGATTTCATTGTATCATATATGTTTATAAAGTATAGAGTAGTTGAAGCTATTTTAATATACTTCATCAACATGATTTACAATTAATAAATATAAATGAATTTTCAACATTCTCCTTAAACCTTTAAAAGACGAGATACAACTCATTGAGTGCAAGTGGTTACACATATTGAATCAGAGTATCCATTCTTGAATGAATGTGATCCATGTATAAAAATGTAACTTTTCGAGTTTAGATGCCTATTGATACCTTTCAATCTTTGAGACACGACTTTTTGAGTTTAGGTGTCTTTTGATTGTTTTTGTATAGGTGGTTACACATCAAATGAATGTATTCATTCATGTATGGATGTGATCCATATAAAAGGCAACTTATTGAGCTTAGGTATTCGCCAAGAGATGTCAAAACAATAAAGGTTGTCCTTCATATTCTCACTTTAATAAATAAATTTATTATATGTGAAAGTTAACTTTGAAATTGAATAAGTAAATTTTATGTCAACATAACACCACTATTTGAATGTAGTTGGTTTACATTTCGAATCTTAGTATTTATTACTGATTTTACAATTTTTTTTCTTAGAAAGAGAATTCATTGTATCATATATATTTATAAAACTTAGAGTAATTGCAGCTATTTTAGTATACTTCATCAGCATGATTTACAATTCATAAATACAAATAAATTTTTAACATTCACACTAAAGCTTTAAAACATAAAAAAAATTAAAATAATAAACCATAAAATTCATAACACGTGCATCACACGTAAATCATTACTAGTACTTTCAAATGACTAATTTTAGTTCCTGTACCTTTGATAAATATCTTAAATCTAGTCCCACAAAGTTAATTGTTATCGAAATCAGTTAAATAATAATAATATTTTTCTTGAAAGAAAATACATTGATGTGTTTCTAAAATTTATAGTAAAAAATCATGTTAATAGATAATTAATTTTTTTTTTAAAAAAAATTAACTAGTAATAAAGACTAAATTTAATATTTATTGGAAATACAAGAACTAAAATTGAACATTTGAAATTACATTAATTAAAATTGAATAAATTTCTAAAGTATATGACCAAAATGATATTTTAACCTGAAAATTAGTCTATATTAGCATTTCATTTATAAATTTTGAACATATGTTCACCAGATATCATTTCTCGTATGAAATTATTATCATCATTTAATTAATTGCGATAAAAATTAACTTTAAAGTACTAAATTAAATAATTATAAAAAATTCAATGACTAATTTTATGATTGATTTAAAGTACAAAGACGGAAAAAAAAGTGTTACAAAGTACTGGACCAAAATTTAATATATATTTTGTTTATTTCTACATATGTTGGTGAAGTGACTGAAATAGCCTCCTGTCCTCATATGGCAGAACCAAAAGGCTATGAAATAATATTCGAAGGCCATGTGAAGTTAGAAATATGGTCCATAGGAAATCAGAAACACCACTCAATCAAAAGCCTTTGTTATGTCTAAAAATAGAATTTTTTTTTCATGTTTTCAATTATCATTTCAATGATTTATCCCTAAGAGAGAGGATTAGGGTATAATGGACTGAATTAAGCCAACTCAGCAAATTTAATATTCTATGCGTTGAATTTGGTAATTTTACTTTTTTTTTTTAGACTTCTTATTTATGTATTATTAGATAACCAAGCTTATAAGCAATATCTTTTCCAAAAAATAATAATAATAAAGAAAAAAAAAAAAAAAAAAGCTAATTATAAGCAATATGGAGCCTTTTCATGACATGCTAGAAGATGCAATTCAATCAATTATTTCTTTGTCAAAACTTCAAATCAATTCTTTTTTTTCTTTTTTCTTTTTTGAAAAAAATACTTCAAAGAGAATCGTTGATGGATAATAGTACAAGAGAAAGGCTACGAGAAGGCTAGATGAAAGTCTTTTAATTTCTTATAATTTTATCAAAATTTTAATTTGAGTTCAAATTTGAGCTTATGTGTTAATTAGGCTTCACCATACTAATAATAACCTGTTCTCTATTACAGAAAAAAAATATTACATACATAAATTAACAAGATTGAATTGATTTAAAGTTTTGATCGGAGCAAAATAATTTAATAATCTTTAAAGGAAGACAACAAAATCTTAGAAAAACTAGATGAAAGTCTTCAAATTTAGAAAGATAGTCGAAGTATCATAATTACCAAAGAAACTCGTCTTCTAGTATGAAATTATTATTAGATCAATGCCACGAGGACAAATTTTTCCTACCCTTTCAAAGTGCTGTCTATCTAAAGGACTCCATGGATCTGATGAAGTTTGCATTGGCATTATGGTGTCAACCCAAATAGAGAACTCATCTATTTTATGTTTTTGAAACACCACAAGGAAAAGGAGGCTGTGTGCCATAATACACCAATATCCAACTTTAAGTAAGATTGTCAAATAGCTTATTTAAGCATCCTTTGAAAGATTGGAGGAAAATTTTGCCATTTTGGGGCACACGAGATGGAAGCAAACTAATAGTAGAGGTAATGAAGTTTTTTTTTGACTATATATATACACATTTTGTTGTTGGTAGGTACAAACAAGTGCATATTGATTAGAGAAGAAAATGATCATGGGTATATAAGTTAGGACTCAATTATTTTCATTGGGATGATGTTTTTTTTGAGTGGTTTTAAAAACAAAGTCTGAAGGTTTATAAGTTTTTATGTACGAAGGGGCCAATATCATTCTACCATTGTAGAGAAACAAGAGATTGTTGAAGATCTCTTTTGTTCTTTTTTTATTTATGGATGGATGTTTTTTCTAATCCTTGAATTTAAAGATTTGTTTGTATGTACCTTGGGGTTAAGTTCATGCATTTTTTTTTTTTTTTTGTGATTGATTTAATTTGAGAAAATTTATATTACCAGATTGTTCATATATTATATTGATTGAATTTTATCTTAACCATCTCTAAATCGGTTAGGTAATTTCTTGAACTATATCTCTCTTACTCTCTCATTGTTATCTTTGTTTTCTTAGATTTTATTTTCTCACATTCTACTGTCAAAATTCCTTCTTTACCGCTTTCCATATTCAAATTTAGCTTATAGAAATTAAGTTCTGATTCCCTATAGTTCAACCTAGTCTACGATTAAATACTACAAATTTTAACTTTTAGATTGGTCATTTTATAAATTTCTTTGATCGGAGTCCCCCAACAAGTTCCCATAAATTATTTTTAGTACATTTTTTATTTGATGGTTTAGTTGCTGAAAGAAATAAAAAATGTAAAGCTAAAATTTAAAAGTTGAGAATATGATCAACTTCAAAAGAAAAGGGTAGATCAAGAGTAAACAAAAATGGATATGTGGATAAGAACAAAAATCTACCATTAATTAAGAATATACCATAGGTTGTATGATTGACCAAATTGTTATTCCATCGTAATTTTTCTTTCAAAATTAATTGACAAAATAAAAAATAATTAATGTATTTTATAAAGATTGTGAAGTTTCTTACTAATTTCAATAAAATCAAGTTTCAAATTTACTATCGAATAACTTCATTATAATTCATAAAATTTGACAAAAATTTAGTTCTAATGTTTTTTCTCTAAAAATTATTTAATCAATTATGTATCATAAAGATATAATTTATTGAATGCATGTGCTTCTTTGAATCATATTTGGAGCATGAACTTATTAAAGAGTTAACATTAACATTATTTTGCTCCATGATTCTAAGGGTGTGATCTTGTTAGTCCTCAACCCGAGTTCACTTGCAAGATTGAATCTCACATTAATGTTAGCTACGCCCAACACACTATAATACTTTAGTTAGTATTTAGATAAAGTAGCTAGTGTCAGGTTGAGCATGACCTACCTTTGAAGGTAGGGGTGCTATTTATATTAACCCACCCTAACACCTCTTGAAGGCTAGTGTTGGGACTTTGCGGTGCTAGTGTGGAGGGCTCGAGACCAGTTTAGTGGCCATTCAGTTGGCTTGAGACTTCTTTACCTCTTTTGTGTAACCAGAGATGTCCTCGACTTAATCTTCATGGCCTAAAAGGCATTCCCTTACTTTTTCGAATATATGTGGCAAACTAAAAGTTGTCGAAGCTTTTGATTCAGTAAAATAATTATCTCATTTTCTACTCTAATTCAGTAGTATTAGTGTAGTAACGCGCTACAAGAATTTTCCTCCTGAAATGCTTGTACTAAGTAACTAGGGGTTTTATCGAATTGATTTGTTTAATTTCTAAAGAAAAGCAATAACAAGAGAATCAAGTCATGAATTGGTTGGATTTAAATTATTAATGAGACAAAAACCTAGCTAAGGTAAATTTTGACTACTCTTAATTTACTACTCAATCATCGATTAATCACATAAATGCATTGCAATTTTATTGGTTAAATTTACCCAATCACTTTTAGAAAGGCTAGAAGGAAGTCTTGTTAATCAAATTGATTCTTGTGTTTAGATGAAAAATATCCTAAACATACAAACCTATTAGCATTAAGATCCAAAGCTATCGCTAAGATGAACAAAATAATTTGGAAAGGCCTAATTAAGTGTTCGATGCAAATCTCTCCTAAGTTAGATAGATGAATGTAATTGAATCGGAATTGTCGAATTAATCTACAACCCTAACTTAACCTTTGTTACTTGGCGATCTAAGAACCTAACAATTATTTATTAGGTCTAGATCTATAACAAGCAATCAAACATGCTTGATTAATTTGTCAGACAATCTCAAACATATTCAATTTTTAAAATGATTCAAGAGAGAATTCAATTAACTATATTACAAGTCAAAATTGTTCATAACCTCATGAGATGCAAATCAAGAGATAAATCCTAAATCCCGAGCTAGATAAATAATATCTTAGCCTTGATATATGCTTGAATTCAACAACAATTGCTCAAGCAGTTTTCTTAGTGATAGAGAGAAAGAAAAATACAGGGAAAATCTCCAAACAAGGGCTAAGAAATTGTGCCAAAATGATAATCCCTCGTTAATTGGTAGCGGCTAGGGCATTTTATGCTAAAAACAGACCAGCACTGCGGAGCTGCAAGACATAAAGGCCACTGGAAAAAGCATAGTGTCGTAGTGTTGCGGCGCTGCTCACGTGCGATGGACAGGTCCATGAAAATCCATAGCGTTGCGACGCTGCCTTCAAAACTCCATTTTGCTTGTTCTGGAAAAAGTGCAGCATTAGCATTGCGACGCCAAGCTACTTGTTGTCTTTTTTCTCTATTTTCATTGATTTGTTGCTAATTATCTCGTCTAAGCCTAAAATGCATACGAACCATCCTGAAGGCTCCATATACTCGATAACCTTCTAAATCAAGAAGTAAACTCGTAAAAAGTAAGGACGATCCCAAATTAAGTGAAGTGCGATAACACATTTTCAGTGCTATCAAATCACCCCAATTTGATTCTTGATCGTCCTCGAGCAAGGTAAAACATGCATTATACAAAAATTAAGTGCGTTAAGTTACAAGATTCCCCACTGCAGTTTTAACAGTTAATCAAAATCATGTTTTCAATCAGTCAAATCATTCAAAAGCAATTAATCAATTTGAAACAAGTTTTGCAAATTCTTTATCAAATCTAAGCATGCATGAATGAGTACAATGCTTATCTGTTTTAAACTCAAGTAAGCCTGGAATGGTCTTATAAAGCTCTTAGCTTGTTTTCCCTCTACTTATGGCTCGGAGATCAATCATTAAGCCACCTAAGCTATCAAAGGAGTAATACTTCAACTAGGGCGCCTGGAGCACACACATACACAAGGTAAAAGACATTTCTTCTGCCTAGGAGTACTAGTTTTCACGCTCTGTGTGTTTCATCTGTTTAGACTATAAATGACTATAGTTAAGTCTTAATTAACTGTCCTTTAGCTCTTTCTTTGTTTCATTGTTCTTAATTTGTCCACTAACTTTCTGTGGCTCATCAACGATTAAGGATTTTGTTCAATGGTAGGTGGGATGAAAATAACCACTACGATGACTTCCAATTTATTGAAATTTATGTCGCTACAAACACATATTTTAATCATTTTATAGATTTAATCCAATTTAAGCTTTTTCTAACATTTGTATTTTGAATCCTTATAATTTCTAAGATAGATATTCCCTGTCTTCTCCGATTTAATTATGCTCTTAATTTTCTTTTGAATACATCCGACAAATAGATCATGTTGATATAATGAAAGAGGAATGTATGAGGCAACTACTTGTCGTAGGTTTTCTCAGTTACATTGTAAATTTTAGGAACTTCGATCTGTCTTCGAATCCTTAATGCCTATGTTTCTGTGTTTGGAAGATTGTACATTGGAGCTTCCTTTCAAAAGAACGACGATAACACTACTCATTGACGATCTCAATTTCAAATTATGAACTTTTCTTCTGAAGTTTCTAAATATTAAAGGATTAACTTCATAATGAAAGAAGGGATAGCTTTTTGATCTGTTTAAGGATTATAGGTGGGATTTCAAATTTGTTTTTGAGGAGATGAATCAATTGTTGGGGGTTACAAATTTGAAATTTATTGTCATGTTTTCTAGCCCATTAAAGGTACATTGATAATTTTAGGCGGTTTTAATTAAAGTGTAATTAAAAAAGTTTCTTAATAAGGTAGTCACATCTCATTTGCATGGCTAGGGGATTGGACTGCTACAAATTAATAATTTTTTATTTTTTTTTATTTTTTTGTCATTTTTACAAAAGTAAAGTTGTTAATTATACTTGTGTTTCTGAATGAAAACTTTAAATCCAGCTCAAAAACATTACAAACACTTTTTAAAATTTAAGGTCAAGGTGGTAAGTTGTAATAATGATATTCCTTTCAAAATGCAACTTGATAAAACTATTAGGGTTAGAATTGATACAAGTTGACAAATTTAAAAGAAAAAAAGAAAAAGAAAGAAAAAAAAAGGAAAAAAGAAAAAAGATAGGAGTGTTTGAAAAAGCAAGCCTATGTGCCGAAGGAAGAAACAGCAAGCGCGTGAAATACACACGTGCATAGGTGTGTAGGGACAAAATGGGTATTTAATTTTTTTCCATTTTTTAAATTTCAAGATAAAGCCATGTTGGCAGTCCAAGTGGTCATTCAAGCAAGATGCCATGTCACTCAAGTATGGCACGTGTCAACTTTTATAAGTCCAGCCAATTGTCACATCATGTGCTCATATGCTTAACTACCACATAAGCAACTATCAAGTTGTTTATAGGTGTTATCATGGGAACTTTTCTAGTATTACGAGATTACCACACTTATTTGTATACAAAATTTTCTTACTATTGTAGTATACGAAATGTTCCGATGCTATCATCACCATTCAAATCATTTGTTATGGGAAAAGCTTCCTCTACTATGATAGTATAGAAAATTTTCCTCCATTTATAGTGTGCCGCATCAATATACTTCTAAAAATAGGGCAGGTCGGACCTACTGACATTAATGTGAGGTCCACTAAGATTTATGAAGACAAATTTATAATGTGAAAAACGAGGCTATGCATGGTATTTGTGTAGTATTTAATTTTTTATTTTTTATTTTTTATTTTCTATGTCAATTAATTTTCACATAATTAACAATATCTAATTGACTCATTTGTGTATGCTATCGTTGATGTCATTGACACAAGTATTTTCTTTCAAAATTAATTTCGTTCATGACTTTATCATAGATGTCTCAGTTTAGTAATTCAAAAAGTATTTGAAATGTCTTTTTGAATTCCAATGTTACGAGCAATTTAGAACACTCAAGTCATTAATATAGTATAGATTTGTCATCACCGAAAGATATGATATGACTGTAACTTATATAAAGCTAACCATTAGCATAATTAATGAACTCAAGAAGTGAAATACTAAAACTTTTGTCTTTTATTCATATAAAATATTTCTTTATCGGACATTCATTGACGCTTCTTAACAAAATATCCTTACGAATTCATATTAGAATAGTGCAAAAAATTTTATTAATTACAATTTTTTTTGTTCCCTTTAATATTTGGTATAATGTAATCTTTACTTTAGTGGAGGAGTCTCTTTAACGAAATGATATGTTGATTTAGTCCTTTACTTAAAAAAAAAAAAAAAAAAAAAATTAAAGTTCTAAAATTGATATTTAAAAATAAATATAGAAACTATTGTGATTAATCAAATAAATATTCACGAGATATATAAATTAAAATAGAAAAATCACCACAAAAAATGTAGATTGGTAAGAAATGTTGACTTTGTTTTAGAAAAAAAACCATTTTTAACTGGAATTATCCACAAAACAAAAAAGAAGGTGTGAGATAATAATTCAAGAGAAGAAAGCCTCTTTAAAAGACTCTATGAATAACTTTGAAGTTTATTTGAATTCTTGATGATACAAAAATCCTAAAAAAGTACAAAGGGTGCAAAGAAGAAGAGTGGAATTTAGATTTTTGGTATAGTAAGATCAAGCTAACAATTTAATAAGAAAGTTCCAAATTTGTGTTTTAGGTGAGACTTGAAGAATAAAGTTTGCTAAAAGTATACTATACATTGTACTAAAAGGATAAATGGATTACTTGCCCTTAGATTTGTGGGGTTCAACAAAAGTATGAATATATGGTGGAACAAGATACCTTTAATTTTAACCATTATTCACAAGCACTAAAGCAAGTTGTGTGGTGTATATATTACCACATGCAAGTATTGAAGTGTTCAATAAGATCACTTGGGTTGAAAACCTTTCTTGAAAGAATCAAATTGGTACAACTATTTAAGATTTCATTTTGAAAATAGATAATGTTGTGGAATATCTCAGGGATGAATTAAAAGTTTTTAAGGAGAACATGCAATAGGTGCGAGTAAATAAGTGTTTTTGAAAATGCATTACCAGAAGTATTTTTATGTACAAATTTGATCCACTAAAAGTTCTTCTAAGTTAAATTACTTTGATGATTTTTTTAATAGAGAATGAAGAGGATATTTAGGATGCTGAATTGGTTATTATAGTCTATAGATTATAACAATTTGTAGGTTATAATAGTTTGTGTTTGGAGTATATACTATTTTAGTCTGGGTAGTACATAGTACATCAATCGTAAAAAAGAAATTTGAAACAGACCCATCCCAAAATAATATATCGAGCTTTGTTATACTTTTAAAATGAAACCCTAAAATATTTTATAATAAAAAATTGTAAAATATAAAAATTCATATAGTAGTCTACAATTGTTTCTCTCAAATAATAATAACAACAAAATATAAGAAACTAAGAAAATGTCACCAACCAACTATATAACACTGATATTTTATTTAAAAAGCGTCATCTTCCGAACTTTCTTGCAAAATCGTCAATCAATTCTTTATTGTCAACTCTCTCCAAAATATCATTCTCAATTACTATCAGTGCTAACCCATTAAGCCTTTCCTATGACATTATAGAGTACATATAGACTTTCAACAACTTCAATTTGGAAAAACTTCTTTATGCGAATTTAAGTTTCATAGGAATGATTAACAAAATTCTATATGCAATAATAATGTTAGGAAAAATATTAACTTTCCCAAACCTCAAAATATAGTGGCCTTTTCTTTTTCGGCAGGCAAGAATTCTCTTAATAACTTCAACTCCACATACAATTCATTTCCATAAAAAAAAAAAAATATGAGGATGGATAATGATAAGTTTCTATACCAACAAATAAAAAGCGAGTCCATAAATCTACTAACAAATTTAATGAAAAAAAAATAAAAAAAGAGGAAAAACATTTACCTTAAAGATCATCGAATTGGAGGAGAGGCAATCTTCAAATTTCAACAATCTCTAAATTCAGTAGATGTAGCCGTGGGTAGGAACCTTTTTTATTGGTTTTTAGATGATTTTATCACAATTCCTATGAAAAATATTGAAACTAAAAATAGAATGAGTATTTTTTTGTGTCCGTTTAAGCCCCATAAATTTAGGTTTAGAAATTGGCAAAAAGAGGGATTGGAAGAATTTTTATTAGTTGGAGAGGAGAGAGAAAGGATACAAAGAAGAATGGATTTTGGATTTGGTGTTGTTCCATGTTCTCTATGCACACACAGAAGGACCCCTAAATTGCAATTTTTTTTTCTAAAATAAAAAATAATAATTTTCGCCCTAAATTTTGGAGCAATGTGATGGATCACAACTCACACATGTTAATGTCTGACCTTGATTTAAAATAGTAATCCTGTAGTTAATTGTAGGTTATAATAGTTAAAAAAAATTAATTATTATAATGGGAGCTCTAAACATGGAGTGGGCTATAATAGCTAATTTCAGCCACTTGAAGTTGGGGGTCAAACACCCGTTGAAAGACTATTAAACACTATGAACTAATAGCTTCAAATTTGAGTGGCTATTGGAGTTGGTCGATGACAGTAGTCAGTAGTTAACAGTCCTCTCGCTCACAAATTGACAGACATCGGTCTTGATCTTTGGTCATAGCCTCGAATCTCCTATCCTAATTGGTGGTGACCAACAACCGCAAAGCATGATTAGTGACCAACAACCAGCGAACGAGACCGAGGATGAAAGTTATTGATAATTCTTTAAAGTAGTTGCTTAATTCTACATTGTTTTCCCTTGGGTTGTTGTTAGAGCATAGAGTAATTGACATTATTGGTTAAATTTTAACTTTTTTATCGAGAGTTTTTAAGCTTGTTTGGAGTTTTTAAGTGATCTTAAAACGATGAATATTGAATGTTTCTTTATTTTGGGTATTGTTGGGTTTCAGGTAAATATATAGGTAGATTAATGTCTTATGAATATATAGTCATTTCATTGCGAGAATTTTGATATTTTATTTATGAGATGTTAGCATTAATAAATCATTTTCATAGTTACATGGTGATGCTGTCAAAATGTTTGAAGCACCATACATAGTTGGTATTAGACTTAGTTAGAAGGATACTTTTAGTATCATCCTTAATT
The DNA here is from genome assembly GCA_030954485.1 of Citrullus mucosospermus. NCBI lineage: Eukaryota > Viridiplantae > Streptophyta > Magnoliopsida > Cucurbitales > Cucurbitaceae > Citrullus > Citrullus mucosospermus. The sequence goes on along the minus strand of CM062064.1, from coordinate 3,319,757 downwards.
TAGGTTGAAAATTGGAAGCATTACAATTTGAGACTTCTGTCACCTTTTCCATAGTAAAAATTCTAACATTTTATTTTACTACGTCAAGATAAAACATTGTCACAATTCTGTGAAATTAGGAAGTTTAAAAGGCAAATATCTACAAGTTAAATTTTTACCCTTTATTTTATTTTATTTTTATCACGCCCTCTTAAAGTTATTTATTTCAATATTTTGGTACTATGAATTAATGGCTTACATGCTTTAATTTTTTTTTTCTTAAAAAAAACAAATAATTGAACATATAATTGATTCGCAACTCCAAAAGACGACAAAGTTAATAAATGGATTTGATTTTCTTGAAAAGAGAACTTTTATAATTTTGTATCGTGGAATGGTTTTGCAAAATACTATAAACAAACATGTTTAATGTGATGGTAATTCACATGTATTTCTTAATTAAATCGATGTTTAATCTTTTTTTTTATTGTTGCAGTACTAAACAAAATTTGTTTGGTTAATATTTTTTATCACAAACTCAACTCAAGCAATATTTACTCTAAGAAAAAAGTAATACATCAAAGATAATTTAAAAAGTAGGTGTCATTTGATTAGATTTAGTATTGTTTACTTGTGTTCCATACTCGTACTAACATATAGGGCCACTTCTAAATCTGTAATTAAAAAGCACAAACTGATTGACAAGTGGAGGGTACTTAATCCAGTTGGTTTAAAAATAGATTTAGTATTGTTTACATCGATATCGTTATGGTTACCATTATAGTTAACAATATTGTTACTATTATAGCTTGAGAATTATGAGTTTGTCACATTTATTGACATATTTACTATTATTATTACCATTATCATTTGACCCTAAACAATAATGGTAATAGTAAATATGACAGATTCATAATTCTAAGTAAACATGATCAAAAGAAATCCAGTTACGTGTGCGATTGTGGCCCATTGAGGTTAATCTATCAATAAAGTTCCATTATAATTACACCAATTTTCATCACAAATTGGTAAATGAGGCCTCAATAAATTTTATAAGAAAAAGAGGAAGGTTTTTATGAATTATACTTTTTAAATCCTTAACATAGTAGGAAAAATAATTAAATCAATTTTCAAAAAGTTAAAAACACTTCTATTAATCCTTGAACTTAATCAAATTAATGATTTAAGTCTTTGAACTTCAGTTAGTAATAAAATTATTATTATTTTTTTTTTTGACTACATGTTCTCACATATCATATTAGATAACATAAGATTTAATCTCAAAACTAATAGACAATGAAAAGCCTAACTTATAGATAATAAATATATCTTATAAAGGTATAAATATTTTGCGACAATGGGTAAGAAGTATATTTAATTCTTTCACATTCCTATAGAAAAAAAATGGAATTCAACTTATGAACATAGGCCTCATCTAGTTTGGTTTTTCATTTTTTAAAATTCTATTTTTTTTTAACAATGAGTTTCATCTAATCTTTACAAAATATTTAGATTCTTATCCAATTTTAAAGTAAAAAATTGTTTTAAATGACAAAACTATTGAAAATATTTACAAACAATAGCAAAATATCATAGTCTAATTTGCAATAGACTACGATAGATCGCAATAGACAGTAAAATTTTGTTATATTTTTAAATATTTTGGTTAATTTTTCTATATTTAAAAACAACCCAATTTTAAAAACACATTTTTTTTTGTCACATTGCAAATTTAGACTCTATATAGTTTGAAAAAAGTTAGAGTTTAAAAAAAAACCTTGGTGAAAAAGCTTAACTTTCAAAAATATCAAAAAATTAAAAATGAAATGATTGTCAATGAAATATTAAGATAACAATGATTTTCCCCTATTTTAAAGGGTTGTTTTCAATGAGTTAAAATATTTACAAACATAACAAAATTTTATAATTTCTATATTCGTAATAGACCTAAATAAATATATATTAGTACCTATCACTAAAGTGATAGATATTTATTACAGTCTATTATTAATAGAAATTAAAAATTTTCTATATTTGTGAATTTTAAACCTCTTTTACATTTGCGTATTTCTCACTTCTTTCTCCCAAGAATATTCACATCAAAATTTAATAATTGAGTCCATTATTTAATTGGTAATAAATTCTAGAAGGTTCATCCCTCATGCTTCAAAATGTAGACCCTACTAGATGAAATGAGACACTTCTTAACAATTGGTTGGGCATACATTATTTATTATTATTATTTTTGTGGTTGCAATAATTTAGAAAACACATATCATGTTGTGTAACTTGTGATAAACTTTTTTCTTGTTATTTTTTTTCTTCTTTTACTAACAAAATATCACAAGAATCATTTGAAAAAAATTAATGAAAAGGTAAATAATGCAACCCCTGCCACTCGTACACAATTAAAATCTATGAATTTGATAAAGTTGGTAATTTTTTTCTAAAATAAATATTCTTTACCGAATGTTTTAAAATTAGTAAATAGATATAGATAATTGTGCTAGGTAGTACTTTTAAGGATAGTAATTAAACGTATAACAACATTTTTAAAAAACTGCAAAGATAACAAAATCTATTCGTGATAGACTCTATCTCTATCACTGGTAGACTTCTATCAGTGATATGGTCTATCACTAATAGACCCTACTATTAATATGATCTTTCACTAATAGACTCTGAAAACAGAATCTAAATTTTACCAAAATTCTTTTGCATTGTGCTATATCTGCAAATATTTTAAAACTGATTGCTATATTTGCAACTACCCTAATAAATATTTTAGATTTTTTCCTTTAAATTTAGGTCAAAATCATTTTGTTAACCATAAACTTGACATGATGTATCAACTTTTTAACCATAAGCTTTCAATTTCATCAATTTGAACGTCAAACTTGGCAGAATGTATCCATTTTAACCTTAAACTTTCAATTTCGTCAATTTAATTAAACTTCAAACTTGGCAAATTGTATCAATTTTAAACTTAATGAAACTTAATGAGAGTGTAAAATGGTACAAATATTCAAGTTTGATAATTATTAAACTAATAAAATTAAAAGTTTAGAATTAAAATTATTACAATCTAATAAATTTAAGGTTTAAATTGATAAAATTAAAAATTTAGATTAAAATTGATACAACTTATAAAGTTGAGTAGAAAAACGTTTCCCTCTGATTTGGGACTTTTAGTTCAAAAATGAGTTTGAAAGTAAATCCAACAAAGTAAAGAAGAATATTTCTTTTTAAGAAAATATAATCTAAAGGTCCATAAATATTATCAAGGGGTGTTTTTAAATATAGGAAAAGAACTCAAATTATTTACAAATATAGGAACATTTCGTTATCTATTAGCGATAGACTTCTATCGTTAGAGTGTGATAGAGCACAATGGACTTCTATGACTCAAACCATAGAAGTCTATCACAGTAAATCGCGGATAGACAATAAAATTTTTCTAACTTGGTAAATAGTTTGATATTTTTTATTTATAATAAGTTTCCTATTATTAATTGATTTTACTTGAAATGTCATACAGGGTAGTGATGGATAAAATATATAATCCTTAATTATGATGACTTCTAAAAATCATCTGTATTCGAACATGCATGTAGATTTCTTAAATATGTCGGTTTCCAGAATTTGGTTAATTGGTCACTTATGAAATTTTGGAAATTCAATTGATATAATTATAAGTCTACCCTAATATTTTTTCAAATAAAATGTAACAAAGCCTGAAAATTAATATAATTATAAAAGTTTAAGATTTAAACCATACAATTATTAGTCCAAGGATTTAATTGATATAACCTTGAAAATTTAGAAAAATGAAAGTATGTTACATGCACAACTTCATTAAAAGAATTAGAAGCATCTGTTGTTAGACTATGCTCATATTGGAAAACCTCTTTTCGTCAACATGATCAGCAAAATAACTTAACGATAATTATCCTATCTGTTAGTCCAAGGGTTAGGATAAATGAAAGGACAATTTCTTAACGAATATTTATTATTATTATTGTTGTTGTTGTTGATCATACGTATGGTGGGGAAATTGAAACTCTGACCTCAAAGTCAATATTACAAATTTTATACCAATTCAATTACGTTATTTTAATACAAAGATTTTTAGTTGTTTTCTAATACAAATATTTGTGTGGTTTAGTCTTTATAATAATTTTGCCCCATTTTTTTAGTACAAGTTATTTGCGTGACTTGGTTGTACAAGAAATTTTGTAGATGGGAACTCATCATTGGAGAGCCTTTCCATCCACTTCTTTTACTTCTTTTGACGTATTAATCAACCATACATGAATGCATTAATTACAAAAACATCTTTCAAGTAATTTGTGCTTTAATTGAAAGGAAAGCATATGGAGGCCATTAAAAATTGTAAAGAAAAATAGTACACGTGATATGAAGTATGAAGAACATGAATGTCACTTTAATTAATAAGGATTGTTATTTAAAAAAAATTAATAAGGACTGTTGTTGGCCACAAGTTTTGTGTTATGAAAAAATATAATTAAATGCCTTTTGGGTTTGAAATTGTAGGATATTTTTCATCCATGGGTATGGTTTACGGACAACTACTTTTACAATAGTACAATATTGTCCATCTAAAATAATTATTTTATACGATAACAGTCTTTTTTTTACAAAAAGAAATCATGATAACAATAGAAATATCGTCTCTTACGTATACTCATGATCCTTCTTTTATCTAGTTAACGTGAAATTTTGGTGACGCCCTCACTAAGTTCAATTAACTTTGGTTTAGTTTAGTTCACAATCGAACCAACTCTTTTTAGATAAATCACATGATGAATGTATATCTAGAGTTGAATAATCATATTGCATAAATTCTTTCATCCTAGTGAAGTAAAATAAAAGATGTTAGAGATTTGTATTTCGTGTTGGCTATATTTGTTTAAGATTGATATCATCTTGTTGTGCTCGAAAATTATACTTTAGTATATTGTTGTCCAACTAATCTTTGCTTCCGCGGGTCAAGACATGATATTACTAATTGAATTGCTAATCTTGCAAATTATTGTCTTCCTTATTTGGAAGATTATGTCTGCATTTTTTTCTCGTCGTGTTCCCTTTACTAGGATTTACCGAATTGATTAGGGTTGGCCGTTCAAGATTTATATTTACGATTGTTCTTGTGCTCAATCTTGGAAGTTACCTATATTGACATCACCATTGAAAAGTTTGAGTTGGTACTATGTGTGAGTTGTTCACTTGATCTATTGCTAAATCATTTACACCGTTTTTTGAGAATGGATTTTCAAACTTAAGGGGAGCCTAAGTTCATCAAGTGAAGCAGTCTTCACTTGAACAAGAAAAAGATAAAATCTTAAAAAAGGAGTCTCACTTTAAGGGAAGCCTAAATGTGTAGTTTCTTCACTAATGTTCACATATATAGGGGGAGCCTAAGTTCCATAGAGAAGAAGTCTCGCATTTAGGGGAGCCTATTTGGTTATTTGAGAAGTTAAGCTCTATGCATATCATTGTAAACTTTCTTATTTTACAGATAAGTACAACGTTGTAATCGCTTAAGATCATTATTAGTGAAGCTATCTTTTTTGGGCACACTACCTCTCAAACGTAGGTGATTGTGCATCAAATTGGATTACCAAACTCTGAATTTTGTTTATTATTTATATTTCTCTGTGTCTGTTATTTAATGTGTTTTAAATAGATGTGACATACTTAACCACAACAGATGTGTGAGTTAGATAACCTTTATTTCACAAGAATAAAGATCACATTACAAGTTTAGTACCTAAACTTTTAGTTTTGTGTTTATTTTGTTTCTTCAACTTTCAAAAATGTCTAATAGATTTTTGAACTTTAAATTTTGTATTTTATAGGTTTTTTAACTTTAAAAAGTGTCTAATAGACATTTTCGTATTAAAAAAGTCGTTGAACTTTAATTTTGTGTCAAATATGTTCTTGACCTCATCAACGTATTCTAGAACTCATGGACAAACTTTAAAAATGAATTGATCTATTGATAGTTGATTTTCAGATGAGGAAAATATGTTACATTCATATTCATTCTCATATCAAATTTGAGTGAAAATGAAGAGTAAAAGGTACCCCAAATAATATAGGAAAATTTGAAATAAAATTTGTTATAAGAAATTGATTGAAAAATAGCTCTGCATGAATTACATAAAAAATAAAAAATAAAAAATAAAAAAAAAGCACCAAAAAGAAAATCTAGCATACAGATTTTAGAATTCGAAATTAAACAATTTTGCATTTAAGCACAGACTAAGCAACTCTCGTATGCTAAAAACTTAGATTATTTAACTCTAATTATTAACTAATTCCAGATTTAATAACTCAACTCTGGTACAAATATTTTGTGTTGTTTTCCTTCTTACAATGTATCATTTTCGTTGCTTTGGACTTAATTTGATTCTTTTGGTAAATAGTACACAAATATTAGTTGAATCTCTTGACCTGAATAATATTTTGTTCACACGAAAGTAGATTATAAAAATGAATTATTAATAAGAGAAAAAGTAATATATAAAAAGGTATGCATTATGACGAGTCCTATTAAGTAGTTCAAAAAGGTGGAAAAAGATCTAAAAAACGTTGACGAAACTCTAAAAAAAATAAAAAATAAAAAATAAAAAAATAAAATAGAGGAAGTACTTTTTTTAAAAAAAAAAAGTTAGTTAAACAACACTTGGGTAGGAGAACTTGAATTTTTACCTCTTAATTTGAATATAAATACAATTGAACTATGTTAATAATAATAATATAAAAATAATAAATTTTAATTTATAATAAAAAAAACTTTTTGAAAGTTGTATCTTCCATTAAAACTTCAAACTAATAATTGTATCAACTTAATTTCAAAATTTTCATATGTAAATTAATTTAAGTATATTTGGAATATTTTTTCAAGTGTTTAATTTAAAAAATAAGTCATATTGAAATAAATACAAGTGTTTGACAACCACTTAAAATGGTTATTCAAAACCATTGGTGTCTTTATTTTAAAAATTTCTTATAAAAAGTATTTAAATAAAAATAAACTTTTGAAAAACATTTATTTTTTAAATTAATCCAAACGATCTAAAACATCTATTTTTTAAATTAATCCAAATGACTTTAGACCGTAGATTATAATTTTGTTTTAAAATAGTTAATACATAACTTTATATATATATAAATATATATATAGAAATTTTTTTTAAAGATGAGGATGGATGAAAATTAGAGAAAAATGCTAGAATGAAATAGATATGGTAGTTTTTCATTAAATTTGAGTAGTTTTTTTTACGTTCTTTTTTCTCTAGATAACAATTTTTCGAGAATAATAATTTTATTTAGATGATTTTGAATAAATTTTAAATTGAATCAAATGTAAATAGCAACAAATCCCCCTAAAGAGTTTCAAATTATATTGATTCACTTATAAAAAATAAAAATAAAGGATAATTTTAATTAATATAAATATCCATTTCAAATTTTAGATGATACAACTTTAGATATTTAGGGGTATACATTGGTATTTGTGTTAATAATAATAATAATAATAATAAGCGCACTTTTTTTTTTTTTTTTGTTCTTTTTTTGTTTGGAGTTTAAGAAAAGATAGAAAGTTATTGAAAGAGACCTTTAAAAAGATTCATTTCACATTTGGTCCCGAAGACAAAAGGTGCAACGTAACTAGGATCTAATTGGTCAATCGACATTTTGGAAAACAAAGACATGTTGTGAAATAAACAATATCAGCAACTTGTTTGACATATTAATCAAAATCTCTTCATTGCCTTGTAAAATTACATTTAGCAAGTGATACATTTGTTGCTTCCTTGGTAACATTAAGGCTTACAAGTGTTTTAAACAAAGATAAATAGAAATAACAAAAATAGTAAAGAAAATACTGATTCACGTGTTCATTAATATTGTATTAATTATGTCTATAGGGCATATGAAGAACAATTTTATTAAAAAAATAATTCAAATTATAGAATAGACATCTCTAGAATTAGAGAATTTATATATCGCATTTCTTTTAATCTTAAGATTAAAATCTTAAATAATATAAATATATCACATATTAAATTAAAGACATTCCAACTAAAACATTAAGGAACTACGAAAATTACAGTTTGAATACTTTTCTAATTATTATTATTATTATTTATTTTATCTCTAACTAAACAAAAATTGTAATCGTAAAGTCTCTATTGTTAACAAATTTTATTTAGTTTTCGCCTATCATCTTTGAAATAAACAAATAATAATAACTAATTTTGTTAGTACTCTTTAGAGCATATGAGATAATTCATCAATTTAACTCATGTTTCACTTCTTTTAATCGTAAACTGAAAAGAAAAAAATCTTTCAGTTAGTTTGATTAACTTAATAAAAAAAATATATATGTTTTTTAAAAATTTATTTTCATTTAAACAGTTTTGATAAAAGAAAATATTTAAAATAAAAATAATAATAACTTTTAAGATTTATTTTGAGTGGTTGTCAAACACTTGTATGTTTTCTAAAATGACTTATTTATTGAATTAAACACTTGAAAAAATATTCCAAACACACTTTAAATCAAGAGGTAATTGTTTAAATGACAAAATTTCAGGTAATATTTACAAATATAACAAAATGTCACTATCTATTAGTGTTAAACAACGATAAACACTAATAAACATCTATTAGTTTTTATCACTAATAGATATTAATAAATGATAGTAATCTATTAGTGGTAGACTTGACATTTTGCTATATTTGAAAACAACCATGAATCAATCATCATAAATGAATTACGAGAGAACTAAATTGCCAAAAAAAAAAAAAAAAACATGTTTTTCAACCATACAAACGACTGTTAACATAATTTTCTTTTTCCATCTATCATTGTTAACTCCTTGAATGTCGACATAAGATCTTCAATGCATCTATAATTGCATAGTCTATTAGTTGCCTTTTTAGTTTCTTAATTTGAAACGAAGTCAATTATAATTAATGTGAGTCAAAACAAGGTGGTTAAATGGTCGATTTGGTTAGAAATTCATGGAAAAAAATAGTTTAATTATTGTTAGATATGAATTTAAAATTTTGAAATTTAGTAAGCAACATGGCTATTGGTGACTCTATGGGGGTGCCTAGTTTACTTTGTGCCAAACACAATAGATATTGACTTGAGTGACTTATTTGAACACTTATCTAATTCATAATTGAAGAGAGAGCTGAAAATGATGAGAAAAACTAAGGCAATAATAGAGAGAGAGAAAAAGAGAGACAAGGATAGCCACTTGTAGGAGTATTTTTTGGATTAGCCGACGTTCCAATATTTAGAAAATGAAAGAAAGATAACCTAAATAAAAGTATTTTTAAATGTAATCAACTTAGTATTCTTCTCGTTCTCGTTCGTTTAACATTTCTCAACAAACATAAAATTTGTTTATCAATTTCGATGTTCAAGATTTAATTTTTGTTAATAATTAACATAGTTCAATTAATATAAAGTTTTTACTACCAATATTAAAGTTAGAGATTCAATCCTTCCGCTCACAAATAAAAAAGTATACTTTTTATATTATTAAAATTACTCACATGGAATGACAAAGAAATATGGAAACAATTACAATTATTATAGAGAACAATGTAGAATTAATGTAATAATTATTTATTTTTTGAGTGGATAAGTATGAAAGGATAATTATATTATGACTAATTATTGAGTATGTTAAGTGTATATACGTGTGTTTGTATTTATTTGTCTTTGTATCAGGGTTTTTCTTTTTGGTTTTTTCCTTATATTTACTCTTTTTTAACCATATGTAGAGGGAAATAATGAAATCTAGTTGATAGAACTAGTTGAAACTACGCTTATATTTATTTATTTATTTACCATACTAGATCTTAACGTGAACATTTTGATATTAGAGGAAAGTAGAATTTGATAATACTATTATGCCTTATTGTAATTAAGATGTATATCACGACACTTCAATCTTATAGAGAATTTAGTCTTATCCTATATTTGAAAATTATAAAAAGGAATGAAAATATTCGGGAGTATCATGTGTTGCATCCATTTTTATGCACTCTACTTGAGGTAGAAAGATTTTAGTTTTTTTCTTTTGGATACAGTTGGAGGTAGAAAGATTTGAACCATAAATATCATGCTTCCTAACATACTTGTATGCCAATTGAACTATATTCCATTTGACAATCATGCTCGTTATTCAATGTTATATATGTTTATTCCTTCATATAACAATTAACAAGATAAGAAAAGGATCAAATTCTAGATCGGTTGGATTTAGGAAAAAAAAATCAAATCGAATTAATGTACAAAAATTACGAAGTTTTATGTCTAGAGTAATATTGCTATTCTGAACATAGTTTGTTGAAGAAAATACTAATCACCATTCAATGGTTGTTGGTTTGATTTTTCACTCTACAGTTATTGAATTAAGAAAAAAAATTATACATCTAAACATTTTCTAGTACAATAAAGAATAGAAGATTCGAACTACATATATTTTAGTTGCTTACTGTATATATTATATGTGGATTGAGTTATGTTTATGTTGACTAATCATATATATATAATAATGGTACCAAAGTCATGGTTCATTGACAATGGAGCAAAATCTTAATTTGGTGCAACCATTGAAAATGAAAGCATTTTTATCATTTCATTGTGTGTGACGGTATGATATATATAACTTATATTAAATGAGTATTTTGTTCAATAAAAGAGGATAGAGAATTTGCTTGATTGACTAAAACTAAATAAAAAATCATGGGCCCAAATAAATTAATGAATGTTCAATGTTCGAAATAAAAGCTAGAGTATTCTATTGTGATTAAATGTTTCTAATAAAAAATAAACAATTTGCAGTGGCTAATTATAATGAATTTTTAATTTTTATTTGAAAGAGAAGAGGTTGAAATAAATAAATAAATGTTTTTATTTAATTTTGAATATTTATAAATCTCAAGTACATCAAAGTGAAAATATGGTATCTATAATTGATTGTTATGGTTGGTGCCGAAAATTGGATCAACTGTAAATTTATATTTTAGGAGAAAATAATTCAAGTGTCTTGTAAGAGAAATATCGAGGTCCCAATTTTATGGAAATATCAATATCAATGTAAATTTGGAGCTTTATGGGAATTGATGAAAACTTTTGTAATCAGTTAATGAGACTTTGTCCATAGCTTAAATTGAACTCTAATTGACCATATTTTAATCACCATTTCTAGAAAATAAAACAAAATTTAGATGTATATTGTAAGTGTTCGTGTGAATGTTGATGTAACTACCCCAAATCCTTGAGGTAAATTCCCTTAATAAATTAAATTAAGTCATTATGTATAAAAAGGGATTATAATTATTCATTTGCATTTATGTATTTACTTAGGTTAAGTAGGAAAGTTTCAAAATTTGTATTTATGGTGGTTAGAGAATCTTAGGTGGAGTTAAGGAAAATGTTGGGTTTTTGGTAAAGGATAATTTTATTCTTATTCTATTTTGGGGCAAATAGAATAAAATAAATATTTTTGGTAGAAGTGGAGTGGAATAAAGGATATTTTACTTTAATTGGTTAAAGGAACAAAAAGGAAAAATTGGGAAAATTATGGTTTAAGGAGGGAGAGGGATTAGGGTTTAACTTAAACCCACTCCTCGTTTTTCGTGCAGTCAAAAAGAAAAGTAAAAGCCATTCTCTCTCTCTCCGCCGCATCTCTCTCCTGCTTCCTTTCCCTTTCATCGTCGCCGCCGCCTCTCCCGGCCTCCCTCTGCCCCGCCATCTCTCTCTCTCTCGCTCTCCATCGTCGGCAGCTCCCGAAGGTAGCCGTCGGGTGTCGGTGGATTCTCGCCTTGAGTGTCGCTGTCGGCCTCTCGGCTCTCACTGCCTGTCTCGTTCTTCTGCTCTCACTTTCTCCCCCTCGCCTCACGGTCTCCCGCGCCAATCGCACTAACGCTCTCGGGGTATCACTCTCTCGCTGCCTCCCGCTCTCTCGCGCTCTCGCTCTCTCGCGCTCTCGCTCTCTCGCTGCCTCCCGCTCTCTCGCGCTCTCGCTCTCTCGCTCTCCCGCTCGTCTCATGCGCCCCCCGCCTAGTATCGCCGCAAGCCGTCGGGCTCTCGTGGTATCGCTGAGTTTCGCTCTCTCGGCTCTCGCGCTCTCGCTCAAATCTCGCTTCTCGCTCGGGTTTCGCTCTCACTCGAATTTTTGGCTCTCGGCAGCGGTTCCTTCCCTGTTCGACCAGAACAGTACCCTTAAGTGAGTATCTCAAACTCGAATGGATTAGTCGCACATATTTTTGGGTGGATATTTGAGAATTTCGAGTTTATTTGGTAAATCTTAATAGGTGATCGATGATTGTTTTAGTCCGTAGAATCGGAGGAAGCTACGAGTTGGATCACGTTTGGGTAAGGACTCTCTCGAACAAATTCTTAGGTTACTTATGATAGAGTAGACCTGTAGACTAACTTAAGTTGGGGGAAATTTTATTCCCAGTTTATTCAGGAGTTGTTACAAGAGGGGTAGTGTGGTTATTTTATGGATCGATCATCAGGTAAGTGATCTTACTACCTAAACCGCCTTCGAGCCATACGTTAGTTGCCATGAAGTAGGAAATTACCAAAGCCCTTATGATATAGCATGCATGTTTGAGATTCCCATGTCTAAAAGTAGAAATTACCAAAGCCCTTATGATATAGCATGCTTGTATGAGATTTTCCATGTCTAAAAGTTGTATGTGCCTTAATGCATAAGCCTATGCCATGTTATGTTATGAACAGTATAGTATTTTAATGTATGAATCCATGGAATAGAATGAGTATGAATTTGATTGTTTATGTTCCATGAGTAGAGTTACCTCCCCTATATTGGTTGGGTGTCCATATGAGGTTGTGTTCCTTCGGCTAGAGGATGTGTACCTTCGGGTTCACTAGAAGTTGTGTTCCTTCGGGTGCACTAGAGGTTGTGTTCCTTCGGGTTCACCAGAGGTTATGTTCCTTCGGGTTCACCAGAGGTTGTGCTCCTTCGAGTACATAGAGGTTGTGTTCCTTCGGGATCACCAGAGGTAAGAGTTTCCTTTGGGGCTCTAGAGGTTTTTGGACATCCATAACCAACTGTAGGGTGAGTGTAACCATTTCCCTATGAAAGTATGTTAAATATGTATGCCTTATGTTTGATGCACTTAAAGGACTTAGGTGCCTAGCCCGACTCCAGGTAGTGGGGTCACTTACTGAGTAATATAATTACTCATCCTTTTATCTTATATGTTTTTCAGGTAAGGGAAAGAACGTGCTGACGAATGACAAGAAGAATCCTTGATGGCATCACGGGACCCGTAGTAGCTTCTGCTTAGCATTTCATGTTTTTCAGAGTTTTTGTCTAATTGTCCAATGTTTGTTTTGAGACTCATTTTTATTCGATATGTGGATTTTCTTTTCATGAATTTTGTTGATTTTATTAGGGGTACCCCGAACCAAAATTCTTTTTATACGTTTATGCATGTTTTCTTGAATTTATATCTATAGAAATTTCCATGAAAAGCATTGTCTCTTCTTTACTATTTAGCATAGGGTCTTTCTTGAACTTTGCATGCATTGAGTAATGGTCCGATTAGATACTGTAAGTCGGGTCGTTACAGTTGGTATCAGAGCCCAGAGTTTTGGGTTCTATAGACTAGCTTACTAGGTAAGTCGAGGAGTTCCCATGATCATTAAAGGATTCTTCGTCATCGCCAGGTACGTATTTCCAAGCACATGTCTTTAGAATGTTATGCATACAACATACTAGTTTACCCTTGCATTGATACCTTGACGTAACACCTTTAGCAAGGAAATTGATGGTACCTATTGTCCGTAAATTAGGAATGGCTCGTGGAGGTAGAGGAAGAGGTAGAGGCAGGAGGGGTCGGGCAAGAGGATTAGCAAACCCTCAAGTCCAGGACTCCATGGAGCAAAACGCCCTTGCACCACAAGGACCTCCACCGCCGCAAGATCCTGTTAGGCAAGAGGAGCATGGAACCAGGGCAAGAGGACGACCTCGTAACGTGCCTGAGCCGCCCCAGGCACAAGTCCCACCAGTGGCCCAGACCGATTTCGCTGCAATGGTAGCACAGATAGGGGAGACTGTTACTGTCACTTTGTTAGGTCTGCTCATGGAAAAAATCGATAATAATCTCTCACACAAGTTAAGAGTTTATAATAATAACTATTTTTATTAGTGTATTTTTTCAGTAGTCTTAAAGTAAATATAATAATATAAAATTAGATAAAGTGAACAAACCTCATAACAATGTAAAAATACTCAATATTGTTAGAAGAGGAAAATTTGTGGGATAATTTAGAAGATAATTGTTAGAGTAACTTACACTTTTAGTCCTTGACAAATTGAGATTGTTGTGCAAATTAATTTAACATATTTCAAAATTTATAGGACTGTAATTAGTACTTCGTGCTCAAATCTTTATAGTCTGATTAGTTTTCTTCATCATTAGCTAATAAGATTTATTCTTATTATAGACGACGGGCCTCCAGATATCTCCACGATGGTATGATGTAGTCCAGTTTAGACATAACCTTCATAGTTTTGCTTTTGGTTTTTGATGTGGTAGGATTAGGGTATTATAGGAAAATCTTTAATTTATTAGGATTAGGATTAGTTTCTTTGATTTATTAGGATTAGGATTAGTTTGCTTTCAAATTCTCTATAAATAGGGAGATTGTCTTCTTGTATTGACAAGTTTTAATTGATTTGAATAAAATTCTCTTTTGATATTCATCAGTTTCACCCAAAAACCTCATACCATTGGAGATAGTTGTCCTCCCTTATAAATTGATCATGATCATCCCTTAATTATTTAACTGATGTGGGACTTTAATCGCATTCTTAACAATTATCCCATCAAGCAAAGGACCACTAAGGCTTCCTTCAACTAGTCCTATGACCTCTGAATTACACTTGAGTGCATCGCAAACTCAACCAGGGAGTAGTTATCCATTCAAATTACATTTGAGGACACTACTTGTGTCTGAAGGCTCAACCATAGATGGATAGTTTGGCCATGACTACATCTTGTTCGACACTTGAGGATTTTTACTGACATGGCTACGTGGGGCCTACTTCAATTTGTTAGGGATCATGAATCTCTAGATATCTCAACGATGGTATGATATTTTCCACTTTGGGCATAGCCCTCATGACTTTGCTTTTGGTGTCACCTAAAAGGTCTCATACCATTGGAGATAGTTGTCCTCCCTTATAAACCATGATCATCTCAGAGACTAATTTGTGGTACAAATTAAATCCACAACTTTAGAGACCAAAAATTTAATTCACCCTAATAATTAATAAGAGGGGGGGGGGGGGGGGGGGGGGGGGGGGGGGGGGGGGGGGGAGGGGAGGAGGGGATCAAATTTGACCCGTAGACTTGTCAATTATATATTGTATCAACTTTGACCCTAAACTTTTTACTTTATAAAATTGCTCCTAAAACTTAGATCAGTGTCGAAATCTTAACTTTAAACTTTAAATAAAGTGTTACAATTTTTATCCTTTAATAAATTCTCTCTCCAAATATCATCTTGAGTTTCTTCGGCAATTTTTTTCCTTTAATAGTTTTTTCTGCAATTTCTTTCCTTTAATAGTTTCTTCTAGACATCTTTACCTTAGATGTATCTTCTTGAGCTACTCTCAGAATACTCCAAGCTTCTTTCGTTAAAGTATGGGTATTAATAAGACGAAACACATTCTTGTCAATACCATTGTAAATGACATTTCGTGCATGAGAATTTCCTAAAGAGACCTCATCTTCTGTCTCTGTCCAATTCATTTAAGCTTTGGGAATGGCAATACCATTTTGGTTGGCTACAACATACAGGATGAGTACAACCATGAAGTCACCACTGCTTTCCAAGTCTTATTACCAATAGACTTGAGAAGAGCAGCCACGCGAGCTTTCTGGTAAACTTAATTGGTTTCATCCCGAACTGGAGGCCATGTAGTGAATCTATCTTCATTGATTGAGTCCATTTGTGATTGATAGATAAGACTAATGATTGAACATTCAAAAGCTAAGGGTCCGCTGTAATACCAATTGAAGTTTAGGTGAATCTAGTATGGGATATGCAAGTCAAATGCAATGTTACAAACAATATAGAAGACAATAAACCAAACACTGTGGAAATAATGGAAAGGTAAACGATAGAGAATGGTTACCCAGTTTGGTGAAATCACACCTACATATGGGAGATAGTGTGCCGATGAAAAGAACTTCACTAAAAAGAGTTAAGTGATTACAATAAAGTACTTATCTGTTAGACAACTTCTATAGAGACTCTCAAACAACTTACTCTTAATGAAGAGTTTAGGCTCCGATTGCCCTAAACTTGAGGCTTCCTCTCTTGTTGCTTTATCACTCTTTTCATCTTCTTGTTTGAAACACACTTCAAAACAAGATTGCTTAGGCTCCCCTTAAAAACAAGAATCTCTCTCAAAGCTAAAACTTAGACACCTTTAAGTATAAAGCCAGTACATAAACTTATTCTTAACTGAAGTACAGACAATTAGCCACAACCTCAAATAGAGGAACAAACACACTGCACTTTTCGACACAACATACCTCACTCGAAATTGTCTACAAGAATTCTTCAAAAAGGGCTAACCCTAAAAACCATTATGAAACCAAATATATATGATATTCACAAGGAAACAATTTTGTAAGCGCAAAAAATTCTTTTCTAGGATGGAAATAGAAAGAGGCTATCGAATATCTACAATATATAAGAAAAAATAAATTATTCTAAAAAAAAAATAAAAAAAAGTTCAGACAACCAAGATGTTCTTGACAATCGTAAGGATATGTTGCGAGATAATTTACCTAGATTAAAAAAAAAAACAGCCAACACAACTAGAGTAACAAAATTAATAATTTTAGGAAGATTTAAATTTTTTTTAAAAAATAGTGAGTGAATTAGCATAAATTGAATTGATGATAAAAGTTATAATACTAATTTAAGTGGGAAATTGGATCGAATTCAAAGTTGGATCTACATGGATATAACCCGAAAACTTTAGTGTCAAAATTTTGAGTTTTTTTTTTTTTTTTCCTTCTATTTTAATATTCTACCAAATGATCACTTGTCAATGTGGTCGTGTCTATAGCTCACGAGAATCTTGGACAATGTCCCGTAATACCCAAATTTCCATATATGTTTTGTCATGCCCCAACATCCACATGTTGTCCCCCAATAATATTTTTCTTTTCAAATAATATTATTTATTTGCTTGTTTATTTTATTTCCCGGATTAACCCAATTACTCTTTTCTTTACTTTAAGGTTGGTGATGTTCAAAATCTCCCTCCTACATTTGTTATATTTTGAATACGAAATATGACAAAAACTCATTTAGAGTATATTTCACCAAATACTTTTAAAACTTTCAAGTGTTTTCCTTTTTATTTTTGAAGTTTAAATTTGTAATTCTTCTATCAATTTCTTTTACTAAAACGAAATTTTAAAAAATGGCGTGGCGGTGGCATGTAAAATAGTAATACATGTAAGTGAAAGTTTCAATTATGCCCTTAACTTTATAGAGGGTTTTAATTATATCTTCCACCTTTACACATTTAAATTATGCTTAACTTTTAATATTTGAAATTATCTCAAATGAATCTTTTCATTAGCGCTTTCCCACTTCAAGTATATGAAAATTACATGATGTGATGGTGAGCAATACAAAAGATCAAATAGTTTTAACCAAATTGTTTGATGTATGGAAATACCAAAGTCATTAAGTACCAAAGTCGAATTTCAATTTCGAGTCTAAATTATGGCATTGGAGGATGAAAACTATGTGTCCTTTTTTTTTCTTCTTTTATTTATTTATTTTATCATACATCAATCTGCTTTCAATTGACACCACAGTTCTACAATTTCTCTTTGGTCTCATGTAGATTTCTTGATAACTCTCGTCTCCTCGAATTTTTCTATTTTTTTCCTAACATAAACAGGCTTATTGTTTCACTATTTTTAAATTATAAAACACATAATAAATGTTTGAAAATGTGACATCCCAAATTTTCAAGTAATTTGTTTTTAAAAAAAAAAAAAAAATTATTTTCTTGAATTATTTGGTTAGTTGTTTGAATTTTGAAGCTTTAATTGGATTATGTTGAGAAAATAATTCAATTTAAAGTAATCGTGATAAAAGATTTGGATTTGATTCAATTAGTGGAAAATTGAATTTATTTGGGGGAGATTTAAAAGTTGGATTTAATGTGAAGATTTGAAATTGAGTGAGATTTAAGAACCTGATTAATTTAATAAAATATGAGGATAAGTTAGAATTGAATTTAAGTTGGGGAATTGATTTGTTAGAAGATATTTTGGTTAAATAAATTATTAAGTGGTGGTTGGAAAAGATTTGATTTGATGGGTTGAGGAATATTATATTAAATAAGTTGTGTTTTGTTTTGGGAAAAGGAAAAGGAAAAGGAAAAGGAAAAGGGAAATTTAAATATATATATTTAGGGTTTGGAAAAGGAAAAGGAAAGAGAATTTAAATATATAGTTAAGCCAATCTTGGATGTCAATGGGTTTGAAAGTTGTTGCCCAGCTTTCTCTCTGGCATTATCCCTTTTCGTGAGTTACGCTAGGATTTCAAGACTTGGTTAGGTCAGGACTGTTTTGGTAAGTATTGTTGATTTTCTCGTAATTTCGTAAATTGGTTTTAATTGTTGTTACTCATTGAGGTTGGATTTTAGACTCAGGCTTCCATGGATTTTGGAATCGGAAACAAGCTGTCCAAGCAGGTTTAAGGGTCCATTTTGGTTGGACTCATTGTTTGAAGTATGGAAGAAGATTGTGGCTTAGTTGCACTTTGGGGTTTTAACCCAAGCATTTTGTGAGAATTGGCTACTTGGTTAGCTATTTGCATCTAGTCTCAAGGTAAGTGGTCTTACTACCTGAACCGCCTTCCCGCCATATGTTTAGTTGCCATGATGAGTAAAATTTCTAAGCCCCATGTGACATAGTATGCTTGTATGAAATTCCCATGTTTAAAGGATGTATGTGAACGATGATGCATATGCTTATAATATGAGATGTTTATGAACAGTACTGTTAATGTATGAATTTATGGAATGAAAGGAGTGAGATTTTAATTGACCTATAAGATGGGTAGTGGTAACTCCCCTACGTCGGTTGGATGTTCACCAGAGGTTGTGTTCCTTCGGGTTCACCAGATATTGTGGTCCTTCGGGGTCACCAGAGGTTGTGTTCCTTCGGGTTCACCAGATATTGTGGTCCTTCGGGGTCACCAGAGGTTGTGTTCCTTCGGGTTCACCAGATATTGTGGTCCTTCGGGGTCACCAGAGGTTGTGTTCCTTCGGGTTCACCAGATGTTGTGGTCCTTCGGGGTCACCAGAGGTTGTGTTCCTTCGGGTTCACCAGAGGTTTGTGGTCTTTCGGGATCACCAGAGGTTTGTGGTCCTTCGGGATCACCAGAGGTTTGTGTTCCTTCGGGATCACCAGAGGTAAGAGTTCCTTCGGGGCTCCAGAGGTTAGTGGACATCCAAAACCAACTGTAGGGCGAGTATAACCAGTTCCCTATAAAATTATGTTAGTTATGCATGTCTTATTATTGATGCACTTAAAGGACTTGGGTGCCTAGCCCGGCTCCGGTAGTAGGGTCACTTACTGAGTAATAAAATTACTCATCCTTTCATCTTATATTTTTTCAGGTAAGGGAAAGAACATGCTGGCGAACGACAAGAGGAATCCTTGATGACATCACGGGACCCGTAGTAGCTTCCGCTTAGTACTGCATGTTTTTAAAGAGTTTTGTTCAATAGTCAAAATTTTGTTTTGAGGCTCGTCTTTTATCTTGTATGTGGATTCCCGCTCATGATACTTTATTGATTTTATTAGGGGTACCCCGATCCAAAATTCTTTTTATATGGTTATTCATTGTTTTCTTTGGTTAAATAAACAGAAATTTCCATGAGTAGCATTGTTTCTTTCTTAGTACTCAGCATCGTGTCTTTTCTTGAAATTTGCATGCATTGAGTAATGGTCTGATTAGATTGCATTAATTGGGTCGTTACAGTTGGTATCAGAGCCCAGAGTTTTGGGTTCTGTAGACTGACTTACTAAGTAAGTCGAGGGGTTCCCATGACCATCAAGGGGTTCTTCGTCATCGCCAGGTATGCCTTACATGTAGGTTTTTCTTCCCATAAAAAATTGTGCGTTAAAATATTTGTTTAGCTTAAATGCACCAGTTGTGTTCTAATGCTAGGCTAGTGACTCGATGGAAGTTATTATAAATTAATTACTCAGTTAAGGCACTACAAAAAGGAAAAAAAAAAAAAAAAAGAATTATTATGAGGTCACCTTGTGCTAGTTTATCTCATGGAAGATCTGTTTGAAAGGAATATATATAGTTCAGTTCAGAAATCTTAAAGATTGATGAAATTATGTAGAGTTATGGCAGTTTAGGAATAAAAGTATATATATGATTAAGCCAAGGAATAAACTATTATAGACAATAATTCATCAAGGGCTATTGTTGTGTATTGAGCTTAGTGGCAGTACAAAGAATTCTTTCCTAAGACACGTACTGAAGGACAAGATTAAGGATGTTTTGAAGATAGAAAGGAGAAGAGAGAGATTATAGTTTATTTAAAGGTTGCTTGACATTAAGTCAAATGTCTCAAGAAGAATTTTGAAAGGGTTATTAGGACATGATCACATTTGTGGCACTGAAGATTGGTGGTTTGAATAAGTGTGTGTTTTGGCTCTTCGAATAACGTGCCTAAAAAGGAAAAAAAAAAAAAAAAAGGTTTGTCTAAGGGGATAAGGCGTCCCAAGGAATTTCTAGCTATTGGAGTTGGTGCCTCTTATATGAAAACTCTTGAGGTTTAATATGACAAGAGTACTATTGTGGAGTTTAAGGTTGATGGACTGCATGATGTACTTTGGTTATTCATGTGTAGTACTCGAAGAGTGAAAATGTTCAAGCTGGAAAGTAAGTGAACTTCATGTGAGCAAACTTTTCTAAAGAATACCTTATTTAGTTGGTGTGATTTGGAAGGAAAGCTAGTTTGAACAGGATTTAGAAAGAAAATGTGGCTTTTGAACTAAAGAGTTAAACTTAAGAAGTACCTCAAGGTACTTAGTTACCCATACCATGGTTAAGAAAAAAAAAAAATTAGTTAAGCTAAAGAGACCACTAGAGAAACTTTTGGAGCCGAAAGGCAATGAAAATTGGTGAAGAAGAATTTTACAATATGAACATTTAGTTGAGAAGGTAAGACTTATGGAGGAGGTAAGTAGAGCTACACCTTGTGTAGTGAGTTCGTGTCACACTTGGAACAGAAAGAAGAGCACCTTAAGTGTTGGTCTTAAAGGAACAAGTTTAAGGAAGGTGACTACTTTGGGAAAGAAAAGAAATTAATGTGTTCAAAACTTCAAAGTACTTGGATATGGTTTGGATTGAAGACATATTATAAGTGGTTACTAGGTGTTAGTTTTGGTGTAAAAGAAGAATCTCTCACTATCATTTGGAACTTTGGACATCACTATGTGATGGTGGAAGAATCGCATAAAATATTGGTTGTAAAGCTTAATTTCAACATCAAAATCTTTTTCCACAATAAAAGGGGTAAGAGAGATGGACTAAAGTGGAGTTGTTAGTAGCAATGGTTGATCGGAAGCTGTTGGCATGGGATGTTGAGGCTTTAATAGTCAAAAGGTACACCATTGAAAGTATTAACGGAAGTTAGGGGATTGTGACTTTGGGTTCAAGTTATAACTAGAAACTAGTGATCAATGGATTTGGTTTAAATGTGAAAGAAATCTAACTCTAAGTAGAGATCCATTGTATGAGAGTTCAAGTTAAGTAGTTAATCTAGATCTTCTGGCCGACTACTAGCACAAAAGATGGATTTCATAATAGAACACTCCCGTTCTTAATGCTACCTACAACGTAGTTACAGCAGAGTTGAATAGCAAGTCACAGATAAATGAGCTATTTATGGAAGTTTTCCAGACACCTTGATATTTTGCCTCTAGGCACACTGGTTTAGTATGTTTAAAAGAGAGTTGAAAACCATGTGCTTATGTATCAACTATATCAAGAGTTGATTATGGTAGAGTAGCCAGGTCGCAAGGGAATGTCGGAGCCATTATGTGTCAAATCCGAATTTCGAATCCTGGACCTGGAACGCTACATATAGTATGTTTCTTCTAGCATGGACGATAAGTTGATCGACTCTATGGAGATGGATATTCTCAAGATAGATTTGCGAACCAGGAAGGTTTTATTGTAAAAAAAAGAAACTAGTGGCAAGGTTTGGATATTGTTATTTTGAGGTTAAAGAGATGTGTTTTAGTTTGACTAATGCCCTATAGTGTCCAAGGACTTCAGAAAACTTATTATGAAAAAGATTTCCAGACTCGTTCGTAGCATGATCAAAATAGTAATATGCAATTGTTTAAGACTAAGGAGTAACATGAGGTTCGGCAAGTAAGTTTTACAGCTCTAGGTAGTATAAAGTTTCATGACTAGGCATCTAATGAATATAAGATTTAGTTGGACAATGTGGTTTCTCACACCTGTAGCTACCAAGATGGGCATCTCAGTTAATGCTTCTAAAGTAGAAGTGGATCCCAGTGGACCAAATTTTCCTTGCTACGCATCTTAAGACTATGTTGTATCAAGTATGACCAATTGTTTCGCCGCACATATGAAGATTTCTCTCTGCCAGCTGGATCAGTTCAAATGCATGTTTTAAAGGAGTACGATTTCCTAAGCTCACAAAAGTTCTTAGAGTGAATAAGTTAAAGAGTACGGCTGATTTTCAACATTTTAAGTTTCCTAGTTTTATTATGGAAGAAGTTATCACACTTTAGGGGATACCAGTTTTAGTTATGTTCGTTAGAGACCCTCATTTAGCATCCAAAATTTTTTGGAAGTGTCTCAGAGAGTGATAGGTTTTAAATTGAAGTTCAGTTCAGCTTTCCACCCATAGAATGATGGTCAAGCCGAGCGTTGAACCAAACTCTAGAGGACATGTTGCACGCTTGCACGTTAAATTTTCCAGGAAGTTGGGACTCCCAGTTGCATCTCATCGAGTTTGCTTATAATAAGAATTACCAAGCCATTAGTGGCATGGCGCCATTTGAAGCCTTGTATGGGAATAGTTGCAGATTTCCAGTTTACTAGGATGAAGTTGGAGAATGAAGGACCTGAGCGTGAATGAGGCTACCCAACAGTTTAGAGTCTGCATGTAAACATCACAGAGCAGATAGAAAAGTTAGATTAATGTGAGACGTCGAGATCTGAAGTTTGTGGTAAGGGATAAAATGTTCCTGAAAGTGAAAGGTGTTTTGAGGTTTGGAAGGAAAGGGAAGTTAAGTCTATGTTTCATTAGGCTATTTGGGATTCTAGAGTGGATTGGTCATGTGCCTTATCGGTTGGCGTTGCTATCGTCACAATGTTTTTCATGTCTCGATGTTGAGAAAGTACGTGACAGATCCATCTCATATAGTAGACTATGAGCCCTTGCCATTAGAGGAGAAACTGAGTCATGAGAAGTCTAATTAAATTTTTGGCAAGGGAAGTGAAGACTTGGCGCAACAAGGACGTACACTAGTAATGGTTTATGGTAAAATTGTGAGTTCAAGGAAACAATAAGGGAACGAGAGGATAAGATGACATCGAAATACCCTGAGCTTTTCCAGGATTAGAACTTTCGAGGACGAAAGTTTATGAAGGAGGGAAGGATGTGACATCCCAAATTTTCAAGTAATTTGTTTTTAAAAAAAAAAAAAAAAATTATTTTCTTGAATTATTTGGTTAGTTGTTTGAATTTTGAAGCTTTAATTGGATTATGTTGAGAAAATAATTCAATTTAAAGTAATCGTGATAAAAGATTTGGATTTGATTCAATTAGTGGAAAATTGAATTTATTTGGGGGAGATTTAAAAGTTGGATTTAATGTGAAGATTTGAAATTGAGTGAGATTTAAGAACCTGATTAATTTAATAAAATATGAGGATAAGTTAGAATTGAATTTAAGTTGGGGAATTGATTTGTTAGAAGATATTTTGGTTAAATAAATTATTAAGTGGTGGTTGGAAAAGATTTGATTTGATGGGTTGAGGAATATTATATTAAATAAGTTGTGTTTTGTTTTGGGAAAAGGAAAAGGAAAAGGAAAAGGAAAAGGGAAATTTAAATATATATATTTAGGGTTTTGGAAAAGGAAAAGGAAAGAGAATTTAAATATATAGTTAAGCCAATCTTGGATGTCAATGGGTTTGCAAGTTGTTGCCTAGCTTTCTCTCTGGCATTATCCCTTTTCGTGAGTTACGCTAGGATTTCAAGACTTGGTTAGGTCAGGACTGTTTTGGTAAGTATTGTTGATTTTCTCGTAATTTCGTAAATTGGTTTTAATTGTTGTTACTCATTGAGGTTGGATTTTAGACTCAGGCTTCCATGGATTTTGGAATCGGAAACAAGCTGTCCAAGCAGGTTTAAGGGTCCATTTTGGTTGGACTCATTGTTTGAAGTATGGAAGAAGATTGTGGCTTAGTTGCACTTTGGGGTTTTAACCCAAGCATTTTGTGAGAATTGGCTACTTGGTTAGCTATTTGCATCTAGTCTCAAGGTAAGTGGTCTTACTACCTGAACCGCCTTCCCGCCATATGTTTAGTTGCCATGATGAGTAAAATTTCTAAGCCCCATGTGACATAGTATGCTTGTATGAAATTCCCATGTTTAAAGGATGTATGTGAACGATGATGCATATGCTTATAATATGAGATGTTTATGAACAGTACTGTTAATGTATGAATTTATGGAATGAAAGGAGTGAGATTTTAATTGACCTATAAGATGGGTAGTGGTAACTCCCCTACGTCGGTTGGATGTTCACCAGAGGTTGTGTTCCTTCGGGTTCACCAGATATTGTGGTCCTTCGGGGTCACCAGAGGTTGTGTTCCTTCGGGTTCACCAGATATTGTGGTCCTTCGGGGTCACCAGAGGTTGTGTTCCTTCGGGTTCACCAGATATTGTGGTCCTTCGGGGTCACCAGAGGTTGTGTTCCTTCGGGTTCACCAGATGTTGTGGTCCTTCGGGGTCACCAGAGGTTGTGTTCCTTTGGGTTCACCAGAGGTTTGTGGTCTTTCGGGATCACCAGAGGTTTGTGGTCCTTCGGGATCACCAGAGGTTTGTGTTCCTTCGGGATCACCAGAGGTAAGAGTTCCTTCGGGGCTCCAGAGGTTAGTGGACATCCAAAACCAACTGTAGGGCGAGTATAACCAGTTCCCTATAAAATTATGTTAGTTATGCATGTCTTATTATTGATGCACTTAAAGGACTTGGGTGCCTAGCCCGGCTCCGGTAGTAGGGTCACTTACTGAGTAATAAAATTACTCATCCTTTCATCTTATATTTTTTCAGGTAAGGGAAAGAACATGCTGGCGAACGACAAGAGGAATCCTTGATGACATCACGGGACCCGTAGTAGCTTCCGCTTAGTACTGCATGTTTTTAAAGAGTTTTGTTCAATAGTCAAAATTTTGTTTTGAGGCTCGTCTTTTATCTTGTATGTGGATTCCCGCTCATGATACTTTATTGATTTTATTAGGGGTACCCCGATCCAAAATTCTTTTTATATGGTTATTCATTGTTTTCTTTGGTTAAATAAACAGAAATTTCCATGAGTAGCATTGTTTCTTTCTTAGTACTCAGCATCGTGTCTTTTCTTGAAATTTGCATGCATTGAGTAATGGTCTGATTAGATTGCATTAATTGGGTCGTTACAGAAAATAACAATAGAATAAGTCAAACTAATCACTTAGCATTGGCGTTTTATTTGTATTAATTAGACATATTTAAAAATTGCATATACAATGTGTTCTTGTAATATGCTTAACATTATTATATTTAGCTAGAGTGACGTTGAATGATCCTGCTGTATGGGCATTAGATTGAGAGTGGTTGAAAGAGTAATATTATAAAAGCAATTCTTCAAAATTTCATTGTATTTTCTTAAATAAAAAAATACAATTAACATTTTAAAATGTTTTTTGAAGAAGGACACATATATTGAGTTATCCTATTTGTCATTTCAAATGTAAGCTGAGACACTTGTTAATTAAGTTTTTAACATTCGGTGTTGTGTAGTTGGTTATCACGTTAGTCTAACACACTGAAGGTCTCCGATTCGAGTCTGGGCGATGCCAACAACTTCGTGATTTAAAAAAAAAAAGAAAATTAAGTTTTTCTATTTTTCTATATAGCTCACTTAAAAATAATTACTTTTAGTTGATTTTGAGTATCAGATTTACCTAATAAAAAACACTTTTTTTTTATATTTGATAAAGAAAAATTAGTATAAATAGAAAAATATTAAACTATTTACAAATATTGAAAAATTTCACTATCTATCAGTAATAGATGTTTATAACATCTATTGCTGATAGACAATAAAATTTTTCTACATTTGTAAATAGTTTGACTCAATTTGCTATATTTAAAAAATGTCATTTGACAAATTACATCCAATATACCATGAGTCAAAATTATTAGTTAACTTGTGGTCCATCTCATCATTTTTTTTTTCCTTTTTAAAATGGTTAAATTACAAGTTTAGACTAATTAACTTTCAGTTTTGTATCTATTGCATTTTGAATTTTATAGTCTTATAAAATGGTTAAACACTTTATAAATTTCCTCTAGCCTCCTCTTGAGCTTCCTCTTGCTTTTTGGCTTTGCATTGACTATCTCTTTACATTTCTCTTTATCATTATCAATATATCTTTTTGGACCGAGGCGTGATGAGGGCACTAAGGATATGTCAACCTAGTTGAGATATCCGGGTGCGCCCACTAATCCCTCGACCTCTAGAACTCTTTAAAAGAAAAAGAATTTTATAGTGTTTACTAGGTCCCTCACTTTTAATTTTGTGTCTAATAGGGCCCTAAAATTTATTTTGTATCGAATAGGTCTTTATACTATCCAATATTTTAAAAAATTTACATGTCTACTAAACACAAAATTGAAATTAGTTTATATCTATTAGACTTAACTTCATTTTTATATCTATTGTGTTAATACATTAAACTTTTTTTTAAAAAAAAAAAAAATACATTAGTTACTTAAGTTATTTTTTTGAACAAGTTACTAGAAGAAAGTTTTGGAACCTATTAAACATTTTAAACTTCAAAGACCTATTAGATACAAATTTGTAAGTTCAAACACTTATTATGATACTTTAAAATTTATAGACAAAATAGACAAAAAAATTGAAAGTTGAAAAATTAAATTACTTAAGCCCTATTTTGTAACCATTTGATTTTTTGTTTTTAGTTCTTGCAAATATTAAGTCTATAAGCATCCCTTCCACCTCTAAATTTCTTGCATTATTATTTACTTTTTACTAATATTTTCAAAACTCAAGTTAAATTTTGAAATCTTAAAAAAATAATTTTTATTTTTGAAATTTCGTTAAAAATAACCTCTCCGATACTTAAAAAATGTCCAAACCATTGTAGGAAAATAAAAGTAAATAAACACAATTTTTAAAATCCAAAAATAAAAAACGAATCAATTACTAGATGGGCCTTAATCATTATTTAACTTAGAATTTTTATGATACAAATAAAAAAATAAACATGTCAGAAGGAAGTAGGGCAAATTCTATTCTAATGAGGAGCCAACATTGTTCCTTCAGTTTTCATCAGAGACAATTAGAGGTTTGAAGAGGCAAAAGTATACAAAAAAGAGACAGCTTTCTCTGAATCAACAAGACAATTATTATAGGGTTTCTACAAAAGTAACAATTAGAAGACAAATGTTTTGAAAATTAATGTTAATTTCACAGACCAATGATAATTTTTCATACTTAAACTGCAGAGGTTTCAACAAGGTTTAATTTTGGGCTATTCAAATCCACTGTGTGGGAAAAGGAAACCATTTTTCTGTGGGCTGAATTTCCAAATTTCAATTTAGGTGGGGCAAGAAAAAGACAGACCTGACAGCCCATTTTTTAACCTTATTTTTCTCAAAAAGTCCATTACTAGAAAATGTGTTTGCATGTTGATCATTAAGTTTTTTTTTTGTAATCACATTCTTGTCTTGAACTTTGCTCAATTGTTTTCAAAGCTGGCTCGTGAGTTTTGATAAATTCGATCTTGTTTTGTTTGATACTTAGGGCTTTGTTTTGGCTAAATAAGATATATTGTCTTTGTTTTAATCATGTAAAGTAATAATTTAGCAAAGATTCTTCATTTTTCATGAAAAATGCCAAAGACCATTAGAGATTGGATCATCAGAATAAAAAGGAGATCATAATATATTAAGTTGAATTAAGGATAATGTTTTGGTAGGTTTGGATAACTATTAACTAGCTAGTTAATTAAACAATGAAGTTACCATTAAATAGGACAATTAGAAGACATAGTAATATTATTAGAAGACATATAGAAATATTAAGATCTGTTGAAATCTCTCCTAAACATCAAAAAGAAAATTAATAGTGACTACTTATTTAATATCGATGCAATCTCTTAAATGGATAGCTTTCTCTCATACCAATATCTCTTATCAATGAAGTTCTTTAAAAAATAATAAATAAATAATAATAATAAAATCCTTGAGATGCAATCACCCTCCATGGAAAGAAGATAATTCGAAACATTAATTGTATTAATATGGTCGGTTTTGGAATATTATTTTGTTACAAAGTTTTGCCAAAATTATTTTGGAGTGATGTGCCTACTTTGTTTAAAAAAATATAGTTTCATTAATACTTATAAATATTAAAAATACCTTTAATATTAGTTTTTGACAAATATCTTCACTCTTAATATATGTACGAAAATGGTTTTTCTACATCCCATCTATCACCTCATTCCTCATCCATTTCCTCTCTCATCTATGTCAATCTATGGCTTAATACATTCTTATTTTCGCATGCTTTTTTAATTACCTCATACTCCCCATCTTCCACTCTCCTGTCTTTAAAACCACCTCCTACAATAAAGCTATATACATACGCTATAGCAAGAAGAAAGAAGAACAATGGAATTGTGAAGGGACCTTAAGACTTAAATGATTTAAGAATATTGAGAATTTAGGTCATAATTTTTTAAGACCACCGGTGCGAGAGAAAGGAAAGAAAACATGTGCATTACCAAATTTGCAGCAATGAAGATTTTGTTGATACGTTTTGCAATTCAAATTAGTATATCTATTGTGGTCTTAGTTAAAAAGGTTCCCATGATCAAAAATAATATTTTTTGTCAGTTTTTTTATCTTTTGTATTTGATTATTCATCTTTTTGTTGAACTTTAAGGAGAGATTTAAATTTTGCGACTTTTTTGAATTTCGTCGGATTTTATACTTCAACTTGAAAATATTGGTTCTATATGGTTGCTAAGAAAATTACTGCAAAAATTGGATAAATAAGAAAAAAATGAAAGTATAAATATAAAAAATGGCATTATCTATCCTTAAATTATTTTAAGTCAGTTTTTTTTCCAACTCAAAATAACTTGGGGGTGTTTAGAGCATTTAATTTTCAGAAAACATGTTTGTTTTGTATTGAAAGTTTTATATAATTTTTCAATTTTAAAAACGTTTTTAGAAATTTCAGAAAAACAAATCGTTTTAGAAAACTGGTCGTTTATGAAAACAAAGGTGGTTTTGTTTTCATAAAATATGAATCAAATATGAAGTTTGGTTTTGGTTTAGCGGTTAGGACATCTGACTCCGCCTGAGTTTGTTTCACAAACTATGTAATATTTTTTTAATTTTTTTTTAATTTTATAATAAGTATTTCCACTTTTTTTATATATTTTTTATTTTATTTTATTTATTTTATTTTTTATAACCAATTAAAGCGGAAACAATGTCTAAAATATTTTTCCGATTACAATATTATTTTAATTTCTATAATTTAAATTTTGTTATATATATATATATATATATATATATATATATATATATATATATATATATATTCTATTTTATCATAAGTATTTCCACTTTTTTCATATGGAATTGAAGCGTAAACAATGTCTACAATATTTTTTTTGGGTTAAAATACTATTTTGCCTCTATACATTGAAATTAGTTGAATTTTAGTTCATGTAATTTGAATTGCCCAATTTTAGTTGCTTTCTTTTAAATAAATCTTAAATTTAGTTCTATTATTATTTTATTGTTGATTTTTCTAAAAATAGTTTTGTTGTTTATTAACATTTTTACTATAATTTTTGAAAATATATTCACATATTGTATTTTCTTACATGAAAATTATTATTTTTTTTATAAAAAAAAGATACATTGTGTTAGGGGTGCACCCGAACATCTCCCCTAGGTGATCACCTTCTTAGCACTCTCATCATCTCCCATTCATTAATATTCAATAAGCACCAAGAGATTACGAAAATAGATAAGATATGGAAATGGCTAGAGATAAGCCCAAACATAATTAATTGGTACAAAGATCATTGAGGTTAATAGTTGTGGTTGATGGACTATAATCATTAAAAATGCAGGCTCTATGTGACTATAAGCATGAAAATTATTATTTAAGAGACTAAATTTAAGATTTATTAAAATTATATAGACTAAAATTGAGCATTAAAAGTACATAAACTAAAATAGAACAAATTAAACTTCAAAATATAGAGTATTTTAACCTTTTTTTTTTCTTTTTTATACTTTAGTTCCACAACAATTCTCATTTTAAAAATAATATCTTAAATAATTTCAAAAATTGAAAGTTAAAATTGGGAAAGTATCAATAAAATTATTTTAAAAGGTTTCGAAAACTACAACTCTCGATAAGCCTATATATATACTTGGAGAGGGAGGGTGTGTTTGTTATAAAAGGCAAAACCATGCTATGTCTTTCCTTTAAAAGATGTGACTACTTGAGTTATAAGTAGTCTATAAATTTCTAGTTTTCTTATTGGTTAAAAAATAGAAAAATATTAAAAAATTGTTCCTCCAATCGAAGTCTCATTTCCTTAATTTTAATTTATTTTTTATACCATTAATCACACATTATAGTGTTCGTTGAGTTATGTGATTGAAGTATTGCATTCATGTGTTAGTGATTCATCCTATCTTGGGAAGTAATTGTTAAAGACACCTTGAACTCCATAGAGGAAACAAAAATGTACTAATTAAGGAAACAAAAGTAAATTCATTAAATTTGGATTAATTGTTTTAATTGCTTTCTTATTCTCTTATAATTTTTCTCTAACCAAAATGAAACTATTTTTTTTGTATTTTGTTGCTATGTTTATTTTTATTAATTGTCTTCATTTAATTTAATTTGTCATTAATCATTTCACTTAAAATATTGATATTCTTATTTTATCGCAAAAGGATTTTAAAATTCTTTTTTGAAAAAATATATATAATCTTCTGTATATTATGTGAAAAATTATTGTTGAAATAGTTTGATTTTATTTTTATAAAAATTAAGAATACAAAACTAAAAGATTTTTATTTTCTAAAAACAGAAAACAAAAACACAATTATCAAGCATATATTTTATTTGTTTTTTAGTTGTTAAAAAACAGAAAACCAAATTCAAATTACCAGACTTGTTTTTCATATTTTTTTTTTTTGGAAAAATGGACAACACAAAATGGTGCAAACATTGTATGATTATCCAACAAAACTTTAGGTGTTAATTTCTTATATTGATATTTTGGGAAAAAGTGGGAGAAATGGGAGAAGTGTTTCAGAGCTTAGAGAATAGAACTGAGGAGAAAAAATATGAGAGGAATGGAGAAGGTGAATAAATCATGCACATTTTCTTCATTGACAATGACACATCATGAACCTAACTTAGTTTTTAAACCACACATGTTTTAAAAAAGAAAAGGAAAACTTGCTGGGAAAATAGCTACGACAGAAACCACAGGAGGAAGAGGCAAAGACGAAGTAGAAGTCGCGGAGTCTGGCAAGTGTTCGGAGAAGGCAATTGATGCAACGATAGGTAGTAACTGCGACTGAATCATGGGCGGGGGCATTTGATGCAACAAGAGGAGGTGACGATGGTGTTGGAAGGAGAAACTAGTGACGGAGATAAATTAGACGTGGGTGATGAATTATAATTTTCATATCTTTAGTTGGAAAAATATGTTCATCCATCTCTATATTGTCTTCTTGACGTATTCTTTCATTTATTCAAGTTTGGCACTCTGCGAATAAAGTAATCAGTTAAAATAAAAAGAAAATTAATGTTAAAAAATCATCGAAATGACCATTTTTTTTTAAAATTCTTCTAATACACTACACGAATTTTCTCAAATATTTTTCTTAAAATATTTGTTCAACATTAATCAAACATGCTAATCTTCTTTATTGGCAGTAACCCCATCATGAACATGAATAATTTTTTTTAACCACATGCTTGAAATGACTTCCTTTAATTTTTTGTGGATTTAGAATTTTTGATATATTATATTGCTAGTCTATGGGGTTAAATTCTTCAAGTTTTATGTTATAATGAATCCCCAAAATATATATTGGGAAGAGAAAAGAAAAAACATGATGTTTTTTAAAAAATCATCGAAATCTTATAGTAATTAGTGAACAATAATTATGACTAGCACGAAACATTAATTTTTCACTATTGAAGTTATGTTTCTTTGTTTAGTTTTTCATCTAATTTAATTTGTTATTATTTTATGTCGTTGGGATTATTTCTTAAAGTTGGGTTTGTGGAATTTAAGTTTAAGAAAGTTTAATTTCTAAATGTGTAGAAGCAAATTTAGTGTGTAGATGTTTATTTTAGGTTAAAAGTAGTAAGATAGAAAAAAAATATATATATATATATTAAAAAAGAATGTGTTGGTTGATACAATCTTTTAACTTTTAATACTCTGAAAGTCGAAAGAATGATCTAAGTTTAAGTTGTGTGGTAGTTTGTGAAAGAATCTTGGAATAACGTTGTGAGTCTACAAGCAAATATAAGTGAAAATATAGTTATTTTGCTTAAATATATATGATTTTGAAGGTTGTGGTAGTACATACTTTTAACCATTAGTTGAGGTAAAGTTTCAAGAGGGGTTTGCATAGCATTGAAGATTTAAAAGAGAAATGGGTGAGTTGTAAATATTAAGCTGAGGAGAGAACTAAATTTTTTTCTTTTAAATTTTTTTTTTTTTTTTTTTTTTTTTTTTTTTTTTTTTTTTTTTTTTTTTTTTTTTGGTTTGATTGATTTATTTATCGTAAGCTGAGGACTATTTATTCATTTACTTATGAATCACTCTCGTTATTAGGCCGACTCAGGTATAGTTCAGTCCAAATTCAAGCTAAATAGGCCTAAGAATTGGTTGGACTTGGATTGGGCCAACTCAACCTTCAATAACCAAAACCTTTTATTGGACTCATTTGATCAATGTTTGAATCCAGCTTGCGTTGGATTTTGGCCGGCCCATTGGGTATAAGTCTGTTCAATACTAATTATTTAGTTTTATATATATATATATATATATATTAGATTTTATCATAAAATATTATATTCTTTTAATTAAATTTCTATTTTTTTAATTAAATTTTTATATATTTTTATTACTTTTTCTCGATAAACTTATTAATTAATACTATATATTTAATTTTTCTTAAGAAAGCTATCTGTCCTTAACACCTATAAAAATTATAGGTTAAATAAAAATTATGATATATCTAAATATATTTATAAATAATATTAAACTTTTATTTTTTTTGGTATATAAAATATAATAAATGAAAAACTATGTAGGTATGTATACCTTGACGCAATGAAAATTACATATTTTTTTTCGTATTGGACTGACTCGATTTTTAAAATAGTGATTCATATTCATTCTAATAAATAAATGGGCTGAGCTGGACTAGAACAGTCAAACATTAACTTCGACTCGAATTTGGATTGAATCTTGACTAAGCTTGGGCTGATTGTTGGGGTTCAGGCAAGTTTTTGGGGCTAAGTAACAATTTTTAGTGGTGAATAGAGGACACATTTTTAGTTTTAACTTTCATAATGAACCTTGATACTTAGCTTGTGTAAAACTAAACGGGTGGAGTTGTCATCTCTATGGAATTATGACATTTAGGGAATTGTGAATGGAGTCCACAATGTAAAGAGTTAATAAGTTATAAAATTGATGCTTTTTAGTAGTGGGATGCACAAACTTTTTGGCCAAATGAGAAATGGAGTTCACCGTTTCATACTTTCCAACTCTCTACTTTTCAACTCTCTACTTTTCAACTCTTTGGTCCAAACACCCCTGAGGTGTTGATAAAAGATAAGACATAGTTCAAATAAACGAATTTATATTACTACTCAAATAATTAATGATACCTTCTTATTATTATTATTATTATTATTATTATTATTATTATTATTATTATTATTATTATTATTATTATTATAATAAGATTTCCATTGTTTAATAACCTTTTTATGTTGTTCTTGACTATAATAATTGAGTAATTGCGATAGGTAGTATTTTTAGGGTTAATAATTAAGTGTATAATAACATTTATAAAGAATTACAAATATAACAATTTTCTAAAATCTCCTTATTTGTTTTATTTTTATTCCTATTACATATTTTTTTTCTTTGTGAGTTCAACATGTGTTGTTGGGAGATTATATTCTATCGTTTGACCTCTTCTATTGTTTTTGTTCATTTTGTTTCTCATTCTTGATTATATCATTGTAAATTTTCTTCACAATTTTATCATTTTTTTCTTTCATTTTTCATTATATGCCTAATTTCACAATATTCTTTTTCTTTAGTTATATTTGATTTTCATTGACTTTTCTCTTCTTTACAAGTTCCTTGTACCTCTCTCTCTTGCTATTTGTTGATGTTTATCATTATGTTTTTTTAGCACAAATATTGTGGGATTCGAACTTTTGACGACGTCTCATGCCAGTTGAACTATGCTCATGCTGGCTTTTATCACTATAGATTTTTTTTTCATTGTTAGAAGTCTATCACTAAGATACATTTAATTCACAACGTACATCTATCAATGATAGACTATTATGAAAGATAAATATCAATCACAATGCACAACTAACATATATGTTCTATCTCTTTCATCACTAATAGATTTCAAACAAATATTTTTCTTTTTCTTTCTCCATTTTTTCACTTTCTTCCTCCAATTTTGTTTTCTCCATCTCTTTCTTGATAACTCAAAAAAATATTCAAAGTAATGTGATGCAATCTCTTTTCCAAAGTATATAACTAACGATATGAATCTATTAGTGATAAAAGTGTATTATTATCGATCGCAAAATATATTAGTGATAGACTCTATCGTTGATAGATTCCTATCACTAATATATTCTATCACCGATAGACTCCAAAAGCTAGATCTAAATTT
Organism: Citrullus mucosospermus; assembly: GCA_030954485.1. Classification (NCBI taxonomy): domain Eukaryota; kingdom Viridiplantae; phylum Streptophyta; class Magnoliopsida; order Cucurbitales; family Cucurbitaceae; genus Citrullus; species Citrullus mucosospermus. Next base: position 3,284,344 of record CM062064.1, on the reverse strand, counting down.
TTCTATATTTGGTAATTCTTTTGTATTTCTTTTGTAGTGTGTAATATCTATTAATATTTGGAGCATGATTATTATATTTACAAATGGCCCGCAACAATTTAGGACTCCAATTATTTCAATTTCCCAAATCTTAATTTAGTTTTATGTCGATCCAATTCATGGAAGAAAAAAATATATATTTGGGAATATAGAGATAGATAATAAAAAGCATACACTAAACGTCTTTGCCATAAAATTATTAATTTAAAAATCCAACTGACAAATGACTACAAGAATTACAAGTCAAGTGCTTGAAATTTTTAAGCACTCACTAATCCATCATTAGAACATATCAAATAACTGAAATTATGAAAAATAGTACACAAAATGGACAAAAGAAAACACACATCTGATCTCCAAAGAAAGATTACCACAATGATACCAATACTTAAAATGCAAAACACAGTGCTTAAAAAAAAGAATAAGACTTTAATTAGGCACACTGGAACTCAGAGGGAACCTTCTTTCCACAGACATTGACAAGCAAGCTCAAAGAAATGGGGATGTTAATGTTGATACCAAGAACATTGGCTTTGATGGCTGTGCAAAGACACACTGCGGCTTCGAGGTCGATAAGCCCGTCAAGCAGTGAGCAGCATTGGGTGTTCGGCAAGGACCCGACAAGTGCACTAACCGGTCCGTTCAATAGCTTTGTGCACACGCCGAGCTTTAGGGCATCTCTAGGGCAGCTCTTGACTACAGGAGTAGGGTTAGGGTTAGGGTAAGGCTTTGGATTTGGCTTCGGCTTCGGATCGTTACAGGCGTGGCATACATTAACAAAGGCAAAAAACACAAGGTTGAGGACAAGAAAGATGGCAGCATTTGAAGTTCTTTTAGAATCCATCTCTCTCCCAAAAAGAAAAAGAAAGATCTCTTGAAATTGTTGATTTGCTGTTTCTTTTCTCTTTTGTTTTGGTGTGTGTAGAAGCTTATAGTGTGAGTATTTATAGTGAAATAAGGGTTCATTTAGTAGCAAATTGAGAGTATTATAATGAGGAATTATGGCCATGTGAGGAAGGGTTGGCATTTGTGAGATGTGCTTCAGGTTTAAGAATCTTTTATATTTAATTTGTTTTTCAAAGTGTTTGGTTTTTCTTGGTACATTTTGGATCAGAAGGGTCTATCATCAAACTTGCCTTTGAAACTCCCGTGAACATTATTTTTTAATCTAATGGTTTGTATTGGGGAAGAAAATGATTTTTTTTTCCATACAAGTTGAAGGAGGTTTTGAGATCTTGAAAGTTTTTGAGTTCTTTGTGTTGTTATTATGATCTCCTATCTTATTATCAAGGAAATGGTTCTTCCTTTTTTTTTTTCGTCAAGGAAATGGTTCAATTTGAACCCAACTCAATATATAATTTATTAACTATCATTTCAAAAGTTGATAGTTACTTGATCTTCTAAATTTGTGCTAAATACTCTCCTTGAAGTGGTGTAATTCTATTCCAAGTTCTACCAAACTTATTAGAGTTATTTTAGATTTATTTAGGTTCGGTAAATCTACTCTATCTTTTGTAAAATTGTTATATCTTTGTTCTATTCTTTAGGAAACAAAGAATGTTTGTTAGACAATCATCTTAGTACCCTACTATAAGTGTGTCATTATATACTACGGAATAATGAATCCAGAAATTGAGATTGAAAATTCAGATGCTTATAAGTTTTCTCAAATGCAATCTTACTACTCAATCTACTTCAAATTGAAAGGTGCTGATTTGATAAGGTTTTTGTTTCTCTCCTTTCTTTTCTTTATTGAAAGTTTCCTTATCGTTTTTTTTTTCTCTTTTTTTTTGGTATATCTAGTTGTCATTAAACTACCTCTAGTTTCTTTGAAATTATAGTTACAAAAAATAAAAATGTACTGAAAAAGGTTAAGATATTTAACAAACTTTGGAAGAACTTAGAAAACAAGAAATCAAACTTGATTATACCTAGAATACATGTAAAGTTTTAGATAAACGTATATGTTTCTAAAATTTGATAAGTAAAATTACAAAAGTAATAAAGGAAGAAAGACATTAAAAGTTTGTCATGTTAAACTATATAGTTGTCTACACCCATATGTTCATGATTATTTTAATTTCCTAGCTAATATGCGATACTTTATTGTTCTTCCACTATTTCTACCATCTCAAATGCTAATTAATATAAAGTTTAATCGATGTCCAAAAACATCAATCAGTCTGATAACAGCTTGGTTGGGTTGCACAAAAGATGGGTGCAGCCCAAATTTTTCTTTCCTATTATAGTAAAAAATTTCAACCCTTCCTATCGATTACTATTGTGGTAGCGATCCAAACTTTTAGAATTCAAAAAACAAGTTGAACCAAGTAATTAGAGTCATTACGAGTGGGAAAATCCTTCGTTTGAGTCTATCAAGAATGTTTAGAGAAAGAAAATGTTATCACTAAGTAACTAAAAAAAATTAAGCTAATTAATGAGTTGGGGTCAATTTAATTATATAAATACTTCACATACTGATGCATTGCCATTTTTCAAGAGTTATGTGGTCTTCTCTCAATGCTGCTGTCAACAACCCCTACCAACTTCCCTGGAAGAGATTCTATATGTCGTCACACACATAAAGCAAAACTCGAGGAAAAAATTAGTCCTTTGGAGCAACCTCATTGGAGCATGCTTATGGTGTTTTTGGCTAGAGAGAAATAACAGAATTTTCCAGGATAAGGCCAACATTCCTGGTAGACTTTTTTGAGGATGTCATCTACCTAGCTGCTAACTGGTGTACTAAATCTGAACTTTTTTGTAGCTATGATGTCACACCCAACTTTAAACCAATGCGTTATAGAGGTTGAAGAAAAAGGAAATAAAGGACCATGTTGGACGCATGGTCAGGATTAAGGCACTACATGGTAAAGTTAAACGCATGAGGACCAATGTATAGAGGAAGAACGTAAGAAGGATTTAATTGTTATGAACATAAGGGAGAGTTGGACGCATGGTATGATGCGATGAGGTACAAACGCATAATATTGCGCGTTTGTCATTAACGCCTAGTGGCATTGTGTAAGCACTAGTTTATAATAGTGCAGCTATGCGTTGAAGGTGATCACGAATGGTTGCTGTGAGCTGAAGTAGTCGCCGCGTTGGCGGGGGAAGAAACGTACTTGGCTTACCATGCGTTGGTGAGGTTGTTATGCGTTGAGGTCCCTATGCATTGAAGACAGAGTTATCTCTATGCGTCAAAGACAGTAGTGTAGTTGGGTGAGAGTTAGAAAAGTGAGTAGTGAAGCTCAAACCTTAAAAGAAACTCAACGAACGCATGAGGGCGTTGTGTTGAATGAATGGTTGTCTATTGGAAAATGTTGGACGCATAAGATAAGTTTATAAAGGCCAGGTGGCTTCATATAGACTTGACACCTTAAAAGTAGGAGGTGTTAAAAAGGCATGTTAAGTGTTTCATGCAAGGTGACACTTGGACTAATGCATGGTTAGTCAGACATGCAGCGTGACATGTGGCAATCAAGTGGCAAAAAGAGAGGAGAAGTAGGATGGCAAGCCCTCTATAAATAGAACCCTAAGGTAAGAGTAACGACTGATGATACTGAAGTAAAAATCCTTGAGAGAAAGAGGAGAACGAAGGCAGCAAGAAGGAACCCCTCGCGTCTGTAAAAGGAGGTCTGCGGCCAAGAAAGAAGACATTCTTGACAACTTAGTCATCTGGTGTTAAAGAAGTTGTCTTGCGTCGAAGAGGGGTCGGCCTTGCGTTTAAGACGAATTCAACGTTCAAGGTGAACGCCGCGTTCGAAGATAGACGATGCGTTCAAGTTAGACCTTGCGTCCAAGAGAGGTCGACGCATCCGAAAGAAGTAAGAGGAGTTAGACTGCACCTTGCGTTAGTCATCAACCTTGCGTTGAAGGGCAGGGTTTGCGGTAGTTACCAACCTTGCGTTGAAGGGCAGGGTTGCGTTCAACCGAGCTGACAGAGGAAAATGGAGCCTTGCATTCCAGAGTTAGAACGCTGTGTCCAACTAAGCTACCAGAGAGTGAAAATAGTTACCTTGCGGGCGAGAAGCTCAAGCCTTGCGTTCAAGGAGCTCGGGAAAGCAGGATTTGAAGGAAAAAGAAGAAATTTCTTAAGTGATTTGTGAGTGACACCTTTCTTCTTCAAATCGGTTTTATTAAAAATGTTCTTATAAGATATGGCTTTGTGATGAATTATTTTGAAACGCATGATGTTTGTCCATATTGTTCAAAAAGGCATGTTTTATCTGATTGCTTTATGATATTGAAAGGCATGTTGCGAAATGTTGTTTATCAAGAAATATATTGTTTTCTATGAAAGGTTTTAGATGAACTATTTATGTAAACTGATTGATAAAATGTTTAAGAGGAGACTCAGTGCTGATGGACTCGAGAAGGCACGTGAGTTTCCTCGGGACCCAATACTGAGGGACATGAGAAGGTACTTGGGCAACCTGCCATATTCCTATGTGCACATAGAGGTTGATTTGGCTGGTGCGTCAAGTTTTGCTCCACATCGAGCCAGGGATAATTTCGACGTTGGGTGTGTTGAGTCTTGCTCCACCCCAACTAAGGTTGTTTTCAACATTGAGAGCGTTGAGTCTTTCTCCGCCTCAACTAAGGGAAAAGATTGAAAAACCAAATGATTTTCTGTTTAATCATTCTGGAAAACGATTCTATTGATTTGGAACGGATTTACAAGATTGATAAAGTTTTGTGGAAAATATGTTTCTGTTGAATAATCGTGTTAAATCCTTGTTTTATATGTGCAAATGTAACATGCTTGTTTTCAAATAAAGCTCGTTTACAAAAACTTGTCACTCACGGAGCTTTAGCTCACGTTTTTCATTTTTTTTTCTAATTTTTCAGGTAGTGAGCGAGTTCGGGATGCTTTGCCTACGCAAGAACCTCATTTGGGCCGTCTTTGGTGAAAATGGTTGGACAGTGAACCTTACAGAGGAGTCAAGGTTGCTGTCTTCACATCTCCTCTCAGGTTATGGAGGATAATCCGGGAGGGGATGTGACATATGATGTCTCATGTATTTCACTAAATTAATTTTAGAAGGCTTTCCTCTAGCCTCCGCTATCTCCTTTCTCTTTTGTACTATGGGCTTGCCCTCCTTTGTACCTCTTTCTTTATGAATGAATGAATCTTTTGGATTGAGATATGATGAGGGTGCTACGGAGGTGTCAACCTAGTTAAGATGTCTCAGTGCACCCACTGATCTCACACCCTCATATTTCTTTAAAAAAAAAAAATTATATAAATACTTCATTGAACAAAAAAAAAACAAAGAAAAAAAAAAAAAAGAAAAAACATGAATAGTGCTATCTTCTAAATTGCTGGTCAACTTTGTGACCTATAACACCTAAAAGATGCTATTTTCCTCAACTTAACTTGAGATTTTTGTGCTATTTAATATGTTAAATTGCTTATTTCATAGGTTTCGGGCAATCAGGAGGTAGAATCGAGTATTAGGGAGAAAACAGAGCTAAAACAAATCAATTTGGAGCCCTAACGAAGCAATTAGGCCACAAGAGGCAAAAATTACAAAATTGTCACTGAGATAGAGTGCCTAGGCACTGGTCGGAGCCGTGTGCGACACTAAAAATAATAAGCAACAAATTTTGATAGTATATCTTTGGATCCGGGTGGTCGTTTTGGGCGAATGACCACTCGTTTTCTTCGATTTTTTCACCCTTTATCCATCTTCAGCATTAGTTTTAAGTTTTGAGCTGAATATTTCTCTATAATTAGGCTGAAAGATAGCAGGTTTGAGCTTTCTCATCTGGAAGGTAAGGATCCCCAATTCCTAGTTTTTGAGGTTTTCTCCAATTGTAACCTTGTGAGACTTGTGCTTTACTCTTAATTTTGATTGTTTTTTTTTTTTTTTTTTCATTCTTTTACTGCATTTGTATGTTTATGGTAGTATTTTTGCTTGAGAATGTACATGATCATCAACTAGACATTAAATTACAATATGTGACATATAATTATAATTTGATCCAAGGTAGTAAAAAGTTAGTTAGACTTGTGATTCGTTGTCTATGATGAAAATCATTGCTCTATCAACCTAGGAAGAATCAAGATGAATATTGATTTAGGCAATTACTTGTTGATATTCACCTTAGCGTAATCTCAATTTGCAAGTGGTTAGTCTTAATTCTTGATCGTCCTCAAGCAGTGAGTTTTATGGCATCATTCAAAATGTATTATTTACGCGCTTTTTAGAAATCTGGAAGACATTACTAGATGCAAATTGTTAAAGTAGTATATGTATGTATATACTTTTTTTTTTTTTTTAATAAGCAACTAAAGAGAAGGATGAGATCAACCTAATTGAGATTTTTCCGTATGTATATACGGATGGTGTAAATATATATAAGGGAAAAATACTCTTTTGGTCCCTACGTTTTGAGTATAGTTTTCATTAGATCCCTAAGTTTCAGAATATTATTGATTAAGTTCTTAAGTTTTGAATTTGGTTTAAATTTGTTTTGAGTTTGGTTTAAATTTAGTTTTTAAGTTTATTAAAATGTTACAATTTTACGGAATTTCACGGTTAAGTTCTTAAGTTTTTTAGTTTTGAGTTTTGTTTCAATTTGGTATTTAGGGACTAAATTGAAACCAAACTCAAAATTTAAGAACCAATTTAAATGTGAAATATTTTGAAACTTTGGGGACCAAATAAAAATTGGGCCTAAAACCTAGGAACCGAAAAGATATTTTTGTATGCATATAATTTCCCGCACTAGTATTCTGTTCAAAAATAAATAAATAATTTCCAGACGGCTAAGGTTCCGTTATAAACATTATAATATGTTTTTTGTTACTATTATTTTGTTGTTTATAACCAGGTTTAGTTTTGTACCATGTAAATTATGTTTGTGTGTGTGTATATATATTTAACCTTAGTTTAAGAACATCTTCAAATGATTGAAGAAAAGTTAAAAGGCATGTCATCAGCAATTATATAATACATAGTTCTGATGTTTGGAATAACTATGAAAAAAATATTTTAAAAAATAATATAAAATTGATTTTTCGATAAATATCTTTAAAAAAAATTAATAATTGAAAGAGTTTAGTAAATTTCAGAAATTTTAGATGATTAAAAGTTTATTTTTGAATATTCATGAATAAATAAGAAGTGATTTGAAAAGATTGATTAATTTAAAAGCTTTTTATATGTGTTTGATGATTAATACAAATTTGCTTTTGGTGTTGTGCAATCGGGATATAATGAGAGTGGTATGGATGTGTCAACCTAGTTAAAATATTCCAATGCACTCTCTAATTCCTCTATCTTTAATATCTAAAAAAAAAAAAAAAAACTTTTATGTTTAGAAACATGGGAGAGATAACAAATTATCCAAAAATGACTTTAGAGTGATCAACTAACTGAATGTTCAAAATATGTGGTAAGAAATAAAACATATTTGTTACTACAATATGATGGATTGATTTTATTACACATAAAACTTGACCAACATATCTCGTATTATGTGCTATTCTTTGTTGAGCAACTAGTGTTGTATATTGCAAATTCTACCTAGGGATTTTTCTTTAACAATTGGAGATTTTTACGTGGACTTGCTGATCCATTTTATTATTCTAGCCGAGAATATTTTATTTCCTCTGAAGGTCTCTTCAAGACTGTTCTGATGAGATATATATTGTGTTTGTTGACTTCTATTTAGGGTTAGCCCTTTTTGAAATAGAAAATTGTCAAAACCTCAACCCTTATGCATTATGTGTGATCTCAATATATTTTGCTGTCGAAAGTGTTACCATTTGTCCATTAGACGTGGCTAATTTGTTTAGGAGTCTAGTAAATCACTTATACGGTAAGTAAGAATTCGAAAAGAGTAGACGATGTTACATTGAGGAGTGATAGAATAGATGATGAACTAACAAACTCAGCTACCTCAACTATAACATCTCAATCAGAGCTCGACATACAAGCCAATATAATTTGCTCCACAATTTTCTCTACATATCAACAATTATGAATTGCTCCAATTTAGGGTGATTTCTCCATAATCTCCCATTGTGAATATTCAATTTGGAAATTACAGATCGTTAGGCTCCTTTGTAATGTGCAAATTATGTTTTACTTCCAATTTGTATTTATTTCCATGTTCAAATTTTGTAATTGAAGCATCTCCTTCAGACATGTTATATATATTTTTTTTGCTTGACAAACAATGATAAATCAATGAAAAATATTCAAGGAGTTTTTCAATATTCTTCTGCTGTTAAACATCTCTTCTGCCAATACAATGTGTAGATCTCAAGGAGCTTCTATCATTTCTATGATTCAACTTTTAAGGGAATCTCATTCATAAAGCCTGAGAGAAGTTTGTGCGTGGAAGTTAAGGAAGTTTAAATTTAGAGAAGCTTAAGAGTAGGCTTTACGTGAGTTGTTGAAGAGGGAGTCTATTAGTTAAATTTTTCGTTGTAATCGCTTAACTCTTTAATCTAGTGAAGTTTCTTTCCATTGGCCATACAATCCTCAAAGTAGGTAATTTGCACCAAACTAGGTTATGAATCTCTGTGTTGTCTTTCTCTTTCTGCTCTTATTGTTTGATATTAACTTATTTAGCTTATCAGTTATCTTGTTACAACATCGTGCTTGACTTCTATGCTATTTATGTCAGATTTTAGTAATTCAAAATTAATCTTGTTCAAAATATGTTAAATAATAATAATACTTTTCATAAAAAAACAATACACTATATTTACACGATTTCAAAATTTATAGTAGAAAGATTAATAAATAATAATAAATATTTAAGTAAAATAACAACATCAGCATTTAAAATCTTTTAGCTATAACTAATGTAAATGAACAATAATCAATGTCTCAAATAATTTATTTCTATTTGAAATGCAACCAAAATTCTATTTTTAGCGAAGGAAATGAAATATATATAATTAAGTGAATATATAAATAAAACTATTAATCATTTTCATTAGTATGAGACTTTTTTTATAAAACTAAAACTAAAATCATGAAAGCTTTTAAAATAGTAAATATTATACTATTGTATAAATATGTAAATAATCTATGGTTGGAACAATTTTAAGTAGTGATTTAACGCTTTGAATCTTTCCCGATTATCATCAACAATCTTTGCTTCAAAATATTGAATCAATGCTAGCCATATCATTGGTGAATACAATACTTTGCTTTTGATTTGACTAAGAAAAATGAGCAAGCAAATTTTTGTGTGGCTGAAAATGAAGATGATACCACAAAGGGAGGATAATAAAGAGCAAATGGGGCAAGTTGCAATGTTTCTTTTTCTTGGAATTAAGCACTAAGAATTTTGTAAAATAAATAAATAAATAAATAAAAATTGGTGGAAACCTTATAGTAGATTCTAAGCTTAGGGTGACCCGTGATACCCTTATATTTTTTAATATCAAGGAAATTTTAGCTAGATGCCAAATTGGAGCCTAATTATAATAAAGTCATAATTACCATCTTAATTAATTATGTCCCATAGGAAAAATGGACCCTTTAAGATTTTGGATTGTTGCTTGGTTCACAAAGTTCGAAGAATCTTATTGTTATTGAATTTGTCATTAGGAGTTTGGTCGAAGGAAATGATTAAAATATGGTTTGTTTGATTAGTTGATTATTATGGGTATGATTGGTGGATTAAATATTAATTAGTTTTTAATAAATAAAGTAGGGAATGAGTAGGGTTCGAATTGTGTAGATAAAAATTGAAAATGGTTAAGACTCTCTTTGGAATTGCGGTTATAATCGTAGAAAGTGATTCTGAAAAATTTTTAACTATCTTCCTTGTTTGGTAAATCAAATATTAATTAATCTTGGAGAATCACTTTTTAAATTCTAACTAATGTGTAGAAGTTGATAGTTGTAGCTTTTAGGTTCAACTTTTCTAAAATTATGTTACTCTCTTAACCATTTAAATAAATATATACTTTTATCAAATAATTTAGATTAAACAAAATTAATTGAAATTCAAATTATATTAAGTTTAAAAAAAAGGAGCACTTGCAAGAATAGAAAAAAATATATTTTTAATATTATAAATTTAGCAATGACTTTTTAAAATTTGCAAATATAGCAAAAAAGTATTGAAGTGGATTTATATTTTTTATTATTCCAAATTTACCTTTTTTGGTGTATCAGCATGTATAACAGTAGTATATCTAATATACTTTATATTTGGTATGTCAATTGACTAATATACAAAAAAACATAAAGTATAAAAAGTTATACAATTGATATATCAAAATCACAATGTTATACTTAAATTCTTATTTAGAATAAATGTTGACATAGTATTGATACACCAATGATATACTTGAAATTAGTTTTTTTATGAGCATTGATTAATATTGATAAACTAATTTACACTGTAAATGAATTTTGAGTAAATATCTAACTATCACAACTGATGCATTATTAATCTATATAACATAAATTGAATTTTGAATGAGTATCGATATACTATTGATACACCAATACAATACTTAAAAAAGATTTAGATCATGAGTGATATACTATTGATACACTAAAAATATACATGAAATGAATTTTTAATGACTACTGATATACTATCGATACATCTATGTTAACGTTTAAATAAAATTTGAATGAGTGTTGATACACTAGTGATACACCAATACAATGCTTAAAATGGATTTAGGTCACGAGTGATATATTATTGATACACTGAAAATGTATATGAAATGAATTTTTAATGACCACTGATATATTATTGATACATCTATGTTGTAGTTTAAATTGGGTATATCAATCAATTAATATACAATTTGTTATACAATTGATATTATACCAAATTAAATATAACTTATATACTATTAAAATCATATTAAAAATTTAAAAATAAAAAAACTAACTAATATAATTTATATTTGATATATCATTTGACAAAATTAATGCATTTAAAATATACCATCAATAGTAAAATCGAACTATTTAGATGAAAATAACTCTATATCAAAACGAAACAAAAAAAAAAATATTTACCATAATGTAACAAACAACATCGACCATAACACAATTAAGCCATGTTATATTAGTTGTATAAATGATACTCTTTAAATAAAATATATCTATTGATTAATATACCAAATACAATGTATATCAATTGACTGATATACAAAAATTTAAAATATATCAGATATACCTACTGATACACAAACAAGGATAATCATAATAATAAAAGAAAAATTGGGAATCAAGTTTAATGCTTTTACTATATTTGCAATTTTAGAAAACCATTGCTATGTTTGAAAATATCCCTTATGTATTTTTTTTTTTTTTTTTTTGTCACCCATTGCAATTCCCTTTAAAAAAAATATATATTAAAATAAATTATAAATTAATTATCAATGCGAAAATAATTAAAATAATAAGCATGCTTTAGTTCATATAATTAAATTACACAAATTTAGTATTAATTTATCTAACACCGTAACTAGTTTTCTAATTTAAAATTAACGTTTACCAAATATTATTTACTTCCTTTCATAGTTGATTTTTCAGAAAACAAAGTTGACAACAATTATTTTAAAAGCTACAACAATGTCAAACTAAACCTAGATCTACTCCCAAGTTACAACTATATTTATTTTGTTACAAGTTTAAGAGGGATGTTTGACCCATCAATTTAGAGTAGGATAGAGTTCGCTAAAATACTCCACTCTTTTATTTGACGCTTCACTATTTATGAAGGTTTTATCTAATCATATGTGACTAAACCCTAATTATCATAAATTTTATGGATTAAATTTTAACTTTTTCCAACCTTAGAAATAAAACATTCAATATAACCTTTTTTTTAAATGATTGTTTGTTGTTTTCTCCCTCTAACTAATATGATTTAAGGTAACTGTCAAAACTTTAGGTTCCGTTTGGTAACTATTTTGTTTTTGGTTTTTGGAAATTAAGTCTATTTCCTCCACATTTGTTACAATGATTTGCATCTTTATTAATTACGATGGTTGAATTCTTAACCAAATTCTAAAAAGAAAAAAAGATTTTAAAAGCTATTTTTTTTAGTTTTCAAAAATTGTCTTAGTTTTTAAACCATTGGTAAAAAATAGATAACAACGAAAGAAATTTGGAAGTAGAAGTAATGTCTATAACTTAATTTAAAAATCATTCATGTCAAATACCTGATAGATCAATCCCATTCATTTTTCCAATTTGTAAAAGTCATCTATATTGAATTCATTTCTGTATCATTTATTATTTGGAACCTAAATCCTTAGACATTTTACTACAATTATTTTATTACAATTTTCATTATTTATTAAGGTATAATTTATTGTTATTAAATAATCTATATTTATATCTATATCTATACTAAATTAAAAGTGACTATGAGAGGAGACTTTTTAATTTCACTCTTTATTCTTAAATGTTTTAGAAATGTCAAATTTACTCTCACAATCACAATAGCCATCATGGGTTGAGCTAGTGGTAGTAGGATTATCTTAAAAGGACCAATGAGTTGTGGGTTCAATCTATGATGGCCACCTATTTAGGAACTAATATCCTATGAGTTTAATTGACATCCACATGTTTTAGGGTATACTCACTTTGCATAAACATTGAGACTTAATATTTTATCAATTAAACTTCTAAACTTTTATAACCAAATTAATTTGGACTCACTGTTAGGACGTTCTTTGAAAGTCGTCCATGCATCAAAGCTAATCCAACATTTAAAGAAATCTAGATCATACATGTAAAAATTGATGTATTGATGATTTTCAAATGTAATTTTCATTATGGCCTAAATTGATCTACTTATGACAAATTAAGAGTTTGATTGTAACAATTATAAGTCTCACACAATACTTTTCGAGCGAAATCTAAAGGAGAGTGCTAAATTGATATAGTTACAAAAGTTTAGGGACTGTTTGGTTGGTGATCTAAAAGAAATTTGAAAATATATAAGAGATTCAATGAAAAACAGAGTTGTTTTCCATGTTTTCAAATATGTGTTTTTGGTAGCAAATTAAGAAGTTAAATTTCAATTTAAACAATTGTTCAACATGTGTTTATAATATATTCATAAACTATAAAACTGATTATAGTTACTCACCAAATATTAGGTAGATTATTATTAATTAATGTATGAACTTGGTTTATGTTAAACTTTTTGTATAATAATCAATGTAGTATTATATAATTTATAATATATTATATAATACATATTTTAATGTAACAAAAATAATTGAGTCTATAACGAGATATAGTATATTTATTAATGTTTTGACTTTTTTTTTTTAAATATAATTCTGCATTTTAAAATTTTAAATTCAAAATCTAAATACACTAAATAGATAAAAATTGTTGTTTTTAGAATTTGCACTATTTTCCTACCAAATCAGCCTAAGAGTTTAAATTGATGCAATTATTAGTTTAGTAATTTAATTGATACAACCCCCTCTTCCAAAAAAATACATTAATTTTTTTAGTTAATGTTATTTTATTTTAATTAGTTATTATTGTAATTATTTTAAATTGCAAAACTAGTGAAAATATTTTTAAATATAGAAAATGTCACTCAATGTAAACAATAATAGACATCTCTTATGGATAGACAGTGACATTTTGTTATATTTACAAATAAGTTAGACACATTTTGCTATATTTGAAAAATCCTTAAACAAATTGGTGTGATGAAAGTTGTGATAAATTAAAATAAAAACTATCATCATCTATTTTTTTTTATTATTATTATTAACAATAATTGTAACGACCCGACTTACATAATCTAACCGGACCATTACTCAATGCATGTAAAATTAGAGAAACACTATGCAACATAGTAAAGAGGAGAAACAATACTTTTCTGGGAAGTTTCTATTAATAAATTTCAAGAAAACATCCATAAACATGTAAAGAGAAGTTTTGGTTCGGGGTACCCCTAATGAAATCAATAAAATTCATGAAAAGAAAGTCACATATCAAAAGTCTAAAAAAACCAACATTTGGACAAAACTCCATAAAACATAAAATGCTAAGCGAAAGCTACTACGGGTCCCGTGATCCCATCAAGGATTCTTCTTGTCATTCGCCATCACGTTCTTTCCCTTACTTGAAAAACATATAAGATAAAAGAATGAGTAATTTATTACTCAGTAAGTGACCCCACTACCTGGAGTCGGGCTAAGCACCTAAGTCCTTTAAGTGCATCAACATAAGGCATACATATCTATCATACTTTCATTGGGAATAGTTTACACTCACCCTACAGTTGGTTATGGATGTCCACAAACCTCTAGAGCCCCAAAAGAAACTCTTACCTTTGGTGATCCCGAAGGAACATAAACCTCTAATATACTCGAAAGAGCACAACCTCTGGTGAACCCGAAGGAACACAACCTCCTGTGAAACCGAAGGAACACAACCTCTAGTGCACCCGAAGGAGCACAACCTCTAGTGAACCCAAAGGTACACATCCTCTAGTGATCCCGAAGGAACACAACCTCCTGTGGACCCGAAGGTACACAACCTCCTGTGAACACCCAACCAATATAGGGGAGGTAACCCTACTCCTAGAGCGTAAACAGTCATAATCATACTCATTCCATTCCATGGCTTCATACATTAAAATACAATACTATTCATTACATAACATGGCATAGGGTCATACATTAATAAGCACATACAACTTAAGACATGGTAATCTCATGCAAGCATGCTATATCATAAAGGTCTTGGGAATTTCTACTTTTAAGCATGGAAATCTCATACAAGCATGCTATATCATAAGGACTTTGATAATTTCTACCTTTAGGCATAGGAATCTCATACGAGCATGCTAAATCATAAAGACTTTGGTAATTTCCTATTTCATGGCAACTAAACGTGTGGCCCGAAGGCGGTTCAAGTAGTAAGATCACTTACCTGGTGATCGATCCATCAAATTACTATACGGCTCCTCTTGTAAAAATTAATTCCTAAATAAACCGGAAATAAAATTTCCGCCAATTTAAGTTAGTCTACAAGTCTAGTTTATCGTGAGTAACCTAAAAATATTTGTCCGAGAAAGTCCTTACCCGAACGCGATCCAACTCGTAGCTTCCCCCGATCCCACGGACTTAAACAATTACCGAGCACCTAATGAGACATGCCAAACAAGGTTCGAAATTCACAAATCTCTATCCAAAACGTAAGCAACTAATCCATTCGAGTTTGAGACACTCACTTAAGGTACTGTTCTAGCCGGACGAGAAAAGAACTGCTGCCGAGAGCCGAGACAGCGAAACCGGCGAGAGAGCGAGAGTCTGAAGGCTGGCGGCGACACTGGGCGCGGGGCGCGTGAGACGAGCAGAAGATCGAGAGAGCGAGAGCGCGAGAGATCGGGAGCTAGCGAGAGAGCGATACCACGAGAGCGACAGTGCTCTTTAGGCGCGAGAGACCGTGAGGCGCGGCCAGAAAGTGAGAGCGGGAGAGCGAGACGGGTAGCGAGAGCTGAAGACCGACAACGACACCCAAGGCGAAACTAGCTGCACCCGATGCGCGAAACCCTCCGGGAACTCCCGGAAACTGAAGGAGAGCGAGAGAGAGAGATGTCGAGTAGAGGGAGGCTGGCGGCGGCGAAAGGGAAAGCGAAAAGAGAGAGATGCGGCAGAGAGAGAGATGGATATTTTCTTTTCTTTTTCTTTTTGACTGCACGGAAAACGAGGCAATTCCTCTCCCCCCTTAAACCCTAATTTTTCCCAATTCTCCCATTTTACTCAATAAGGTAAAAATAATATCCTTCATTCACTAAATTAATTATTTTATTCTATTTGCCCTAAAATAGAATAAGAATAAATTATTCTTTACCACAAAATCTAACATTTTCCTTAATCCCACCTTCAATTCTCCTACCACCATAAATAAAATCCTTGGGACTTTCCTATTTAACTTAAGTAATTACAATAATGTAAATAAATAATTAAAAATTCCTTTTCATGCATAATTACTTAATTTAATCTACTAAGGGAATTTACCTCAAGGATTTAGGGCCGTTACAATAATACTAGTATGTTATTTACCTAATAAATTTTATTTGGTTAGAAATATATAATGGTACGTTGGTCATTTTACATTCCTATTAAAATTTATAACTAAAAGTAAAAACTTTATATATTTGAAATTGGCCGGAAGTTAAATAAATAATTTTATTGTTTATTTCAATAATCACGTGCTAATTTGTGATAGATCATACTTATTTCTAAAAACACTAATATTCAAATTGATTACCATGAAATTTAAAACTTTTAATTGAACATTTTAATTATATTTTTCATTTGAAATCTTATTATTTTTATTAGGACATTCTCAAAAACACTAATACTCAACCAAATTTAGTGAGTTCTCTCGAAAACTTTAGGTTTGATGGATAAAAATTTAAATTAAAGAGAGAATATAATTGAATTATCAAAACAAATATAGTTGGAAAAAATGAAACATGGAAAATATGCATTAAAGCTTTTCTTTCCCTTAGAATTAAGTTGAATTTCTTTATACGTAATTGTTTGTAAAACAATTTACCAACAATTTAAACATGTTCAAAGCTTTTTCTATTCCATAGCAAAAACTCATTTAATCTTCTTTAAGGTTAAAATATCATAATTTGCTTTTAAAATGTTTGTTCTAAAACATTCAAATTTTCAAATATAAACATTGCACTTTTGATAAGTTTAAAATTAGTCTTTATTGTTATTCTTTATTTGTTGATTAAAATTCTCAAAATAAATTTAGGTGTGTTTGGAGTATATTTTCAAGTATTTAATTTAAAAAAATCATTTTGGAGAAAATTTAAGTATTTGACATGTCACACCCCATCCCGGATTACCTACCTATCCTGAAAGGGAATATGAAGACAATAAACATCACCCCTCTTGTGACGCATATTGTCCCATCTTACATAACTTCCTGTGCACACATTTCATATATAAACATTCATAGAACTCAGCCCTATTACACATGATCATAATATAACAATTCTTCCTGTACAAAGTACACTTTTATCATATAACATGATTAAACTTCCATAGATCCACCATACATTTGTACAAAACCACATTACGATCCCCACTCTTTACACAACTTGATCTACATGCCACCTACATAAGGTTATATATAACGTACAACTCTCAGACGTGACTGAATTTCGAGAACTCGAGACTTAGGCAGGGTGAGCTGAAGTAGGCTAAGCACCGGGAACGTTCTTGCTACCTAGGGGGAAAAGAAAACATCGAAAACGTCAGCTAAAAGCCCCGTGAGTGACTAATTTTGTAAAACTATCATTTGTTCAAAAACAGGCATGTTAAAATCATAATAACGCCATAAATGTAAACATGATTCAAATAATCATTTCTGTAAAATCATAATTTCAACAATGTAAACAAATCACATATGTTCATGCCAAAATGATCGTATACGAAAAATAATTCGTTCTCATAACTTTCCCTTAGTCAGGGCGGAGCAAGACTCAACGCACCCGACGTCGAAAACATCCTTAGCTGAGGCGGAATAAAACTCAACGCACTCAACGTCGATAACAATCCTTAGTTGGGGTGGAGTAAGACTAAACACACCCAACGTCACAACCTCTATGTGCACATAGAAATATGGCGGGTTGCCCAAGTACCTTCTACGAGTCCTTTAGTATTGGGTCCCGGGGAAACTCACATGCCTTCTCATGTCCTTCAGCATTGAACCTCTTCTAAAACATTTTAGAAACCAGTATTATACGTAAATAGTTCACATGAAAATCTTTCATGAAAATCAAATATATCACGATAAACAACATTTCAAAACATGCTATTCAACGTCTTATAGAAACGGATAAAACATGCCTTGTGAACAATATCATTAGACCTATCATGCTTTTCAAGAAAATAGTTCATCTCAAAGCCATATCTCATAAGAAAACCAAACTAAAAATTTTCAATAAATTTCATTTTCAAACAAAGAAAAGTGTCACTCACAACTTGTCCTTAGGCCCTGAGCGGATTATATGCCTTTCCGAGCTCTTCTTGGCCTGTAAATACACATTCCTCACATTACGTTTTCCTTAACTTCCTTTACATGATCATTAAATGTGCATACTTAAACTCTAATCATGATTCACCACCGAGACTCCCTTTCTTTCCTAAAGTACACATAATAAGCGAGATTCTATGTCATTAGCGAGATTACCAACGAGATTTCACCTTACTAGCGAGTTTACTAACGAAATTACACAACAGGTCACGGCACTAGCGACACTAGCATAAGCGAAACCAGCGAGACTACCTGAGGAGCGTTACCGAGCGAGAGCCAGCGAGATTTGTGAGAGAAAAACCTTCTTTGCTCGACCAGCGAGACTAGTGTCGCTACTCACGCCCCAATTCCTCAGCGTTACCTGCCTCCAAATGACATCCGACAGCAGAGTTTCCTCCTTTCCTGTTTGTTCTCACTTCTGTCAATTCAAAGTCATATTTCCAGCCAGATTTAGAACTTTTTTTCTTCTACAAACTTGTAGAGAAATATGTTTTCTAGCTTACCTCAAAATTTCGTGGCTTAAATCGTCCTGGTTCGTCAGATATTGCAAGTTTTCTCCGCACTACTCCAGATTGCACAGAAAATTCGTATCAGTAACTTCCAGCTAAAATGTTTTTATTCCATTTCAACTCAGGCATCCTTCATAAATGTTGTTCAAAATTGAGTTAACTTACTAACCTTAAAATTTCAGCCCAAAATTCAATCTTCAGCTCGATATTCACCAAACACCAGACCTGGTTCAAGCTGTGCGACAGCAGATGAAGCTTCTGTTTCAGCTTCAGTTTTACCATGAAATCGTCCAAAACCTTGCACAAAATTGTCCTAGAACTCTTCTTCAACCTCTCCATGACGTGCAGCTGAAAGATAGCATAGAAATGAGTTTGGAAATGAGTAGAAAGAAGTCGGCAACATTTTCCTTTCAACAAAAACCATAACCGACTTCTCCATCCTTATCCCTTTGTTTTTTCTTTTCTTTTTTCCTTTTTCTTCTCTTTGTCTTCTTTCCCTTTTGGTTTCCTTTTCTTTTTCTTTTTCTTTTTTTTTTTTTACAAAATAAGATTATTAATATTAATTCGCTTAAAGCTTTTGAACGTGCTTACCAATTAGGTGCTTACATGACAACTGCTTGAAACAGATTTTGAAAAAAATGAGTTTATGAAATAAGTTGGTTTAAGATTTTACATTTGAAACCAACTTTTTTAAAAAAAAAAAAATTATTTTTGAGTGTTTAATGATTAATCTCTCTCTCTAATTTGTATAATTCTTAATATTGCCAAAATAACCTTGAAAGCCATTTACTTCACTTCCACTATGTAGTTGTGTGACAACCCAAATCATTAGGGTAAATTCTCCTATTAAGTTAATTTAAGTCATTATGCATCAAAAAGAAGAAAAAAAAAGTATATATATATATATATATGTATGTATGTATGTATGTATGTATGTATGTATGTATGTATGTATGTATGTATGTATGTATGTATGTATGTATGTATGTATTTATTTAGATTAAGAAGGAAAGTTTTAAAATTGACATTTGTAGTGGTTGGTGAGACTTACGTGGATTTAAGGAAATTTTGGAATTGCCAAAAGATGATTTATCCTTGGGTGAAAGGAATAAAATAAAATAAATAGATTTGGTGGGATTGGAGTTTGAATAAAGAAGATTTTATTTTATTTTATTTGGTTGGAGAAAAAAAGGGAAAAGTGGAATTAATGGGCTAAGGAGCTGAAGGAATTATGGTTTATTTTAAACCCTCCTCGGTTTGCGTGTACTTTAAAAAAAAAAAAAGAAAGAAAAGCTCTCCCCCTCTCTCTCTCCCTCTCTGCCGCCTCTCTCTCCTCCCTACCTTCCTGATTTCCGCCGCTGCCGCCGCCTCCTTCTTTTTCCGCCCTCTCCACCGCCACACTCTCTCTTACCTCTGCCTTCGTCGTCTCTCTCTCAGTTGCCGCTCGATTTCCCGAAAGTTTCACGCTCAGAATCACGCTTCTGTCACCCAGGGTATCACTCTCTCGCTCTCACGCTCTCCCGCTCTCCTGCTCTCACACTCGGAATCACGCTCTCCCTCGCCCAGGATCGCTCTCACGCTCTCGGGCTCTCGCTCTCTCTTGGACTATCGCTCTCTTGCTCTCTTGCTCGACTCTCGCTCTTTCGCTCAACTCTCGCTCTCGCTCAGAATCTCGTTCTCGGCTGCGATTAACTGCTCGCCTGACCGTTAGTCGCCGGATCAGTACTCCCTAAGTGAGTATCTCAAACCTGAGTAGGTTAGTGGCGTATTTTGGTGGATCTTGGGGAATATGAATTAATTGGTAAATCTTAATAGGTGGTCGGCGATTGCTTTAGTTCGTAGGGTCGGAGGAAACTATGAGTTTGGCCACGTTCGGGTAAGGACTCTCTCGAACGAACTTTGAGTTTATTTATGACGGGTTAGGCTTGATGAATAACTTAAGTTAGGGGAATTTTATTCCCAGTTTGTTTAGGAATTTTGCAAAAGTTGCAGTGTGGTTAGCTTTATGGATCAATCCTCAGGTAAGTGATCTTACTACCCGAACCACCTTCGGGCCATATGTTTAGTTGTCATGCTATAGTAGATTTCTAAAGCCATGTATGATATAAGATGGTTGTATGAAATTTCCATGTCTTAAAGTTGTATGTGCCTGATAGTGTATAAGCTTATGCTATAAGACGTTTATGAACAGTACTGTTAATGTATGAATCCATGGAATGGGATGAGTGTGAACTTGGTTGATCATGTATGATGAGTAGTGGTGACTCGCCTACGTCGGTTGGATGTCCATATGAGGTTGTGTTCCTTCGGGATTACTGGAGGTTGTGTTCCTTCGGGATCACTAGAGGATGTGTTCCTTCGGGTTTACTAGAGGTTGTGTTCCTTTGGGTTCATCAGAGGTTGTGCTCTTCGAGTACACTAGAGGTTTGTGTTTCTTCGGGATCACCAGAGGTAAGAGTTTCCTTTGGGGTTCTCTAGAGGTTTGTGGGTATCCATAACCAACGGTGGGGCGAGAGTAACCATTCCCCTATAGAAGTATGATAGATATGCATGTCTTATGTTTGACGCACTTAAAGGACTTAGGTGCCTAGCCCGACTCCGGTAGTGGGGTCACTTACTGAGTAATATAATTACTCATCCTTTCATCTTATATGTTTTTCAGGTAACGGAAGGAATGTGCCGGCGAATGACAAGAAGAATCCTTGATGGCATCTCGGGACCCGTAGTAGCTTCCGCTTAGTCTTGCATGTTTTACTGAGATTTTGTCCAACTGTCCAATTTTGTTTTGAGACTCGTCTCCTTATTTGTTTATGTGGATTTTCATTCATGAAGTTTCTTTTATTGATTTTATTAGGGGTACCCCGAACTAAAATTTCCTTTTATTTGTTAATGCGTTATTTTCTTGAATTAATATAAGTAGAAATTTCCATGAAAAGCATTGGTCCTTCTTCACTATTCAGCATAGTGTCGTTCTTTGAATTTTTACATGCATTGACTAATGGTCCGATTAGATGGTATAAGCTAGGCTTTACAAGTTGTGCCTACCACCGCCCTTCGCAGGCTAGCTTTGAACACTGTTGTTGGCCACAATCTTCGGCAATCTTCTCCAGCCACTATTGCCAACCAATTCCACCAGCCAACTTTGGCCACCACCTCCAACCACACCATCGCTGACCAACTCCATTAAACACTGCCACCAACAGCCACCTCCAACCATTATCACTAGCAATCACACAACAACCACCACTAATTCTATGTAGTGATCACCCTAGACGACCAACATGTGTTTCAATGTAAATTTGAGAAGAGCGAGGGAATCCACAACGTCTTCACTAGCGGCAAGCAATCTGACAATTGGCGGAGATGTCATGGACTCCCCCCCTCTCAAATTTACTTTAAAACTCAAGCCCAAGAAGTCGGTGTTGAAACTGACATTGAACTACCACTACGTCATCATGTTTCATACGTCACTGTTATTAAATCACCAATCAATCCAAAGCTTAAGCTGATAGGTGAAGACAAATTTAATGTAATATATGACAACTGTCAAACTATAAGGTGTCGCTACCGTCGTTGGTGTTTAATCGATGGTAGGATACCAATTTTTGGGTTTCTATGTCTTTCACTCTCTTATCTCTTTCTCTTTTCAATCCATCCCTTCCAGTGTGGCTGCGCCTACATGATCACTACTATCGTTACTTGTTGCCAGAGTGTTGTCGTCATTGTTCTTAGACATTTTAGGTAAGCTGATTCTTGACAGGTTTTGGATCATCTTAGGGTAGTCTTGAACACCCATTGGATTTGGCTTGATTTATGATTTACCCGTGTCTTTTGGATATTAGATTTGTGCTTCAAAGGTTTTTAAGGTTGCTGCCCAACATAGGATATTGATTTTTTTTTTTTTTTTTGAACAAAATACCAATGGAGGTGGGTTCAGTAGATGCACCAGAATATCTCAACTAGGTTAACACATCTTTAGCATCCTCCTCATCTACCTAGGCCAAAGAGAGATATATTCATTCAAATGGCAAAAGCTAGCAAATATAGAGTGAGCTAGAGATAAGCTCGGTACAAAAGTTAGAAGGAGGATTATAAAAAAGCCCTTCAGTTTAGCGTGATTATAGAAACATCTTAATTACAAAATAAACTAGATTTAGAGCACCGAGAAGCAGCAAGGGATATAATGCCATCCCTTAGAGAGCCATACGATTTATCGATGCCTTGAAAGGTTCTCCTACTGCGTTCAAGCCAAATGCTCCATAATGTTGCTGCAATGATGTTACTCCACATAATTCTGGATTTGGAGTTTGTGTTCAAGCGGATGAGATGATGGATACAAGATTGGAGGGTTTGACAATGCATCAGATTTGTACTCTCTCCAAGGTAGTCCTATATGGAAGTGGCGAAATTACAATTGACGAAAAGATGTTCCATGGTTTCAGTGCTAGACCTGCAAAGAATACACCAGTTAGGATTAAGGTTCATGTGAGGAAATCTGGTTTGGCATTTATCAAGCATGTTCAACCCATTGTGTATGATTGTCCAAATGAAGAATTTGCATTTTTTAGGCATTAGAGCTGACCATAGAAAGCTCGTGTTAGTGGTAGGGATTTTCGAAGAGTTTGAGTGCAAGTAGTCTTTCATGGATTTGACAAAGAAGAGCCCATTCTTGGATAGATTCCATATCAACAAATCAGTATCAGTATCGAGGCCAGCGAAAGGGACAGGCTAAGTTCTAGAGATGAAGTTTAAAGCCTCGGTTTCACGTTGAAACAATGGTCGACCTGATGGATAAATAAGCATGCAGTAGAAGTTAATTTGATCAATTTTCACTCTAAGATGCTTGATGCACACTTTTAGTGTTAACTGCAAGTGTACGGGTCAAGTTATAATATAAAACGGTTAAGTCCGAATATCGTTCCACTGGAGATCCAATTGGGAAGGTTTAAGTTACCTAGCTATTCTAGAATTGAATCAATTTTATTTAAAGATTGAAATTGAATTTTATAAGTTATGGAAAAATACAAATCAAGTAAGGAAAGTATCAAAGGGAGAAACACAAGAGTCAAAGAGAGTTCTAGGGTAATGAATTCTTGTTTATTTCATCATGCAATATTATAGATTTCATGGATTTTATTGCAATTCATATGCCTAAGTCTAGAAACTTAATTCCAAGTTATTTTCTCTAAAAAACAACCCTTTCTCATGCAACTTGATTGATGATTAATCTCTTAAAACCAACACAAAACTACATGGCATTAAAAATAGTCTTTAGCAACTTTTATTTAAGCAAAATAAACAAAGAAAGAGTGTAAAGAAAGGAAACTCTACTGAAAATAGGCTCTTGATTGAGGTAGCACCGTCACGATCTCCTTGGCTCTCACGTCGGACTTCGAAGGGCACCAAGACTATCTCGAACTCTTTTCCTCTTCCTTGCAACTAACTCACTCTTTGAACTCTCACTTAATTCTCTCCTTTTTGTACCTCTTTAGGTCTGCAACTTCCTTGCTTTGCTTTGAGTTTTTCTCGATGATTTGGGCTACTGGAAACCCCCAAATTTATAGAGTTTGGCCGCCGAAAACTTTTCCAAAAATACAAAATTTTCATTTAAGGAAAGTTGGCGCCGCGGCGCTAGGGCTACATCCGAAAAAGTTTGCTCTCGGGTTTTAGCGCCGCGGCAGCACCGTCCAAGCACCGCGACGCTGTGATGCGTTTCAAAAACAATGCTCTCGGGTTTTAGCACCGTAGCAGCGCCGTCCAAGCGCCGCGAGGCTGTCATGCGTTCAACAAGGATGCGTCGAAGCATCGCCATCTCAGCGCCGCGATGCTACTATGCGTCCAGAGCTATGCGTTTATGTTTCAGTGCCGTGGTAGCGCCGTCTTGGCGCCGCGGCGCTATCCCAAAATTTGTCCTTTTGAGTTTTTCAGCTCTTTTTCGCCATATTCTTGCTCGGTTTTGATCTTTTAGTCGTTTCTTCTAATTTTCCTCGTTTTAACCTAAAATCACTAGCAAACAAGTGAAATCTAATATAAACTCCCTTAATTTGAGAGAGTAGAAAGCACTTTTTAAGTGCTTATCAATGCTCAATTTAGAAGATTAAACATGCAATTAAAAAGAAAAATCAAATTTCAAGAACACTTACCCTTGAAGCTCCAAATTCTCCTTCAATTCTTGATGAATTTCAGAACCACTTGATTGTAGACCACCACAAGATTCTTCTCTACTATTCTCTAGGCTTAAATTGGATGGTGGGATCCAAAATTTGTAGTGAATTTGAGAAGTAATGAAAGTTGGGAAGAAGATGAACAATGGATTGAATTTTGTAAAATTAACCCTTAATTTCACAAAATTCTTAACCATTTTTATGCCAAAATCATCTTTATTTATTAAAGAATAATATGCAATCCAATTGCATCAAAATTTGACAACACAAAATGGTTAATTTGTTGGTTAATTGGGAAGAAGACAACCAAGCTTCTAGCTTAGTTAGCGGGAAAATCCAATCTTCAAAAATCAATTTTAAAATCAATTTTCAATGAATTTCCAAAAATTGAATTAAAATTGATTTTTAATTTCAAAAAATAATTAAATAATTAAATAAATAAATAATAATTTAATATTTAATTAATTAATATTAAATAATAAAATAATATTATTTTTCCCATTTGTCCCGATTTTTCTAAAAATCGATATGAATCCCTATACATATGATTAATATTTAAATCATATTTAAATATTCCAATTAACTCTATTTGTACATTTAATTGTGATTAAACATCAATATATTGTATATATTTGACTTTTATTCTTTAAGCCAAGATTTGAACGGTTCAAACTTATTCACCATACTATCTAAGATTTTAGTCCATTTATGAGCTAGTAGAGGAACCTAATGGACCTACAGATCATGAGCTCCAACGATCCAAGATTAACCGGCCAAACTTTTTAACCTAGTTAACCAACATTCGTTAACTAACGGGACACTCCACTAAAGCCCATAGTTGCACTCTCCTCACTGTAGATATATTTGTGTCCATTTGATATAACCATCATCGATAAGTCAATTCTTCATAGGTCATTCATAACTTCAGCTAGGTCAAATACCGATTTACCTCTGAGTTACATCTTTTCTCCTTAAGTACCACTGTCCCTCTAATGAACAATTGATTTAGGATCTAATCACTAAATCCATTCCCTCTCGGGCCAGTGAGAGGATGGGGCCCCTTGTTCAAGTCTTGGGAACAACACTTAAGAGAACAACCTCTCTAGTATCTCTAAATTGGGTAGGAGTTAATTCCATCTTACAAATTCTATGTCCCCAACTATCTACCTAGTCTTATCCTTGAAATGGGAGGAATGTTGAGCAGTGCTATTGAGCTTACTCTCACATATGCAGATCAAGGGATAATTCTGAATAAATAGAGTTCATAGATAGCTTAAGATTCAAATCAAGTTATCTAGGTCATCGATAAGTGAAATTAATCAGTGTTAATCATAAACGGTGTTAATACGTAACCGTGATTATTTCAGGGTTAGTCTTACACAATTTTATTATGTAGAATACCCTCGCTCACATGTCTCTACATGAACAAATCAGGATCACTTCATTTATGACACCTTACAACATTTGTAACAATCATGAAGCGGGTCATATTCATTAGTGTCTCTAGGAAGAGGTACCCAACTTGATCCATGTACTATAGACTTATTTAGGCTACTTACTCGAACTTAATCATGTTTATGTCTCCACATAAAGTCCAAGTACTCATGATAATAGCCAAGGGTTCGTAGTTTAATTGGATTTAGAGTTAATAAATAATTAATTCACTTGAATAAATTCATATGTACTAAAATTTATTTATTTACAAAAACTACGAGTTTTTAGGACATACAACCCAACACGACGAGCTTGTATATTCTAGGTCAAAAGAGTCGGATCCCACGCTTCTTTAACTGACATCAAAGGGTTCGCAAATAGTGCAAAAAGTCTGTTTGCAGCTGTGGAAAGGGGCCCATTGGGATTCCAATTGTGATACCAGAAAAGGACCTTCTCGTAATTGGAAATCTTCCAGGACAGATTAGCAAGCATTTGATTCTGAAGCTTTGTAATATGAGCCCATAGGGCTCTCTTGCTAGAGTATTTGCAGATGATAGGAAGCATACCAGGTTGAGCAGGCTTATATTTAGCATCAATCAAGGACCGTCAAAGGCTTTCTTTTTCAGAAAGGTATCGCCAGATCCACTTGCTAAGGAGAGTGACATTCGAGATTCTGATTTTCTCCACACCAAGGCCTCCCAATATTTTAGGCAAAGTGACAATATCCCACCGAACAAGGTGTGATTCACCACTTTTCTCTACTCCTTCACATAACAAGGTTCCCATAATTTTCTCTGCCTCTTTGCAAAAAGAAATAGGGGTGGAGAAGGTGGATAAGTAATATGTGTGGGGAGGTTACTAAGGACGGCTTGGAGCAGTGTCAGATGACCACCTTTGGAGATGTAAGAGAACTTCCATGAATCAAGCTTTTTGGAAATTTTTTCAATGATAGAGCCCAAAACATCGTGGATTTTGGATTTCCTCCCAAAGCCATGCCAAGGTAACTGATAGGGAGATGTACAGAGGGGCATCCCCAAACTTCCTCAATAAGAGATAATGAGGCATTGTCCACATTGATGCCAAATATGGAAGACTTTTGGAGATTGATTTTCAGACTCGAAGTTAACTCAAAGGTGGTCAGTATTTGTTTGAGGTTGCGGAGTTTGTCCATGTTGATTTCTGAAAAGAGCAAGATATCATCTGTGAAGAAGAGGTGAGTAATATTCAAGTGGATTGTGCTGATGTTGAATCCTGAAATGAGGTTCTTTTTTTTACTTTCTTCAAGAAGCATAGAAAGGTATTCCATAGCTATGATGAAAAGAGATGGTGATAACATTACAACATAGGATATTGATGGTTGATGACATTTCAATAAGTATTAAGGCCTCGAAGCCCATTTAGTCACATTATGTCTCCTGTAATTTGTGTTTCATGTTCACCCTTAAACTTGTGTTATTGCTTAGATTCAATCCATATTTGGAGCAGTTGAGGCAAGTTGGACCAAGGAAAAATTTGGATAAGTCATTTAGGAACATTTAGGGTGATTTACAAATTAGATTTAGGCCTTAATCAAAGGGCCTAAGTTGTTGGTGTGGTGTTAGGGTTTTGATTTAACCTTGATAATTTTTTTAAGGTTTGGAGCAAGGTTTCTATAAGCCAAAGAGTAGAGCGTATCTTGTAAATTCTTGGTTATAGTTCTAAATAAGGGACTCTTACGATAACAGTTTTAGGGCTTAGTGGTTATGAATGATTATTGGATGATTATCAACTGTGTGTTAGTGTGCTATGTTTGATATGCATGCATGTTCCACTATTTCTGCTTTGTTCATACATGTATTGTGCTTGAAATTCATGTGATGCGATGATAATTTTTTACTGGTGCACACATGTGCAATTGCATTTTATGTATACATGCATGTGTGTTCTACTATTCTAGCGTTGTTCACACATATATTATGCTTAAAATTGATGTGATGCAATGAAAAATCGTTTACTGGTGTACACATGTAATTGTATTTTTGGTACACGTGTGTTCTACTATTATTGCACTATTCATACATGTATTATGCTTGAAATCGGTGTGGTCTGATGGCAAATCATTACAAGTATGCACACATGCGATTTTGTTTTAGTTTTTGTATATGAGTTTCACACAACCTTCTATCTGTATGATGCGGGGGTGCATGACTGACTTCATTGTAGTGGTCACTTACTGGTATATTTTCCATTTTTCTTTACCTCAGGTAATGGAGAGGACATTTGAGGCAGTTGGTGCTAGGTTTTAGCAAAATATTAAAACTGTAGATGTTTCACATTGGAAACTTTTAAAGAAGTCATGTGCTTCAAGCATTATAAAATGAATCTATGTCTTTGGTTTCAAATAGGCCTAGTTAGAAACACTTTAAGCTTAGGTGTGCTAACTCTAGTTAAATTCCCTTTTGTATCTCTAGTTTGAGAGTGTGATTAAAGGGTGTGAGTAATACAAACGTTTTGAAAGAGTGTTCTTGTAATTGGGATCAGGAGAGAGAATTATTCTTTGTGATTATAATAATTTTTCACATAGTGGAATTTTTTGGTTTGTGGATTTTTCTCCAATTTAGAGTTTTTCCCCGTTAATTCTTATATTCCTAGTTTTATTGCTTTATTTTAATTTCTCTATAATTTTTCTACTTATTCCTACGATAGTAGTGGGAGGTTTCTCCCAACAAGTGGTATCAAATCAACTTTACGTTTGTAGTTTCCGAATTTATGAGTATGCTTTGTGGTTGTAGCATTGTCTAAACTTCCACATCATAAAAGAATTCTTGAAACAGGCTAGTATTGTGAATAGTGTGAGTTGTTCATTATTTGTTGTTTTGCTAAGAAGAGAAACAAATATGCCAAGCCTTACAAGCCTAGTAAAGTTTGATGTGGAGAAATTTGATGGAAAGATCAACTTCAGCTTGTGGCAAGTGTGCATCAAGGATGTGCTAATACAATCTAGGTTACACAAGGCCTTGAAGGGAAGATCATGCAATGATGCTTTTAAAAAGCTAAGCAGTGATATGGTGATCCAGAAGAGTCCAACGACGATTCTAGTAGAGGTTCTAAGAAGTCCAACATGAGCAATGAAGATTGAGAGGAAATGGATTTGAGAGCACCTTAGCATGAGTTTAGGGCCCTTAGAGTGTGGAATTTCAAGCACCTTATTTGATAAATTGTTTTTTTGAATGTTTTGATGCTTGATAAGTCGTGGGTGAACGAGAGTAGGGGGAAACCTGGAAAAGCTCTGTTATGTTTGAAGTCAATTTCTGAGCTTTGAATTGAACATGACATGCACAACACACATGGAGGATGAAGAGATTTGGTCTGAAGATTTCTTTAACAATGGATGTGCTTGAAATGTTTTGCTCATAAATCTAATGTGCTTATTTTGAATAGTGAGGTTTTAAGAGTTGAAAGGCATTGACGATGGTGGTATTGGACCTAAGTTAGGTTGGAAAACCCCATAAGGCCACCCAAAATTATAATAAGTCATGATATGTAAACACTTCATGAATCAACCAAGAAAAAAACTCAAAACAAAAATAAAATTTAAAAATAAATAAAATAAAATAAAATAATAAAACTAATTTACACCCTAAATTAAGATTAATAAAATCTCTTAAATATTAAAACAAATCAAAACACAATTCCCCGGCAACGACGCCAAAAAGTTGAAACGTGCAAGTGTCGAGTAATAATGGCAGGCGGAATTCGTTGCCCAATTCCGTGCCAAATAAATAACAATACTCACTAAAACCATCATAGTGGTAATGCCGAGTTGAACACAGGGAGCACTTGAATTATCCAATCGAATAGCTAATAGTCCTAGGTAACCGAAGGGGGGTTTTTGAAGTTGTTTTGTGTGCAAGAAAATTAAATAGCATAAAAATAAACTCACCAAGTAAAAGAGTGAAAATTTATATGAGAAAAGTCTAGCTTGGGTAACGGATTTTCCCTATTCAAAATATTTGATCATTGAATTCTCATTACAAAAATTAAATAGTTGCTTGCACCTAATCAATTTAATTAAAAAGGTTAACTAAATTGTCCTAACCTACAACTAGTTCAAATTGATTAGATGAAAAATATACAAATCAAGTTGATCTAATTGCATTAAGATCTAGGGAGCGTCAGGGTGAACATTTAACTTTCAAGTGCCTAGTTAAACATTCTTTCGGTTCAATTCTAAGTTTGTTGGATCAATACTAATTTAAGCGATTCACAAGCTAACCTAGCCTATTGCTTTTTATAGATAAACATGCAACCAAAGTGTCACGAATTACATATTAACTCAAAACAATAACTATACATCCACAAACGTTCGATACTATATTTAAATCTAATTGAAACGGAATTGAATCTAGAAGTACAACATGAAATTTGGTCCAAAAACTTATGAATACATGAAATTGGGAAGAATCCTAGAAAACCCAAGCCAGAAACAATTATCTTAACCCATTATCAACATTGCGATCAATGGGATGGAGTTTCAGTACATCAAAGTAGCAAAAGATAAAGAAAAAGAGGAGAGAAATCAGTGCAATTCGGTTGGGGTCTGAGCTATTGACCTAAAAAACGTAAATTCTTATTTATATATAGGTTGAAGCATTGCGGCGTTGTCGTGAAATTGCACAGGGAAACCCTTTGAAGCGTTGCGGTGTTGTGTGCTTTTCACGAACAATAGTCATTCTGTGAATGGTGCTGCAGCATGACGCCATGTCTGTAGGGGCATTTTGTAATTTTGGCTTCCTCTTTTACAGTTGATGCAATTAAGCTTCATTTTGCCTTGTTTTAGTTCCATTTCATCCCCTATGCCCAATTCTATTTTTTAGGTGCTTAAAACCTACAAAATAACCAAATAAATTAAGCGGAGCAAGATAGCACATTTTTCAGTGCTATCAAATAATACAGTTAAAATGGTCAAGAGACCGAGTATCGTTTCCTCTAGGAAATTGGTTTTATTTACTTTTAGTTATTTTGAGATCCTTCTAATTTTATCTAGGAGACCAAGCTGTGATAGAGATATAAACTAAACTAATCTAGAGAAAGCAAATAAATGGTAACACCGGGGCGAAACTAGACAAAGACATTTCCTAGGGTAATGACTTCGTTAATGGATCAACTGAATTAATTGTTGTAATCTTAGATTGATTAAATACTAACTATAGACCTAGAAATCTTATATCCAAGTATCCTCCCTCGAGCTCAATCTTTTGTAATGTCTAAAAGTTAACCTTATTTTCATGCAATTGAACTTTAAACACAACATTTAAGTTCCTTCATTATCAATCTCTATTAATTTATTGTCACGCTTCATGCAAAATTAATTAACCATTTAGCATGATAGAACGAACCTAACATCCTCTCTCTCAAGCAAGAAATTAAGTAAAGAGCATTCAAACAATGACCAATTGTACAAAGCAATAAACACAAATATGCTAAAATAGTTTATGTATTCAAGAAACAATCAAGAAAGTTTGCAAAAATGCAAAAACTACATAAAAAATCTTAAGGACTACAATCTTAGCAACACATGGTATGATACTAACATAGACAATTCATAACATATCCAAAATACAGAGGAAAAGAAGACTAAAGAGGGGTAGTTAAGTAAGTTGGGCACTTGACTATTGTCCTTAAGCTTGGGATCACTCTTCAATGATTTTCTTGATCATCCACTCCTTTGAAAGCTTCAAAACGTCGTCTTTATCCAAAAATTTGGCTCCCAATAGAGGACATAAACAAATCCTAAGAAAATCTTTCCAAAATCAAATTAAAATCTCAAAACTAATGTTGTATATAGATAGAGGATGAAAAAACAAAGAAAACGAGCAGCCATATGTCTGGAATGACTACCCGGTTCAAAAGTTATGACCTATTTACTAACAATTGATTTTTTATGCATTTTGGCCTCGGGTCATAGTGTTGTGCCGTTCACGCCTATGTTAGCCTTAATTCCATCAATTTAACCCCTCTTCTTTACCCTAGGTCAACCTTTGACCTTTATAAGGGGTATTTTCATCATTTTATGTTCAAATTAACCCATTTTGATCCAAAATGATCAATTCCTACAAATTAAACATAAAAGTGTACCAATGAACAAAAATTAACAATAAAACTAACGAAATTCTAAACCCAAAAAACCACATTTCAAGTGTTTTTTAATTACCTTATATTTTACATATCAACCAATTAACTGTACGTTTTATTTAGTGTGTATATATATATAGAGGTATATTTATTGTAGATCAATAACATACCTATTATTAGGTACGTTATTGATGTGAAATCCAAGTGAGATAAAGCAAATATATAATTGAGATTGGAGGTTCTTAATTTGTGAAATATGTTCTTGTTTGATCACTCAGTTGACTCAAAAGCATAAACCGATGAATTATGATAAATTTAATTTATATCAATTCTTTAGCACCTCTCCCCTCACATGTAGACTTGAAAATTTGTAAAAGACTCAACAAGTAGAAATTAATATTAATTGGAGAGTGAATAACATTACAAACGTTTAAACACGAGACTACTTGCTTTGATATCCATGTTAAATCAATGATTGGCCCAAAAACTTATAAATTGATGAGTGACGATGAATTTAATTTTATCAATATTTCTAACACTTTTTCCCTAAGTTTATTTATAAAAACAACTCAATAACACAGATGTATACACAGTGGAGATTCTTGATACGCCTTTTTCATGCAAGAAGAAATGGTTTGACAACATTCATCCAATTTCTCAAAGCATTTTCTTAAAAAAAAAACATAAAAAGAATTTGTCACAAATGAACGATTTGATGAAATGGATAAAGATAAGTACCAAAAAAAGTACTACAAGCTTGATGCCTTCTCTAACTGTTAATTAAATCACCAATTATAGGTTTATGATGCCTTCAACATCTCCTTTTATACTATTGCCTCTGCCTTCTTTCAATTAAGATAAAGTAAAATAGAGGCCAAACGAAATCACAATTCAAATTAACTCAAAATAGAACAAATTTGTTTTGGACAGTGAAGCTGTGTAATTGTTCTTCATTATAATTATTTTTTGGTTTTTTTTCTTTCCTTAATACTTTTCTTTCATTTAATGTGATATTAATAGTTATATCAGAAAATCAACTATTTATTACCTAAAAAAAAATCAACTCTTTCTCAATAATTGAGTTATTAATTTTACATAATCTATTTTAGCTAACTTGAGTATAGCTAAATAGTTTATGATATGTGTGTCTTCAATCAAAAGATAAAAAAGTACGTTTTACCCCTACTAATTTTTTAACTGAAAAAGGAAAAATATTGTCATACTTTGACTTTTGAATCTAGTTGTTCTTTTGTCACTAAGTTTTAAAGATGGAATGTTTCAATTCATAATTTTTCGTTAATGATCACTTTTACTAAACTTGCTAATTTTTAAAAAATTAAATTAGTTCAAGAAAATATTTTTCATTAATTTGCCATTGAAAATTCTATTGGGTTGCAAAATTGGTGCTCGTTTGATAACATTTTCGTTTCCTGTTTCTCATCTTTTAAGAAGCAAACTTGTTTGATAATTGTTCATGTTTCTAAATTTGAGAAATAACAAAAAATAGTTTCTCTTATTCTTCTTTCTATTGCTACTTTACCATTCCCATAACTAATCATTCTCAGCTTTTAGTGTATGGGTATATGATGCTCATGGTAATTAACTTTTTTTTTGCCAGTCATGAGTTTGAATCCCACCTAAAATATCTTTTTTGGGATATTTTCAATTTTCTTTTTTTTTTTTTTTTGTACAATCTGCTTTTTTCATTAAATTTCCTTATTTTTATTTTTCTTTATTAATTTTGTTATTTACAAAAATAATTCTCCAATATTTATATTTTATTTTATTTTTAATTTTAAAATTCTCCAATATTTAAATTTATATATTATTTTAATTTTCAATATGTATATTAATTTTTTATATTTTAATTTTAAACTCTCAAGATGGACACTTTTTTTTTCTTTTACATTTGTTTCTATCTTTTATATTTTCTTTATTTTCTTTATTAATTTTGCCATTTACAAAGATAATTCTGCTATATTTATATTTTATTTTTATTTTTAATTTTAAAATTCTCCTATTTAGATTTATATATTATTTTAATTTTCAATATGTATATTAATTTTTTTTTTATATTTCTACTTTTGAGTATTAAATTTTGCAATATGCATGTTATATATTATTTTAATTCTCATATTTTTAATATATCTAAAACCGAGTAGAATTTTACAATGTATAAATTTTGCTGACTAAGACATTCATTTAGCTTAACTTTAATATTTTACAAGCACGAGATTTACATAATTATATAATTACGTTGGATTTAACTTGACATCATTTAAGACAAATGACTCGAGTTAGAGATGATAGTGCCAATCAAGTATGAGTAACATATGAAGGATATGATACAGCTTTTTGTTATTATATTTAGTTATCATCGCGACTTACTTATTAGATGACATAAACTTTTGATAATATCTTTTTCAATGTTTAATGTATAACGTATCTTTTTTTTTATATATTATATTGTAAAAAAACAAGAAACAAGAAATAGTTATCAAACAAAATAATGTTTCTGTTTCTTTTTTAAAGAAACAGTAAACATGAATAGTTGTCAAACATAGTCCAATTTCTTGTTCTCAGAAAAGAAAAAATAGGAAACAAGAAACACGGAACGAGAAACAGGAAATAGGAAACGAGAACGTTTTCAAACTGCCCTAGTTTTTAATTTGCGGCGCACACACACATATATATATATTTTGCAAATCTAATTTTTTTTAAATTCTTTCACGTAACTATTTAAATATTTTAAAGTAATTCTATTAACCAAGTCGATCACTGATAGACTTTTTACAATAGAACCTTTATTATCACTGATAAATCATTATTTTACATTTATCACTCATAGACCATTTTCATGTTTATTGATGATAAATAATTTCTATGCTCTTTATCTATAATCCGTAAATACACATCTTTCGGTAATAGTTGTTTAGAGTAATTGATTTGCATTCTAAGTCAACTCATTTCCCATTACACCCACCTCTTAGAAACTATAAAAGCCCTCCCATTACCACACTTTTTTTTTCATCCTTGCCTTCGAAAGGGATAAAACATCTTCAAAGGCTTTTTTTTTCTCTTTTCCAAAATGGCTTCATCCAACAAAACCACCTCCTCACTTGCTCTCTTTTTCTGCCTCAACATTCTCTTCTTCTCCGTAGTCACTGCTCAGATAGTAATTCCTACCCCCGCCGTCGGTGGCCCCGTCATAGGCTCACCAGCCGCTGACGCTCCTAGTCCTACCGCCGGAGCTAATTGCCCTAAAAATTTCATCGAGATAGTTTCTTGTACAGCTGTTCTTAACAGCTTTAATCTTTTTCCTTTCCTTCCACCCGTACCTTGTTGCGTGTTGTCTCGAGAGCTACCTGACCGTGAAGCTGTTGCTTGTCTTTGCCTTGCAATCAAACGTAATATTGTGAGCATTAGCAATCCAAACAGACCCATTACTCCAAATCGACTTCTTAACGCATGTGGCAGAAATAATGCTACTAACGGATCCCAATGTCCCTAATTTACTCTATACAACTCCAAGAAAGGAACAAATAACAAGTTTTTATATACTTAATTTTTAATTTATGTCTGCATGTTTTTTCAGTTCAATAAATGTGGAGGTGTTGGGATTGAAGTTGGACCTCGAGGTCAAAGGTGTATAGATATTTTAACCACTAAACTATATACTCTAGTTGATGCTGGATGTCGATGTCGGTCTTTTATTTTTATGCTTTATATGATAGCTATGAAAAAAAAAATGAAAGTTTCTTATCTATGTAGTACTTGTGTGTGTTACACATAATATCAATAAAATATGCTATATTTGTAAGGTTAAAGTATATGATTTACTTGTTTTTTAAGTTCGCATCAATATCAATTTTGTAGGGATTTAAGTGCGATTAAAAGAAGGGACAGAGTTGTGTGAATGTTTATATTAGGTAAAGATTATTATTGATTTTTCTCACGACAGCATATGATGAGATGTGATTTTTTTTTTTTTGGGAGTTTAAGAATGAGATTCGAACCTTTAATCTCTGTTAGGTTGAAGGCTACATACGTCGTGTTAGTTAAGCTATGCGGAAAATGGTGTCCAGACGAGTTATTAAACCCTTTGAAAAGATATTGATGGATAGAAAAATCTTATTATTGAATATGACATCATGATTTCTTTCTTCAATTACAATGAAAACATAAAAAATGTTATTTTTTAAAGAAAAATTATTATAAATAGAAAAAAATATCAAATTATTTACAAATATAGAAAAATTTCACTGTGTATTAGCAATAGACCTCGATAAACATTTATCGCTTGAGTGATAGAAGTCTATTACAGTCTATCGCTCAATCAATAGACGTCTATCACAATCTATATATCAGCGATAGACAATGAAAGTTTTCTATATTTATAAATAGTTTGGCTCATTTTACTATATTTGAAAATATCCACTTTTAAAATTTGCACTATTTCAGATCACATAATTCCAAAAAAAGTTTTCATAAATAGGATATAAATTATCTCTCAACTACATATTTCTTGAACCTAATGAATGTGAAAACATAAAACAGAATTTGAATTGTGTTAAAAACGACCGTAAATTTTCTCCTCTCATGTGTTCTTCCTCTTTGGATTTTTCTTCCCTTAGCTTGTATCCACATTTCTCTCTCCCCCTCATTTATGCCTATCTCTCCTCTTTTTCCCTCTCTTCGTCATTGTGGTGTTTCTCTATATACCTTTTCATTCAAGAAGAAATGATTGGACAACATTCATTCAGTTTTTCAAAGCATTAAAAACATTAATTAAATTTCAAAGCCTCTCTATCCACAATATAGTATCAACAAAAGTACCAAATTATAGGCTTGATGCCTTCAACCTCTCCTTTTGTACTTTTGCTTCTGCCCTCTCTCAGTTAAGAGATAAAGCAAAATAGAGGCTAACGCACAAATGCAATTCAAATCAACTCAAAATTGTGAAGATTGTGTAATTGTTATTTATTTATTATTATTTTTTGTTTCTTTGTTTTTTTTTTTTTTTTTCAATTTCTTGATACTTTTCTTTCATTTTATGTGATAATTAATAGTTATATATTGGAAAATAAACTATTTATTATAGAAAATAATGAACTTTTCTCAATTATTGAGTTATTAATTTTACACAAACAACTATATTGATGGTACGTAAATCTTTTTTTAACAAACTTGAGAATAGCTCTTTAGTTTATAGCTCCTTAGTTTATGACACATGTTTTCGGCTAAAAAATCAATGATTTTACTCCACTCTCATCTATACTTATTTATCAACTAACAAAAGAAAAAAAAAATTGGTTTGAATTTTGAAGTAGATTAAACTTTTAAATTATTACAAGTGAATCAATTTAGACCACTTATTAAGATTATATTTAACAAATATTTGCATCAATCCTAATTGTCGGTTTTATTAATTTGACATTTGAAGAAATCTACACATGTGCCAGAATCAAGTGCATTGATATTTTCAAATATAATCTTAATAAATTTAAGGATCTAAGTTGATTCATCTATAACAATTTAGAAGTTTAATTAAAATAATAACTTGTTGTACATAATATTTTGGGAACTAAATCTATAGGTGAGTGTAAATTTATATTATACTTATAAATTCACAGATTAAATTGATACAATTTTTAGTTCAAGATTTAAATTCATACAATTTTTAGTTCAAGATTTAAATTAATACAACCTTTTCAGGATTAGAGTGGAAAATGAAATGAGGGTTAGAGTGTAAATTGAGATGAGGTTGAGAATTACGTTGGTGGTAATCTTGTGAAGAGGAACTATATATGTTCTCGTGAAAAATTATATTCCTGAAAATGAATATACGTCTTTTTTGCGACATAGAGCAACCAACTTTTTGTTCTTGAGAGAAGAAAAATAGAGTCGCTACCAATCTTAATTTAAAGGATGTGATGGGAACTCAAAATATGCAAAGATCGTCAACAAATAAAAATATATAGGGTTATCGGGTGTCTTTTTTTTTTTTGTATAAGAAAGATATTACTCCCCACAACACAAATTTAAAGAACCACAATTGTTTTTCTTGTGCTATTTTAAGAAAATGACCTACTTAAAGTACATAAACATTTGATGTATTTGATTTTGCTTTTGTTAGATGATATAATATTAAAATTACTTTTATCCATCCGCTTAAGTTTTTGGGTCAATAAATGATTTAACATGGTATCAGAGTGGGCGGTTCAGAAGGTCTTCACCCATCAACTTAAACTTTATGGTCAATCAATGACGATGGTGAAGATGGAGTGAGGGAGGGATATTAGTTCAAAGACATTTTGTGGGATTTAAAATTAAAAAAAAAAAAAATAGTAATTTTATGCTCCTTTTCTTCATGAATTTGTAAAAGTTCTCAAAATAAATAAGAAAGATAAAACATAAATTTTTGAATAAAATCGAGTCCAACCAAATACATGCACCCTCGAATTACATGGTAATTAATTACATAATTTATGGTTTCAACCTACATAGAATAACAATTTTCTGAACACACCCTTAAACTTTGCACTTTTCTAATAATTTCTTTGAATTTTAAAAAGTTTAAAAAGTGGAAAATTGGGGGAAATAGTGTAAAAAAAAAAAAAAGATGGAATTTTTTAAAAAAGAACAATATAAAAAAAAAAAATTTTGAAACTTCACTTCAACGATGGACTTCATAAAAAAGGATGGAAAACTACCCACGGAAAACAAAGATAAAATACCACAAATTTAGGGTTGTTTTCAAATATAGCAAATTGAGCTAAATTATTTACAAATATAAAAAAATTTTACTCTTTATCAGTGATAGATCATGATAGACTTCTATTGCTGAACTTCACTCTAGCTCTTGGTGTAAATAACTTATTCTTTTATGAATGCATCGCTTTTGGCTTCGGGACATGATGAGGGTGCTACAGAGGTGTCAACCTAGTTGAGATGTCCTACTGCACTTACTGATCCCTGTCCCATTAGTATCTTGTTAAAAAAAAAAAGAAAAATCGACTTCTATCGCTGATAGAGAGTAAAATTTTTCTATATTTGTAAATAGTTTGATATTTTTTTAACAAATTTATTCTTTTATAATCTATTAATATGATAAATCAAAAAATAGACCTCATAACACATCAGCATTGAAACAATCATGGATAGAAAATAATTTCAAATATTTATTGTTGACATACCATTTTTAATTCTATTAACATGATATGATAGCAATAGACTGAAAAACCAATGAAAATATACAAATAATCAAAGATAGAGAAAATAAAAGTTAAATGATTACCATTTCTATTGTATTGAGAAAATGAAATTGATTCTTATAGTGAATGAACAGGAAATAAATAATCAAAATAGAGAATATAAAAGTTAAATGTAATTGATATAATATTTCTATTTTATTGAAAAAAAAAGATGAATATAGTAAATGAACATGAAATAAATAACCTAATAGTAGATGAAATAAAACAATATGATTCTTATGTACCATGTATATATTTTGTGAAGAAAGCCTAAGAATGCTGGTGTGCCTCCTCTAGTCATGTATTCGACTTTTTTTTTTTCTTTTTTTTCTTTTTTTGAGTTTCATATTCTTATAATTTTCAATCGTTTCTATTTTTAACTTATAAATGTTTAAATATTTTTTAATCTATAATAATTATTTGGCCAAAAAGGTTTATGAGAGAAATCTTTTCCAATTTGAACTAACCACTTTCTATTTTTTGTGATAATGAAAGTGCAATCAAGCTTGCAAGAAATCCTTTGTTTCATGCTCGTACAAGGTACATTGAAATGCATTTTCATTTTGTTAAAGAGAAAATCCCAACACAAGACATCCGACTGGAGAAAGATACATTCCAAATAGCAAGTTGCTTATATATAATACCAAGGCTCTTGGTAAAGTCAAGTTTGAAAAATTGAAGAGCTCACTTGGTGTTGTTGATCGGTTGTTTGCACTAAGGGGAGTGTTAAGAATTAGTGCAAATTTTGGTTTGCAAGTAATTAAATTATTATTATTATTATTATTATTATTATTTTGTTAGTGGGTTAAGGATAGTGACTTAATGACTTAGTGGGATTAATGGATGAGAATTTCAAGGTTACTGGTAGATTTTTAAGGTTAGTGCATGAGTGGTTAGTTTTATTATTTGCTTATACATACTCGTATTGTTTCCACTTCAATGAATATATAGAACCCAATTGAAGCACTTGATCCTCCATGCAATTTTTTTCTTTTGATTCCATTTTCCGTTCTCTCCTCATTTTGTTGTTCTCCATTACAGTGGTTAGAAATCATCATTTGAAAATTGAAATTAGTCCCATGGTCTTACTAAGAGATCAATTATTAAAGTAATTATTATAAATATTTATATATGTGTGATAACACTGAATATGTGATATCTTGTTCTGCTTAATTCGAGATTGTTCCTTGGTTTTACATGTCTATTTGGTTATTTTGTAGGTTTCGAGTACATAATAGGTAGAATGGGACATTAGCGATGAAATGGAGCTAAAATAGGATAAAATGGAGCTTAATTGCATCAATCAGGAAAGAAAAGGCCAAAAGGACAAAATTGCCCCTGTAGGCATACCATCGCGGTGCCCTACGGCACCGGCTTGATGCTGTTTACCGAGAGAATTTCTTTTCTGCAAAGCACACAGCGCCACGATGCACTGAAGTCAATTTGCAAGCGCTTTTGCGACAGCGTCGCGATGCTCCTACTACAATATAAATGTGAACTATCGATTTTAAGGTTATTCATTTTGCCACCAACCGATTGAAGCTCAAATTCTCTCTGTTTCCTTCATCTTTTCAGTTTGTCCTTGTATAAAAGCATATTCTTGATGTCCATAATGAATATTATGGGCTAAGGTATCAATTTCTAGCTTGGTTTTCTAGGATTTTTTCCAATTTCATTGTATTTGTGAGTTTTTTAACCGATTTAGTGTATTTGTTGGTTTCAATTCTTTTATCAGTTAACTTTTATCATATATCGAACGCTTTGGGATGTATGGTTACTGTTTCTTGATTGATATTCAGTTCATTACATTTGATTGTATGTTAGTCATAGGAAGCAATATGATAAGTTAATTAGCTTGCGAATCAAATTGGATAAGTATTGATATTCAGTTCATTACACTTGATTGTATGTTAGTCATAGGAAGCAATATGATAAGTTAGCTTGCGAATCGAAATGGATAAGTATTGATCTAACTAAATGAATGTTTAATTAGGTACTTGAAAATTAAACAATAACCCTAACGTTCCAAGGATCTTAATGCGATTAGGTCAATTCAAACATGCATGCTTTCATCTTTTCAAATTGGACTAGTTAGTTACGTTGATTAGGACAAATTAATTAGTCTTTCTAATTAATTTGGTTAGGCATAAGCAACCATTTGAATTCGGTGATGATAATCCGATGACCGAATATCTTAAAAAGGGAAAATTCATTACAACCCAAGCTAGGTTCTTCTAATATATTATTTTCAATCTTCAATTGGTACTTTTTACTTCATGAATTTCAATTTTATTCACATCAAACAATTACAAAACCCCTCATTGGTTACCTTAGGGTTGTTGACAGTTAATTGAGAAATTCAAAGGCTTCATGTGTTCAACCCAACCTTGCCACTACTAGAGTTTAATTTGGTGAGTACGGTAAATTATTTGGAAAGCAGAATTGGGCTACGAATACTGCGCCTCCCAATGTGATAAAAGAAAACATTGCAATTATCATT
Organism: Citrullus mucosospermus; assembly: GCA_030954485.1. Taxonomy (NCBI): domain Eukaryota; kingdom Viridiplantae; phylum Streptophyta; class Magnoliopsida; order Cucurbitales; family Cucurbitaceae; genus Citrullus; species Citrullus mucosospermus. The sequence continues at coordinate 3,242,287 of CM062064.1, read as the reverse complement.
CTAAGACCATTTTAAGATAATGAAAGAAATAGTTTTCCATATTGATGTATTTTAATTGTAATATTTAATTAAAATTAACGATGTCTAATATTATAGATAACAAAATAAACGTAACAAAATCTTTACGTGCATTGCATGTGTTATTGACTAGTATATTATAAAACAAGAGCTAGATGTACAAATAGTACATTCTTTTTTCCTAGAATCCCTAAGGTAATGGATTCAAATTATAATAGTTGTAGTTGAAATTTTAAAGAGATTAGTTGAGGATAGAAAAAAAAATAGTTATAGTTGAAAAGAAGAATGGAAGTTTATTTTGGACGGTGAAGGTGAAGATGTGTAACTGTTTAATTTTAACCTCATTCTTCTTAATAAATTATCTTCTTTTTTTTTTTTTTTTTCTTCTTTTCTTAATACGTTTGACTGATTCATCTTTCATTTAATGTGGTATTAATACTAATTACATTAGAAAATCAACTATTAATAGTAAAACAATCTTTTCAACTATTTCTCAATAATTGAGTTATTAATTTTACATAAATACAATCAATTGGGATTACAAAATTTATTTAAAGTGATTTCATCATAACTCAACTTGTTAAGAAATAATAAAAGGTTTGAATTCTTCATTGCCACCTATTTTATAACATCAAAAGAGAGAAATATATACCTTTTTGTTTGGTCCATAGAATTTGAGTTTACATTATTTAGTCCCTAGGCAATTTCAAAATTTCACTTTTATATCCTTAAGTTTCATTAATAATGCTCATTTTAGCTATTTGTTTTAAATTTTTAATGACCAACTTAAACTAAATTTTCAATTATATAATAAATTAAATTTTCCATAGAAAAATTTAGACTAAGTGGTAAAGTTGGTTGCTATGATTTGTAAATATATCACAGAAATATATATTCTTATAAATATATCACACAAAAATATATTTGTTTATATCAGTTTTTAACATGTGAAAACTTTCTATTTTGTAGTGTTGGACTAATTTTGGGAGTGGTTTATTTTGGCATCAAGATATATATATATATATATATATATATATATATATATATATATATATATAATTTAAGTTTCTTTTAGAAGAGATCTAGATGTTTGAGGAATCAGTGAGCGCATCCAAATATCTCAACTAGGTTGACACATGATTAATAGTTGACCAAAGATCATTTAGAGTGCACAATTGTGCGAATGATTATTTATTGAACTTCAATCCAAGGTAATTGGCTCTTTCATCGGCGGCTTTAGGGCCTAGTAATTATGAAAGATTATTAATCGATTATTGACACAATGTGTGTTGGTGCGCTATGTTCCACTTGTTTTGCTTTGTTCATATATGTATTGTTCTTGAAATCGATATGGTGCGATGACAAATCTTTTACTAGTGCACTCATGCGATTTTATTTTGTTTGTGTCATTCGCATTACCTATCTGTGTGACATAAATGTACATGATTGATCAATGTATTGTGATGATATTTTGTGTACATGTACGTGTCTAGGATTTTTGCATTGTTCATACATTATTATACTATTCTTAAAATTGATGTAGTGATAGGAATTTTTTACATATACACACATGTGATTTATCTTGATTTTTTTATGTAAGTCTTGCACAACTATTTGTCAGTGTGACGTAGGCATGCATGACTGACCTCATCATATTAATAGTCACTCTTTCCACATTTTCTTCAAGTAATAGCAAAAGCATGTGAGACTAGAGATGAATGGTTGCTAGTTGTGCCATGGACCAGATCAAATTGAGCTCCTAATTTATATATATATATATATACACACTAATTTACGAAAAGAATATTTATTTGTTTTTCTTAAAGTTATATTCATGTTTATTCTAAAGTTTTATGGGATTGAAAATAAATATGAACCAAAATATTTACAAATATAAAAAAATTTCACTGTCTGTTTGTGACAGACTGTGATAGACCCCAATAGACTACTATCTGTGTCTATTTGTGTCATGAAAAAAATCAAGAAAGACATATTTTGATGGCCAAAAAACATCAAGAACGCCCATAACAAGAAAGCCAGTCCATCAAGATAGGTTATTTTGTTGATGGCCAAAAAACGTCAACACAAACCCTATCTTGATGGTCATGGCCATCAAGATATGTTGATGTTTTTTGTCCATCAAGTATTAGAGCTTGACCATCAAGAAAGGTCGTTTTCTTGATGGTCATGACCATCAAGATAGGTTATGTTGATGTTTTTTGCCCATCAAGTATTGGAGCTTGACCATCAAGAAAGTTAATTTTGTTGATACTTTTTGAACGTCAAAGTAGATTAATATTGATATTTTTTGTCCATCAAGTATTTGTAAATAACCATAAAAAAAAACTTTTTTTATTAACGTTTTTTGGCTATCAAGATAAATGTAGTATGGTGTGTTTTTATTGACGTTTTTTGGCCATCAAGAATCCACATTTATTGATGTTTTTTGGCCATCAACTAAAACAAGTTGAGGAAAAAAAAAAGATCCGGGTCATTGTGACCCCCTACAAGCAACCCCAAAAAAATGTGCATACACCCCAAACAACTTAGATACAATTTTACACATATCCTGCATGTTGCCAACTACACAACTCCAATTTTTCACTCACATTACTCCATCCGAATCATATAAAAAACAAAAGAAAAAAAAACAAGAATCCAATCTTTCAATGAAATACCTGGGTTCTGAATAAGAGGCAAAAGAAAGAGTTGGGATAAAAAAAAAATAATGTGAAAATAAATTGCAAAAGAAGGGAAAAACAAAAGAAAGGATTGAAACTGAAAAAGAAAAAAAAAAGATTGCAAAAGAAGGAAAAAAAAAGGGTTGAAATTGAAAGAAAAAAAAAAGATTGCAAAAGAAGAAAAAAAAAAGGAAAGAAAGGGTTGAAACTGAAAGAAGAAAAAAAAATGTTGCATAAAAGAAGGGAGAGCGAGAGCGAGAGCACGCAAACGAGAGCGAGAGCGAGAGGGGGACCACGCCAGCGAGAGCGAGAGAGCGAGACCGACGGACGGAAAAGAGGCCTTTCAAGCGAAACAAGCGACACCAACGACACTCGAGCACACCCAAGTGATATCGACGATACTCGGGCGATCGACGACGAGACTTAGCGACAACGGCCGGACGAAACCCACGGGAGGTCTACTAGCAACGGCGGGATTTACTTTTCCATACTTTCTTAATTAAATTCGAGTATTTAATAATAATAAAAAAAATACCTTAAACTTGGGACGTCTCATTTTTTCTTTCCAAAAGAGGGAAATCTAATTCGATTCGAATCCATTTATTTTATGCTTTCTTCTTCAAAATGAAAAAAGATTTAGCCTTGACGTTGAAAATATAGATCTTTCCAAATCTACCTAGATTTCATTTAAATTTGGGTATATATCAAATTTTATCTCAATCATCTAAATCTTAAGTTTTTATCCTCAAACCAAATTAAATTAAGGGTAAAATCTCAAACTTATCTAAAGTTAGAATTTGGCCATATTCCAAAATTTATTCCAAATTTAGAGTTTATCCTCAAAACCAATATGAGAGTTTTTATTTTCTAATTTTTAGTTTACAAAAAAAAAAAAAATCTATGTCATATTATGTCAGCCCAACTGAGTGGGTAGTGGTACCCCAAACAATTTTTAAAGATAAAAAATTGGAGATATTTTAAAATTATTAGATATAGAATAAAGTGTGAAAATATATTCACATTTTAGAGAGAGAATATAGTTATAAATATAGATTAAAATATATTTTACATAAGGGTTCGATGAATTTTAAAATATATCTTTGATATATAAAGTTAAATCAAATTTTAGTAAAATACAACATTTGTATTTTTGTTAAATGTGTGAGTTTTTAAAAATATCATTAAATGATTGATTTTGAGATGCTTTGTTTTCTTGATGGCTAATTAATGTCCATCTTCTCCCTTTTCTTGATAAGCAATGACCATGAAGAAAGAGTTTTCAAATTTATTATACTTATTGTCTATAATTTCATCTCCACCAATTATACTCATTGTTGAATTTAAAAAGAAAAAGAAAAGCGCACACAAATGATAAATTAATTTTGTTCAGTATTCAAATTTATTAACAAATATATAGTTTGGAATGCTATACCCATTTATAACTATTCAATTTTTTATTTTTAGGATTTTAAAATTGGGTTTATGAACATTAAATCTACAATTTATTTGTCTTTCTAACCTTGTTGCTAGCAGTGTTTCTAGAAAAAAAAAATTTAATTTCTAAAACATAATATCTATAAATGTGTTTTTTGGTTTTTTTCTTGATAGCCAATTAATGTTCATCTTCTCCCTTTTCTTGATGGGCAATGACCATTAAGAAAGAGTTTTCTTGATGGTTTTTGATCATCAAATAATCCAAAAACTAGGAATTAATTATTTGGGTTTTTTCTTGATGGTCAATTAATGTCCATCTTCTCCTTCTTTTGATGGGCAATGACCATCAAGAAAGAGTCTTCCCGATGGTTTTTGCCATCAACGTATCTAAAAACTTCTCCATTTTCTTGATGGGAAATGACCATCAAGAAAGAATTTTTTTTATGGTTTTTTACCATCAACAAATCCAAAAACTAGGAATTCATTATTTGGGCTTTTTCTTGATGGCCAATTAATGTCCATCTTCTCCTTTTTTTGATGGGCAATGACCATCAAAAAAGAGTTTTCCTGATGGTTTTTGCCCATCAATGAAGTCAAAAACTTCTTCATTTTCTTGATGGGAAATGACCATCAAGAAAGAATTTTTTTTTTTATGGTTTTTGACCATCAACGAATCCAAAAACTAGAAGTTCATTATTTGGATTTTTTCTTGATGGTCAATTAATGTCCATCTTCTCTTTTTTTTTTTTTTTATGGGCAATGATCATCAAGAAAGAGTTTTCCTGATGATTTTTGCCCATCAACGAATCCAAAAACTTCTCTATTTTCTTGATGGGCAATGACCATCAAGAAAGATATATATATATATTTTTTTTTATGGTTTTTTACCATCAAAGATTCCAAAAACTAATAATTCATTATTTGGCCTTTTTCTTACGTACTTTTCAATCAAGAAAAATATTTTTCTTGATGTACATGCACATCAAGAAAAATATAAACATTTCTTGATGTTCTAAGACCATCAAGAAATGTAAATTTAAATAAATAATAATTTTAAAACATCTAAATTATGGTTTTCTTGATGGTTTCTTTTCATGACCATCAAGAAAATAAAAAACCCGTCCATCAAGAAATGTCAAATTTGTAGTAGAGGAATAGTAGTTTATCACGGTCTATCTCTTGCTATAATCTGTAAATATTTTCAACAATTTTATCATTTAAAATAATTTCTTAAAAAATAAATGTATAATTTCTATTATTTTGATTTCTTTCTCTTAAATCTTTAGTTTTAGCATTTTAACAAATTTTAACTTTAGCATGCACGAATGACACTAATATTTTTTTGGAAAATCTGGTCGTTACACGATAAGTAAGTGCTCTCAATGGTTTAGTGGTTGCTTTTACTTCCCTTCTATTTTCTCTCATTTAATTGAATGTGTGCTGCCCAACTATATTAATTAGAAAGCTGTTTGCCTAGCTAACTCAGCTAGGAAACTCTTTTTTTAGAATATTCTAACCTAAATATTGGATTACTGTTCAAACATTTGACTTCTAAATGAGTTATTAATAGTTTCTAAATGAGTTATTACTATTCAACTAGAAAAAATTTTAGGATGTCACCCACTTAATTATAGAGTTATTGTGATTGAGCCATCGAAAAAAAAATGTACATTATTGGTATAGATGGTACCTTTCAATTCTTTTAATCACTTTTTAACCATACTTTCATATTCTTAGAATCCCTCTTATTGTTCATTCATGTCCCCCACTTAAATTCGTGGTGGTATAGATATCAATTGAGTTAAATTTTAAATTTTGTTCTTTGTAGTCTCCCAACTTATAATAATAATAATAATAATAATAATAATATTATTGATAGTTACCATTTTGAAAATCTCAAATTTTATTTTTAAGAAATTCATACTATCTCATTAACTCTATTACTTCAATAAGATTTGATGTAATATACTAATTGAGATCTCATTTGATAAGCATTGAATTTTTTAGAATTAAGTTTATATACATTGTTTATATGTACATCTTTCTATCGTTATCTGTTTTGTACTAATGTTTCAAAAATCAAGTAGAATTTTTGAAAAATATTTTTTTTTTTTAAAAAATTTGTTTTTATTTTTTGAATTTGACCAAGAATTCAAATGTTACCATGAAAAAGCAAGAAAAACTAAAGGAACAAAATTGAGGGAACCTAAATAGGATGCGATATTACACTATGTTAATTACTATAATAACCTTCTAATATTGTAATTTTATTATTTAAAAAATACTAAAATATTGAAAAGAATTTTCTTTTTCATAAAACTTCTTTGCAATTTATGGAAAACAAAAATATAATAAAATTTCATGATAAAAACATTCAAAACTTCTAAATTAAAAAAGAAAACTAATTGTGATAAGGATATTTTAAAAAGATAAAATAAGGGGAAATGGCGAAAACCCATATACTTAAAAAATAATAATAATTAATTATTTGACATATTTTTAAAAATATACCTTAAAAATGAAAAAAAAAAAAAGAAAAAAAAAGGGAAACGTGATCGATCAAAGGCAACCACAAGTTGGTATCACACAATACAAAAAGGGGTAACCAATGAGATAAACTAAAGAGATGTTATCAAATATAGCAAAATGAGACAATTTATTTATAAATATAGCAAAATGTTACTATCTTTCGTGATAGACATTAATAGACAACACACAAATAGATAATGAAATTTTGATATATTTAAAAATATTTTCATGAATTTTGTCATTTAAAACAATTACTCTAAATGAAGATGGTGGAGAGTATGCATAAAACAAGAAAATTGGTAGTAGAGGAAAGAAGTTGAATAATACACATTTTGATATATAGTTGAATTTGGAGAGAATCCAAGTTGGGTGTGTATAATTAAAACTCATCATCTCATTTACCATAATTAACCCTATAAAAACCCTTCCATCAACACACTTTTTTCTCCATCCCTTAACCAAAGAGAGAAACCATCTCTACTTCATAACAAAGAAAAGAAAACATATCTCTTAAAAAAATGTCTTTCTCCAACAAATCCTTTTCACTTGCTCTCTTCTTTTGTCTCAACCTTCTCTTCTCTTCTCTTACCATTGCTCAGCCAGTTGTACCAGCGCCAAGCCCGAGTGGAGGCAATTGCTCGATCGCCAATTCAGGTGCATGTGCAAGAGTACTTGGATTGATTAATGTAGGTGTTAGCAATAGCCAAGACTTAGGTCCATGTTGTAGCTTTGTTCAAGGCCTACTGGACTTTGACGCTGCTGCTTGTATTTGTGCTGTTGCAAAGAGTTCATTTAATGTCTTTGGCATCCGTCTAACGCTACCCGTTAATACCGTGAGCAACATTGCACTTAACAGCTGCAACAGAACTCCTCCTTCTGGATTTAACTGCGTGGCCTAATTCACTCTATACAACTTCAAGAATGAGAGAACAAATAAGAAGTTGTAATACTTCATTTTATGTTTGTGCACCTATGTCTTTCCATATGTCGTATGTGTTTCTTTAGTTCAATAAGTTGGAGTCAAAGTATAGAGGTAAAGATTGAAAGACCTTCGACCTTGAAGCCGAAGGTACATAGATATCAATCTTAATCTTAATCATAAAAACTATACACTTCTTGTTGTCTTTTATTTTCATGTTTTGTAACACTATGAAATAAAACTAACTAATGTTGTTGTCCGTGTTTACATACAATTGTCAATAAAAAAGAACACATATCAGTAATAGGGGTAATTGATTGCAACAATTATCAAACTACGAGACTAAATTTGGTTTAATTAAAAGTTAAGGGATGTAGTTGTTATAAACTACATAGTTTTGTGTGGTGATTAATCAAATTAAAAGTTTAAAAGTACTTTGATTATAACAAATTACAAACTTTATAATTCAAGGTGATTTGTGCCGTTTTTCAAAATTATTTTACGTAACGATAAAATTATAAATTTAAAAATATCTAGAACGTACTAAAAGAATGATGAATTTATAAATTCATTCCAAATAATATGTTAGTGGATGCGGTTAAATAATTTAGAATGGAATTGTCGATGAATTCTGCCTTCCATGGACCTATACCGATGCAAATTTCTAGCTAAATTCCTTGGGATCGTAATGAGCTAGTTTTTGGATTCAATGTGCATGTAAGCACTTTGAGACACTTGCATGCATTCAAGATGAGGAATTAATTTTCTTAAACTCAATTAGGGTCTATTTCAAGTTCATTTTGGCACTTCTGGGGAGTGACATTGTGAGCTAAACCTTTTAAGCTCTTTTTAAGCTGGCTTTTGGCTTCAAGGGTTATGTAGTCATTTGGGCTCACTTTTTCAAATGACTATTAAGACTTTTCTTAGATAACTTTTGTTTTGTATGGGCCCACAACCACTACGATATTGCCAATTGAAGTGGAGGGCTTCTTCAAACAACAAGGAGCTAGGTCAACTATTGGATGATCTTTTGGGTCTGAGTACAATGGATTTCTTAGGCATTTTCCGTGCTCTTTCGAAACATTTTTTTGAAGGCAAATTCATCGTTTTTCGCTCGTCTTTCATGTGTCGTACTCCTGGATCATTCGTACAATTTCAACGATTCTACGGCGATTCTAAAAAGGAGTATATCCCATTTTTCCGTGTGTTATCAATTTCTAGTCTATGTTTAAAGTTTTATTATTATTATTATTATTATTATTTAATTTTTGAAGGTTGTGCTTGAATGACCAAAAGTGTATGAGTGGTAAAAATATAGATAAAGATGGTCTAAGTGGAAACATACACTATCGATGAAGTAATAAATCTTGGAGTATTCTAAAAGTTAAATTCCACGAGACTAGCTAACGAATCAAGTTTGTTTTAAATAATGCAATTAAATAACCAAAAGTAACCGGTGTAGAGTGAAAGTGTGTTGAATCGAATTATGTTGAAGAATAAAGGAAATCAAATATGTAAAAGTAGGGACACAATTACATTTCAACCAAAAGGCATGATGCTTTGAGTGATGTGGCCGCATCATACTAGCACATTGACTTACTCATGGATACAATCTCTTCCTGTTAGGTCTTGGTTCAAGTTCTTTTAGGAGCCTACGTAGCAAATCCAATATTTATATGATTAGTTGGTCCTTAGATGGATTTTAGTGCAGATTCTCTATCCTATAGTACAACCTTATTTCTAAGGTTGCATGACAATCATATTATTTATAGGCTTTAGCCCAATATTCTCTTGTGAAATCTATTTACACCATAACCTTCTCAGTATTATGACTCCACTAGATTGCTAAATTAAATAGCCAGTTTAACTTAACAAGATTTTCTATACAATCAACAAAGGAAATTTGCAAATAAAATCAGGTATGATACTTTAACAAATGTTCAAACCATAAATCCATAGGTTATCCACATAGTTGAACCCCTTAAGTGAATTTAGCTCGTGATTAACAATAATATCTGAATTGATTTCATTACTTAGTTACCAAGTAGATGTTTAAAGAATAGAGTGATTCTATCTTTTACTATAACTGTTAAGAAAATATGGAGCCTAAATGAAGGCCCATTGTTTTTTGTTTTTTTTCCTAACTAATAAGCAAACATTCCATTGGTGGTTATTATTATGAAGAAAATTTGGGCGGTAGACATTCTCTATAAAATCAAAATTTTCAGCAGTGCCGAGAGCATCATTTTGCTGAGAAAGAAAAAATAAAAAATAAAAAAAAATTCTTGCGTCTGTGTGTTTAAGTCAAAGAAGAAGAAAAATAGCAGACTGAGGTATCTTTAGTTGTTCACGATAAGTGTTTTTTCTTTCATTTAAGAGTTTTGTGAGCTTTATAAGGGTGGTTCGTGAGCATTTTTCTTGAGAAAAAATAGAAAATTCATTTTTGAGCGTTGTAAACTCTTGTACTTTCCCGCTGACTATTTTAGTGGAACCTGCACCGATAGCAGAGAACTGAACATAACCCACACTGGGAGAACCAGTATAAACCAAGTGTTATGATCTCTCTTCCTTATACTTGATTTATCATTTTTGTTGCTTGAAAGCTCAGGTTGGTTTATTTATTCTCTTAAGCTAGCAAGTTACAAATTGTCTATTTCGCATTATTTAAAACTCGAATTTGATCTGGGATTGTTAGATAATATTTATTGTCTGAATTGATATACTATTATCGCTTATCAATCACATGTTACAATGCTCAAACTAGCGTATGAACATTATATTGTCCTCTTCGATCCTCTAGCCGTTGAATGGCTCCACAAATCCAATAACTTATCTTGTATTCCAATGCCACAAAATTTCTGAAACATCATATATATACAATATTTATAAAAATGGCACAAACATACCCAATGAAATTTAACTTCATTGATCAATATGAACTAAAAAATTTGAGCCCCATTTGATCACTATTTAAAGCTTGTTTGGTAACCATTTGGTTTATATGCAGTACATTAAGTCTATAAGTTTCTTGCTTAATTATCTACCTTTTAACAATATTTTCAAAAACCAAGTCAAATTTTAAAAACTAAGAAAAAAAGTAGTTTTTAAAAAACTTGTTATCTTTTAGTAAATTCAACTCTTATACTTAAGAAAGACGAAAACCATTATAAGGAAATAAGAGGAAATAAGGTTAATTTTTAAAAAACCACGAACAAAAAATGAAATAATTACTAAACGAGGTTTTGGTTTTGATTTTTTTTTAAAAAAAATTAAGGTTAGAAATATTTCATCTACCTATAATTTATTTCTTTTGTTGCCTACTTATTTTTTCTTTAACAAAGTACTAGAAATAGTGAGATTAGTAGATGCAATAAGTCATCTTAACTAAGTGACACAACTGTAGAATCCTTATCATATCCCAAAACTAGTGATGCATTCATTCAAAAGAAGGTGTAAACGTGCATAAAGAGATAAAGGCAAACTCTTACAAGATAAGAGATAAAGGCAGAGAAAAGTCTTCCAATTCATAGCTAGAGTAGAAGTATCATAAGTACAAAATAGATTAGATTTAGTAGGCTATAGAGTTGCCAAAGAAAGGATGTCGTCCCACAGCCGAATAATGTTCTTTGTCCACAGATTGGAAGACTCTCCTATTCCGTTCGAGCCATAAACACCACAGTGTTGCAACAGTAAGATTGCTCTTTGTTTTGAACTCATTGTTGAGGTGGATCAGGTGAGTGATAATTTGGTTTGACAAATGTGGAAGGGTATCATTTCCCACAGTCCTTAGACAACCTAAAATCCCATCGGAATATGGACAGTTAATGTTCTATGTCTTTTGTTATCTACTCTAAAAAATCAAGCTAATTTTTGAAAATTTAGTTTCGTTTTTGAAATTTGTCCCGGAACAGGAAAAATGAAAAACCATTATAAATAAATTGTAGGAAAACAAGAATAATTTTTAAATACTACAAACCAAAAACTAAATAGTTATCAAATGAAGTTTTCATGGAACAATATTCAACTTTTTTTTTTTTTTTTTTTTAATCATTGACCAAATTATAGGAATGAAAAATCCAATCAAAGACAAGGATTAGATTGATATCAATAGCTGTTAAAGTTGAGGAAATCGCTTAAAGAGACATTAAATTTTTTTAATTAAAAAAAAAAAGAAAAAAAAAAGGGAAAAAGCTAAGGAACTCCCGTGATATGCATAAGGATTTTTCTTTAGAGTAGAAGTAATCATGCATTATTAGGCCACACCAAGGCCATGGTAGGGTATGAAAACATGTGAAGCTGCAACCAAATGGGACCCTTTTTCCATTTTTCTCTCTTGATTTTTGAGCTTTTGAACCCTAGATTTGAAGATTCTAATTGGAGTCAGTTTTTAAATTTAGCTCAAATATGGATCTCTTAGAACTCCAATTCAAGAAGAGATCTTAATGATTCATGCAACAGTTAGTATTGAGTAAAACTTTCTGTTTTTGACTCAAAGATTTGATAAAATTGTAAGCCAAAAGACTAATGTATTTGTGCTTTTTTTAAAAAAAGAAGTAACAACAAAAGCACTTCATTGAAGATCAAGCAGATCAAGTAGGGTCATTGTTGATAAATTATTTCGTATGGTTAGTTCCATGAGACATTAGGAGTACTCGTTTGGTACTTATGGTTTCTCGTTTGTTATATGATTTTATAAATATTTAATTTAGTAAGTTTTTTTCTTATTTTTCCTATAAATTTTTGCAAACTTTATATTTTCAAAATTTGGAGACATAAAAGTTGAGTTGTTTTTTGTTTCAGCATCTAATTATCAGAAATATAGAGGGTATCATTCTTTTCACTTATAAAATGCTTAATTAAGAGAACAAAATTAAGGTTAAAATATTATTTTAGTTACTAAGGAGTTGATCTAATTTTAATCCATATGTAGTTTTAATAAATCACAAATTTAGTTTCTCCCACTTAATTTTTATGAAAATTGGCTAAATAATAACAATAATTTTCATGCGAGGAAACATTATAGGGTTGTCTTCAAAAAAAGAAAGATGAACTAACTTATTTAAAAATATAGCTAAATATCACTGTCTATTAATGATAAACAATGATAAACATTGATAGACATATCTATCAGTCTATTACTGATAAACAGTGACATTCTGCTATATTTGAAAAAAAATATTTTTGATGGTTTTACCATTTTAAAACAAATGACCAATATTGTATGTGAAAAATGACTTCAAAATTTAGAGTAAAATGGTAATAAATAACAAAAAGAACTTAAAAATCAACAATAAACAAGTGATAGGGACTAAATTTAAGATTTCGTGAGAGTACAAGGACTTTAATTGAATATTTGAAAACATATAGACTAAAATTGAACCAACTTCAAAATATAAGGACCAAAATGGTATTTTAATCCGAAATTAAATATAACATAATAATTTTGAATCTTTTATTAAAAAAAAAATCAAATAATACTTAAATTATCTCCAATTAAAAATGTGAGATAACAAGAAATTAAACAAAAAGTACTGACGAAAAAGTCAAACAAGAAACCATTATTAAACAAAAACTTCTTTTCCTTCCTCAAAGAAGAGGGAAAAAAAACTAGAAGATTAGAAAATGTTACTAAATCAACTGTCTGATAGAAAATTTTAAATTAATGATTTGGAAAATGCAGATAAACTTCATAGTAAAGATTGTTTAAATTAGATAAATTTATCATTTGATTGATTGAATGAATTTAAGTTTGACATATCTTTTAACTCAATTCAGAATCATCCTCATTCCTAGCAAATATCCAAAAAAAGTTTAGGTTAGTATGATTGATCTGCCAGCCTAAAAGTCCAATTGGCAATGACACATGGGTTCATGGCTTTTATTTTAAGCATTTGAAATTATAACATCTCTAGGGTTATAACTTCCTTAAACCCTATAAAAACCCTCCCAATCCCCACATTTTTTCTCCATCCTCAGCTCAAGAAGCCCTTCCAAAGTTCACAAAGTGATATAATATCTCTAGGCTTTACAAACATGCCTTATTCCAAAACCACCACCTCAATTGCTTTGTTCTTTTGTCTCAACCTTCTATTCTTTTCCTTTGTCACTGCTTGTGGCTCATGTTCTCACCCTATAACCAGGCCAAAGCCAACCCCGGGTTCTGGTGGTCATCTCGGTTATGGTGGAAACCCTGGTTCCGGTGGCAGTCCAGGCTCTGGGGGAAGCCCTGGTTCCGGTGGTAGTCCTGGCTCTGGAAGCCCTGGAACTGGTGGCAGTCCCGGCTCCGGTGGAAACCCTGGTTCTGGTGGTAGTCCCGGCTCTGGTGGAAACCCTGGTTCCGGTGGTAGTCCGGGTTCAGGTGGCAATAATAACGGCACTGCCGGAGGGACTTGCCCTAGAGATGCCCTCAAGATAGGTGTATGTGCTAAAGTGCTTACCCTCATAAATGCAACTATTGGCACACCACCTGTTACTCCATGTTGCAGTTTAATTCAAGGGCTAGCGGACCTTGAAGCTGCTATTTGTCTTTGCACTGCAATAAGAGCAAGTATTCTAGGCCTCAACATAAACCTCCCAATTAATCTCAGCTTGCTACTTAACGTTTGTAGCAGAAATACTCCTCGTGGATTCCAATGTCCTTAAAGTTACTCTTAATTGGAACCTTAGGAGAAAAAAAAAAGTGGGAGTTCTTTTACTTTTCTGATTATGCATGTCTTTGATTTGCTTGTTTGGCAACTATAAACGTTTTAGTTTATGTGCTTGCATGTTGTTTCCTTTGTATTAATAATGTTTGTCCCTGTGTGGTTTGAGTCTTCTTCACTAAAAATTACTTAAATATATTATGTTGTTGAAAATCTTCATACGTGTAAGTTTTATGAGTAGTCAAATAATCTCATATTTGTCTTTGTCATTGGTATCTACCAAGTTGTATCTCTACTTTTCCTAAGAAATCGTAAGTTTAAATCTCCATTATCAAATTTATGATATTCAATATTCCAAAGAAATGAATTGCATTAATTTATCCTATAGTTATTACACTATTCTTTGTACTTTCCTCAACATTTGATGTTTTTCTTTTTATTTATTCATGTGAAAATATATGAATATTCAATAAGTTAAATGACTATCTAAGGATAGATGAACACTTGAAAATATATTTAAATTAGTTTTAGAACAATTGCTTAACTCATTCTCAAACTATACCTTATATTTTGATCATAACTCGTTGCACAGTTAAGTAGGACAAAAAAGTAGGTAGATGAATGATAAAAAAAAAAAAAAAAAAAAAAAAAAAAAAAAAAAAAAAACTGTTAGGTATCATATAAGAATGGAAACATTTGCATAGACTATATGATCTCATGACTTAAATTCTGTTTGATAATCATCTGGTTGTTTTGTTTTTGGTTTCTTTAAAATTAAGACTATATGATCGATCTCAAAGTCATTCGCTAACTACAATTCTTTATCTATTATTGCCCTTAGTTTTGTTGTTTTTATACAACTCTACTACCCTCGTATCTTTCTCACATATCAATGAATAAGTATTTATTTATTTTTAAAGGAAAAAAAATTATTTGAACTTATAAACACTAATTTCACACATGCACACATGATCATAACTTTCTTCATTTTGTCATCTATTCTCTAACATTGTTTTCAAAATTCATCTCAAGTTTTAAGAAATAATAAAGCAGTTCTTTTGAAACTATGTTCTCTTCTTCTTTATTTTATTTATTTATTTATTTATTAATTTGATCACCAATTCAAATATTTTCTTTTGAAAAAGACGAAGACTATTGTAAAATATATATATATATATATATATATACAATTTGTAAAAATAGAAAATCAAATAGTTATCGACAGAGTTAAAGGATTATCATTCGTGGATACTAGCTTTAGTTAGACACTCTTTTGCAAGATATATATGT
Organism: Citrullus mucosospermus; assembly: GCA_030954485.1. Taxonomy (NCBI): domain Eukaryota; kingdom Viridiplantae; phylum Streptophyta; class Magnoliopsida; order Cucurbitales; family Cucurbitaceae; genus Citrullus; species Citrullus mucosospermus. The sequence continues at coordinate 3,226,775 of CM062064.1, read as the reverse complement.
TTTTTCTTTTAATTCAATCAATGGGGCCATGGGAATTGGTATAAGAATAATGGACAATTATTTAGAACTGTTCATCCCGTGAGTCTGAGTTTGGTGATTCAGAAATAATATTGCAAATTCACATGAAAGTAAATCAAAGGGAGTTGGTTGTAATTTGCATACTCTTGTCTTATTCTTTTGAAAAATTGTTGTTATAAAAAATTAACCATTTGAAGAGGGGTTAGGTGGTCTTGCAATGTAAGGGACTAGAATTGGCAAAAAATTTTGACAACCCATAAAGTCAAAACAGAAAACTAGCTAGCACTGATTCTTCTTACCTAACAAAAAAAATAAAAAATAAATAAAATAAAAAAAAAAAGAAACAAATCCTAATAGATATCAATCTCTATTTCAGTTGCAATAGTGAAAATCAAACCATCAATCTTATAAAAGGATGATCTATATAATTCAAACAGACCTATTTGAAACCTCACTTGATAAAGTACATAATGATTTCATATCTATAAGTAATCAATAGTGTGGGAGAAGCATACAAAGAAGAGAAGGTTAGATAGAAGCGTTTAATAAAATTACTTGTATGACATTCAAAAGCAAAAAAGAATATATATATTAAAATACTATTTTGTCTCTGTAATTTGGAATTTGTTCACTTTTATTTCTGCATTTAAATTTATAATTTTAACCTCTATACTTTTCCAATCAATCTTAAATCTAGTCTCTCAAAGTTAGTTTTTATCAAAATTTGTTAAATCATAATAATAATTCTCATGCATTTAAATACAATATATGAGAATGTTTCCAATATACATAGTGAAAATGCTAACAAAAATTAAAAAAATTAGAACAATAAACTAACAGTAAGTAGAGACTAAATTTTAAGATTTATTGAAAGTAAAAATATTAAATTGAATATTTGAAAGCACGTAGACTAAAAGTGAACAAGTACAAAAATAAAAAAAATTAAAAAAAATAATGGTATTTCTTTAATTGAAAAATATATTTTAAAAATACCAACAAAATCTCTCTACAATAGCACGAATTTGCATGATTAATAGAGAGTAAAATTATTTTCTTAGACATCAAAAGGAAACAAAATTATGTTTCATTTTAAAAAGAGATGGGAACAATTACTTGGAATAAGTTTCCTATGAATGCTAATAAAATAGAAGTGCTTTGGCTAAAAATAGAGGCACAAATTCAGATGCTTTTTGGAGCTGTAAATTAGTTGAGAGAGGTTAAAAGGCCCTATGTAGAGCACCGACTAATCATACATCACATACCAGTACAAAAGGAAGAAGCCATGTTTTGTTTGGGATAATAGAGAAACACAATACAAGTTTTGAATAAATAATAACTTTGTTTTTTATCAAACGAATGATTAGTTTGAGAGGGATTTTAATGGTCCAAATCATAATATGTTTTTTATTCATTGAAGATCAATTCAATGCGTGGTTTTACACAAACATGATTTTGATGGATTAAAAATACATTTTGAATAATGATTATGAATATGAAATTAACATGTTGGTACATAACTTGGACTTCTTATGCTTTGTAACGAAAATTTCATATACATTATTCTTTATTGGTTTATTTGTTTTTGATGACTATTAATAAAGAAGTAACCATCATGGGTTGGTCTAGTGGTGGTGGGAATATTTTAAAAAGGCCAAAGGACTAAGGGATCATGGATCCAATTTATGGTGGCTACCTACCTAGGATTTAATATCCTATGGATTTATTTGACACCCAAATGTTGTAGGGTATCAAGACTAATAATTAAGTGTATACCAACATCTTTTAAGAATTGCAGATATATAGCAAAATCTATAAGTGATGTAGACTCCAAGAGTTGAACCTAACTTTTGTTATATCTGTATTTTTTTTTTCATTGTGTTATATCTATATATGGACTAATATTTTTTGTTTGATTTCTCTATTTGCAATTGCCCTTTATTTTTAATTATTTTAAGATAAATAATATACACCAACACCAAACCTAACCTAAGGTACTGTTTAACCTAGTATCATTTAAAATATTTTTTTAAATTTCAAGGATTTAAAGTGTAAACTTTGAAACCTGATAGACTAAATAATATACACCAAGGACCAAAATTATATATTTTTATTTTTGTCATTATTTTATTTATTTGTTGTTATTTGTAAACTTAATATAGATGATAGTAGTCCATCAATATCTATAGACAGTAACATTTTGATATCTTTGTAAATATTTTTACTTATTTTCCTATATTTGAAAACAACTCAATAATAAATGCTTCTTTATACAACATTTGATGAAATGAAACCAAAAGAAATTGAGAGATAATTAAATATATATAATGAATTCTCATATCACACCTATCATATTAAAAAGAATCATAATTAATATTGATGTCAAATTAACAAAGTTTGAGTTGACTTTAAGAGTATAAATAGGAATGGTTGTCTTTTAGAAAAAGCAAAGAATTCTCTTGAGTCCACCGAACTTTAGTATTCTGTTTTTTTAAAAAAAATAAAATAGAGGAATTGTTTAGAAAATAGTTTTCTTTATTTTCTTTATATTAGATTTTTTTTTTCTTTTCAACTAGATTTAAAACTCTAACATGTATTTATTGATCACTTGAAAACAAATATTTTAAATGATACTAGGTTAAACAGTACCTTGCTGGTGAAGCTTAAGACTTTGGGTAGTAGTTTATAACCAATGTGTGTCATGCACACAATTTTCTTTTTTAATTTGATTTTATAATTAAATAAATTTCAAAATAAATTTAATCAATTTTCTAATAAAATAAAACAAATTACATCACTAAAATGTCCAAACCCCACTAGAAAACATTTCTGTATAGCCTGAAAGTCCAATACCTACCTAAATATCCTCATTTAACTAAAAGAATTGAATGATCATAGTTAGCTAGCTACATTGTTTTAAGTAGAAATTAAGTACTCAACTCATTAATAGACATTAGTTTCACTATTTATTTAAACTAAAATTCTAATTATGAACAATGTAGGCATAACTTAACTACTTAAGTTAAGACTTTATATATTTTAGTTGTGGTTGTCCAAATTAAAAAGTTAGAACTCTGCAGTTAAGTGTGCTTGGACGAGAATAGTACTAAGTTGGGTGACCACTTGGGAAGTCCTCGTGTTGCACCCCTTAAAAAAGAAAGGAAATTAAAAGGTTAGAAGTTCAAACTTTTATTCCCATATTTTGTTATACCAAAGAAATTAAAGCAAAAAATTTCAAATTCAAATCGCTTCAATGTTAAGGTGAATTTTAATCCGTTCAATATAATGGTAGAAATTAAAAAATTTCCCCAATTAGTTATGAAAACAAATGTTAAATTATAAATTTTAGTCCCTAAATTTTAAAGTGTTTTTTTAACAAAATACCAATGGAGGTGGGTTCAGTAGATGCACTCGGATATCTCAACTAGGTTGACACATCCTTAACAACCTGGTCATCATCTACCCAGGCCAAAGAGAGATATATTCATTCAAACGACAAAAGCCAGCAAATACAGAGCGAGCTAGAGATAAGCTCGAGTACAAAAGATAGATAGAAGATTATAAAAAAAGCCCTCCAGTTTAGTGTGATCATAGAAGCATCATAATTACAAAATAAGCTAAATTTAGAGCACCAAAAAGCAGCAAGGGATATAATGTTATCCTTTAGAGAGCCACAGGATTTATTAATTCCTTGAAAGGTTCTTCTATTGCATTCAAGCCAAATGCTCCATAATGTTGTTGCAATGATGTAACTCCACATAATTCTGGATCTGGGGTTTGTGTTCAAGTGGATGAGATGATGGATGAGAGATTGAAGGGATTGAAAATGCATAGGATTTGTACTCTCTCCAAGATAGTCCCATATGGAAGTGGCAAAATTACAGTTAACGAAGATGTGTTCCATGGTTTCAGTGCTAGACTTACAAAGAATACACCAGTTAGAATTAAGGTTCATGTGAGGGCATTTGGCTTGGCACTTATCAATCGTATTCAACCCATTGTGTAAGATTGTCCAAATGAAGAATTTGCATTTTTTGGGCATTAGAGCAAACCATAGAAAACTTGTGCTTGTGGTCGGGATTGTCGAAGATTTTGAATGCAAGTAGTCCTTCATGGATTTGACAGAGAAGAGTCCATTCTTGGATAGATTCCATAACAACAAATTAGTACCGGGGCCAGCGGAAGGGATAGGCCAAGTTCTAGAGATAGAGTTTAAAGCCTCGGTTTCATGTTGGGGCGACGAGCTTGTATATTCCAGGTCAAAAGAGTCGGATCCCACGCTTCTTTAACTGACATCAAGGGGTTCATAATAATGCCAAAAGTCTGTTGGCAACTGTGAAAAGGAGCCCATTGGGATTCCAAATGTGATACCAGAATAGGGCCTTCTCGCCATTGGAAATCTTCCAAGACAGATTAGCAAGCATTTGGTTCTATAGCTTTGCAATATGAGTCCATGGGGCTCTCTTACTGAAGTATCTGCAGATGATAGGAAGAGTACCAGGTTGAGCAGGTTTGTATTTAGCATCAATCAACGATCGCCAAAGACTCTCTTTTTCAGAAACCGCCAGATCCACTTGCTGAGGAGAGCAACATTCGAAATTCTGATTTTCTCCACACCAAGGCCTCCCGATGATTTAGGCAATGTGTCAATGTCCCATAGAACAAGGTGTGAATCACCACTTTTCTCTGCTCTTTTCCATAAGAAGTTTCTCATGATTTTTTCTACCTCCTTGCAAAATGATATAGGGGCGGAGAAAGTGGATAAGTAATATGTGGGGAGGTTGCTAAGGACGACTTGGAGCAGTGTTAGACAACCACCTTTGGAGATGTAAGAGAACTACCATGAGTCTAGCTTTTTAGAAATTTTTTCAATGATGGGAGCCCAGAACATCGTGGATTTTAGATTTCCTCCCAAAGGCATGCCAAGGTAGCTGATAGGGAGATGTATAGAGGGGCAGCCCCATACTTCCCCAATAAGAGATAAAGAGACATTTTCCACATTGATGGAGGACTTCTCGAGGTTGATCTTCAGACCCGAAGTTAACTCAAAGGTGGTCAGTATTTGTTTGAGGTTGCGAAGTTTGTCCATGTAGATTTCTGAAAAGTGCAGAATGTCATCTGCGAAAAGAAGGTGAGTAATATTTAGGTGGGCTGTGCTGATGTTGAATCCCGAAATGAGATTATTTTTTTTTTACTTTCTTCAAGAAGCATAGAAAGGTAGTCCATAGCGATGATGAAAAGAAAAGGTGATAATGGGTCCCCTGGGAGAATCCCGCAGCTAGCTTGGATGTAACCTCTTGGTTTGTTGTTCAAAAGGACAGAAAAACTCACTAAAGAAATACAAGCCTGAATCCAAGCAATCCAGCTAGAGTAGAACCCTTTGAGCTCGAGAACAGATAGCAAGAAGGACCAGTTTAACTTGTCAAAGGCCTTTTCAATGTCAAGCTTGATGACAACACTTCTTTGTCTACTACATCTCCAAAAATCAACAATTTCATTAGCCATAATAATGGGGTCTAAAATTTGTCTACCTTGCACAAAAGGAAATTGTTGCGGGGCTATAGTTGAGGGAAGAACCAGCTTGAGCCTTTCTAATAGAACTTTGGCTAAAATTTTGTAAACACTGGATGTCTAAATTTTAAAATGTTAGGTCTATTCAGTTCACGTTTCAAAAGTTTCTTAACTCTCTAAACTTTCAAAATATGATCTAATAAGGCTTTGATTTTTTTAATTTTCTATCTAATATGACTATAACATATTCTAAATTTTTAAAAACTAATGGATCCATTAGATATAAATTAATTTGAATAATCTAATTAAATTTTGAACTAACAGTTTTGTGTTTAGCACTAAGATATTCGTGAATTTTAAACAAAATATATTGAAGAGGTCAATAACTTATTAGAAGAAGATTGAGAATTCAATGATTTCTTAGGTATAAAACTGAAAATTTATGGATCAAATTAGACACTTATTAAAGTTTAGTGACCTATTAAGACATAAAATTGAAACTTCAAAGATCTATTTGCTTTTTGCCTAAACTTTTATGGCTTTCCTCTTGCTTGACAACACTTGTATGTGTTTATGATGAGCTATTATCAAACTTTTCTCTTTACTATTCTTTTGTGATAATGAAATCTTTTTGAGTCTAGAATATCAAGAGGTGTACTAAGAATGTGTCAACCTAATTAAGATATTATAGTGCACCTACTTATTGCTCTAACCATAAATATCTTTCTTTCTCAAAAAAAAAAAAAAAAAATAAATAGACACAAAACTAAGAATTAAGAGAAAAAAAAAAAAAAAAAGAAAACCTAATTACTATTCCATGATTGATATCAGACTTTAGGGTACAAAATTAGAATATGGCAGAAGATGAGCCTTTACCAAAGTACAAGACTGTATTCTACTGCCAAACTTCAAATTTTGGTTTGTACCATACTTTTTATCTTCCTTCAACATTTTCAGGCTTAAATTTGTTTTCACTAAACATATTTTGCTATTTTCGCCAATAATAGTTGTATTGAAAATAATTGTCCATCTACACATATAGCTTTGAAAAATTGGTCCACATATATATTCAAATGATTTATATGAAAACTTTAATGGTTAAAATACAATACATTTGCATGCAACATTTACTGACTAATTAACAAGATCAAAAGAGTGAGAATGTAAACTCAAAACTTTAATTGAACCATTATTTATGATACTATTTAATGACTTTAGTTAAAATGAATTAATATTCTTGAAATGCTAAAATTATACACCCAGTAATTAAGGTACTACAATTATATTAATTTGTACATAATATTCCATCTTCCTACGATGTGTCTGTTGCCCTAACAACAATGGTCGCTTTGGCCGAGTGGTTAAGGCGTGTGCCTGCTAAGTACATGGAGTTTTCCCGCGAGAATTCGAATCTATCAGGCGACGAACTTTTTTTTTATATTGTTAGAAGTAAAAGTAACAAATTAAACAACTTTTCTCTCCCTTTTCCCCCTTTGAATTTATCAAGGTTATCAATGTGTCCAATTCTCATCTATATATATATATATCAAATACTTGCTTATATATAAAATAGAATGAAAGTTGAAATTAAAAAATAAAATTCTCAAGTTGTTGCATGCTTGTTAACGAGAAAAACATTTCAACTCTGAAAGTGATAAGAGAGAGAGAGAGATTGATGTTAAACAAAAAATTGCAACTTCAAGAGAGAGATAATCAGAAAATATTTCTAAATCATTATCTCATTAGTAAATGAGAGACAATATCAGTGATACCTAGAAACTAAAGTGAGTTTTCTAAGCAAGGAAAGGATAAAAGGCATATCCATGGCAAACAAAAAGCTAAAACCAAATCATGAATACTACAAGACCCCAAAGTTGTTAACTTAAAACCCCATCAAAGACAAGACCTAGAACAAGAAGATGAAGAACTAAAAATGATATTCCCTTTAAAGTGGAGGACAAACAAAGCCAGGAGGAGGATTCTTGCCACAGGTAATAAGAGCTTGTAGTGCCAAAGGAATGAATATATTGAGATTCAAAAGCTTAATCCTCAAAGTTGTGCACAAACATATTGCTGCTTCAAGTTCCAACAGCCCTCCAAGCACTGGACAGCATGCATTTTCAACTGGATTCCCTAAACCAATATGCACCAACCCTCCAAGAACATCCACACATAACCCTAATTTCAATGCATCTATTGGACATGTTGGTTGAACCGGTGTTGACGGCGGAGGGTATTGCCCCGACCCTGGTCCGCCACCTCCACCACCACCACCACCCCCACCCCCGCTCGGAGGAGGGCTAGTATAAGGAGGGTAGGTTGTGGATGGTGGTGAAGGGGTTATCACGGGAGGAGAAATAACTGGGGGTGGAATAACAATTGGTGGGTGGGGATGCCCTCCACCTCCGCCACCGCCTCCACCTCCACCACCTCCACGGCTACCACCACCACCGCCGCCTCCTCCACCACCTCCACGACTACCACTGCCTCCGCCGCCTCCTCCTCCTCCTCCACCGCCGTGGTGGGGTGGAGGGTGAGGTTTTGGATGGGGAATTTTAGGGTGGGAAGGGCGGTGATAAGGGGGCTGAGGGTGGGGCTGAGTGCAAGGAGTACAAGCATAAATTGGAGGCAAAGATAAGGCCATGAAGATTGAAAAGATGAAGAACATGGCTGAAGCTTTAGAACCCATCATTAGGGTTCTTAAAAAAAAACACTAGAAATGAATTACACTTCAGAAGTGAGGATGTGTTGGGATTATATATAATGTATATATAGCCTCGAGTGTGACAAAGAAACCCGTGAATGACTTCTCTAAGGACTAAAAGAGGTCATGTTAAGGCCTTGTTGGATAATAATTTTGTTTTCTGTATATTTTTTTTATTTGTCGTTTTATCGACGTTTTGAAAATAAAAATAGAATTGTGTTTTTCGTAAATATTTTTTTTTTTTTAAGAAAAAAAAATACTAACCTACTCATCACGATTGATGAGAAGAAAGTTATCTAGAAAAACATCTTTTCATATCAAATAATAATCTGAGAAAAAGCTATTTGCCGATAGTCGTGGATTATGATTTTTTGTTTCTTGTTGATTTGTTTTTATTTTTATTATTATTTTACAGTGGTAAGGTTTGGTGAAATGCTTCCTCTTCTCTCAATACTAAAATTAAAATAAAAAAATTTATGTGAAAATTAATCTTTAAAATAAAATATTTACATATTCTATGTTTTTCTCATCATTTATAATGCATTGTACGAGAAACATGATAAAATAATGTCTTTATATATGCAATGGGAACAAGAAACTAGTTTTCTTTTTTTTTTTTTCAAATTTTGTATATAATTTCAGGAATATTTTTTAAGAACGAAAAATGAGAGATTGGAACATAATTACCAAAAATGAATGTTTCTCAAATAATAATAATAATAATAACACTAACAACATTAACAAAAGACCCTTAAATTGTTTGTTCCTGAAAGAAAAAGATATTCATTCATATCGATTGTTTGTTTCTTAAAGAAAAAAATATTCATTAATATGGGTCAATTTTATCTTGACATGTGTGTGTTTAAAGTTTCATGGTTTCGATATGAAGTATTAATTGATATTTTTAATTAGATTTAAAAAAATAATAAAATGCGTTTACATATATGTTGAGGTCTTAGTTTTAAAAATAATAAAAATAAAAATCATAAAAAAATACTTTAATTTGATAAATAAACGTTCCACAGTATTAATTAATTTTTTTTACTATAATGTTATATATTCAACATATTTTTCTGTTAACATTCTCAAATTTAATATCCAATACTTCCTTTTAACAATAATTTATCCAATACCTATAATGTTCGTACAATGATTTAAAACATTGCTAAGAATTAATAAAATCAATATTTGAATGAATTTCTTGATTTCTATAATTCTTTTATATAAAATACAGTAATCCATCAACAGTTTTATAAAATCGATAACTCCACATTTTCATCACTATCCAAACTTAATTATTTTTTATTTTATTATTAATTTTTTTTTTTTGGGAAGGAACACCTTGATTTCAAAGGACATAAAAGGAGATCAATATCTTTTTGAGCCAAATCTTCACACAACCAGTTCTCAGGTAGAATCTAGGTTTTCTTTCTTTTCCTTTAAATATTATTTTAATTGTTATGCTTTTTACTTGGTTGATTTTAGTTTACATATTTTAAAAAATCGATCGTTCTATACTTTAAAAATGTTTAATTTTGTCCTTAAATTTTTATGAACACTATTTTAGTCGCTTCATTTTTATTTTCATTTATTTATAAGAGACTAATTAAAATAATCACTCTCATAATGTTCAAGAATTATAATATAAAATTATGGTATCAATATCTCGATATTTCCACATTTTTATAGGACATGCATAGTGAACCGACATTTCCAAAATATCATAGAAAAATTTATAAATATATTACTTTTTCGATTTCAATAATCCTTTTAAAAATATCTATTAACATCCATATTTTATCAGTCTTTTCTATAAATACCTCATAAAATTAAGATTTAAATAGAGTTTAATGAATATATTAAAAGTACCGAAAACATTTCTTTTTAAACTGAGGGAAAAAAGAAGAAAAAAAAGGATGAAGATTTTTGGAAGGTTGCTTGGTGAGTTGAGAATTCCAAAGAGATGTCCGTGAGTGAGAGGGTTTGAGTAGGATCCGTGAACCATTTTGGTTTCAGAATTGTACAGGATTCTCACAGCTTTCCATGCATGCCTTCCCACTTGTTCATTCTACACATTCCCTTCTCTCACATTATTCTATTTATTTCCTATATATATTTTCTCATATTACAACTCATCATAATTTAATCAAATTATTCACTGTTTTACACACAAGCAACCACGTGTTAGGTAACAAACCAACGTGTGATGTTTCATATAACAAAATTTTTAGTATTCTTCTAATATTATACGCCCTATATTCATAAATATTTGTAGAAATTTTTAAAAGTGTGTTGATATAATACACAATAAATGAAGTTAATATGGAAATTTTTCCATTTCATATATGTATTGTTCGAATTAGTGTTACAATAATTTCTAAGGGTCTGTTTGGCCAGGAAGTTGGCAAGTAGGTGTTGTGAACCCCACTCTTTGTTTGGCCCAAAGAGTTTGTGGGTTCTCCACTAAATACATCAATCTTAGACCTTATTAATTTTGTACACTATGGATCCCGAAGTTTTCAATTCCCTATACTTCATAAGTATCAAATGTGAGCATAAAAGAGGAATCAAAATGGGTTCAAATAATTGTATATAAGTTAGACGACTAAGTTTTGATGGTGTTTTGAAAATTAATTAAACCAATGTCAGACGTTTTTTTTTTTTTACATCGATTAATGATAAATTACTCTACTAGACTATCTTTTTTTATTATTATTATTATTATTATTTAAAGAAACTAATAGGATAACAAGAGTCAATAGGCATGTTGAGGAGTAAATAACTAGCAGAATAAAGCCAACGATCGAGAAAAAATAATATAAAATAAAATAAGGGAAGGAAAGGGAAGAGAAGGTAATATTTGACATATCATACTTGGGATTAGGAAAACTTGATATTCTAATCATAAGAGGGTTAGGTTAAACCCTACGTCAAATTCCTTATAAGGAAGACCACTCTAGCTTCCATACGGGGTAACTAAAAACTTCTGACTTCTTCTCCATTCTATATAATTTTTTTTATTGACTTAGGTATTGGATCTCTTTTTCTTTGTTTTGCAATCCTCTCCATAAGTTCATTTGTTGGTATTATGTGAGGATCAGGTCGTCTCCATTATATATAATTTCAAGTAGGTTGCCATCTACTTAGCACCCTCGTCAAATTGCCATTCTATTAACATATAGCATATAACATTATACTGCTAAAAATGACCACTTAGAAAATGGTTTTAGACTTGAGAGACTAATTATGAATCAAATACTAATCATGAGGAATAAAACATGTTATTTTTAAAATTTCAATTACCAAATTATATAAATTAGATTTAAATATTAAGGCGTGAAAGTGTAGGTTTTTGAAATCTAAATTCAAAACAGAAAGTAGTTTTAAATCTCACATGAACAAAAGTTTATTTCAACAGAAAAATTACAATAACAATAGTACATATGTTAAACAAAATTCATATATAATATAGTCAATGATTTTTATTAGTTTATATTTTAATCAATATTTAATTTAATTAGTGATTCTTATTATTACATTTAATCAAATATCTAATATAATAAATGTCCACATGACTTTCAAATAGAATAAAATTATATCCATTGAAGTTCAAGAATTATTGTCAATGTAAAAATAGTTAATAAAGCACTAATTACCATTTCAAAACTTAATATGAAGTATAAGTTGAATATTATTTTTCTAAACCATGAAATCAAATACAGACCACAAAAATTATTATAGTAATTTAACATTTTCCTCTCTTTTGTATTTGGATCAGCATTTTTTAGAACTATTTTCAAATATAGAAAAATAAATCAAAATATCGACAGATATAGTAAAGTTTCATTATTTATCTATGATAGACCGTGATAGACTACAATCTGTATCTATCTGTGTCATGATAGACACAGATAGTAGTATCACGATCTATTGTAATCTATTACAGATAAACTGTAATATTTTGCTATTATTTGTAAATATTTTTAATAGTTTTGTCATTTAAAATAATTTATATTTTTTTATATGTTATGTACATTATGAAACTTTGTGTTGTTTCAAAAGTTATCTTTCTGTACTATCATGTCGTTTTTTTGCTATATATGTGTTATGTATCTTAATTCTTAGTCTACCTCTTGAATTATTGAAACTTTTTTACATTGATACTAATAGTCATGGGATGGAGATACTCCTGAATGATAATTATTGTCTTCCCCATTATTAGTAACTAAAAGGAGTGGGGATGAGAGAGAAGGAATGTAAAACCAACATTATCAGCAAAAAAATTATAATCATATTACTTAAATCAAACCTCTCAATATCAACCTCTAACCATGAACAAATGAGGTAAACTTATTTTAGTATAGGATATATTGTCAATTATATAACCAAAAACTAGAGGAGTTGGCTGTTACTTGGGTTTTTACAAGTTTATAAATATATTTAGATATTTATTCAATTTTCTTTATTTATATAGGTGGTTAGAGTTTTGATGTTGGCTATATTTTTCTATATCTATTGTGGCAGTTGTCTTTTGAAATGTTTGTCAACTTGTCCCTTGATTTGTCCCTAGGTTTGTCTCTTTGGTTGTTGATCCTACTAAATATATTTTCCTTATCTAGAAAATACGAGTGTGATATGTTGTAAGGATATCCTTTCCTTCATGTTCTAAGATATCCGAATTCGGGATGGTTATCCTTTTATGTCATGCATATATATGGCTATCTTGTTGAGGTTTAGAGTTACGACTTTGAAGATAATTGTGCCGCAAAATGTGTTTTTTTTTTTTTTTTTTGTGTCAATCTTTGTAATTGTGAAGTTTTCACTGCTATCAATCGTGAGGTGGACTCTTGAACATATTGAATTATTCTACTACATCTTGAGAAGAGATTCTCTCACTTGGAGGAGCCTAAGTATTCCAAGTAGAGTGATCTTCATTTGAAGTTGGCAAGACTGTTTGTTCTTGTTGAGAGAGAGTCTCACACTTTAGGGAGAGCTTAAATGATCATTCACTAAGTTAAGTTGTACGTAGATCAGTGTAATTATCATTTAATATTTATAGAAAAGTACAACATTGTAACTGCGTTTGACTCTATTTTTAGTGAAATTATCTTTTTTTGGCACACGGTTCCCAGACGAATGTGGTACATATTTCAACAAATTGGTTACCAAACCTAGGTGTCTTGTTTTTTAGTATTTTTATTTGTAGTTTACTATATGTCCTTGAAATTGTTGGTGAAATTTGAGGTGGTTAATGTATGGAATCTTTACAGAAATTACTATGTAACTATTCAAATGCTTAACCTTCAAGGCTTTGTCATCTTCCTTAATCTCTCCATCATGTTTACAAGAGGTGAATAATTAAGCTATATGTGGCTCAAAGATATCCTATCATTTAAAAATTATGTTGGTTCAGTTTAGTTTTGAATTTTAGGATTTGTGTTAACTAAGTTCTTCAATTTTCTATTTTATGTAAATTAGGTTCAAAAATCTTTTTCATTAATTATGTATATATACACATTCATCAATTTCGTTAGTCATCTTGAATAGGTCTATACTTGAAAAGAGACTTTGAGAAATCTATGGTGTTTTCCGATTTAGCATTCAAGTTTGAAGTCATTAGACCCACATCTCTCCATGAGTACTCATTCATAAATTTGTTACTCGTACAAGTATGCTAACAAATTGATCTACTACATACATGATAGTTTATAAGTTTAGGGACTTGAAAATGGGACAAAAAGCAAGCTGATACAATCGTCTTATAAGATTTTATTTGATGACTATTTTGATTTTCAAAATTGTGCTTGTTTTTTTTAATCAATTTCTTGCATGATGAGTTTCATATTTTTCAAGAAAATATTTGAATACTTAGCCAAATTTTTAAAAACTACTGCCTCATTTGATAACTATTACTTTTTTTCTTTCTTTCTTATTTTATTTTCAATTTTTAAAAAACAAAAAACAACATATATGTGTTATAACTTTCTGTTTTTAACAAACAGAGTACCCACTGTTTTTCTTTTTTAAAAAAAATATTGTCCCCATTTTATAACGATGTTGTTCTAGTTTTCTATTTTATGAATTTATGATTGTTTTTTCTCCATTTTCATATCTTGACATTTCTCCTATTTTTTAATCAATATTTGGAAAATTATTATAAATGACAAAACTATTGAAAATATTTACAAATAATAACAAAATATCACAGTCTATCGCGGTCTATCATAGATAGACAATGGAATTTTGCTATATTTGTAAATATTTTGGTTCGTTTTTCTATATATATCACTCTTTCGATTAATATAACCGTTATTTAAAAAAAATATTCAAATTTAAATTTAAACTAATATTATTTTATAAAAATTCTTAAATTAATCTACATTATTTTGTTGTGAAAAATAATATACAAAAATAACATAAATTATTAATTAAAAACTAAATTCAAATTATTACAAAAATATGTTATATAAATTCAAATTATATTAAATTAATTATAAGTTAGTGAATAGTTGTAAACGCATTCTTCGAACATTATGTAAATTTAAAACATTTCTGAGTAAAAATCCTGAGAAACAAATCTAGTTTATTTAAATATTTTTAGATATAAGCTAAAATATTCCTATAAAAGAAATATAGTTATCTAAAGATATCATACTTGGACATCTATATTATTTCTAGCATTTAAAGATTTAAGTTATGTTTACATTGCTTATTTAAAAAAACAAAATAAAACATCCCTTGCAGAGAAGAAAGTTAAATAAAAAGATAATAGTTAAGAATAAATGATACGTTGGAGAAATTAATATAAATGAGAAAAATAAATAAAAGTTGTAGCTAGAGAAAATAGACTTTCAATAGGGAAAGGTTAAAGATTTATTACTAAAGAGAAAAGAAAAGTTGGGGAAAATTTTAGAAGTAAACAGGTTATTGAGAAAAAAAACAGTTTAAAGATAAAAACATGTTCGGAAAAATATTTAATTTTCTTAGAGAAAGAAATTGGACAGGTATGTTTGAACTCAAGAGAGAGAAATTTTTTTTTTTTTTAATTTTTTTTTTTTTTTTTTTTTTTTTACAGTATGTGGGGGTGGGGAAATAAAAATATGTTTTTAAGAACTATTTTTTTTTTCAAATTGTATATCTGATGCAAAAAATGTCATTAAAAAACAGAAAATTAAAAAAATGATTGGTTACTCTGCCTTTGTTTGATTACTATTTTGTTTTCCACTCCTATTTTTTAAAAAAATATTTATGTTTCCTCGCAATTTTTTATAACCTTCTCAGCCATTTTAAAAACACATACTTGAATTCTAAATTAAATTTCAAAAACAAATTAAATTTTTAAAAGTAATATTTTTTTTTCATTTTTCAAATTTTAACTTGATCTTTTATACCATTTTAAAAAGTAATAAAACAAGAAAATTATGGCTAGGACTAACATTTATAAGTTTAATTTTCCAAAATCAATAACTTAAAAGTAAATATATGCTTGTCAAATGGATCCTAAACAATAACAATATTTTTTATTAAAAAAAAAAAAAAAAAAAGGAAATCATATAACAGATATAACAAAACTCGAGAATGGAATCCGAAATGTTCAAAGACCTCTACTAAATTGCGAACAGGACCTTTGGAATCAAATATTTGTTGACTAGAAGCAACCTACATGTAATGTTTGGGATGACTGTTATAAATGGAAGCATACTGCCGGAGGACAATTCACAATAAAGTCCATGAAAAATTACTTTCGCTAGCCCTCCTCAATCCTTTACCCTCGACGTTGGTTATCTCTGGTCCACCCATTTACCCAAGAAGTGTATCATTTTTGTGTGGACCATCCTTAATAAAGGATTGAACACTAGAGATAAGTGTCAAATCCAATCTCCCAAGATGATGCTGAGCCCAAATTGATTTATACTTTGTAAAAGGAGTAATGAATCTGCCAAACACATATTTATCCACTGCCCTTTCTCCAACTTCCTCTAGTCTATCCTAAACTCGGTTGCCAATAATCTCGTACCAGAATCTTTGGACGAGATGTTGTTTATTCTAACACACATCAAACAAAATAGTAAAAAGAAAGTTTTATAAACTAATTGATCAGGGGTTTGTTTTTGGTGCATTTGGTTGGAGCATAATAATAGAACCTTCAAAGATGAAGAAAAGCCTCCTAGCCATCTTTGGGAAGATGTCATCTATCTTGCTGCTTTATGGAGTGTTAAATCTAATATCTTTTGTGATTATAATGTTTCTTGTATAGCTCTCAATTGGAAGGCTTTCCTCTAGCCTCCTTTAACTTCTTGATTTTCTGCTAATTCTGTATATTCTCTTTATTATTATCAATATAATCTTTTCGACCGGGGCGTAATGAGAGAGCTAAGGATGTGTCAACTTAGTTTAGATATCTGGATGCGCCCACTGATCCCTCGATCTCTAGTACTCTTTAAAAAAAATTATTATCAAACATGCTCCATTGTTTTGTAGTTTGAAAGTCAATTTAAATTTTGAAAACATCCCTAGGAAGGTACATGACAACACAAAGTAACCCATAAGTGAAATCAAAATAGTGTTGAAAATGGTGTTTATAAGCTTAATTTCTAAAAATAAAAATAAAAATAAAATAATTCTCAAACCAATCACACTAGTTTATCCTCTTGTTTTATAGTGTCTTCTATGGTTTTTATGAAGAACGATTGGAGTGATTCTCCTTGATACATAACGACGTACAAATTATAAATCATGTAAGCATCTATATGGATTTTACTTAAATTAAATATATAAATGTAGATCTCCTTTCCATAGTTGAAATTTGAAACCATTTTGTAGTTAAACTTCCAAATTTATTTTACTTTTGCCTATAGACTTTCAGAATATTGAGTATAATTACTCTCAAACCTCAAAATGTTTATTTTGGTTCATAAACCTTTAAACATAGGTGGTTGGTGCATATGAGATTATCGATGTTTTCTTCTCCCATGTGAGATGTTGTCACAAATATGTTGGTGCACTCTCTTGCAACTAAGGCTTTGGAAGAGCAAGCAACTTATCTCTCCAAACTACTTACCCTGAGTGGTTTATTACACTTATGGCTTTTGATATAATTTAGTAATGGGTTGCTCCGAATTTGTTTCCCCGAAGAAAAATAATTTATTTTTGAGTTTTATCATTATTTTAATTTGAACAAACTAAACATATCCTCTCGTATGTATTGTGGAATGCATTGAGTCGTAGGTGTATGGTGCTTTGAACGACCAAGTACGGGATCTCGCTGACCGGTCAGCAAGATCGGGTGCAGGGATAGTTATTTACGATTTGACGTATTTAATTATTTATAGTTATTTATGATTATGACCCTAGGGTTTAGAGAAGCGTACTATAGAACTCTCTAATTCTATAGGCGATTGACAACTGATATTGTCATATGTCCAAAGGTTGCTAATAGTTAATTTTAAAATTTACTCAAATATTTAAGAAATCAAATTAAAGTAAAGGATATTTATAATAGATAGCAAAATAAGGGGAAAAATCTAAATATATAACACATTTTTAAATTATTTGCAAATATGGCAAAAGTTGACTAGTCAACTTTTAAATTTTTGTGATTTCCGATTTTACCCTCACTTGTCTTGTACAACTTCTTTTTTTTTCTTTTTTTTTCTTTTTTTTTTTTCTAGCTTTTGTTTCCATCTCCCCAATCTCCTCATATTTTCTTCTGTTTTATTTACTTTCTAATTTTTCTTCCATATACTCAATCTCCTCATATTTTCTTCTTCCCTTTCTTTTTTATTTCTTTTTTTTTTTTCAATTTTTCTTTCATCTCCCCAATTTTCTCATATTTTCTTCTTTTTTTTTTCTTTTCTTTTTCCAATTTTTCTTCCATCTCCCCAATCTCCTTATATTTTCTTCTTCCCTTTTTTTCCCTTTTTTTTCCAATTTTTCTTTAATCTCCCAAATTTTATCATATTTTCTTCTGCTCTTTCTCTTTTTTTTTTTTTCTTTTCTTTTTCTAGTTTTTCTTCTATCTCCCCAATATTCTCATATTTTCTTCTTCTTTTTTTTCTTTTTTTTTTCTGACTTTTCTTCCATCTCCCTAATCTCCTCATATTTTCTTCTTCCCTTTCTTTTTTTTTTTCCAATTTTTCTTCCATCTCTCCAATCTTCTCATATTTTCTTCTACTTTTTTTCCCTTTTCTTTTTCTAATTTTTTTCC
Organism: Citrullus mucosospermus; assembly: GCA_030954485.1. Classification (NCBI taxonomy): domain Eukaryota; kingdom Viridiplantae; phylum Streptophyta; class Magnoliopsida; order Cucurbitales; family Cucurbitaceae; genus Citrullus; species Citrullus mucosospermus. Next base: position 3,208,338 of record CM062064.1, on the reverse strand, counting down.
ATCTCCCCAATCTTCTCATATTTTCTTCTGCCTTTTTTTTTTCCCTTTTCTTTTTCCAATTTTTATTCCATCTCCCCAATCTTCTCATATTTTCTTTTTCCCTTTCTTTTTTTTTCTTTTATTTTTCCTATTTTTATTCCATCTCCCCAATCTTCTCATAATAATATAAATCTATTAGTGATAGCTACTAATATACTTATAACTTAGTCACTCAAAAAATTCTATCATTGATTGAAGAATTCATTGGCTATCACTCGTGTTTTTAAATGTTAAAAAAGAATTCACTAAATATCTGTATATCAGTAATATCAATTATTAGTGATATTAGTGATAGAACTTAAATAGATATCAATCATATTTATATATCGTTGATATCAAACTTTGGTAGATATCAATGATAGAAGTCTATTATTGATAATCATGATAAAATTTTCTCAATAATAGTCATTATAGCTTTGAGTGTTAATATTTCAAAATTGATAGGTACTAACAAAAGTCTATCAGAAATAACCACAAATATTTTCTATCATTGATAGCTTAATCTTTGATGATTTTCTTCCACAGTTAATAGCCACTTATAAAAGTCTATCATTGGTAGCCAACTTAATGGAATTAATTAATAAAGTTGAATCTCGAACTAAAGTGTAATTGACATGCCTAGAAGTTATCACTTATAGCATGTTATCAGTGATAGAAGCTATCAACGATAACATATTATTTGATGGTAAAAATGAATGACAAAAGTTATCTTTAATAGCATGTTATCAGTGATAGAAGCTATCATCGATAACCTTGATATAAGTGATATCAATGATAGAACTTAGGTGATGTCCATATATTGATGATATCAATGATATAAAAGTCGATTCCATTTGATGGAAGTCTATAATTGATAGCCACAACTAAAAGCTATCTGTGATAGCCATTAATAGGAGCTATCAATGATATGACTTAGGTAGATATTAGTGATAGTCACTTATAAACCTCTCATTAATAGATTTCTATCACTTTTAACTTTACATGTTAATCTTTAAAAGTTGATTGTTTCCTTACAAAGTTGATAACTACTTATAAAAGTCTACCGTTGATAACCACTTATAGCCTTAAGTGTTAATATTTCAAGCTTAATTCCAATTAATGAAAGTGTATTAATAATAGCCACTAATAAATGATAGCAAATCGAAAGTTAATATTTCAAGTGTTACTATTTCAAGGTTATATTAATATTCCTCAAATTGAAAGATATCATCGACAACAGCTATCAGTGATAGCCATTAATAGTTGCTATTAGTGATAGCTTTCAATTTGAGAAAATCGGAAGAAAGAAGCGTGAAATGGTGAGCTGAACATGGGCTTTTTAGTCATTTACCAATATGACTATCGTTGATAGCTTCTATCAGTTATATCTGACGCTAATTTTGTGCTATATCCCTAATATATTTTTCCTTGTGCTATATTTTTTTATTATTATTTTGAGTATGATTGCTATTTGTGCAACTAGCCCTAAAGTAAATTTAAAAATTTGAGACCCAAGATAAAATTTTAAAAAAAGTCATATAAATAAGATCTTTAATAATTAATGAAAATATAATCAAAATCAAATGTGTATTAATATTCAAAATTTTGCAACCTTCTTAACACCTTCTTTTTTATTTATAACTACTTCCATTTAAACTTTTTTTTTTCCATGAATTACAAACAATGATTGAAATGTAGGTTGTTACTTCGATATATTTGTAAATTTGAAGATTTGACATAAATATTAAAGAGTAATTAACATTCTAATATCTTTTATAAATACATATACAACATAACAATTTATCGTCTATCATTCTCCATGTGAATAAGAAGATTACTAATAATATTTATATAACTTAATTTAAAATTAAAAAAACAATTCAATTATTAGTATAAAAATGATTTTTCATACATTTCTTTACTTAAAAAAATATCTATCAATAGTGATTTTGTATATGACCTATAAATTAAAATCTTGATAATGATATTCACATCGATATTTTAAAGTGGAAAAGCTGGCAATTATGTTACCTGAGAAGGGAGGAATAAGTACAATTGTTGGGTGCAGAGATGAGTTTAGGGTTGGCAATGGCCAGAAAGCTCTTTTTTCAATGTGAACATGTGATGAGTGATAGAACTTCCCTTTTCTTCTCTCAATCTCAATCTCCTCTCGCTCTATGTTCCACCAATAACATCAGCTAGTGCATGAAGAATCTTCATCTTACAATGATGTCTCCACCAATACTTCTAAACTCTAATTATTGTCCGACCATTTCATTTTTAGTTTATGCTTTTAAAATTTAGGTTATTTCATAACAATTTTGTAATTGTAATTTTTGTTAAAAGAGAGAATAAAAGAGGTTTTTAAGAACTATTTTTAAAAGTCATCTAAATTAAACTTATTTTTAAAAAGTAGAAAATAAAAAATAATTACTAAGCATATATTTTTGGTTTCTTGTTTTTTAAGAATTGAAAACAAAAGTAGTGACTAACAAGTATGGTGTTTGTTTTTAAAAAATTGAAAATTAAAAAAAAAATAAAAAATCAAATAGTTATCAAATGGGAGCCTAAATTAAATAATTCGGAGTGAGAATTTATGCAACCCTCTTTCCATCGACATCCACACTAGTGTTCAAATGCTCTAGTATATGTTTGTCAATATAGAGACTAATGGAATCAAAATTCGTTGCGAACCTATGAAATAATTACTTGTTTTGCGTCTTCTAGATTTGCCAAGTTATGATAATGGTTTTACTTATCTCCTGCACTTAGCAACAAGCCAATGGTCCTAGTTACTCCACTTTGTTCACTGAGACACCACAAAGAATATAGACGTTTGTAATAAAGAATTTGGGTCATTAATCCCTTGTATAACTTGACACTTCCATAATAGATGGGTAGACGTTTCCCCATGCCTCCTACAAAAAACACACCAAAAATCAGTTTGAATTCCTTTCTAAATTAGTTTTCATTTTATTAGGAAGAAAATCTTGAAATTTTTTCAATAAAATTGGGCTATAATGTCAATTAAAACTGATATTATAGGGATACAATGTTGACTGACAATTCATATTGAAGAAGAAGTTGTCATTAAAGGTCTTCAATGTCGATTTTATTTAATATCAGTTCTCAACAGACATTGAACACCTACCCATAACTTAGACTATGGGGGACCTAAGCCTTCCAAAAAGTTTTTCATATATGAATAGAGACTTTTCATTAAAGGAACTAGGTTTAGAAAGTTTAGAAATATACAATCCAAGAAAGTAAGCGCTTATGATATTTAGTAATAATAAGATTATTAAATTGATAATAAAAAAGTTAAAACATATATCAAATTAAATTGAAACCACTTTTTAAACAATAATGACTAAATTAAAAATAAATCTAAATATTTAAGACTTAAATATAGATATTTTGCCTTATATTTTTTTCTAGATAATGAATCTCTCCGTTATTCTTCATAACAATTATGTTTATAACTCCCGTCTTCTCGTTCATCATTCTCATGAAATTCATTCTGCTTGTTACCCATTATACTATTAAAACTTTTTAAGATGCTAACTTAAACATAATTCAAATAGCTCAAGTATATACTATACTATATTAACTAATAAATCAAGATTCGAATCTTTCATTCTAAATATTTGAATTAAAAAAAAATCCTATTATAGTTCTTTTTATTTCATCTTAGCCTCCAAAACAAAAAATGTCAAATCACTTAAAGTTTTTTTTTTTTTTTTTTTTTTTTTTTTTTTTTTTTTTTTTTTGAAAGAGTCAAATCACTTAGTAATTGATCCTATTACTCTATAGAAATAAATCTATTGATTTTGTTAAAGGAAAATCGAACTAAAGAAAAAGAAGTCTCATGTGAAAACTTCTCTAAGTCAAGAAAAACCCACAAGATTAGGGACTTCTCACTTCACGATGAATCCATCATATTCCTACATTTCTCCCACCAAATATATATTCAAATAATAACATCCTTTGAGATATACTTTTTTGTTTAAATCAATTCTTTGAGAACTTTTTGTATATGGTTGAAATTGCTACTCCTAAATCCCAACTTTTTTGTATAAATCATTTTTAGTCCAAAAATCGGTTGACATTTTACTTCCTGGTTATATATTTTATCCCCTTGAACAATATATATTCAAACTAACATAAATAAATCATTCAAGAGAGTATATAAGAAAATCTAATAAAAATAATAATTTTCTTGTATGCTTTTATAGATTTTGATTCTTAAAAATAAAAATTCAATATAATAAGAAAATTACATAAATTATTCCTCAACTTTATGATTTGTTTCAATTGTGTTTCTAGACTTCGAAATTTTCATTTCTATTTTTGAACATTGAAATTTGTTCCAAAGTATCCTTCATCTTTGAAATGGTTCCCAAGCTCATATAAAAAAAACCAATTAGAAGATGTACTTGATAATATTATAAAATTTATTTCGTTAACTAGTTACGATTTCATCTTAAAAGATATCACTAAAAACACTTTGTATGATCACTTTTTACACATCAACTACTATTTTTATATTATATATTACTTTCATTTGCATTAATTTACATCTTACTTTATTGAAAAAGAAAATTCAAAATTTTCTATATTTGCTACTAAGTTGTAAATATAACAATTAGATCCAAAGTATTAGAGATATAGCATAATGTAGCAAAATTTATATTCACTTTTAGAACAGATTGATTTTGCTATATTTACAAATCTTTAAAAATTTTATCATATACTTAATTATTATTTTTAAAAGTATCGTGGATGCAATTACCCTTAAAAGGATCATATATTAAATACAATATGTATACTTAATTAATGTCGGTGAAATTGCAATTATTCAACTATTGCATAATTTCGAGTTGATTTTTCTTTTAATTTTATATTTTTATATAATCATTTACTTGAAACCACGTTCAAAAGTTTTAAACCTACATTTATAGAAAAAATGAAGCTATATGTACACATGAATGATATTCTATATCCTTCCAAATTTTATAGCAAATTTAAAACATTTCAAGTAGGAGTTGCATTACAAAACATGAATCCTATCATTTCACTTTCAGCATTTTTTTTTTCAAAGCTTTTTTACTTTTGATTTTGGACTTATTTTCCATATCCACAGCAAGGGTGTGAGCCAAATTTAGGAATTGGGTGGGATATTTTTGTGCAATTTCAAATATTATATAATATTGTACTTGACTAATTGCTAGCCACACAAAAACGAAAAAGAAAATAGCTAGCGCACATAAATTTTTTATTTCTATTATTATTTTTAAAGAACATAGAAGCTATGTGAAAATTTTCAGCCAATAATTATTCCGAAGGATGGAAAGATCAAAGGATGAATAATAATGATGTAGAGACAATGTGTAATGACGTTTGGACGAGGACAATGCCTTTTTCTTTACGATGAATTATAAATTTAATCCAAAATTTTATTATTATTATTATTATTATTATTATTATTATTATTATTATTATTCTTCTTCAAAGGATGCATTGTTATTAGGGAAATTATTTTAAATGATAAAACTGTTAGAAAATAGGGATCTTTTCAAATATAGCAAAAAGAACTAAAATATTTACAAATATAGCAAAATTTCACTGTTTATTTGCGATAAACCGCAATAGACATACAGATAGTAGTCTATCACAATATATTGCAATTTATCGTAGATAGACTATATATTTTGCTATCAACTATAAATATTTTCAACAGTTTTACCATTTAAAATAATTTTCCAATAATAGACTTAGTACATATAATAGTTCTGAATCAAGTCTCTTTATAAACAAGATCTATTTGGTTAGTGTATACTAATAACTAAATTTTGAAAAACAAATCCAAAGATCCCTTTTCTCTTTTGGAAGATACTTCCTCTCTTGCTTTAAATTTGAATGTTTTTGTTTGTGTGAATGAAGTATCTTTCTTAAAAAAAAAAAAAAAGAAAAAAGAAAAAAAAATTAAACTAAAAAAATATGTTTTTAATTTCTCTCCAAAATTTATATATTTTCTTCATCAATTTGATTTAACTTCATATCGGTTATATTTATAGTCCATGATAGAAATTTATATATACATTGTGATATAAATAGAAACAACTCTAAAAAAGTTAAGAGTAAAAACACAATATTTTAAAACTTAAAAACCATAACAAAAATTATACCCACAACTTAAAGACTAGAAAAGATATTTTCTCCTTCAAATAAAATCATTTGTTGGTAGATTTTGCACCACATGGATATTTTAGTTTAAATCGATGCCTTGTTGTTGTTACGTTTGTTTTGCCAGCATAAGACATAGACAAATGAACATTTGCAATAAATTGGAAAGAAACTGTGTCCCCACACAATCATGTGTAAGTACACTCACCAAAATCCATTAATTGGTCTTTCCCTAAGGATATAAGAGACATATTTTCTCTCATTTAATCAAAATTTCCTTAATTATAATTATTAGGTTTCATTTACCAAAAATGCTGCTCACCAAAGTTAGACATTATTTAATGACATAAGGTACATAAAAAATAGCTAAGTTTGGTACGGTTGAGATCCTTAAGAACGATTTTGTGAATTTATCTAAATCGGCAAATGTTGTTGAGAAAATTCTTCTTCTCACCCATCTGGTGAATATTTTGGAGTTATCATTTTGTTGTAGGGCCTACAATAGAGTTGTTCATGCCCTTTCCTGTTACTTTTTTTTTTTTTTTTTGTTCTTCCCTATGTTGAGGGAATCGAAGAGTTTTTAAAAATTTGGACCATTTTTCGATTTGTGTGTGTTATCCTTGCGCATAGGCTATGCTAATCTTCTCTATATCGTTCCAATTTTATCGAATGTCCCTGAAGGGACAGGAGTCGAAGAATTTTTTAAGATATTTGTTTTTCAGTTAGGGTGTCCTCTCTATTTATAGTTGTTACCTGACTTAATCTATTTATTTTTTTTAACATGTAAGCCCTTTTTCTACCCTTCTTGCGGCAAATTCAAAGCTAATTAAGTTTGGGCTAATTTAAATCTTAATAATTTGAGAATAACTAGGCATGGAAAAGGTTGTCATTAATTGCATAGAGTAAGTTACAAAAATTATATTGAGAAATCGACCCACGTGTATTACTTCCAAAATAGAAACTGTATATCTTTCCACCAAAAAATAAATAAATAAAAATAAAAAAAATAAAAAATAAAAAATCTAGAAGAAAGTGATATCGAAAACCCAAAGAGATAATTATAAAAGAATAATACTTAGCTGCATCCCGAACAATGTTTACCTTTGTGCATCCCTCTCTCATTATATATAAAAAAATTTAAAATATCACACAAAAGAAAAATAAAGTAAATTTACTATACGACAAATTATGATTGGACAATTTTGTGAAATGTACAAAGATAGGTATTGCCCAAAATATAATAAATATTTTTCATTTTAAATTGGTTATTATGACATTGTAACTTTTAAAAGTAGAAGATTTCAATCTCTCCCTCCATTGAGTTTCTTTTCTTCTTTCTTTTGGTTTTTTTTTATTAAGAAGAAATGTGAGTCATACTAATTCAAGCCATTCAATTCTTTTTAGAATAACTTTAAGGCACGGAAAAGGTTACTATAATTAATGTAGTTTAACAAATAATATAAACATCTAACTTTGTTTGTGCATAGTAGTTAGTAGTCATAGTGTAATGGCCCATATTTGTCGACCTATATTCCTGTATTTCCCATAATTGTTTAACAATGAGAAATATCATTTTGTCGATTTAAAAATTTTCATCGATATCAACATTTTAAGCTCGAACATTAACTTTAAATAGATATAAATATGATCGTAAAAAACATAGGTTGTTATTAAATGCTATTAGCTGTAGGTTTTTCGTTTTAGTAAAATCTTTGTTGTAGTTTATCAATTGTTTGTTTCCGTTTTAGTAAAATCTTTGTTGTAGTTTATCAATTGTTTGTTTCCTGAAAGTGTAATTAATTAGCTGACAAAGACAAATGAGCATTTGCAATAAATTTGAGAAAATGACCCTTTTGTCCCCTCAAAGAGATGTTGAATTAGCTTCACTCACCTAAATTAATAAAATAAATGATAGTTTTCAAATATAGGAAAATGAAACTAAATATTTATAAATATAGTAAAATGTCTATCTGCTATAAACTGCGATAGACTACTATCTATCATAGTGTCTAGTCTATTACGATTTATCTCGGTCTATCGCAGATAGACGGTGATATTTTGCTATTATTTATAAATATTTTTAGTAGTTTTTCTATTTATAATAATTTTCTTTAAATAAATTAAAAATAAATCTATAAAAAATTAATAATTCATTTTAACTCTTGTGTAAACTATGGGACACTGGTTTGATTCGTCCGTTCCACATATTGTCAAGGAAAAAACAACTATAGTATATCAATACTAACATAATTAACGAGGGAATCATATTTCATTAAGTACAACCTATATAAATATAATATTCATAATAAGATATCTGTCTAATTTAAAATCAGTGAAATACTTGTGAGTATTGTGTGGGGCTCAAATATTTTTTTATAAACATTTAATTTTTATGAATTTTCCAACCTTGATACTTTATTCATAATTTCATTAAATTGAGATATCCAAATTCTTGTCAACATTACTATAAGTATATATTATTAATTTTTCATGTCACTATTTTCTTTAGTGTAAGTTTATGATTTCATGCCCAAAAAAGAAAAAGTAACAAAGGTATAACATCTGGGACTTTCTTAGTTACTCAAATGTTTAGTTTGAGTATAACATTAGAAGCACTTTGTAACTATAATCTTTTTTTTTTTTTTTTGCCATATATATTTATTACTATTATTTCTCATACAATAAATGTTATTAGATTATAGAGATTTAAACTTTCTACTTCAAATAAAAAAATGGTTGCTTTCAAATATAGCAAAATAAGTTAAAGTATTTACTAATATATAAAAGTTTCACTATCTCTTAGTGATAGATCACTACAGAATTCTATTGCCCCTAGTAATAGAAGTCTATCATGGTCCACAACTAATAAATAATAAAAAAAAATATATTTATACATGTTTTCAGCGATTTTATTATTTAAAATAATTTTTCTAAAAAATTACATATAAAATTACATATGTTAATTATGGATGATGTACCATGCTTATGTTAACCTTCTTTATTAATTTATTATTTTCTTTCTTGCAAAAGTATCATATTTTCTAATTTGTACGTTGCATGATAATTATATATTTTTGGTGGTTGCTTATCGTTAATGATTAAAATGTCTATGAATATTACGTCGATGTATTATTTGCCGATACATCTATAAATTGATGATTTCACATTGATATCAATATTTAATATTTTTTTTGATATCTTGTATAAATTCTCATAAAATATAAGAATATATCAACTATCATTCACCAATATAAATATAAATACTAATAATAACATCTATAACTTACTTAAAAATGGAAAAGAACGTAATTTATTAATTTAAATGATTTCTATAAATTATTTGAGTTTGAGAAATATCAGTAAATATCAATATAATTTTATCAAATCTATAGAACTGAAAATTTCATATCAATATCGATATTAATATTTTAATTTTTTACTCATTATCGACACTTAATCTAAACAATAGCTATCATTTCAAACATATGCAACGTCAATCACAATAAATAAAGGGAAACATTTTTGTTTTTATTCCAAAAACTACGTATCTAGATATTTTTATATATATTACACGAAAACAAGAACAAGTGCTATAATGAAACCTATAGAAGATGGTGGAATTCTAAGAAGATTTCCAAACCCATCATTACAACACAAAACATATCACGACCAAACATAACATTCAAAACACACAATATAAAAATAACCCAAATAGGAAAATTATCAAGAACAAAACATAAGTGACATGAAAAGGATAATCAAGTAAGAGTATTGTGGCAAGAGAGTGACATCTTAAGTTGGGCATTGGAAGCCATATGGAACCTTCTTTCCACAGTAGTTCAAGAGCAAGCTAAGGGAAACTGGGAGGTCAATGTTGAGCCCTAAGGCTTTGGCTTTGATGACGGTACAAAGACAAACAGCAGCTTCAAGATCAGCTAAGCCTTGGATTAGGGTGCAACATGGGGTTTTCGGTGGCTTACCGAGCACCACGTGCACTAGACCGCCGAGCAAGTCGGCGCAAACACCGAGCTTGAGAGTATCCTTTGGGCACCGGGGCTGTGGCGCCGGTTGCTTCGAGGGAACGTCCTTAGGGTGCTCCGGTGGTGGCGGCGGGCAAGGGATGTAGGTGGAGGTGACCATAGTGAAGAAGAGGAGGTTGAGGAGGAGGAGAAGGGAAGTGGCTGATGAAATTTTGGAAGCCATTTGAAGAGGAATGATGATGATATTATTGAAGATTTTTATTGGCTACCAATGGGTGAAGAATAATGAGAGGGTTTAGGGTTTTTATAGATGGGGTTTGAGATTTTTAAATGGGATTTTATGGTGAAGGAGGAAACTTGAGAGAGAGAGAGCACACAATGGATTGGAGAAAGACCAGAATTGGCAGCTCAATATCGTGGCACAAAGATCATGAAGATGAGACTTTTTTTTTTTTTCATCTTTTAAAATTTTTGGCATTTTCCTAAACGATTGGTTGTCAATTATGCCATTTGTCTCTCTCAAAAAGAACTTCGTGCTTTTTAATTTCTTGATATGCAAATTGAATTTTTTTTTTCCTTTTTTTTCTTTTAAGAATATGGTTGGTAAATGAATCAAACCTCGTTGACTTCAAGCCTTTTATAACAATTTAGTTATGTTCATTTTGGCTATAATTTTTAAAGAATTAGTTACAAGCTATAGTAAGAAAGGTCTACATCTTTTTAGTGATTCATTTATAGAAACTCCAAAATTAATTTATTTAAGTTGGTTTAAAACAATTTTATATTGAGTTATCTATTTTAGATTTTTTTTTTTTTTTTTATCCTTATAAAAATGAAGTGGAGACAAAGCTTAAAAGAAGTTCAAATTAACTAGATTTTGGGGTTTAAGTTCAAGATTGAATTATTACAATAAAATTAGTGAAACTATAGTATATAAGAGTTGGTTTAGACTAAAAATATATTTTATTCTAAACTTAGAATTATAATTAACAAGAAGCTTTGATTTTGTGATCCAAGAGAGTTCAGGACAAGAATATATATATTCAATAGCCTCGCTACAATGTACCTGCCTCAATAATTATTGTTGTAGATGCATATCTTTATAACAAGCAACAACTACTAAATATAAATTAGAGATACTTTTGACACATATTCATTTTTTTTTCACAAAATATCGAGAGAGAGGGATCAGGAAGTACACCGAGATATCTCAACTAAATTGACAACTCCATACTACCTTCATCAGGCCCCCAAGCTGATAAACTATATTGTCATACATTCAACTTTAAAAACTATCAGCCACATTATAGCAGTCTTGCTGATAATTTATCTAGATCAAGGATATCTCCCAAAATTGAAACTCTACCTCTACTTGCTATGGAAAATTCATTCATTTCTTTCTATCCTACCCATTTCAAAGAGTTTCTGCATAAATATTTTGTAGAATGAGCTCTACTCTAGGAACATTTTCCAAAACAAAAGAAAGATAAAACCAACCTACGTCATGTTTAGTAAACATTACATTTTTTATTTTTGAAAATTAAGTTTATAGACACTACTTCCACCTATATACATATATTTCAAACCATTATAAAACTGATCCTAATTATTTTCACTTTTCTTATGTTATTTCTTGTTTTATTTCTAGTACAATAACCGTGGGGATGAGTGATCAAACCTTCGACCTCTAGAGAGGAAAGTTATGTCAATTACCGTAGATCTAAACTCGATCACTTGGGTTTAATTTTCTTCTTTTATTTAATGTCAAACACAAATAATCATTATTAATTTTTTTTTAACATAACTTAATTTTACTGTGTTATATTTTGCCATTAAATAAATAAAAATAAGAGAATATCTTTCCAAATACTCGAGGTATTGATTTATCTTCAACAAAGCTCAAGGAAGATCTTATGGTGCAATCTAACTGGTGCTAGTACTCTTCAGTGATTGTGGCTGTAGCCAAACTATAGAACATTCCATACTATGGAAAAGCTCTCTGCACTAGGAGGATATAATTTATCTTGATGCTTTTGGTGTACAATACTTATAATGCATCTCCATCCTCAATATTGTACTGACTTTGAGCTCATCTTTAGTTCTCTATGTGTACACTTCTTTTGGATTAATGCATCATTTTTGAATGTGTCAATCTAGTAGAAATGTCTAGGTGTACCTATTGATGTTAAAAAATTATTTTCAAATAGTTTTTAAAGGCTAAAACACAATATTTTTTAAAAGGAAAAAAAATAAATTCTAAAACAATTTTTAAGAATATTCAATAAAAAACACATTGACCCTGACAAAAATTCCTTAAAAATGGGTGGATATGAAACACCCAAAATTTTCATTTACTTTATAAAGTTTGAAGAGATTAGAATTGAGAGAGATGGGTTTCGAATTATTTTGTCTTTGCGTTGAAAAATGAAAGGACAATACAAGAGCTACGAAAAGCTTATTAAAAATTTCATTTGAAAAAGATATATGAAATTTCCCTTATGGTATTTCATAGCTTTTTCAATGTCAAATTGCCAAGCAATGAAAGAAACCTATCTCTTCGCCAATAATCCTTTCAGGCCGGAAATATTCTTTCTTAGGCTTTTTTTTCCCCTCAAGTTGATTTCAACTTGAGATCAAAGATTCAAACCTTTCATCGATAACCTCATGATTCAGAGTAATGATCGAGTAATATATTCAACTAGGTTGACTAATTACTCGTTTTCAAAGACTAACAATAAAATCTTATTGTGATCGAATCAATTAATTGTCGCTTGATACTCACAAACATAAATATGTCTTCTTTTACAAGTAAAATGAATTTTAGAAACAAATTACTATAAACTTTTTTTTTTCTTTTAATCCTCGTTTTTTGTTTTAAAGAAAGAAAGCATACAATGTTTTGTATTTTGGTTTCTTATTCCTTATTTGTTTGTGTTTACTGAAAAAAGAGGTAGAATAATACACCTTTCATAACTAATTCTACTTTTGTTTGTAGAGTTGTTAAATTATAAATTTAGTTCATAAGGTTTGAAAAATATTAAATTTTATCTATCAGGATTTAAAAGTTAAAGTTTATCCCTATATGTTCTAATAAAATATAGTGACTATTCATGAAAATTTTATCATTCCATACGAACTATTAATTATAAAGTCTTATCAAACAATAAAAATAAAATTCTAACGTCTAAAACTACCGTGACTAAACTTTTCTTAAACCATAGGGTTTAAATTTATAACTTAACATTACAAAAAAATAATAATAATAAAAGGTAATTAAAAGTTCTTACTAATAAGGGTGCTAAAAAAATACAACTATCTTTTGGTGTTGGGGTGTGATGAGGGTGACAAGGAAGTATCAACATAGTTGAGATGTCCTGGTGCACCTACTGATCCCTCTACCTCTCGTACTTTGTTCAGGGAAAAAAAAAAAAAAAAGATAAGGATGCTAGAGATGTGTCAACCTTGTTGAGATGCCTCAATGCACCTACTAATTCCTCTTGCCAAATGTATATTATTTTAGAAAAGTTCTAACTCACTATTAATTTTTTAAAATAAACTATTCATTATTATTGTCATTTATATTTTTTCTTTATTATCTATTTGATAAGTTAAAAACGATAAAATAATAGTTTATATTTATGTTCTTAAATTATACACAAACAAGTAATAAAAACTAAACATATTCTTCCCCTCAAAATGTATACATACACCTTTAGAAACAATTCTTAAAAAAAGGTTACCAAATAATATGGTCCCTAATAGTCAATTAAAAGGAATAAGAAATAAGAAATAGATATGTTAACAAACCACTAGTCATGAAAAAAAGGTATCAATATTTTTGAAATATTATAACAGATAGGCATGGTTGAGATAATAAAGCAATGTACATTTAAATGAAATTTAAGAGGAAAAAACACATTAAAGATCCTATAATGGATGACACTTGAAATTATCCAAGATCAAATATCAATTAAGAAAAAAAATATATGGTTTTTCTTTTGTCAAAATGTAAATTAACTTTCAATATATATTCATATTAATATGGTATTTTTCATTCTATTTATGTAAAATTTGAAGTAGGTTTAATTAGTTTATGTGGATTTTATATATTCATATTGGTATGCAATTTGAGAAATTTGAAACTGAAAATAGGGGGAGGTGGGGAGGTCTAGTACTTCAGCTAGAGATGTCTCAATCAAAACCCATGTGGTTACTTTGATATAATATCTATTTCTTGTCGTATACTTGGGAAAGGCAAAGGCCATAACATAATTTTGGTTAAATTATATAAATTTTGGTGTTTGGAGAAAGTGTATTTTTAAAAGTTAAAATTCAATCTCTATAGTTTAATAAAACCTCATAAATATAGTTTATATGGTTTGATAAGATCCTCATAAATAGTCTCTGTCGTAGGAACTATTATTTGTGAATGTTTTATTAAACTTAAGAACTAAATTCTAAACTTCTCCAAATTTTAGGACCATATATTTATAATATAACCAATAATTTAATAGTATACTTGCCAAATATAAAATTTCATACTTCAATAGGTGATGTGTTATTGAATATCAAGGGAAGCACAAGGGTTGGGATCTCTCTTTCATTTACACATGATAAAGCTTCTTTCTCTAATGCTTCATCAAAGGAGAAGAAAAGATACTTTAGAATATCATCTTTTTGTCTTACTATTACCATTTATACTTGGTTTTCAATTTAGTCCTAAAGATTATTGCTTAATTTGGTTGTTTTTATATAATAATTTGGTTAAATCTTTCAAAACGTTTATGTTATAAATTAAATTTGAACAAATTATATCACATAGGTTCACTTTAGATGCGATAGATGAGCTTGCATTAATACAAGGTATTCTTTAATATATTAGCATCTATTTGGTAGGTAATTTGAAAATAAAAATTTCAATGAAAACATACTTATTGAATATAAGTGCATGTTTTGTGAGAGATTCATAAATTGAATTCCAGTTTAAATAGTTATTCAAAATAATGTGAATAAAATTAGTTATAATTACCTAATAAAAAAAATATGTTGTGTTATAACCTGAAATATTAAAAATATAACCTGTCTGCTTTTGTAGAATTCATTGAATTCTAGTTCAATCCTAGATATTTCATTATTAGGGCAATGTAGTTCCATTTCTCTTTATACCCACCTTTTTGCATTGCATATATATAATTGGCTTCTAGTTTTTCAGAGTTTTATATTTTGTTTTTAAAATTTTTAGTATGAAGGCAAGCTTATGCGCACTAAAAAATAAGATACGCACAACATCAAGATAAATGTTGAATGTGATGTTAAAACACTTGACGAGACAACTCAGATAACCAGAAGGAAAAGCACACAATAACAACATAGAAATTGGTAATCCAATTTGGTGTAATATCACCTACGTCTTGGAGGCAGTGTGCCTAAGAAAGACAAATCCACTGGTATAAAGTAAGTAATTACAAAGTTTTGTACTTATCTGTTGATACATATAATAATAGAGACATACACACTTAGCTCCTATACCTAGTAATAACACTTAGGCTCCCCTAAAAGTGTGAGACTCTCTCTCAACATTTCTTAGGCTTCCTCTAATAGAGTACACTAGCAGGACGAAAATACCTAGGCTCTCCTTGAGTATGAGACTTCTTCTCACATCTTGTTTATCTTTCTAGCTTCAAGTGAAGATCACTCCACTTGCCTAAGTTAGAGAACCACTCTTGACTTCAGTATGATCTTGATAGAATTCTCTACGTGAGAACTTTGAATAACAACCACACAGCCTTCTTCAAAGACACAACAACAAAACACTCTCAAGATTTCTGCTGCAAAATAGTTTGTTTGTCTTTTTTTTTTTAATTCATCAACCCTACCAGACATCATCACAACCCTTGAAATACACAGCAAAATGCAAAAGGAAACCCTAAATAATATTATGAGTTTCTCATAAAAGGAAATCCCACTGAACAAAATATGCGGCTGGAATCTTCTCAATATGGAAACAAAAAGATATAAAGGAACTACATCTTGAGAGAACAACAGCCTGCCACCAACCACAAGTGTTAAGACATTACATCTAACACTCCTGAGAAGACCCACAACATATCTTAATAAAATGTTTTCCAACCACATAAACCTAACACACACCTCAATTAATCTCATTTAACAATTCTATAACCTTATAGTATTTTTAATTGGATATCAAAAAAACTTATAGGATATTACCATGTATTAAATCCATTCTTCTATAAATACTTTATCAAATCTATGACCCTTTATTAACTATTAAACCAATTCATAATGGAAAGGTAGGGAGAAAAGAAGGCAAATGATATAATAACTAAGAATATTTTCAAATTCCTCCTTGTTCCAATCTTCTTTATTTTATTGTTTACTTTCCTAATTTTTATTTCTAGTTGGAAAGCTTATGATCAATACCAATTCATAATGGAAAGGTAGGAAGAAAAGAAGGCAAATGATATAGTAACTAAGAATATTTTCAAATTCCTCTTTGTTCCAATCTTCTTTATTTTATTGTGTTTACTTCCCTAATTTTTGTTTCTAGTTGGAAAGATTATGATCTGTTGGTTTTATTTTAATCTTTTTGTGTTTTTTTAGGGCAACAATTATAGCTTAACTATGTATGAATATTCATGATTTTGGTTACTTTTAGTTAATGCAGGCATAAATTAAGCATTTTGAGTTGTATATTATGAACTTAATTTTTGCAATTTTTTTGTTTTTGAGAATATTATTATTGCAAATTATTTTAACCACTGCGCACATGATTTACAAAGTCTCCGAGATGTAATGAAGACGTTACGAATAATTGAGATATTCTTGTACGCATATTGATCCATCTCTCCATTTATTACCTTTATTGAGAAAAAACATAGTTCCAAAAATTGATAGATTATTAAGGATAAAATACAGATTATTGATTAAGATCTAAAAATTATAATGCATATATATTGTTAAAAAATAATAAACTTTATATATTTGACCCTAGTAGAAATTAGAAGGTTAATTGAAAGTGAGCATGAAAAAGAAAAGTCAAATATTTACATTAAAACAAAAATAGCTAACTCATAGGAAAAAAGAAAAAAAAAGTAAACTACCGTATTGACAATCATATAAAGATAAACTACATCCACATAATATCCGACATAATATTATCTACTAATGAAAATACTATTGATGTTATCTCTAACCTATATTGTTTTAAATTGAAAATGAAAGCGCGTATCTTATATATATATAATTTGAAAAGTGTGACTTTGAGACAATTTATTAAAAAAAAAAAAATGATTCAAATTAATATTATTTATAATCGATCAATTTAATGACTTTTTTCTTCTTTTGTTGACTCTTAATTTGAACTTTTTTTCCCACTTGCAAGCATGAAAAGTCAAGCTTTTAAGATTTGATCTTTTTTAAAAAAACAATTATATGTCCGTTTCTTTCTTTCTTTCACAATCTAATCCCGAAAGCCATGTGAACTCTACCAATAATTTCTCATTAACAATTGGAAGATTGTAGTTTTGCGTGTGAATAACAAATCTTAAATTGCAAGCTTTGTATATGGTAGACCAATAATGATAAATTAGATTAAGTATTTGGCTTTTGAAAATTTGTTTGGAAGGGTATATTTTTTTTTTATGATTTTATGCACTAAATGTACTATTTTTATTCATTTTTAGGCTAAATTATTTATATTTGGTGTGAATTTCATAATTATATTTAAAATTATTGTTCTTTATGGTCCTTATAATTAATGAGTATTAAAAATAAATGTTGAACAGTGTGTTACATATGTTATACGTAACTCTAGTAGATTGTAACTCTAGTTGAATATGTATATGCATCAATGTCATATTAATTTTATTGTACATTTCATATCATTCATTTACATCGATCGAGGACCACTTCGACTAACAACCTAAAGTACAAGAAGAAGAAGAAGCAAGACCATGACTTTAGAAATGATGTATATATATGAAATTGACACAAGGAGGAAACAATACTTCGCTAGTTGGATAAATTTCAACTTCAAAATTTTAATTTCATCAAAATAAAATTGAGTTTAAAAACATGTGCGGTATAGATTTTGGTCTTTAATCCTTTGGTAAATAGTATATGTTTTAAAGAACTAAGTTATATTTAGGTTAGCATCAAAATAAATCTTAAACGAGGTAGAATTAATTATTATTTTTAGATTATGAAGTGTTTAAGAATTAATTAATAAATTATTCAAACTCCTAAACAAAAGGAAAAAGAGTGTTGTTTTCAAATATAGAAAAGTGTACTAAAATATTTACAAATATAACAAATTTTTATTGTATAGACTATTATTTGTGTTTATCTATATCATGATAGACAAAGATGGTAATCTATCGCAGTCTATTGCATTGCTATTATTTGTAAATATTTTTAATAATTTTTCATTTAAAATAATATCTTAAAAAAACTCTAAATATAATGACTAAAATTACCTAACTTAAGAGTAGATAATCAAGAAGAGACAAGAGGATGGTCAAAAATTGTAGATGGAATTGTGCCTTTGATTTCTTCTACCTCATTGTGGGCAGCAAAATGGGACTTTTGGATTATGGAATTTGAAGCTTTTCATTTGTCAATGAATCAATTTTGGTGGTGTGGTTTTCTGATATCTAAATTAAAATATTACAAAATCATATTCTAAGGGATAATTATTGGAACTCTCTAAGGACATGAAATGATAATTATCATATGGCAAATTTGTGGCCCCTTTCCAACTTTTGATTTTTTTTCCCACAAAAAAAAATAAATCAAATTAATAATTTCAATTTTGAAGGCTACATATGTACATTTAGTTATTATATTTTTTCTTAAAGAAATTATAGCTCCATAAACTTTTAAGATTTTGTCCCTTTAATCTTTGTATTTCAAAAGTTTCAACTTTAAGTTTTACGTCTAGTAAGTTGATATCTATACATCATTAGTTTGATTGTCACATGGCATAATAATCATTATATTATTTATGGATTTTGCGACATACTAGTTATTCAAGTACGTTCAGTCACCAACTATACCATAACTCAACTAGTTAAGATATTACATTCTCGACCCAAGATCAAAAATTCAGAATTTCTATTAGACACAACATCATTTGAAAAGTAGAATGTTTTCAAAATAGAACTACATAAATACATTCCTTAATATTCAAGTGGCTCATACTATCTGAAGGAAGGGTTATCTGTCACATAGTATATATTTGTTACATGTAATGTTATAGCAATTGCAAGCATAAATCAGTAAAGCACAGATAAAAACTTTAAAACACGTTCAGTGTGATACCACCTATGTCTAGGGAGAGTGTGTGCCCAAGAAAGATAATTTCATTAGTATAAAGTCAAGTGATTACAACATTGTATTTATCTATAAATAAATTATGAAAACATTGACACACATAGATTCTAACTTATTTTATGATCACTTAGGCTCCCCCAGGTGTGAGACTCCCTCTCAATGAAACAAAGGTTCCTCCTAAGTATGAGACTATTAGCGAACGATTAGTTAGATTCCCCCTAGATGTGAGACTCCTAAATGAACCTTAGGCTCCCCCTAAGTTTGAGAATCCCTTCTCAAGTTGTAGTAGAACGATTAAACAAGATCTAGAGAACCCCTCAAGATCAACACTAGTGAAAGCTTCACAATCACAAGAATTGACACACTTATGGTTTTCAACAAACACACAAGACAAACGAGTCTATAACTTAAAAAGAGTATAACACTTTCTTATATATGCACAGCAAGTGAGGAGAAAACATACCCATTCTATAAATGACAAAGCCCCAAGAAGGAAAGAAACTGAGAGAAATAAAACTCAAAATTGTCCAGATAAGGAAAATATATTCTATCAAAATCAGCATTTCGAGGAACATCCCGTACGATAATTTTCAGAGACAACCAGCCAACAACTCGTGAAACCTAAGCCCAACACCCTTAAACAAATATAACAAATATCATCTCTCTAACACTATCTCTAAAAAAAATAATAAATAAATAAATAATAAATAAAATAAAATAACTCATACTAAATGGGCACATTATCTTGAAAGCCTAAAAATCAAACTTATAATTGGACCAAAACGTTATTATATAAATTAATTATGGTTATAATTAAAATTAAAAAAAAAAAAAAAGTCAAAAACGAGCTTAGCTTAGTGGCAATTCACATGAGCTTCCACGCTAAAAGTGGGAGGTTTGATCCCCATCCCCACAATTGTTGTACTGAATAAAAAAATAAAAAAATAAAAAAAAAAAACCTTCATATTAATGGATTATTATTATAGTAGGATAATTAGTTTTACTTGAATATTCTTGATATGCCGCTCAATATACGTAAAGTAAATGTTCTAGATCAACTCAATTACATAAACACTTCCATCTTGAGGTTTTTTTTAGCAATTCTAAAGAGCAAATTTGAATGGTTGAGGATCCCATATTGAAAAAGATCAGGGACATTACAATTTTTATAAGATAGATCGATTGTCTCATTGTCAATTAGTTTTGAGATGGAACCTTGTGTGTATCTAATAGGCTAACATAGCCCATGAATCTCAAATGGACATTTAGTCCAAAGAACAAAAAAATAAAAAAAATAAAAAAATTATATAAGTCCGTTTTGTATATGGAAAATCCCTAAACTTTAACTGTTTCTACATATTCAACATTTGTTTTAAAATTAATGAATCTATAAGGTATATATAAAATTGAGGTTTGTGTTTGATAGCATCTATAAACATTCATTTTTGTATACAATAGCTTCACGATTTTTTTCTTTTTTTTGGTTAAAAAATTTTGAAAATGTTGAAGACCTATTAGACACAAAAATGAAAGTTAAAGCTTCTAAATACTAAATTGAAATTAAGTTTATAGACGAATTTAGACCATACTTAATAATCTATTCGACTCAAAATTGAAAGCTCCCATGAACTTATTTTTTAAAAATAATTAAGTTCAAATACTAAATAAGCATAAAGTTAAAAAACTAAATTTGTAAATTAAATTTATTATTATTATTATTATTATTAGTATTAGTATTATTATTATTATTATTAAAAATTAAGAGAATTGATTGAAAGCCTAGCAACAACCAAAGTCCAAAGCACACATGACTCCTACTTAGCCTCCTTGGTATAGAAGCAAAACAAAAAACAAATAGCACACCATAGAAAGGATTGTTTTGCATTTATACAAGCAAACATTATTTGAATTATGCTTGAAAAAAGAAAAGAGAAAAAATCATTAAAAAAACAATAATTAAATTAGCTAATTTAAACATAGTTTAGCGACATTGTATCCTCAACTCAAATGTTGAAAACATGGAAAATAACCGATAAAATAAAGTTTAGAAATGACCTACCAATGTGAACTTCTAATTAAAATTTGACGAAGAAAAAATACACCTTTCCTTATCGTCTGCTCCTCTTGCTTCGTCATTTCTAATCAAGATGGCCTACAAGCCTTTCTACTTGATGAATTGATATGTTATGAGTCGGTATATCTTAGTTTGATTTTTTTCATATAAATAAACCTTGGAATAAAAATTTTGTTCAACATGTCTACATTTTCATTGACATCTTTACGGTCTATAGGGTTCAACATCAATATAAAGAGTTGAATTGAATTGACATCATCATCATTATTATTATTATAGCAACAACATGAAAGATGACGAGAAAATTTGAATCTTTGATCTTTCATCCAATATTTGACAACTTTGAATAAATTATTATCATTGTGTTTGGGGCGAAAATAAAAGTATCATTTTGTACTTTAATATTATTTTAGGGTTATAATTACATGATGAATTGGTATTATCTTATGGTCACTCCAAAATTAGAGTTCAGGCTACTTTGTGAAAGGTACACTTATTCTAAGAAGTTGAAGAGAACCATTTTATTTAATTAAAAGAGAGAATCAAATTAAAAATAAAAATAATAAAAAGAATTTTAAAAAATTTAAAAATTAGTTATTGAATGGGTTCATAAAATGTTAATATCAATTGGGATAATGCTAATATGATTATAAGCTTTGGAATTGTTCAAAATAAATACTTCTGATATAGATTTGAGAAATGAATCTTCGTATTTATTAGATCTAATTTGCCATTTTTTGATCAACCTTTACCCCTTTTCAAGTATGGATCGGTGTTCTTTTCTCTACAAATTTTCAAAACCTAAAATAGTATTCTGAAAATACTTGATTAAATTTAACAAGAATCTTTTTTTTAAGATATATTTAACTAGAACCTTTAACTCCATAATATCGTGAACTATGCTGGAATAAAAAATTTAAAAAAAAAAATTATCTAGAAACTTTTAGGAGAAAAGTTTTACTAAATGAAATAATATAGTAAAATACTTTAAATAAAAAAATTTCATTGTTTATCAGCAATAATTTGCAATAGAAGTCTATCGCGGTCTATCGTTGATAGATAGTAAAATTTTTCTATATTTGTAAATAATTTGATATTTTTTCTATTTATAATAATTTTTCTAAATATATAACACAGACGATGGAACTTGTTCTTATATAGGTAAGAATGAATTTAGGTTGGGAACAAACAACGAACACATCCCAACCCCTTTTTTTCCTTTTAATATTCAAAACCATATTCTGAAAGGAAAACTTCAACTCCAATTTTCATTTCATTTCCATTTGGTAGTTCAACAAGAGTTGGAAAAATTCAAACCTCTAAGTCGAAAGTGTGCCTAAACTGCCTTCACCAGTTAAGCTGTGTTCAGGTTGGCAATTTTCATTTCGTTTCTAACATTTAAACAGAGGTTAAAATATATTCAAATTACTAATAAAGATGATCGAAACTTCGTTTCTAACATTTAAACAGAGGTTAAAATATATTCAAATTACTAATAAAGATGATCGAAACTTCGTTTCTAACATTTAAACAGAGGTTAAACAGGAGAGTTCATTTGAAGAGTGACACAAAATTTCATAGAACTCCCCATCTCATCCCAAAATGATAACTTATTGAACCATTCATTAATTATTTTAGAATTTTGATGGCAAAAGGTCTTCAGAACCTCATTATAAGAATCAAAATATACCAAGTGATTTACACAATGCCAAAGAGAGATTTCAGCACAGGCAACAAAATCCATTATTTTGATGCATAGCAAATTCCAAAGGCAAACAATTCAACAAGGATTTGTGTCTGAAAAGAAACATTACCAATGGTCATTCGATGTGAGATATATCTATCTAAGCTTCTGGTTCTCCACCAAGCTCCACTCTTAGATTGTCATAAGGATACACTTTTGGTGCCTGATTAAAGAATGATGAAGTTTATGATCAATCATCTTGAGAATGGTAAATTCATCCAAAACATAAACCAAGGCACAATGAGTTGAAAGATAAATGATAATACAAGGATCTGTCGAGGTGGAACACGATAAAGAAGATACTGGTGAATTGATTTAAAAGATGAAAGAAAAGAGAAGTCTTATAATGCATCAAGTAAAAGGATCCAGGGACAAATGCAAACTATATTGGTGAAATTATAGATCGGAAAACTTGTTGTCCTTAGAAGAGTTGAACCATAAACTTTTTCTTTATTCAGTTTCATTTTCATAAGGCACTGCATAGTCTTGTCACAGGGAACACGGTCAATAGATCGGTTTCTATGAAAATATCAAATAAGTAAAAGTAGTGAATGGAATCCACATTAAAGTATTAGAAGCCAGGCTATACAAACAAAACAACAAGAATACAGACAGGTTTCCTTGAACCTTCAGATCTTTTCTCTGTTGGAATTTATATTTGGACGAAACACTTGCCCATATATCCTTAATATATATATGAAGTTCGACACAACATTTAGGGGTAGATTTGAACCTCTAACCTCGTGTTCAAGGGCATATATGCCTTAACCAAAGCTAAGGAATTTCACACTCAAAAGAAGATAAAGTTCTTTGGTTTGTCTCTTAGGGAGGATCAATACCTATGAAATTATCTACAGATTGTATCGTCTTATGCTGGGGCCTCAGTGGTTTGTTCTATGCAAACATGAGTAGTTATTTGAACCAAAAATTCTAAGGATGCTCCTTGCTAGGATATCCTGAATTGGGAGAGTTTTTTTTAAAAAAAAGAATGTTCTCAACCTGTCTCACCCTCTCTTGAGATTGTCTTGACAGCTAACATGCCAGTGGAAGTACTTCTTAATCCCCCATTTTGTGATATATCTTTTTTTCAGGGTAGTTATTTGGTCGTATGAAAAAACTAGCTGGAAAAAACAAGAGTGGTTAGTCTTCTTCTGGGGGGATGACTGGAGAGGTAGCAACCCTCTCAAAGACTTGACAATGTAGCAAAATCAAAGCAGTTGACCATGAGTGGTTGCTCGTCACAAGACGCCCACCAGTTGAAATAAAAGCTTAGGAGGAATCTATCTGATATTAAGATGGAATGAGTTAAAGACTCCAGAATCTGGTTAGCCACACTCAGCCTAGCATCCAGCAGGATTCTAGATGGTAGATACTCCACAGCAGAAGCTGCTTAACGGTGGGCTCTCACCAACATCAATGAGAGAAATACCACTCTTCATCAATTCCTAATCAATGTGAATGAAAGGCCAAGGTTCCGAAGAAGATGAAAGCTTTCCTTTGATCCGAAGATGATGGGTGATCCAAAGTAAGCTCCCAAATCTGCTGGGTTTTTTTAGTTGATGTGTAAAGTAATTTATAGAGTCATCATCAAGTATTTTTGCAGTGACCCTTTCAAGCTTCCTGGTTGGTTGAAGTCAAACCTCTTTCATTCTTTTGGCTTAGACTAGTGTTCCCAAAACCCTTTCTCAGCTTTTGGAAGGCTCTCCTTTTAAGGGGCTGGCTCTTGTTTCATGGTCCAATGCCATGACAGCCAATCTTTGGAGAATAATCAAGAGAAACCAAAGAGTTTCTAGAGGGACAGAGTCTCGTCTAGAGGAATTCCCAGACAAATTAAACCGACTCAACCATAAAATCTAAATCAATAGACTAGTTTTTTATTTTATATTTTATGAAATAAACCCAACCAACATATATATTGCTCAAACAAATTAAACCAACTCAACTTGATGGTCCTTTTGTCATCTTAGACCTTTAGCTTGCATCTTTCAACACTCTAAGTGGTTTCAAGGGACGTCAATGCAAGAACAGAAGGGACCACCTTTGACAAGTTTGAGGCTTATTTTGCTTCTGTATTATCTAAAATTGAGTTGATAACCATGAAAAAAAAGGAAAAAAAGAGAAAAAGAATAAGAGCGTTGTTGACCACAAGTTTAATTAGAGAGATGAGTGCTGAAAACAAAACCGAAGGATATTCCATGACAAACAACTTGGGTGGATGGACCAGTTTGAGGTGGCTCGCTTGAATGCTTCATCTTGGTGCACCTTATCCAAGCTTTTTTAAGACTTTTCCATTCACAAGATCTATGTTTAAATTGGCACGCTTTTATTTTTCCAGTTTAAGTTTGCATTTGTATTGTAATTATGTTGTTTCATCACTGGTGGACTGTCTTGTTAGCTTCGATTCTTGGTTTGTTTGTATTGGATCTTGTATGGATATGATGAGGATGCTAAGGGGATGTCAACATAGTTGAGATTCCTGGGTGCATCTACTAATCCTTTGTTTTTCTTTTGTTCAAAGTATATCATTATGGTACTTTGAGCAATAGCCTCATTTCAATATACCAAAGAAGAGGCTTGTTTCCGTCTCAACAAAAAAAAATCAAGCTTGGTTAGCAAAAGACTTTTCCTCATGAATTGTGCTCGGCATAACCATGTTCCAACCAAAAGCTTAGAACATAAAATGTCCAATACCTATTGGCAAAAAAAGTACCAAAACGATGACAATTGAAATTGAGTTTCCACATTTGAAAAACACATAACAAACCAAGTGGGGGGAAAGTGAGGAGTGTGGCATTCTTCTTTGGAGTCTATTTGCAGTGTTAATACCCTCTTTGAAATGAGGTCGCCAAATGTTGTTCTCTCCCCAAATTGGTGCATCCTTTGCAGAAAAAAATGCAGAATCACAAATACATTTATTTTCCACTTGTTCTTTTGGATCAAGAATTTGGATCAAGATGTTATCCTCCATGGCTCTTCCAATGGACCCAAAAGCTCTTCTTTCGTATACTCTCGTGGGTCATCCTTTTATGAAAGAAAATGAGCTTATATGGAAACATGTCGTTCAGGCCTTCTTTCGGTCTACTTGGTTTGAGAGAAATCAAAGGCTTGTGGGTAAGGATTGTGATTACTATAGATTCCTTGATAATGACTAATGTCATCTACCAAGCTATCTCTATCTCTTGGTGTAAATTACATATATTTTTTCATTCTTATAGCTTTGCTTCTCGTTTCCCAAATTGAGGATGTTTGCTGTAACTCCTTTGTGTTGGAGTTGTCTTCACCTCTTCGCATGATCTAGCGATCATTTAACATGGTAGAAGACCAAAAGGTCTCTTTAAGTCAGTAATTTCATACTCTCCAAGTAATATTAATAGCAACTTGTTCAGCCTTTTACTAATTTTCAAGACCACAAGTGAATGAGAGTATTAACACTATGAGTAAAATGTTAATAATACTTCTATTCCAACCTACTTTCCTTTTCTTCACTGCTTTCTAATTCTGCTAACATGATCCCATTATCCCTCCTACTCTCCTGAACCTAATTGCCTGGACAGAGACGGGAGAACGACAATCCAGTTATCAAAACAGCTGTGCACGTCAGTAAGGGTTCTCACATCAGTCTACGATCTAAAATCCAAAGAATTGTGTGACAAAATATACTCTTTGACCTGCTACTTTGGTCAGTAAAACCCCATATTACTAGGCTAGGCATGGTAGACAGTTACTCTTAGTGGAAGTCTCCAGTGCCATAGGATAAAATTAATCAAAAAAACTGTTCTGATTTGCATCATATTATAAGTTGGCCATCTCAAGAAATATTTATCTAGCTCCGCTCATGTTTCCACCTCTAAATCAAAGAAATCAAGTGCTATATACAAAGGATAACTAACACAATTTGATTCCTTGAGAAAAGACAATTCACTCTGAATGATGCACTGAACTAGGCAACATCATATGTCACAAAATGCACGGTAATGAACAAGAGCTTTATCCTTCAACAGTAACGCGACTATGCAGGTGGGGATATCAAATAATCCAATAGAGAACGTAGTACAAAAGATCCGCAAAAGATGTCCAGTTCAGTATACTTACAAATGGTATCTTAGACGCTTTATCGTTCCACACAGCCAAAAATCCCAGAGATGCAAAAAATCCCAATCCCCCACATAACCAAGCCAAGGCTTCGTACTGAAAGAGAAGAAAAACAAGATAAAGATACAAATTGGAGGAGAAATGATAATAAAAAATCCTCAAAGGGGTCAAACATACCTTTCCAACCGTATCTGCAATGCGATCAATACAGGGTTCGGGAAAAGCAGTTCCATTATCCCAAACCAGTTCGTCGTTCACAGGAAGCTAAAAAGGGAAAAAAAATTATAAATCCTACAAAATCTGCGTCAAAGGGATACTGATTTCGCAACGAATTTAAGGGTAGAAGGTTGAAATGCTTACGGGTTTGTCGGGGACGATGTGTTTGCCGACAGGAAGGCCCATGCCGGAGCGAAGTCGAAGAGATGAAGCGATTGAGCGACCAACAACGCCATTTCCGCCAAGGATCCTTGAACCCAAATTGCTCAGCTTGCCTGCCATTTCCGGTGGCTTTCGCTCTTCAAAATTCCCAAATCGTCGTCTCTTCCTCCTTTGTGTTCTTGTTCTTCAGAACAATAAGGGTTCAAAAAATATAAATAAATAAATAAATAAAACTCCAAATTAGGGTTAGTTTTAATTATGCTCTAAATTTTTAAAAAGTTTCATTTTTTCTTAAACCTTCAAATTTGCTTCAAGAATATTTTTTAATTTTAAAATAGTTTTAAAATTGAGATTTCGACATTTCCAACTTTGTTTACAACTATATGTAGATGGTTAAGATCTGGTTGCTAACATGTTCCTATGTCAATTGAGTTATAGTCGCTTTGGCAAATAAAATAATTAAGATTATTGTTGTTAGCATTTATTTCATCTAAAAAACATCATTAAAACGTTTACATAATCAAGTTTTACAAATCAACTACCACATCAGTCATCACATTGTTGTTCGTCTTATTTTAATGAAAATAATACTTAAATGGTATTTTTTAAAACAAAGTTTAAGGGAAAAAATACAACTTTTGAATATTTGATGGCAATAATTAAAATCTACCCCAAAGCTCAAGAATTT
This sequence comes from Citrullus mucosospermus, assembly GCA_030954485.1. Taxonomy (NCBI): domain Eukaryota; kingdom Viridiplantae; phylum Streptophyta; class Magnoliopsida; order Cucurbitales; family Cucurbitaceae; genus Citrullus; species Citrullus mucosospermus. The sequence goes on along the minus strand of CM062064.1, from coordinate 3,179,827 downwards.
TTTTATAATTTAGTCCAAAATAATAGATGCTCTCGATAAATTAACCTCAAACTTAAATGAGTAATACGTGAGTGCACCTATCTTTTTACAAACCACTCACAACCTCAAATCAAAAAAAGAAATATAAATATACATATATACATACATACATATAGAAAGAAAAGTTTGTTACCTGACAAACTATAGTTGGACCACTGGATAATTGTAAAAAGATGAGTACAACTCAAAATACAAACTTTTTTTAAATAATATTTTTTTAATAAATAATTCTAAAAATAGGGTTAGGGGGAAACAAATACCAAAAATAGGATTGTGAAATCATGTACCTAGTACATGATTTCACGAAATTGTGGACCTGGTCCACGATTGCCATTGAAATCGTGTACTGGGTACACGATTCCGCTTTTGACTGTGCCACACAGACTGCCATGCTGCCACCAGTCTGCCACGCTTGATGCTGCATGCATGCAGCTTTGACTGGACTCGTGGACCAGGTCTACAAATTTTCGACCATCTCATCGCTCTTTATTTGTTCAATCTAACATATTATATTCGTTTAGCCGCCCGCCGCCGCCATATAGGTATGTATATACATTTTTCTTTCTAATTATCTTATAAATATGCACTAGTTATATGATAAATATGCATAGATTGTAAGTTTTGTTTTGCATGCATAAATAATTTGTATATGTATACGTTTTTACCAAATAGAATAAATTTGTATATGTAGACGTTGTTTTTATCAAATAGAATATTTTGTTTATAATTTAAAAAATTTAGCTTTTAGTGTTGATTGTTATTCGGTGTTTATTGTTGTAGGAATAATTATTGGCAAAGAATGTGGTGGGAAATTAGTTATGTTGGGTAGTAAACTCATGGACCGGGTCCACAAGTCTTATAATTTTGGGTAGATTTGGACTAATTTTTCTTTTTAACCTTTACCATTGTAAACAAATTTAAATATGTCGTTTCATCCAGAAGATTTTGTTATTATTGAAGCTGGAAATTGTGGGGATAGTGACATTGATGTAGAAATTGATGAATTGTTTGGAGAAGAAGGAAATATAGAAAATGAAAATGAGTTTAGCAAGATACTTGGTTTTGTGTAATGTAATATTAACATTGTAATGTAATAGTTCTTATAATGTAACACCATAATGTACTGGTTCGTACAATGTAACACTGTAATGTATTTGGTTTATTTAACATTATAATGTATTTTGTTTATTTTAATAGTGTTGAATATGGATTCTGGTCCATCTAACCCTGTTCAGCTATATCTTCAAAATACTCATCGATCACAGATGGTATGGGATAATGCATCCACCGTTGTGCTATGTTGTCGGAGAAGAGAGGCAGTTTCTCAGCATACTATACCGTTCAATGAACGTATAGTGCATTATCTACAACAGGGCAGTTTTATTGGGGTTGCACAAATTGGATTCATACAGTTAGACTGGCACCTCATTACTGCTTTAGTAGAGCACTGGAGACCGGAGACCCACACATTCATATGCCTGGTGGGAAATGCACCATTACGCTGCAGGATATTGCAGTACAATTTGGACTACTAGTGGACGGAGAACTTGTTACTGGATCCGTTGCAATATGATTGGAAACAGATTTGTGAAGATTTTTTAAGCGTTCGACCACTTGACCTAAAAGGCTCAAGGTTGAGCCTCCCGTGGTTAGCCTCTCAGTTTACAGAATTGTCTCCTGATGCCGATGACGTTAGTATACAAAGATATGCACGAGCATATATCATGCAGCTTATCAGAGGCTTTCTGTTTGCTGACAAGTCCAACACTTTGGTGCACTTAATGTTCCTCCCACTACTGGCCAGTTTTGAGTAAGCTGATAATTATTCGTGGGGTGGTGCTTGTCTTGCATGGCTGTACAGAGAATTATGTCGAGCCAGTCATGCACAAGCTTTGGATATAGCAAGCCCACTGATACTACTTCAAGTATGGGTCTATGATCGATTTAATATTGTTGCACCACAAGTCCAATTACAACCTCCATAACATTTTATGAGACGTCCACTCAGTGTCAGGTATTATTTTCTATATATATTAATTTTTTTTTGTCAATACAAGTAGTAAAGTATTTTAAATGTTTTATATCCATGTGATAGATGGAGCGGTGTATTAGCTGCATCTGAACAATCAACAAACATGTTGTTGGTATATCGTTCAATATTTGATCGTTTGATGAAGAATCAGGTAATAATATATATGTTGCATATACAACTGAATATTACATATATTTTTGGGTTATAATTATTCTTGTACATAGTTTCAGATCAATTGGACGCCATATACACCATATATTATGTCGTTGTTACCTGATTATTGTCATTATGGACAAGACATTTGATTGACGGTTAGCCCACTTATACACTTTCATATCGTAGAGTGGCATCAACCAGATCGAGTGTTGAGACAATTCAGTATGCGGCAAATGGTACCCACGTTGTGTAATACACTCCCTCAACTATACCAAATCGATTTAAGAGATAAACACAACCAAAACTGGCGTCAAATTCATGCAGAGTATGTATCATTTTGGCGTGCACGTCATGACCGCCGTGCACAAGGAGAAATAATAAATGAGTCGGATGTGTCTAATGATTATTTGTCCTGGTACGACTCTATAACAAGAAGATTTGTCACACTTGACGATGCTTACTATTACTGCATGGTAAGCATCTTTTTATGTAGTGTTTTTCAATTATATGCTAAGAATATTCTTTTATACTTATATATATATTTTTTATCGTACAGAATAATTTTGTCCACGATGTGCACAATTACTCCTTACAACACAATTTACCAGAGTTGAGTTCAATGTGTGAGCAAAACATGGTAAATGTTGAAGATATCATTCAACATACAAGGAGGCTCAATGTTGCTGACACTGATCGAAAACGTATTCGTCGTAGACGACAGAGACAACATGACGAAGGTGTTCCAGTGCAACTCGATGACCAGGAACCTCACATATTACAACCAGACATGGCATCCAGTTCTGGCCATCAACAAGAATATTATGCACACGATGAATTTTCATCTGTCGTCACCCAACAGGATATCGATGATGTAATTCACCATCAGCAACATTTTGAAGTGCCTGTGCCTCGTTGTGGACAATGTGCGTGAAGAAGACCACCATGTGGCACCTGACTTGTATTTTAAATTTTCTGATTTGTATTAACTTTTATCTTTAATTAAATGAATTAATGATTTTCCATTACATTTTCAAAAATTAAGAATCAATGAAACTAATACAATAATTGAATAAGAACACAAGTAAGAAGCAAATTTTCATTTAAGTGGGTAATTAATTAATTAAGTTATTTATAAACAAAAAAAAGGAAAAAAAAAATTGGACGAGTTTAGACCTTTCACCACGAGTTTTGTCTCCGTTAGCTGTCCAGTCTCACTCTCCTTCTCACTCTCGCAAGTTCTGACGGAAGTCATGGATGGGGTCCACGAGTTTGGTCTAGACTCGTGGACCGGTTCCACGACTTACCTCCCCGTCAGCCGCCCAGTCAACAAGTGAACTAAAATCGTGTACCAGGTACACGATTTCACTACCTCATTTTGCAAATATGTTTCCAAACCACCCTATTTTTGTCATTATTTTTTAAAATTACATTATTCTTTAAATTACCCCTCAAAATACATTCAAGTATTTTCTTTTATCTTAAATTATATTGATCATTCTAGTACATTATTGAATAGAACTGAGATCGAAAATAGTTGCCTGAACAGAGAATTACTTCTCCAAATTACAAAATTGTCTAGCTATGTTGAACATGTTAGATTTACTTCTCCCATTGGAATCTATTGTCATAATAGCTCTGTTGGTAACATGTTACAAACTACAAAAGCTAGACATGAACCATAAAATCTATAGTTATGATCAATTTAGACATAGCTCAACTAGCTAAGATATAGTATAATAAATCAAAAGGTGAATCATAGATTTATAAGATTGGTGCAATAAGAACTAAAATTTTAAGAGAATAAATGAAAATTGCCTTTTTAATTTTCGAATTTTCTAAAATAAGTGTGTTTGGTCTCTAAAGTTCTAAAATGACTATTTTTAGTCCATGGTTTTTTTATAGTAGATTCAAAATGTCCTTACTTCAAAAACACATCCACATAAAAACACATCCACATAAGTTTTTTTTTTTTAACTCTTTGATGTGGCTTAATGACTAAACTAGAATTTTTTAAAAAAACAGGGCGTAACACGAAGACTTTTTGGTCACCCAACTTAGAACTACTCTCAAGTAAAAATAAAAACAAAATGGATCTTCAAATAAAAATAAAACTCCAGCAAAATGAATCAAATTCTTTTTTATTTATTATTATTATTATTATTATTATTTTTTGACAATCCATCAAAACTAAATGGGCTCTTCCTCTATTTTTTTTAACACTCTTCTTCGTCTCGAAACCAATTGAAATTGGTTAAGACTTCGGTAGTGGTCGATGATGTTCTTTTTTGGCATGGTTTGATGCATTTTGTTAGGGATCAAATTATGTTTTATTTTATTCCTTTTTTAAGAAAAGAATTGTAATGCAAATTGAAAATCAATTATCAAGCCACGTAAGCTTAGTTAGCAAACCACGTTAACAATTAAAAAGTTTATTTGGACAATCTGTTTGTTTTAACAATTTTTTTAATGGAGAGTGGCCTTTTAAAAACATTCTCATAAATTTAGGGACTAAAATGATCAATTTGAAAAGTTAGTGCCTAAATGCACCTATTTCAACAAACTTGAAGACTAAAAAGGTACTTTGCTCAAGAATAAAACTTGAAAACTATAATATTAATCATTAGAAAAATGATTTCCAAGTCAATAACGGTGACATCCCAAATTTTTAGGTAATTTTTTCCTTAAAAGATTAATTATCTTCAATTATTTGGTTAGTTGTTTGAATTTTGAGGCGTAATTGGATTATTTTGAGAAAATAATCCAATTTAAAGTAATCGTGATAAAATATTTAGATTTAATTTAATGAGTGGAAAATTGAATTTATTTGTGGGAGATTTAAAAGTTGGATCTAACTTGAAGATTTGAAGAATTTAATTTAAGTTGGAGAACTGATTTGTTAGGAGATATTTTGGTTAAATAAATTATTAAGTGGTGGTTGGAAAGATTTGATTTGATGGGTTGAGGAAAATTATATTAAATAAGTTGTGTTTTGTTTTGGTAATATTTTCTTCTAATTTCATGAATACTCATTGGTGTTGGTTTTATATTCAAGCTTTGATTTTGGAAACGGAAGCAAGTTGTCCAAGCGGTTTTAAGGGTCCATTTTAGTTGGACCCATTGTTTGAAGTATTGAAGAGATTCAAGCTTTGATTTTGGAAACGGAAGCAAGTTGTCCGTTTTAAGGGTCCATTTTGGTTGGACCCATTGTTTGAAGTATTGAAGAAGACTGTGGTTTAGTTGTACTTTGCGTAACATTATTTGGTTTAATTGTTGAGTAAATTGTATTTGGAATCCGGCCTAAAGACTTAATTTGAGTTTAGATTTATGTTTTAGGGTTTTAATTCAAGAATTTGGTGAGAATTGGCTGCTTGGACCTAATCCTAAGGTAAGTAATCTTACTACCCTACGTGTCCGGCAATTTAGTTATTAAAATGTTGTTAGCTTCTTTAGGCCATCTATGAGTTATGTTGTTTGCCTGCAATTCTGAGCCTAATGATGTTTGTATGAGAGAAATTATGAATATATGTTGTGGGATTTTTATGTATTTTGCTAGTTATGCAGGTTAGTGATAGTTAACCTGTAACGACCCGACTAATACATCCTAATCAGACCATTACTCAATGCATGCAAATTTCAAGAAAAGACACGATGCTGAGTAGTAAGAAAGAAACAATGCTACTCATGGAAATTTCTGTTTATTTAACCGAAGAAAATATTGAATAACCATATAAAAGAATTTTGGTTCGGGGTACCCCTGATAAAATCATTAATATTTCACGGACAGGATTCCAAATACAAAATGAAAGACAAGCCTCAAAACAAAATTTGACAACTGAACAAAACTCATGAAAAAAAAACATGCAGTGCTAAGCGGAAGTTACACCGGGTCCCGTGATGTCATCAAGGAATCCTCTTGTCATTCGCCAGCACGTCCTTTCCCTTACCTGAAAAAAAAAAGATGAAAGGATGAGTAATTATATTACTCAGTAAGTGACCCCACTACCGGAGCCGGGCTAGGCACCCAAGTCCTTTAAGTGCAACAACAATAAGACATGCACATCTAACATACTTTTATAGGGAACTGGTTATACTCGCCCTACAGTTGGTTTTGGATGTCCACTAACCTCTGGAGCCCCGAAGGAACTCTTACCTCTGGTGATCCCGAAGGACCACAATGTCTGGTGAACCCGAAGGAACACAACCTCTGGTGACCCGAAGGAACACAACCTCTGGTGACCCCGAAGGACCACAACCACAACATCTGGTGAACTCGAAGGACCACAACATCTGGTGAACCCGAAGGAACACAACCTCTGGTGACCCTGAAGGACCACAATATCTGGTGAACCCGAAGGAACACAACCTCTGGTGAACATCCAACCGACGTAGGGGAGTTACCACTACCCATCCTATAGGTCAATTAAAATCTCACTCCTCTCATTCCATAAATTCATACATAAACAGTACTGTTCATAAACATATATTATAAGCATATGCATCATCATTCACATACATCCTTTAAACATGGGAATTTCATACAAGCATACTATGTCACATGGGGCTTAGAAATTTCTACTCATACAAGCATTGCTATACACATGGGCTTAGAAATTCTACTCATCAGGGCAACTAAACATATGGTGGGAAGGCGGTTCAGGTAGTAAGACCACTTACCTTGAGACTAGATGCAAATAGCTAACCAAGTAGCCAATTCTCACAAAATGCTTGGGTTAAAACCCCAAAGTGCAACTAAGCCACAATCTTCTTCCATACCTCAAACAATGAGTCCAACCAAAATGGACCCTTAAACCTGCTTGGACAGCTTGTTTCCGATTCCAAAATCCATGGAAGCCTGAGTCTAAAATCCAACCTCAATGAGTAACAACAATTAAAACCAATTTACGAAATTACGAGAAAATCAACAATACTTACCAAAATAGTCCTGACCTAACCAAGTCTTGAAATCCTAGCGTAACTCACGAAAAGGGATAATGCCAGAGAGAAAGCTGGGCAACAACTTGCAAACCCATTGACATCCAAGATTGGCTTAAGTATATATTTAAATTCTCTTTCCTTTTCCTTTTCCAAAACCCTAAATATATATATTTAAATTTCCCTTTTCCTTTTCCTTTTCCTTTTCCTTTTACCAAAACAAAACACAACTTATTTAATATAATATTCCTCAACCCATCAAATCAAATCTTTTCCAACCACCACTTAATAATTTATTTAACCAAAATATCTTCTAACAAATCAATTCCCCAACTTAAATTCAATTCTAACTTATCCTCATATTTTATTAAATTAATCAAGTTCTTAAATCTCACTCAATTTCAAATCTTCACATTAAATCCAACTTTTAAATCTCCCCCAAATAAATTCAATTTTCCACTAATTGAATCAAATCCAAATCTTTTATCACGATTACTTTAAATTGAATTATTTTCTCAACATAATCCAATTAAAGCTTCAAAATTCAAACAACTAACCAAATAATTCAAGAAAATAAATTTTTTTTTTTTTTTTAAAAAAAAAACAAATTACTTGAAAATTTGGGATGTCACATCCTTCCCTCCTTCATAAACTTTCGTCCTCGAAAGTTCTAATCCTGGAAAAGCTCAGGGTATTTCGATGTCATCTTATCCTCTCGTTCCCTTATTGTTTCCTTGAACTCACAATTTTACCATAAACCATTACTAGTGTACGTCCTTGTTGCGCCAAGTCTTCACTTCCCTTGCCAAAAATTTAATTAGACTTCTCATGACTCAGTTTCTCCTCTAATGGCAAGGGCTCATAGTCTACTATATGAGATGGATCTGTCACGTACTTTCTCAACATCGAGACATGAAAAACATTGTGACGATAGCAACGCCAACCGATAAGGCACATGACCAATCCACTCTAGAATCCCAAATAGCCTAATGAAACATAGACTTAACTTCCCCTTCCTTCCAAACCTCAAAACACCTTTCACTTTCAGGAACATTTTATCCCTTACCACAAACTTCAGATCTCGACGTCTCACATTAATCTAACTTTTCTATCTGCTCTGTGATGTTTACATGCAGACTCTAAACTGTTGGGTAGCCTCATTCACGCTCAGGTCCTTCATTCTCCAACTTCATCCTAGTAAACTGGAAATCTGCAACTATTCCCATACAAGGCTTCAAATGGCGCCATGCCACTAATGGCTTGGTAATTCTTATTATAAGCAAACTCGATGAGATGCAACTGGGAGTCCCAACTTCCTGGAAAATTTAACGTGCAAGCGTGCAACATGTCCTCTAGAGTTTGGTTCAACGCTCGGCTTGACCATCATTCTATGGGTGGAAAGCTGAACTGAACTTCAATTTAAAACCTATCACTCTCTGAGACACTTCCAAAAAAATTTTGGATGCTAAATGAGGGTCTCTAACGAACATAACTAAAACTGGTATCCCCTAAAGTGTGATAACTTCTTCCATAATAAAACTAGGAAACTTAAAATGTTGAAAATCAGCCGTACTCTTTAACTTATTCACTCTAAGAACTTTTGTGAGCTTAGGAAATCGTACTCCTTTAAAACATGCATTTGAACTGATCCAGCTGGCAGAGAGAAATCTTCATATGTGCGGCGAAACAATTGGTCATACTTGATACAACATAGTCTTAAGATGCGTAGCAAGGAAAATTTGGTCCACTGGGATCCACTTCTACTTTAGAAGCATTAACTGAGATGCCCATCTTGGTAGCTACAGGTGTGAGAAACCACATTGTCCAACTAAATCTTATATTCATTAGATGCCTAGTCATGAAACTTTATACTACCTAGAGCTGTAAAACTTACTTGCCGAACCTCATGTTACTCCTTAGTCTTAAACAATTGCATATTACTATTTTGATCATGCTACGAACGAGTCTGGAAATCTTTTTCATAATAAGTTTTCTGAAGTCCTTGGACACTATAGGGCATTAGTCAAACTAAAACACATCTCTTTAACCTCAAAATAACAATATCCAAACCTTGCCACTAGTTTCTTTTTTTTACAATAAAACCTTCCTGGTTCGCAAATCTATCTTGAGAATATCCATCTCCATAGAGTCGATCAACTTATCGTCCATGCTAGAAGAAACATACTATATGTAGCGTTCCAGGTCCAGGATTCGAAATTCGGATTTGACACATAATGGCTCCGACATTCCCTTGCGACCTGGCTACTCTACCATAATCAACTCTTGATATAGTTGATACATAAGCACATGGTTTTCAACTCTCTTTTAAACATACTAAACCAGTGTGCCTAGAGGCAAAATATCAAGGTGTCTGGAAAACTTCCATAAATAGCTCATTTATCTGTGACTTGCTATTCAACTCTGCTGTAACTACGTTGTAGGCAGCATTAAGAACGGGAGTGTTCTATTATGAAATCCATCTTTTGTGCTAGTAGTCGGCCAGAAGATCTAGATTAACTACTTAACTTGAACTCTCATACAATGGATCTCTACTTAGAGTTAGATTTCTTTCACATTTAAACCAAATCCATTGATCACTAGTTTCTAGTTATAACTTGAACCCAAAGTCACAATCCCCTAACTTCCGTTAATACTTTCAATGGTGTACCTTTTGACTATTAAAGCCTCAACATCCCATGCCAACAGCTTCCGATCAACCATTGCTACTAACAACTCCACTTTAGTCCATCTCTCTTACCCCTTTTATTGTGGAAAAAGATTTTGATGTTGAAACTGAGCTTTACAACCAATATTTTATGCGATTCTTCCACCATCACATAGTGATGTCCAAAGTTCCAAATGATAGTGAGAGATTCTTCTTTTACACCAAAACTAACACCTAGTAACCACTTATAATATGTCTTCAATCCAAACCATATCCAAGTACTTTGAAGTTTTGAACACATTAATTTCCTTTCTTTCCCAAAGTAGTCACCTTCCTTAAACTTGTTCCTTTAAAACCAACACTTAAGGTGCTCTTCTTTCTGTTCCAAGTGTGACACGAACTCACTACACAAGGTGTAGCTCTACTTACCTCCTCCATAAGTCTTACCTTCTCAACTAAATGTTCATATTGTAAAATTCTTCTTCGCCAATTTTCATTGCCTTTCGGCTCCAAAAGTTTCTCTCGTGGTCTCTTTAGCTTAACTAAAATTTTTTTTTTCTTAACCATGGTATGGGTAACTAAGTACCTTGAGGTACTTCTTAAGTTTAACTCTTTAGTTCAAAAGCCACATTTTCTTTCTAAATCCTGTTCAAACTAGCTTTCCTTCCAAATCACACCAACTAAATAAGGTATTCTTTAGAAAAGTTTGCTCACATGAAGTTCACTTACTTTCCAGCTTGAACATTTTCACTCTTCGAGTACTACACATGAATAACCAAAGTACATCATGCAGTCCATCAACCTTAAACTCCACAATAGTACTCTTGTCATATTAAACCTCAAGAGTTTTCATATAAGAGGCACCAACTCCAATAGCTAGAAATTCCTTGGGACGCCTTATCCCCTTAGACAAACCTTTTTTTTTTTTTTTTTCCTTTTTAGGCACGTTATTCGAAGAGCCAAAACACACACTTATTCAAACCACCAATCTTCAGTGCCACAAATGTGATCATGTCCTAATAACCCTTTCAAAATTCTTCTTGAGACATTTGACTTAATGTCAAGCAACCTTTAAATAAACTATAATCTCTCTCTTCTCCTTTCTATCTTCAAAACATCCTTAATCTTGTCCTTCAGTACGTGTCTTAGGAAAGAATTCTTTGTACTGCCACTAAGCTCAATACACAACAATAGCCCTTGATGAATTATTGTCTATAATAGTTTATTCCTTGGCTTAATCATATATATACTTTTATTCCTAAACTGCCATAACTCTACATAATTTCATCAATCTTTAAGATCTCTGAACTGAACTATATATATTCCTTTCAAACAAATCTTCCATGAGATAAACTAGCACAAGGTGACCTCATAATAATTTTTTTTTTCCTTTTTGTAGTGCCTTAACTGAGTAATTAATTTATAATAACTTCCATCGAGTCACTAGCCTAGCATTAGAACACAACTGGTGCATTTAAGCTAAACAAATATTTTAACGCACAATTTTTCATGGGAAGAAAAACTTACATGTAAGGCATACCTGGCGATGACGAAGAACCCCTTGATGGTCATGGGAACCCCTCGACTTACTTAGTAAGTCAGTCTACAGAACCCAAAACTCTGGGCTCTGATACCAACTGTAACGACCCGACTAATACATCCTAATCAGACCATTACTCAATGCATGCAAATTTCAAGAAAAGACACGATGCTGAGTAGTAAGAAAGAAACAATGCTACTCATGGAAATTTCTGTTTATTTAACCGAAGAAAATATTGAATAACCATATAAAAGAATTTTGGTTCGGGGTACCCCTGATAAAATCATTAATATTTCACGGACAGGATTCCAAATACAAAATGAAAGACAAGCCTCAAAACAAAATTTGACAACTGAACAAAACTCATGAAAAAAAAACATGCAGTGCTAAGCGGAAGTTACACCGGGTCCCGTGATGTCATCAAGGAATCCTCTTGTCATTCGCCAGCACGTCCTTTCCCTTACCTGAAAAAAAAAAAAAGATGAAAGGATGAGTAATTATATTACTCAGTAAGTGACCCCACTACCGGAGCCGGGCTAGGCACCCAAGTCCTTTAAGTGCAACAACAATAAGACATGCACATCTAACATACTTTTATAGGGAACTGGTTATACTCGCCCTACAGTTGGTTTTGGATGTCCACTAACCTCTGGAGCCCCGAAGGAACTCTTACCTCTGGTGATCCCGAAGGACCACAATGTCTGGTGAACCCGAAGGAACACAACCTCTGGTGACCCGAAGGAACACAACCTCTGGTGACCCGAAGGAACACAACCTCTGGTGACCCCGAAGGACCACAACATCTGGTGAACCCGAAGGAACACAACCTCTAGTGAACCCGAAGGAACACAACCTCTGGTGAACCTGAAGGAACACAACCTTTGGTGACCCCGAAGGACCACAACATCTGGTGAACCCGAAGGAACACAACCTCTGGTGACCCCGAAGGACCACAATATCTGGTGAACCCGAAGGAACACAACCTCTGGTGAACATCCAACCGACGTAGGGGAGTTACCACTACCCATCCTATAGGTCAATTAAAATCTCACTCCTCTCATTCCATAAATTCATACATAAACAGTACTGTTCATAAACATATATTATAAGCATATGCATCATCATTCACATACATCCTTTAAACATGGGAATTTCATACAAGCATACTATGTCACATGGGGCTTAGAAATTTCTACTCATACAAGCATTGCTATACACATGGGCTTAGAAATTCTACTCATCAGGGCAACTAAACATATGGCGGGAAGGCGGTTCAGGTAGTAAGACCACTTACCTTGAGACTAGATGCAAATAGCTAACCAAGTAGCCAATTCTCACAAAATGCTTGGGTTAAAACCCCAAAGTGCAACTAAGCCACAATCTTCTTCCATACCTCAAACAATGAGTCCAACCAAAATGGACCCTTAAACCTGCTTGGACAGCTTGTTTCCGATTCCAAAATCCATGGAAGCCTGAGTCTAAAATCCAACCTCAATGAGTAACAACAATTAAAACCAATTTACGAAATTACGAGAAAATCAACAATACTTACCAAAACAGTCCTGACCTAACCAAGTCTTGAAATCCTAGCGTAACTCACGAAAAGGGATAATGCCAGAGAGAAAGCTGGGCAACAACTTGCAAACCCATTGACATCCAAGATTGGCTTAAGTATATATTTAAATTCTCTTTCCTTTTCCTTTTCCAAAACCCTAAATATATATATTTAAATTTCCCTTTTCCTTTTCCTTTTCCTTTTCCTTTTACCAAAACAAAACACAACTTATTTAATATAATATTCCTCAACCCATCAAATCAAATCTTTTCCAACCACCACTTAATAATTTATTTAACCAAAATATCTTCTAACAAATCAATTCCCCAACTTAAATTCAATTCTAACTTATCCTCATATTTTATTAAATTAATCAAGTTCTTAAATCTCACTCAATTTCAAATCTTCACATTAAATCCAACTTTTAAATCTCCCCCAAATAAATTCAATTTTCCACTAATTGAATCAAATCCAAATCTTTTATCACGATTACTTTAAATTGAATTATTTTCTCAACATAATCCAATTAAAGCTTCAAAATTCAAACAACTAACCAAATAATTCAAGAAAATAAATTTTTTTTTTTTTTTTAAAAAAAACAAATTACTTGAAAATTTGGGATGTCACATACCCTCTTACGTTGTTGTTTGTCCACCAGAGGTTTTGTGTTCCTTCGGGATCTCCAGAAGTTTTGTGTTCCTTCGGGATCTCTAGAGGTTTTGTGTTCCTCCGAGATCGCTTGAGGTTTCGTGTTCCTCCGGGATCGCTCGAGGTTTCGTGTTCCTTTGGGATACACCAGAGGTAAGTGTCTCCTACAGGATAAACTAGATGGGTCGTGGACACCATTTGCCAAGGGTAGGGCAGGTCTAACCAATCACTCAGAAAAGTGAAGTTATGCATATTTCACTAGTATGATATCTAACCCCGGTAGTGGGACTTATTGAGTATTTTGTACTCATTCTTTTCATGATTTGTTTTTTAGGTAAGGGAAAGTACACCTCGTCGAATGACGAAAGAAAACCTTGACAGTGCCATTGAGACTAGACTAATGCTTCCACACGAGTCTTCATGTTTTCCTTTCATTTTAGTACTTGGGATTTGTTATTTGAACTAAAACTATGTTTTCCTTTATTTAATTTTTTTTATGCCAAATTTCTGACTTTAATACACTAATGTTTTAGGGGTACCCGACTAAAGGGTTTTTTATTTAAACAACGACAAATTTATTTACCTTGATGATGTTTCCTTGATTTTTAGTAAAATTATGAAAAAGAGTCTTTTGAGATGTATGCATGCACATAATGACGACCTAGTGCAAGTCCTAGGAAGTCGGATCGTTACAATAACTACAATATTAATCATTAACCATGACATGAACTATGGCAGAACCCCAAACATAAATATGCTTTTAGGTTGAGAAGTATATAAAAACTAGCATAGCTCAACTTGCATAAAACTTGTATCATCAACTTTGAAATGAGAGATTACATAAATATGCTTTTAGGTTGAGAAGTATATAAAAACTAGCATAGCTCAACTTGCATAAAACTTGTACCATCAACTTTGAAATGAGAGATTTGTTCCCCCTCCCCACATATTATTAATTGGGAAGTATAGAAGTTTTGAAATCTTGAAGCCAGAGCCCGTTTGATAACGTTCTCATTTCTCATTTTTACTAGAAATGGAAACATTGTTGTTTTTGAAAAATCGAATAAAAAATATATATGTGGTTGATATTTGTTTGTGTTATGGAGCTAAATCAAAATCCCTCACAACCTACCAAAACAAATTGAAACAGAAGTTTGTTAATATCGGTTAAAGATCTACAACAAATAAACTACTATTTTTATAACCTCTTTGTAACAAAAAGGAAATCAAGTAGATTTTTTTTGCACAACTTCTAATTTCTAAAAGAAAAGTGTGTATGATCAAAGAGAGAAATAACTTTAGATAGGGAGTTGGCGAAGAGAACTTTTCTTAGCAATTTTTTATAATTGTACTCTCAAAATTGAATGAAGCTTGAAGATCTTTGAAGAAGTGGATGTAGGTAATTATCGAACCACTATAATCTCTGCTTGTACATCTCTTCTTCCTTTTACCTCAAAATTTCAGCAACATAAATATCTTTGAAGTTCACCTTCGTCTAAAAAGAAAAGAGAGAATCGATTTCATATCCATTAGACGCCCAGCGTGAAGCTTTATACTACCCAAGGCTATAAAACTTACTTACCAAACCTCATGTTACTCCTTAGTCTTAAAACAGTTGCATATCACTATTTAGACCCTACTATGAACGAGTCTGGGAATCTCTTTCATAATAAGGTTTCTGAAAATCCTTAGACACTATAGAGCATCAGTCAATCTAAAACACATCTTCATAACCTCAAAATAACTATATCCAAACCCTGACGCTAGTTTGTAAGATAAAAATCTTCCTAATTTGTAAATCTATCTCGAGAATATCCACCTCCATAGAGTCGATCAACTCATTGTCCATGCTAGAAGAAACATACTATATGTGGTGCTCCAAGTCGAAGATTCAGAATTTGGATGCAACACCTAATGGCCTCGACATTCCCTTGTGACCTGGCTACGCTACTATAATCAACTCTTAATTTAGTTGATACATAAGCAAATAGATTTCAACTCTTTTTTAAACAAACGAAACCAATGTGCCCAAAGGCAAAATATTAAGACGCCTGGAAAACTTCCATAAATAGCTCATGTATTTTCGACTTGCTATTCAACTCTGCTATAACTACTTTGTAGGAAGCCTTAAGAATAGAAGTGTTCTATTCTCAAGTTCATTTTTTGTGCTAGTGATCATCCAAAAGATCTAGATTAATTACTCAACCTTAACTCTAGTACAATTGGATCTCTACTTAGAGTTAGATTGCTTTCACATTTAAACCAAATCCATTGATCACTAGTTCCTAGTTATAACTTATACCTAAAGTCATAATCCCCTAACCTTCATTAATACTTTCAGTGGTGTACCTTTTGACTATTAAAGCCTCAACATTCCATGTCAATAGTTTCAATACAACCATTGCTACTAACAACTTCACTTTAGATTATCCCTCTTACCCTTTTATTTTGGAAAAAGACTTTGATGTTGAAACTGAGCTTCACAACCAACGCTTTAGGTGGTTCTTCCACCACCATATAATGAGGTCCAAAGTTCCAAATGGTAGTGAGAGATTCTTCTTTTAAACCAAAACCAACACCTAGTGTAACGACCCGATTTATACAATCTAATCAGACCATTACTCAATGCATGCAACAATTCGAAGAACAACACTATGCTGAACAGTGAAGAAGTACCAATGCTTTTCATAAAAATTTCTACTTATATTAATTCAAGAAAACAACGCATTAACAAATAAAAGGAAATTTTGGTTCGGGGTACCCCTAATAAAATCAATAAAAGAAGCTTCATGAATGCAAATCCACATAAACAAATAAGGAGACGAGTCTCAAAAACAAAATTGGACTGTTGGACAAAATTTCAGTAAAACATGTAAGACTAAGCGGAAGCTACTACGGGTCCCGTGATGCCATCAAGGATTCTTCTTGTCATTCGCCGGCACATTCCTTCCTTTACCTGAAAAACATATAAGAAGAAATGATGAGTAATTATATTACTCAGTAAGTGACCCTACTACCGGAGTCGGGCTAGGCACCTAAGTTCTTTAAGTGCGTCAAACATGAGACATGCATATCTATCATACTTCTATAGGGGAATGGTTACACCCGCCCCACCGTTGGTTATAGATGCCCACAAACCTCTAGTGAGCCCCGAAGGAAACTCTTACCTCTAGTGATCCCGAAGGAGCACAACCTCTGATGAACCCGAAGGAACACAACCTCTAGTGAACCTGAAGAAACACATCCTCTAGTGAACCCGAAATAACACAACCTCTAGTGAACCCGAAGGAACACAACCTCCTGTAAACCCGAAGGAACACAACCTCCTGTGGACACCCAACCAACGTAGGGGAGTCACCACTACTCATCATACATGATCAACCAAGTTCACACTCATTCTATTCCGTGGATTCATACATTAACAGTACTATTCATAAACGTCTCATACATAAGTTTATACACTATCAGGCACATACAACTTTAAGACATGGAAATTTCATACAAGCATCTTATATCATACGTGGCTTTAGAAATCTACTATAGCATGGCAATTAAACATATGGGCCGAAGGCGGTTCAGGTAGTAAGATCACTTACCTAAGGATTGATCCATAAAGCTAACCACACCGCAACTCTCGCAAAATTTCTGAACAAACTGGGAATAAAATTCCCCTAACTTAAGTTATTCATCAAGCCTAACCCGTCATAAGTAAACTCAAAGTTCGCTCGAAAGAGTCCTTACCCGAACGTGGCTAAACTCGCAATTTTCTCCGGTCCTACGAACCAAAGAAATCGTCGACCACCTATTAAGATTTACCAATTAATTCATATTCCCAAAGATTTACCAAAATACGCCACTAACCTACTCAGGTTTGAGATACTCACTTAGGGAGTACTGATCCGGTGACTGACGGTCGGGCGAGTAGTTAATCGCAGCCGAGAACGAGATTCTGAGTGAGAGAGTGAGAGTCAACGAGAGAGAGAGAGCCCGAGAGCGTGATCCTGGCGAGGGGGAGCGTGATTCCGAGTGTGAGAGCGGGAGAGCGTGAGAGCGAGAGAGCGGGAGAGTGTGAGAGCGTGAGAGCGATACCCTCAGCGAGAGAGCGATACCCTGGGTGAG
This sequence comes from Citrullus mucosospermus, assembly GCA_030954485.1. Taxonomy (NCBI): domain Eukaryota; kingdom Viridiplantae; phylum Streptophyta; class Magnoliopsida; order Cucurbitales; family Cucurbitaceae; genus Citrullus; species Citrullus mucosospermus. Next base: position 3,162,141 of record CM062064.1, on the reverse strand, counting down.
AGATAGCGTGATTCTGAGCGTGAAACCTCCGGGAATCGAGCAGCAACTGAGAGAGAGAGACGGCGAAGGCAGAGGTAAGAGAGAGTGTGGCGGTGGAGAGGGAGAACGGAAAAAGAAGGAAGGGCGGTGGCGACGGCAAAAATCGGGAAGGAAGGGGGAGAGAGTGGCGGCGGAGAGGGAGAGAGAGAGGGGGAGAGTTTTTCTTCTTCTTCTTTTTTTTTAACTACACTAAAACCGAGGAGGATTTAAAATAAACCCTAATTCCTTCCCCTCCTTAACCCATTAATTCAATTTTTCCTTTTTGTTCTCCAACCAAATAAAATAAAATAAAATCTTCTTTGTTCAAACTCCAATCCCATCAAATCTATTTATTTTATTTCATTTATTTCACCCAAGGATAAATCATCTCTTGCCAATTCCAAAATTTCCTTAAATCCACCTAAGTCTCACCAACCACTAGCAATACCAATTTTAAAAACTTACCTCCTTAATCTAAACAAATAAATAAATAAATACATACATATATATATATATATATATATATATATATATATATATATATATATATATATTATTTATTTTATTTTATTTTATTTTATGCCTAATAACTTAAATTATCTTAATAGGAGAATTTACCTCAATGATTTGGGTTGTCACACCTAGTAACCACTCATTTCATGTCTTCAATCCAAACCATATTCAAGTACTTGGAGTTTTGAACACATGAATTTCCTTTCTTTCCAAGGTAGTCACTTTCCTTAAACACTTTTCTTTAAGACCAACACTTAAGGTGCTCTTCTTCCCTTTCCACGTGTGACATAAACTCACTACACAAGGTGTAGCTTTACTTACCTCCTCCATAAGTCTTATCTTCTCAACTAAAATTTTCATGTAGTAGAATTCTCCTTCACCAATTATCATTGCTTTTTAACTCCAAAAGTTTCTCTCATGGTCCGGTTAGCTAAACTAAATTCTTTTCATCTAAACAAGGGTATGGGGTAACTAAGTACCTTGAAGTTCCCCGTAAGTTAACTCCTTAGTTCAAAAGCCACATTTGTTTCCTAAGTCCTAATAGCTTTCCTTCCACATCACACCAACTAAACAAGGTATTCTTTAGAAGAGTTTCCTCACATGAAGAACTCCACAATAGTAATCTTGTCATATTAAACCCTTTAGAGTTTTCATATAAAGAGGCACCAACTCCAATAACTAGAAATTCCTCAGGATGCTTGTCCACTTATACATACCCTTTTTTCCCCCCTTTTTAAGCATGTTACCCAAAGAACCAAAAGACACACCTTATTAAACTACCAATCTTCAATATTACAAAATGTGATCATGTCCTAATAACCCTTTCAAAATTCTTAATAAAACTATAATTTTTTTCTCTTCTCCTTCCTATCTTCAAAACAACTTTAATCTTATCCCTAAGTATGTGTTCTAGGAAAGAATTTTATACTACCATCAAGCTCATTACCCGTTACAAAACATAACACTAACCCTTGATGAATTATTGTCTAGACTATTTTATTCCTTGGCTTAAACCTATATATGACTTTATTTGTAAACTGTCATAACTCTACATAATTTCACCAAATTTTAAGATTTATGAACTGAGGTATATATGTTTCTTTCAAATAGTTCATGAGATAAACTAGCACCAAGTGACATCATATTTTTTTTATTTTTGCTTTTTTGTAGTGTCATAACTGAATAGTCACTTGATGCGACTGCCAGACGACTCACGAAGGCCAGACCACCCGTTTGACAATGGCGGTGACCACCAGATCGAAACCCATGCACATGAGACAGCCGACGAGGATCCACCTGAACAGGCCTGACGAACAACGGCGGCGAAGACTGGCGGCGATGCGAGGACGGACGACAACGCAAGGTCGAACGACGGGATCAGGGGAGAGAGAGATAATGTGTGTTGGCGGGGAAAGAAGAATAGAAGAAAATAATTTTCTTTTTCTTTTTTTTTTCTGCACACACTTCGAGGCCAACCGTTATATATATATTAAAAACTTAACCCTAATCACTTAACCCAATATACAGATCATTACCCTTTTTTCTTCCTTTTTCTTTTCCAAAAAGAAATCCTAATCCCTTTTTAATATATATGTGTGTTTATATATATATATATATATATATATATTTTCTCTTTCTCCATAAATCCTCAAATTCAAATCTCACCACGATCTTTCCAATTTCCTAAATTGGATTTCAAATTCCCAAATCTATTTTAATTCAAATAATATCCTACCAACCAATTTAAATCCAACTTTTAAAATCTTAAATACTTAATTTAAATTTGATTATCCCAAAAAGTAAATTTTTATCCTCAAAGCTCGACATAACTCCCAAATAATTTAAGACAATTAAATTAACCAAATTAAAAATTACCTAAAAAATTTGGGTTCTCCCAATGTGTTTCTCATTAGCCAATCACACATACAAATAAAATCTAAATAAATAAAAAAAAAGACACCAATAATTTTTTAAAAAATTAATAGTTAATATGAATGTATTATTAAATAATTTATTTATACCAAAATTGATAACAACAAATAATAGAGATTTAAAATTTTAATAATAGTTAAAAACTCATTAATGAAAAAAAAAATAAAAAAGATGAGGAAAAGGAATTATACTTTTCAAACTTTTTGCAAAAATGAAGTCACAACCCATTTGTAAGCGATTTTTTTTTTTATTTATAAAAATGGAGACATCAAACTTCCTATTTCTAAAATGAAAAATTACGAAAATTATGTTAATTACCATAGAGTTAACTTCATTTTGGTAAAATAAAAAAAAATGTATTTATTGGTAAATATTATACTTTTTCAAATTTTGTTACAACTCTATAGTTTTATAATAAGACAATCCAATTTTCTTATTATAATTTAGGAGCGGTGGGTCATGTACGTAGAACATTATTTAAGAGCCTAATTCTAAGATTTTATAAGTATGAAAGCGTTTGATTTAATTAAAAATTTGAAGGTGATCAATTGTTTTATAACCACTAGTGGTTGTAATTTTTTTAAATGGTATTTAAATGCCTTGAAATATATATTTGTTAACATTCTGATAATTTTGAAAGGATATAATTTTGTTTAGACTTTGTTTTCATTCTTACTTAATTTACAACATTTTTCTTTTTTTTTTTTTTGCAAAATGAGGTTCATAATGTAACAATGATTTGAAAACCAAAATGTACCTATTGGTCAATATTATGCTTTTCAAATTTTGTTGCAATTCTATAGTTTTATAAGACAATCCAATTCTCTTATATTTTAGGAGTAGTTGGTCATGTACGTAACATTATTTAAGAGTTTAATTATAAAGATCTATAAGTACAAAGACGTTTGATTTAATTAAAAATTTGAAGGTGAATTGTTTATAATGGCTGGCGTTTGTATTTTTTTAAAATGGTATTTAAACCTCTTGAAATATATATATTCAGTAACATTTTTTTAGTTTTGAAAGGATATAATTTTGTTTAGACTTTGTTTTCATTCATACTTAATTTACAACAATGTTTTGCAAAAATGAAGTTCATAATCCAACAGTGATTTAAAAGCCAAAATGTACCTATTGGTCAATATTATGCTTTTTCAAATTTGGTTGCAATTCTATAGTTTTATAAGACAATCTAATTCTCTTACATTCTAAGAGCAGTTGGTCATGTACGTAACATTATTTAAGAGTTTAATTGTAAAATTTTATAAGTATAAAGACATCTTGATTTAATTAAAAGTTTGAAGGTGAATTGTTTATAATGGCTAGCTAGTGTTTGTAATTTTTTTAAAATAGTATTTAAACCTCTTGAAATATATATATTCATTAACATTTTTAAGTTGTGAAAGGATATAATTTTGTTTAGAATTTGTTTTCATTCCTTACTTAATTTACAACAATTTTTTGGAAAATGAAGTTCACAATCCAACAATGATTCGAAAGCCAAAATGTATTTAATATTGGTCAATATTATGAAAATTTTATAGTTTTATAAGACAATGCAATTTTATTGTACTTTTAGGAGTGGTTGGTCATGTATGTAGCATTATTTAAAAGTTCAATTGTAAAATTCTATAAATATGAAGATGTTTGATTTAATTAAAAATTTTAAGGTGGATTGTTTATAACGTTTGTGTTTGTAATTTTTTTAAAATGGTATTTAAATGTCTTGAAATATATATATTTATTAACATTTTGAAGTTTTGAAAGGATACAATTTAGTTTAGACTTTGTTTTCATTCTTGCTTAATTTACAAGTTGTGAATTAAATTTAATACATCTGGTCACTCAATAGTAATTGACATTAGTTTACATCCAAGAGATGGGAGGTTCAATCCTCCATCTCCACAATTGTTGTACTAAGATATATATATATAGTCAGCATAAAAGGTTGCTAGAGATGTTGTGTTGGCAATATTTGTTTAAGATTAGTGGTTGTTATTCAAGTTATCTCTGCTTCTGTTATATTGTCTTTCAACTGTTTTGAGAACTAGGTTTGTTCCTTTGGTTTTCCTCTGTACATATTTAAAGTTTCGGGATCAGCTATTGAAGGCGACTGTTTCAAAGAATATCACTTTGAGACGTTGTTCTTGTGGGTTTGTATTTTTTCACAAATGTATTGTGATCTGTGATATTAAAGAAGTTTGTGTTGCATGCTTTTGAACGTGCGCCCTACTGCGAGTTGTACCGATCTATTCCATATTAACTGAAGAAGAGATTCATACGCTTAGGGGGAGCCTGAGCTAGTCAAGTGAAGAGGTCTTTGCTTGACATGGAAAGACAATCATCTAGAGAGAGAGTCTTACACTTTGGGGGAGCCTAGGTGAACTTTCACTAACACACACAATCTTAAGAAGAGCTTAAGTTCACTGAAAGGGAGTCTCACATTCAAGGGGAGCTTGAATGACATTCAAAAAGTTAAGTTGCACGAGTGTGTTTGTATTTTTGGTGTCATTATAGATAAATACATTGTTGTAATTGCTTGACATTTTATTAGTAAAGTTATCTTTCAACAAGTACTCTGCCCCTCAAACATAGGTGATATTGTATCGAACTGGGTTATTAATCTTGGTGTTGTGCTCTTTCCTGACTCACTGCATTTTACTTAAGTATTTTGTGATACATTGTAACATTGTTCGTCACATTATCTGTTGTGTGTTAGGGAACCTCTTATTTTCAAATCTTTTTGTTCATAACATTATTTTCCAAAGCGAATTAATATTTTTATTATATTGTAAAAAAAAATTATGGTATATAAAAAATAAGCCACAAAATATTCACTAATGTAAATATACATAAATAATAATATTTTAAATTACTTTAAAAGCATAAAATATTTAAATTACTTTAAAAGCATAAAATATTTACTTATGAATTTTTTGTTTTTGCAATTTTATAAGACAATCTCATACTCAATATTTCCCGACTTTTTTATAAAGGTTATATTTGGGTGGATTTTAAGAAATACTCATATTTACGTATCTCCTTCCATCACTCACACCAAAAAAGAATTAACATATTTTTTTAAAAATAAAAAAAGAATTTATTATATAATTAATTATGATTAAATAATTTAATAAAATCGAGATGCACCCAAGTGAATGCAACTAACTATTCTTCTTTTTATAAAATTGAGAAATATTTTCATTGATATTTCATTATTCAAAAAGTAAAATCACCTCGGGCCTAAAAAAAAAGAGGTAAAAATCACCTTGGGACTGGGATTTCACATGGGTGGCATTGGAACTGGGGTATAATTGATTTACATTTTAAATCAACATAATATTTTATTTTATACTTTTAAAAGTCAAAATTAAAATATATAATAATCTTAATTATTTATAAAATCTATGTTTAAAAATCTTAAAAGTACTATGTTTCTTTTTTAAAAGAAAAGAAAAAAAAAAAAAGACTATTAAAAACACAATGTTATTGATGTTGTTTATGTATGTTGAGTGAGATATACATACACGATTTGTCATCAACTAGTCAAAACTCTACGAGATTGACCTCTTCACACTTTTTTGTGCTTATCCACTTTTCCTCCTTGGCAATTATTTATCAATCACTTCAATATCAAAATTTATTGTTTTTTTTTTTTTTAATGACATATTATATACTGGGACAACTTAGGATATATTTGACCTCAAGTAATAAAAGTTGGTAAGTATGGAGTTGTTAACATTACTCTTTGTTTGGCTCCAAAAAATTCTTAAATCAAATGTGTTCCACAACTAAAAGAATATCAATTCCATTATTTGTTAATTAACGACGTTGTTCTTACTCCTTACATCAATCCCAAGAAATTCCATTATTTATGAACTCCTTACATTATAGTAGTTTTGGTCTATTCTCAAGGTTGCTATTTGATTTGGAAAAATGTATATTTCCATTGTGTTATTCCCTCCTTATTGAGGGGTGTTGGTTGTGGTTGGTTTTTGTGTTGCTTGCAAAAAAAAAAAAAAAAAAAAGTTGCCCTCACAACTTCCTTGAGAGGTTGTATCAATTTAAATTCTAAACTAAACTAATAATTGTATCAATTTAAACCTTAAACTTTTGTAAGTATATCGATTTACATAATTCATTACTTTTTGTTTAGGAAAACCTCGTGGGAAAGAAACTTATAATTGTATTAATTAAATCCTAAAACTTTTGTAATGGACCAACTTAGACTCTTAATCTTACCTCAAAAAAAAAAAAAAAAAAAAAAAAACTATTCGTCACAATTTTCTTCGTTTAGTTTTCATGCATTTACTCTAATCATCTATTTTGTAAATTCGATATTTGAACAAATCTCTACATGTTTGAGAATCAATACATATATAATTTTCAAAGGAAATTATAATGAAAAGTCTAATTGATTGGCTTACGAAAATGTAGGAGTTTAATTGATACAACCTCCAAAATTTAAGGATATAAATTGATATTTGTCCTATGTTTTAAATAGCATATCATTAGAGAGTAAAGAACATCTAAAATGTTATTGAATTTAATTTAGTTTAATTATGGATATGTGTTTGTGTAATAATATGTCCTATGTAAAAGACACGTTTTTTTAAAATCAAAAATGGAAAAGAAAAAAAAAAGGTCGGAAATGTCATCTTAAATTAATTTGAATCAAATTGAGCTAAATTTATTAATAATCGACATGTACCTACTCCACTTACTCTTTTATAGTTGTAGATCCAATCTCACATCTCCACGATGAGTGTATACTAAAAAAAACATAAAAAAATATTTTGAAAGTGCATTAATGGAACCCGACCTAAGAAAAGAAGCCAATTGAATAAGCTTCATAGAGTAATATCAACTTTTTTTTTTTAATATATAATTAATTATCTTTTTTTTCCACATTAGACCTCTATAAATAAATTGGAAGCTTAGAGAGCTCTCTTCACTACCAATCAAAGTTTTTTTTGGAGACCAAAACTCAAAAAGAAAAAAGCTTTTATCTTTCTTCACACACTCCAATGGATTCTCAATTTTCATCCCTACTTCTTCCCCAACAAATTAGTGTATCATCATCCATCAAGGGTGATGCTAGGAGATCAGCAAACTTTCCACCAAATACATGGGGAGATTATTTTCTTTCCAACACTTTTGGGACCATGGTAGTGAATTTTTTATTTTATTTTATTTATTTTTTTTTTTTGAAAAGACATACTTCAATTATTATTCAATGTTTGCTCATTATTGATTTTTTTTTTTTACTCCCTCTTTTTAATTTTTATCTCGTAGTAGGGTTTGTTTTGTCTATGAAAAGTATTTTGATGTGATAAAAATTTATCGACAAAACTTCTTTGATTCCACCTACATTTAGATTTTTTTTCCCAAGGATTTGAACTGTTGTATATGTTCAAACTAAATTGAACTATGGTAAGGTTCGGTATACCTAAATTTAGGTTGCTATTAAGAAAATAAAGTTGTTTTAGTAGTGTAAAGATTTCTTTCATTTGGCCTAAATTTAGGTAACATAAAAATAAAGGCATGTTTGAAAGGTCATTTGAAAACAGAAATTTGAAAAACAAGGAATTCAATGAAAAACAATTGTATTTTATGTTTTTATATATGTGTTAAGTAACATATTTAAAAATTAAATTTTAATTTAAATTCTTACTTTAAATGTGTTTGATAGTATTATTTATAAACCACCATCAAACTAATAATAGTTACTCATTTAATATTATTAATATAAACTTTTTTTTTTTGTCTTTTTTAATATATTTCTAGATTAAATTTTCAAATTCAAAATCTGAATAGATATTCTTTTTAAAATTTGTACGGTTTGAATCAAAAATAATTTTTGAAAACAAAATCTAAATTATGTCTATCAAATACACCCTAAATTGTTTATTTTAGAAGTGGGAAAGATTTATTTAATTCTGCCTAAATAAATTAGGTTGTCAAATTGGAAAAATAATGTTGCTTTAGTAGTATATAAAATAAAACTTGTACTAAGATGTTTTCCAATATAGTATTCTGACCATCATCTTGGATTTGGAGGTTATACTGTTGTTTAATGATTCTATTTGTTACTATATGTTTCTTGCTTTAAATAATAATAATAATAATATATAACTGATTATAATACTCTCTTTTTGAGTTGCACTAAGCTTTTAACTTTAAGAAAAGTGGTAGATTTCTCATTCCTTGTACTCAACTTGACTATTATTTATGTAATATTTAAAAGTTTTTAAATAACGCGCTTGTTGTTGATTTTAAAATGTTTAAAATTATTTTTCTTATATTTTTAAAATTTCGATGAAATGTATTTTTAATCATTTAAGATTAATTTTGATGATATTAAAATTGCATTAAGTATGAAATTCAATATTAAATTAATTTTGAGTTATTAAAAACATGTTTTAGAGTAATTTTAAAAACGATAAAAGTAATTTTGGCGATTTTAAAATTACTCTCATACATCTTCATAATTGAAACGAGTCCAAAACTTCTTTCAAGTACGTATTAGTAGTATAATGAGATTGGAAAAAAAACTTGTTGCATCCCTTGTGAAAGTTTTAATTCTTTTTTCTTTCAGAGAAACAACTTTATCCCTTACACTTTTATTCATTATTATTATTATTATTATTATTATTATTATTATTATTATTATTTTCTTTTAGGAAATGGAAGATAAGGTTGAAAAAAATGTGGAAGAAATGAAGGAGGAAGTAAGAAAATTGTTGATTACTTGTGTTGAGAAGCCTTTCCAACAACTAAGCTTGATCGATTCAATCCAACGGTTGGGAGTAGCTTATCATTTCGATACCGAGATTAAAGAAGCACTTGATCATGTTTATAAGAATTATTACAATTTCATAACTAGTGAAAGTAATGAAGACGAAATTCATGTTGTTTCTCTTGGATTTCGCTTGTTAAGGCAACAAAGATATTCCGTCTCGTGTGGTAAGTTTTCACTTATTTATTATTTATCTTCAATTTTTTTTATTTAAATTAAAATTTTAATTCTTTTAGTCTCTTAAATTTAAAAAGTTTCAATCATACCTTTTAGCTTTCAATTATAGTTTTATTTTATTGAAAATTTATTTAATAGACAAATTTAATAATAAATGAATTTTGTTCTTTGGTTAAAAATGCTTCTAATTGCCTATAAAAGTCAACACTTCCAATAACTATTTTAAACGTTCATGTCAAATCCAAACTAAAAATATGATTGTTAACTTAAGAAGAAAGTAAGTTTCAATGATTTTAGGACGTTAATTGATGAGAGAAAAAATATTTTTTTAAAAAAGCCATTTTTATTAAAAAAAAAAATTATAAGAACGGTTTAAAATATATTTTCAATGTATTTCAAAAGTTATTTTGAGTGATTGTCAAATATTTTAATTTTTTTCGAAATGAATTATTTTCAAAATTAAATACTTGAAAAGTTAAACCAATTACACCTATTAGTGAATTTGAATGCAAAAGATTGTTAAAGGCTGATTTTGAGTGAGTTTCATTTATTGTTTATTGTTATTTATTTATTTATTTATTGGAAAAAAATATCAAAAAATCATTTTCTTGTTTCTTTGTCCTCATAAAATTTTAGATGAAAATTAGTTTTAAAAAAAAAAAAATTAAATACTCAAACTTTTTATATTATATTCATTCTAAGATATTTATTTATGTATTTTATAACAAAAATGATAAATTGGTGCTTTTATTTATATCTTGAACAAAAACTAAAAGTAAAAACATGAAACTTGATTGTGTTGTTTTCAAAATTCCTACACAACATTGGAATGATCTTAACTGAAAAACGAGAAACATGAATAATTATGAAATGCTTCATATTGTTGAAAACTGAGGAAAAAAACATCAACTATTTTATTTGACGAAAACTTCGTTGTTGTTTTTTCTTTTATTTGTATTTATTTATTTATTTTTTTTTTTTTGAAAAGGTCGTGTTCCATGTTTTCTAAATTTTGAGAACAATTAAATTAAAAACACAATATAGAAACGACGCATCTTATTTGCTTTTTTAAAATAGATAATTTTTCGAACTGTTTTTGAAAATAAGTGTACCATATATAGTTTCATTGTTTTCTTCGTATTTTTTATTTTTAGAAACATATTTACAAATAAAAAAATGCCACGAACGGGACCTTAATTTCATTTTATTTTGAAAATTCCTATACAAAATTACATTGGATCGAAATATTTTTATAGAAATGAAAAATAAGAAACACAATGAACAATTATTACACCAAACACCTCTATTTCTCACAAACAGAAAACAAAGAAACTAACCAAAAACGTTACCACACAACTCCTTAAGTTGTTAGTGAAGTACTAAAGGGTGTTTGGGGCACCAACTTGAAGTTGGATGGATTATAACTCACTCCATGTTTAGGGCTCCAATTATAATAGTTAATGTTTCTAACTATTATAACCTACAATTAACTACAGTATTTACTATTTCAAATCCCTATTTGTTACAATATTTACTAATTGTTATATCGTTTATTATTTCCTATTCATCCTCCCTGGCTTTGTTTGTTACAGTGTTTACTATTTTCTACCTAGACTAAATTAGTATGCACCCAAACACAGACTCTATTATATTATAACCTAGACTATATTATAACCCACAGACTATAATAACTAATTCAATGCTCCAAATGTCTCCTAACTATTTTATCTCTCATGACAAATAGATATCTTCGACAAATTTACAGACGATAAAGGGAATTTCAAGGAATCACTTGTCAAAGACATACCAGGAATGCTAAGCTTGTACGAAGCATCTCATTTGCGAATGCATGGAGAAGAAATACTCGAACGAGCCCTTGCTTTCACTACCACAAACTTAAGAGCATTTTTTACTAGTAATGATAATAATAGTAATACAAGCCATGAAGAAGAAGGAAGCTATGCATTGAAATGGCCTTTCTTTAAAGCCATGCCAAGGCTTGCAGCAAGGAATTACATATATTTTTATGAGAAAAATTCATTGCATAACCCTACTTTGCTTTCCTTTGCCAAGTTTGATTATAATTGCTTGCAAAAGCTTTACCAAAAAGAACTTCATGAAATCTCAAGGTGAGAGCATCCTATTTTAGACTCATTTAAAGTGTATATAAGTTTATGCTTCTAATTAATAGCACGTATTTAACATCACTATTTGGTTTTTAAAAATTGAGCTTGTTTTTTCACGATTTCTTTAATCATGGTTTTCATATGTGAACATTTGAAAATTCTTAGCTAATTTCCAATTTTTTTTAAAAAACTGCTTACATAGTTTCTTCTTCTTCTTCTATTTTAGTTTTTGAAATTTGGCTTTGATTTTGGAAATACTTCTAAAATATAGATAACAAAACATATCAATAAATGGAAACAGTGTTTTATAAGTTTAATTCTTAAAAAACCCAAAAACCAACAAACAAATGGTTACCAAATGGGGTCTTGATTTTTTGTTTTTGCAAATAAAGCTTATAGTATATATATTTTTTTTTGTTATATTCACTTTTCACCTACACTTTCAAAAACCAAGCCCAATTTTGAAAATTACTAGAAAAAGTAGTTTTTTAAGAAACTTATTTTTGTATTTTTAAAATTTGACTAAGAATTATATTTAAGCGTATTTTTTCAAGAAATGTGAAAACCATACTAAATAGCATTCAACAGAAAACATAGTTTTAAAAAACAAATAACTAAAAACAAAATCATTGCCAAGCAGGTCTAGAATTTTAAAATTGTATTTGATCATCGGGTCATTTGTAGTTCACAAAGTTCATAACATGTTTTTCAACTCACTTTTTTTCTTTTTTGTCTAATAGGACCAAACTAGAATTTAATTCCACTTTACCTTGTATACTTCCTTCATTTTCCTTCTTTATCTCTTTTAGCATGACAATACTTTATTCACGAAATTTATTAAAATGTAGCCATAATTTTTTACTAATTGAAAACTTGATTCAGCTCTTATATCGATGTTGTACATATAAACACATGTAAATATTAACGGAAATGTTGTTATGTTATTTGGAATTTAATATGATCTTATATTATTTATGTATACAAAGGTGGTGGAAAGACTTGAAGTTGGTGGAAAGACTAAGTTTTGCAAGAGATAGATGTGTGGAATGTTATACTTGGGCATTAGGAATATACTTTGAACCCAAATACTCCCTTGGTCGAACAATTATAACCAAAATTGTGGTTATTACTTCAGTTATGGATGATATATATGATCTATATGCTACCTTTGACGAACTCCAACTCTTCACTCGTGCAATTGAAAGGTTCGGTTCCATATTTGGTTTGATAACAATTTAATTTGATTTTAGAAAATTAAACAACTTTGAAATATCCTCTTGAATGTAGGCTTTTTATTTTGTTAGGCTATTATTTTAGTCCTTATACTTTGAGATCGGTTCTGTTTTATCTTCTTAATCATTTTTAGGTGGGATGTTACTTGCATTGAGGGGCTTCCAGAATACATGAAAGTATATTATGAAGCTCTATTGGACACTTATAGGGGAATTGAGCAAGATATTAGCAAAGATGACATTCCTTATGCCATTCATTATGCAAAAGAAGCTGTATTATTCTCTCTCTAACCTTAAATTAGGTTTACTCAAAATATATATATAGAAGTTTAAATTCTACTACTTTGATCATGTTACTTTTGGTTTTTATTCATTTTGTTTCATATACTTTCAAAATATTCATTTGTACTTTCAATTTTGGTTCATTTAGGTCCTTGAATTTTTTAAAAATGGCATTTGGTCTCTTTAAAATAAAAATGAAAATAAAGGGACCAAAATAGTCCGTTTTTAAAAGTATAAGGATCAAAATGAACAAAAATGATAAGTACAAAAATCAAAATGAACATTTTAAAAGTGTACAGGGACCAAAATGTGCTAAAGCCAAGACTAAATTAGTATTTAAACCTAAATTATATATAGTAGTTATTTTTTAAAACAACCAAATGGAGGTATAGAAGAAATTTGAACCTTCGCCTTCAAGGAAAGGATCAAATATCATGTCAATTACTTTTGAGTTATGTTTATGTTGACACACTTTCACTCTTCTTTGACCAATTTAAAAAGAAAGTTTAAAAAATATGAACATATATTACTCAAGTGGCATAAAATATATATGTACTCTCATCCAATAGGTTAACGAGAAGTTGAATAATTGCTCAACTCAAAAGAGGAGGAAAAAAAAAAAAAACTCTCCCTCTTTCTATCTGTCTCTCTTATTTATCTTCTTTAAATGGTTTGATGATTTGCACATTTACCACAGATGAAAAGGCAGGCTAGAAATTACTTTTATGAAGCAAAATGGTATAAAGAAGGGTATACACCAACAATAGAGGAGTACTTAAGGGTTGGAAGAGTAACTGCTTGCTACTCATTGTTTTCTCCCATTTCATTTCTTGGTATGGGAGATGTTGCTTCAATAGAGGCCTTTGAATGGATAGAGAGTGACCCCAAATCGCTTATTGGCTCAGGAGTAATTGGTAGGATCATGAACGATATTACTTCCCACAAGGTAAATTCTTGCATTTTTTTTTTTTTTAATCATGATTCATACAATCTTTTATCTTATAATTGTTGAACTTTAAAGAAAAAATATTTTGAATGTTTAGGTTAAGCTATCGTTTAGTATGTTGTTAACGATTGAGTTTAAATCTTTATACTATTATTTTTGCATTATTTAATGTTCAAATTCCTATTCTATTATTATATTCTTTGATCATTTATCAATAATAATACATGTATATATCATAACTCAATAGTAGTTTATTGAATACACATGCACATGCATGGTTAAATTTTTACTCTAGCTCAAATATTCCCAATATATATAATGGATCAAAAGGTGATACGGTCCAAATCAATCTCACCCTACTACAAATTGATGAACTATCTCTTATAAACACTACTTTTTACCTTAGTTTTCTTTATTTTGTTATCCATTTTTTAGAATTTTTTTTTAATTTTATTTTTTAAAGTTAGCTATGATTTCAAATGATTCCTTAGGAAAAATGAAAATAATTGTAACTAAACTTAATGGTGAGAAAACAAGCATAATTTAAAAAAATTTAAATCATGTTCTCAAATGAAGTCTTGATTATCCAAGCAAGAAAGTCAACAATAGAGAGCATTACTCAACTAGCATAAACCTATACTATCAACCTCGAGGTCTAAGGTTTAATCTCTCTCACCCACCCCACATATCATTACAACACAAAATAATTAAACACTAGTAAACCCTACCTAAGATCAAGCAATGGAAAGATGTCAATACCATTAAAAAAATGAGGGTATGAAGATTTGAACATATTTTTGTCTCTAACTGTTTGTTTGATGTATAGTTCGAACAAGAAAGAGGCCATGTCGCTTCCGCAGTTGAATGTTATATGATACAGTATGATGTATCAGAAGAAGAGGCAATACAAGAATTAGAGAAGCAAGTTACAAATGCTTGGAAGGATATCATTGAAGATTATGTGCAATCTATTGAGGATGTTCCAAACACTATTTTAATGAGCGTTATAAATCTTGCTCGACTTTCAGATACCTTCTATAAAGATGAAGATGGATATACATACTCAAGTGGAGAAACCAAACGTATTGTCCTATCTTTAGTCGTTGATCCACTACCAATTTGAATGGCATCCAACTATAGATTCTATCTATTAGTTTCTCTCTATATGTGTGTAATAAAATGCTTTTATGCATTAGATATGATGTAGCAAGTTTTTAGAAATAAAAACTTGATAATTGTGCATTTTATGAAAGACAGTTTGGTATGCAAAATATATTTCGAGATTTTGAGTTTAAATGATTTGCAACTTCAAATAATTAAATTGTTGAGGGTCAAAATTTAGACTAAACAGCAAAATGGTAAGTTTGTTTGTATGGAGAGACCGAGGACCTTGTAAACAAGAGAGAGCTTGCATATCGGTGTGGCGAATGCCACTCCACTCCAATGTTTAAGCCAATTATTGAATAATTAAAGGATAGAGTATAAAACTTTAACGCAAAGAATTCACTCCCATCTCAAAGAGCCTCCATGGTGTATATATAAGATCTAATGCCTAATTAACCCTCTTTTCATTCCCTTTGGAGGTCCATTGTTAAGGGCCTTGATTGGTTCAAAATCAATTTATCATGGAAGTTAAACAACATAGAACAAGTATTTTTTTGGAGAGGCCTGGGAACGAAAAGAGCCCTTTAGCCGATAACTTCCCCAGACTTTTGCTTTGTCATAAATCCCAAATTGATTCATTAAGGAAGCTTGGAATCATGATAGAATGGACTGAGATATTCCACCAAGAAGACCCCTTCGGGATTAAGAGATCTGATATAAGCTTTTTGGCCGTGTAGCTCTCAAAAGATCCAATCAAATATTATTTATAATTACCAATATCTTCAACTCTTACTGCTAAAGTGTAGTATTAGTGGTAAGATCAGGTCGATTTGCAGGGAAGCACAAAGATTAGTTTCAAACAAGTTAAGTCTCTAGTTAAAGCTGTAACGAGGGGTTTTGTGTGGAATTGAAGAATAAACGCGAGGAAAATAAAATGTGAAATTGTAAATGGCAGAAAATAAAAGTGCAAGTAAATAAAATAAATGGGCTAGCTTACTCTCAAAAATATTGATTTTAACTTCTTGTCTATGTCACATTTTGGTTGCTATCAAGATCATGCATTGAAATTCTGTCGAGAGCAGCTTCAATACTCCCCATGATGACAAGGGAAGGGACAAACCCATCTGGAAGCTTGTCACAGATGAAAATTTTCAGATCTCGTCTATTAAAGTCGCCCTATACAACAAACTGCTCCCCTTCTTGAACCAAACTACTACAAGAATCTTTGGAAATTCTGTATTCTAAAGAAATGCAAATTCTTTTTATGGACTTCTCCCCAAAGCACCAACACTATGGAGATTCTATTAAAAAAAAAAAAAAAAGTTTCCCAAACTCTCGCTTAACCCCAATTGGTACCCCCTTTGCAAGAACCACGGTGAAAACATGGAGCATATGTTTATCTCTTGCAAAACTGCTTCAACCTTACGGGCTTTATGGCATCTCAAATAGGGTGGCATAACAAAAACGACTTCGTACAATCTCTTTGCAAGGACCTCTTTTTGATAAAACAAAATGTAACGATCCGACCAAGCAGACCCTTAAACGAATCATTATCCAATGCATGTTCAATCTTAAAGAGACACTCAGCAAAATGGTAAAAGCGAATTTGTGTTTTGCGTGAAATTAATACTTTATTTCAATACAGAAGATCAATAAAATGAATAAATAAATAAACCTTAGTTCGAGGCACCCCTAAAGAAAACAGTGAAAGGAGAACTCAGTAAATAAAACGTATCCCAAAATAAGTTCAGATAGTTTGGACATAAAAGACTAATGCAAAATATGAGAACTGTGCGGAAGCTACTATGGGTTGACGCCCTCAAGGATTCTTCTTTGTCTCTCGTCGACGCACTCTTTCGAAAAGGTACATGAGAGAAAAGGGTGAGTAAATAAATTACTCAGTAAAGTAACCTCACTATCAAGGTCAGGCTAAGCATTTGGCTCTACAAATACAACATGCATGTGGTGGTTCTACTGTGGTCATGGTTCTACTCTTCACACTTCATTCAAGTGGAGGCGCTTAGTTAAGCCTGCCCTACCGTTGGCTCACAAACCTCTCCTATGTCAATGCCAACGTAGGGGTAACTATCACCACCTGCATACCTAGTCAAACACATAGGGATCCCTCACATCATGATTTCATAATCTCATGCATTCATCAACATGTTGATATACACTTGTAGTCATGACATCTTATGCAAACACATTACAAAAAGCAAGACTCCCAAGTATAAAAGTCAATATCATATTCGTCGCTAAACAAACAGCAATTCCAACAAAAAATTCCTGAATAAGAAAACCGAGAGTCAAATTCCCAACTTAAATTAACCACTAGGCCTAAATCCTATCACAAGCTAAACCAAATTCAATTGAAAAAGAATTCTTACTCCGTGGCTTAACCAGAAGTCGCTTCCAATCTTTCAAACCAATGCAACTTTAAGCCATTTACCAAGATTTAACCAATAGAACTTAAAATCCAAAGTGAAATTAATTGGGTAAACAAGACCACAAGAAACCCACCAAAACTTAACAAAATAGGCCACAATCCAAACTTGGATCCAAAATACTCACCCAACCAAACAGAACCGGCGACTAGTGGAGGATGGCGGCAACGGCGCGAGCTGCTCACGGACCCCCACGGTGCGTCATGTCAATATCATTAGTTAAGAAAATACTTTTGTTGCTGAACTTCCACTAAAGTAAAATATTTTACGGTCACTAATGGTTGAAGATATAGATATAGGGCCCGTTTGAAATGACGTAAAGAAAAAATATTTTTCAAAAATGTATTTTCATTTAAACATTTTTGGTAAAAATTCCTTAACTTAAAAATACACATGTGTTTGCCAACTATTTTTCAAAAGTATTTTTACGTAAAAGTTTGTTTGGTTTGTTATATACTAAAAATGTTTTTATTAATTTTAAATTACTATAAAAGAATTTGTCAATGGAGGTGATGATGAGTGGTCGTCGGTGATGGTGGCCGGAGGTTGGCTAATGGAGGTTGCCAAAAGTGGGGATCGGAGGTGGGTCGACGGTTTCTAGAAGTGGTGGTCGGTAACGGTCGCCAGAGACTGTGGCTACTGGTAGTCGCCGAAGTTTGGCTTGTGGGGGTTGCCATAGGTGGAGTTCAAAGTGTCTCATACAAATTGGGGATAGATTACTCAAAATTCATTTTTCTAAAAGTTGGTTTCAAGTGTTTATCTTAAACCAACTTATTTTATAAACTCATTTTTTTCAAAATCCATTTTAGGTGGTTGCCAAAACATTGAAATTTTTTTCAAAATGACTTATTTTTTAGTTTAGTCACTTAAAAAAATATTCTAAACGCACCCATAATTGAGTAAAAGATACTTTTAGTAGTTGTACTTTCATTAACGTAACAATTTATTTACTAAAACTTTGACTTGTAGCACCTTAATATGTAACAATCCTTAAAAGAAATATAAAAATTTAATATCTATGTGGTAAATAATCTCATCAAAATTAAGAAATTTTTATCCTTATTGAGTTTATTAATAGAGACTTAATCATTACAAATTTTAAAGTATTTAGACTAAATTGTTACCTACCAAAACTATGAAACTTAAATTGTCACAAAATTGAAAACATGAAAAGCAAATTACTACAAATTAAAGCTTAAGAACTAAGGCAAGGGGCTGTTTGGAGTACTAAGTTGGTTATAATAGTTAGTAGTTATTGAATTATAATAGTCTGTGTTTGTGGTGCGAAATATTTTAGTCTGGATTTAAATAGTTTGTGTTTGAGATACAGACTATTTTAGCCTTAGTTCAAAAATTTTATGTTGAGGGTGTAGATTATTTTAGTTTGAGTTCATGGTTTATGTGTTTGAGTAGCTGATTTGTTTAACATAGAGTCCTTAAGTATGAATTTAGGGTTTAGGGTTGTTTTCGACTTTTTTTTTTATTTATTATTATACAACTATTGGTACCTTTAAATATCATATTTTGTAAATATAAACAAAATGATTTATTCCACCAATTTTTAAAAGAACGCGTTAGATTTCTAGTTACTTTATTCTCTATCCATTTGGTCATTTTAGAGGATGCGTCAGCACGATTGGATTAGACCAAACTTCATATTATTGATCAAGTAATGAAGCTCCCATATTTAGAAGTGTATAAAAGCAACCAATTCACTAGCCGCATAATATTGCGCAAAAAACGTATATCTAGGAGTAATAGTTGTGTCAAGATTAGACTACCACCACAATTACACACAAAAAATATTGTCAATTTAAATACATGATTCCAATAAAGAAAATGATGGTGGGTTATCATTCAAAAGTAGTTCAAGAAGAAGGGTTGATTGAGAGTATTTTTTAGGAGGTAGCTCACAATACTAAAATAAGTTATTATATTATATGAATAGAATTAAAACTTATAAATTGGTATAAAAGATCCTTAGGAGGATTTATTATTTTATTTTCTAGTTTAGTTTAATGAATGATTTTTTAAAGAGTTGCTTTTTAAATATATCAACATAAACCAAAATATTTACAAATATAACAAAATATTATTGTCTATCAATGTTATATGGTGATAGACCTTGATAGACTAATATTTATTGTTGTCTATTAATGTCTATCGTTGTCTATCACTGATAGACAGTGACATTTTACTATATTTAAAAATATTTTCAAGAGTTATACTATTTAAAACAATTACCCTTTTTAAACATATATATACGATTTTCTTGCTTTAAACATTGGAGAGACCCATGAAACAAGATATATATCAAGGCATATTTGGGTTGACTAGAAAAAAAATATTTTTTTCAAAAAGTAATTCATATTTAAATATTTTTTTTATAAATATTGTTTAAAATAGAACATTCATGTGTTTAGTTACATTTTTTCAAAAGTTTGCTATCACTCAAAATGTTTATATTAATGTCAAATGAATTACTACAAAAGAAGAAACTATTAAACTCTATGAAACTAGTTGCCAGAGTGATTGTTGAAGTTGGCTGTCAAAGGTAGTCGTCGAAGCTAGTCACTAGAGGTGGTCGTTGGAAGTGTCTTCACTAGTGTTGGTCTTCAAAGGTAGTCAACAGAGTTGGTCGCCGATGAGTGAAGTCATTTGAAACATTAGAAGGAGGAAGAGTTAAGCATCAAGTAGTAAATAATATTACTCTAACATAAAAGAGAGTTAAAGTAACTTTTACCTCCTATTTTCTTAACACATGTCCCAAACCATCCTAAGTCCAATTTTCTTAACACACGTCCCAAACCGTCCAAGGTGGGCTATAACACACGTCCCAAACCGTCTTAGGTGGGCTGCTATTATAGTTGAAAGAACTAAAAAGTGTTTTTTAAACTATATAATATGTTCTCTCTTTTTTTTTTCCTTTTTTTTTTTTAGTTTCCTTAAATGACTTAATTCTTTGCACAATATCTCAGATGAAAATGCAGGCAAAGTATTTCTTTATTGAAGCTAAATGGTATAATGATGGCCATACACCAACAATAAAGGAGTACTTGAGAGTTGCAAGAGTTACTTGCTACTATTTGCTTCCTACCTTTTCAATTCTTGGCATGGCAAATGATGCTTCAATTGAGGCATTAGAATGGATCAAGAGTGACCCCGAATCACTTATTGCCTCGGAGTTATTATCCGAATCATGAACGATATAACTTCTCACGAAGTACCTATGAATTCGTATCATAACATCTTCGTTTCTTGTTTCTTGTTTTCTAAAGTAATTATACTATTTAATCTGATTCTTGCTATGTCAATTTGAACACTTAAAGTTTTAAAGTCTTATTAGAATATGAGTCCAAACCTTCTGCATAGTTATTTCTTTATTATTATTTAAAGCTCGTGGTAATTTTATTTCCTTTTCTTTTGAGTATTACTATAGCCATGAATATTGAGGATAATAATAGAAGGGTGAGTATTGTTTAAAATAATAACAGTGATGTATTACAGAGTTCTACGATGATTGATATCTACTTTTATTCTTTAAGACTGGAAGTTGAAATCCTGGTACCATTTTTTTCATCCTTGTATTTTGGTTAAATGAACCAAATATTTAACAAACTTAATGTTACAATTTCAACTACTTAAAATCGAGAATTTTAATGTTGTTTGAACATAACTCAATTGGTTCATATCATATACGCTCGATCACGAGCGATGTTTGTAATATCCATCCCCACGTATTGTATAAAAGAGACCTAAAATGTAATAAATAGTGAACACTAAATATATTACTTCACTCTCTTGAAATCATGGTAGAAGAAAGAAAAACACAAATAACAATCAACCAGTCACCCAAAATTTAGGTCAATCCGAGCATAGTTAATTAGTAGATCATAAATACCAAATACCATCCATTGGTGGATAGTTTGAGCTTTCACCCAAATTTATTGAATTTTTAAAGAATAAAATGATCACCAATAATTTAGTCGATAATAAAACACAACCCAAAAGCCAATTAGCAAAAAATGACGAACACCCATCACAATCACAAAAATTAGCAACCTTGAAACCCATGAAATAATTCCCTTAACCATCAGAATGTTCAAAAGTCATAACTAGGTCGCAAACTTTGAAAAGATAAAAACTTAGCTAATTTTGAAAGCATTCATTATTATTGTTTTTTTTGTTATAAACTAAACTTATTTTAGTAAAACATTCATTAGTTTATTATAGAAATCGATTTAATGATATTAAAATTTTAATTAACGTTGCTTTTGAAACATTTAGCTATGCTATGTGTATCGTATTAGATTTCCACCAACATATTAATATTTTCACATATTTATGGGTTTAACTTCAATATATAAAGTGAATCGACATAATTTCCATTTTATCATATAAAAATGTAGCTAATGTGAATATAATATAAATAATAAATATTTTACTTTATTTTAAAAAGCATATAATATTTACTTACAAATTTAAACATTTTTTTTATTTGTTTTTTTTAGAAATTTTCCAAATATCCATACCAACATCTGTATTTCTCTTGTTTGTGTTTTTAATATAATGTTTTGTTTGATTGTCTAGTTCGAGCAAGAGAGAGGTCATGTTGTTTCTGCGATGAAATGTTATATGACACAATATGGTGTATCAAAAAAAGAGGCTATAGAAGAAAGAAGGAAGTTACCAATGCTTGGAAGAATATTATTGAAGATTATGTGCAATCTAGTGATGTTCCCTACACTATTTTCATGTTTGTTGTAAATCTTGCTCGAGTATCAAATCTCTTTTACAAGGATGAAGACGGATACACACATCCAAATGGAGAAATCAAACTTCTCATCACTTCTTTACTCGTTGATCCAATTCTAATTTGAATTGAGAGCCTCGATATACATCAAATAATATGTAATAAGTAGTCGGATTAAAGAATAATACATAGTTATAGATACTAGCCAATAATACGTGCAATGCACGTGAAATTTATACTTAGCTTATATGAAAATTCTAAGGGCAAAATAGGATGGTAAAAGTTGTTTTCCATAATCCCATTTATAAAGTATGAATAAGGATTTACGTTTCTTGTTTTTTTTAGACATGATTAGTAAGACTTTTTACACATTATTGAATCAGTATTTGTAACGCTAAAGTCTCTAATACATATAGTTAAGTATTATGATAGATAATAATACTTCTTCATCGTCTAAAATAAGTTTTTGAATTCTAAAATGCTTTATTGTGACATAGTTCCATGTTTCTTTGTTACAAATAACGAAAACAAACAACGTATGTGTTGACAATGATTTTTTCTTTTTACATATGGATTGCACCTATATTTAAACGGGCACAAAATTTGATATGTAACTACTTTCATTTGGATATATAGTTGTGCTATGTTAGCATCAATTGCACCTATTGAACTAAAAAAAAAAATACACCTTACAAAGAAATGTATCCCGTTTGTGAAGGAAAAATAAGAATTAATTAAGAGCAATGATTAGGTGTAGCCTAATCCATACTACCCCTCTCCTTTACATACAAAGAAAAAAATCATTTTGAAAAAAAAAATGTCATGTGACATTTTTATTAAGTATAGCCTTGGGCTACACACAAAAGATGGATGCAACTATTAATTAATAAAAATGTAAGGACAAAATGCAAATGTAAAGAAATTCTTCATTCTAGCTTTTTTAGTTGGGTTTTTGTAACAACCCGACTTACATGATCTAATCGGACCATTATTCAATGCATATAAACTTCGAGAGACACTATGCAACATGGTAAAAAAAAGGGACAATACTTTTCATGGAAAATTCTATTAATATAATTTCAAGAAAAACATCCATAAACATGTAAAAAGAAGTTTTGGTTCGGGGTACCCCTCATAAAATCAATAAAATTCATGAAAAGAAATCCACATATCAAATAAAGATAAGTCTCAAAACCAACATTTGACAATTTGACAAAACTCAGAAAACATGAAATACTAAGCGGAAGCTACTACGGGTCCCGTGATGCCATCAAGGATTCTTCTTGTCATTCGCCAACATGTTCTTTCCCTTACCTGAAAAACATATAAGATGAAAGGATGAGTAATTGATTTACTCATTAAGTGACCCCACTACCTGGAGTCGGGCTAAGCACCTAAGTCCTTTAAGTGCATCATACATAAGGCATACATATCTAACATACTTTCATAGGGAAAAAGGTAACACTCACCCTACAGTTGGTTATGGATGTCCACGAACCTCTAGAGCCCCGAAGGAAACTCTTACCTCTGGTGATCCCAAAGGAACACAACCTCTATGTACTCGAAGGAGCACAACCTCTGGTGAACCCGAAGGAACACAACCTCCTGTGAACCTGAAGGAACACAACCTCTAGTGCACCCGAAGGAGCACAACCTCTAGTGAACCCTAAGGTACACATCCTTTAGTGAACCCGAAGGTACACATCCTCTAGTGATCCCGAAGGAACACAACCTCCTGTGAACACCCAACCAATATAGGGGAGGTAACTCTACTAATAGAACGTAAACAGTCATATTCATGCTCATTCCATTCCATGGATTCATACATTAAAATACTGTACTGCTCATCACATATAACATGGCATAGGGTCATACATTAATAGGCACATACAACTTATGACATGGGAATCTCATACAAGCATGCTATATCATAAGGACTTTGATAATTCCTACTTTTAGACATGGGGATCTCCTACAAGCATGCTATATTATAAAAGCTTTGGTAATTTCCTACTTCATGGCAACTAACCGTATGGCCCAAAGGGGGTTCAGGTAGTAAGATCATTTACCTGGTGATTACTATACTGCTCCTCTTGTAACAATTCCTAAATAAACCGGGATAAAATTTCCCCCAATTTAAGTTAGTCCACAAGTCTAATCTATCATGAGCAACCTAAAAATATTTGTCCGAGAGAGTCCTTACCCGAACGCGATCCAACTCGTAGCTTCCTCCGATCCTACGGACTAAAACAATTACCGAACACCTATTGAGATATACCAAATAAAATTCGAAATTCTCAAATCTCCACCCAAAATATAAGCAACTAATCCATTCGAGTTTGAGATACTCACTTAAAGGTACTATTCTGGCTGGACAAGAAAGGAACCGCTGCCGAGAGCCAAAAATCCGAGAGAGAATGACTCCCGAGCGAGAAGCAAGACTTGAGCGAGAGCGCGAGAGCCGAGACAGCGAAACCGGCGAGAGAGCGAGAGCCCGAGGCTGCGGCGACACTGGGCGCGGGGAAAGCGTGAGTCAAGCGGGAGAGCGAGACAGCGAGAGCGCGAGAGCTAGCGGGAGAGCGATACCACGAGAGCGACAGTGCTCTTTAGGCGCGGGAGACCGTGAGGCGAGGGGAAAAAGTGAGAGCGGGAGAGCGAGACTGGTAGCGAGAGCTGAAGGTCGACGGCGACACTCAAGGCGAAAACCGGCAACACCCGACGTGGCTACCTCCGGAAGCTCACGGAAACTGAAGGAGAGCGAGAGAGAGGGAGGTGTCGGGGCAGAGGGAGGCTGGCGGCGGCGGCGGCGGCGAAGGGAAAGGAGAGGGAAGAGGTGCGGTGGAGAGAGAGGATTATTTTCTTTCTTTTTCTTTTTGACTGCATGGAAAACGAGATAATCCCTCTCCCTCCTTAAACCCTAATTTTCCCAATTTTCATTTTAACTAATTAAGGTAAAAAGATAATATCCTTTATTCCACCAAAACATTTATTTTATTCTATTTGCCCTAAAATAGAATAAGAATAAATTATTCCCAAAACTCTAGCATTTTCCTTAATTCCACCTTCAATTCTCTAACCACCATAAATAAAATTTTTGAAACTTTTCTATTTAACTTAAGTAAATACAATAATGCATATGAATAATTAAAATTTCCTTTTTATGCAGAATGACTTAATTTAATTGATTAGGGGAATTTACCTCAAGGGTTTGAGGTTGTTACAGTTTTTTTCAAATATAGCAAAAGTAACCAAAATGTTTACAAATATAACAAAATTTCACCATCTATTTGCAATAGTAGTTTATTGCGATTTATCGCGGTAAATCGTAGATAAATTGTGTATTTTGCTATTAGTTGTAAATATTTTCAACAATTTTGTCATTTAAGATAATTTTCGTTTTTATTATAGTATAAACTTAACAAAGTTAAATTTCACTCTAAATCTCAGAATCTTTTTTTAAAATAATGTTATTTTAATAAATAATGATAAAAATAGGGTAGAGGTAAAAGTATTTTAAAATAATAGGTAGGAAAATGGTGGATGGGGTCCATGATTTCATAAAATTAGCCCACATGGCATGCAAATCGTAGACCGGGTCCACAATTTTGCTCACATGTCTCAGTCAACCTTGCCATAACTGCCACGCTGCCATGCACCACAACCACCACGATGCCATGCGCCACAACTGCCAATCTTTTTGAAACAACCTCAAAATTACTAAACAACGAGTCAAAAGTGTTCGAAACTCAATTCTAGCACCAACACACTAAGGTCTATATATTTTTGTTGTTTCTCTCCATATTTTTTTCTCTCTAATACATCACATTTTCTCTCTAAATTAAAAAAACATTTATCAAACATTTTTTGAACAAAAAAAAAAAAAGTATCAATCATGTATACTTTCTGTTTTTCCTATAAGAAAATAAAAAAACAAAAAAAAAACATAAAAACAAAAGAAATATAGAAATCAAACCAGACCGAAGTTTAAGTTAGTACTACTAGGTCTATTGGATGGGAGTAGTTTTAGAAAAAAAAATTAGGTGAAAAGAGTACTTTAAAAACAAAAAGAGGGGAAATGGGTAGTTTTTTTTATCTTTATATGAATGACAAAAGTCAAATGGTCAAATTGAATGATTCTGACAGTATTCTGATATTTTTTGAAAAAAAATTATTTTTTTAATATTAGTTTGAATGATCAAACTTGGAAGCCAAACAACAACACTTTACGGGCAAGGATCTTTCTGTTACTTTTCCCATAAAGTCCCGAACATACCGGGAATGAATTGGCTCTCTGTCACTTTTCCCGTAAAGTGTTGTTGTTTAGCTTCCCCATAAGTTGGCTCTCGGAACTTTACGAGAAAAGTGATAAAGAGCCAATTTCTTCCCGATAAGTTCAAGAATACTAGGAAGGAATTGCCTCTCTATCACTATTCCCGCTCTCTATCACTGTTCCCGTAAAGTTCCGATCGGAACTTTATGAGAAAATGATACCTGGAAAACAGTATTTTTTTAATTAATAATTCAAACTTACATTAAAAAATGGCAAAATACTGTCAGTTTGACCCATTGACTGTGTTAGAAAATGTGACATTCAAATAAAGACAAAAAAAAAAACTACCCTTGTACCTGATTTTTTTTCCAAACTACCCCTTTTTCCTAATTTTTTTTAACAAATTACTTTTTTTTTTCTAATTAACCCTAAAACTACCATGTAAATAATTAATCCACTTTTAATTTAAAAATATTGGAAAATTTTGACCTTTGTTTTTTTTTTTAAATTATAATAAATAAAAAATATCAAACTATTTACAAATATAGAAAAATTTCATTATCTATCAGCGATATAAATAGTGAAAATTTTTTATATTTACAAATAATTTAGTTCATTTTGTTATATTTGAAAACAATTATTTCTTAATTTTTTTAAAAATATAACATCCATACCCCAACTATATGAAAAGACCCAAATCAAATACAAAGTTATGCTTATATTCTCACAAATTTTGAAAATTCAGGTCACCCAAGATAGAATTATTTTCAGCTAAACATGCTCAATTTTAAAATTCTAGCTATAAAAAAATAGAACTGCACCTTGTTGATACACATAATAAATATAAATTCTTTTAAACCTTTTTAGCTACACTTTTTTTTTATTATTAGAGTGTGTTTGAAATACATCAATTAAAAAAAATCAATTAAAAAAAAGTCATTTTGTAAATGAAAATGTTTTTAAATCGTTTTTATCAACGCGGTTTAAATAAAAACGATTTTCTTTAGGATTATTTTGTATAATCTAGAAAAAATAATTAATTAAAAAAAACTGCATTATATTTTCACTTTTTTTTTTTTTTCCTCATATTGAACCAAGTTTCTTCTTTTTCCAAACCCTGCCCCCTCCCTTCCATTTCCAGCTACTGCTCCCCGCCCCGTCGCACGCCGCTCCTGCCCGACGCACTCTTAGCGCCTGCCGCCGCACGCTGCACTCTCATCCTCCCGACGTACTCGCTGCCCCTCCATTTCCTCTCCGAGAAATCAGCTACTTCTCTCTCTCTCTCTCTCTCTCTCTCTCTCTCTCTCTCTCTCTCTTTTCCTTTCTCAGAGACAGAAACAGGGGTTCAACCCTAACCTACGCCGTGATCGGGCCGCCGCCCATTTTTCAGATCCACACTCAAGGTTTTGATATTTTGTTTTATTTTTATTTTGGTTGGTTGATTTGTTCTATTCATTCACGAAGAAGAATCAAGAACCCTTTTGTTTTTTCTTGTCGATTTCTTCTTCAGCCAATGTTCAATCAATCCAAATGTAAACATGAAACTAAAATTGCATCACATGTTAGAAGAAACAAACAGGAAAGTTTAAGATGATGAAGAAAGCAACAAAGAAAATTCACTTGTAGTTTGCTTCACTATAACAAAAAACTTGTTGGAATTGATAAACTGTTTGGCACCAATTTGAGTGATTTCAGTCTTCATTTTTCTTTCAGGTTCTGGTTTTTTAAGGGTTACAGAGTTGTTGTGGGACTTTCAGAGAGGGTTGTAATTTGACCATGCAAAATCTGCATCATTTAATTTGTCGTCTCAGTTCCACTTCTCTTAGCAAAAGTTCAAATACTTCCAGATTTCTAAAAGAAAATGTAGGATCTAATTTACTTATTGATTCAGTTTCAACATTGAAGCATGCTCAAGGAGCTTGTTTAACCACTTTGAGAGAGTTCTCTGCAAAATCTGGTGGATTTGATGGAGGTGAGACTAAGAATGAATGGGATAAGGGTGTGAGTGAATCGTTTTCTTTCACTACGTCAGATGATTTGGGCTGGGATTCTGTCTCCTCTTGGTCTACTGGATTGACCAGAGAGCATTTTGATGGGCAGTCTGTAGGCCACAGGACTAGTGGAGGGGGGGATTCACCAAAATCACCACAGTCTTCATTAGTTTCTGGGTTGCAAGAGATTGAAGACAGAATAAGGGAATTAGAGGCAGAAAACAGGAAAAGCAAGGGCTTTGTGGACAAGTGGGGTGAAAGGATGAGGGAGATGAGCATCCTTTTGAAACAAGTAAAAGAGCCTGGTGCTAGAGGATCTTATCTCAAAGACTCAGAGAAGGCCGAGATGTATCGCTTGCACAAGGAGAACCCTGAGGTATATACCATCGAGAAGCTCGCTAAAGATTACAGGATTATGAGGCAAAGGGTTCATGCCATTCTTTGGCTGAAAGAGCTTGAAGAGGAAGAGGAGAAAAAGCTAGGCCACCCGTTGGATGATTCTGTTGAGCTTTTACTCGATACCTTCCCTGAGTATGTTACAAATTCCTACCTTATCTTGAATCATGGCACTAATAAGTGGTCTTATATTTAATTTTTATGAAATTTGAGATGGATATCAGCATAGCATCTTAAAATTGTTTTACATTTTTATATTTCTCTCTTTGGAAAAGCAGTTTCACCCTTTTTGGAAAAACTGAAAACATAATTCTTAGGACTCTTATTCTATAATATCTTGTTTTAACATTTAGAGGAAAGAAAACCACGGGCAGATACGTGATTGGCACCAGAACACCTGTTTTGGTTTTTATGTTTACAATTTCTTAATCTTTAGTTTTATCCATATGTAAGATATTTTATGACGGTACACGTTTTCTTGTCTAACTTTCAATTGAGCTTTTTGATTGTGGCTGAATTAATTATGAAGGATGTGAGATTTGTAATCATAAAATAATAATGTCCACCCCCCCAACTTGTTAGTCTTTTTCTTCATAAAACCATCTGTTGAAAAAACACATTAGTTCTGGCTTATGTTTTAATTCTCCATGAGGTACACACTTATAATATGTTAATTACTCTCTGAATTATTACTTTTAATCTTTTTCTTCCTTGAACCATTTGAGTGGTTGAATTCAATCTACTTCTTACATTTAATATTATGAATCTTTTAAGGTGAAGTTCAATGTGTCAGTGTTTTTTAGCAGACAATTCACTGTCTTAACATTATTTTCATTGTGTTAATGCTCCCATTGTGTGATTCACTTTGAAGGTAAAATATCTAGATGTGGACATGCATAAGATATTGAAGCTACCACAAAAAAGATTTTTAAGTTACATGTATAAAGTCTAAACTCGTTTACCATTGGCATTGATCTCTTAAGTCTTGTCTCCCTTTGGCTGGTTAAAAGATTTCTGATTTCGTTTACCACAACCATCTTATCTTCTTTGCCGTTGGCATTGTTTCTTGCAGATTCTTCAAATCCCATGACCGAGAATTCCATGTGGCATCCCTTCCATACAAACCCGATTTCAAGGTTATGCCGGAGGGTTGGGATGGTACAACCAGAGATTTGGATGAAGTCCATTATGAGATCTCCCAAAAAGAAGACGATATGCTATATAAAGAATTTGTCGAGAAGATGAATTTCAACAAAAAGAAAGTAAGTTCTGGTGTACTCTTGCTACACTATTTGCATATGAAATGGCTTAGTGAGCAATGAAAGAGAATCTTCTTGAAGCCATTTACCATATAATTCTTACTTCATTGGACGTGGATGATTCTGAGATGTGAAATGACATTAATGATCAATGTTTTAATAGTCTAGAGACGGCCTTGAGGCTTTTCCTCCTGAAGAAGCAAGGTGTAACCCTCAAATTTAATTCAAAATATTTTACAAATCCTAAATTGGTAGGAGGAAGTATGGTTAAACATAATAGTCATACAGAAGCATAATAAAAACCACCCATGTCAATTGCCACTTTGGACAAAAATTCTAAAACATGTTTTACCTCACTATTATTATCATGAATAGGATTGAAAAAGTAGTTATACCCCAAATGTTCACCGCTCAAACTTTTATATTTATGAAGAATGAAGTAAATTAATAGTATTCTTCTAATCATTTCACGAGGCTTAAAGTGTAATTGTGTTTTCACAAAGGTGGAAATCTCTTATGGTTCAAAAGAGGCATAAGTCTCAAGGCTAAAGGTTAGAGCTTGCCTCAAGGCCACTCTCGAGGCATAAGCCTAAACCAGACTTTTGGAACATTGTTAATGATGACAATGGATTTGATCAAAGAGGAATGGTAGATATGATATCTCTAGTGGTACAATGGTTTACAATGCAAATGAACTCGATTTCCATTTTCACATAACAATATGTTTCTTTGAAATGCAGATTGCAGGAGAGGTCTTTCGTCACAAATATAGTAGGCGTCGGGCTGCTGATGGGTGGAAATTCACAATAGAGAAAATGGGACCTCGAGGTAAACGGGGAGGTGGTGGTGGATGGAAGTTTGTCAGCTTGCCCGATGGTTCAAGCAGGCCATTGAACGAAATGGAGAAGATGTATGTGAGGCGAGAGACACCTCGCCATCGGCGTAAAATCCTTCCATGATAAGTTTCGAGCACTTGCCCGTCATTTTGTTTGTGTATTTGATGATATAAATAGTTTGAAACAAATAGATCCCCCAGGATGATTTCATAATTTTCTTCTTTGGCATCATCTGAAGTAGGATTTTCTCTTTTTGACTGACCTTTTCTTGGTTGAACTTCTTGCTTTCATGTAGTTTTCCCTGATAGTTCAATATCTGAAATAACAGGTTTTTCCTTTTTTGTTTTTTGTGGTCCTCTCCATTATAAGATGGGTTTTGGTATCTAATTTCCAATGCTTTCAAAATAATGTAGCCCAAGGATGAAAAGGTTGGAGAAACATATTGATTATTTAGTTGAAAGTTCAAACATTTTATTTTTCTTGTTGATTGCTTTATTAGGGGCCATTTGTTCTATTTAAGAAATTTTGTATGGGTGGTAAGTATATCCTATATTGAATTTCTATGTCAAAGAATTGTGGAATTACCTTTTATCTTTATCTGCCCTCATGTAAATAGCAAGTATTTGAAGCTATAAAGATTCTAAGAATGAAGGAAATGTTAGTTTGCATGGAAAAGTTTTGCAAGGTTTAAAAGTTATTTGAAATCATTTATTTTTTTTGTACGGTAAATTTAGTTTTTAAATTTTCAGTTTCGAATTCTATATACAGCTCATAGTTCTATTAGGTCTATGAACGTTCAATTTTGTGTCTATTAAGTCATTGAACTTGATAAACTTATATACTTTCCACTTCAATTTTGTTCAATAAATTTTTGACTTATCATTTTTTTTTTCAATTAATAGATTATTAAGCAAAATTGAAAGATGAGTGTGATTACATCAAAACTTCTTTATCAATTTAGAGATCAAGATTAATGGACACTTCTTTATCTATTTAGAGATCAAGATCAATGGACACTTGACATTGAAATTTAAGGTTTTATTAGACAATTTTTATAGTCTAAATATTTATTGGTTCGTTGTAATTAAAAAAATGAGAAATAAATTTGGTAACCAACCATCTTCCATTAGTTTCCTACTTAGACTTTTTTTCGATTTTAATCTATATTTTGTTTTAGTATAAATTTAAGGGTAGTTTTTAAATATAACAAAATGAGTTAAATTATTTATAAATATAGTAAAATGTCACTATTTATTACGGATAGACAATGAGAGATTGATAGACTACTATCATTTCTCATTGTCTATCACTGATAGATATTAGGGATATGCAGATAGTTGATTGGAGTCGGTTTTTGGACCAAACTGCCACCAAACTGACTACTATCAATTTAGTAAATGTTCAACCAACCTCGACCATTGAAGAGTGCAAATCAACCATCTGTCAGTTGGTCAATTTTATTCTTTTAATTTTTTTTCTAAAAAAATGTCGGTTTGGATTTTTTCCAAATCAACGTCGATTGAATCCCTCCTCTTCTTTGACTTATCGCCTTCGGTTTAGTCAATTTTTGTTGGTCGACTCGATTTTTTTGCCATTTTAAACAATCATTCTAAATTTAATTTATATACTTAAAATTTAAAATTAATCTCTAATATTAGTTTATATTTAATTTTTAAAATTAATCTTTATATATTATTGGATATTTGAAAGTATATAACTAAATGGAGGATAAAAATGATGTTTGAAAAAATGTTAATTTACAAGTTTATTTTCTAAACTCAAAATTTTATTTATAATGGTAGTATGTCTCAATTTTATGTCTAATATATATTTAACCTATTCTATTAGTTGAAAAGTTAACCTCTTATTATATAAAAAATTCAATTTTATAAGTAATAAATTTGTTAATTATAAAATTGGTTGATATGCCGATATCTATTAAACATGAAAATTTAAAAATCAATAATCGAAAGTTAAAGAAGTTATTTGACACAAATATGAAAATTTATAAGGATCAAACTTGCAATTAAAATAAGAAAAAAAGAAAAAAAGAAAAAAACACATTCAGCTGAATTAGCGAATCGGGATTGAGAGTGAAGCAATGGCGGAGCAGAACTCCATGGAAGCACTAGCGAAGCTCGAACAACGGCAGACCCTAATCCTCCATCGAATTTCAAAGCTTGAGCTCGCATACCTTCCAAATCTTGACTCTGCACCTTCCTCTATTCCCTCTGATGGCGCAGATGGCGACACTGTGGCTCGACTTTCTGCCATTCTCAGAACCAACGCTGTCAACGACTTCTCCTTCAAGAGAGTGCCCTCCGATTACTACGATTGGCCTCTCGAAGCGCGACGGGACGTTCTTGATGCCGCCTCCGTCGACCATCTCTGCAAGAGCATCGTTCTGGTGCGTCTTTGGAATCAGATTCGTTTTTTGCAATTTGTTTTGACGATTTCGAGTGCGTATGTCAACTGCATTTAGGCCTTCTCATGTTGTATTTTCTCTATTTGGATTTGAAATAGTGCGTACTGCGTAGAGTACTTAGTGGTGCTTTCGATTGAATTGCCATGGTTGTTGAATGTCTCTCTTACTGAATTGTAGCTCGAGAAAGGGATATGCATTTTCTGTTAGTTCGATATGTATTGAACCAAGAATTTCTTAGACATTTCATGCTAGATTGCTTGAGGCTATCCCAATTGTGGCAAATTCAGGATTTTGTGGCAATACCACCATGGGAGATTTGTTGGAAAGTTTTAGCGTCAAACAAGTAGGAGAATTTTAGATCGGAGATTGAACTAGATTTTCATGATTTTCCCGGAGCTTGTGTATAGTGTAGTTTTTAGTTCAGACACTAAGATTTTTATAACTTTTCTTTATCAATGCTAATTCGAGAGTGAGTTTCCCGAAAACTTTCCCATTTCTCCTTGTGTTTATGAATTGTTTTGGGCAAGTTCCATTTAGAAAAACAAATGAAATCATATAATGCATAATTATTTTCACCTTCGAAATAGTTCTGGGCTTAGAAGTCCAAAGGGAAAATACTGCTGCTGATTAGTTGACATGGTTGACGATTGTTAGATGCATGACTGCCGGTTTAAAGATGATAGACAAATTTCTTCGTCAAAGACTATATGACTTCTGTCAGCTGTTTATAATTCAAATTTTGGATGATAAGAGCTCAGCATTTAGTTTGTGCTACTGTAAAATATATTATATATCATATCTAGGAGTTCAATCAGGATCTCTCCTTAGGCCAGTGTTTGTAGATTCTCAAAAAATGACCGGCATTGAGTGTACTTCTGTTTTTTCTGTCAGGTAAATACTCAAGCCCCATCGCATGTTGTTGATTGCAGTGATCGCAACAATTCAAAATACTATATTGTTGTTGTTCAGGTATGACTTCATTTCTCATTTTCTGTAAACAGTCTGGTCTAATGATCTGTATTCTCTTTTAAAATATCACATTTTTTAATGCAGTATACTGCCAAATTTAATGCTGAAAGTGTTAGAAGCTTCCTGTATTCACTCAACGATGGCAAGATAGCAAAAAAGAAATTCAACTGTGAGTTTTCTAATATCCCGTTGAAGATTCCTAGATGATTGTAAATGTGTTAATACAAGGTATCCCTTTACAACATGGTATTAATAAATGACAGAATACAAGGTCCATGTTCTTACAATCCTTCTCCACTTATTAGAGAGGGTGGTAATCTTACCTTAGCAAGGACACGGACTCCTTATTCCCAAAATACAAACATTCAGCATAAAGACTTCTGACACACTAACTCCCCTAAATACAAAACACATTGTACACCCTCCCTCACATCTGCTACATTAGGGAGGTGAATTCCCATTTCTACCCCTTCTAATGTGCATATTAGTCATTAGGGATTTGACAGTTACTATATTCACATGCATGCTTTAATGGTATATAAGTATGAGTTAGTATTGAGTTGGTTGTATTCTTTTCGTTTGTTACTGATGTGGCTAATTATCTCTCTCTTTCTTGTGTACCATCATTTTACTATAAATACCTGAGAGGTTATTCATTAATAATATGATAGACGATTTATTTACTCTGCTTATCTTCATGCTTTGATTTAGTTAAGTGAGAAGGAGATTATGCAGTTCAAGCACCATGAGTTCATGCTTTGATTTAGATAGATGAAAGAACAAGGGGAGGCCATGCAAAACCACGACCAAACAAATGAGAATGAAATTATTAAAATAACATAGTTGTTGTTGGCTGTAATCAAAAAAGAAAATGAAAAAAAAAACAAAAAAATCACTAAACAAACCATGTTAGAAACGCAAAGGGGATGCATTGATGTTTCAGATGCCACAGTAGCTATAAATATTTTTGTTTCCCTTTGTCTATTTAACAGAGACAGCTACCATGTTTTCTAATTTACACAGTGAGACTTGCTCCAGAGGAGACATCTGCAAAACTAACTGGATATGAGCATAATGGAGTGACGTGCATTGGCATGAGAACGGATATTCCAGTAAGCACCTAAATGTTTGACTTTGACTTAATTTATCAAAATTATTCTAGCTCAAGCAACCCATATGGCCATATTTAAGTGCTTCATCTATTTCTTTTAGGGTCATTGTTTAGATAGGAAACTGCTAACCACCATATGTTGGCCTAGTGGTAAAAAAGGAGACATAGTCTCAGTAAATGGCTAAGAAGAGGTCATGGGTTCAATCCATGGTGGCTACCTACCTAGGATTTAATATCCTATGAGTTTCCTTAACACCCAAATGTTGTAGGGTCAGGCGAGTTGTCTTGTGAGATTAGTCGAGATGTGCATAAGTTGGCCCAGACACTCACGGATATAAAAAAAATAGCAGAATTGCTGGAAATATTTTCAAATATAGGAAAATGTAGTCTATCACTAATAGATAGTGGTAGACACTGATAGACTGCAATCATTTTCTATCAGGGACAGATAATAACATTTTGCTATTAAGTTGGCTAATTTTGCTATATTTGGAAACAACTCTTTTTTCTTACATATGTGCTTTAAAGATCCTGTAACCTCTCAAATAAGTCCGTCAATTTTCAAGGCATGGTATTTTTTTGCAGAAGTGATGAAGGCTAATTTTTGTTGTACGGTTCTTCTTGTCTACTCTTGTTGGATGCAAGGGTAACCCTATAATTACCATACCTTCTGTGTTCCTTCATTTCCAAGTCTTATTACCTGGTTCATGAATGTTTCCCAATTACCCCACCCATGACATTGAAGGAGCTGAAGCAAGATCAACTGTTGGATGTACGTGTGCTAAGGAATTCATCAGCAAGGAATTTTGTCCAATTTTGTTACACTTGGGGCTTAAGTCAGAAATAGAAACTATCAGACACTACTAACTAGGATTGACAAAGATGTTTCTGGCATCTATTGAGTGACCATATTGCTCTAATACCTTTCCCTTTCTGGAAATGGAATCTGAAATCTTGATGAAACCTTGAAATTTATGGTGCATAGAAGATCAATGAACATGAAGGAATTACAATAGAAAGTGAAACTGAATCAGAAATGGGTAAATGTTTCTATCATGTTGATGCATCTCCTGGATATCAATGGGTCCTTACTCTTCTAAGTTCGTTTTTCTTTTTCTTGATGGATATTCACATAGTATATGTATATCTAGATATCATGAGACTATTACTTCTGAATCCTTTCTGCAAGACAAAGGAGCATTGAGGAGTTAAAATCAAGAGATCAATGGATTTGGAACATGCCTGTCCGTGCTGATGTAGAAACTAAGCTGAACGGCTCTTATTCAAGCCGAGAAATATACTAATAAAATACTTAGAACCCAATATGATTGTTTGAATGGTTACAGACTAGTAGTGAACTTGGCATGCTTTCTGTGACTATAGTGGGTGTTGCTTTACATGGGATAAAAGTTGGTACCATTCCTTTTACCCACATGGGCCACATCTCGAGGCCAAGTTTTGTTTTGGGGCAACGTAGTAATGGGTAATTAATAATTATTAGAGGAATATTGTCACTAGTTAGTTTGTTTGAGTGTAAGGTAAGTTTATCAGGGCCAACTGGATTATTATAAATAGAAAAGGCTTTAGCATTTGAGGGTAAACAATTTTGGAAATGGTTTTGAGAGAATAGGTTTCTCAAATGCTTAGCAAGAATATCAGAATTGTAGTTTCTAATACATCTAGGTAAAGCAGTTCAAAAAGATGCACGATGCCTTGTGCTAGGTATTGTTTTACAAGAAGATGTATTAAAACAATAGTATAGCATTTCAACCCCTATGGTTTTGATTTCAATCTCAAGTTCAGAAACTCAGCAGCGGGTACCTCATCAAAACACAGAAAAGGCCTCACAACTTGAAGAAACAGTGCTAAAATGATTGATTATTCCAAAAGATCACCTTTCACTACTTTATGGCTATTAAAGAAATCATGAAAAAGAATGGAACTCCAGTTGTCCTTTAGCCAATATTTCTTTTCTACATTCCACTGTCAGCATAACAGGCTAGGTACAAATCTACCTCTTTCCACGTAAGCCTTCGATACTACTAACTAGGATAAGTAACAAACTTAGAAAAAGCAGATATCAGATGATGAAAAAAAATCTAATTTAAGCTCTGATGTAAGCTCTGATGTCTAGTTTTCCTGGAAATGGAATTGCCAGTAACAGTGTTACAAATTACAATGGTGGATATTTTAACTTATTCTGATCTGGGAGAAAAGGGTATTTCACCATGTTTTATATCCCTAGATCTTACTTGGTTCTTTGCCATTTGATTTTTCATTTTTGCCCAGCCTTCCGCTACTGTGTTGGACCACTGTTTCAATTGTCACGTCTGTCAACATTTTCTGTTGGACAGTATGTTGTGGTCCACTATTGCTTTTGCATAGACCAATGATTCTCTGCCAGTCTACCCGATTGGGAATTAGAACTAAAAGCTGGTTCGTTTGGCAGCAAAAGTGTGTGCTTGAACACAAAATGGTTCTACATGTTCCTAAGCATTAAGCAGATAATCTAATACTATGTGGGCAGATTGATGACATGTGATTATCATCTAAGACTAGTATAAGAGGGCGTTATTAACTAAAAGCCATGGAAGATCAGTGTACAAAAATAAACAGAAAAATGTACTCTTTCTGATGCATCATTGACTATATTTGAATGTTAAAACTCGATCTCGTCGATCATGCTGTAATCTATTAGTTACATGCTCTTTCAGGTGATTTTGGATGAAGCAATTGTGAATCTAAAACCTGATTATTTTTGGTTGGGTGGTGGAGAAATTGACCTGAAATTGGGGATCAGGACATCCGAGTTCATAAATTTTGTTAAACCCTTCATTATCAAGTGTAGTTAGGAGGACCCGTTTTCCGCTGATTTGTTCACCAAAGCTTGACAAAAAAATCGACACAACAGACTAATACTACAAGGATCCAGGTTTTCAGTATTTGGTCCTATTTAAATGCTTTCTACTTCTGAGGATCAGTTGTTTTGTATGTTCCAAATGAGGCTGAAACCAAAAACAGAAAGAATATTCATCATTCCTTAGAAATGGGATTGAGCAACTTAGAATAGTTGAAGTTGTTACAATCTAACCATTAAATGGGCATTTATGATTTTGATTAATGGACCACTTTCAATTTTGAGCTGATTATGATGTGTCAGTGATAAAGTTAGTAGGTGATAAAGTTAGTAGGAAACATATGCGGAACTTGTTGTTCAAATGGAACGACTTTGGAATTCTGTAAGTAGAAGCAAGAACAAGCAGTGGTCTTATCAAAGCAATTGCCGGTGGCTTTTTGTGAACATTTATGAGGGCTGCTCCTTAACTTGGCTGCTTCTTGGCAAAGACTAAGGTTTGGTTTGGCTTTCTCATCCATTTTTGAAAATGAAATTTTATTTTGAATCAATTATAGTGTGCATTTTTTAAAATTATGATTTTGAGGTATAGGTCTTGATTATTCAGATACAATCCTTTTTGTATTGAATTAATAAATTAAGGAAGAATTAAACTATTTGCTTGCTTCTTTTCTCTTGATTAGCATAATGGTACTCTTATTGAAACTGTTTGTGGAGAGTGAATGTTGAATAATCTGAGTTGTTTGATTTTAAGATTTGGGAATTGAATTTACGTTAATATTTATTTTTGTACAAGTTAAGCAAGCTTTAATATTAGATTGAATTGCCAAGGGAATCTTTTATGATTTGAATTTGATTCCAATTTAGGGTTTGTTTGGATCCCAATATTGTTTCATGGTTATGGATATTTGGATATATGGGATATAAATGAATGAAATAATCAATAGCTATTTTTAAATATAGTAAAATGAACTAACTTATTTACAAATATAGCAAAATATCACCGATAGATAGTGATAGATCAATATACTATTGTCTATCACTGTCTATCACTGTCTATTACTATCTATCACTACTAGGTAGTAATATTTTGCTATATTTGAAAATATTTTTAGCAATTTTGTCATTTAAAACAATTATCTAATAATTAATGTTGGTGTTTGAATATGTAAGATAATTAATGTACCAGCTTGGAAACAAAGAGTCCCTTAGTGTTAGTGTTTTTTTTTTGGGACAATATGTGTGGTGGGGGAATTAAACCTCTGACTTTGAGGTTGATAATACAAATACTATGTCAATTGAGTTATACTCATTTTTGCAGTTTTTTAAGGCTGTTTTTAAATATAGGAAAATCAGTTGAAATATTTACAAATATAGTAAAATTTCACGGTCTATTACAGTCTAGGATAGATTGTGATGTTTTGTTATTGTTTATAAATATTTTAAATAGTTGTCATTTAAAATAATATTTTTAATTAAAAAAAAGTATAGTATGATCTTTTATCATTTGATTAAATCTTTCCAAATATGTATAATGTCATATAACCATTTTTTTTCTGTAAGCATGATGGATAAAAAGCAAATGAGTTGGATGTTCATTTAATAATCCTATTGAATATTTAAATTGGATAAAGTAATAGAGAGGCAAAGAAATAGATGAATCGAGTTCAAGGTAAAGGAGAACCAGTTTAGTGTTAGGATTTATGAAAAATCAGAAATCAATAATCTCTTAATCACCATTACATTTTTTTAGAAGTAGGGGAAAAAAATAATTGAAGAGTGGAATTTTTTTTTTCCTTTAATAAAAAAAATATTTCTTGTCGAGTGGAAGAATTTTTGCTGACCATTCTTATAGAGAAATAATAAAACTCATCCTTTTCATTTTTTACAAACCAAGCCATTTTTTCCCTTACTTTTTTGGTTTTTTTTTTAAAAAAAAAAATTTATTCTTTTCTTTCTTTTGTATTTATATTCTTTTAGTCTTCAAAATTTTAGAATATTCCACTTTATTCCTTGGAATATCATGTCTTAGACATTAAACATGTTATAAAACTAATTTAAGTCAATGAACAAAAAAAAAACAAAACATTTTATGACTAAAATTCAAGTTTTTTTTTGGTTGAGAAACTGAAAATTAAAAAATTTAGGTTAGGTTTTGTGACAACCCAAGTCATTGAGGTAATTCTCCTATTAAGTTAATTTTAGTCATCTTGCATCATTTGGAATTAATTGGAAGTTGAGAAATTTAATTTTCGATAGAAAAAAAAAATAATAATGTAATTTAAATTAAGGAATTAAGTTTTAAAATTTGTATTGGTAGTGGTTGGTGAGATTTTAGTTGTATTTAAAGAAAAGTTTGAAAGTTTCAAGAAATGAGTTAAGTATAAAATATATAGGGAAAAAATATTTATATAGATGTTATTTTGGTACTAGAAATTAAGTAGGGAAGATTTTATTTTATTGGAAAAAGGTAAAAAAGGGAAATAATGGGGTTTGGGGAAAAGATCAGGGTTATTACAAGGAGCTTCCTTGGGTTTTGTGTGCAAAGGAAAAAAAAAGGCAAAAGTAAAACCCTCCCTCTCCTTCTCTGCCGCCGCTCTCTCTCTCTTCCTTTTCCTGATTTCCTCTCAGCCGCAACACATGTTCTCTCTCTCGATTACCTCCTCTCAGTCGTTATTTTCGCCTCCTTTTTCCGTCTGCCTCTCGCTCGGTCACCACTCACCCTCACCGGATCTCCTTTCCCAGAGTTGCACTCTCTCTTTCCTCTGTTTCCCGCTGTCTCTCTCTCAGTTGCCGCTTGCCTTCACAGATTCTCTTTTTCCTGGAGTCGTTCTCGCTAAGAGTCTTGCTGTGACAACCCAAATCAATGAGGTAACTTCTCCTATTAAGTTAATTTAAGTCATAATGCATAAAAAAAAATATTTAGATTAAGGAAGTAAATTTTAAAATTGGTATTTGTAGTGGTTGGTGAGACTAAGGTGGATTTAAGGAAATTTTTTGGAATTGGCAAGAGATAATTTATTTTGGGATAAATAAAATAAAATAAGTAGATTTGATTGGGTTGGAGTTTTAAATAAAGAAGATTTTTTTTTTTTATTTTGTTGGGAAAAGGGAAATGTAGAGTAATGAATTAAGGAGGGGAAGTAATTAGGGTTTATTATAAATAAATCTTCCTCGGTTTGCGTGCAGATTTTTTTAAAAAAAAAGAGAAGAAGAAAAGAAAAATCTCTCCCTCTTTCCTCTCCCTCTCCGCCGCCACTCTCTCCCCTTCCTATTCCCGATTGTCTCCGCCGCTGCCGCCGCTCTCCCTTCCTTTTCCCGTTCTCCCTCTCCGCCGCCACACTCTCTCTTTACCTCTGTTTCCACTGTCTCTCTCTCAGTCGCCGCTCGTCTTGATGGATTCTACGTTTCCCGAAAGTTCCTCGCTCAATCATGCTCTCTCGCCCAGAAGCTCGCTCTCTCGCTCAGACTCTCGCTCTCTCGCTCGAACTCTCGCTCTCTCGCTCGGACTCTCGCCCTCTCGCTTTCTCGCTCTCTCGCTCTCGCTCTCGGCTACTACTAACTGCTGCCTGACCGTCAGTCGTCGGATCAATATTCCCTAGGTGAGTATCTCGAACATGAGTAGGTTAGTGGCGTAGTTCGGTAAATCTTTGGGAATATGAATTAATTGGTAAATCTTAATAGGTGGTCGGCGATTACTTTGGTTCGTAGGATCGGAGGAAACTGCGAGTTTAGTCACGTTTGGGTAAGGACTCTCTCGAATGAACTTTGAATTTACTTATGACGGGTTAGGCTTGAGGAATAACTTAAGTTAGGGGAATTGTACTCCCAGTTTATTCAGGAATTGTGCAAGAGTTGCGGTGTGGTTAGCCTTATGGATCAACACTCAGGTAAGTGATCTTCCTAACTGAACTGCCTTCGGGCCATATGTTTAGTAGTCATGATGTAGTAGGTTTCTAGAGCC
The DNA here is from genome assembly GCA_030954485.1 of Citrullus mucosospermus. Classification (NCBI taxonomy): domain Eukaryota; kingdom Viridiplantae; phylum Streptophyta; class Magnoliopsida; order Cucurbitales; family Cucurbitaceae; genus Citrullus; species Citrullus mucosospermus. The sequence continues at coordinate 3,119,740 of CM062064.1, read as the reverse complement.
ACTTATGAGATACTATGCTTGTATGAAATTTTCATGTCTTAAAGTTATATGTGCCTATTAGTGTATAAACCTATGCTATAAAACGTTTATGAACCTTACTGTTAGTGTATAAATCCATGGGATGGAATGATTGTGAACTTTATTGATCTTGTACGATGAGTAGTGGTGACTCCCCTACGTTGGTTGAGTGTCCACAGGAGGTATTGTTCCTTCTAGTTCACTAGAGGTTGTGTTCCTTCGGGTTCACTAGAGGATGTGTTCCTTCGGGTTCACCAAAGGTTGTGTTCCTTCGGGTACACCAAAGGTTGTGTTCCTTCGGGATCACCAGAGGTAAGAGTCTCCTTCGGGGCTCACTAGAGATTTGTGAGCATCCATAACCAACGGTGGGGGGAGGGGGGTCTAACCATTCCTTTATAGAAGTATGGTATATGATAGATATGCATGTCTCATGTTTGACGCACTTAATGGACTTAGGTGCTTAGCCCGACTCAGGTAGTGGGGTTACTGAGTAATATAATTACTTATCCTTTTCTCTTATATGTTTTTCAGGTAAAGGAAGGAATGTGCCGACAAATGACAAGAAGAATCCTTGATGGCATCACGGGACCCGTAGCAGCTTCCGCTTAGTGTTGCATGTTTTACTTAAATTTTGTCCAATTGTTTAGTTTCGTTTTGAGACTCGTCTTCCTATTTGTTTATGCTGATTTTCATTCATGAAACTTCTTTTATGGTTTTCCTTAGGGGTACCCCGAACCAAAATTTCCTTTTATTTGTTATTGCGTTGATTTCTTGAATTAAAACAAATAGAAATTTTCATGAAAAGCATGGGTCTTTCTTTACTATTCAGCATAGTGTCGTTCCTTCGAATTGTTGCATGCACTGAGTAATGGTTCGATTAGATAGTGTTAGTCAGGTCGTTACACTCGCTTTTAGTCGTAGCCGAGAGAGAGAGTCTGAGCGAGAGTGAGAGTCTTAGCGAGAGCGAGAGTCGCCGGATCGATATTTCCTAGGTGAGTATCTCGAACCCGAGTAGGATAGTGGCGTAGTTCGGTAAATCTTTGGGAATATGAATTAATTGGTAAATCTTGATAGGTGGTCGGCGATTACTTTCGTTCGTAGGATTGGAGGAAATTGTGAGTTTAGCCACATTTGGGTAAGGACTCTCTCGAATTAACTTTGAATTTACTTGTGACGAATTAGGCTTGATGAGTAACTTAAGTTAGGGGAATTGTACTCCTAGTTTATTCAAGAATTGTGTGAGAGTTTGCGGTGTGGTTAACATTATGGATCTACACTCAGGTAAGTAATCTTACTACCTAAACCGCCTTCGGGCCATATGTTTAGTTGTCATGATGTAGTAGGCTTCTAGAGCCACTTTTGAGACACTTTGCATGTATGTGATTTCCATGTCTTAAAGTTATATGTGCCCGTTAGTGTATAAACCTATGTTGTAAAACGATTATGAACTTTACTGATAGCGTATGAATTCATGTTATGGAATGATTATGAACTTTATTGATCGTGCACGATAAGTAGTGGTTACTCCCCTACGTTGGTTGGGTGTCCACTAGAGGTTGTGTTCCTTGGGGATCACCAGAGGATGTGTTCCTTCGGGTTCACCAGAGGTTGTGATTTTTCGGGTTCACTAGAGGTTGTGTCCCTTCGGGTACACCAGAGGTTTGTGTTCCTTCGGGACCACCAGAGGTAAGTGTCTCCTTCGGAACTCACTAGAGGTTTGTGGACATCCATTTCCAACGGTGGGGCGAGTCTAACCATCTCCTGATAGAAGTATGATGTATGATAGATATGCATGTCTCATATGTTTGACGCACTTAATGGACAGAGGTGCCTAGCCCGACCCCGGTAGTGGGGTTACTTACTGAGTAATATAATTACTCATCCTTTTCTCATATATATTTTTCAGGTAAAGGAAGGAATGTGCCGACGAATGACAAAAAGAATCCTTGATGGCATCACGGGACCCATAGCAGCTTCCGCATAGTCTTTCATGTTTTGTATCGGATTTTTTTTTGTCCAAACTATCTAGCCATGTTTTGAGACTCGTCTTTCTTATTTATTTATGCTAGTTTTGCTTCATGAAGTTTCTTTTTATTGTTTCCTTAGGGGTACCCCGAACCAAGGTTTTATTTATTTTTTATTTCACTGATTTCTTGAATGAAAACAAGTGGTAATTTCATGAAAAACATGGGTTCTTCTTTACCATTTTGCATAGTGTCGTTTCTCGAATTTTTGCATGCATTGGGTAATAGTCTGATTAGATAGTTGTTAGTCGGGTTGTTACAGGTTTGGTAACCATTTAATTTTATTTAATTTTTAGTTTTTAAAAATTATGTCTACTTCCTCTTAAATCTCTTATACTAATTTTCATATTTTTTGAGTCAAATTCTTAGCCAAATTTTAAAAAAATAATAAGTTTTTTTTTTATATAAAAAAAACTAACCTTTTTTTTTTTTTTCCATTTTCAAAACTTGGCTTGATTTTTTAAAATATTGATAAAATGTAGATGATAAAATAAGAGATTTAGAGGTGATCAAAGAAGTCTTTATAGGTTTAAGTTTCAAAAATAAAAAACCACATAATTAGCAAGCAGAGGTTTGAAGATTTAGAAACCCCTCCAAAGAACACAAAATGTAACGACCCAACTTACACAATCTAATCGGACCATTACTCAATGTATGCAACAATTCAAAAGAATGACACTATGCTGAGTAGTGAAAAAGGACCCATGCTTTTCATGAAAATTTCTACTTATTTTAATTCAAGAAAAACAACATAATAACAAATAAAAGTAAATTTTGGTTCGGGGTACTCCTAAGAAAATCAATAAAAGAAGCTTCATGAATGAAAATCAACATAAAAAAAAATAAGGAGACGAGTCTCAAAACAAAATTAGACAGTTTGGACAAAATTTTAGTAAAACATGCAAGACTAAGCGGAAGCTGCTACGGGTCCCGTGATGCCATCAAGGATTCTTTTTGTCATTCGTCGACACATTCCTTCCTTTACCTGAAAAACATATAAGAAGAAAGGATGAGTAATTATATTACTCAGTAAGTGACCCCACTACTGGAGTCGGGCTAGGCACTTAAGTCCATTAAGTGCGTCGAACATGAGACATGCATATCTATCATACTTCTATAGGGGAATGGTTACACTCGCCCTACCGTTGGTTATGGATGCCCACAAACCTCTAGTGAGCCCCGAAGGAGACTCTTACCTCTGGTGATCCTAAAGGAACACAAACCTCTAGTGTACCCGAACGAGCACAACCTTTGGTGAACCCGAAGGAACACAACCTCTAGTGAACCCGAAGGAACACATTCTCTAGTGATCTCGAAGGAACACAACCTCCAGCGAACCCGAAGGAACACAACCTCTTGTGGACACCCAACCAACGTAGGGGAGTCACCACTACTCATCATACATGATCAACCAAGTTCACACTCATTCCATTCCATGGATTCATACATTAATAGTAATGTTCATAAACGTCTCATAGCATAAGCTTATACACTATTAGGCACATACAACTTTAAGTCATGGAAATTTCATGCAAGCATATTATATCATAAGTGGCTTTAGAAATCTACTACATCATGGCAACTAAACATATGGCTCGAAGACGATTCAGGTAGTAAGATCACTTACCTGAGGGTTGATCCATAAGGCTAACCACACTGCAACTCTCGCAAAATTCCTGAATAAACTAGAAATACAATTCCTCTAACTTAAGTTATTCATCAAGCCTAACCCGTCATAAGTAAACTCAAAGTTCATTCGAGAGAGTCCTTACCTGAACGTGGCTAAACTCGCAGTTTCCTCCGATCCTACGAACCAAAGTAATCGCCGACCACCTATCAAGATGTTACCAATTAATTCATATTCCCAAAGATTTACTGAACCACGCTACTAACCTACTTAGGTTCGAGATACTCACCTAGGGAATGTTGGTCCGGCGACTGACGGTCAGGCGAGCAATTAGTCGTAGCCCAGCACGAGATTCTGAGCGAGAGTGAGAGGGTGAGAGTCCGAGAGAGCGGGAGAGCAAGAGAGCGAGAGCCTAAGAGGGTGAGAGCGTGATCCTGGGAAAGAGAGAAAGCGTGATTCTGAGCGTGAACTTCCGGGAAAGCGATCGGCGACTGAGAGCGAGAGACGGTGGAGGCAGAGGTAGGAGAGAGTGTGGCGGTTGTAACGACCCGACTTATACAATCTAACCGGACCATTACTCAATGCATGCAAAAATTCAAAGAACGACACTATACTGAATAGTAAAGAAGAAACAATGCTTTTCATGGAAATTTCTACTTATATTAATTCAAGAAAACAATGCATTAACAAATAAAAGGAAATTTTGGTCTGGGGTACCCCTAAGAAAATCAATAAAAGATTGAATGAAAATCCACATATCAATTAAAGAGACGAGTCTCAAAACAAAATTTGACAGTTGGACAAAAATTTAGTAAAACATGCAAGACTAAGCGGAAGCTACTACGGGTCCCGTGATGCCATCAAGGATTCTTCTTGTCATTCGCCGGCACATTCTTTCCTTTACCTGAAAAACATATAAGAAGAAAGGATGAGTAATTATATTACCCAGTAAGTGACCCCACTACCGGAGTCAGGCTAGGCACCTAAGTCCTTTAAGTGCGTCAAACATAAGACATGCATATCTATCATACTTCTATAGGGAAATGGTTATACCCGCCCTACCGTTGGTTATGGATGCCCACAAACCCCTAGAGCCCCAAAGGAAACTCTTACCTCTGGTGATCCCGAAGGAACACAAACCTCTAGTGTACTTGAAGGAGCACAACCTCTGGTGAACCCGAAGGAACACAACCTCTAGTGAACCCGAAGGAACACATCCTCTAGTGATCCCGAAGGAACACAACCTCCAGTGATCCCGAAGGAACACAACCTCCAGTGAACCCGAAGGAACACAACCTCCTGTGGACATCCAACCAACGTAGGGGAGTCACCACTACTCATTATACATAATCAACCAAGTTCATACTCATTCCATTCCATGGATTCATACATGAATAATACTGTTCATAAACATTTCATAGCATAAGCTTATACACTATCAAGCACATACAACTTTAAGACATGGAACTTTCATACAAGCATCTTATATCATACGTGGCCTTAGAAATCTATTATAGCATGGCAACTATTCATATGGCCCGAAGGCAGTTTAGGTAGTAAGATCACTTACTTGAGGGTTGATCCATAAAGCTATCTATACTGCAACTCTTGCAAAATTCCTGAACAAAATGGGAATAAAATTCCCCTAACTTAAGTTATTCATCAAGCCTAACCTATCATAAGCAACCTCAAAAATTTGTTCGAGAGAGTCCTTACCCGAACGTGACCAAACTCGCAGTTTCCTTCGACCTTACGGACTAAAGAAATCGCCGACCACCTATTAAGATTTATCAATTAATTCGTAATCTCAAATATTTACCAAAATATGCCACTAACCCACTCAAGTTTGAGATACTCACTTAGGGAGTACTGGTCCGGCAACTGACGGTCAGGCGAGCAGTTAATCGCGGCCGAGAACACCCTTCTGAGCGAGAGCGAGAGGCCGAGAGTGTGAGACAGCGATTCCGGGCGAGGGAGAGCGTGAGTCGAGCAGGAGAGCGAGAGAGCGAGAGCGCGGGAGAGCGATAGGCAACGAGAGAGCGAGAGTCCGAGAGCGTGAGACAGCGATTCCGGGCGAGGGAGAGCGTGAGTCGAGCGGGAGAGCAAGAGGCCGAGAGAGCGGGAGAGCGTGAGTCGAGCGGGAGAGCAAGAGGCCGAGAGAGCGGGAGAGCGTGAGTCGAGCGGGAGATCGAGAGAGCGAGAGCCCATCAGAGACCGCAAGAAACCGTGTGTTTCTGGGCGTGAAACCTCCGAGAAACGATCGGCAATTGAGAGAGAGAGATGGCCGGGGTAGAGGGAGAACGGAAAGGAGCGGAGTGCAGCGGCGGCGACAAAAAAAAAACCGGGAGGAAGGGAGGAGAGAGAGGCGGCGGAGAGGGAGAGAGAGAGAGGGAATAGCTTTTCTCTTTTTTTTTGACTACACGCAAACCGAGGAGGTTAAAATAAACCTTAATTCCTCCCCCTCCTTAGCCCATTAATTCCAATTTTCCCTTTTTGTTTCTTCAACCAAATAAAATAAAATCTTCTTTATTCAAACTCAAATCCCACCAAATTCATTTATTTTATTTTATTTGCCTCAAAATAAATTATCCTTTGCCAATTCCCAACAGTTTCCTTAAATCCACCTAAGACTCACCAACTACTACAAATGCTAATTTTAAAACTTTCTTCCTTAACCTAAATAAATACATAAATACATAAAAATAAATATAATTTCCCTTTGATGCAAAATGACTTAAATTAACTTAATAGGATAATTTACCTTAATGATTTGGGTTGTCACAGCGGTGGAGAGAGAAAACGGAAAAAAAAGGAGGCAGCGGCGGCGGAGGAAATCGGGGAGGAAGGGGGAGAGAGTGGCAGCGGAGAGGGAGAGAGAAGGGGGAGAGAATTCTCTTTTTTTTTCTTTTTTTTTTCAACTGCGTGCAAATCGAGAAGGGTTTAAAATAAACCCTAATTCCTTTCCCTTCTTAAATCATTAACTCTACCTTTCCCTTTTCCCCAAAAATAAAAATTTCCTTTATTTAAAACTCCAACCCAATCAAATCTACTTATTTTATTTTATTTGCCCCAAAATAAGTTATCCCTTGCCAATTCAAAAAATTTCCTTAAATCCACCTAAGTCTTACCAACTACTACAAATACCAATTTTAAAAACTTTCCTCCTTAATCTAAATAAATAAATAAATATATATATATATATATATATATATATATAAATTTCTTTTTGATACATAATGACTTAAATTAACTTAATAGTAGAATTTACCTTAATGATTTGGGTTGTCACACAAAAATACATTTAAATATAGGAAAAATTTTGGGGGTAGGAAAGCTGTACCTATGTATTGTGCAGCCCTTTGGTGCACCCAATTAAAATCTGTCACGTGACAATTTATTTTTTTCAAAAAAGATATTAAAAATTATTATTATTATTATTTTTTTTATGTGTAAAGAAAGGAAAGCATAGGGTGGATTGTTGTTAAATATACTAAGCATCCCCATTTGAAAGTAAAAATGTAAGTTAGAACACATTGAAATTAAAATAACTGACAGCCAACTACTTTCTCTTTTCTTTTATATAAAGCAGACCAAAATGACCAACAACCACAATTTGCATATCCTTGTCATGCATCCATTTAAATGTTCCTTCTTTCTATTACAAAATCATTTATTACTATAAACACTAAAAAAGATTTTAGTAATGAACAAAAACACCCCATTAATGTTATGCCATCAAAATATAGTTGTATTTGTTCTCTCATCAACTTGCCTATATCCATTATTATTATGTACATATAGCCATTGTTCCTAAAGACATTGGGGAACATTCTGTTTTTTTTTTCTCTCTCCATGAAAGGAAAAAGTTAGGGTAGGAGATATTTTAAGAATTTTTCTTTTACCCACATATTATTATTATAAATAATTATATATTATAAATGATACGTTTTAGGGTTGTTTTCAAATATATCAAAATGAGTCAACTTATTTATAAATATAGCAAAATGTGTCACTGTCTATCAGTGTCGTTGATAGACAAGTTTATTAATGATAAATAATGATATTTTGCTATAGTTGAAAATAGAAAAATTATTTTAAATGAGAAAATTGTTGAAGATATTTACAAATAATAGCAAAATATCACAATTTATCTGTGATAGGCTAGGACATACTACTATCTATGTCTATCGTGAAACAGATAGACACATATGGTAGTCTATTTGTATCTATCGTAGATAGTGAAATTTTATTATATTTTTAAATATTTTGATTATTTTTTTATATTTGAAACCAACCCTTTAAAATATTTCCAATAGTTTTATTGATTTTTTTAACAAAAATTTATCATTAATTTCTCTTTCTAATGTGAAGTATTGTAAAATTAATGTTTGAGTTTGAGGTTATTATCAAACGCACATTGTCAATTCGTGTACACGAGCCCTAGCCCTACCTTTGTTCTTTTAATCAAATTAATGCTTAAAACTTAGTCAAATTCATGCAACCAAATGTTGTTTTTTTGACCCCACATCATTAAAACAAAATTGCATCATGGAGTTCATAAAATTACTTGTCATGTTTGGTTTTTATCACTTGTCATCCACTAGACTTTTGTCATGAAACCTTTAAAGTATAGGTTCAAATTTGATCTAATTGTTTGAGAGTATAGGCAACTACAAATAATACAACTTCATCTGAACTTGGGATTAGTTATATATTCAAAACTCATTCATTATCCTATTATTATCTAGGTTACTCATCCAAGAAAATGGTGAAGAATCAAAATTTAGGTCAAATACACCCTCAAACTTGCAAGTAACCAATTTGATTTATGATCTGTTTAAATTGACTTTTTAAGTGCTTAAAAAAAATTTTTTTTCACTTAAAACACATTTTTAAACAAGCTTAAAAAATCCAAACAAACCCTTACTAAAATAGTAAGTATATTTATTATGCATATTATAAACCACACGTTTAATAAGTCATATAAAGACCTGACTTACTCAACCTAATCGGACCATTACCCAATGCATGCAAAATTCAAGAAAGGACACTAAGCTGACCAACAATGCTTTTTACGGAGATTTCTATTTTATTAATTCAAGAAAAACAATGCAAAACATATATGTAAAAGAAATTCTGGTTCGGGGTACTCCTAATAAAATCAATAAAATTCATGCAAAGAAATCCACATATCGAATAAAATATGAGTCTCAAAACCAACATTGGACACTTAGACAAAACTCAGAAAAACATGAAATACTAAGCGGAAGCTACTACGGGTCCCGTGATGCCATCAGGGATTCTACTTGTCATTCGCCAATACGTTCTTTCCCTTACCTGAAAAACATATAAGATGAAAGGATGAGTAATTAATTTACTTAGTAAGTGACCCCACTACTTGGAGTCGAGCTAAGCACCTAAGTCCTTTAAGTGCATCAAACATAAGGCGTACATATCTAACATACTTTCATAGGGAAAAGGTTACACTCACCCTACAGTTGGTTATGGGTGTCCACAAACCTCTAGAGCCCCGAAGGAAACTCTTACCTCTGGTGATCCCGAAGGAACACAACCTCTATGTACTCGAAGGAGCACAACCTCTGGTGAACCCGAAGGAACACAACCTCTGGTGAACCCGAAGGAACACAACCTCCTGTGGACCCGAAAGACCACAACCTCTGGTGCACCCGAAGGAACACAACCTCTAGTGAACCCGAAGGTACACATCCTCTAGTGATCCCGAAGGAACACAAACTCCTGTGGACACCCAACCAATATAGGGGAGGCAACTCTACTTATGGAACATAAACAATCAAATTCTTACTCATTCTATTCCATGGATTCATACATTAAAATAGTATACTGCTCATAACATAACATGGCATAAACTTATGCATTAAGGCACATACAACTTTTAGACATGGAAAATCTCATACAAGCATACTATATCATAAGGGTCTTGGTAATTTTCTACTTCATGGCAACTAAACATATTGCCCGAAGGCGGTTCAGGTAGTAAGATCACTTACCTGATGATCAATCCATAAAATAACCACACTGCTCCTTTTGTAACGACTCCTGAATAAACTGGGAATAAAATTCCCCCAACTTAAGTTAGTCTACAAGTCTAATCTATCATGAGCAACCTACAAATATTTGTCCGAGAGAGTCCTTACCTGAACGTGATCCAACTTGTAGTTTCCCCCGATCCTACGGACTAAAACAATCGCCGATCACCTATTAAGATGTACCAAATAAATTCGAAATTCTCAAATCTCCACCCAAAATATATGCAACTAATCCATTCGAGTTTGAGATACTCAATTAAGGATACTGTTCTGGTCGGACAGGAAAGGAACCGCTGCCGAGAGCCAAAAATCCGAGTGAGAGCGAATCCCGAGCGAGAAGCGAGATTTGAGCGAGAGCGCGAGAGCCGAGAGAGCGAAACCCAGCGAGAACCGGCGAGAGAGCGAGAGTCCGAGGCTTGTGGCGACCCTGGGCGAGGGGAAGCGTGAGTCGAGCGGGAGAGCGAGAGCGCGAGACAGCGGGAGAGCGAGACAGCGATACCACGAGAGCCCGAGAGCGTGAATGCCTGGCCGAGGGAGAGCGGGACAACGTGAGTCCGAGTAAGCGATACGCAGAGAGAGAGCGATACCCCTTAACGGGACAACGACACACTGGGCGACGACAGCGTGAAGTAGCGACACCTTTCGCGTGAAACCTCTGGGAACTCACGGGAACTGAAGGGGAGCGAGAGAGAGAGAGATGTCGGAGCAGAGGGAGGCTGGGAGAGGCGGCGAAAGGGAAAAGGAAGGGGGAGAGCGAGATGCGGCGGAGAGAGAGAATTATTTTTTTTTCTTTTTTTTCTTTTTCTTTTTGACTGCACGGAAAACGAGGAGGGTGAGTTTAAGCTAAACCCTAATCCCTCTCCCTCCTTAAACCCTAATTTTCCCAATTTTACTTTTAAGGTAAAAATATCCTTTATTCCACTCCACTTCTACCAAAATATTTATTTTATTCTATTTGCCCTAAAATAGAATAAGAATAAATTATTCTTTACCAAAAATCTAACATTTTCCTTAACTCCACCTAAAATTCTCTAACCACCATAAATACAATTTTTGAAACTTTCCTATTTAACTTAAGTAAATACATAAATGCATATGAATAATTATAATTCCCTTTTTATGCATAATTACTTAATTTAATCTACTAGGGGAATTTACCTCAAGGATTTGGGGTCGTTACAAGTCATCTAAAGCAAGATGAGTGACCTAAATTATTGAAGGAGGTTACCACAATTATTATATATAAGAGATGAGAAACTATGTAAAAATATCTAGATAATTGGTATTTAAGGGAGATAAAAAAAATTTAAAATAATTCATATCAGATGATTATTATGTGGTAGCCACATATTGTGGGCAGCCTCATTCAATAATTTTATTAAAAATACATCCTAAACTTTTGAAATTGTATTAATTAAAACTTTGAATGAATGATTGTATTAACTCAAACCCTAAACTTCATAAATGAATAAATTCATTTTAAAAACAAAACACATAATCAAAGATTGAACTTTGTTTTTAGAGATACATGCACGAGTACCAACCATTATGACAAGACATAAATGAATAAATTTAAACTCTCTATTACTATTAATTACTGTTTTTACTTGATTCTTTTTTAATCCAATTTAAAATCACCAAAAAAAATTAATTTTCTCCAAGAATTCTACTTCTATATCTAAAAAGGTATGATAGATTTTCTTTTTCTAAAAATAAATCAAGTAAAGTAGAGACAAACGAGAGGATGTAAACCACTCATACTGATGAAATGCCAATACTACCTATTTGATTTCAGTGTGTTTCTCTAATATTATTGTATCGAGCATTTAAAGAAGAATACACATAACAAAGAGTTTAAATTATTTCCCTTATAAAGAAAATTGAAATTTTAATTAATGTAATTATTAGTTTGGAAGTTTTAATTTATACAATCTCTAAGGCTTAAGGTATGCATTAATTTTGACACTAAACTTTATTAGCCGACAATTTAACATAAAATCATTTATTAAATCGTTTTAGTAAAGTGAAATCTAAATCAACCTTGATCAACAAGTGCACAACTTCTATACCAAGTTACATGAATATCTAGCCATTTTATTTGCACATTAAATTGTCACACCTATATATATCAAACCCTAAATTTCTTATACACAATTGATACTTTGGGGTAGACAAAAATGCAAAAGAGTTTGTATTCATCGGTGCATTGCTTAGCTGATTAAAGTATATAATTTGACCAAAAGTCGGGGGTTAAAATTCCACATATCCCATATGTTGTTGAACTCAAAAAAAAAAAAAAAAAATTCAATTAATTAAAGAATATATATCATCAATTAAGAGGCCAAAAGTTCAAATTATTATATTTCTAAACTTGTACAAAAAGAGTGGTATAAAATGCATAAGGTCTCACACCTTTGAAATTTCACTATTTTTCTCAACTCATACAACACTTTCTTTTCACTCAAATTTTATAAATAGTAAACCCTTTGAATATAAAATATATATATATATATATATATTTTCTAAATCACAGGGCAATCCTCACATAGTTTTTTTTTTTTTAATATATATACTCTATTTTTCCTTTTTCCAATGTAAAGAAGAAAAAAAAAATACTTTAATTTTTGGAACATATTTGAATATTTCATAGGAAATTTGAGAAATATTACATAATTATATATATCTAAGGTTTTTCATTGTGAATAGGAGGCTTTCTGTGGGGTTGTGCATAATCCATCACTACCATGTCTTCTCCAACCTCATTTTCCTTAGAATTCAACTCTTTTTCTTTCATTGGAAACTCCATTACCAATCTGCTTCCATGCTTCTTCATTCCCTGCTAAAATGCCAAAGTCCAATAATGTCACTCACTATATTTCAAAAATCTATTTTTTCATTCATTTATCATTCATGTGCCTTTGTCTATATCAATAAACTCATCATGATCCAAGAAATTAAATGTTGTCTATATTCATATATTGGTCTTGTGATCCAAGAATTAAATGTTGATGACAATGAAAATGATGAGATTTCAAGTTTATACAAATGTAAATAGAAATAAAGATAAAATGATATTACGTTGACTTTTTTTTTTTAAAAAAAAAATTATATTATATTGAAATCGATAAATATTTCGACCAAAAAACATGGAAATTATGGAAATTATTGAAATTTTTAAACAAGATAAGTTCTTGATCATTATACAATTATATCTTTTTTGTTTGTTGACATGTTTATAACAGTATTTATGGGGGAAATATATTATCACCTCATATATTTTGATGTTGAGTTTCTTTCCAAACTATAGAAATGTCAATGAAAATGTCTACATATCTAAAAAAGGTTTTAGTTCATATGGTCTCTTGACACTCCCCTCCCCCCATATTGTTAGCTGGTAATTAAGAACTAAATTACAAAGAAAGGAGACATGAAATATATGTAATATACCTTTAATATTTCAATCCCAACAATAATCTCCTTATAAGAAACCTTGTTATTGTTGCTTTTGTCAAAACTTTTCTCCGGTGGATGTGTCCATATCCCTCGAGAGATCGAATGAGGTTCAATCCTCGAAACAGAACTCAAACTCTCAAAGAATCGAAGACGATGAGCATCACACGGATGCAAAGTAGACAAGAAGATTAAGAGAATGAGAAGCAAATAAGGCATGGCCATGGGAAAGGAAAAGAGAGAAAGAGATAGAGAGGAGGGTTTTGTTTGGAATAATGGGAGTTGGAATTAGGGTTATAGGAAGTATATGTAATGGAAGGGGAAGTGAAAGAAAAAGAGAAAGAGCATTAAATGAGGATTGAAAAATGTTTGCTAAAGAGAACATGGAGTTGTTTGGGCTATGAACCTTCAAAGCTTGACTCTCAAATATATGGTGGGCTCTTCTTTGTCTCCTCAATATCTAACTTTTTTATATATAAAGGGACTCCCAAGAGAGAGAAGAGAGCTATGTTTATAGTTAACCTATGCATGGAAGAAGATGAAATTTCTCAAGGGAAATAATTTAATTGCATGTGAATTGAAGAGTATACCTCATTACCCATCACATAAAATGAAAAGATTTTTTTATGAGGGCAAATTTGAAGTAGCAATTATTTGATAATTTACACTTTAGACGTATACTTTAGATTAAGAGATCAGAAGTTTGAATACTCAAATTCCACGTTTGTTGAAGTTAAGAAATGTATAATTATAGTGGTGTTTTGCCGATCAATTCAATTTGTTTAGTTTTTCATTGAGTTGAAATTGAATGGACGTAATTTTGGACTTTTGTTAGTATAAATTACAATTGAATCGAATTAGGTAAGATAAATATTTGGGTTAGGACGTTTGAGGTTTTAATAAACAATATGTTTATGCTTTGTTTTTCTTTTTTTTCTTTGCTTTTTTTTCCTTCTTATTTTAGGTTCCTTGGTTCACTCTATCTAGTTATATATATAAGTTCATTTGGATTCCAAAAAAATATCCAACTTTGCTATTTCGTTTGTTAAACATCCATCGATCTAACAGCTAAGCAGATGGGTACGCTACAATAAATTTCAATTATATTTACTTAAAAATTTATAGAAAGTCTAACAAATGAAAATCAATATATATTATTTGATAAAGAAATGACACTACAAGTGTTTGAACGTAGGACATTTGCTTTAATTACAAGTTAAATCACCACTTAACCTATCTCTCCAATTTTTTATTTTTTTTTATACAACCTGCCTATTCAACATCAACTATTAAATTTGATAGACAAATTATGGACTCGTATCTATTATTACGAAGATAACTGCAAACTTTTAAAGAGAGACTAATAACATTAAACAAAAATACGAACCCAAATTTAATCTTTTTTGTAATTATAATGCTTTGTCTATTGTAGTACTTGTTATGTCTTTGAGCTCATCTCCAACTCATCATGTACATTGTTTTTGTACTCTCATCATTTTTTGAATGAATGCATTGTTTTTGGGTCTGGAGCATGATGAAGGTGTTAAACATGTGACTTATTTTTAAGAGCAAACATTTGAAAAATTAAAACAAACACAACCTTAATCAACTTAACTAATAATCTAACTCGTATCATATTTTGTAATAAATTTAATTCAAATAGTCGATCAAAACAAATCTAATTGAAAATAACAGTTATAATATAATCTAATCTAACGTTATTGGAAAACCATGATTTTTCCATTTTACTCGTAGTCACATTGTTACGAGTCTCCTCTAATAATTTCTCATATTACCGTCGAAGATGAGAAGGGAGGGTTTCAACCTTGCTTCATTCCTCCTCATCTTCAAAAGTCTCCTCTATGAGTAAAAACATATTAAGACTTCTCTTAATAAAGGCATCAATAATTAAGACTTTTTTATGGTTACTCCTAAGACTTCTATTGTCAAAACACTTATGCAGTACATATGGATATCCCTTGAAATGGAAATCGCAACAATGGTATGAAATAAGAAAAATATATATATATATATATATATATATATATTGTTTTTGCAAATACTTTTTAATTAGTAAATTATAAAATGAAAATTTACTATTGTTAGATCAAATTACTAATACAAGTATAATAATTATAATTAGTGACACTGACAGAGTATAATAATACAAATTGTAAGAGAAAAAAAGTTGAGGTAAAAATCTTTTTTTAAGTATCATTTGACTAATTACCTCTATATTTTAACCAAATAAATATTGAACTTAAAGCTTACTACATAAAATAAAATAATAAAATAACGAAAAATGATTCAAAAAATTAGATCACATAGTTAATTTGTATACATTTTTTTTTTCTTTGAGAAATAGTTAATTTGTATACATAATATCTTATCAATTAGTTCCAATTCTTAATGAATTGTAGGCAAAAATCCGTATTTTATCAAATAATCCATCCCAAATTTATCAAGCTGGATGTAATATCTTATAATAATTCTAATATATCTCAATTTATGATTTAAAATTGATTCAATTTATATTTTTTATACACCTCATATATTTTGAAGTCGTCCATTAAACCATTCCCTAAATATAACTCGATTGTTTAAAATATATATCCGACAGAAGGTCATAATTCAAATCTACTTGTTGAACTAAAATATATTTTTTTAAAAAGAAAAAAAGAAAAAAATGTAAATATGAGCCAACCTACCCACCACACGTTTCTTTGCATTCAATTGCAATTCACACATTTTTGTTCTTTCGGTTAAATGATTGATATTATAATAATATGCCTTGTGCATTTACTTATTAAAATTTTGATTGTATCTTTTTAACGTGTATTTAGTAGGTATAACTCAATTCACATATAAATGTATTAGCGATTAAGGAGTATGTGGTTTGAATTCTTCTATTGTACTAAAAAAATAGTATATTATTTTCATTTACAGAGAATTTTGGAACTCTTACAAGGAACACAAAACCATGGCTATTTTCAAATGAATTATGAACGCGTTAAATATTTAAGGTTAAAAAACACTGAACTTTCACATTTTAGTCCCTAAATTTTAATAATTAACTATTTAGTTCTCATACTTTACAATTTGTAACAATTTACTCTCTAGGGTAAAAAAATATTATAATGATTTAATGAAATTTATCACACATGTAGATTGATAAACTGATTCGTAATCAAATTTTGTTTATAATGATCAAGTCATTAAATAATAGAAATTGACACTTAATTTTGATAAATTTTTCTCTGATAAGGACTAAATTGTTACAAATTGTAAAATACAAGAACTAAATTGTTACTTACTAAAGTTTAAGAACTAAATTGTTACACTTTTGGAAGTATAGAGAGTAAATCATGATCAATTAAAGTTTTAGGACTAAATTGTTACTTTCATAAAATTTTATGGACCAAAAGTACTTTTTAACTTATATTTAAATGACAATTGCCATGATTATCCATTCAAAATGTGTTAATGTAATAAATATAATATGATAATTATTAAAATAGTAAGTTGAGAAAATAGTAACTTAAATTATTATTGAAAAACAAGCATAAAAACAAAGAACTTGTCAAACATTAATAATAAATTGATCTACTCATTACAAATGGTACCGTTGATTATATATATAATTGTATTATATCGTACAAAAACAATGATGAAAGCCCTGTTTAATGATTTTTGTTTTTTAATTTTTAAAAATTAAGTTTATAGTCATTACGTTTATATTATGAATTTATGTGTTTTGCATGTTGATTACATTTTAGTATTTTTAAAATTCAAGTCAAATTTTGAAGGAAAAAATTGTCTTTTATACCTTGTTATAATTTTTTTTTTTTTATATGAAACGAGATCAAGAAATTGTGTGAAACAAGCACAATTTTCAAAAACTAAAAATCAAGGTCTCATTTGGTAACTATTTCATTTTTTATTTTTGGTTTATGAAAATTAAGTCTATTTCCTCCACATTTTTTACATCTTTCTTAATACCATTGTTGGATTCTTGGCCAACTTCCAAAAAACAAAAAAAGTTTTTAAAAGCTACTTTTTTTTTTGTTTTCAAAATTTGGCTTGATTTTCTAAACTATTAGTAAAAACTAGACAACAAATTAAAAAATTTTGAGATGAAAGTAATGTCCATAAACTTCATTTTCATAAACAAAAACTACACGAAATGATTACCAAATAGGATTCACATTATTATCAAACCTAGCTTAAATTGTTGTATATTTTTCAAAAGCTCCAAATTTTATTGACCTTTTTGGAAGATAGTTTGAGAGGGAAATAATGGGAGCAAGAGAAGAAAATGGGAGAGTTGAACAGAGAAGCATGGCCTAATAGTAACTTTGTACCCTCAAATTAGGGACATGAAACCCTCCAACTCCTTCCAGCCCCCCATTGACCCTGTTTGCCACGTGGCATTCCTTCCATGTGCTTTGGGCCTATCACGGCTTGCCATGTCGGATTTCATGTTGGTTCCTGTGGGCTTTTAGGGTTTCTTCTTGTCTATGTTTGTCGTCTGTTTTTTCTGGAGAGTCAATTCGGTTTGAACATAGTTGTCCCCACAAGATGGATGCACCAATGAGAGGATTTTTTTTTCTTTTTTTAATAACTCTTAGTACAAAGCGTCGATTGGCACCTAGGTGGCGCCGTTGCGCCGTGGCTTCAAGGACAAAGTGATCATTTTGTCTCTCTTTTTCGGTTGGTGAAATTAAACTCCGTTTTGGTCTGTTTTGATTCCGTTTCAACTTTAATGTATAATTCTACCTCAAAAGTGCTCAATATATAAAATAGTGAAATAAACATATAAAATCTAAGGACAACCCTAAATTAAGCGGAACGAGATAACATGTTTTCGGTGTTATCAATCTTTTTTCATTGTTTTATTATAAGTTAGTTTTATCTTTTTTTCTTTTCATATTTTCCATGTTTTCAAATTTTTATTTTTTTCAAATTTTTTTAAATTTCTCGTGTATATTCTTATCATATTTATCTCCTACTATATTATTATTATTATATCGTTTTTAACCATTTGAAATATATTATTGGTTATTATTATATCACATTTAACTATTTGAAATATATTGTTGGTTTTCTTGATGCATAAGTAATAGTAGTGATATGAAATTATAAGATTTAACTAATCTATATTTACACATACAATGTAATTGCAAATACAATGTGAGTTTGTACGGGTAGTTTGGGTATTTTTGTTAAGTAGTATTTTTTATTAAAAAAATCATTTTGCTATTTTTAAGATTTTGAAAACTTTCTGCTAATTTTTCAAAAGGAACATTAAATTTTGCTATTATCTTATCCGTCCAAAATTTTATGTGTGACCCAATTAACTCTAACTAATGATAGTTGGTATCCATTTAGAAAAATTAAGCTTCATCCAACAAACCACCTCTCTTTTAACACAATATGCATAATCATGTGTTGGCAATTTCTATTTGGAAGACCATAAATCCTATCAAATTATAGTTGGTACCTAGCTAGTGGTGTTAGCTTTATGAGTTGCAATTATATAATATATTTTAATAATAACTAACTTTTAATTTATTAATAAATATAGGATTTTGAAGTATCTATACCATATTGTTTTAAAAGACGATTCATATGCATTTTAAATCGCCTAAATTAAATGTCAAACGATAAATTTATACGGTGTTTAATGGTCATAATTTTTTTAACCTAGCACTTCAATTGTCAATTGTGAATGACATGTCTTTGCATGAATGGTTGATGTGGCACACCTTAGACCAATGAGAAGTTGACACATGCCACGCTTATTTTTTTTCTATAAAAAAAAATTATACAAAAATTTGAATTGACTTGAATGAATGAGATCACAACATGTAGCAAGGTTAAATAAATTGAAAAAGGAAACAAAATAAAAAATGAAGTGGGCACCCTTTTCTTGCACGTTGATAACTTGTAGAAATACAAGTTATTATTATTTTTCTCTTAGAAAAATAGAGTTTAAATAAAGAATCATGCGGTAGTTGGTGTTAAATTCTATTGATAAATCTTCCTATGTGTTCTACTCTTGTAAATTGATGGAGATAATTGTTTTGAAGCTTTTTGAATCTAAAACGCATGCTTTAACGCAGGAACGTAGGCAACCCATGGATGCGTTGGCATACTTGAACGCAGGAACCCAAGTGGTCCGTGGACGCATATCAACAAGGCAACAGAGAATCAGATAAGAATCTTGAGAGATTATAGGGAGATTGATGTGCTTGATCTGCGGCGAGAGTGGTGGATCTAAATTAAACTGGAAATCACGCAATTAGGCGAGATGGACACAAGATAGAAATTCAGTCTCCAATCAAGCAGATTTGCCAGCGATTGCAACACAACACCTATAAAAGGGCAGACCTGAAGGCTAAAAGTGTAACGACTCGACTTATACAATCTAATCGGACCATTACTCAATGCATGCAAAAATTCAAAGAACGACACTATGCTGAATAGCAAGGAAGAAACAATGCTTTTCATGGAAATTTCTACTTATATTAATTCAAGAAAACAATGCATTAACCAATAAAAGAAAATTTTGGTTCGGGGTACCCCTAAGAAAATCAATAAAAGAGACCTCATGAATGAAAATCTACATATCAATTAAAGAGACGAGTCTCAAAAAAAAATTAGACAGTTGGACAAAAAATTTAGTAAAACATGCAAGACTAAGCGGAAGCTACTACGGGTCCCGTGATGCCATCAAGGATTCTTCTTGTCATTCGTCGACACATTCTTTCCTTTACCTGAAAAACATATAAGAAGAAAGGATGAGTAATTATATTACTCAGTAAGTGACCCCACTACCGGAGTCGGGCTAGGCACCTAAGTCTTTTAAGTGCGTCAAACATAAGACATGCATATCTAAAATACTTCTATAGGGATATGGTTATAGGCCCTACCATTGGTTATGGATGCCCACAAACCTCTAGAGCCCCGAAGGAAACTCTTACCTCCGGTGATCCCGAAGGAACACAAACCTCTAATGTACTCAAAGGAGCACAACCTTTGGTGAACCCGAAGGAACACAACCTCTGGTGAACCCGAAGGAACACATCCTCTAGTGATCCCAAAGGAACACAACCTCCTGTGGACATCCAACCAACGTAGAGGAGTCACTACTACTCATTATACATAATCAACCAAGTTCATACTCATTCCATTCCATGGATTCATACATGAATTGTGACATCCCAAATTTTCAAGTAATTTGTTTTTTTTTTTTAAAAAAAAAAAAAAAAAAAAAAAAAAAAATTATTTTCTTGAATTATTTGGTTAGTTGTTTGAATTTTGAAGCTTTAATTGGATTATGTTGAGAAAATAATTCAATTTAAAGTAATCGTGATAAAAGATTTGGATTTGATTCAATTAGTGGAAAATTGAATTTATTTGGGGGAGATTTAAAAGTTGGATTTAATGTGAAGATTTGAAATTGAGTGAGATTTAAGAACTTGATTAATTTAATAAAATATGAGGATAAGTTAGAATTGAATTTAAGTTGGGGAATTGATTTGTTAGAAGATATTTTGGTTAAATAAATTATTAAGTGGTGGTTGGAAAAGATTTGATTTGATGGGTTGAGGAATATTATATTAAATAAGTTGTGTTTTGTTTTGGTAAAAGGAAAAGGAAAAGGAAAAGGAAAAGGGAAATTTAAATATATATATTTAGGGTTTTGGAAAAGGAAAAGGAAAGAGAATTTAAATATATACTTAAGCCAATCTTGGATGTCAATGGGTTTGCAAGTTGTTGCCCAGCTTTCTCTCTGGCATTATCCCTTTTCGTGAGTTACGCTAGGATTTCAAGACTTGGTTAGGTCAGGACTGTTTTGGTAAGTATTGTTGATTTTCTCGTAATTTCGTAAATTGGTTTTAATTGTTGTTACTCATTGAGGTTGGATTTTAGACTCAGGCTTCCATGGATTTTGGAATCGGAAACAAGCTGTCCAAGCAGGTTTAAGGGTCCATTTTGGTTGGACTCATTGTTTGAGGTATGGAAGAAGATTGTGGCTTAGTTGCACTTTGGGGTTTTAACCCAAGCATTTTGTGAGAATTGGCTACTTGGTTAGCTATTTGCATCTAGTCTCAAGGTAAGTGGTCTTACTACCTGAACCGCCTTCCCGCCATATGTTTAGTTGCCCTGATGAGTAGAATTTCTAAGCCCATGTGTATAGCAATGCTTGTATGAGTAGAAATTTCTAAGCCCCATGTGACATAGTATGCTTGTATGAAATTCCCATGTTTAAAGGATGTATGTGAATGATGATGCATATGCTTATAATATATGTTTATGAACAGTACTGTTTATGTATGAATTTATGGAATGAGAGGAGTGAGATTTTAATTGACCTATAGGATGGGTAGTGGTAACTCCCCTACGTCGGTTGGATGTTCACCAGAGGTTGTGTTCCTTCGGGTTCACCAGATATTGTGGTCCTTCGGGGTCACCAGAGGTTGTGTTCCTTCGGGTTCACCAGATATTGTGGTCCTTCGGGGTCACCAGAGGTTGTGTTCCTTCGGGTTCACCAGATGTTGTGGTCCTTCGGGGTCACCAAAGGTTGTGTTCCTTCAGGTTCACCAGAGGTTGTGTTCCTTCGGGTTCACTAGAGGTTGTGTTCCTTCGGGTTCACCAGATATTGTGGTCCTTCGGGGTCACCAGAGGTTGTGTTCCTTCGGGTTCACTAGATATTGTGGTCCTTCGGGGTCACCAGAGGTTGTGTTCCTTCGGGTTCACCAGATATTGTGGTCCTTCGGGGTCACCAGAGGTTGTGTTCCTTCGGGTTCACCAGATATTGTGGTCCTTCGGGGTCACCAGAGGTTGTGTTCCTTCGGGTTCACCAGATGTTGTGGTCCTTCGGGGTCACCAGAGGTTGTGTTCCTTCGGGTTCACCAGAGGTTTGTGGTCTTTCGGGATCACCAGAGGTTTGTGGTCTTTCGGGATCACCAGAGGTTTGTGTTCCTTCGGGATCACCAGAGGTAAGAGTTCCTTCGGGGCTCCAGAGGTTAGTGGACATCCAAAACCAACTGTAGGGCGAGTATAACCAGTTCCCTATAAAAGTATGTTAGATGTGCATGTCTTATTGTTGTTGCACTTAAAGGACTTGGGTGCCTAGCCCGGCTCCGGTAGTGGGGTCACTTACTGAGTAATATAATTACTCATCCTTTCATTTTTTTTTTTTTTTTTTTTTTTTTTTTTTTTAAAAAAAAAAAAACAAATTACTTGAAAATTTGGGATGTCACATGAATAATACTGTTCATAAACATTTCATAGCATAAGCTTATACACTATCAAGCACATACAACTTTAAGACATGAAACTTTCATACAAGCATCCTATATCATACGTGGCTTTAGAAATCTATTATAGCAAGGCAACTATTCATATGGCCCGAAGGCGGTTCAGGTAGTAAGATCACTTACCTGAGGAGTGATCCATAAAGCTAACCACACTGCAACTCTTGCAAAATTCCTGAACAAACTGGGAATAAAATTCTCCTAACTTAAGTTATTCATCAAGTTTAACCTGTCATAAGTAAACTCAAAAATTTGTTCGAGAGAGTCCTTACTCGAACGTGACCAAACTCGCAGTTTCCTTCGACCCTACAAACTAAAGCAATCGCCGACCACCTATTAAGATTTACCAATTAATTCGTATTCCCAAATATTTGCCAAAATATGCCACTAACCTACTCAGGTTTGAGATACTCAATTAGGGAGTACTGGTCCGGCGACTGACAGTCAGGCGAGCAGTTAATCGCAGCCTAGAACACGCTTCTGAGCGAGAGCGAGAGTCAAACGAGAGAGTGAGAGGCCGAGAGCGGGAGAGAGCGAGAGGCAGCGAGAGTCAGCGAGAGAGCGAGAGGCCGAGAGCTTAAGGGCGATCCTGGGCGAGGGAGAGCGTGTTTCCGAGTGTGAAAGCGGGAGAGCGTGAGCGTGGGAGAGCGAGAGGCAGCGAGAGACAGAGGGAAACCGTGTGTTTCTAGGCGTGAAACCTCTGGGAAACGATCGGCAACTGAGAGAGAGAGATGGCGGGGGCAGAGGGAGAACGGAAAGGAGCGGAGGGCGGCGACGGCGACAGAAAAACTGGGAGGAAGGGAGGAGAGAGAGGCGGCGGAGCGGGAGAGAGAGGGAAGAGCTTTTCTCTCTTTTTTTTTTTTTGAGTACACGCAAAACGAGGAGGTTAAAATAAACCCTAATTGCTTCCCCTCCTTAGTCCATTAATTCCACTTTTACCTTTTTGTTTCTTCAACCAAATAAAATAAAATCTTATTTATTCAAACTCCAATCCCACCAAATCCATTTATTTTATTTTATTTTCCCCAAAATAAACTATCCTTTGCCAATTCCCAACAATTTACTTAAATCCACCTAAGACTCACCAACCACTATAAATGCTAATTTTAAAACTTTCCTCCTTAACCTAAATAAATACATAAATACATATAAATAAATATAATTTCCTTTTGATGCATAATGACTTAAATTAACTTAATAGGAGAAGTTACCTTAATAATTTGGGGTTGTCACAAAAAGGTTGTGAACCTCTCGAAAGAATTCCTAAGTGACAGCAGAGTTCTCTCCAGACGACAACCGGAGACAAATAGCTCGAAAGAGGAGAGTCTTCCCTCCGCCTGACCATTTCACAGCAGAACTCACGCTAACATCCTTGCGAGCTCAAGACATTGAGAAGCCATTCCATGCTTTCTATCTTTTTTTTACTTATGTTTTAGTCTATTAGCAAGACATTGTATTTTCTAAAACATTTATTCCGTTCATCAATCTATACATCTTCCATGGCTATTCATTTCTTATCACTTTCCATTTGTTGTTTATCATCCATGAGTAACTAACTCTCTTAAGGGTCACAGGTTGCGTTATCATCTAAATAAGAACCGTAGAAGACTATTCCATCTTGTCAATTGTACTTTTAATCTAATGCTTATGTCCATCTAGCTAATCGATATAAGTAGTAATAATCAGATTGCTCGAGAGAGTAAGTGATTGTAGAACTCAATTGACAAGGCTAAGAAGTGTTACCTAGACATAGGAATAACCTTGGCACTTAACACTCTCCTATGCGTTATAGACATATAACGCATAGCGGCTGACAACTGAGAGAAGAGTCGCTGGTATGAAATAGACCTCACTATGCGTTGCTGAATTTAGATGATGACCAACCCCCAGCCCTGCGTTTACCATTCGTATAATTCAATCAGCTGACTTTGCTGTGTCGCATACCTCTCCATCAAACCACTTTAGCTTAGTTTTACTACTTTATAGTTTCTTAGACGCATCACTTCTCACCACCTTTTTTAAACGCATGACTCAAATAATCCAACTAATCATAGAATTTGCATAGTCCCTGTGTTTGACTTCGGACTATAACGATCCGACTAACTACCTAATCAGACCATTACCTAATGCATGCTCGAGATCAAAACGACACCAAGCCAAACGGTGGAAAAGAACTCATACTTTTTATGAAACTACCATTCAATAAATCAATGAAATAACAATGAATAAAACTTTGGTTCGGGGTGCCCCTGAAGGAAATAGTTGAAGAAAGTTTCAAAATTTTAAAAGCTACATAAATAAATGAGGAGGACGAGCCTCACACATGCTTAGATAGTTTTGGACCATAAATGACAAAATAAATGAAAAAAATACGAAAGACTATGTGGAAGCTGCTATAGGTCTCGTGCCATCATCAAGGATTCTTTCTGTCATTCGCCGGTGCAATCCTTCCTTTACCTGAAAAACATATAAGAGAAAAGGATGAGTAATTACATTACTCAGTAAGTAATCTCACTACCTAAGTCCGGTTAAGCACCTATATCCAATAAGTGCCCCAAACATATGGTACATATATATTTTACTATTAATCCTCAATCTTCTACAAGTGAATGATTGGACCCGCCCCACCGTTGCCATTGGTGTCCTCAAATCTCTAGTGAGTCCCGAATGGGACACTTACCTCTAGTGATCCCGAAGGAGCACAAACCTCTGGTGATCCCGAAGGAACACGACCTCTGGTGAACCCGAATGAACACAAACCTGTGGTGATCTCGAAAGAACACAACCTCTGGTGATCCCGAATGAACACAACCTCTGGCGAACACCTTGCCAACGTAAGGGGGTAATCACTACTGAACGTGCATCATTAATAAAGTTCATAGATACTTTCAAAACACAGAGTTATACACACGGGCACATGTAACATTATAGACATGAAATCACATACAATCATGTTATTCCAAAAAGAGATCAAAGAATTCATTGCATCTTGCAATTTAACTTACTAGCATTAAAGCGGTTTGGGTAGTAAGTTTACTTACCTGAGTGTAGATCCATAATGCTAACCACATCGTAAACTTTCGCACAAATCCTAAATAAAACTGGGAGTAAAATTCCCCCAACTTAAGTTACTCATCAAGCCTAATCCGTCACAAGTTAATTCAAAGTTCATTCGAGAGAGTTCTTACCCAAATGTGGCTAAACTCGCAGTTTCCTCCAATCCTTCAAACCAAAGTAACCTCCGACCACCTACAAAGATTTACCAAATAATTCATATTCCCAAAAATTTACCAAACTACGCCACTATCCTACTCGGGTTCAAGATACTCACCTAGGAAATACTGATCCGGCGACTGACGATCAGGCGAGCAGTTAGTCGTAGCGGCAACGGCGGAGGGAACATATACGTCAAGCGAGAGCGACTCCGGGGAAAGGAGAACCGGTGAAGGCGAGCGGCGACTAAGAGAGGGACAACGGGAAAAAAGAGAGAGAGAGAGTGCGACTCCAGGGAAAGGAGATCCGGTAAGGGCGAATTGCGACTGAGAGAGAGACAAACGAAAAAGAAAGCGAAAATGGCGGTTGAGAGGAGGCAATCGGGAGAGAGAGAGAGCGTGTGGCAATTGAGAGGAAAAGAGAGAGATAGTGTGTGTGGCGGCTGAGAGGGAGAGAAAAGGGTTTACTTTTGACTTTAGTTTTCTTTTGCATGCAACCCAAAGAGGCTGCTTTATAATAAACCCTAATATCTTCCCCCCATTAACCTCATTAATTCCACCTTTTCCTTTTTCCCAATAAAATAAAATTTTCCCTACTTAATTTCTCCCACCAAAATAACATCTACATATATATTCTTTCCAAATATATTTTATACTTAACTCATTTCTTGAAACTTTCAAACTTTTCCTTAAATTCAATTAAAATCTCACCAACTACTACAAATACAATTTTTTTTTAAAACTTAATTTCTTAACTTACTAATATTATTCTTACTACCGGAACTTAAATTTCTCAACTTCACAAAATTTCAAATAATACAAGATATCTTAAATTACCTTAATAGGAGAATTTACCTCAATAATTTGGGTTGTCACACGGACTCACCAAGAAAACCTCATTCTTTGCTTATATTTGGGTGAAGAATAGGAAAATTTGACAGATGAGTAACGCATATTATTAAGCACGTTGAACACACAACAAGTTTAATAAAGATCGACAACACACGTCCTTTTGCACACATCAAACATGTCTCGTTTATCTACTCGAGTACCACATTTGTGTCCTCATTGTGTATTATAAAAGAAGACTTTTAAAATATATGGTGTGGAGTTCCATATATAAATATTTATGATATATATCATTTAATGGCATGTCGAATATTGAATGTAGGAGAATCAAAATATACTACCAAATTTTATGTATATAATTTGAGCCAAAATATGAGTGCATTGTCATGTCATATTTGAGCCAATGTGGTAGCTAGGCATGATCTGAGTATTCTAAGTAGACACGTGTCTTTAAGCCATATATCTATTTCTCTAACATAATAATTAGTAAATAATAAGATTATCTTTTTTTATATACCTAATTAAATATAAAAATGAAGAAATATCATTGTACATAACATTATGTGGATTGTAATACAATTTAATAAATTTGGGGGAAGGGGATGATAACTACTCAAATCAAATTAAGGGTGTGATGATTATTACTACTCTTGAATATTGTTAAAATCTTTAAAAGCGTCGAACTGTTAAAATAAACTTAGCTCAAACTAGTATAAGTATGTATTGACGATCTAGAGATTTGTGATTCAACTATATCAATTCTAAAAGTAGTCTTGATGACTCCAAAATTCATTTTAATAACTCAGATCAAACTTTAAATTTAGAGATAAGAGATTTATTGAAATATTAACTATATGCGATGGTTATCATTCAAATAGGAATTGAAGAAATATAAAATTAGAACTTTATTCAATAGTTAAAGGGGAGAAAAAGAAATCAGTTGGAAAATTAAAGGAATTTTTTTTTTCCCTTTTTCTTTTGGATGCGTAAGAAAGTTATGCTTAAGCATTATATATTTCCGATAGAAAATATTGGGTTGTTTTCAAATATAAGAAAATGATTCAAAATATTTATGAATATAGCAAAATTTTATTGTTTATTTAGGATAGACCGTGATAGGTTACTATCTATGTTTATCTATATCATGATAGACACAAATAGCAATCTATCCCGATTTATTGCGATCTATCACAGATAAATTGTGATATTTTGTTATTATTTGTAAATATTTTTAATAGTTTTGTCATTTAAATAATTTTCCAAAAATATACGATTTACATCAACATTTCATGAAAGATTTTATTTTTAAGGATTAAATCTTGAATTTAACAAAATTGAGAAATAGAATAACCTAATTTTTAAATAACAAACATATAAGTTGGTGATTACTTTGTAAACGAACTTTTTTTTTGTTATAAAGTTTGGGGCTTATTTTTCTTCTAATCCTTTAGTTTTAAAATCATACACTCTCACTTAACATTTTCAATAATACTCATTCTTAGTCTTCGATGAAAGAACTAATTAGGACAAGGATGTGGCAAAGCTATTTCTTTTAATATTATTTTATGAGTGATGTAGAAAAAAATTATTTATTTTCAAAAATGTTTTATAAAATAAAATATATCTTTGGAAGAAAAATTGCACACTTAGCCCTTGAGCTGCTCATAAGTAATTGGTATGTACACCTTTTCTTGGTTAGAGATTTAAATCCCTATTCTCTTCTTATGGTACTAAAAATAAATAAATAAAACTAGATTGTATAATCAAAAGTAGACTCCCTTATTAGTTTAACAACTAAACTTATTATAATTGAATATTACAATATATATTTTCATTATTTAATGCATAGAAAATACCTAGTAATAACAAGATTTTAATTTGAGATATTTTAGACTCTGTTTGGTAACTATTTTGTTTTTGGTGTTTTGATTTTTAAAAATTAAGTTTCTAAACTCTACTTTCCCCCATAAATTTCTATGTTGCATAGCCTACTTTCAACCAATATTTTTAAAAACCTAACCAAATTTTGAAAACTAATATACATATAGTTTTTAAAGTTTTTAAAATCTAAAAGAATAGTTTTTAAAAACTTGTTTTTGTTTTTAGATTTGAACCAAGAATTCGTATGTTTCTTTAACGAGAGTGAAAACCACTATAAAAAATTTGAAGAAAGGCTAGCATAAATTTCAAAAATTAAAAATTAAAAATAAAATAGTTACCTCCTAATCATTTAGTAAATTCAATTTAATATCAAAAGACCTATATTTTGTCATTTTTCAAAATGTAGAATTAAATTTTATCATTTATCTTGTTAACACATACAAATGAAAATAAAAATAAATCTTGTCATTTATCATTTTTCTACCTTGAGAAACCAATGGCCCATTTTATCTTTGGCATGTACAATTTTGCAGGCTTGGGCCTCACAAGGCAAACCACAGAAATCTTTCAGCCCAATCCCACAACAACAATTCAACCTTCTAAGCCCAATATATATGACATAAATTGGTTCTCTAACTTCTAACTTCTACGGTTTTTATCGTTGCCAAAGTAAGCATAACTCAACTGGCATATAGATATAGTAACGACCAAGAGGTTTGTGATTCAAAGTTCCTACCCTATTCTACTTTGTGACATTTGTGTTCAAAGTTTAGTGATGATATCTTTTTTCCATTTTCTAATCATTTGTTTCTTCTTTCTTTTTGAAACATAAATCATTTGGTTTTGAACTATATACCATTCCTTTTTTTTAATCCTTCATTTTTCAAAAAGTTTCAACTCAACTTTTGATTTATCAATGTCTTAATCAAGTTTATCAATTAACACATGTTGGAATTGAATTACAAAATGATGATAAGATTATCCATGCCATTGCCATTCATTTGATGAGTTTTCATGAGTATTGTTGGTTCTTCTAGTCACATTTTGGTTTTTTATTTTTATTTTTCTTATTTTGAGTTTGGACATTATGGTACGAAGATAAAACAATTGTTGTAACTGGTTGATTTTATTGGCTCTATCCAATTACATTTTCATATAGTTGGGTGTAAGCATTTTATGACATAATTTGTGATTATTTTTTTTTTCTTTTTATTTATTACAATACAAATGGGAAGAATCGAACCACTGATATTGTGGTCAATAACACATAGTATATATCTATTGAGTTATACACACTTTAGCTAGGTATTATGCTAATTAATTCATGAGTAATTTTGTGCCCCTTTTGATCTAAGAAAATATGCACTTTTTTCTGTTTTATTTGGATGATTAATTGTACAAGTATGATTTTTTCTTTTCTTTTTTTTTTTTTTTTTGAAATATACAAATATGATGTTGATTTGATTTAGTTTGTTAAATTCATTTCCCCTTTTCAAAAAAGAAAAAAAAAGATCCTATCTTCTACAAACATATATATAGATAGAACTATTTCTAAATTTGTATTTACATATGGAGGAATATGAAAAGAAATTTTGCTCAAACAAACATATTTTAGTGTCCTTTCCAACTTGGATAATGCCATAGACAAACTTTGATGAAACAAATTGACAAGAAAAAAAAAAAAAAGTACTTCAATATATATATATACACATATATATGTGCATCCAAACGTGAAAAAAAAAATCCAAAATGAAAAAAGGAAAAAGAAAAAAGAAAAGAAAAGAAAAGAAGAATTTTGATTCCAATGGTAGCTTAATTTAGGCAGACCATTGTTGTCATTTAAAAGCATAATTTGGTATCGAAATTTGTTGTCTTGTCTGAACTCTTGACATTGATACACTTATTGGATTTTTAGGTAACAAGTTTTGTCCCATACACAACCAAACATCATCCCTACCCTCCAACAAACCCTATGTTTAAGTTTTCTAATATATATTTTATCTCATTGTAATTTATGTCAACATGATAAAATGATGATATATATCAGTATTCTCATTCACGTGCTTTCTAGAAAAATTCTTAAGAAGTTATCCAATGTAGAATTGCTCCAACCTAAGCACGCTTGAATTTAGAGTTCCTATATACAATTGATTTGTCACCGAACAGGACGACACACTTTGCTAGTATAGGTAGTAGTTAATAATTGTCGTAAACTTTTCTTAACCATGCTTTTATTACCCTCAGGATCTCTCTCATTCAAATGTGATATTGGTTTATTCATGTACCCCTCTTAAACTCGAGCATTACAATAAATATAAATTTATTATAACATATTTAAATTAATAAAAAATCTTTTTTTAAATGTTTTTAAATTTTTTACATTGATCTACATTAGTAATATTTTATTAAATTTTGTTATGATGTAATGAAAATGTTGATTATTATCACTCATGATGTTGGACAATCCCATGAACCTATGAAAATGTAGACTAATCAAATTTTAAATTAAAACTCTACCTATTACCTTTAAGAAAACTTATGCAATATAATATATTAATTTTGTACTAAATATTCCACACACACAAAAATTTTTAGAAAACATGTTTATTAATTAGTTATTTATATTACCCGGGCTATTTACTTTTTTTCTTCTAGTTTTCCACATTTGAAAATCAAAATTTTATGGTAATTAAAGACTTTGTATCGCAACATATTGGTTATTTTTTAAAATAATAATAATAATAATAAATAAACTTACAAATACTAGTTCTACTCATAATTGCTATATTTTATTTATCTAATTTTCATACAAGTATTCCCAAAATCTAAACTAAGTTTTCAAACTAAAAATTAATTATCTTTAAGAATTTATTGTTAATTTTTGGTAATTTGGCTCCACTATTTTAAAAATTGTTTTATCTAGAAATTGGATAAAAAGAAAAATCAAAGTGATAATGGCTGTGGATGGCTCAAATATGGAATAGGGGAAGGTGAGTGGATTCTTTCAAAGATAAGAAAAGAGTGTGATTGTTGGGATTAAAATGCAACAGTTAATGCTGATGTGTATTTGCAGCCTAGATTTGAAACATGATTCTTATACTTGTCATGTCTAACATTCACCCCCTTATGATCACCAACCACTCATCCAAAAATCTATAGTCCACATGGTTTCAAAATCTTGGATTTTTACTCTCGAATTTTGTTTTCATTCGATTTTTACGTTAATTATGAAGTTTGTCTCTTCAGGTTCACTGTCGATGAGATTTATTTTTTCTTTTTATCGAATACCCATTTAAGCTTTATGTAGAGTTTCATCTCAAAACTAATGGTACTGAAATAAGTAATTGATCATTAATCTTAAAATGAGAGTACGGTCTACCCATCTTTCTAATGTGGGTCTTCAACATTTTACCTATAATTTTCCACCAATGTTCACTTTGGTATTTGACGTTAATTTTCAAATTAATTAATTTAAAATAATCCTTAAAAAGAAATTTCGGAATTAACTTTGACAATGACGGAAAATTAGTAAAAATCAATTAATTATAATACTTTTAATTTTTTTTAATTAATTAATTAATAGAAATTAACACTATATTTTAAATTAATGCTAAAGACTAAAGTGGACATTGGTGAAAAGTAAAAGTGTAAAATATTGAAACTAAAATACCAAATGAAAATAAACCTCAAAATTAAAGTGTAAAAATATAACATTTTAAAATTTAGAAGTGTGTAAAAATATAATATTTTGAAACCAATTGACCAAATAGATACTACACTCAAATCTTGAAGACAAAACGTATTTTTTTAAAAATAAAAAATAATAAAAGGGAAAAAAAATCCTTCACCACCCTACTCTTTCTTTAATCCATAACCAAATAAAAAATTTCATATTATCATAACATTAAAAATTAATCACACATCACCCATCAAAAGTTTTAAAAATAACAAACCATTTTATAAACTATAAAGTTCAAATCCAATACTTATTGGAAAGCTGATTTATTAAAGGAAAAAGAAAAAAACATACACACACCACACAACATTTGATTCCATGTTGTTTCTAAACACTCCCCTCCCAAAAATCCAAACTAAAAATAAATAAATAAAAATATCAAGTATTTAAAATAAAGAGGAAAAATTATAAAAAAAAAAAAAAAAAAAAAAAAAAGACCCACATGGTGATGCCATTGCATTCACTTCTTTTCATATTTCAACCTTGAGAGAGAAAGAGAGAGAGAGAGTAAGGGATAAAGCTTCTGACCTTAAAGCCTTAATTAATAATTAAACAAAATAAATAAGCTTTCTCTATTTTGTCTGTTTTCTTCATTATTATAATAATAAAAGGCAACTAAACTGATTAGACCATAATTTAATTATATAATAATTGGATTTTCCATTATTTTAAAGAGGGATTTGTTTAGAAA
The DNA here is from genome assembly GCA_030954485.1 of Citrullus mucosospermus. Taxonomy (NCBI): domain Eukaryota; kingdom Viridiplantae; phylum Streptophyta; class Magnoliopsida; order Cucurbitales; family Cucurbitaceae; genus Citrullus; species Citrullus mucosospermus. Next base: position 3,086,861 of record CM062064.1, on the reverse strand, counting down.
AAAGGAAAACGCGTCACTAAAGATTATATTAATAATCAACTTAACAAGCTTTGTGGAAATGGGTAAAAACTTTAAAGACAGATTGATTTACAATTTGTAAAGCTTAGGCTGTAATTTTTGATTTGTGTGACATGCATTTTGAATATTATACAAACTTTTCTTTTTCTTTTGCATAACGTGGAGTTCGAGGATTGAATTGTTCACCTCAAAGTCGATAGTATATCTTAAATCACCAACTAATCCAAAATTTTAAACTAATGAGTGATGGTAAATTTAATATGTAGAAGACCAAACAAGTGGAAATCAATAGTATCAACTTTAAGCACGTTGGGTTATGCTTACATTTTTCTCTTTCTATTTTTCTTATAGTACAGTGGAAAGTTGTTGTAATGCCTCAGGCCTAAGATTTGGAATTCAGATTCGGAACCTAATGGTTTTGACATTCTACTGTGTCTCCTACGACCTGACAATGTCATGTTTGCTTGTCTTGAATTGCTTATAAGATTGAAGACTATCCCCACAAACCAATAAAAGTTCTTTTAACATGTTTTTTCCTCACTCACATGCTGCTTAAGAAAATTTTGAGGAAGACACTGAGTTAAGAAAATTATCTGTATCTCTCTCATTCGAATGTGATCTCGGTTCATTTATATACCCCTCCTAAACCTAGGTATTTCATGCCTTAATCATTTAGCTATTTTCTTACTGAACAATAATTTCAAGACTTTGTATTTAGGTCAACATAAACATAGTTAAATAGTTAGTGCATCATTTTTATCTTCTCCTAAGATTTCAGGTGTAAATTGTCATCTAAGAATATTTGTAATGTTACATTAAGAAGGAAAGAAAAACTTTATATTGATATAATAGGTTCAATGTAGAATATTTTATTGGTTACAATATATACCTTCAATCAAGAAGTTAGAGATTTAAATCTTCCATTTTCATAAGCTCAAAAGAAAATAAAAACTTAAAACACAAAGGACCATAAGTTTTCATGACCAGAGGCAAAATAAATAAATTAATTAATTAAATATTTTCATAAATTCTTGAAGTTGTATCTATCTAGATAATCTATACTCAAAATTTTCTAAAAGAAGAAATCCATTAAATTTCATAGCTTTTGATTTTGTATTTAATAACAATTAGGTTTTCAATCTTAACTTTCTTAGTTTAAAAAATGACACAAGTATAAATGGTACACAAAAGTTAAGTGAATGTTAAAAATTTGAGTTGTCTCGGTGAGTTCAGATGGGCTTTTCGAGATTGTCATGATATGTTGATATATGTTATGTCATTTAATTTGTACTATCAATTTCAAAAATCGAATTTGAAACGGAATCAAACTATTTTTAACAAATATGTATTTATTTATTTAATATATTTATATATTTTAAGAAAAGAGCAAACTCAAATTCTAAACTGAATCGTTTTTAATTTAAAGAGTAAAACTGAACCAAACCAAATCGTATTTAATATATATATATATATATATATATATAATTCACATATAAAAATTTAAAAATTTTTAAATTGATTTACCTTGACCATTAAACTAAACCGAACCGAACCATTTCCACTCATAGAAAGATTGGATTTTTTCATCTCATTGGGAGTATGTGATTCATCAACTTAATGGAGATGAGGTGAATTTGACTTTGATTAGATTTGGCTTCTTCGCGTGTATGAGAAGACGACTTCCCTTTTTTTGGCTTTTAAAAAAATCAAGCTGTTTGACAAAATTAGTACCTATTAAATTTATAATGAATTTTTAGAGGGAAAAGAATAAACTTTTCCTTTGAAAAGAAATATCGAGGCATCAAATTTTATGAAAATTATTTTAAATGACAAAATTGCTGAAAATATCTACAATTAATAACAAAATACATCATCTATCTGCAATAGACTACAATAAACTACTATCTGCGTAAACCGCGATAAACTACTATCTGTGTTTATCATGACACCAATAGTAGTCTATCGCGATCTATCATGGTCTATCACATATAGACAGTGAAATTTTGTTATATTTGTAAATATTTTGGTTTCTTTTACTATATGAAGGGTTGTTTACAAATATAGCAAAATTTTATTGTCTATCTGTGATAGTCCATGATAGCCTACTATCTGTGTTTATCATGACACAGATAGACATAGATAGTAGTCTATTGCTATTTATCACCAACTATCACAAATAGACTGTGATATTTTGCTTTTATTTATAAATATTTTCAACAGTTTTGTCATTTAAAATAATTTTTCTAATATACATCATTTACATTTTATTAAAAAAAAATTAATATGTGTCTACTCCTAATTTTGAAATAAAATGTTGGTTCTTTTTTTTTAATCAAATTTTGAGCATATTCAATCAACATTCAAAAAACAATAACGAAATATACAATATGACTATTGAGCTCAACTTTAAAAAAATAAAAAATAAAAATAAAAATAAAAAATAAAAATAAAATAAAATCTAATAAAATTGGAATGTGTTCTTTTTCCTCTTTCTTTCCCTTATAAGCTATCACCAATGTTATTAGAATTGGGTAACACTGCTCTCTATGGCTTTAAAAACTTGTAATTGCTCAGCACTAAATTTAGAAACTATTAAAATGAAAAGTAAATCATGAGAAATGAAAAATTCTTATTGAAAAAAAAAAAAAAAAAAAAAAAGCTCAGACTGTTAAAGTGAGAAGAGAGACATTTTTATAATGGTATGAGCAAATGAAGGAAGTTGCAAATATTTTAGATTCTACTTTTGAATTGTATTGTTAAATAATGGTTAAAGGTAATAACATTTAAATTGATTTGCATGAGTAAAAAAGAAAACTTTATCCTAAGCTTTTAAATGAAACTTTATGTTCTCTCTCTCAAATATATAATTTTTGAAAAATACCATTTTGGTCTCAATATTTTGAGTTTTACTTTATTTTAGTCTTTATACTTTCAATTCACATCCTAATTTAAGAGGAGTGTATGAATAAACTAAGATGCACATGCGAATGGAAAGGATTTTAAGTATATAAAAGTATGGTTAGTAAAGAATTAAAAGAATTGTTCACTACTATTTATACCAATAATGTACACATCTTCCTTTTTACTAACTCAATCATAGAAATTCATAGAATAATTATGTTGAGTAACCTCCTGAAAATTTTTCTAGGAAACATGTTAATAAAGGACAAAACATACTAAAATGACTTGTGTTTGTGTTGGTTTGTGTAGATAGTTTTCCTCTCAGAAGTAATCTAACACAAGTAAGGATGTTATAATTGCCAAGTCATATAGGATAATGCCACAGAATGTTGAGGGCAATAAAGTCTCAAATTGGAATTTCAATTCCTTATTTAAATCATGGGCATGGGGCGTTACACAGTTAATCTTAAATTTGATTCATGTACCTTCAATGAACCTTAAATCTAGGTCATTTAAAGTTAATTTTTATCGAAACTGATACAATGACGACGACGATAATAATTTTCATACAAGAAAAAACGCTATGTAAATATATTTTCATCATTTATAGAGGGGATCTTCTACTAAATTTTATGAGGAAAAACACGATAAGAATAGGACATAATTAGATAATCAAGAGTATAAATACAAATAAATATAATAAAACTTAAAATATAGGACCATAATAATATTTTAACTCATAATTTATTAAATATAGAAGAAACAATATAAATTCAAAATTTATATTAAAATTTTTAAATTATTTTATTTTATATGCCACCACAAATTATTTATTTTTAAAGAAAATAGAAAATTGTTGGTATTTAATTATTTAAATTTCTTTATTAGATAGAAAAAAATTAACATTTTGAATTTTAAAAGAAATTGTAATTAATTTTAGTTCATAAAAGGAAAAAGGAAAATATTAAGATTTAATTTTTATAAATAAAAAAGGTTGGTACTTACTTATCTGAAGTTAAACATGTTAAAAAAAAAAGTGAAAAATAAAGAAAATAAAGTAGTGATATGATATTACTCTTCATATTTAAATCTAGAACAAGCAGTGAACAACCACCATATCAATACAAGATCAATATTATATAATAATGGCAATATGTAAAGTAAGAGATCTATTCTCAAATCTCGAAATTGATAGTACGAATTTATATTAGTTGAGTTAATGTAATTTGTTTATAATACGTGGTGTCATTTACTAATACATTTCAACAAAAGGTTTCTAAAAATATAACATCCAACAAAATATTTATTTAACTTTTGATGTATTCTTTTATTTTATATATTATTAAAAGTAATTCATTTAACGATTATTTTAAAATATAGTAAAATGAACCAAAATATTTATAAATATAGCAAAATTTTACTGTTTATCCAAGATAGATCATCATAGACAGTAATCTGTGTTTATCAATTGGTGTCTATCTATGCATGATAGACACATATAGTAGTCTATCACCATCTATCGCACTCTATCGTAGATAGACTGTGATATTTTGCTATTATTTATAAATATTTTCAACAATTTTACCATTTGAAATAATTTTCCTTCATTTAAGTTAATTTATATGTGCAAATTAATTAAACTTATAATCTACAAAACTATAATAATATTTATAATCTATTAAAATTAGAATTTTGATAACCACTCAAAATAGATTTTGAAGTGTATTTTAAACCGTTTTATCAAAAGAGTTAAATAAAAATGAGTTTTTCGAAAAACACTTTTTTTTAAGTCTATCTAGACGCCACATTATTATTATTAAAATGCAATGAATTGATGCAAGTCATTATTAACTACTAACTAATTAATTATCATTATGATTAATTTAATCTGAGATTATTTTAAATAATTATGATTAGCCACTCATTGATTAATTATAATTCATTAAAAATTTATGGGAAAAAGTATACTTATGTTTTAAAACTAATTTGGATTGTTTTATTAATTAAGGCACGATAATTATATAAAATTTTTAAATTAATCTCATCAAATTATATAATTAATTAACTTTAATTATAAATCTCTTATTTTACTAATAATATTATTATTTGATTGTTAATCGATTATTTTTCCTCAAGACTTTTGAATTGAATTGATTGTCTAGTCAATTCATGTATTAAACTTTTATAATATTGTCGGATTAATTTCATAAATTAGATATTTACATTATGTGTATCTATAAAATTCTAATACATACAATTAAGGGTATGTTTGCATTAGTTTAAAAAATAAATGTTATTCAAAAATTCATTTTCATTTAAACACTTTTGATGAGAACTATTTAAAATAAACACACTAATAGCTTTTAAAATTCATTTTGAGTGGTTGCCAAATACTTTTTTTTCTTTCCAAATGACTTATTTTTTAATAATTAAACACTTGAAAAGTTATTACAAATACACCCCAATTACAATCATCTTTGATTCTCAACCATCTTATTTAAAAGCATATTAATTTCGACATCCTTAATTTTTGAACTTCTATAAAACTTTTAATCAAATTGTAACGACCCCAAATCCTTGAGGTAAATTCCCCTAGTAGATTAAATCAAGTAATTATGCATAAAAAGGGAATTTTAATTATTCATATGCATTTATGTATTTACTTAAGTTAAATAGGAAAGTTTCAAAAATTGTATTTAAGGTGGTTAGAGAATTCTAGGTGGAGTTAAGGAAAATGTTAGATTTTTGATAAAGAATAAGTTATTCTTATTCTATTTTAGGGAAAATAGAATAAAAATAAATATTTTGGGTAGAAGTGGAGTGGAATAGAGGATATATTTTTACCTTAATTGGTTAAAAGGAAAATTGGGAAAATTAGGGTTTAAGGAGGGAGAGGGATTATGTAAGCCCTGCATCTATCTTTATGAGAACGCAAAGTAAGAAGGGGGCCGAGAGATGGGTGAATGTGTAAAGTAGTTGGCTGGCTTGCGTTTGGAGTGGGAAAAATGGCTAAGTGTAAGCTATGCGTTGATGGCAACCTGTTGTGGAGGAAATAATTTTGGTGTAAATGCAAAGGTGAGGGAAGCTGATCATGCGTTGAAGTTGAGACACGTTGAGGACATAAGGCGTGGAGGATCATTATGCGTCAAACGCATTGAAGACAATGTGCCGATTAGAAGTAAGGGCCACAAGGAGTTTGGGAGCTGGTCTGCGGTGAGGCTGTTGTGCGGCAAACGCTACCATGCGTCGAAGGCTGGTATGCATTAAACAAGGAATGTTGGTTGATAGAAGGTAATGCGTATGTTAAGTATTTGGCGGGAGAGTTTGAAATGAGATATCACCAGAGGCTATGTGCGTTGCTGAAGCTAAGCATAGGAGGTATGCGTTGAACGGACTATAGCATAGAATTGAAATGGAGTACAAGTCGATGGTATATATATAAGTGGTCTGAGAATTCAATTGTTCTGCTTGCATTTCAGAGCTCGAGTAGGGTCCATTTTAAGGCGAAACATCGAAGGGAGGTAGAAGAAGATGTTCATGCTGATCTGAAGCAGAAATCTCATTGAATTCGTGGGAGAAACTTGGGTTTGACAGAGGTTTCGGCTGCTGTGGTCTTTTCAGAGTGATGCTCTGTTTTGGAGGAAGAACAAATTGAAGAGACGAAGGTTAGGGCTGAAACTTTGAGGTTAGTAAGTTAACTCGATTTCTAGCAGGTTTCATGAAGGATGCTTGAGTTGAAATTGTTTAATTGTGTGTCAAACTCAGGAAGAAGAGACGGGAGTTGAACTGTCGAATGAGTAGAGGTAACTCGGAGTTGTCGAAGGATATGTCCCAAACGGGGAAGATGTGCTTCATGAAATTTTGAGGTAAGATGAAGGACCTGTATTCTAACAAGTTTGTAGAAGGAAGAAAGTACTGAAATTGATTGAAACGAAATGTTTAGCAGGTTGAAGAAGGAAGAAGAAAGGAAGAAGGAAACAGTTCTATCATAGTGAAAGTATCGCTGAGTAAGCGAGAGACTGAGCAGCAGAGAAAGTAACGCTGCAACGCAAAGATAGGCTTGCGTCTCACAACTCTCGCTAGAGTATCGCTGGGTATCGCTCCTCAAGGTAGTTTCGCTGGTTTTAATCAACGCAGTGTCACTAGTACAGTTTGAATATCTTTTAAGTAACGCTGGTAGCTTACTAATTTCTATAGAGTAACGATGCTACTGAATGTTAAAGAAAAAAGGGAGATTATGGAAAACTAAACTTGAGGATTGTGTATTTTCAGGCCAAGAAGAGCTCGGGGAGGCTTATAACCCACTTAGTGCCGGGACCGATTGTGAGTGACTGTTTGTTATACCTTGTATTAAACTTAGTACGCATATTGATGAGGAAACGTGATTCATGGTAGTATGCCTTATGTATGTGATGTGTTAGTGATTTAAGAGAATATTATTACAAATGTCTAAACACATAAGTGGCTGAGGGACTTTATGGTGAAAGCTACATGTGAGTAAGTTTGAAATTAAGTGCTGAGGGATCTAAGAAGGCACTTGAATAACAGTAGAAAATGGACTACAATGCTCAGGGACTGTAAGTGAAGGCATGTAGTAATCCATCACACACTAGCTCGTGCCGAGGGATCATGAGTGAAGGCACTTGAGCATGGATAGAGTTTGTTACCTGTGCCAAGGGATTTCATGTGAAGGCACATGGTACAGTAATTATAAATGAATAAGTGCTGAGGGACAGGAAGTGAAAGCACTAAATAGATGAAAGCTTGTGAGACATGAGAGCTTGATAGTTATATATGCATAGTGTAAAAGTGAATCTTGATAGTCCATTGGGATGTGCTATGCGTTGGTTACTATCTTACAAACTGGATTCAAGTTGTCATGATTAGTTTTAGTAGATTTAGTCACTCACTGAGCCTTTTGCTCATCCAGTTTGTTGTTGTTTGTTGTTTCAGGTAGCGAGCGTGTCCGGGACGCCTAGCCTACTGAAGAATCTCGTCTGGACCTATCTGGAAGCGAACCTCTAGGATAGTTGTAAATATTTAGATTGTTCATATGTCATGTACTAAACATCTTTCATGAGAGTGTAATGAAAGGGGGAGCGTGTTGTACTTATTATGTGTATACAGGCATGGTAATTAAAAGTTTACCCGTTCTTCTGTGATGAGATAATGGGATTGTTGTATGATTTGTTAATCTTTTATGGTGTTTACATTATAGAGTCTTATGTTGGAAATAGGATCATACTCCTTCCTAGGTATAGAGTAAATCTGGGTTGGGGTGTGACAGATTACCTCGTTTTCCGTGCAGTCAAAAAGAAAAAGAAAAAAAAAATAATTCTCATCTCTCTCTCTCCGCCGCATCTCTCCCCTTTCCTTTCCCTTTCGCCGCTGTCGCCTCCCCCAGCCTCCCTCTGCTCCGCCATCTCTCTCTCTCTCTCACTCTCCATCGCCGACACTCTCCGGAGGCAGCAACGTTGGGTGTCACTGACTTCCGCCTTGAGTGTCGCTGCCGGTTTCGAGGACTCTCGCTACCTGTCTCGCTCTCCCGCTCTCACTTTCTCCCCTCGCCTCACGGTCTCCCGCGCCCAAATCGCACTAACGCTCTCGGGGTATCGCTCTCTTGCTACCTCTCGCTCTCTCACGCTCTCGCTCTCCCGCTCGTCTCACGCGCCCCGCGCCCAATGTCGCCGCAAGCCTTCAAACTCTCGCTCTCTCGCCGATTCTCGCTGCCTCTCGCTCTCTCGCTTAACTTTCGCTCTCACTCGAATTTTTAGCTCTCGGCAGCAGTTCCTTTCTTGTCCGGCCAGAACAGTACCTTTAAGTGAGTATCTCAAACTCGAATGGATTAGTTGCTTATATTTTGGGTGGAGATTTGAGAATTTCGAATTTTATTTGGTATATCTCAATAGGTGTTCGGCAATTATTTTAGTCCGTAGGATCGGAGGAAGCTACGAGTTGGATCGCGTTCGGGTAAGGACTCTTTCAGACAAATATTTTTAGGTTGCTCATGATAGACTAGGCTTGTAAACTAACTTAAGTTGGGGGGAATTTTATTCCCGGTTTGTTCAGAAATTGTTACAAGAGGAGCAGTATAGTAATTTTATGGATCGATCACCAGGTAAGTGGTCTTACTACCTGAACCGCCTTCGGGCCATACGTTTAGTTGCCATGAAGTAGGAAATTACCAAAGCTCTTATGTTATAGCATGCTTGTATGAGACTCTCATGTCTAAAAGTAGAAATTTCCAAGGCCTTTATGATATAGTATGCATGTATGGGATTCCCATGTCATAAGTTGAATGTGCCTATTAATGTATGACCCTATGCCATGTTATGTGATGAGCAGTATAGTATTTTAATGTATGAATCCATGGAATGGAATGAGTATGAATATGACTGTTTACGTTCTATGTGTAGAGTTACCTCCCCTATATTGGTTGGGTGTTCACATGAGGTTATGTACCTTCGGGTTCACTAGAGGTTGTGTTCCTTCGGGATCACTAGAGGATGTGTACCTTCGGGTTCACTAGAGGTTGTGTTCCTTCGGGTTCACCAGAGGTTGTGTTCCTTCGGGTTCACCAGAGGTTGTGCTCCTTCGATCGAGTACATAGAGGTTGTGTTCCTTCGGGATCACCAGAGGTAAGAGTTTCCTTCGGGGCTCTAGAGGTTTGTGGACACCCATAACCAACTGTAGGGCGAGTATAACCATTTCCCTATGAAAGTATGTAAGATATGTATGCCTCATGTTTGATGCACTTAAAGGACTTAGGTGCTTAGCCCGACTCCAGGTAGTGGGGTCACTTACTGAGTAAATAAATTACTCATCCTTTTATCTTATATGTTTTTCAGGTAAGGGAAAGAATGTGATGACGAATGACAAGAAGAATCCTTGATGACATCACGGGACCCGTAGTAGCTTCTGCTTAGTATTTCATGTTTTTTTTTCTGAATTTATGTTGGTTTTGAGACTCATATTTTATTCGATATGTGGATTTCTTTTCATGATTTTTATTGATTTTATTAGGGGTACCCCGAACCAGAATTTATTTTACATATATGTTTTGCATTGTTTTCATGAATTAATAAAATAGAAAATTTCCGTAAAAAGCATTGTTAGTCAGCTTAGTGTCTTTCTTGAATTTTGCATGCATTGGACAATGGTCCGATTAGGTTGAATAAGTCGGGTCGTTACACAAATGGTCGCAAAAGTGTTTATAAAAAGTAAAAAATGAACAAATAAAATATACGTATAATTACTTTTGAGCAATGGTTAGCTATAGCATTTGCAAACAAAGAAAAACAAAAATAAAAATTTTTTATAAAAATAAAAAATTATCACATGATAGTTTTTTATTTGACAATTGACTGTACTGCACAAAGATGGGTGCAATCTAGGTAACTCCCAAGTATCTTCCATCATTTTAAATAAGCTCAATTCAAAGGGAAAAATAAAATAAAATTGATAACCGGTAATCTTGCCCCATTAGTCAAATTATTGACCTGAAAAAAAAAGTATATATATATAGGGTAATTATTTTAAATAGCAAAATTGCAAGAAATATTTTTAAATATGGCAAAAATGTAAATTGTGATAGACATTGGTAGACATCTATTAGTGTTTATCACAAATAAACAGTAATATTTTGCTACATTTATAAATATTTTTTCTATTTTACTATATTTGAACACAACCCTATACGTAATTAGATCTCTTGACATTTTTTCCCGACACATAAAAATTCGTCAAAAAAAGCACCTCTCTTGATGGCATAGTTCGGCTATCGGGAGATCTAGGCATTTTCAATGACATTTTTTAAAAAGGTTGGAGAAGGTACTTTATCCCAATGCCAATTTCATTTGGCATTGGGATAAGTCTAACAAATTCTATCCATTTTTGTGTCAAGAGAATTAGATCTCCCAACGCTAGTCCATTTTGGCATTGGCATAAAGCTCTTTCCTCTTAAAACCACTCCACTTTATGTATTTAGGCTCCACCTAAGTTTGGAGAATCTCTTCTCTACTAGAAGCGCAATGATTCAATAAAGAGCTTGAGAACGAGCCAAAAGCATACAACATTACAATCTTTGCTAACAAAAGATTGACACACAGTGATCTCTCTACACATAAAATACACGACTCTAATCTTTCTTTTCTGAACGACCAATCCTAATCTGACAACCACTATCATTTAAATATATGCAACATACAAGGCAAAAATATCTTTCAAAAGCCAAATCTACATTTCATAAAATAGGGAAAAATATTGCGATAAGGTAGACAGGATTTTCCCAACAAAGAAATAAATAAACAACAGAATCAGCAATGCACTAGCAACATCTTGTCTGAGACCGTGAATGTAAAGACACCTTGAGATACAACTCATAACTTAGATAACAGAGCAAGCTGTGGCAACCATGGTCTTAAACAAATATAGCCCACACCAAACCAAATCTCCAACAAAAATTAATAGCTCAAGTTTCAAGAATGACACATCTTGTAATTGTTATTTGTTATTAATTTTTGTGTTGAATGAAAAGCTTCCAAATGTGCAGAGAAATGTAGAAGAAAGTCGAAGGAAAAATCTTATGGAATATCTTTTGATTTTACGTTTTAATATTCAAACATGAAATCAATAGACAAAGACTATATATATTGAGGCCTACATGAATAGCATAAGCATATGATGTCAAAATTCTTTGGTCGTTTCAACTTTTAAACAAAGATGTTCATTTATTCAACACATAAAAAATAAAAAATAAATAAAAAAGAACAAAAAGAAGAAAGAAGAAAAAGAAATCAAACGAACATTAAACATGTGAAAAATGTAATAAAAAATTAATATACACAAAAGGGTGCAAGTAAATTTAGTCTATTTTCACATTTTTTTTATGAATATGTTTAATAAGGTTTAAAATTTTAACGGTATCTAATAAATTTTTAAAATTTTTCAATTTTTACACTTAATAGATGTCCTTGAATTAAAATATCTCATTTTTTTTTCAATATTTTGTATTTTTTACTTCATCACTTATTAGTCTTAAAATTGAAATTTATATCTTATAGGGACATTAACCCTTTCAATTTTAATGTTTATATAAAATTTTAGAAAATAGAATAAATATGACATATGAATAGATTGACAAATAATTCAAAGTTCAAATATCTATTAAGTTACTAATTGATTGACAAAAGTTGAAATTAATTGACTTGTTTGACATAACTGGAAGGAGGTATTTAATTTGAGACAATGAGTTGAGTTATAAAGTTTGAAGTTAATATGTTATAATTAAAAAAGAGTTATAAAGATGAAGTTTATTGATAAATATGCAAAATAGAGATAGAGAGAAAAGTGGAGTTACTAATTTTATACAAACTTTAATAGTGTTTACCGATAAAGTTGAGTTAGTTTGAAAATGAAAAATAAAAATAAAAATACAATATATATATATATATATATATAAATAAAGAAGACAAATTGGAAAAGTAACCAAAATACTAAAGTAGATTTCATATTTCATATAGCTTTAACAGTTTCCACCAACTTGCTTTGAACTTGGAGAGATAAAAAAGAAAAAGAGGTGAGAAGAAATTTAATGGGACGTACATGCACTATATAGACTCACTCATTTTATAGTCCATATGATTTCAATTTTCAAATTTTATTTCCATACTTTCAAAAAAAAAAAGAAAAGAAAACATAAGATTGTATTATGCTGTGAATCTATCATTTACGTTTTTAAAACAAAAATGAGTCTCTATTATTTTTCCTCTATAAGTTACAAAAATGTGTCATGGACACCTACAATTATTTTATCTACACTTTATTTTATTTTCCCAATCTTCTCTCTTTTCTATGTAATTTCAATCTATGGCCTAACATTTTTTTCATTTTTCCTCTCCTTTATAATGTCGACGTCTTATTCTTCTTCTTTCAATCTACCAATTTCTAAAACTGTGACCGGTCAAACTAAATATATATATAAGTTGTAGTAAGAATTGTGAGTTATAAGTATGTTAGAATTTAATTAAAAAAAACATTTGTATACTTTACAATTTCAAAAGTGTTTTTAAGTAAAAAAAAAAACATAAGTGATTAAGTTACATTTGGCAGGGAAAAAAATTCACTATCTAATTTCTTGGAAGGATAACTTAACACTCAATCAAAGTTCCAAATTTGTTGTCTCTTTTTTCTCCAACAACCTTATTCAATAGTGTTCTTATCATTTATTGTCCATGAGATATTTATTTGTATATACATATGTCATAATTTTTATTTTCATATTATTAAAAAGATTTTGATGTATAGGACAACCAAACTTGTATGAATTTTGAAGATCTTCATTGAAATTGAATTGAGAAATAAAGAGATTGATGGAAAGTTTCAACAAACACTAATGTGATATATAATTTTTAAAATGATTTTGTGGATGCAAAATAATTTACAATAAATTAGGATTCATGAAGAGAAAAGTGGTATGAGGTTGAAGAGAAATCTATTAATAAGAAACTCTATGGACAAGTTGTGATAAGTATGAAGTGTTTTTTTTTTTTTTTTTTTCTTTCTTTTTTTTTTCTTTTTTTAAACCAGCAACAACGTAATTGTGCATTTAATGCCACAATTAACTAATTTCAAAAGTTTGTATATAAATCTAAGATGATTGTGTAATATAGCAATTTCATATAGTTAACTTAATTAAGATATTATATTTTCAATTAAAAGCCAAATGTTCAACTATTCAACTCTTTCGTTGTCAAATTACATAAAATTAAAAAAAAAAATTAAAAATTACACTAATTATTCAATTAAAAAAACAATTATCCCTCCAAAACAAGACCATAAGAGTGTATGATATGACGGTCATTAATGGTCCATTATTGTAGGGTCTTAGTGGCGAATTAGTCCTAGTTGAAATTAAGAAGATGTTTTTTTTACTTGAAAAAAAATAATAAAATTGAAAAAATATATGGAAAAATTATTTTAAATGTAAAATTGTTAAAAATATTTATAGATAATAGAAAAATATTACAATCTATCAGCGATAGACTACTATCTGTGTCTATCATGACACTGATACTAATAATAGTCTAACGGAATCTATTGCAGATAGACTATAAAATTTTGCTATATTTATAAATATCGCTTGCAATGCCGGCTGTTCGCCTTTAGTTAGGATGGCCCAGCTACGCCAAGGAAAAGATACTCCACCTGTATCAGAATACGAGCCTTGTTCAACTGTGCCCACGGCTGTCGGTCGGCCTTGACTCCATTTCCCTGCCTTCTTCAAGTACTTCCTCGCGGTTGTCGCATAATTTTTCCCTGATTTCGAAATTGCGTGGCCTAATCAAAGCGTCACGACAACAAAAAATTACCTTCATTTTATCTATATTGGAAAACAACTCTTTTGTATATATTTCCTACCTCGTTTTGTCACTTGAAAAGATGTGTTGGTATAAGTGAATTGACTTCCACGATAGAAAGTAGGAAAATTTCAATACTTTCATTATTAATAGAAGTTGAAAAACTTTGTCTTTTTTTAATCTTCTTTTCCTTGTCATCACCAAAGGAAACCAAGAAAAAGAAATTGATGTCTAGTTTGGATGGTTACATTTCAACTAAATTTAGGAAAGGGGGAGTAATAGATTGGGTGGCACGAGAAAGTAGCAATGAAATATATGTTATGGGTACTTGTGAACCATGTAAAGGAAAAAATCGAAAAAACCAAAAGGAAACAAGATTGATACCCAAAACAAGATACAATTTGAATATCAAAGGCAATTGAGCCATAAGAAGAAGGAAATTTGGACTTTGGGCCTCACCTCGGGCTCGGTCTCGTCTTAGGTCAGAGTCGAGGAGCGTAATTTTGTTCAAAGGTACGTGTATGTCTTGCATGTTCGAAATGTTTACGATAAGCTCGGTTTTCATTTCTCTTGTTAACCTAATCCATGAAAAAAATTGAAAAAGACCTAAGTCAAACCTACTAAAAATACACTAGTTTTAACTCCACGAGCTACTCTCCACTATATTACTCAAACTTCTACTTACTTCACTTTTTCGTTTCCTCTAATTTATGCATACAAGAGTGTCTATGGCAATCAACATTATATTGGTGTGAATTTTTTTTATTTGTGGATCACATTCTTCTACCCTCAAACAATTATCACATGAAGGCTAGGTTATCACACTGGCAAAATTTTGGCACCAACAAAATATATAAATATTTGGGTTAAATTACAATTTTAGACCTTCAGCTTTCAAGTTTATGTCCAATTTGGTCTGTAAACTTTCAAAAGTGTCTAATAGGCTCCTATACTTTTTATTGTGTCTAATAAATTTCTAAACTTGAAAATGTGTCTAATAAATCTCTAAACTTTTAATTGTGTATCTAATGGAACTCAATTATATTCAATTTAAAAAAAAAAATTGATAATTAATCTATTATATATAAAATTGAATTTATGTTTATTGAAACTATAAAATTTGAATTTTATGTTCATTAAATATGTGCATTTGTTTCAAAAAAAAAAATTGACAAATAGTTCAACAACTTATTAGATACAAATTAAAAAATTTAGAGATCTATTGGACACAAAATTGAATGCTTATTAGACAATTTTTTTAATATTAGGTATTCTTAAAAGTTAGGAACTTAATGAACATAAAATTGAAAGTTTTGTAATATTCTTTTAGACAATCTAGTAGATAAAAATTTGAAAATTTTGAAAGTTCGTATATCTTAAAAGTTTTTTAAAACCAAAAGAACTAACATATACAAATCTAAAAATTTATAGACGAAGAATGTGTTTGGTTTAACTTTTGAAGTGTTTAATTTTGAAAATAAGTCATTTTAGAACAAAATTGAAGTGTTTGCAACCACTCAAAATAATTCTTGAAACACTTGCAAAGTGTATTTTAAACCGTTTTTATCAAATAAAGTTTGAATAAATAATTTTTTTTAAAAAAAATACCTTTTTTTCTTTAACCAATCCAAACCGATCGTAAATTTATAATTTAATTATATATAGTTGCTCAACGTGAAGAAAGAAGCCAAATCAAATATATTTATTATTGAACTTAATTTTCATTTATGGATCCCACTTCTTCCTAATTGAATCACCATTGTGAAAAGAAGCATAAAAGGGCAAAACACCATTGTGAAAAGAAGCATAAAAGGGCAAAAGCTCAAAGAAAATGTGCACGTTATCATATTTATTCATTCTTTGTTTGTTCGAATTATATGAATTATATACATGTTAGCATATATAATTTTATTTTTTCAGCCTCTAAACTCTATAGTAATAACAATTTAATTTTCTAGATTTTCTTTGTGACAACTCAAATCATTGAGGTAAATTCTCCTATAAAGTTAATTTAAATCATTATGCATATATATATATATATATATATATATATATATAGATTAAGGAGGAAAGTTTTAAAATTTGTATTTGTAGTAGTTGGTGAGACTTAGGTGGATTTAAAGAAATTTTTGGAATTGGCAAGAGATAATTTATTTTGGGACAAATAAAATAAAATAAGTAGATTTGATTGGGTTGTAGTTTTAATTAAAGAAGATTTTTTTTTTTTCCGTTCTCCCTCTCCATCGCCACACTCTCTCTTACCTCTACCTCCGCTGTCTCTCTCTCTCAATCGCCGCTCGCTTTCCCGAAGTGGCATGCTCAGAATCACGCTCTCTCGCCCAGGATCTCACTCTCTCCCTCAGGCTCTCGCTCTCTCGCTCAGAATCTCGCTCTCGACTACGACTAACTGCTCACCTGACCGTCAGTCGCCGGATCAATATTCCCTAGGTGAGTATCTCGAACCTGAGTAGGTTAGTGGCGTAGTTCGGTAGATCTTTGGGAATATGAATTAATTGGTAAATCTTGATAGGTGGTCGGCTATTACTTTGGTTCGTAGGATTGGAGAAAACTGCGAGTTTAGTCATGTTCGGGTAAGGACTCTCTCAAATGAACTTTGAGTTTACTTATGACGGGTTAGGCTTGATGAATAACTTAAGTTAGGGGAATTGTATTCCCAGTTTATTCAGGAATTTTGCGAGAGTTGCGGTGTGGTTAGCCTTATGGATCAACCCTCAGGTAAGTGATCTTACTACCCGAACCGCCTTCAGGCCATATGTTTAGTTGGCATGATGTAGTAGGTTTCTAGAGCCACTTATGAGATATTATGCTTGTATGAAATTTCCATGTCTTAAAGTTATATGTGTCTGTTAGTGTATAAACCTATGTTGTAAAACGTTTATGAACCTTACTGTTAGTGTATGAATCCATGGGATGGAATGATTGTGAACTTTATTGATCATGTACGATGAGTAGTGGTGACTCCCCTACGTTGGTTGGGTGTCCACAGGAGGTTGTGTTCCTTCGGGTTCATTAGAGGTTGTGTTCCTTCGGGTTCACTAGAGGATGCGTTCCTTCGGGTACACTAGAGGTTTGTGTTCCTTCGGAATCACCAGAGGTAAGAGTCTCCTTCGAGACTCACTAAAGGTTTGTGGGCATCCATAACCAACGGGGACGGGTCTAACCATTCCCTTATAGAAGTATGGTATATGATAGATATGCATGTCTCATGTTTGACGCACTTAATGGACTTAGGTGCCTAGCCCGACTCCGATAGTGAGGTTACTTACTGAGTAATATAATTACTCATCCTTTCCTCTTATATGTTTTTCAAGTAAAGGAAGGAATGTGCCGGCAAATGACAAGAAGAATCTTTGATGGCATCACGGGACCCTTAGCAGCTTCCACTTAATATTGCATGTTTTACTGAAATTTTGTTCAACTGTCTAGTTTTGTTTTGAGACTCATCTCCCTATCTATTTATGTTGATTTTCGTTCATGAAGTTTCTTTTATTGTTTTCCTTAGGGGTACCCCGAACCAAAATTCCCTTTTATTTTGTTATTGCGTTGATTTCTTGAACTAAAACAAGTAGAAATTTTCATGAAAAACGTGGGTTCTTCTTTACTATTCAGCATAGTGTCGTTCCTTCGAATTATTGCATGCACTGAGTAATGGTCCAAGTAAATAATGTCAGTCGGGTCGTTACATTATTTTTTTTTAGTAATTTAACTTTCATATTTTTATCTTATTACAATTTAGTCCTCTAAATTTAAAAATATGTTAAAATTTAGTCGGTTTAAAATTTATAAAAAAATTAACCCTTACAATAAAAAAAAAAAAAAAAAATTCTTCGAAACCACGTGTCAATTTTTATTATATGAAACACCTTAGTATTTATATAGTTAAAAACTGCATTTTGTTTTTATTTAACTATTTTATTGATCAACATAATCAAAAGTTTGAATCTACCACTGTAGAAGTGGTTTTTATTATAGAAAAATTCATTAGTAGTCTATTCTATAATCATGTCTAAAAAAAAGGAAAAGAAACTTTACATTTAACCAACTATGAATTCTGGTCTACATTATCATCTACTAATTCAATAAATTAAAGAGAACAAAAGATGGAATCTATGTCAAGTTTATAATAAATATTTAGACATTTTTAATAAGAAAGACTAATGGTTGTTTCAAAATTTGAGGAAAAACAAATTGATAGAAAGTTTTAAGAACT
Source organism: Citrullus mucosospermus (assembly GCA_030954485.1). NCBI lineage: Eukaryota > Viridiplantae > Streptophyta > Magnoliopsida > Cucurbitales > Cucurbitaceae > Citrullus > Citrullus mucosospermus. Next base: position 3,068,354 of record CM062064.1, on the reverse strand, counting down.
AAAATGGAACCTCACATGAAATTTAAGGAAAAAAAATAGATGTCCAATTTTTTCTTTTCTTTTCGTTTTTTATGTTATAGATTAAGAAAGAAGACACATTTGATCTATTTTGGAGTTTAAAAATCTTGGATTTTCAAATTTTAGTAAAATACTACATATGAACAAGGTTTAAAATGTTGATACCAATAAAAATGTCAATACCTCTATTTTACAGATATCAATGGAAATATCGATAACATAAGGGTTGCTTTAAAAAAAATCAAAAAATTAAATTAGTGCATAAATATTCTAAACTTTTTTAGATAAGTTAAAATATTTACTATTTGTATTATATTCAAATTAGTCTCAGTTTGTTACTTATATCATTGATTTTTTTTTTTATCATGGAATGAAAATGTCAATGTCGTACTTATCGAAATGTTGACATGTCGATAACAATGTAGAACCATACATATAAGTATAATCAAGTGACAATTATTATTATTATTAATTATTATTATTGTTGTTGTTGTAACAATAAACCTATTTTGAAAAAACATTGTTTGAATTATAAGATTGAGAAACCTGAAAATAACATGGATACAGAGACTAACATAAAATTGGATACCAAAAGTTATTTTATCCTATTTTTTAATTGTAATTTAAAGACTAAAATATTATGTTCCTTATGCCAAGTTAAAAGGATAATATTTATATGTTTTAAAATTTTGAAATAAAAGTAAGTTTATAACTAAAATAATATTTAGAGCCTAGTTTAGGGATGTTATAATCACATACTTATATCTTCAATTTGAATATTTATATATCTCTTAAACTTATGAAATCATTGTTTTTGTCCCCCCCCCCACCCAAAAAAAAGGAAAAAATTACGAAATCATAGAAATTAAATATTAGTATCATAAATAATATTAATTTCAATTTTAAAAAGAAAAATTATTAAAAATAAACAAAAAAAAATATCAAACTTTTTACAAATATAGTAAAATTTTACTTTCTATTTGTGATAGATCGGGATAAATCCAAATAGACATCTATTTGTGTCTATTTGATAAAGTGAGAAATGTCTATCTGAATTTATTGTGGTCTATCAAAAATAAAAAAAAATAATAAAATTTTACTATATTTATTATTATTTCAACCATTTTTCTATTTTTATAAATATTCTTTTAAAAAATGTAGAGACTACACCTAGACTATAATGATTATTACAGTTAAATCTTAAACCACCGTAAAATTTAGATGCATGCACTGATTTAATTATTTTCTTAAACTCATAAAATTCTTACCATTGAATTCAACCATTAGGGTAAATATTTTAATTGACAACAATTTCATACCTTTTGAGAGGTAACTGATGAAATTAAAATCTTGCAAATATAATTGATAAAAAGCAATTTCTTTTTTTATAAAAAATCTCAAAAATATACTTGAAAGTTTTTTAGAGTAGCCTACATGATTATATTTTGACAAATATGTATTTGTATTATTAATTTCAAAGCTGTATTATCAATTTCAAGGTTTGAAGTTCGATCTCCCATCCCATATATTGTCAAAAGAAAAAATTGCTAAAAGTAATAGAATAAATGTTAAAATATTATTTTGGTTTTTGCACTTTCTAATTTTTTCAAATTCAGTTCATATACTTCCAGATGTCTAATTTTAATTTATATACTTTCAATTATCTAAAATTTGGTCCCTACTACTAGTTCTTTTACAATAAATTTTGAAAACAAATTTATTGCATTTGCTTACATGAAAATTGTTGTTATTATATATTTATCCAATTTTGGTAAAAATTATTTTGCAATGACCAAATTTTAAGATTTATTATTATAACTAAATAGACTAAAATTAAACCAACTCTAAAATATTAGGACTAAATTAAAATAATATTATAACTATAGTATTAAATTTCCATCTTCATGTCAATATTTCCATTGATATTTTCATGTTTCCATAGGTTTGATATCAACATGAGAGGTGAATCCATATTTCCATTGTATTGTCGAAAAATTCATGAAAAATAAAAAATAAGCAACAAAATGTAACTACTGTAAATATAATATAAATAATTCAAAATACGATTTATTTATTAATTAAAAAAAATTATAATTTTTCTAGAAATATCCATCAAAATCGATACTTCTAACAAAATTTTCATAGAATTAAGCTCTTAATATTTGCATCAGCATCGATATTTTAAACATTGATTTAAAAAAAAAAAAAATTTGAGGGAAAAAATGAAATGAACTTATTTTCAAAGAAAAAAAGTAAATAAATAATAAAAATAATAATAATAAAAAATGGCGTATAGTCCAAGGCCATGTGGTTGAAGTTATAGATTGGAAAGTTTGTAGGTTTAAAGAGGTTTAAGATTTCGAGACAAACATCAAAAATTTTATCATTTTCTCTTTCCCTTTGTGTTCTTAACTCAGATCCTCTCCTCCTTAAGAAACAATTCAATAAGTAAAGTTACCAACTCTCTCTTCCTCCTCTTAGGGTGTGGCTGCCCTATTAGTTAGGGGCCTATACCCTACTTTGTTAAAATATTATTTTATTTTTTATATTTAGAAGTTTATTCAATTTAGTATTTTTAAATGTCTAATTTTAGTTTCTATAATTTTAATAAATTTTAAATTTAGTATTTACTACTAATTTATGGTGAATTTTCTTATTATTATTTATTTTTTACTAACATATTTCAAAATCTTCACTTATGTTTCTTTACATAAAAATTTTATGATTATATTTAATTAATTTCAATTAAAATTAGCTTCGAGTGACTAAATTAAGATTTATTGAAAGTACAAGACTAGAATTGGACATTTGAAAGTATAGATAATAAAATTGAACAAATTTCGAAGTATAGATAATAAAATTGAACAAATTTCGAAGTACAGGGATCAAAGTGGTATTTTAACCTTTTTTTTCTCTCTCTCTCTCTTTTTGATAATATATGGGGTCGAAGAATCGAATCTTTAATCTTGAAATCGACAACATAAATTTTATGCTAATTGAGCTAGTTGATTTTGGTAGTTCTTTCCTACTTAAAGGAGGATCATTTCCCCTTCAAAATTAATGCTCTATATTTACCTCTTTGTGGACTTGAACTATGAAGAAGATCCAGCAAGTGGAAATCAATATATGAGTTCGTTTGGAATACATTTTCAAGTGTTTAATTTAAAAAATAAGTCGTTTTGAAAGAAATTGGAGTGTTTGGCAAGCACTCTAAATAGCTTTTCAAGTGTATTTTAATCAATTTTTATCAAAAGTGTTTAATTAAATTGCCAATTGACAAAACTTAAGTTGATCGATAAATGCAAATTTAATATTATATTATCTAGTACTCCCTCGCGCGTAGACTTGAAAGATGTAGAAAATCCAACGAGTGAAAATGGATATTAATGAGAGAAAATAACATTGTAGGGGTTTAAACACGAAACTTCATATACCACTTACTTTATTACCATGTTAAATCGTCAATTGACCCAAAAATTTAATCTAAAAAAATTGTTTAACTTGTGAAAGCAAAAAAATTTCAATATCTAATTCATAGTCGATAGGTTGAAGTTATATATTTTAATAAGTTGAGTCTACACGTGAGTATATTAAATGGGCCTAATATGCCCACTTTCTTTAAAATTATAAGTTGAACTAATTAGAGAAATAGGTAAATCTAAAGTAAGTTTTTTGAAAGTAGGCAACAATAATTACTGGTGTAATTGAAAAGTCAAAACAAAGATAATTACCGAATAAAACTATAATATGCCAGAAAAAGACAAATACTAAGTGAAAAAAAGAATAATAATCTGAAATTAAGTTTATATATATATAAGTTCTGATTAAAAATTATGTTGTCCCTAAAAAAAGGTAGAAATTCCAAATGAATCAATAATTGTTTTTAAGACTATCCGAATAAAATATATGAAAAAAAAAAAAAAAGAAGACAAATACTAAATGAAAAAACAAATAATAATCTGAAATTTAAAAAACTTAAGTTCAAATCAAATCTTTTTTCTTTCTTTTCTAAAAAAATTACATTATCTTAATTATCTTAAAAAAAAAGAAAATTATCTTAAATGTTGTTGAAAAATATTTACGACTAATAACAAAATATACAATCTATTTATGATAGATTGCAATAGACTACTATTTGTGTCTGTCTACAAATAATACTCTATCGCACGATCTATTGCACAATTTTTCGATCGCTTTATACTATATAAAAAATAATTTTTTTTATGAAAATGGAGATAACATAAAAACATTAAAATAAAAATTATTATTACATTATCTAACTTCAAAAAGTTTATAATAATTTATAAATTTATATACTACATGTTAAAAACAGCCTACTGTTTTTTTAAGATTGTAATTAAAACTACAAGATTTGTTTCTTTGTTAGTGTCGCCAATTGGTTGAGACAACGCGAAGCAGCCGACGTCCTTGAAAATGGTTAATTTAAAAAGAAAAAGAAGGTATCGCCACCAATCTTTTATACAATGTAATTGGACACCGAAATAAAATAAATAATTTTTATTTAAAAAACAAAAATGGTCTGCGAAAACTAAAGTTGAGTTCGGGAGTCATTTGTGTATGGGAAAAGTGTTAATACTTTATTGCACCCGTTTAGAAAACGGTGGCCAAATTTCAAATCTTGAATTGAAAATATTATTTCACTTTTTTTTTATTAAAAATAATGTCTTATTTTACCCCTTATTACTTCAATATTTGAAGCAATGATCTCATAAAGAAGTTGAACAAATTTCGTCAATTTGACTATATTATAATGAGTTAAAATTCTTCACCCCAAGAAAGTGAGAAGTTATTACATTTTCTCAATCGTAGGATAGTCTTTAAATAAAGGAAGTTTTTTTAAAAAAAAAATTAATTAAATTCATTTTTTCTTGAGATCAAATCTCGGACTCCCAAAAATTTGATTCCTCACCTTAAGAATTCTAGGAAATTAGACTCTTAAATTTCCTAGATCCCATCGTATGATTTTTTTTTAAGGAAAACAGTCTTAATAACAAGTTACTAGAAAAATAATTGATTAGGAAACTTTTTGAAATCATAGATCAATTTTTGAATGTTTGAAAACATAAAAAGTGTAATTTTAAATAAAATAAATTTAAATGATTAAGAAAGATTCTTGTGAAACATTTTAAAAACTTAGAGAAATTTAAATTAGAAGTATTTTAAAACTTTGAGAGATTTTAATTAAAAATATTTAAAAAATTTTGAAAAATTTTAATTAGAAATTAAATAAGACTTAATATGACATTAAATAAGAAAAATATGATTAAAGAAGCATTATAATAATTAAGCAAACATAAAATGACATAAAAAATTTAGTAAAAATATATTGGAGATCAATCTCGAACTCCCAAAGAATCCACTCTTCACCTCTAGAATTTTAGAAAATTGAACTCCGAAATCTTCTAAATTCCATTGTTGGAAATTGTTTTAGAAAAAATGTGGTCTTAGAAAAAACCAAATTTTTAGAAATACTTTTGAAATAATACATTAGTTTTTAAATATTCAAAATCACAAATAGTATAATTTTAAGGAAATTTTTAAATGCCTACAAAAATTAGAAGAAAAGTTTTTAAAAACTTAGAAAAATTTTAATTAGAAATAAAATATTATTTAATATGAATCTAACTTAAGAAATGTAATATTTAATTAAATAAACATAAAAAGTATGTTAAAGATTTAATAAAACATATTGGAGATCGATCTTGGACTTTCAAAAAATTGACTCCTCACCTTAAGAATACTAGAAAATCGGACTCCTAAATTTTCTATATTCTATCTTTGGTGTTTTTTAGAGAGAAAAAAACAAGCAATGATTATGAATATTAAACGAATATCATTTAATTATAACACAACATAAATATATTATAATGATAGCAAAATAAAATGTTTGGAAAATAAAATGATTAAGTGCAATACTTAAAATAAAACGAACTGATGATAAAGACTAAGAAATATGTTAAATAAACAATATAAAAAGATAAAGTAAAGAGAAGAACTAATAATAATAATAATAATAAATAGATAAATAAATAATTAATTAATTAAATAAACAATAATAAAACTAAAAAAAGAAAAAAGTAATTGGCACACCACGCAGTGAAATAAAACAAATTAAAAAAAATGAAAAGTTAAAAGACACGTTGGAACACTTATATAATAATAATAAATAAATAAACAATAACTGGTAATAATAAAAAAAAAAATATCTCACTGTCGCAACAAACAGTAAAAACAATCTGGCGGCAAATCACCCAAACTTTACCGCATTGTATAATAATAATACTAATAATAATAAATTAAAAAATTAACATATTTATTTAACCCATTTTGTTAAAAAAAAAAAAAAAAAAAAACCTCCACTCTTTATTTTCTCCTAAATTTACTCACTACCAACCTATTCTCTTCTCAACTTCTTCTTCAAACTCATAGTTTTTTTTACACTTCAAAACAAAGAACATAACTTCATTCTAAGATGTCTTACCTTTTTTTTTTTTTTTTTTTTATCTCATCTCTTCTTTTCATATGTATTTTTTCTTTTTATTTAAACAACAATAAAGAAAAACCATGGAGGAGGAAGAAGATGAACAAAAATAAATAAATAAGATAGAATGAAACTAGTATCTAAAGCAAATGCATGTAAAAAGATCACATAATAATAAAAATAAACAAGGTGAAGAAATAAAAGCAATAATGGTAGTTATTCTTGCTAATACTTTTTTATTTTTCTTAATTTTTCAAGATTTCTAAGAGAGAAGAAAAAGAACGAAGGATGAGATCTCGAACATGAAACCACTTATTGTGTGAGGTGCAAATCCTTGGGACAAAGTCCCTACCAAATGTAACCTCCAACTAAGTTATGCCCTTTATGCTCTAAACTGAATGTGGAGGCTAGAGTTTTTTCTTAAAGAAAATGAGGGCTAATGAAAGTGGTGACAGAGGTTTTTGTGGAAGAGAAAAAATTGGGTATTTATGTATTCCATTTTGCAAATTTATTTTTAATGAGTTTTATTTCAATTTTGAAATTTTGCCAAACTTGGCTTAAGTTCAAAATGGGTTAGAGTGTTTTGTCAACCAAATTTCAATTCAAAATTTTGCTCTTTTTGTCTCTTGTTCAACCAATTTAGTTAAATTTAATTAACCTACACAAATCACCAAATGTTCACAAATGAAAGTACGATGAAAATGAGATTAATTAGCAAATAAACATGCAAAAATATTCAAATTTACCTGTTAATTTAAATTAATTAAAAAATGTCGAACAAAATTAGGTGGCTACAATAAGTATATTTAAATATCACATGCCAATTTACTCTTTTTCTAAAGCATGTATCAAATCATTTTTATAGACTACATAACTCTATATTTTGTCTAGTTGTTGCCTTCTTAGTTTCTATCATCTTCCTATCAAGTTAGTACGAACGAAATTAGTCAATGATCATCTAATAAGCATGCTATATATTTGATTTTCTTGACTAAATTTTTATGATTAAGTTGAATTAGGTTGTTCTATAGACTAAACAAAGTAAATAATTGTAAATAAGAATCTCTCAAAATCTCTTACGTAGCTAGGAAGAGAAAACGACGATTAATTATGGATCATATATTGACAATTCACACATATAAAACAATCTAACTTGGCCAATTTTCATTCTTACATTCAATAAGAAAAAGAGATTCCTATGATACCCACAAGATAGAATGAATCTCAACAAATCCAACATAATTATTGATGTACCAAAATAAGTTTGATATTTAATAAAAGCTTTGGTCCCATGAGTTGTTAAAAATTCTGTAAAAATATAAATAAAGTTGCTTTTAGTTTAATTAAGAGATTTCTGTGTTTACTCTAAATTCGGTAACACATTTTATCATTCGGGCCTACAAACCAACCTAACGTTCCAAAGACTCCTTCCCTTAGTTTTCTAATTAATTGCCCATATTTTCTTCAATAGCCGCCCATGATCTTTTTATGTTAAAGTTAAAACTTGAAGAGAGAAAAAATATATATATATAACATAGAGATAAAAATACTCTAACTCATTTAGGCAAACTGTGTGATGCGATGGTTGATCTAACATTATTTATATAAAAATAATATTAATAGCAAAAATTGTACGAAACACACCATACACGTGGTTAAATTAAGTTTTACAAATCACTAAAATTTGTTTGGTTAATCAGTGATTATTATGATTATAGTTAATTCATGTCTAAATTTTTTTTAGATTATTATTTAAGTGGTAAAAATTTTCAACTTACATATACTTTAATTAGTTAAGTTATGCTCAAGATAATAATTGATATCTAAGGTAATCATTGATTTTTTTTAATGAATGTAATTAGAAAAAAAGAAATATATTGTTTACTAGTATTTAAGTAGATATTTTATTTACATTTTGAAAAAAAAAAATCCATATTTGTACTTAATATTATAATAAAATAGATATTTTAAAATATTTTTATAATGAAGCTACTCATTAACATTTCCATGTTGTAAACACAAATTATGATATTGGATTTCGAATTTTTAGATGATTATATATATGTTAAAAATAATTACAAACTTCAATTTTTTTATTTATATAATTTTTTAGAAAACTTCAATTTTTTTTCTCACATGAAAAAAAAAAGTAATAATACACAAATAAGTAATAACTATTTTATTTCGTCATTCATGCATGCTTCTTGTCTTAAAATTTAGAAAGATTTTATTGACAATTATTATTTTTTTTAATAAAAATGATATTCTTATTCAATAATGAATGAAATTGAAATAATTCCTGGAATTTCTTTTAGAATAAACTCTGAAATTATTTAATAAATTGATGAGCTTTCTGAAAAATAGTGTATCAATAATGATTTTTAAAATAAATAAATTTTTTTAACCAATATAGGACTATCCAATCATGTGAGGTCAATCTCTCACCGTATTAAAAAAAAGGAACTGCAATAAATTATTTCATGACATCAAAATTTATTAAATAATTCTATGTGAATTCAAACCATAGATTCATACTAATTAAACATCAACCATCAATTGTGTGACTAGATAATAATATACTTGGTTCGATTATTACTTTCGTTATTGTGTTTTCAATTTTAGTTTATTTTCTATTATGTACTTTTAAAATATTCATTTTAGTTTTTATGTTTACAACTTTGGTTCATATTGGTTTTCTATAATGTCAAAATAAGGCTCTTTTCAAGTATAGTAAAGGAACCAAAATATTTTTACAAATATAACAAAATTTCATTGTCTATCTACAGTAGATCGCAATAGACTACTATTTGTGTCACGATAGACATAGATAATAGTCTATCGCGATCTATTGAGTCTATCACAGATGGATTGTGATATTTTGCTATTAGTTGTAAATATTTTCAGCAGTTTTACCATTTAAAAGAATTTTCTCTTCAAAATATCCGTTTTGGTTTTCGTACTTTTAAAAAATTACCATTTTGCTCAATTCATTTCATGTTTAAGAGGTGTTTGACTTACTACCTTAAGTTGGGTTGAGTTAGTAAAAATTACCAACTCAATGTTTGGCTTACCATCTGAAAATGTTGATGAGGTTGAGTTGATTGTTTTAACCAACCCAACTCAATTCAATTCAACCTAACTATCCGTCCCTCCAATATGTCCCATGACCCCATCTGTTGGCCACCGCTTGTGTCTACTTTTGCCTCACTCTAGCAGTCACCTTCGCACGACCAACTCCAACTATCAACTTTGGCAACCAACTTCGATGATTATTCTGGCAAAAACCACACCTCCAGTGGCCAACTTTAACGATCGCCTCAAGCGACCAACTTCGTTGATCATCTCCAACAACTAACCCTAATTATCAATTTGACCAATTGTATATAATTATAAAAAATAAAAAATAAATAAATAAAAACAAAAAACAAAAAACTCACTAGATAAAAGCATCTGTTTAAATACAAAATTGAATTATTAGTTCATAATATTTAATAATCATCGTTTATAGTAAATTAACATTAATAAAAACACTTTAAGTTTAAGTATCTATCAAACTAAACAAACTTAAGATGCATTTGGAATACATTTTCAAGTGTTTAATTTAAAAATTAAGTCATTTTGAAAAAAAAAATTGGAGTGTTTGGTAACCACTAAAAATAAATTTTAAAGTGTATTTTAAACTATTTTCATCAAAAGAGTTTAAATAAAAATGAATTTTTTGAAAAACACTTTTTTTTCAAGTCAATCCAAAGTGGCACTTAGTTTGTGTATAAAAACACTTCTGAGAAAATGTAGTCAAACACATGAGAAAATGAAATGACTTTTTGAAAAACCGTTTTCCAAGCAATCCAAACATGTCATAATTTAAATATTTTATGTTAAAAGAATATCAAATGACATGTTACACAAGCATTCCCTATTGATAAGTGCTCGCATTGTAGTAATAATGCAAAGCTAGAGGTCCTTCTAAGATTCTTGCAAACACTCACAAATAAGGCTAACCAATGATGACAACCAATTAAGAGCTTAGTTAGAAGATGAATAACTCTTAGATCGAACTTAGAATTTATGATGGTCACTCTTAGATCCTAAGACAACTCAATCCATAATTCACTTTGATCAAAAGTAATCCAATGAATTGGTTTAACAACAAATCTAAAGCAAGATTTGAAAGAAAAGATAATACCAAAGGGGTTGAAGAAACACAAGGTTTTTTTGCTATTATTAATCTGAGTTTTAGAGAACTTTACATGTCTTTTTAAAGGCCAAAAGGTCGTGCATGGACCAAAAACTCAAAAATCATTCAAATACAATTAATCGCAAATTGTAGAAAATAAGACCTAGGAACTTAAAACTTAATTGCACACTAATTAATTAGTCAAAATGCAAAACTAAAAATGTAGAAAGTCTCCAAATTGTCTTAAATAACTACCCTAGAAGGTGGCAAAGTTGAAGTGCACGTTTAATAAGGTTTGACATCACATTGTAGTGTACACTTGACAACATTTTCTTTACAAAATATGCACACTTTTTTTTAACCTCCGTGCCATCTTCCAAACTAGGACTTTTCCCATGCCATCTTCACTTCAATATAATCTCTTCTTGACTCATTGAACTAACATTGTACATCAAATTGGGCTCAAAATTCTTTGTCTCTTCTCGTGAATTAGCAAGCTTTTGAAGACGTAGTGTGGAAGCTTTGAAGATCATGTAGTGTGAAAACCTCTTGAATCTTTTTTGTGTTGCTTATTGTAATTGCTCCTTTCAAGACATGCAATGGCTCAATGGTTGAATCCACATCACCAATTCTTTTTAACCTTATAACATGCACGTTTATTTATAATATATATATATTTGCGTGTGTGAAGAAGAGGACATTCTATATGTAACAACCCCAAACCCTTGAGGTAATTTCCCCTAATCAATTAAATTAAGTTATTTTGCATAAAAATGGATTTTCAATTATTTATTTACATTATTGTAATTACTTAAGTTAAATAGGAAAGTCCCAAGGATTTTATTTATGGTGATAGGAGAATTGAAGATGGGATTAAGGAAAATGTTAGATTTGGTAAAGAATAATTTATTCTTGTTCTATTTTAGGGCAAATAGAATAAAATAAATTAATTTGGTAAATGAAGTATATTATTTTACCTTATTGAGTAAAAGGGGAGAATTGGGAAAAAAAAAATTAGGGTTTAAGGGGGGAGGAATTACCTCGTTTTTCGTGCAGTCAAAAAGAAAAAGAAAGAAAATATTAACTCTCTCTCTCTCGTTCTCTCCGCCGCATCTCCCTTCCTTTTTCCTTTCGCCGCCGCCAACCTCCCTCTGCCCGACGTCTCTCTCTCTCTCTCTCTCTCTCGCTCTCCTTCAGTTTTCGGGATTTTCCGGAGGGTTTCGCACATCGGGTGTCGCTGACTTCCGCCTTGAGTGTCGCTGCCGGTTTCGAGGATTCGCGCTACCTGTCTCGCTCTCCCGCTCTCACTTTCTCCCATCGCCTCACGGTCTCCCGCGCCCAATCGCACAGTCACTCTCGTGGTGTCGCTCTCTCGCTAGCTCTCGCTCTCCCGCTGTCTCGCGCTCTCGCTCTCCCGCTCGACTCACGTTTTCCCCCGCGCCAGTGTCGCCGTAGCCTCGGACTCTCGCTCTCTCGCTGGTTCTCGCTGGGTTTCGCTGTCTCGACTCTCGTGCTCTCGCTCAGGTCTCGCTTCTCGCTCGAGAGCCATTTTCTCTCGGATTTTTGGCTCTCGGCAGGGTGCTTCTTTTGTCCGGCCAGAACAGTACCTTAAATGAGTGTCTCAAACTTGAATGGTTTAGTTGCTTACGTTTTGGATGGAGATTTGTGAATTTCGAACCTTGTTTGGCATGTCTCATAGGTGTTCGGTAATTGTTAGTCCGTAGGATCGAGGAAAGCTACGAGTTGGATCGCGTTCGGGTAAGGACTTTCTCGAAAAATTATTTTAGGTTACTCATGATAGACTAAACTCGTAGACTAACTTAAATTGGGAAAAATTTCATTCCCGGTTTATTCAGGAATTAATTTTACAAGAGGAGCCGTATAGTAATTTGATGGATCGATCACCAGGTAAGTGATCTTACTACTTGAACCGCCTTCGGGCCACACGTTTAGTTACCATGAAGTAGGGAATTACCAAAGCCTTTATGATTTAGCATGCTCGTATGAGATCCCTATGCCTAAAGGTAGAAATTATGAAAGTCCGTATGATATAGCATGCTTGTATGAGATTTCCATGCTTAAAAGTAGAAGTTCCCAAGACCTTTATGATATAGCATGCTTGCATGAGATTACCATATACTAAGTTGTATGTGCTTATTAAAGTATGACCCTATGCCATGTCATGTAACAAACAGAACTATATTTTAATGTATGTAGTCATGGAATGGAATGAGTATGATTATGACTGTTTACGCTCTAGGAGTAGGGTTACCTCCCCTATATTGGTTGGGTGTTCACGGAGGTTGTGTACCTTCGGGTCCACAGGAGGTTGTGTTCCTTCGAGATCACTAGAGGATGTGTACCTTTGGGTTCACTAGAGGTTGTGCTCCTTCGGGTGCACTAGAGGTTGTGTTCCTTCGGGTTCACAGGAGGTTGTGTTCCTTCGGGTTCACCAGAGGTTGTGCTCTTTCGAGTACATTAGAGGTTTGTGTTCCTTCGAGAACACCAGAGGTAAGAGTTTCCTTCGGGGCTCTAGAGGTTTGTGAACATCCATAACCAACTGTAGGGTGAGTGTAAACTATTTCCAATGATTGCATGATAGTTATGTATGCCTTATGTTGATGCACTTAAAGGACATAGGTGCTTAGCCCGACTCCAGGTAGTGGGGTCACTTACTGAGTAATAAATTACTCATTCTTTTATCCTTTATGTTTTTCAGGTAAGGGAAAGAACATGATGGCGAATGACAAGAAGAATCCTTGATGGGATCACGGGACCCGTAGTAGCTTCCGCTTGGCATTTTTATGTTTTATGGAGTTTTGTCAAATTGTTGGTTTTTGAGACTTTTGATATGTGGCTTCTTCTTTCATGAATTTTATTGATTTCTTTAGGAGTACCTCGAACCAAAACTTCTTTTTTACATGTTTATGGATGTTTTTCTTGAAATTTATTTATGGAAACTTCCCAGTAAAGTATTGCTTCTTTTCTTTACCATGTTGCATAGTGTTTCTCGAATTTTACATGCATGGAGTAACGGTCCGGTTAGGTTACGTAAGTCGGGTCGTTACACTATATTTCATAAGACAACCTATATAATGCATATGCATTTGTATTTAAAAACTAAAAGAAATGCATTTTTTCATAAGACTAATAGGTCCACTTTTTTCAAACATGCCTTCTCAATTTTAGACATACGTTGTTAAAATTCTCTATGCCATATTTAATTATGATGAATAGTGGCAAAAACAAATGCTCTAGGCCTACTAAGCATAAATCATAATAAATTCTAACCTACAATTTGACATAAGATGCATGTTATATATGTGAAGTTTTTAAGTTGACTATCTCAATTGCGTGTTGAAAGTTGGAGAAAATATGTAGGTGATTGAATGGTTAAAAAAAAAAAGTAAACTAAACAAAAACATCCAATCGAAAAGTAGACTTCTTTATGTTACAAAAAATTGCACCATATAGTCCCAACAAAATAACTCAACTTAGCGCCCAAAACACAAATTTCTTCACCCAACTCAATACAACTCAACACTCCAAACACAAACATTTTTACTCTACAGATAATTATTACCAACTCAACTAAATTTTGTGTGTCGAATGTCCTTTAAGGGACCAAAATGATACAATGACTAAAATGATCAAAAATTAAAAGTACAAGGACCAATATGAACATCTTGAAAGTGCAGAGACCAAAATGAGAAAGTTGAAAGTATTGGGACCAAAACCAACTAAAATTGAAAATACATAAATCAAAATAGTATTTAAACTAACATACTATAATTAATAAAAAAAAATGTTAAATATAATGAAGTATTGATATAATTAAGTTTGCTCAAGCTCATGTATTAAATAAATGACAAATAATCATTCTAAAAAGAAAATTAAGTGATAAATAATATGGTGTATATTTAAATGATAAATAATAAAATAACAATAATAAAACAATCTAATATTATTTTAATGTTTTGAGTAAATATCAATTTATACTAAGGGTTGCATCGACTTTCAAACCTTGCTTGTACTGAGAAAATGGTAATTAGCTACTCTAATGTTAGACTGTTAGTGTTAATTGTTTCAAAAAAAAATTTAATTCATAATATTATAAATTAATTTTTTCATTCAACTTACAAAAAAAAAATGCTATAATGTTTCTTTTAATTATATATTTAACTAAATAAAACAAATAATAGTACATTCTTTTAACATAAATATTTACATTTTCAATATAAATATCGAATTCTAATTAAATTTTAAACAAAAATAAAAAACGAAAAAAAAAAATTCACGAGACCTGATCCTCAAACAGGGATTTTTCAACTCTCCAAAACAAGGAATTGGGCGGGGATGGGGAATGCATCTCCAATCCTGCCCCGCCACACTACAATTTCTAACTTTGTGTTTTAACCTCATGGACTATGTGTCCTTCTCTCTTTTTAGCAGTCTAATATCTTTCGGAGAAAAAAAAAAGATAAAGATAAAATTAATGTTTCGTATAAATTCAATGAAACAATTTGCTATTTAAAAGTGTAGGTATTTCAAATCAAATTATATATTATCTCATAATTAAGATAATTTTGGTAACCAAAATTTCTTTTGAGGTAAAGATAACCATAGAGTAGACTTTGGTTAGAAGACATGTGTAGGTTCATTCCATATCAATCAAACTAAAATAAACATGGTTGAATACACACATCTCATATGTGTTAAAAACAAATACATAATTTTAGAAATGAAAAATATTTTTCTTCATAATATGTTGTGTGAGAGAACTAAAAAAAATCTTTAATAAATAGTATAAGAGAATTAAACCTCTAATCTCGAGTTGAATAGTGCAAGTTTTACGTTATTTGAATTATATTTCTGTTGACAAAGATGAAAAATGTTAATAGGTAGCAAAATTGATTGGTATTTTTTTTTTATCACTATCAGTAATATTACTAAAATAAAATGTATATCATTAATCATTTTTTTTTTTTTACCACTATCAGTTCTTAAATTTGTACCTACAAAATAAATATTTTAAAACGGAAATAAGTATATTATTATTATATTAACAAATTCTTAAATTTTTAATTTTGTGTATACTAGTCTTTCATTTTATATAACATTTTTAAAGATTAATAGAGTAATTAGACAAAATTGTATTTTGTGTGATAAAATCCTAAACTTTCAATTTTATATGAATAAATTCATAAATCTTAAAAAAAGATATTAAATAGGTCAAAGACTTATCAGACAATAAATTAAAAAGTAATAGAATAATTCTAAAGATTTGCTCAACAAAGACTTAAAAATTTATGAATTAAACTGGTAATTTGACCTAAAATTTATATTCACTTCCGTTGCATAGTCTCTTTTTAGTTCAATAATCATGTGAATGAGACATCAACCAATCCACCTCTAATATGATAATCGATATCATATTCATTCAGTTATGTTTGAATCAGCATTGTTTAGAGCCTACTTAGTAGCTTGTTGCTAAGGTTGAGGATGAAAGTTTGGAGTTATATTTGCCTTTGTACATATGTGAACCATTAGATCCGAGCCAAATAAAAGGTTGTGGTCTATTATTTATTTTATATATCGTTCATTGTCTTATGGACCAAAAAATCAAAATCTTGTAAAGTCAAATTAATTGATAATTGGCATGATTTGGTTCTTTAAAAATTAAAGGTTGGATTTCACATTTATGTTTGTAATTGTTGCACTGCAAGACAAGAAGGATTTATTTTGAGATAAATAATAATAACTCTTTGGACACACCCACGTCAATTCTAAAAGTGGATGACTTTCTTTAAGAGCAAAGAAATCCCCTCCATATTTTCCATTTTTCTTTAAACCCACTCTTCCTCACTAAATATCCTTTATAAAGGCTTAATTATATCCAATAAAATTTCAATTTATTCTCTTTTTTTTTCTTTTGTAAATTACTTTTTAGTACAAACATTATATATTTGAATTTGATTTTCATTTTGAAACTCGAAAGGTTATATTTTTGTAGTTAATTTGGTAATTAATTGGTTTTTAGTTTTTTATTTTTATTTTTTATTTTTTATTTTTTAAAAATAAATTTTTTTGTAATAAATTCATTTATTTTAGAAATAAAAAAACTTAAAGACTGTTTTTTCAATTTATGAAGAGAATTTTGGGAAAAAATGGTTTTTAAAAATTGATTATTGATTTAAAGCACTGCGCATATGGTTTCTATTTATACTTTCGTTTATGATTCAGTTCAGTTTTCTTGTTTTTTTTCTAATTATTTTTCTTTTTTAATTTTTTTTATGTTTACAATAAAATAGTTTTGTGAAAATTAACTTTTTAGTCTCTAAATTTTAAACAATATGTGCGTTTAGTCCCTAAGCTTTAAAAATATACATTTTTAGTCCACAAGTTTATAAAAATAGGTTCATTTAGTCCTTATGCTTTTAAAATGTACTTTTTTAATACCTAAGTTTTTAAAAATAGGTTTAAGAGGTTCTTCAAATAATATTTTTTATTATTTTAAATAATTTTATGACATTTTAAATTAGAAAAATAATTTTTAACAACCATCTCCTCTCTAAAACTATTTTTTCTAATTTTAAATATCATATAATTATTTTTAAAATCAAAGAAAAAATACTTGAAGGACCTTCTAAACCTATTTTTTAAAACTGAGGGATTGAAAAAGCATATTTTGAAAATTTAAAGACAAAATAGAACTATTTTTATAAACTTGGGGACTAAAAAAATACATTTTTAAAACTTAGTGGCCAAACGCACATATTACTTGAAAACTTGAGGACTACAAAGGTAATTTTCTCAATTATTTTCCTCATGAATGCTGTATGATTTTGAGAAAAAAAAAAACTGTTTTTTAAGAAAAACATTATTTTAAAATTACATATTATTTAAATTATTTTTAACTAAAAATAAAAATACTTATTTTTTTCAATAAATTATATGTAGTTAGTATTTTATGTTTATTATAAATATAATTACTCTAAATATAAAATTTAGAATTCTAGTTATTTGTTTCAAACTAAACTAAATTTGATGACTAAATTGTTAATTCAACTAAAAAATACAGTGATTAAAAGAATTCTTTTTATTGTTTATACTTTATATGACTAAATATTACGTTCCTTTTTATTTTAAAATCATATATTATTTTAATTATTTATTGTTCCAAATTTTGTTGATTTTATTAAACATTATGAATATTTGTGTTATTACTATGAATAGATAGATATTGTGAACGTTGTTTTTTATTGGTGCATTTTAGATATGTTTCTTTTTATTATTTTTTCCCTTTAATTTGTGAGTGAAAAATATATGCAATGTTTGTCGAGCAGTTACAATTAGGGATAATGTTTTCAAACATAGCAAAATGAGCCTAACTATTTGTAACAACCCGACTTATACAATCTAATCGGACCATTACTCAATGCATGCAAAAATTCAAAGAACGACACTATGTTGAATAGTAAAGAAGGAACAATGCTTTTCATGGAAATTTCTACTTATATTAATTCAAGAAAACAACGCATTAACAAATAAAAGGAAATTTTGGTTCAGGGTACCCCTAAGAAAATCAATAAAAGAGACTTCATGAATGAAAATCCACATATCAATTAAAGAGACGAGTCTCAAAACAAAATTAGACAGTTGGACAAAAATTCAGTAAAACATGCAAGACTAAGCGGAAGCTACTACAGGTCCCGTGATGCCATCAAGGATTCTTCTTGTCATTCGCCGGCACATTCTTTCCTTTACCTGAAAAACATATAAGAAGAAAGGATGAGTAATTATATTACTGAGTAAGTGACCCCACTACCGGAGTCGGGCTAGGCACCTAAGTCCTTTAAGTGCGTCAACATAAGACATGCATGTCTATCATACTTCTATAGGAAAATGGTTATACCCGCCCCACCATTGGTTATGGATGCCCACAAACCTCTAGAGCCTTGAAGGAAACTCTTACCTCTGGTAATCCAGAAGGAACACAAACCTCTAGTGTACTCGAAGGAGCACAACCTCTGGTGATCCCGAAGGAACACAACCTCCAGTGAACCCGAAGGAACACAACCTCCTATGGACATCCAACCAACGTAGGGGGAGTCACCATTACTCATTATACATAATCAACCAAGTTCATGCTCATCCCATTCCATGGATTCATACATTAATAATACTGTTCATAAACATTTCACAGCATAAGCTTATACACTATCAGGCACATACAACTTTAAGACATGGAACTTTCATACAAGCATCTTATATCATACGTGGCTTTAGAAGTCTACTATAGCAAGACAACTATTCATATGGCCCGAAGGCGATTCAGGTAGTAAGATCACTTACCTGAAGGTTGATCCATAAAGCTATCCACACTGCAACTCTTGCAAAATTCCTGAACAAACTGGGAATAAAACTCCCCTAACTTAAGTTATTCATCAAGCCTAACCTATCATAAGCAAACTCAAAAATTTGTTCGAGAGAGTCCTTACCCGAACGTGACCAAACTCGCAGTTTCCTCCGACCCTATAGACTAAAGCAATTGCCGACCACCTATTAAGATTTACCAATTAATTCGTATTCCCAAATATTTGCCAAAATATGCCACTAATCTACTCAGGTTCGAGATACTCACTTAGGGAGTACTGGTCCGGCGACTGACGGTCAGGCGAGCAGTTAATCGCAGCCGAGAACACGCTTCTGAGCGAGAGCGAGAGTCGAGCGAGAGAGCGAGAGCCCAAGAGTCAGCGAGAAAGCGAGAGCGTGAGACAGCGATTCCGGGCGAGGGAAAGCGTGAGTCGAGCGGGAGAGCGAGAGGCAGCAAGAGAGCGAGAGCCCGAGAGCGTGAGACAGCGATACCCTGGAGACAGAAGCATGATTTCGAACGTGAACTTCCGGAAATCGGGCGGCAACTGAGAGAGAGAGACGGCGGGGGCAGAGGGAGAACGGAAAGGAGCGGAGGGCGGCGGCGGCGACAAAAAATCGGGAGGAAGGGAGGAGGGAGAGGCGGCGGAGAGGGAGAGAGAGAGGGAAGAGCTTTTCTCTCCTTTTTTTTTTGACTACACGCAAACCGAGGAGGTTAAAATAAACCCTAATTCCTCCCCCTCCCTAGCCCATTAATTCCACTTTTCCCTTTTTGTTTCTTCAACCAAATAAAATAAAATCTCATTTATTCAAACTCCAATCCCACCAAATCCATTTATTTTATTTTATTTGCCCCAAAGTAAACTATCCTTTGCCAATTCCCAACAATTTCCTTAAATCCACCTAAAACTCACCAACCACTATAAATGCTAATTTTAAAACTTTCCTCCTTAATCTAAATAAATACATAAATACATATAAATAAATATAATTTCCATTTGATGCATAATGTCTTAAATTAACTTAATAGGAGAATTTACCTTAATAATTTGGGTTGTCACACTATTTACAAATATAGAAAATTTTCACTGTTCATTGACTACTGATAGACTTGTATTGGTTGGCGATAGAGCGCGATAGACTTCTATCACTTAAGCGTCACACTATTTACAAATATAGAAAATTTTCACTGTTCATTGACTACTGATAGACTTGTATCGGTTGGCGATAGAGCGCGATAGACTTCTATCACTTAAGCAATAGAGGTTTCTATCACTTAAGCGATAAAGGTCTATCGCAGTCTATCACCAATAAACAATAAAAAATTTCTATATTTATAAATAGTTTAATATTTTTTATTTATAATAATTTTCTTTACAATAATACAACGTTGGAAACAATTTTAGCAAATTTTGGCCCTACATATGTTTGATGAAATAATATTATAAAATTAGTTTGTCAAGATTTTCATTGAAAAGAAAAAAAAAATTATGATTAGATAGTTCTTTTAAAAAAAGACTGAAAACCAAAAACAGTTAGAATATAAGTTATGGTTTTTTGTTTTTAGAAATAGAGAACAAAATCAGTTACTGGTTCTTATTTTTTAAAAACAGAAAACCAAAAATTGAAAAAACCACAAATAGAAAACTAAAATGGTTATAAAAAACAGGCCCTTTACCTTTGAGTTTTCATTAACATTAACTTTTAGTCAAATTGTGTTAATTTTATGTTAATTAATTTAAAGTAATTGAGTTATCAAGTCTATTTAAATCATTTTCATATTGTGTTAATTTTATCATGTACTAATGGAAATAATTTAATTGACTAAAGATTAAGAAATGTTAGATATATAATACTAAATTTACCTTCAATATAATCAGTTAGCATAAGTTTTGATCAATCAGTGAATTAAGATGATATCAGAGTAGGTGGTTTAGGAGGTCTTATGTTCAAACTCCTACAATGTTATTTCCTCTCAAATTAATATTAGAAAGCTTTCGTATAACCCTAAAAAATTCCCCAACCAACTAATTAAGGGTAATTGTATTTTGGCCTTTTATCAAATTATTAAATATAAAAGTCCCCTAATTAAATACTAAAGAAGGTTGTCACCATGAACATATTTCAATTAACATGAACTTATATTATCAATCTCAAAATCTAAAGTTTGATTTCCTACTTTACATATCGTAAAAGAAGGAAAAAAAATATCCACAAAAATTTATAACCACATGTAAATTGTGTTAGATTTTCATTAAATAGATTATGATTCTTGTTAAGAATACTTTTTGATATAAAATTTGGAGACTTGGAATAGAATATTTGAAAATTATAACACCAAAGCACATGAAATTCAAAAGTTTAGAGAAAAGAGAAGAAGGAAACCAAATAGGTTCTAAACCATAATGAAAAATTCTATTTAATTCTTCACCTTTCAAAATAATTCCATTTTAGTCACAAAACTTTCATATTTTTTCAGAATCTCTATTATGGTTTTTTAAACAAAAATCTATTTCATTAATTATTTAATATATAATTAATGTGATTTCAAATGTGTGCAATATATATATATTAAAATCTCATACATGGTTGATTGAATATAAAATGACAAATATTTAATATAACAGTAAATAACGAAATAAAATTAATTTAAATTTGATTTTCATCTCTAAACTTATGCATTCTATTTTGGTTTTTTAAAAATGACCATTTTAGTCCCAAAAGATTTAAAAACAATTATTTTGGTTCATGGACTTTTAATTCTAAAATGTTTATTTTAGCCCCTAAAAAATTTGATATATGTTATTGATATATGTGGTTCAAATATATGCTCACATATATGCCTTAATATACATACTCAAATTAACATTGTCAATTTGTTAAAAAAAGAATGTTTTAAATGGTAAAATCGCTAAAAATATTTTTAAATATAACAAAAAAAAAAAAAAGCTTTATTTTAACAAATAAACAATAATAGACTACTAGACTACTATCACTAAGATGATGAAGAAGAAGTTAGTTTTATTAATTTCTATCGGTGAGAGATAGTGGCAGATTTTTACTAGTGTCCATCATTGTCTATCCATTAGTATTCATCACTAATAGACAGTGATAAACTAATTTTAGCTATTTTGTTATAATTATAAATAAGTTTGTCCATCTTGGTTATATATGAAAATAACCCTTAAAAATGTTAATATAAGTAACCATGAAAGTTACTTTTTTTCAAAAGATTATAAACTGAAAATAGACATTTTTTTTAAAAAATAAGACTTCATTAATAGGGGACAAAAAAACCTAAGCGACGGTTTGGGCAACATAAAAAATACAAACGTTTTGGATCATATCTAACAACTATGAAGGAAAATGTTCAACCCACAGACAAGAAACATCTAGATCAACAATTTTGACGGCTAAACTTTGAGAAATTGAATTTTAATTTCTCTATAGTGAAATTGAAACTTTGTTGAAGATTAAGATTAGAGATGTCGTGAATAAACATACATGCTTTTGTTTAATACAAATCGAGATTTTTTTTTTTTTATATCAAACATTTCTAATATATTGATTCCAAATTTTTGCAACTCACACGTAGCAACCAAAATTAATGAATCAATCATTATTATAATAAAATAAAGATTAATTTTTTAAAAAAAAAAACATTCTTAAAATTTATATTTTCTGTTAAAATCAGACTTAGAAGTTAGAACCATTAAAACAAAATTGAAAGTTAAATTTATATTTTAATTTTTGGGAGAAAAAAAAAAAAAGAAAATTGAGAAAAAGAAAAAGGGGCCCACTGAATCGTCACCTATACTTTTTACCACTTTTTAATAATTACTCTCTTTTCCAACCCAAGTACGGTAAAATAAATATATAAATAAACAAAAATATTAAAAAAAAAAAAAAAAAAAAAGAAAAAAAAAGACCCACAGATAGAAAAAGAGAGACACTTTTATATCATCCCATCATACAACACCTTCATAGCCTTCCTCTTGCTACCACTTCTACTAACAAAAGACTCAAAATTTTAAAACTTAAAAAAAAAAAAAAATTATTTTGCTCCCCTCACTTTCAATTTTTTTTCTTTTTTTTCATTTTAGACCTTTTCGATCTAGTTTAATTTGTTCATTATAGTCTTTGTATTTTCAAAACGTTTTGTTTTAATAACGAGTCAATTTTGTCATTGTTTAATTCACTTTTATCTCTCTATCTTTAGTTTTTGTTTTTTTTTTTTATATATATAATGATAAATTTTTATTTGTTTAGTCTTTGCATTTTGAAATTTTTTTTTGGATCACTTTACTTAAAAAAAAAAAAAAAAAAAAAAAAATCATTTTTATATAACCATTGTTTGCAAAATTCTAACACGAATTCTATATACAATGAAAACTCTTTCAAATAAAGTCGTCGACTATGGTTTAAAGAAGTTTATTGAATGTAGTGTTGTGACAACCCCAAATCGTAAAGGTAAATTCTCCTATTAAATTAATTTAAGTCATTAAGCATAAGAAGGAAATTATATTTATTTATATGTATTTATGTATTTATTTAGGTTAAGGAGTAAAGTTTTAAAATTAGCATTTATGGTGGTTGGAGAATCTTAGGTGGAGTTAAGGAAATTGTTAGGAATTGGTAAAGGATAATTTTATTTTGGGACAAATAAAATAAAATAAATGATTTTGGTGGGATTGGAGTTGAATAAAGGAGATTTTATTTTATTTGGTTGAAGAAACAAAAAGTGAAAAGTGGAATTAATGGTTTAAGGAGGGGGAGGAATTATGGTTTAGTTTAAACCCACCATCCTCGGTTTGCGTGCACTCAAAAAAAAAGAAAAAAAAAAAAAGAAAAGCCACCTCTCTCTCTCTCCGCCGTCTCTCTCTCCTCCTTTCCTCCCCGTTTACCACTGCCGCCGCTTCCTTCCAGTCTCACTCTGCCCCCGCCATCTCTCTCTCCCCATTGTCGATCGTTTCCGGAGGTTTCACGGCAGAGTATCGCGATTTCGCGTCCAGAGTGTCGCTGTCGGCTTCTCGCTCTCTCGCTGCCTGCCGTTCTCCTGCTCGCCTCACGCTCTCCCGCGTCCGGAATCGCTCTCTCACTCTCGGGCTCTCGCTCTCTCGCTGCCTCTCGCTCTCTCGCTCTCCCGCTCGACTCACGCTCTCCCTCGCCCGGAACCGCCCGCAAGCTCTCGGGCTCTTGCTATCTCGCTGACTCTCGCTGACTCTTGGGCTTGTTCTCTCGCTAACTCTCGCTTTAGCTCAAAAGCGTGTTCTCGGCTGCGGTTACTTGCTCGCCTGACCAGACCAGTACCCCCTAAGTGAGTATCTCAAACCCGAGTAAGTTAGTTGCATATTTTGGTAAATATTTGGGGAATACGAATTAATTGGTACATCTTAATAGGTGGTCGGCGATTGTTTTAGTCCGTAGGGTCGGAGGAAGCTACGAGTTTGGTCACGTTCGGGTAAGGACTCTCTCGAACAAATTTTTGAAGTTGCTTATGATAGACTAGACTTGTGGACTAACTTAAATTAGGGGAATTTTATTCCCAGTTTGTTCAGGAGTTTTGCAAGAGTTGCAGTGTGGTTAATTTTATAGATCAATCCTCAGGTAAGTGATCTTACTACCTGAACCGCCTTCGGGCCATATGTTTAGTTGCCATGTAGTAGATTTTTAAAGCCCCTTATAATATAGCATGCTTGTATGAAATTCCCATGTCTAAAAGTTATATGTGCCTGATAGTGCATAGGCCTATGTCATGAAATGTTTATGAACAGTATTATTCATGTATGAATCCATGGAATGGAATGAGTATGAACTTGATTGTTTATGTATAATGAGTGGAGGTGATTCCCCTACGTTGGTTGGGTGTCCACAGGAGGTTGTGTTCCTTCGGGATCACTAGAGGATGTGTTCCTTCGGGATCACTGGAGGATGTGTTCCTTTGGGTTCACTAGAGGTTGTGTTCCTTCGGGTTCACCAGAGGTTGTGCTCCTTCGAGTACATTAGAGGTTTGTGTTCCTTCGGGATCACCAGAGGTAAGAGTTTCCTTTGGGGCTCTAGAGGTGTGTGGGCATCCATAACCAACTGTAGGACAAGTATAACCATTTCCCTATAAAAGTATGTTAGATATGCATATCTTATGTTTGACGCACTTAAAGGACTTAGGTGCCTAGCCCGACTCCGGTAGTGGGGTCACTTACTGAGTAATATAATTACTCATCCTTTCATCTTTTATGTTTTTCAAGTAAAGGAAAGAATGTATTGGTGAATGACAAGAAGAATCTTTGATGGCATCAAGGGACCCATAGTAGCTTCCGCTTAGTATTGCATGTTTTACTGAATTTTGTCAAACTGTCAAATTTTGTTTGGAGACTCGTCTTTTTATTTGATATGTGGATTTTTGTTCATGAATTTTTTTTATTAATTTCATTAGGGGTACCCCGAACCAAAATTTACTTTTATTTGTTTATGCATTGTTTTCTTGAATTAATATAAATAGAAATTTCCATGAAAAACATTGTTTCTTCATTACTATTCAGCATAGTGTCTTTCTTGAATTTTGCATGCATTGAGTAATGGTCCGATTAGATTGTGTAAGTCGGGTCGTTACAAGTGTAGTGCTAAAATTATGATGAAAAGAATGAGAGAGAAAAATATGGAATTACAAGTTTTGTGTTTCAACCTTGAGGTTGAAATAAAACTTTTAATTTTGAAATTAATTCATCACTAAAATCTAAAATAGAAAAGGTATGTAATGAAGTTTTCATGATGTGATTGACTACCTCTGTAACAACCCCAAACCCTTGAGGTAATTTCCCCTAATCAATTAAATTAAGTTATTTTGCATAAAAAGGGATATTTAATTATTCATATGCATTATTGTGATTACTTAAATTAAATAGGAAAGTTTCAAAATTTGTATTTATGGTGGTTAGAGAAATTAGATGGAGTTAAGGAAAAGTTAGATTTTTGGGTAAGAATAATTTATTCCTATTCTATTTTAGGACAAATAGAATAAAAATAAATATCTTGGTAGAGGGAGTGGAATAGAAGATTTATTTTTACCTTAATTGATTAAAGAGGAAAATTTGGAAAAATTAGGGTTTAAGGAGGGAGAGGGATTCACCTCGTTTTCTGTGCAGTCAAAAAGAAAAAGAAAAGAAAATAACCATCTTTTTTCTCTCTCCGCCGCATCTCTCGATCTCTCTTTCCTTTCCCTGTCGCCACCGCCAGCCTCCCTCAGCCGCGACACCTCTCTCTCTATCTCTCTCGCTCTCCTTCAGTTTCCGTGAACTCCCGGTTGCTTCACGCGAAGAGTGTCGCTGGTTTCACGTTGTTGTCGCATTGAGTATCGCTATCAGTCTTCAGCTCTCGCTACCCGTCTCGCTCTTCCGCTCTCACTTTCTGTCGCACTGTCGCTCTCGTGGTGTCGCTCTCTCGCTACCTCTCGTGCTCTCGCTCTCCCGCTCGACTCACGTTTTCCCCCGCGCCAGTGTCGCCGCAGCCTCGGACTCTCGCTCTCTCGCCGGTTCTCGCTGGGTTTCGCTGTCTGGGCTCTCGTGCTCTCGCTCAGGTCTCGCTTCTCGCTCGAGAGCCATTTTCTCTCGGATTTTTGGCTCTCGGCAGCGATGCTTCTTTTTCCGGCCAGAACAGTACCTTAAGTGAGTGTCTCAAACTCGAATGGTTTAGTTGCTTACGTTTTGGATGGAGATTTGTGAATTTCGAACCTTGTTTGGCATGTCTCATAGGTGTTCGGTAATTGTTAGTCCGTAAGATCGAGGAAAGCTACGAGTTGGATCGCATTCGGGTAAGGACTTTCTCGGACAATTATTTTAGGTTACTCATGATAGACTAAACTCGTAGACTAACTTAAATTGGGGAAAATTTCATTCCCGGTTTATTCAGGAATTAATTTTACAAGAGGAGCCATATAGTAATTTGATGGATCGATCACCAGGTAAGTGATCTTACTACTTGAACCGCCTTCGGGCCACACGTTTAGTTACCATGAAGTAGGGAATTACCAAAGCCTTTATGATTTAGCATGCTCGTATGAGATCCATATGCCTAAAGGTAGAAATTATCAAAGTTCGTATGATATAGCATGCTTGTATGAGATTTTCATACTTAAAAGTAGAAGTTCCCAACACCTTTATGATATAGCATGCTTGCATGAGATTACCATATACTAAGTTGTATGTGCTTATTAAAGTATGACCCTATGCCATGTCATGTAAAGAACAGAACTGTATTTTAATGTATGTAGTCATGGAATGGAATGAGTATGATTATGACTGTTTACGCTCTAGGAGTAGGGTTACCTCCCCTATATTGGTTGGGTGTTCACGGAGGTTGTGTACCTTCGGGTCCACAGGAGGTTGTGTTCCTTCGGGATCACTAGAGGATGTGTACCTTCGGGTTCACTAGAGGTTGTGCTCCTTCGGGTGCACTAGAGGTGTATTCCTTCGGGTTCACAGGAGGTTGTGTTCCTTCGGGTTCACCAGAGGTTGTGCTCTTTCAAGTACATTAGAGGTTTGTGTTCCTTCGGGATCACCAGAGGTAAGAGTTTCCTTCGGGGCTTTAGAGGTTTGTGAACATCCATAACCAACTGTAGGGTGAGTGTAAACTATTCCCAATGATTGCATGTTAGTTATGTATGCCTTATGTTGATGCACTTAAAGGACATAGGTGCTTAGCTCGACTCAAAGTAGTGGGGTCACTTACTGAGTAATAAATTATTCATCTTTATCTTATATATTTTTTTCAGGTAAGGGAAAGAACGTGATGGCGAATGACAAGAAAAATCCTTGATGGGATCATGGGACCCGTAGTAGCTTCCGCTTAGCATTTTTATGTTTTATGGAGTTTTGTCAAATTGTTGGTTTTTTTGAGACTTTTGATATGTGGCTTTTTCTCTCATGAATTTTATTAATTTCTTTAGGGCTACCCCGAACCAAAACTTCTCATTTCATGTTTATGGATGTTTTCTTGAAGTTTATTAATATAAATTGCCCAGAAAAGTTTTGTTTCTTCTCTTTACTAAGTTGCATAATGTTTTCTAGAATTTTACATGCATTGAGTAATGGTCCGGTTAGGATATGTAAGTTGGGTCGTTACAACCTCATTATAACTATAGAATGAATTTGCATGCTTTCTACTAACCACGGATATAAATTCAATCTACTTTCATAATTTCTCTTTTGTACATATTACATCTTGTGGTGAAAATTGTTGATCATATTGTGACAACCTCTACTAAAAATGTCCAATAATTCTTAGACTTTTAATTTTATGTCAAATAAGTCATTGATATATTACAAATTTTTAAAAACTAAGGTTTTATTTGATAACGTTTTTGTTTTTAGTTTTCTGTTGTGAAATTTATACTTGTTTTCATTCAATTTTTTCAATTATGAATTTCACTTTCATTAAATAAGCACTTAAATAACTAGACAAATTCTAGAGACAAAAAAACATAGAAACTTAGTGATAAAAGTAGAGGTTATAAACTTAATTTTCAAAACCAAATGAATCTCAATACATGACCTAAATAATCTCCTAGATATAAATTTAAATTTTATGACTAACAGAAGCCTAAACCTCCAATTTAGTATTCAATAGATCTATAATTTTAATATATATATCAAATAGATCAACAACTTAATATATTCAAGATTAAAAATTTAGGCCCCGTTTGGCAACCAATTTGTTTTTTGTTTTTAAAAATTAAGTATATTTTCTTCTCATTTCTTACAATTATTTGCATATTTCTTAAATACAATGGTTGAATTCTTGGACAAATTCCAAAAACAAAAACAAAATTTTAAAAGCTACTTTGATTAGTTTTCAAATTTTAGTTTGGTTTTTTAAACCAATTTAAATGTAGAAATAGTGTCTACAGGCTTAAATTTAAAAAGAAAAAACAAAAAAACAAATGATTAACAATCTGAGCCAAAAATTTTATTAAACACAAAATTAAAAATTTATAAATGAACTATTTTGGAAGTAGAATTACTAAAATAACCCAACCAAAATATACATACATATATATAAACTAGAGTAGTATATATATATATGAAGAGAAAGGAAAGAAAGAAATAGAGAAATAGAACCACGCGCAGTTTGTAGGCACGTGAAAGTCACGCAAAAAACTATTGGTGAATAGTAAGAAAATACAGGAGTAGGGCCCAGTGGTGTGTCCTTTTCAATCGCCTTGAGGAGCGTCAAACGCCCACCTCAAGTCTTTGTCTTTATCTTTTATTTTATTTTATTTTTCTCTCTTCTATTTTTCAAGATCTAAATTTTAAAGTTTAAATACCTATTTAGTATTCGGTAGAAAATTCGTATTATGTTCTATATTTTTAAGTTTAGCCCATATTTGTTTCATCCATTCATATTCACTTTTTTTTTGAGTTGTTTTATGATTTTGTGATCTAGATCGTATAAATTTTGAAAACAATATTTTTATATTTTTATTATATCGAAATTTTAAAATTTTATATTTTTTAATGCAATATTATAATAAAGATAATAATGTTTATAAATACAATATATCAAATTATAAACATAATTATTTTTTAAAATATATAATATGTATTTTGTTATAAATTATATAACATTACAAAATAACACTTATATAAATTTTTTTAACATAAATTTTATATGCATAAATAAATTAATAATAATTTATTATTAATTAAATCTTAATCGTTAACTATAATTAGTTTTATAATTTATAAATATATAATATCAAACACATTATTTAAAGGTATGTTTTCACAAATAGAAAAACAGTTGAAAATGATTACAAATATTATAAAATTTTATTTTCTATCTGTTATAGACTGCGATAGACCCATATATACATCTTTCTATATGGTAAAGTGATAGATATTTACCTGGGTCTATCGAATAGAAAGTAAAATTTTGCTATATTTGTAAATAGTTTGATATTTTTTCTATTTATAATAATTTTTCTTGTTTAAATTATAATTCAATTTTTGGATCTACTACCAAATACATATCTGAAGACATAAAATACAACTTTGTTTTCATTGAGTCCTTTGTTTTCAAATTCTGTACCAAACAATCCCAATAATTTTCAAATCCTAACTCATATTGTCCATATTTCCCCCTTTATTCTACCCTTAGACTATTAGTCTAAGCATATCCATTATTATTTAATTACATCCAGGCAAGGTTCAAAATATTGAGTAGTTAATTTGATGGGAATATCAATATAAATATCAATGTTGATGGATGTTTTTGTGGATATATAATTGTTTTAAATGACAAAACTGTTGAAAATATTTTTAAATATAGTAAAATGTCAATAATTATAAACACTAATATACTATAGTGATAGATGTCTATCAATATCTATAATTGTTTATTTGATAAACACTAATAATTTTTTATATTTATCAATATATTGACTCATTTTTATATATTTGAAAACATATCTATTTTTATAAAAAATTATAAAATAAATTTTCTTCTAAAGAAAATAATATTTAAAAGTTTAATCCCTATTTAATAACCACCTAATTTAAAAAAGTTTAGTTGCTTTCGCATAGTTTTTTTGTTTTAAATTTATCTAATAATTTGAATTATACTTTGAGAAAGATGAGAACGATTATTATAAAAAGATTTTGAGAAAACAAACTTAATTTTTGAAAAACAAAAAATCAAAGATCAATTAATTATCCATTGACCTTAGTTTTAGAAGATATATTTTTCTTTTTGAAATTTATTAAGAATTCAAACATTTATTTGAAGAATGTGAAAATTATAATACATAAATAGTGGAAAACAAATATAAATAAATAAAAAATATTATTATCATATAGGAACTTATGACATTAATTTAGTTTAAAATAAAATAACAAATTTCTGGATAAATTGTTTGAATTTCGTTCCAAAAGTTACCATTAAACTAAATCTCCTCTTTTTATATAGGGTTATTTTTAAATATAGAAAAATGAACCAAAATATTTACAAATATAGCAAAATTTTACTGACTATCTATGATAAACCGCGATAGATTACTATTTGTGTCTATTTGTTGTGATAGACACAAATAGTAATCTATCACGATCTATTGCAGTCTAATGTAGATAAATTATGATATTTTGCTATTATTTGTAGATATTTTTAACAGTTTTATTATTTAAAATAATTTTCCTCTATATATAAGAATTTCCTCCTAATATTTAATTGCATTATATGAGCATGAATCATGAATTATGGCAAAATTTGGAGTTGAAATCACCCCACACCTTATATTTGTTATACTGATGAAATAATAATTATTTTTTGGGGTACGAAAATATCGATAAATTTATAGATAGGATATTTTATTTCTTAAACTTTTGCTTATTTAACACAATAGGTCCTATGCTTTATGATTTGAAATACATAAGGGTTATTTACGAGCTATAGTTCAAAGTAGTTTTGATTATAACAATAAAATAAAATAAAAAAAAGTTATATAATATTCTTTATCAGTTTTCTTTATCTTTTTTGTTCTTTTTTTAATATAAAAATAAAAAATTATCTTGAATGATAAAATTGTTGAAATATTTACAACTAATATGATCTATTATCTGTGTCTATCGTGACATAAATAGTAGTCTACCTTGATCTATCGTAGATAGACAATGAAATTTTTGTTATATTTATAAATATTTTGGTTCATTTTCTTATATTTGAAAAGATTCCTATAAAAATGTTTATATAACTATTATTGTGTAAAAAAGTATTTAATGATTATTTTTTAAATAATGTGT
Source organism: Citrullus mucosospermus (assembly GCA_030954485.1). Lineage (NCBI taxonomy): Eukaryota > Viridiplantae > Streptophyta > Magnoliopsida > Cucurbitales > Cucurbitaceae > Citrullus > Citrullus mucosospermus. Next base: position 3,036,496 of record CM062064.1, on the reverse strand, counting down.
AAAAGAAACAAATAAAACTACAAGAACAGCTGAGTTATTTATTTACAAACAATATTAAAAAGAAACTACATGAAATTTTCACAATTAAAAGAAAGAAAAAGAAAAAAAAAAGGAAAGATTTCGTATTTACCCTTTAAATTAAGTAAAAAACGAAATAAAATTTTGCAATATCTATAATATAATATTTTTTTATCAATTTTATAATAGATATACTTATTGATATACAAAGTCTAAAAGTATATCAGATGTTTTATTGATTTATTTGTTGATGCATTAGCCAGGGTTAGATTTGTAAATTGACCTAATTTGGCATATCATTTTTTTTTATTGAGTGCAAAAATATAACAATTATTTTTATTATTATTTTTATACATGCAAACCTACAAAAATTGGGGTTAGATTTGAGAATTAACTTAATATATTTTTCAGCACGTTATTAGTCCTCGTAAAATAAATTATAAGACTATTTCCAAATATAGTAAAAGAAACTAAAATATTTACAAATATAGCAAAATTTCATTGTCTATTACGGACTATCACAGATAGACTGTGTATTTTATTATTAGTTGTAAATATTTTTAGCAGTTTTTCCATTTAAGATAATTTTCCTAAATTATATGCATTTCCACGACAAAATTAGTATTTGTATTATCTAATAATTTAAATAATTAGTGTTTAAAAAATATGAATACAATTTTCTTCGGAATGTTTTTAAAAATAGAAAAACAGTTAAAAATAATTATAAATATGACAAAATTTTAATTTCTATCTGTGATAGACTGCAAAGACCCTAGACATCTATCACTTTACCAAATAAACATAAATAGATGTCTATTTGAGTCTATTGCGGCCATAAAAAATGAAATTTTGCTATATTTATAAATATTTTGGTATTTTTTCTCTTTATAATAATTTTTCTTTTTCTTCCAAATCCCCCAACAATCTATATTTTAAACTAAGATATGATATTTATAGAATTTTTGTCATCAATGAAAAAGAAAAATATTAAATAATAAATTTAAATCTTGAGTTAAATTAATAACAGTAGGTGATCTATAAGGAAAAAAATGAAATTCAATTTATTCAAGAAATATATATTGCTTTTTATATACATATGAAAAAAGCATATAAAAAGTAATTTAAAAATATGGGAAAAAAATATATTAATGAAAACAAAAACAATCTTTTTAAATCCCATGATTTAAAAAAAAAACATTATTTTATTAAATGCATTGCTTGCTTGTGAATACCAATTAAGATCAATAAATAAAGAAAACAATATAATAAGATATTCCTTTTGTCTTTCTTATGAACATTATTGAGAATTTTAATTATATTTTCTTTATGAAAAGTTTGAAGGAAAGTTTTATTTTCATAAATTCTTACATTATTAGAAAGCATATTTAAAATTTAAGAATAACTTGATTTGAGATTGGGATTAGTTAATAGAAAAATCAATATTAAGAAGAAAAATTATACCACAAATTTGAAATTTATTAACTAAATTATTTTCTTTAAGAAAATTTATGAAGTTTTTTTTTTTTTGGATAACTCACTAAATAGTAATTTAGATGTGTCATTTATGTAATTGTCTAATGATTTTTTACGTAAGAGAGAGATTAAAATACAATTTTTTTTTTCTATTTTCACTAAAAAAACATTAAAAATAACTTTTTTTAAAAAAATATATATATATAATTGAAGCATTTTTTTTTTTCAAATTGGTGGACTTAAAAACACTCATGTGTGAGCATTTTGTTCTAAATTGAATGACTTATAAATGCTCACACATGCAAACTTAATGATAATAGTTCACTATGCTCAAATGACTTGAAAATTTGGCTTTTTCGTGTTTTGAATTTTGGGTCTAGCTTTTATTTGATCTCTAAATTTCAAAATGTTACATTTTTAATTCATAGTTTCTAGTTTAATTTCAATTTAGTTTCTCAACTTCAAAATATTGCAACTTTACTCTTCAAATTTAAGTTTTGTTTCAATTTGGTCCCTAAATTTCAAGATTTTTCACTAAAACTCACTTTTGGTTTCTAGTGTTAATGTTTATTAATTAATTTAAAAGAATTAACATAATTAAAATTAATTAAGTATTACTATTTTTAATCATTATTAAAATTAGAAAAATTATTATAAATAGAAAAAATATCAAACTATTTACAAATATAATAAAATTTCACTTTCTATCTTTGTATCTGGGTCTATCACGGTCTATCACAAATAAAAAGTAAAATTTTGTTATATTTGTCATTATTTTCAATAGTTTTTCTAGAAAACATCCCTTAAAATTAATTGATTTTTTTCTCATAATTATTTTTAACTAAGTACCCAATAAAAATTAAACCCAAAATTTTGGGACAAAAAATATATATTTTTCCAAGAATTATTCTTAATCCTATTTTGTTCATAAACATTACATTTATATCATTCAATCCCTACAACCTTTAAATGCTCACGTTTTACTTCCAAACCTACATATTACTTTTAGTCTCCCTCTCTCTTCATTAACACATTTTACAATTCAATATATCAAACAATGAGATTGTGAGAACAAAATTTTCCTTCCTCTAGTTAAAAAATGTTTAGAGTTGGAAAAATCTAATTATCAACCTTTAAACTTTTATGACAATATTCCTTCACATTATTAAAGGACGTACTACTTAATTTTATATACTCTACACTATTTTTTTTAGTACGTCAACTGTGCGGACGAGAGATTGAACCTCCAACCCAACCTCTAGGATAGAAGTTGATATCAACTACCGTAGGTAAAATGACAAACAATGGATAGAACTAGGGTTACATTATATAAATACTCCTAAACTTTGGGGTAGCTTTCAATTATGCTCTAAACAACTTGCATATTTATCTTTACATTTTTATTTTGTTTCAAAAAAACACACTTAAAATTTGAAATTATTCCAAACAAATATATTTTCATTAAAAACAAAGGATAAAAATTGACATAATAACTAACGTGTAAGAATTCAAAAGAAGTACGTGATATTATCACAACTATATGCATATAGAAGATTAAGATTTCTTGTCACATCTATCTCATGAGTATTTTTTTTTAGTACAACAATCGTAGCGATGAAGGATCGAACCTTCCACCTTTAGATGAAAGGTCATGCTAATTACCGCAGAGCTCATCTCACTTTAGCAAATTTCATGAGTATATTGTATAATTATTCTTAAACTAATATGAAAAATAAAATATAACTTTAAAGAAGGTAATATAAGCCTTATCCACTACACTTAAAACAACACCTAATTAACTTCCAACTATTTTTTGTTTAGCTATTGCATGGACGAGAGATCGAACTATTAACCTTTAAAATAGTAATTGGTATCGCTTAGGTCCCATTTGGTGACAAATTAATTTTTGGTTTTTGGTTTTTGAAAACTAAGCATATTTCCTCTAAATTTCTTACAATGATTTGTATCTTTCTTAAGTAAAAAAGTTTAATTCTTAGCCAAATTTAAAAAACAAAAACAAGCTTTTAAAAATTAATTTTTGTTAGTTTTTAGAATTTGGCTAAATTTTTGAAAACATTGGTAAAAAGTAGATAACAAAGCAATAAATCTAGAGGTGAAATAAGTGTTTATAAGCTTAATTTTCAAAAACTAAGAACAAATAATTACTAAATGGGGCCTTAATTTTTATTAGACAAACGTTAACACGATCATAGCTCAACCGACATAAGTATGTACTATCAAATTGGAAGTTAGATATTCTACTTCTCCACCCTAATTAAGGTAAAAAAAACAACTTTTATAAAACAACCCTATTTATAATTTGTGGGAGGGGGAGAAAAAAATCTCCTAAAGCATAGAAATGGGAGTGTATTGAAGTGAGGTGAAAGACTAAAGAGAACGTAAGAGTTGAAAAGAAAGGATTTTGATTTGTTTTGTTATAATCTTGAAAAAAAGGAAAATCACAAGGTCCCTCCTTTTTCATCTTCTCCTCTTCTGTTTCACTTTGCTTGGTTTTGGGCTTTCAGAAATTAGGGTGAGAGAGAAGAGAGAACAGTATGGCCACTACAAGGCAGAAGTGACAGAGAAAACCCAAAGCAAGTTAAATTAACAAAAAGGGCCAAAAACAAAACCATTTTAACCCAAAAATTGAAAAATAAAAAAAGAAAAGAAGAAGAAGAAAGAGAAAAAGTAATGGGAGTAAGAGAGAGAAAACAAGAGAGAGAGAGAGTGGAGGAGAAGGGGGCGTACACTTTATTGCCTTTTTTATGATGTACGCATCCATGGCAGAACAGAGAAGGCCACAGACCACTGCTACAACACAAGGCTAGAAGAACAAACAAAAACAACTCTCAACTTGATAAGGAAAAAGCAGCAAAGAGGAAGAAGGAAGAAGATAGCATCAAGAGAACAGAGAAATTAGCAAAAAGGGTAGCTGAAAATGGAGTAGAGAAATAGAGATATATGGAAATGGAAAGTAGAAGGAAGAGGAAGTTGAGGTGGAGGAAGAAGAAGGGGGAAATAGGCAATTTGAAGAAGAAGAATCTGTGAAATGGGGTTTTGATTTTGGGATTTTGGTATTCAATGGCATGCAAAGAAAAATGGTGGGTTTCAAATTAAACCCTGAAATTTTGATTTCTTCTTCCCCTTTTTTGAAGAAACCCTTTGGAATATTGTTTTTGTTGTTGTTGTTGTTGTTCATTTCTTGTTTGGCGACCTGGTTCTTGGTCCTCTGGGTATGAGGGGTATTTCCTTTCACTTTCAGGGGAAGGGGGAGTTGGAATTTTCAGCCGCTTTTTCTTCTTCTTCTCCGATTTGCTCTGGTTTTGCAGAAAAGTGGGTTAAGAAAGGGGAAGAACAACAAGAACAAGAACAAGAACTAGAAGAAGAACAAGAAGAAGGGCTTTCTTATTTTGTTTTACCCAACAACGAACCCACTTCCGTTCTTCATATGAGAAGCCCCAGTCCTCCCACATCGGCTTCTACTCTCTCTTCTTCCTTTGGTGGCGGTGGCGGTGGCGGTGGTTGTGTTCCTTCACTTCCTCCGGAGACTCCTGCTGTTGAACCGGTCGCCGGAACTGGTGTTGGGAACGCCATTTTCCCAGGTGGATTGGAGCGATGTGGGGTTGGATTGGAAGATTTGGAGAGTATGTGGTCGGAAACAGCCGGCCCAGAACAGTCGTTTCTCCGATGGATCGCCGGAGATGTTGTTGAAGATCCCAGTCTAGGGAGTAAAAGTGTTTTGCACAATGGGAATATACCCTTTGATTTGGATGGCAATGCCGGTATCGGAATGGTCGATCAGGGTTCCGAATTCGACACCGGTGCTGGTAATGTTCTCGCCAACATTAATCCTAATTTATCGTTTCCCCTTGCTGCTTGTGCTGGGTTTTCTGATGTTAATGTTAACAATAAGTCTCTTAGTAGAAGCACTTGTGGGGGGGTTGTTAATTACAAGAGTTCTAGTTTGGGTTTGAACAATCGCCATGGAAATTTCAATGTTCAGAACCCTATCTTTACTGGTTCTCTTGAAAATCTTCTTGTTCCTGTTTCTGGGATGATTTATCCTCAGCAACTTCAGCCATTTGAGAGTCCTGATGAGAAACCTCAGAATTTGAATACTCACGTTTTGTTGAACCAACATCAGCAGCCTCAGAACCCTAGTTTTTTTGTGCCATTGACGTTTGGTCAACAGGAACAGCAGCTCCAGCCTCAACTGAAGAGGCACAATTCGAGTGGAGGACTCGACCCCAACCCAAACGGGCAGATCCCGAAGGTTCCGTTTATGGATCCAGGGAATGAGATTTTTCTGAGGAATCATCAGTTGCAAGTGTTGCAACAGCAGCAGCAGCAGCAGCTTGGTTATCCACCGGGTTTGCAGTTTCTTCCTCAGCAGAAGGCAATGTCGCCAAAGCCGAAAGTTGTAGGGCTTGGCGACGAAATGGCGTATCACAATCCCCCACAGCAACAGCATCAGCAACATGCTTTGCTCGACCAGCTCTACAAGGCAGCAGAGCTGGTAGGGACTGGGAATTTCTCACACGCGCAAGGGATATTGGCGCGGCTCAATCACCAGCTCTCACCTGTTGGAAAGCCCCTTCAAAGGGCTGCTTTCTACTTCAAGGAGGCTCTTCAATTGCTCCTCCTTTTGAACAACCCAGTTAATCCTCCTCCACCTCGCTGCCCGACACCATTTGATGTGATCTTCAAGATGGGTGCTTACAAGGTGTTTTCCGAAATCTCCCCACTCATTCAGTTTGTGAATTTCACCTGCAACCAGGCACTGCTCGAGGCCCTCGATGACGTTGATCGAATTCACATTGTAGATTTCGATATTGGTTTTGGAGCTCAGTGGGCTTCTTTTATGCAGGAACTGTCCTTGAGGAACCGGGGTGCACTGTCACTCAAAATCACTGCTTTTGCCTCTCCCTCCACTCACCATCCAATTGAACTCGGGCTTATGCGTGAAAATCTTACTCAATTTGCTAATGACATTGGAATAAGTTTTGAGTTCGAAGTGGTTAACTTTGATTCTTTGAACCAGAACTCCTTTCCATTGCCATTTCCTCGAGCAAGCGAAAATGAGGCTATTGCAGTAAACTTCCCTTTATGGTGCTCATCAAATCAGCCAGCGATGCTTCCGTCTCTCCTCCGTTTCATCAAGCAACTCTCACCGAAAATTGTGGTCTCACTGGACCGAGGGTGCGATCGAAGTGACCTTCCATTTCCTCAGCATATGCTTCAGGCCCTTCAGTCCTATATTAACCTCCTGGAATCTCTGGATGCTATCAATATGAATTCGGATGCCGTGAACAAGATTGAGAGGTTTCTTTTGCAACCCAGAATTGAAAGCACCGTCCTGGGACGGCTTCGAGCACCTGAAAGAATGCCCCTTTGGAAGACACTCTTTGCCTCTGCTGGGTTTACGCCTGTAACCTTTAGCAACTTCACTGAAACTCAAGCAGAATGTGTAGCAAAGAGAACTTCTGTGAGGGGATTTCACGTCGAGAAACGCCAGGCTTCCCTAGTTTTATGCTGGCAGCGCCGGGAGCTCATATCTGCTTCAGCTTGGAGGTGTTGAAAAAGGGGGAGATTGGGTTCTTAGCAACTCTTATTATGCAGAGGTTCCAATTTATCTACTCGTATAATTAATTATCAATAATATTGAACTGTTTTGTGGTATCTCTTAAGCAAGCTTAACTTTCATTACCTGTCATTCTTGCAACATTTTCTGCACTTGATTCATTTAAGTCCAGACAGACTAGCTTCCTTAGTGTAACTAAAAATCTAACTACAAGCATGTTAGTATATTATTTCTTTTGCAAAAACTGGCGTTGTTGCTCTGGTGTTCATCTTCTCTGTGACTCTGTCTCATGTTTTATTGATATGAAATGAAATGCACATTTTTGTTGTTATGTTGGTTGCTTTACTTGTTCGAGACGAAGACAGAACTGAGTTTGAAAGGAAAAACAAATTATTAAGATAGAGAAAGTAAGCAGTGGTGTCAATGTTTGTACTAGAAGTGTTCCGTTTCACCATGTGTCTATGTGCCCTTAACTTCTAGTGATTAAGTTCCGGTTCTATTTGATAACCATTTAGTTTTTTGTTTTTGAAAATTAAGCTTATAAACCACCACTTGTACCTATGCTTTCTCTGTTTTGTTATCTACTTTCTAGCAATGTCACTGTAGTTTTCAAAAACTTGTTTTTCTTTTTGAAATTTGGCTAAGATGTCGCATTTTTACCTGGAGAAGAATACGTTTGTGAGGAAATTGTGAGAAAATAAGCACACTTCTTGAGAATGAAAAATGAAAAGTGTTGTATATTTGTTTTGATTCTTCTTAGCTTCTGTTTTGAAACTTCTCATAAGCTTATGATAAACTTGTTAGAAAATGACATTGCAAAACTTCAGTGAGTGTATGAAGAAAACCAAAAAGAAACATACCTTGATTTATAAAGTGTAGCCTTGGCTTTAGCTTTCTAAGTACACTACTAAGTTAGGAATCTTATAACATAGTGGTATTGTACTTTTTCTTCTTTCTTTTGGGATAACTTGAGAGGCCTCACTAACTTATGCTAATCCCATGGCCCGGTCCCACTAATCTTTGACGAGGCTTCACCTATCCCATGTCTGGTTGCGAGAGACAACAAACCACTTGGGTGTATCTCCATACATCTTGAGCCTTTATCACCCATACTCATTATCTTGGGTTTTACTTAAACTTAGAATGCAGAGAGTCCTTCGAACTCGAAATATGCACACGAGCCATTCCCTAGCTGGTTGCTTAGTCTTAGTTCTCAGCCCCGATGTCAAATCCGAGTGTTTTATTCACTAAGCTTCATGGATGGATATTTCTTTGGATGATGCATATCTTGTACCTTAGATTTTGCAAATATTGTTAGTTTGCTGTCTCTACCCCTCTCTCTCTCAATCGATGACATAGTACGAGTTTTCGATGGACATGCATAGACAATTGCAACTGTTTTGTCAATGCAGTTGGGGGGGAATCTTTAGACAAAACTTGAACCTGAATATTTTGGTGCTGTTTAGATTCAAACCCCCATCTGGTTTTGTTTAAACTTTATGTAAATCGTTCTGTTCGACCGAGACCCAAAAAGCTGATAAAACTATACTCTTTTTTGTTTGATTGAAGAAGTGGTGGTTTGATTATGTGAATGATTCATTCACATTGCTAATTAAGTATTACACTTCCAATCACCTCTAGCTTTTTTCTTTTTAATTTATTTATAATCCAGTTTGAATGGGTTTATAAATTACAATTATTCTCTCAAAATGCTTGTCTCTTTGCACATTGAATATGAAATTTCTCTGTGTGGTTATGGGAACAGGTACTAATCAAGCCACATGGGTCATGTTTGGTTGAAGCCTCCCTCTTCAATTCTTTACTCTTTTTTCTTTAGTATGTCATTTTGGAGGCTTCCAAACATGGCCTAATTTTCAATGCTTTTCTGCCTTTACTTAATTCTTAAAGCTTGAGGGGGCAGTCCATAGCAATGAAATTAAAAAAAAAAAAAAAGAAAAAAAAAGAAATAAATCCTCATATAGGTTCATATTTTATATATAGCATCAATAAAGAAACAAACAACTTTATTATTGAAGGGAACATGCCATGTTTGGACAGTGACAAAGATTAATCACATTTTTATTTGCTTTCCTCCGTTTTCTTACTTATGATATTAGAATAATGGCTACTTTAATAATACTAACATTTGTTTACATTTCTTGTTTGTAATTATAATTTATATTTGGTTTCGGTCGGTTTCATTACGTCTTTGTTGTTATTAGATGTTAACATTTTTGTTATGGCCAACGAAAATGGTTTTGAAATATAATTAACCCATCCGTTGTATCTATCAATTATCATCTCGAAAGTTGATTATCACTTATTTATAAATGTTAGAATTCAAGAAAAAAATTGGTGTAGACATATTGCTTTAATTTTCATTAAGTGTATAAAATATTAATTACCATCTCAAAAGTTGATTATTAACTGTTTCTAAATGTTACAACTCAAATAAAAGGAAAAAATGAGTGATGGTAGATCTAAATTTTGTTATATCTGCAAAATTCGTGTATTGTGATATATTTGATAATACTTCGAGATTGTTATGTTTGCAACTTTTCTTAATTTTTATTAATTAATTTTTAGTTTTTTTTTCTTTAATTGAGTCAATTATAACAAGCTGTAATACAATAATTCTCTGGGAGAAATGTGGAAGTTGTCTAGAAGTATGTTATTAGTATGATCAAAATTATTGGAATTGGATATAAATTTGATGGACAAAATGAATGGTTGGGATTTGTTTTCATTATTTATTTATTTTTATAAAATTTTGTATTTTTTTTTTTTTTTTAAAAAATATTTATTTGTTTATAGATGGTGTGTAAAGTACATAGATCTGCACAATAGAGTTGCTTTCATGAACCATCTATGATTGAGTTTCTTGGGGGAAGGAATGTGACAAGAGTTATATATGAAAATGGGAAAAAAAATCTTTATTTTTTATTTTTTATTTTTTAAAATTGATTTCTTTTTGGGCTTTTATAATTTACAAATGATAATAACCTTTTACTTTTTCTTTTTCTATTATATTTTTAGGGGTACAAACCAAAATCTTGAAACAGACTGAGTTGAGTCATTTCAGATGGTTTTGTGAAAAATGTCCTCTAAAATTGATAACATTTTGAATATTTGATTTTTTTTTTTTTTTTTTGTTGGGTTAAATTATAGATATCCTTTAACTTTGGGAGAGGTAAGCTTCAATTATGCTCTAAATTTTTTAAAGTTTCATTTTATATTATTGGAGAGTTATAACGTTAAAATGAATGATAATATTTTTTACGCAATAATGAATTGTGCAAAGTATAATTTATAACTCAATTTCAACGGAAAAAAAAGATTAAAATATTATAAACATAATTTACAACATCATTCACAAAATTGACTTTTACACATTAGTTTTATGTTAACTAACATGAATGATGTTGTAAATAATGTTATATATGTCTTTTCAATTTTGACGCATTGACTGTTGTGTTAATTTTTATTAATCTAATAGAAAATTTTGTCATCTTAGTAAAATTTTTAACTCTACCCTATTGTACTAATGTGAAAACAAAAGTAAGGTTTGCTATTTTTTTCAACGGTATTAGACTGACAATTTGAACATAGTTAAGTGGATAGGACATTCATTACATTCTCTGAAATCTAAGAATTGATCATCTAATATTTACTGAACTAAATAGAAAAATGGTGATAATAAAGCTTTGTTTGTTGTCACAAACTTATCGGTTAATACAAAAACATGGTGAACCCTAGAGACAACTTTTATTTTTTGAGGAGCACAACTCGATCGAACGAAACTTGCACAATTTATGAGAATCACTTTTATGAATCAAACAGTAGAATGAGTTTAGTCCCTTTGAATACAAATGGAACTAAACTTTCGATTGTGTTTCCAAGAATGTTGAGCTGGGTCACTCACTCCTATAAATATTTTGGGCACGGGAAAGGAAAAAAAAAAACTTTCGACAACTTAGTCGTATGAAATTGTGACGAAAGTTTATGTCGAGACTTATTAGTTATATAAAATTAGGAGCGTGGAGGAATGAAATTAGTGACATTTGAAATGAGAAAATGAGAGGGAGAATGGGGCAGAGATATGGGAGCCATTTATTTTGTTGGGTGGGTCTGTGGTCCACTGGGCCACCCATTTTGTGGGCACACACTCTTGGCTTATTTGCAAAATAAAAATGAAACTTTTGCGTTTTGCCCCTTATCTTCTTTTTGGGCCAATCAGGTAAATAAAAAGCAAAATTGGAGTTTATAGCAAATAAAAACATTTGATTTTTAGTCAAACTGATGTTAGTATGATGTTGGAATTATACCATATTTGTCCATTTTCTTCGGTCTAACTATCCATTCATTCACAAGATTTTCGTTGTTGAGTTTTTAAAATCTATTATCTTTTCTTTTATTTATATTTTTTAAATTGAATATTTTATTTTATATTAAAATTAGGGCTATTTTCAAATATATCAAAATTTCACCGTCTATCTGTGATAACTGTGATAGGTTGTGTATTTTGCTATTAGTTTTAAATATTTTCAGTAGTTTTATCATTTAAAATAATTTTTCTTAAATTTTTTTAGATTCTAATCATATATATTTATCCTTCCAACATTACAATTTTGATGTGTTACATTATTGTAAGCAATTAATGTAATTATCCCTTTTTGGTCGAAATGTTATGTTTGGATCATACGTCTTTTTTCATGTTCTATCTAAACATGCATTAAATTGAATATATATTTACTCTGTTGAAGTGATATGAACTCAGTGGTAACTGACGTGTACGACAATTGTGCTATACTCATTTTGGCAGAACATCTTAATTTTGACCTGATAACCAAAATATTAAAACAATCAAGTTGAAGTGTCAAAATGCCCAAACATGGCTTAAATAAATTCATAGAATAGTTTCAACATTCATCATTAAAAGAAATAGTATTTTCCAACTACTTACATTATTATTCTAAGGTAGGATTTTTGTTTACTACAATTAGAATTTGAAAATTTGGGACTGCCAGAAAATGTTGGGTTTGTTTCTTTTTATGATTCTTCTTGTCGTGTTAAATATACCATTGCTTAATTTAAACATTTATTCATCAAATTGTGCATATTATTATTATTATTTTACCATGCTTGATTTTGTTGCTTAATTACTGATTTTTTTTTTACGATTACATTAAATGTGTTTGAGAGGATTTTAAAAATATGACATTTTTTTGGTACAACAATTGTGGTGACGAGAATCAAATTTTCCATCTTTAAGATGGAAGACCACTATTGAACTAAACTAGCTTGGACAAAATAGTATAATTATTAATGTGTTTTTAAGTAAAAATAATTATTAATGTAACAACATAAGCTTTATTTTTTAAAAATTACTTGTAAATATTAAAATTTAAGAGAAAAAACTCATTTAGATTTGATAATTGAAATTCTTTTTTTTCTTTTTTTTTTTTTCCAAAATTTTCAATCTTTTTATGTAAAAAAAAAAAAAAAAAAAGAGTTTAGCATTTGTGCCCATAATCTATTATTTAAAACTTGCCTATTTGTTGAATGAGAAATTTTGGATCAATCACAAATTGCCACGTCATTTCTCAAATTAATGACGAAATTACAAAACACATGATTTTGTAATTTGTTCGCACGAGGTTTTTGGAGAAACATATTTCATGGAGATGAACTTGAGTTTATGTAGATTTGCTTGGAAGAATGTCTGTATTCAAAAGAACCTCCGTCTTCAAGTTTGATTCAACTTTAGGAGTTAAGGAGTTCTGATTGTAAGGAGAATTTTCTCTAGTTTCTTAGTTGTATAAATTTCGAAACACTTCAAACGAAGAACTCTTTTATATAATTCTCATGTGGGTTTTATGAATTTGGGCTTAGTTGGTCCATGGACCTGACCCTTGAGCCCAACTAATTAGATTTGAGCTTTAGTTGACATTTGGGCCAAATTAAGTTTATTTTTAGACTCAATTGGATTTTAGCCCAAACATTAATACTAAATTGACCGAATTATTTTATTTGATCCAGTGGTCAGGATGAAAACACATGGCATCATCAGAATTTGTACTTATAATATCTTTGCTTTCAATTTGAGACAAATGTGGACCTTTAGTTAGTCTCAAATTCAATTTTTTGTAATTTCGCCATTAATTTAAGAAATAACATGACAATTTATGATTGATCCGAAATTTTTCATTCAACACTATAGTTACTAGGTAAAATCTTGACAAGAAAGGGAACATAAGTTAATAGGAGAAGATGTTATAAGAGACATATTAGAGATGAGAAGTATATTAGGCAAATTTTTCCTTCTTTCCCTTTTTTCTAAATAAATATTTTTGAACTATTTAAGTTGTGTGGTTGAGAAGTAAGATTACAAAAAGATGAATGTAGCCAAGAACTAATTGTCCTTAAAAAAATAAAAATAAAAAATCTATTCAAAAGGGAGCTACCTTTAATGAGAAGAAAAGAAAAATACTTGCATGCATCATGAAGTGCATCCATTTTCTTAGTTTTTCAACCACATTTTTTTTCACTTGATAAACTTTTTTTTTTTAATTTTTATATTAAGTTTCTTCCATGTGAACAAATGCAACTCAAGATGCAGCTAAAGTATTATCCTCAATAATTGTATTATCATATTACTCTTAAAAAAAGAAAAGAAAAGCATGTTTCTTTTGTTTTTGAAAAATTACTTTGAAGTTTTTAAAATTACATTTTTTTTTTTTAAAAAAGAGCTTAACTATAAACACTACTTTTCTATTTCGACTTCTTTTTATTTGGAGTATTAACTACAAAAGCCAAATGAAGTTTAAAAACTAAAAAGAAAAAAGTTTTTAAAAACTTGTTATCGTTTTTTGAAATTTAGCTAAAAATTTACATGTTAAATTAAAAAGGTTCATAAAAACCATGGTTAAGAAACTCTAAGAAAACAATCATCATTAATACGAGGACTAAATATCCTTATTCTTGAAAAACTCAAACTCAATGAACGTAAAACAAAATGGAAGATCAACAACATAAAAGTTAAATTACAAGTTTGATTTTGTGACTTTTTTTTTTCTTTTTACAAAGATATTAAATTGTGATAAAGAGCATTTTATCTCTCGTAGTTTGAAATCAAGTTACAATCACAAGCAAATAAAGGAGTTAAAGAAAAGAATAAAGACAAAAAAATCAACTAAGCACCTACTACTTAAGAAAAAAGATCTTAAGAAGGGGAATCCCCCTAAGTCCCCTCAATAGAAGCCGCTAGCCATTTAGAGCAACAAAAAAATATTGTAGATCATAGATCATACAACCTAGTAACCACCCGAGAAGACGCAAGACAACCCATAAACACAAATTAAATTATTGAGCTAATTAATTAATTTCTACTAGCCAATTACATATTCAATTTAAAGCAAGCTATAAAATCTCTTTTAATTTGTATACTAAAATACTATTTAATCTAATTCTTTTATAACTGGTGGGGTACAACATTCCCATTAATTATTAATTAATTTTCATTAACATATATAAATAAATAAATTAAAGTATCAAAGTACCCATACTTCATTTCTTTAAGTTAATTCCTACACCATTTTTTTTCCCTTAACATTGAATAAACACTTATAAACTCAATCATAAGATATGGCAAAAATAATTAATATATTTGAGCCATGAGAGGGAAGAGTTGATAATAAGAACATGAACCCACGATGCCATAACTTAAACATAACAATTAATTTTTTTTTTTTTTTTTTAATTAGACCCATCTCTCTCTAAATTTTGTTTTAATAATCAAGTTAAATAATGGTTGTGATAAGACTTCTTTTTAATAATAAAACAAATCATCAATAATTTTAATTGATATAGTACTAAATTTGTACACATTTATGAGGTCGATTTTTTTTTAGTTGAACAATTGAATAGAGAAGGATTGAACCATTAAACATTAAAATAATAATTGTTAACATTGACTTAATTAATTTATTATGACATAATTAGTGACATTTTTTTTAAAGAACCTTGAAGTTTTTATTATCCACCTGTCCATTTGTAATAATACAATTTTTTTTTTCATTTTAGGTTTTCCTCCAATTGAATGTGAAAGATAAAAGATGAAAAAGCTTCATTGAAAAGGCTTTAATTAAAATTAGTCAAATAGGCCAAACCTAATTAGATTAGATTAGGGCAATAAAGAAAGCAACCAAAAAAAGGTGTATTTAATAAGATGCCCTAAGAACACTTAGTTGGGAGTTCTTTAGAAACATCCATGGCTGCCTAACTAGAGGGAGAAATATAGAAAGAGAAACCCAAATGAAAACCTCCATGGCTGCCTAAAACACAAACAGAGAGAAAATGGAGCAATCTTTGTTATTTTCTGAGAATCTAACACCCCCTTCTGTAAGATTTTTCAATTATATTATTGCTTTCTTTCACTCTCTCTTTTTCTTAGTTTGACGTTATTCTGAAAATTTGAATATTTGACATCTAGATCGATCTAAAATACATGTTTTCTTTAGGGATATAAGAGATGTATAATAATGTTTTTGTTTGTTTGATATATAGTTTCAGGTGATTGTTATAAATGCAAATATGAGTTGCAATGGATGTCGCCAAAGAGTTTCTCAAATTGTCTCTAAAATGTCAGGTTGGTATTTTTCATTATTTATTGATTTGCTTCTTCACTTCTTCCTTCTTCTTTTAACATAATTTAAACCTAATTTCGAATTTAAAAAAATATGATCTTTTTCTTTCGTTTTACTTTAAAAGTAGTCAATGTAATTTTCATAGTTTGTTATATTATATAATATTTAAATTAATTAGGATTGATGTGATTTCAAATATTGAGTGAAGTGGAAGATTCAAACTTCAAATCTTTTGATCGAGTGCATATATTTTAATTAGTTACACTCTGCTTAAGTTAGTTGTATAGTTTCTTGTTATCTCTTGATTAATATCACAGTATTCCCTAAAGTTTAAGAATGCAATTTAAACTTTTGAATTTTTAGAAACTTCATTTTTTAAGTTTAAACAATATACATATGATGAGAGGATTCAAATATTTATAGGGTCTGGTTGGTAGAGAATTCAAATTCTATTTTAGGTCTTCAAATTCATTGAGTTAAACAAATATGTTTTTTGTAGACAACTCGAATTTTGTTTCTAAATACTTCTGTGGTCCAAGTAGTGCAAATTCTAAAATCAATATATTTTTTTTATTACAGTACACAAAAGTCAAGGGATTTAAACTTCCAACTTTAAAATAGGTAGTAATACATGTCAATTATCATTAAACTATGCTTAACTTTGACAGGTAAATGACAATATTCCTATTGGTATAAGACATCTTGAATGAAACTTGAAGTAAATATATGCATGTCTTAAACACAAAAAAGATATAGCAGTCAATTGTGGAAATGATAGATTATCCTTATAAGTAGTGATATTAGATTAGTCATGTCTTGGCCTCCTCCATGGAGTTCATAACAAAAAATAACAAAAAAAAACTGTGGGACTCTTGAAAATATATAACTGTAAGGCCCTAAGGTTCAAGATTCGAAATAGGATTGATAATCTAAATTCAACACTTGATAGTCTCGACATTTTCCTACATCTACTGCCACCTGATAATGCCATCCTCTCCTATCTTGAATTGCTTTTAAGATGAAGACTATTCCCACAAATTGACATAAATCCTTTTGACATACTTTGTCCTCACTCACATGCTACTTAGAAAAGTTTTTAAGAGGTTGTCTAGCAAAAATTGCTCCAAATAAAACACGCTTAACTGTGAAGTTCCTATGATTGGGCTCCGAAGAGGAGTGTGCACCTTATTAATATAGGTGCTAAATATCAATTCTTTTAAGCAATTTTTGAACCATATTTTCATATTCTTAAAATTCCTCATATTCAATATGATCTTGGTTCGTTTTTATCATCCTCCTAAACTTAGGGCATTACAAACCTTCTGGGCATTACAAACCTTCTATAAAAAATGTAGGATTAATGTAGGATTATAAAAAAAAAAAAAAAAAAAGAAAAGAAAAAATCTTCCTTTGAAGAGGGAGGATTATAGAAAATAGGAATAACCTAAATAGAAAGAGATACATCTATGAAAAAAGCAAGCAACATCTTACATCGACAAAATATGAGGAAGATCCATGATATATATATAGTTGCAAAGAGCAAAATATTTACGATATTTGAAATTAGAAGTGAAGTAGGCCCAAAGTTTAATATTACACACATTTATGCTTTTCTTTTTCGCTCATTCTTCCACATCAATTTTCGAAAATTTTACGAAGAAATCATTATATGAACTTGCAAATTATACTTAAAAAAATTTCAAATGAAGTCATTATTCTTACTGTTGTTTGACCTTGAAAGTTTAGGCTTCCTTTCTAAACAATATATATATATTTTTCCTTTATATGCAGAATTGGTGGAGTTCACCATAGATGTGACAAAGAAACAAGTGATTGTAAAAGGAAATGCCAATTGCCAAATGCCAAAGCAAGAATGAAGAAAATAATGTTCATTCTCAAATGAAGAACTGCAATTCTCTAAAAGCCCTCTTCCCCCAAATTTCTAACCATTGCTTTTAAATTGATTTTTTTTTTTTTTAATTCAACTGGATATTACATATGCTCACATTATCACTAATTGAAAGATTTCACCACAAACACTTTCTCAAACCTCCAACCAACTTCCATGAAACTATCAAAACAGCTGTGAAATGTTCTTACATCTTATTCAAACATGTGCCTAGAAGCCAAAGCAGAAGAAACACCTCCATGAAAGTAAGCAAAGCAAGAGAAAGAAGAAGACTCTACATTCCAAAGTGTAAGAGAAAGAACAGAGAAAAAGCTGTTCACCATTTCCTAGTCTTGCGGAACCAAACTACTCAACAGTAACATGCCTCACATCCTTCCTCTCTTCTTCCTTCACCTTTGGCACCGCCACTTTCAGAACCCCATTTTTCATCTCTGCTTTGATCGAATTCAGTTCGTACAGGTTCGCAGGCAAATCTAGTCGGCTCGAGAATCGTCTCCGGTCCTCCTCGTCTTCGGACTCTTTCGCTGCTTCCCCTTTGATGATCAGTGTGTTCTGCTCCACACTCACCTTCACATCCTCTTTGCTCAGTCCAGGCATATCCATACGTAGATACAGAGCATTGTCGTCTTCTCTCACATCCCAACCCCTCCTTGATCCTGCTCCTACTCCTCGTGAAGCTGCCAGAAATGGATCCTCCATCAACTGATCCATCAGATTCAGCACCTGGCTTAAGCTCCTAGTCGGAGAAAACGGATCGAACACATCTGCAAATCGACAACCAAAGAGCGTTCAGAACAAGAATCCACCATTGACAAACAACAAGCGAGATTTCCCCCTTAACCGCAATGAATTAATCACTACATGGCAATTGTTCAACCAAAAGAGTGAGATCAGAGCAAAGATCCACCATGAACGAGAAAACAAGCCTCAGAATGTGAAGAAGGATATACGCAGTTGACAAATGAGAAATCATTCAGACACCTCAACTCAAAACATTCAATTCCACCCGAAGATCAACGCAGCCATTTCCACAAATCGAAGCGAAATTACTGAAAGAAACAACAAATTACTCACGAAAACCTAGATGAAAACTCCAGAACAACCCAGACACATCACAATCAATGAAGAAACCAAAGCCCGAAACTCAAACACAGACGAAGATAACAACTACCTGCGAAGCCAGGGAAGCGATCACGAGAACGAGAGATAGAGCGATCGGAGCCGCGGTCAACATCGACGGAGCGGTCGTCATCGGCGTAGTTGGTCATCTGAGCATTGGTGTTGAATGAACGACCGACAGAGGGGAGAACAGAGGCGGAGCGAACAGGACTGATAAGCTTAACGGCGGAGGAAGCGGCAAGTCTTCGGAGAGCGATCGAAGAAGCCATTGATGGAGATTATGGGAAAGCTTGAAGTTCAGTGAGTTAAGAGAGCGATTCGAATTGGGGTTTAGGGGAGAAGAGTTGGGGTTTTATAGAAGAAGAAGAAGCGTGGGGAAGGGGAAAGAAGGTTCTAGTAACGCAAGTTCTTTTCTAGTTCAATGTCGGGGTTTCTAGAATGTGTCCGGCTTTTTTTTCGTGACTTTTATTTTATTTTATTTTTATTGCTTTTTATTTTTTTAATGACAAAAGGTAACTTTGTCCTTTGAAATTCATGTTTTTTTTTTTTTTTTTTCAATGACAAAATGTACATTTAGTTCTGAGATTTGACGACTTCTTCTCCAGCGTTGATCATAGATTTTCTATTAGATATTTGTATGCTAATTTCAAAAGATGTTTAAAGAATTACATTTTTAGAATTATTTTTGTGGATGGAGGAGATAGCAACGGTGGATATTAATACTTACCAATATTTGAATAGCATTCCTTCAAAATATTAGTCAAAACATTCGTTTCAAAGCAATCCTAAATGTGATCTAGCATTGAACAATATGTCTAAATGTTTTAATTCCTCATTTTAGAGGCGAGAGATAAGTCCATCATTGTGAAATGATTAAAAAGAAAGTCACAATCCAAATCTCTCAAAAATTTGAAAAATATTCTAATCTTGACAGAGAAATTGGAGTTAAGATCCAAAATGATTTGTTAAGAAAAAAAGATAATATGTGGCATAATATATAATAGGTTAAAATGTTATTTTGGTTCCTATATTTTGGAATTTGTTCAATTTTAGTTATGGTGTTTTTTATAAATCTTAAATTTAGTTCGTCAAAACTAATTTTTATCAAAATTAATTAAAAAATAAAAATAATTTTCATGTAAAAAAATACCATACGTAAATAAGTTACAAAATATATTGTAAAGATGTTATAGATAATAATAAAAAATTAAAATCAACAAAATAAAATAGTAATAAGACTAAATTTAATATCACATTTGAAAATGCATAGAATAAAATTGAACAAATATGAAAATAGAAGAGACCAAAAATGGTATTTTTATGTTATATAATAACTATTTGAATAAGTTAGAAAAGAATGAAAGGAAAGTTGAATAAGTTTAGAATTGATGATCTTTAAGGAAAATTGTTATAATTGTGGTTAATGATTGTCCACCTTATAACTTTTTTGTTATTATTTTTTTTAAAATTTTAATTTTTTACATGTTGAACTAAAAAAATCAAAATTTACCTTTTAAACCTCAATATTTCATAAATGTCTTATTCAAATGTTTTTCTTTTAATTTGTTATGTCTTAATTAGCTAAAATAATAGAACATTTGTTTTGGACGATTGACTAAACATATTATATAACAAATTATGAAATAAAAAATTATTTTAAATGACAAAATTGCTGAAAATATTTACAATTAATAGCAAAATATCATAGTCTATTTGTGATAGACTGCGATAGATTGTGATAGACTACTATATGTGCCTATCATGACACAAGATAGACACAGATAGTAGTTTATTGCGATCTATCGTAGATAAACAATAAAATTTTGCTATATTTATAAATATTTTGGTTCATTTTGCTATATTTGAAGATAGCCCTTATGAAATTTGCTTAATCAAGATAAAAAGAAAAAAATCTATTAGTGATCACAAAATAATACATCAATTAGTCAAGTTGTGCATAATAGAGGAAAAATAAAAACTTCATTCCAACAAAGCATAAAGTTCTATAATGAATTGATGTAGAGATAGGGCATTATAGATTTGTGTCTGTTCGAGTTCTGTAATTGCTCGAATTCTTGATTTAGAGATCAATAGTATAAAATTTCACTCTCAATTTTCTATATACATTAAAATCAATCGGTCTACAACTATATAAACATTTTGATTGGATTTGCTTTCAACTTCTCAAGTCTTCTATATGTAGTGTTAAATCTTTCAAAATCTGCAAAATAATAATAATAATAATAACAAATAAACAACTAACATCTCATCTAATAAAATATTAATTATATGTTGCTAACAATGGAATATAGTATAGTAGTTATGATAAATAATAACGTTATTTAGAGAAAATTGAATCTCTGGATATATGGATGTTGTTCAATAGATACACCCTTACTTAAAACTTTCCATTTAAATAATAGCAATCTTATACTAAAAAAAAATTTACCACACTACTATAATTTAAGGGTAGTTTTTGTAATTTTATTTCTTGAGATAAAAAGTTAAATTTAGAAATAGGACTGTTTTCAAATATAAAAAAATGAATTAAAATATTTATAAACATAGCAAAATTTTATTGTCTATTTGCGATTTGTGTCTATCTGTGTCATGAGAGACATAAATAGTAGTCTATCGCAGATAAACGGTGATATTTTGATATTATTTATAAATATTTTCAATAATTTTTTAATTTAAAATAATTTAGCTTAGGATAATGCATATAAGAAAACTAACCACTTTGGTATCTTCCAGTGCTATTTCTAATGCCTCAATTTTCTGCAATTTCCAAAGATACCTTCTAATTATTTTATTGTGTAGAATAATTTAAAGCAGAAATATATAATTTTTAGAATTATTTTTAAATATAGTAGGATGAGTCAAACTATTTATAAATATAGAAACATTTTCATGTCTATTAGACTGCAATGGACTTTTATCACTTAAGCTAAAATTGTGATAGAGAATGAAAAATTTTTTATAACGATAAATAGTTTGATATATATATATATATTTTTTTTTATTTATAATAATTTTTCTAGTTTTTAAAACCATAAAACTCACCGTTTTGGTCTCTGCTAGTGCTTCTTCCAAGGCTTGGATTTTCTGCAAAAACAAACTCATCAACATTTATATTATTAGAATATAAATATCTAAATAAATCAATTTGGGTGACCATAAATTTGTCTCAAAACTAAATCATGAAACATTTTTATTTATATTAAAGTTTTTAGCTATCTTGAGACAATAATTTTTTTTTTTTTTTTTTTTTTTTACATTTAATGCATATTCGGGAGTGATTTTGAAATTGAAAAAAATCACTTTTAGCATGTTTATCTAAAACGCGTCTTTAACCACTAAAAAATAACAATATTTAATTACACACTTTTAAATGCAATTTTCATATCTACAAAATTGATTTTGAATGATTAAAAACATGTTTCCAAGCGATTTTAAAATTCTCAAAAGTATTTTTAACCATTTTCAAATATTTGGATATGCATGATATGCATTTGGATATGGGGTATGATGAGGGTGATAAGGATGCGATGTCCCGTGCACCTCCTAACTCCTCTAGATATTTTTAAGTTCAAAAAGGTCAAAATTTAAAGTTGGGGGACCTATATTCAAGTTAAGCATGTAATTTAATGTTTATTTTTCTTTCCTACTCTAAAAGAGAAGTTATTGACCTATCAAAATGTTAAGTTGCTTACTCTATTGTCTAACAAAGCATCTTCTGAAGCCAAACCACTTTCTTCTTCATTGTCATAAGTTTCATCTGATGAAGAGATAACCTGTTTAAAATTTTAAAATATATTATTATTATTATTATTATTATTAAATAGCTTTTTTAAAAAATATTATTTAAAATTTTGTAATGATTAAAAATAACCTGAAGCAAGGCTTGAATCTCAGGATTGTTCCAAGGACCTTTATCACTAAAAAGACAGCCTCCATTCTCAGAACAAGTACAATTTCCACCAAGGAAAGTTGGTAAATTACTGCAAAGTTTATGACTTTAATTATAATTACATCAATTAATTTGTTAATCAATTTTTCAAAAATAAAATAAAATTGATAAATAGAAAATCTTATCATTTAAATGGGATCTACATTTTTTAAAATTTTCTAATTAATGTTATAGTAAAATTTAAGTTAAGATTTTAAAGAGATATTTTTATTAAAAAAAATAAAGGTAAATTATAAAACAGACAAATGATTATTAGTAAGAGATATTTTCATATTTTGGTTATTATATTATATTAAAACGTCTATTACAGTCTCTATACTTCCAACTCTTTCTTATTTTCATATCTAAAATTTCAATGCTTTTGTATTGGTTCTTGTATATATATTATTAAAAAATGGTCACTTTGGTCTCACCTAATTACAAAATTTTAATGAAAATTCCATACATAACAAAGCCCCTTTGATACAAACTATTAAGTGTAGTGTTGTCTTTCAAATTGTGATAGAGTACTATGGGGACAATAAAATGGACGTTTTGAAAAGTGTTCGATTTAGGTAAAATAGTAGAAGTGCAGTTGTCTCACATCGAAAATGTTCAAGAAAGTGATGGGCTTCTAGCACTATATAAAAGGGAGCATATGTTTTTTTTATTTCAAATTATCCTAGTTAGAAACATTTTAAGCTTAGGTGTGGTGCGAAGTCTAGTTAAATTTCTTTTTTGTACTCTCTAGTTTAAGAGCGGGATTACAAGGTGTGTGTGGTACAAAAGGTTTGAGAGATCAGTGTTCTTGTAATCGAGATTGAGAGAGAGAATTTTTGTGTGATTGTAATAACTTTTCACATTGTGAAATTTTTCGGGTCCTTGGTTTTTTCTCCAGTTTTGAGTTTTTCCTTGTTAATTCTTGTGTTCCTAGTTTTATTGCTTCTTTAATTTCTCTATAATTTTTTTGTTTATTCCTATAGTCGTAGTGGGAGGTTTTTCTCAACAAAAAGTACAATAATTGTTTAAGATTCCTGGCCTTTGCTCCTTAGGCAGTTTTGTGATTGTTTCAAAATATGTCTCCAACGTAACTTGTCTTAGAAGTTTTGTGATTGTCTTAGAATTTTCTTCCTTATTTAAATTATCATGCAAATTATTTTCTTTAGGATGTTTTCTTTTTTGGTGTTTTTGCTGATTCCTTGTGGGGTTATTTTTCTTCTTTTTATTGTCCTATTTAAGCTCGAGAAGTTTGTTTGCTAGGTTGCCGCTTCGATCATATTGTGTGTTTAAGCTTAAGTGTTCATGAATTGAGTATATCAAAAGTTTTGTTCACTCATTCTCAAAAGAAGACCATTTGATATTCTATAAGTGGTGGTTTGTTCTTCACAGTGTTCCTACGAGAACATTTCAGTATTGCAAAAATTTTCGGTCTTAGGGGAGCCTTTCACCTGAGTCCTAGTTGATTAGCTAAGTTAGGCTCTACGTGTGTCACTATGATTGTTGTCATCTACAGATAAAATACAACGTTAACATGTTGTGTGATATCTGCATTTAGTTCATTGAATCACTTCCAAAATTTTAATAATGATAACCAAAATAGATGAAACCTAGAAATACAAATTAAAATATCAAAGTAGAAAACAAGAAACACGAAAAATTACAACATACACCCATTTATCAAAAAACAAAAACAAAAACATTAACAAACGGATGATACATACGTTACCTTGGATCGATGATTTCACGTAGCTCATGAGCAAAATTATTCCCCAAAACCTGAGATTACAAAACTCATAGAATGAAATGAGATAATTAGAGAAATAAATATATAAGTTTGTGTATTTAGTTATTTATTTATTTATAATAAAAAGGCATATAAATTGGTGTAATAAAAAAGAGAGAAGAAATTAATTCAAACATGAATCTTAGCTAATGTGCGAGCATCAAGAAATGCTCTAAGTGCTTTCCATAATATCTTAAAACCTGATCCAGCATTGACTATAAATAGTCGATTTAGTGTCTGCATATATATAAAAATTCAAAACAAAAAATTAAATATTAATTAACCATAATTAAATATATCCAATTAGTATAATACATATCTTCTTCAACCCTACCTCAGGATAGTAATTACTATCAATCTTTTGAATTTCTGTAAATAGATATCTTGCAGGTTTGGAGAAGTTAGCCATTCCCTAAAGAAAGAAAAAGAATAAACCCGAGCTTCAAATCACGCCTACCCCATACGTTGTACTAAAAAAAAATGTACAAATTTTGTCTCCAAATTACGTTATCGTGTATGTCTATAACAAAATACTCTTTAATACGTATATATCACCCTTCATCTATTATGCAAACACAATCTTTCACATGACAAAATCATATAAGTAAAACGTGAATTAAAACGTCAACAACAATATATATCGATATGGGAACAACTTTTAAAACATTAGGGACAAAATTTAAAGAATAAGGTTAAAAGAATAATGCTTACCACAGCACCAACATCTAAAATGCTTGTAGTGGAAGCAATGTGCTTCTTGGCTTCAATAGAACATGAAGGATATCTAATGCTCAAAGTCTTCTCTTGTTCAGAAACATGATACTTTACAAATCTCTCAAGTGTTGTTACTTGCAACAGTTTATTGAGATCAACCATTCCAATCCTTTCAATGTATATTGGCCTTCCATATTTATCTACACCATGGAATCCATGTGGGTACCATTTCTTTACTTCTTCTCTCTCTTCAAACTTAAAATCCTACATTAATTAGTAATGCAAGGAGGAATTATACTATAGTTATATTTAACCATACTTTATTAAACAGCTCAACATTTGTATTTCAAATCTTCCACTAAAAAAAAACAATATTATTTAAAACTGGATTCTGCGTTTCGTTTAGTTTAAGCACTCTTGTTGAAGCCTCATGTGTGTTTGGATTTATATATTTTTAAAAGAATAATGATTAGATGTAGGCTAAGTTGCACTTAATCTCATACTCTCATTCTCCTTTACACATAAAAAAGGCAGTTGCAAATATAGTAATAAGGTCCAAAGTATTTGTAGATATAGCACAATGCAAAAGAATTTGCAGATAGAACAAAATTTAGATTCTACTTTCGAATTCTATCAATGATAGATCATATCAATAGTAGAAATTTATCATTGCTGCTAAGAGTCTATCAGTGATAGATATTGCTATATTTGTAATTTTTTAAAAAAATATTACTATACACTTAATTAATATTCCTAAAACTGCTATCCAACACAACGCAGTTATCTAAATTTTTTTTTAAAAAAAATTGTTTTGAAAAAAAATAATAAAAGTGTCATGTGACACTTTTTTTTTTTTTGGTGCAACCCAATTACGCTCAAATTTTTTCCTTTTTAAAATTAATTTTGAGTACAAGTTGATTTGATTGTGCTAGATCTGGAAATAATTTTATTGTCAAATTACATAAAGTGATTTGGGAGTGATTATTCTTAATCAATCACTTTTGGTGATTGAACTTTCAAGTATTTTTAAAATATCAATTTTAACTTTATAAATGATTCTTATTTTTATTTGGTAACAAACATTATTGAGTTTTCCTTTTAGAAAAAAGAAAAAAAAAAATGTTCCATCCTATTTTAGATTTAAAATTATTTGAATGATTAGGCTTAAAGTTGAATAATTATTCTAACATGGGATTAATTATCATATGATACTTCTTTAAGATGCTACTTAGTACTTTACCTTCTAATTAAGTTATGTCATATATCTTTATTATGTTATTCTTTAATTAGCTATTTGATACTAAGGCCACATTGATGCATTTACACAAATAACTATACCAAAATAAATTATTGGATTTTTCTAAAAATTTAAGTCCAAGGCTTCATTTGATAACTATTTGTTGATTGACTTTTTGGTTTATGAAAATTGTGTTCACTTTTTTTTTATAATTTCTTACAATAATTTTCATTTTTTTTAAA
This sequence comes from Citrullus mucosospermus, assembly GCA_030954485.1. NCBI lineage: Eukaryota > Viridiplantae > Streptophyta > Magnoliopsida > Cucurbitales > Cucurbitaceae > Citrullus > Citrullus mucosospermus. Next base: position 3,009,826 of record CM062064.1, on the reverse strand, counting down.
TAAACATTTGAATTTATAGTCAAATTTCAAAAACAAAGTCTTTTAAATTGCTTTCAAGTCCCACGTAATAACTATTTATTTTTTCATTTGTAAAAATTATTTTTATTTTTTTACTATAGTGTTCATTTTTCCGGAGGAAAACATTTAAATGCATAGTTAAATTTCAAAAAACAAAATCAAGTCTTGAAAAACTACTTTTTTAGACCCAATTTGATAACTATTTGGGTTCTGAAAATTAAGTTTATAAACATTATTTTCATTTATAAATTTCATCCCACTTTTTCCGCGAATGTTTTAAAAAATTAAGTTTCCATTTATAAATTTCATCCCACATTATTTCGTTTTTTGTTTTTGTTTTTTAAAATTAAGGCTATAAACACTACTTCCACCTCCAAATTTCTTCCCTTATTGTTTAGTTTTTACCAATGGTTTAAAAAACCAAACCAAAATTTGAAAACTAAAAAAGTAGCTTTTAAATTATTTTTATTTTTATTTTTAGAATTTGGCTAAGAATTCAATAAGAAATGGACTCAATTTTCAAAAACCAAAACTAAAAGACAAAATGATTACCAAACAAGACTTAAAATTTTAGTTTTCAAATCTTTGTTCTTGTTTTAAAAAACTAACTATTGACTTCTTCAAGTACTTCTTTTAGAAATATGTGAAAACTATATTATAAAATTTAGAAGAAAATAAATACAAATTTAAAAAACAAAATTATTATCAAATTTTCTTTTAGATTTTGAAAAATCTTTAAAAAGTAAATAATAAAGCAAAGTGATTCATAAACTTAATTTTCAAAAATTAAAATCTAGAATGGTATTATTAAATAGACCTATAATTAATTTTCAAAACTTAGCTTAGATTTTAAAAATCCTTCTAGGAATAGTGGTTCATCACGCAAGGCCTTCATTTTCAAAGCTTAATTACCAAAAACTAAAAACGAAAAGGCTATTAATTGAGTGTAAAGTATTAAATGTATCGCAACAAAATCACATATAATTTGAAAAGGAAAAAAAATATATATGAATCACCTTTGAAATTGTATCGGTTCTAAAATCCTCTCGCCATTTGATGAATTTCAAAAACATGTCTTTTGCTGCTTCAGTATCAAAATCTCTCATCCGAAGGAATCTAAAATGATACATTAAATTAAAAAAAAAAAAAAAAATTAAAAATCTTAAAAGTTAGATAACAAACCAAGGAAAACAATAAATTAAATTACTAAATTCTTGATCAAATTTTAAAAACAAAATTTTTAATTTTTTTTTTTTAATTTTGATTTGAATTTTTAAATTATTAGTGAAAAGTAACGAAAGAAAGTAACTTATAGGTATAGGTAGTATTTATAATTAAAAAAAAAAATGTAGAATGAAATTATCAACTAGAGCCTAAATGAACTAAAATTGATAAAACCAAAACCAAGTTTTTGCAAAATGCTTTAGTTGAACTTTGAGTTATACCAATTAATTACAACTTGAATTGCATTAAAAGCCAAAACAATAATCTATAAAAATGATACAAGAACTCACCTAAGAAGGGTATGATAATCATTGAATTTGGTTGGCAATTTAGCGTCAAGAAAAAGCATTTCCCTTAATCTATCAACAGCTTCTTCTTCCTTTGGATCATGTCTCCCTTCCATTGCCATCTTCAAGTTTGATCTTTTTGACGATCTTCGAAACCTCAGCGGTTGAAGGAGCTTCGAGCCGAGGCCTCCGCCCTTGGAGGCATCCACGGCGGTATCGGCTGCGGAGGGCGGTAGCCAGAAAGACTCAATGGGAGGGTACACATTCTTGGTCTTGGAACTTGATGGGAGTTCCCCATCTCCGCTACCGCTTGCTTTCAACACGATGATATCTTTAAACCCCTTTTTTGAAATGTACATTTGGAATAGAGTCAAGTAGTGGTTTAAGAATGTAAACATAAAACGAAGGAATTTTTTGAAGGCCTCAAATGGAATGGATTGTTTTGAGAAATGTGTTTAAATATTGAGAAAGGAAAAAACAAAAGTGGCTCAAAAGAGAGGATGAAATGCTTGACTTGGGATAAATTTTTGGAATATTTTCCGCACCAAGCAATTCGTTTCTCACGTATCAAACCCAATGGGCTTTCTTCCTTCTAGGCCCAATTTTGTGGGCCTCTCTTGGGCTCCACTTTCAAGAAATCAGCTACAATGTAGGATGAGTTTCTATGAATTTTGATGGTTCATAGGATAAATTATTGAATTAGTTTTCTTATAATAACTATTAGATGTAGATTAAAAAAAAATTTATGTTGTCAAATAGTTTTTTGAGTATGTATAAAAAAATGGTAGATAAATTTTAACTTTTGGAGACCTATTAAATATTAAAAAATTTTAGAGACTTATTAGACATAATTTTTTTTTAAAAAAACTAATTTGGCTATTTTTTTAATTTGAATGTTCCAAATAGAAAAAAAGAAAAATCATGACTAAAATTTTAATTTAACTTAAAAGAAATGAAATATGTGATCAAGTTATTTTAATGAAATATGTTTGGTTTTAAAATTGTACATTAATTTAATTAAAATGGTTAGTTTTCAATTCATGATTATATAATAAAATCTTAGAATTGTATAAAAAAAATAAATTGTCAAGATCTTTGAACTAAGTGATTTTTACCATAGAAATTAAAATAATATACCTTAATTTACGATAATGATCAAGTAAGAGATTGAGTTTTTCTCTCAATCCCCTCTTGCCTTCCATTACACACTTAGTTTCTCTCTCTTGGCAAAGGGACTGCCAATCTTTATGATTTTTATCTTTATATAGACACCTCTAATTAGTGTGTTTAATTAAGAAATTGTTTTTTTATTTAATTGTCTGAATAAAATAATCAATTTAAAAGATAAAATAGTAGATAATGTAGATGAGTCACATTAATAATAATTTTAAATTTAAATAAAATCTAACAAAAATGAGAAGCTTGAGTCCTTATATTTTTAGCTCGTCATTATATGTCTAATAAAAAGTAAAAAATCAACCTGACCATTTTGAGCCAAAGTGAATGCAGCTCAATTGACATACAGTATGTATTAGCAATAAATAGGTTTGTGATTTGAATCCCCCTACTCTTATTGTATTAGATAAACAAGAACATTTTGAAATAATATTGGAAGAGAGAAAAGGGGATTCGAACTATTTACCTCATGGATATTAACACACTCGTATGTGCCAATTAAGCTATGTTTTGTTTGACATTTAAATGAAAGTATTGAAAATGCTATTTTAGTAATTCTCATCTCAATTTCAAACATTTATTAATAAACAACGTCAGTATAATAAACAACCTTCACTGTACATTTATTTTTCATTCTAATTGGTCTTCAGAGAGAGGCGTAAATAGTCACTGCGATGATTGTTATTATAGTTGAACATGGAAGGTGGTAACACAAAGTTCATCATTGAAGTTGGCCAACAAAAGTGGTCATTGGAGCATGTCGCTGGAGATGATGGCAATGAGTAGAATCATTGAAAACATTAAAAGGGAGAGAGAAAGAAGAGAAGATCATAGAATTCTTCCATAAATATACAAAATTTACTATTGAAGTTTGTGAACTTCAATTATTTAACACTAACTCGTAACACTATGTTAATTATTTTAATCAATTCATCTCAGCTCAACTTTATCTAACAGGTAACTCTCAAATTTTTAAAAGTTAAAAAACCAAAGCGTTGCTTTATGAATTATTTAAATCTTAATTGGAAAAACTTGAGTTACTTTAGGATATTAATTAGCACATTGATGATCGATATTGTTAAAATAGTAATAATAATAAATGTAGCACATTGATGGTAATGTTATGGTCACATCAGTAGACTAGATGTCATGCATGCATTAGTTTCACACAATCCAAAGTATGTCAAATCAACCTCTCACGTCATATCAAAACTCATCTAATTATGTCACATCTTAACCACGCGTGTATTATATATTATTTATTATTATGTTGCAATGCATTATCGTATATTTGTTGATACATCCATATATCTATCGTTCATAATTTATTATGTCTGTATGTAATATATATATAAAAAATATAAAAATATACCATCAATTAGTCACTAAAATAAGTTAAAATACTAATAATGAGATATATACCTTATTACAGGAAGAGAACTTAAGTTATGTTTATTGCATATGTAATCAAAATTGCTACAATAGTAATTAATATTTATTTAAATGGTCTTATTTTTTATATTACAATTGATTTGTTAGATTTACTAAAAGTAATTGTTACCTAATTATTAATTTAAATAGTACCATTTATCGAAAAACTCTATTTTCTACTTTCTTTTTTTATTTTGCACATTTATCGATAAATTTTGTCTTATAATTTTCACCACAAACACAAACTTCCTAATTCCAACATATTAACACCAAACTTTATAACCCAACTTCCTAAACACCCCTAAAGAAGTAATATAAATTATTTGATATATAGCAAATTTTATTGATATTATTTTAATCCTCTTGCTTTTCTTGCACAAATATGTTAAGTTTGTGTCCCATTGCTGAATAAAACAATTGGTCTAAAATATTCCTTTTCTAAAATTGTAAATTTAATCCCTCAATTTTTGTGTTTATGTTTATGTTTGATATATTGGTTTCTAAACTTTAAAAAATGTCAAATAGATTTTTAGGCTTTAATTATTTATATATACTTCAAATAAATTTATGACAAAGTAAACATATTTTTATATTTGAATTAATTTAGCTAAGTGATATAAAATTGAATTTCGTGTCTAATATAATTAAATTTTCAGTTCTATGTCCAAGAGACTTTAAACTATTAAATATAAAATTGAAAGTAAATATACTTACTAGACATAAAATAAAAATTTATAAACTTATATTAAACACATTTGTATTGAAAGATTTATTAAACACAAGATTGAAAGTTAATAAACTTATAAAAATATTTTAAAGTTGGTACAAATTTAAAAGTTTCAAACTAACCATATAATTTAATTCTACTTTCTTATAAATCTACGGTTTTAATAGTTATGAATTTATGAAGTCGAAACATGAGTTTGTATGACCTGTTTTTTGAATTGTATGAAGGAAGAGTTTATATTGAAATTTGAATTTGTTCAACTTGTATTTGATTTATGTGTTTGTTATATGTATAATTAAACTGATAATTTTTTTTTTTCCCAATTCAACAATGTGTTTTTAGACAAAAGTATAGTATCTTAATCATTAAATTAGGGGTATTCAAATAACCCGAACAACTCATTATAAGGGTTGGGTTGGGTTGAGTTGTTTTTTCTTTTTTTTTTGGGGGGTTGGATTGGGTCTCAAGTTGCAATTTGAAAAATTCGAGTTGACCCAACCCAACCCAAATTTCTAATCTTAATATTAAAAATATATATGTATATATATATATTATAAGTTTAAGTTAGGGTTAAGAACTATTTTATACATTTATCGTGGATCAATATATTTTATACTTTATCTTGGATCAATGTATATGTCAACGTGTTTTACTAAAAAATATGGAGAAAAGAAAAGAAAAAAAACACACAACTTGACAACCTAATCCAACCTGAGTTCGGGTTGGGTTGGGTACCCTATTCGAGTTATTCGGGTAGCCAACCCGACCAACCCAAATCTTTGGGTTGGTCCAAGAAATACTCTCAACACGTGTACACCTCTACATTAAATTGATAATTAAATATGACTATATACATTTAACTTTAAACTCTAAACTATATTTTAGTTGACAATTAAATGTAATTTTATATAATTATTTTAAGCATCGGAGTATGTGTCTAACATTAAATTAGTATAAGTTTATTTGGATAAATTTCAAGGAAGATAGTGAGGAGGTTCAACCTCCAAAGGTTGAAATATTGGATTTTAGCAACAATGACATTAAACATATATTTCATTATTTTAACTTTGGGTTACTTACGTAAAATAAATAAATAAATAAAGGTCACTTGACCTTAGGGCTGAAGCTACGATCAAACTAAAATATTAAATGTCAAATTATAGAATTTAGGCTTCTATTTAGTAATTATTTATTATTTTAAAATTAAACTTATAAACCCTTTTTTTACTTTTAATTTTTATTTTTTATGTTTTGTAATCTATTTTTTTTTTCAATGTTTTAAAGATAAGTGGAGTTTTGATAACTAAAAAAATAGTTTTTTAAAAACCTTTTTCTTTTTCTGAAATTTTGCTTAAGAATCTATCTCTTTTACTCAGGAAAGATGCAAATTATTGTAGGAAACTAATAGACTTAATTTTTAAATATTAAAAGCAAAAAACGAAATTGTTACCAAACAAAATCTTAATTTTTTAACTTTGAACCAATACATCTATTTATTTATTTAATAATTAAATTGACATGATATAATATTGATATCAATTACGACTACGCTACCCTTACTATTCCATTAAATAATATTGATAACAACAAACTAGGATGGAAGCAATAACAATTCAAAGTTTTGAAGACACAAATGAAAGGTTTATCAAATGCCAAGGAACTGCAATTGTTTAGAATTAATATCTTTTCAAGTATTTAATTTTAAAAATATATTATTTTAAAAAAGATATAAATATTTGACCACACTTAAAATAAATTTTAAAACTCATTAGTATTTTTATTTTAAACCATTCTTATTAAGTGTTTGTGAAAATGAATTTTAAAAAATATTTATTTTTTTAAAGTTAATCCAAACAACTTTAAATCAACAAAATATACTCAATTTTGATCGCCTAACTAGGAAGGGTGAACTCAAATCCCTTTAAATACTAAGCATTTAATTATTTAGCACTAAACATTACATTTGCATAAATAGTTCAAAGATTAGATAATCATAACATCAATTACCTAAATTTATTGAATGATTTGATTTCTTTTTTTCAAATCTTCTATGCTTTTATTTTGACAAATTGTTTGAGTCTACTTTTATAATATTGAAATTAATTATTTTCTATATATTTTAGAATTTAAGCTAATTTATTCCAAAATTAATTATAGTCTATGATTTTAAAATTTAGGCTAAATCATAGCTTTGTTTGGCTTAATTAAAATTTTTACCTTTGATATTTTGAAGTTTAGTTTTAACCAAATAATTGTTTAATTTTCTTTAAAAGAACATTGAAACATAAATTATTAAAAATTTTAAAATAATTGAGACATAATGTGTATAGGTTATTGGATACAACTAAAATCAAATAAATTGTACAAATATCTCTAATGTGTTAGAAATTTTGGATTTTTGTTAAATTTAAAAATTTCTTATTCGTTAACCCATATTATATACCAATTTGCTAAAAATCAGTTTAGCTTCAATCTTTTAACGTCCCATTGGTTTATTTTAATAGAAAATTATAAAATGAACATTTTATTGAAACAAAAAAGATAAAAAAGGTTATAATTGAAATTAAAAAGTTGAAATATTAATTTGATTCCTGTTCCACTTGGATCTCTATATTTTTACATAAATCTTATAATTAGTCCATGCACTTTCAATTAATTTTAGATTTATTCATTCAGAGTTAATTTCATATAGAAATCCATTAAATAATAATAATAATTTTCATATTTTTCTAATTTATAAAAGGATGATCGTAGAAATTTTTTTCTCTTTCTTTATATGGAAATAAAAGAAAAAAAATTGCATAAACTAATTTTAAGATTTACTAAAAGTAGAGAGGGTAAAATTGGACAATTCAGAATACACGGAACAAATTAAAATAAAATCTAAAGTAGAGGGAGTAAAATGTAATTTTAATCCAAATTGTTAAAAGACAAAATTGAAAACAACCACCCTAGGTTAGGATATATTGTATTATTTATTCAAATTTTCATTTAAAAAATCAACGTTATTTACTTGGCAAAAAAAAAAAAAAAATCTTCTATAAGACTAATTGTATCTATCTTATTCTCATAAATCTTAACCAAAGTCCTACACCATGTAGTCTTCAAACCTAGCTTAGAGATTTTCTTGGAACTTTCATATTTGGGAATGGGGTTTTATTTTTAAATAAACATAAATAAAGAATCCCAACATTTAGAACATAACAATTTATTTAAAATCTATCAAATGGGATTTTGTGATAATTTGTAAGTAATAATACACATTGAATTAAAATTGATTTCTTTATTAACTATTATGTTCATAGTTAATAAAAGTAAATTTACAGCAAAACGTCGTTATCTATCACTGGACTAATAGACAATGTTAAAAATCTATTAATGTTTATCAATGACAATGACATTGTTCTGTATTTGTAAAAAAAGTTATTTTTCTATATTTGAAAGCGACCCATATTAAAATATATTTTTATATAAAAAATTTAAAGAAATATTAAATAAAATTTTCGCCCCATATTAAAGATAATGATATTGGTGCGAGAGTCATCAATGCAATTAAACATAGGGCTGTTTTCAAATATAAGAAAATGAACCATAATATTTACAAATGTAGCAAAATTTTACTGTCTATTGCGACCTATTGCAGTCTATCGCAAATAGACTATGATATTTTGTTATTATTTGTAAATATTTTCAGCAGTTTTGTCATTTAAAATAATTTTCCTTAAACATATAATGATATTTATTTTTTTAAAAAAAGACATATAATGATAGAAAAATTATTTTAAATGACAAAACTGCTAAAAATATTTACAAATAATAACAAAATATCATAGTCTATGTGCGATAGACTACGATAGATCGTGATAGGCTACTATCTAATCATGACACAGATAAATACAAATAGTAGCCTATCGCGGTCTACTTTTTTATTTGGAAGTCAAACTGAGAGAGGTTGAAGAATTTTTATTTGGGAGTCAAACCTAGGGAGGTTGAAGAAAAAAAAAATTGAGATATGGGGAATTTTTTGATATCTCAATTCTATGTAGGGGTATATAAGAAAAAGAAAACCCCAAAATAAATACAAAAAGTTCCACTAATACAAGAATTTCAAATTCAAAATTTGTGGCCAAGTGTTTGCACCCACTTGCAATTCCCATGTTTTATGAGAGAAAAGTAGAAATAAATAAATAAATAAGAAGTTCTTTATTTCCTTAAAGTTTGAAACATTAATGGCAAGAAAAAAGTGGTGTGCTTGGGAGACAAAGGACAAACTAAGAATATTAACAAACAAGAGACATGCCCTTGTAAGGAACATTTTTACTGTTTCCCACTATTCATATATTACCATATTTTTCACAATCATATTGTCTCTTTATTTTAAATAATGTATTATTAGTTTTAAGAAAGATATGCATGAAGAATTTGAATATTTAAGTCTATTTGTATGCAATCATCATTCTCTTTTATAACTGAGTTTAATAAATATGTCATACATAAAAATGTCATATCTAAATTTAAAATAAAATTATATATCTAATTAGGGTAGAAAATGAGACTAGAGACCTTTATAGCTATTTCACAAAATTGAGTGACTATAATGATCAAATTAAAACTTTAGATATCAAACACATTCGTCCTTTTAGAACTCTCACAATGAGATTGTTTGGATTCCGCACCATATATCAAACACACCCATTCATAAGGGGTCTTTTTTAAAGACTTGTTTAGGATCGAACCCCTCTCTCACTTGGAGAAGTATTTTGCAGGGTAGTAATTTGTTTGAGAAAGGTTATAGGTGGAGAGTGGGATCAGTTACTCAAATTTATATTTCTGAGGATCCTTGGATTCCAAATGGAGGAAATTTGAGACTTTGTGTGGTTCACAACTCGTTTAAGTTGAAGTGGGTGTCAAACTTTATTACCTCGAAGAACAGTTGGTGAGGAGTTGGTCAAAGAAGCATTTGTTCCACATGATGTGGATGGCATTCTTAAAATCATTTTAAGCGGGCAAGGATTTTCTAATGAGATTATATGGGGGTGGATTATAAAGGAAATTTTTGGGTGAAGAGTGCCTATCAGCTAGGGAGATGTATTATCAAAACTCTCGAAGACTCCCAATCCGATGAGGCTGAATACAAACGCAATGGGATGCACTGTGGGGATTAGATGCTCTTCCAAAATCCAAAATCATGGGGTGAAAAATTATTCATGATATAATGTCTACTGCTTCTAATTTAATGGCAAAAGGAATATCAACTAATTTAGGTTGTTCTTTTTGTAGGGCTCACTTAGAAACCACAACCACAAGTCACTAAATTTGGGAATGCAAAATGACTAAAAATTTATGGAAGTCTTACTTTCCCTCTAATGTTGATGTGTTGAATTTCAACAAGGGATTGCTAGAAGTAGATGAAGTATTGGGACTGCTTACATAATTCTAACAACAAAGAAGATATGGGAAAAATCGTGTCCATAATAGGGGGTATTTGGAACTACCATAACGCAATTCATTTTAACAACATCCCTCTAGATCCTAAGCTATTAGTCTTGTTGTGGGAAAATTTTTAGAGATTCTTTCTTTGAAGAAGGAAGTCACCCCTATAAGGATCAGTCTGAGCATCAATCCACCTGTTGACAACTGTTGGAAGCTGCCAAGAGAGGGTTGTTGGAAGATGAATGTCAATGTCGGGTTGAAGAATGCTCATTGCAGTGGGATCGGTTGGATTATTCATGATTGGAATGATAGCCTTGTTAGGGGTGGGTGCACCCAATATCTACTAGTTGGTCGATCAAAGTCTTAGAAGCTAAAGTTTCTAGATTTTGTAAAATTGCTAGGGAGGGGAATAAAGTTGGCCATAATCTAGCAGCTTGGGCTTTTTCTAGGTCTTCCTCTTTTTAGAGAGAGTTTTTCCTAGGGGTATACATGGGTTGGGTTGGGTTGTCGAGTTGTGTGTGTGATATTTTTTTCTTTTCTTTGCCCCATATATTTTTTAGTAAAACACATTGGCATATCAAGGAGACACTGATTGACATATCCATTGAATTCAAGATAAAGTATAAAATACATTAATCCAAGAAAAAAATATAAAATAGTTCTTAACACTAACTTAAACTAATGTCACACCCTACTTTTTAAGAAACGATGCGTTGAAGAATTTATAAAGAAAAGAGGTAAAAGACCATGTTGGACGCATGGAAGTAAACCGAGAAGGGAAAGAAGTGAAACGCATAAGAGAAATAGTGTTAAGTGTAAGGATAAGGTTAAAAGAGTAACCTTAGGGACAATCAAAGAATGTCCCAGGATAGGAAAATGGTCATGAACGCAGGATGAAGGTAAACGCATAGAGGAAGAACTGGAGAAGGATTTATTCGTTATGAATATGCGAGTTGGACGCATGGTATGATGCGAGTGGCATATGTAAGCACTGGTTTATAATAGTGCGGTCATGCGTTGAGGTCTCTATGCGTTAAAGACAGAATTATCTCTATGCGTCAAAGATAGCAGTATAGTTGACTGAGAGTTAGAAAAACGAGTAGTGAAGCGGGAACCTTAAAGGAAACTCAACGAACACATGAGGGCGTTGTGTTGAATAAAATTTGTTCATTAGAAACGTTGGACGCATAAGATAAGCTTATAAAAGTCAGGCGGCTTCGTATAGATTTGACACCTTATCAGTAGGAGGTGTTGAAGGCATGTTAAGTGTTTCATGCAAGGTGACACTTGGGCTAATGCATGGTTAAGTAAGGAGAGATGATGACTCTCGAAGAAGAATTCTGGGGAGAAGAGAAGAAGGCAACAAAGACGTCTATAGTAGGTGTCTGCGGCCAAGAAAGAAGGTATTTGACAACTTAGCTATTTTATGTAAAGAGGTTGTCTGGTGTTAAAAAGGATCGGCTATGCGTTGAGGACAAACATAATGTCCCAAGTGAACGCGGCGTCCAAAGTTAAGTGATGCGTTCAAGGGGACCTTGCGTCCAAGAAAGGTCGACGCATCCCAAAAGAGAAAGAAGAAAGGCTGTGCTTGGCGGTAGTTGCCAACCCTGCGTTGAAGGGCAGGGTTGCGTCCAACCGAGCTGACAGAGGAAATGGAGTGTTGCGTTTCTGAGATTAGAACGCCGCGTCCAGAAAGCTTGGCAGAGGAAATAAAGGAAAAGAAGAAGAAGTATTCTTTAGCAAGTAGAGGTGAGTAACACCTGCGTTTTACAAAATATAAATGAGTTCTTTATGAATATGACTATGTATTTCTAATGAAATAATACATGCGTTTTCATATATGAAGCATATGACAATATTGTCTATAACACTAAGAGCATGCGTTTATATTTATAAAAGAACATGAGCCAGCTGAAAAGCATGCCTTTTACTTGAAAACTACGAGCAAGCTGAGTAATGCATAGTAAGTATGAGCAAGTTAAGTAAGGCATAGTAAGTATGAGCAAGCTGAGTAACGCATAGTAAGTATGAGAAGGCTGAGTAACGCATAGTGATTGAGTGAAACTCATATTCATGGTTTGTCTAAAAAGCATGGTGTTTATAAAGCTTTGAAAAGGGACCTCAATGCTCAAGGACTCGTAGAAGTCATTGTGGGCAGCCCGAGTTATAGAAGGTACCCAATGCTCAAGGACTAGATGAAGGCAAATGGGTAACCGGAAAATAGAAGTGGGACCCAATGCTCAAGGATAAAGGAAGACATATGGGCAGCCCGAGTAATAAAATCTATATGCACATAGAAGAATAAATATATACGACGCTAATGTGTTGAGATTACACCACACAGCTGAGGATGATAGGCGTTGAGGAGCGTGGAGCACTGCTCTGCCTCAACTAAGGAAAAAGTATTTGAAATTAATGAGATTTATATGATTTATTCCAAGCAGATAAGTATACATGATATAACCAAGAATTGATCATGTTAAACTGATTTTCAGTGTGATCTTTTATACGAGATAAATCAGTTTTATAGCTAAAGTATAATGTTTTTCAGAAACTGTTACTCACTGAGCTGTTAGCTCATGCTTTCATATGTTTTCCATTTTCAGATAGCATGACAGTTCCCGTTATCGATCGAAGTGGAGGTTTGTCAAGAGTAAGCGGATGGTGAGGTTGGACAGTGAACCTTACAGAGGAGTCAAGGTTGTTGTCTTCACATCTCCTTTTGGGTTATGGAGGATAATCTGGGAGGGGGGTGTGACAATTAATATATATATATATATATATATATTTTTATACATATATATATTTTTAATATTAATATTAGAAATTCGGGTTGGGTTGGGTCAACCCGAATTTTCAAAATTGCAACCCGAGACCCAACCCAACCTGAAAAATACAAAAAAATTAACCTAACCCAACCCAACCCAACCCTTATTATTCGGGTTGGGTAGTCTGGGTTGTTTGGGTTGTTGGGTAATTTGAACACTCCTAGTTTTTCCCTCCCTCTATTTTATACGTTATCCTCGAGAGAGATTGATGTTTGTTTGTTGTTTGTTCTTTTGTTTTTAATGAATATTATTTTTTTTTTAAAAAAAAAAGTACTCATCCTTAAAAATTTTAGATACTAAAAGTATTATTTTGGAAAAAACACAATTTCTGGTATTTAGGTCTCAAACCTAGTTTTCATTTGGTCCATAGATTTCAAAATATTACACTTTTAGTCCTTAAATTTTGAGTTTTGTTTCAATCTAGTTCTTAAGTTTCAAAATATTACAATTTTACTTTTGAGATTTTTATTTTATCTCAATTTGGCCCCTACGTTTTAAAATAGACACTTTTGTCTTCACTCTTTCACTAAATACTCACTTTCTATCTTTCGTATTAATGTGTATTATTTAAATTTAAAAAATTAAAAAAAATTATAACTAAATAAGTTTTAACTATTTTTCATCACTATTAAAATTAATTTAAAAAATTCACTTTTAATTATTTTAAGTTAATAAATAAACATTAATGTGAAAGACTAAAAGTAAGTATTTAGTGAAAAAAAAAAGAAAATTAAAAGTATAAAGCTTGAAACTCATGGACCAAATTAAAACAAAACTCAAATTCCAAATATAAAATTGTAGAATTTTGAAGTTTGTAGACTAAATTGAAATCAAGCTCAAATCTCAAAATCTAAAAGTGTAACATTTTAAAAGACATCATCAAATCAAAACTAGACCCAAAATTTGGGGACAAAAAAATAATTTTCTCCCATTATTTTTCTAAATACTACTTAGTACTAACTAATTGAGTAGGTTAAAATTAGGTTAGAATACCATTTTGGTCCATAACTTTGAAATTTGTTCAATTTTAGTCATATACTTTCAATTATCCAATTTTAATTGATATAATTTCAATCCATTTTTAAAGTTAGTTTTCACTGTTGTTTTATTTGTTGATTTTTTAAAAATATATTTATTTAGCCCTTAGCAATTTAACTATAAATTTTGAAAATATATTCTTTATTGTATACAAATTATTATAATTTTTAACTAAATTTGGATAAAAATAGATGTTAAGAAACTAAATTTAATATTTATTAAAAGTACCAAAATTAGAATAACTAAAATTAAACAAAGGGAATTATCTTAGATGGCAAACTTCTTAAAATATTTACACATGTATAGATTGCAATAGATCACGATAGATTTAGACACAGATGGTAGTGATCCCGATCTATTGCGATCTACCGCAAATAAAAAATAAAATTTTTTATAAATATTTTTTTTTTTTTTTTTTTTTTTTTTTTTTTTGTTATACTTAAAAACAATCCTTAAACAACATTAAAAATAGGAAAACTAAAATGTTATTTTGAGGCGTAAATTAAAAAAGATGAATGAATTTTAGGAAAATATAAAAGTGGGACCAGGTGAATAACAGTGGGCCCACCTTGAAAGAAATAAAGCCAAGAAAAATGGGTGTAAGTCGGATACGGTTGCGTTTCAATACGTCTCCTCCAGATTCGAGCCGAGTCGTGTCCAGCTGTATCCCATCCACTCGCTCTCCGAGTTCACCCGCTTTACTCACACAATTTCTTATCCAACATAATAACACGTTTCTTTTTTTTTCTTTTTTCTCTTTTTCCCATCGAATTATTATTTTTTTTTTAAATATCATTTTCGTACCTACTTTAAAAAAAAAATCTTAAATTTAATCTTTAATATTAGTTTATTAATTTTTTAAAAAATATTTTATTATCTATATCATTTTTACAATAAATTTTAAAAATATATCCACACATTTTATTTTATTGCATGAAAATTATTAATATGATTTAATCAAATTTGGTAAAAATTAATTTTGAAAGACCAAATTTAAAATTTGTTGAAAGTATGGAAACTAAAATTGAAGTTTTAAAGTATAAAAACAAAAATGGTATTTTAACATTTTTTTAGGGATGTTTTTAAAAATAGAAAAATGATCGAAAATAATTACAAATATAACAAAATTTTACTTTCTATCTATGATAGACCCATCCGGTTGAAATTTTGTTATACTTGCAAATAGTTTGATATTTTTTCTATTTATAATTTTTTTTACTTTGAGTTTTGTTTAATTTTAATTTAGGGAAATTATTATAATGGAAAAAATATCAAATTATTTACAAATATAGAAAAAGTTTATTGTCTATCTATGATAGACTTCTATCACTGAATGATAGAAATCTATCGTAATCTATCGTAGTCTATCACCTAACGATAGAAGTCTATAATGATAGACATTAAAAATTTTCTATATTTGTAAATATTTTGGCTCATTTTACTATATGTGAAAACCTTCCTTTAATTTATTTATTTTTAAATGTCTAGATTTACTCTCCACATTTTAAAAGATTAAATTTAAAATTTATTGAAAGTATAGAAAAAAAAATGGACACCTAAAAGTATAGTGAGTTTAAAATTTAACAAGTTAAAGTACATAAATTGAAATAGTTATTTTAACCCATGATATTTCATATTATCTTAAAAAAAAACTCATATATTTTTGTTCCAAAAGTATTAAAGAAGTAACAATTTACTTCTACGTAGTTTAATTTGTGTGGTATTAGTTTCTAAAATATAAGTAACTTAATTTGTGTGGTATTAGTTTCTAAAATATAAGTAACAATTTAATTCATATATTTTGCAATATGTAATAATTAAGTTTATGATTCATGATAAGGAAAACATTATATAGATTCAAGGAAACTCTTGTCTATATAGATCGATAAATTAATTAAATATTAAATGTATTTACAAATTATACCGACAAATTCCTTTCTAATAAAAATTAATTCATAATTTTGATGAGGTTTTTTATTATAAAATTTAAATGGTAACAAATTTGAAAGTGCATCATAAATTAAATTGATGTGGAGATTAAAGGTATTCTTAACTTTTAAAATACATACATGTCACGAACATATATGTATATAGAAATTAAGTTAAATGTATTCGATAGTTAAAGATTTATAAAGATAAATTTCACTTTGGTCTTAAATTTCTCAATTTTACTTTTTGTGTTCTTAAATTTCTCAATTAGGACTTTTGAGGAATTTCATTTTGAAATTTATTAACAAGAAGATCATGTCTAGGTGAAACCGTTAGTTTTGTTAACATATTTGAATCGATAATCATTCATATTTTGGGTAGTATTGTCATATTCATGTATTTATATATGCCATGAATACAGTAATTTAATGTGCTGTCAACTTGTATTAACAAATGTCAACTAGGGGACCTAATCAATAATTTTTAAATGTCTATTGAAAATGTCGATAATATCCATCTCAAAATGAGAAATTGTTTTAAATGACAAAACTGTTAAAAATATTTATAAATATAGCAAAATTTTACCTGATAGATTGTGATAGACCCAGATAAACATCTATCACCTCACTCTAATGATAGATACTGATATATGTCTATGATATATGTCTATGTAGGTTTATCACGGTCTATATCACTGATAAAAAGTAAAATTTTACTATATTTATAAATAAGATAGCTTATTTTACTATATTAAAAAACACCTCTTTGAAAATTACTAAAAAAAATTAAATATTATTTTTGTACATATTTCCTATAATTTAAAGGGCTCTTTTCAAGTATAGCAAAAGGAACCAAAATATTTATAAATATAATAAAATTTCACTGTCTATCTGTGATAAACTATGTATTTTATTTGTAAATATTTTTAACAATTTTGTCATTTAAGATAATTTCACTAATTTAAATTTCATTATGTTTTTTTAATATATAAACGTTTATTTATTTTCTAAAGTCGATTAAAATAATTATTTTGTTATTTAAATCTCCGTTGTTCAATTTTATAGAATAATTATTTCGGATTTTACTAATATTTTGCAACTCAATATTTATCTCAATCAAGTAATGTTATTTCGGTACATACTCACACTACTATGCTATCACTTACACTAAGAGTAAAATTACCCCTTTGTTAAAAGAAGAAATGAAATGTACATTTAGATTAACTTGAGAAAAAATTGTTTTTCAAAAAACTCATTTTTATTTAATTTTTTGATAAAAATTATTTAAAATATATTTTAAAATCTATTTTGAATGGTTACCAAACACTTCAATTTTTTCCAAAATGACTTATTTTTTAAATTAAACACTTAAAATGCATTCCAAACACACCTGAATTAGAATTCGTTTTAAGACTAAAGTAGAAATATTGAAAGTTGAAATATCAAAATAAGAACCATTTTCATATTCATTTCTATTTTTCATTTTCAAAATTACATACATTTTTATTTATGAATATTTATAATTCTTATAATTTGTTACCTTATTCTTAGCTTGATAAAAGCAAGCACTTCATTCCTTGCTTCATGCACCAAATTTAAACTATACATTTTTTCTTTGCAAATATTTTGAACACTTTTGATATACAAACGTCAACTAGAGATAATAGTGAAGCAAGAAGTGAAGTGCTCATAGGAATTTACAAAAAAAGCCACCTTCAAACCTGAAAATACCTTATTTACCCCCCCCCCAAAGCATTGACCGTTGACGGCAGTCAGAAGTCAAAACCATTCAATGGTCAACTCTCAAGTCCCCCACCGGGCCCACGGTTCACACTAACTCCGGTTCAAGCTGTCCCAAAGAGTGGAACATTGCCGCCGGGCGAACCCGACCCGGTTCTTTTCCAAATCATAAACTACCTCAAAACCCTGTTGTTGGTAGTTCCCAAGCGTGGCCCCGGGCCCACCTGCCAGCTCAACCTCATCTCCACCGTTCATCAGCATCAAACACCCAACTTTTCTTTTCCTCCCCACCCCATCTCCACTGTCCAAAAACTCATAGAAATAATTCTTCCTAGGAAGCACGACACTGGATTGTTCCCCAACGAAATGCAACACGACACGTGGCACTTCAACTGAGCCCTCATAGTAGTAGCAAGGGCTCAAACCGATACTTTCTTCAATCCGTCTTGCCCGGTTCGCAACTCTTCCGGTCCGGTTCTCAAACTCCGCCACCACCGAGTCATACAATCCCGCCGGCAGCATAGTGAAAGTAGTGCCGGAATCCACCACAACGCCGCCGCTCCCACCCTCATCCACTTTTTTCAAAAATTCCGGCGCCGGAATCTTCACGTTCCCGACTGAAATCCCGGCCAACCCAACCGAGTAAAAATAAGGATGCTTCGGATTCTCAAGCAATGAAGTGTAAATGAACTCCGTCTCGCGGCCGTAGTACCGGCCGAGAATCAACGGACTCGGGCGGCGAACTCGGTCTGTTGCAAACGAGTGAGAAACCAAACAATAAGAAAACCGGTTCCCAAGTTGGGGTGAGAAAGTGGCGAGTTGACTCGGCATCGACAACGTCCCCCGGCCGAATCCGGCAACCCCAACCGGCTCGCCGAGCGTCGTGTGGGCACACCCAAAAGTAAAATTCCGAACATTAATCGCCGGTGAGGGCGCCGGCGCCGGCAAACTGAGGCTATCTCTATAGAGCCGAGCAATTAAACTCCCATCGCCGTAAGCATAATAAAACGGGGGACAGGAAAAAGAGGAACACTCAGAAATTTCAATGGATTCAAGTGGACATTGAGAAATTGCACAGAGGTGAGAGGCGGAGAGGGAGCCACCATGGGCGGCGGAGCAGGCGGGTGCGCTGCAAGAAACTGATTTGTTATTTGAGATTTTGGGCAAAGGGGATTGAATTTTTGGTTTGCCTTCACAAAGAATACATTCAAACGGGGAACAGGGGAACCAAACGAGGTCGCTGCCGGTGTCCATGTAGAGGGAAATTTTGTGAGACTCAGAGCCGAGGTTGAAGGAGAGAGTGTAATCGCCGCCAGGGGAGAGGGGGAGAGAGAGGTGGCTGCGGTGGTGAGCACGGCGGCGGTGGTGGAATCGAGCGGAGGAGCGGGCGGCGGTGGATTTGAGGAGGTTGTGGGTGTTGTTGAAATCTGATATTGAGGATGATAAGGAATGGGTAAGAGGTAGGAGGAGAATTTGTGAGGAGAAAACAGGGGAAGAGAGGAGAAAACAGAGGAGGAAGACAAAAACAGGGGAAGCCATTAGAATATAAAGAGAGAGAAATGGAGTTTTGAAATGAAATGAAATGATATTCGAGAGAGAAATTGAGGGAATATAAAGAGATGGGGATTGAGAAAGAAGAAGAAGAAGAAGAAGAAGAAGAAGAAGAAGAAGAAGAAGAAGAAGAAGAAGGTTCTGGTTAGAAGAAAAGGAAGGATGGGTTTTTGTATGGGTTTGAGGACTGGTGGCCATTGGAATAGAACTAGAGCCTTCTTTCCTCTCTCTTTCTCTTGTTAAATTATAATTTAGTTCTAATTTTATTTAATAACTTCCTTTTAATTCTTTTTCAGGTTGAATTAAAGAAAAATTGTTATAAAAAGTTAATTATTCGTCAAATATTTTTAAATATAACAAATGTCATTGTCTATCTCTATCAATGATAAATAGTGATAGATAATATTAGTTTATGAATGTATGTTACTGATAGAAAATTACATTTTGCTATATTTAAAAACGACTCTAAAAATATTCTTAAATTATGGGTTTAATATCAATTATACTCTAAATTTTGAAAAGTTTCAAATGGGTTTGGTTTCAATTATACTCCAAATTTGGGAAAGTTTCAATGAAAGTCTTGAGGTTTGAAGTTTGTTGGAAAACAATTTATGTTGGCTTTTCCCTTTTGATTCGCAGATAGAATAGTTTGTTTTTGCTAATTTAAAAAATTAAAATATATACATAAAAAAATTATAGTAATAAATAAATACATATCACATATGGCATATGTAAATCATAATTGTTACTCTTTTCAACTTTATACCTAAAATTTTTTATTTTTTGGTTTATGACTATTTCTCCGACCTTAACCTCTAAATTTACTTACCGTATGTGTGTTTAAATAAGTTCACATAAGCATTGATTTTCAAATCCATGAATTTAACGGAAAAGTCTTATAAAGGTTGTTTGAAACAAACTTCAAATTTTAATTTGACCTTTTTTATGTGTATAATTGAAACCACACTCATAATTTAAGAATATTGCTTAGGAGTATAGAAACTTTTCAAAATTCGAGAATATAATTGAAATCAGCCTCATAATTTATGTTTATTTTTTTAATTTGTAATTCGACCTTCTTTCTATAGTAAACTTTAAAATTATGTCGGTTTTTTTACTGTATATGTCTATTCTTATTCTAAATTTTTAAATGTGTGATTGATAAGTTAGGGCTATTAATCCAACGAATCCAACATTTACAATAAAATATGATTCCATTTAGCTAACATAATCAACTCGTCTCAAAATTCTTAAATTATGTAGTCTACATTTGATGCAAGTGTTAAAAATGAAAAACCTAATGTAAATCCAAACATAACTTAGAGGATAAGGTATTAATTATCATTCAAAATGTTATGGTTGGGTCTTCTACCCAACAATTTTTCAACTAAAAAATGGTTAATTTAATATAAATATGTATTAAAATTTATATTTTAAAATACAAAGACCACGAAATGCACTATTGATAGTTAAAAGAAATTAGGTTGAAATTCTATTTTATTTATTGTACTTTATGGCACATTTCATTTTTGTCCATGTATTTTCTTAAATATTAAAGTTAATCTTTATATTTGTTGAGAGTGAACTTTTTTTTTTTTTTTTTTTTTTATATATATACATTTTGATAAAATAATAATATTAATAAAAATTTCATTTAAGATACAATGTAAAATATTTTTTAAAATTTATAATTGAAGTTCAGAGGTGAAATTGGAGAGAAGGACATTTGCCATTTGGTTTGTTCTGACCCATTGGAAAGAGCTCACTCTATATATTTATTAAAATGATTATTTATTTATTTCTTTTGTAATTTATTATGACAGTCGATATATTAATTGTAGAACAGAGACCAAATTTGTCATTTTGCTACTTATATATCTCAAGTTGTTATTTACTTGTGAAGAAAGAAATATATAACATTTGAATTTTTAATGTAAATAGATATATGTTTTGCTCTCAAATATTATATTACCATGATCTTTTAAAGATCATATAGTTATTAGGGTTTAATATTGATTTCAATAACATAAAATAGCATGCTATGTCGTGACTATATTGTTATTTTTTGTATTTAGATTGCTTCCATCTTTTAACTTCTCATATATATATATATATATATATATATATATATATATATATATATATATATATATATATATATATATATATTTTTTTTTTTTACAGTTGAGGTTTTTATTTAAGAAAAGGTACTACCTATATACACTCGAACAAAAAAAAATCGACGTAGAACAAAATGTTATAAAAGGATTGGAAGAGCCAAAGTATGGAGAGTAATAATATATCTAAACATGTTTCTTATCTTAATAAAAATGCAACATTACATATCAATAGGTTAAAAAAAATAAACCCTTCTATAGGTCATTCACTACTCTAGTACAAATCAAATAAAATAGTATATTTACAAAATCAAATAGTCTTGTTGTGGAAAAATCATTATATTTAAAGAAATAAAACCATTACTGTGTCAAGCTGAGCATCATTCAATGGATACGACACAAATAATTACCATTTCATAAACGTCATGATTCAAGCTTCACTCTTACTATTGGAATCCCTTGAATTTGTTATGTAGCGCCCCGAACGACTAATGCCCCCGAAACCTAAGTTGAATTCATTTGACATATTTATATTATTTACGGTTTATTTATGATTATGACTCTAAGATTTAGAGAAATGTGCTACATAAACACTCTAACCTTAGAAACACAACTATTTTGTATTCGGAATAATCCTCTCTAATAAAACTATTTATCTTTCTTCCTCGTGGACATAGCTAACATATTGTTAGTGAACCACATAAATATGTGTATTGGATTTTTACTTTTTCTGTCGATTTCCTAAAACTTATAATGATTGAACTAAAAATAAAGAAATAGAAATGTTACTAATCTTCGGAGCAAAACTCGACTAGTTATCTAACTAAGATATCAACAATCTCTCTCATGAGTCAAATATACTTAGAATCCACAACTTATTATATTATTTATATATTAAAAAACAAAATGGGTGGGGGCAGCTTCTATTTCACAAATAAAAGTTAAGGTTTGGTTTTGAAAAGAGGGCTTTCTTTTATTAAACCCTAAGCTATCTTGTGAACTAAATGGGCTTTCCCCAGATAAGATTTGCCATTAAATTTCCAGCTGTTCTTTGATTCTCTCTCTTATTACACTAAAAACAATTGAGTATTGAACAATAAATGAATGAACAAATGGAATCATTTCAAACCTTTTGCAAACCAAAGTGGAAAGTTACTAATGCCTATGGTAATTTTTTCTTTTAGCCTTTTACTTCTATCTTAAGCAAAAATCTACTTTAACTTTAACTCCAACAAAATAATATAAAATATTCCTAAATTTTCAAATAGATTATGTTTCTAGACTTTAGAATATTTTACTTTAACCTCTAAACTTAAAAACAAAATATATTTTAAGCTAAAATGGCATATGAAAGTTGACAGGATACTCTTATATGTGTAAAAAGGGAAGGTTGATGTGATCTCATTTGTAACTCAGTTTTAACCATTTCGTAGATGAGTAGAATTAGACTATTCATTTCAACTCAAAGATTAATTATATATCATCCTTGAATATCAATTACGACATCGTTCGCTTAATCAAGTTTTTCCAAAAGTTGTCACGTCAATTGATGTGAATGATGTAAATGATGATACTTAGTTTTAATTACAAGTTAGTTGTTACATAAATGTTCATCTATCATTTTCATGAAAAAACTCTCCGCTGCTTTTTTTAGGGAAATTTCAATGTTTAAAAGTTGAAATGAAACTTTAATGTCTAACTCCATAATTAAAGTTAATGTAGTTTGAAAAGTTATTAGGTATTTTTAACTTTAACCTAAAATGAATCTTAAACTTGAATGAGTCGTTCAATTAATTTTTAAGAATATGTATTCAAGATTAAATATAATCCAAATAATTTGTAAGTTTAAATTTTTTCTTTAATTCAACAATAAATGGAGTAGGAAGATTTGAACTTTTAGCTTCTTGATTGAAGACACGAGTCTTAGTTAGTTGAATTAGGCTTTTGATAATTCAAGTACATATAAATCTTTTAATTTAAAGTGATTTAATTAATATGAAATTAAAGTAAAGATGTACTACAATCAAACCCTATAGTTTCATACCATCATAACTACATTTAAATAGAAAGTGAATCGCATTTATTTCATGGTAATTTTCAAACCTACAAGTGATTTGAATTCAATTATAGTCTAATATGTTGCCTTTCAACTTTTTCTTTTTTTTTAATTATTATCATTATTATTTGCAAAGGTATTAGATTGCTAAAAAGAGAGGGGACACACAAAACAACACAAAATAAGAGAATGGCGAAAGGCAAAAACAAACGAATAAAAAGAACACACACGACTCAAAGGAAAAGGTCCCATGGAGAGGAGGTTGTTATGGGCCCCACAAGAGAAGTCTCAAACCACCTAGAACAACCAATAAGAACCTTAGACCAAACACCTAGACTGATCATCTAGTGGACACAAAATTAGCACCAAGATACGCATATTATGTACATGCCAAATGTGATAAATTACGGCACACTAAGCAACTCTTTAGACCATATGCCTTAGCTAATTACCTGCGCTAAGGTGATAAATCCAATTGAGCATTATATCTAAGTGCAAGACTTTATGAGAATACCTTTCCCACAAAAGTATGTCTCCCCAAACAACCTTACTTAAAAGGACATTAAAAAATTAAATGATCTCTAAACTCCACAACACTAGTACATAGAACTAACACAATCACTTGGTATATCATAGCACTTTCTACAGATATGATCTCTTGTTTGTAAATGATTTGGAATAGCAAGTCAGGTAATGAAAAAATGTTTGAAAATATTACCTCCAGATCAAATGAGACTAGCTTAAGACACAAAATTAAAAAGTTGCTTAGATATGAATAAAAATTTACACAAAATTCGACCAACAAACCATCCAATATATCAAATCATATAAATACTCATAAATCCAAGCACGAGCATCCTCAAATACCCAAAAGGGAAAACATATAAGAAAATGTATTGGTTGACATCAAAATAAACCAATATATAACTACAATTTATTTTTTTTAAAAAAATTTATAAAATGGAATATGAAAATTTAAATTTTCGACTTCACTTATTACATGTCAATTACTGCAAAGGAACTTGTTTAAAAGATTAATAATGGATTATGAGACATATTATTATTATTATTTTTTTTTTGTCTAAAATTTGTATAAAATTAGTTTTAAAAGTTAATAGATACTCCAAGTTATAATGTTATATTTATTTTTTAATATTCATTATGAATTTAATAGTAAAAAATTATATATATATATAATTTGTTTTCATTTAAGCTTTGAAAATAAAAATAGAAACAAAAACAATTACAAAAAGTAATTTTTTAATGGGAAAATATGAAATAAAAGGTTAAAAAATTAAGAAACAAGAAATGGAACATCATCAAACATGTCTCTCACTACTTATTTACCTTTAAGGTTCAATGAATTGATGCAACTAAAAGAAATAAAATATTTCTCTTTGAATAAATATGATGGGTAGATTTAAAAGATGAACAAATATGTAATTATTTGAAAAGGACTTTGTTTTTATTTTATTTTATATATATATATTTTCCTTCTAATGTAGAAGTTGGTGGTTTTTGAAAAAGAGGAAGAATCTTATTTTGTCTCCAAACTAAAATGGGTCCCTAAGAAAAGAATGTAATGGCAAAATGGGTATTTTAAATTAAGGAGGGAAAAATCCAAGCATGTATCTTGTGGAGAAGGAATGGTCCATTTATACCCACCATTCCATTATTGTTTTCCCTTGATTTTATGCATTCCAAACCATTTTTAAAAGCACATTTATGTTCATGATTTTGATTGAGATTTTTATTTAGAATTTGGTTGTATCAATTCATTTTTATTTTTATTTTTTTAAATTGAAATTTTAAAAATATTATTGGATTTTGAATTTTGATTCTATTACTACGATAACGGCTCCTTTTTTTAGTCTTTGAATCGATTATAAAAACTAGTATTCATAACTTTTTGAAAAAATAAATTGTCATAGTTCGGTGTTTTATGACCTTTCATTACTATCAACAACAAACAATTACTGACATTTCGAGGTTGATAGTACTAGTATTATGCCAGTTGAGCTATGCTCACGTCTTGTTCCAACTATTAGCTCAGATCTTAATTTACTGACATTTGAGAGAATGTCACTATCAAATTTTCTACGATAAATTATCATTTTCAATAGATGACTAAGAAATTTGACTTTTTTCTATCAAGATATAGATATTGACGCTAATTAAAAGTTATCAATACAACATTTATACTATGACAACTATTTATCATTATCACATAAGTTGAGAGTATTGCATTGTTAAATAAGTACATTTCATGCAAGTTTTGTTAGATGTGAAAGAAATGCTTATGAGATGATGGAAAAATATTTGCTTGATACATGTCTTACCATTGCAAATAAGTATTCCAAATAAATTACTATAATTTTAAAACAAAATAGGTACAAATTACATAAACAAGAACATTCATATATAAATAAAGTTGGTAATGAACAACCAAACATACAGAAGGAAACTATTTAAGAAGTGTTGCCAAACGAGTACATTATTGCAATTGCCACTAACCTAATATTTGGTGGGTTTACGAAAGACCTAGTAAAAAAATATTCATATTAGTGTTTGACCTAATACATCAATTATATCAACAATAATAATGCCAAAACAAGCAAGTAGCATCTAGTATGTGTTAACGACCAAGAAGTCTATGGTTCACATCCTCATATACTCTTTTGTACTAAAAAATTGTCAAACAATAATAACAAATATATATTTTAAACTGAATTTTTTTAGTTTATTTACTTTTTATGTTACTCAATTAACTTGCTTTCTTGTGTCACTCATTATATGCTAACTTTGCTAGTCTTAGTGAGATTGTTTTTTTCCCATTAAATAAAAAAAATGTATTTTAAAGTTGAGAGAGATTATCTTGTATTTATGTTATTATTATTATTATTATTATTATTATTATTATTATTATTTTAGAGATTACTCATTTTTAAAAATATATTCTTTCACTTCTTAACTAAATTTCAAAAACAAAATATGGGCTTTTTAAATTTTACATGTACTTTCTCTCCTATTTTCTCTTTTCTTTTTAACTTTTTTTCATTTACTCAACTTAACCATTCACAAATCAAACCAATACCTCGAACGACATTACAGGACATAGGATCCATTTGAATTGACTTAAGAAAAATGTGTTTTTCAAAAACTTTATTTTTATTTAAACCATTTTGATAAAAACTGTTTAAAATACACTTCAAAAATCTATTTTAAGTAGTTGTCAAACACTCAAATTTTTCCCAAAATGAATTGTTTTTTAAATTAAACACTTGAAAATGTATTATAAACAAACATGTTTTCATGTCATTACTACTTAAATACAAAAATTGTTATAACTAATAAGCTTGATGGTGGCAAATTTTTATATATGATACTTTTACCTTAACTCAGATCACACAACCATTTATATGATAGTCATCTTACCATATGCTGCCTTGTACTTTATTTGGTCCTTTCATTCATTTTTATCGAAGTTTTAGTATGCCACTTAATTTATTAAAATGTGATGTTGCGAGTTTAGGTAATTAGGCTAAATTCATGGCTAAACAACGAAAATCTATCTCCAACGAGAGAACTCTTTCAAAGAGAACAAAGTTCTATATTAAAATTGATATTCCAAAAGCTTCCTATTACAAACTATAAAGTGGCTATATACCATATAGGAAATATGAAAATAACTAATTAAATACTAATTAATCTAAATTATCAACTAAACTAAATATTATTTAATTCAAATATATTAATTATCCTATAATTCTCCCCATCAAATTGCTTAAAATATAGTCATCACTTACTATTGAAGGATTTCAATTATGTATAAAAGCTATTAAAGTTTTGCAAATAGAGATCAAAATAGTTAGCTTTTAAAAGTATATGAACCAAAATGAAAATTGTAAAATTATGGAGACTAAAATGAACAAAAGTTGAATGCACATATATCCAAATGAATATTGATCGAAATGTGTTATTTTCTTGATTCACACTATTTTCAAATATAGGAAAATGAATCAAAATATTTAAAAATATAGCAAAATATAATTATCTATGTACGATAGACTGTGATAAACTACGATAGAAATCTATCACAAATAAATTATAATATTTTATTATTATTTGTAAATATTTTCAACAATTTTATCATTTAAAATATTAAAATCACGTGGAAAAATACCACAAAATCTGAGTTTTAAATTGTAACAATATCCGAACATTACCAGACATAAATAAATAATTAATCGCTCCTTTAAAATAGAAAGAAGAACCGACAAATTCAAATGTTATTTTTTAATTTGGATTAATTAAATAAAAAGACATATTATTATTATTATTATTATTATTATTATTATTATTATTATTATTATTATCCACTCCTTTTCCTTTTCCACATACCAAATATCGTTTGAAAAGAACATCACAAATTTCCTCACAAAAAAAAAAAAGAAAAAAAAAAAAAACAATCATTACCTTTTGTTTTTTCTTTATCTTCTATTATATTGTAATTTAATTACGTGTTTCTATTTAAAATCGTCCGATAACTCTAGTTTACACTTTATGTATAATAAATTTCTAAATTACTTACGTCTAGTTAATCTTGACATATTTAAAACTTAAAAATTTAGTTAGTTTATTAAATATAAATATAAACTTTATGTTTAATGACAATTGCGTGGATCAGTTAATATTTTAAATTTTTTTAAAGTTTAGTAACTAAAGTGTAATTTAGCCTTCCATTTTTAACCCTTAAATCTTATCAATTTCATCCCTATATTTGTCTTTATCATTTTTCTCATTAAACATTTTAATATTAGCTAATCAGACCCTTATAGAATTAATTTTCTTTTTCTTCTAAAAAATAAAGAATTTTTTATAAATAAATTAACTCTACTCTTTGTTTGCTCCAAAGAATTGGTGGATCTCACTACTAAAAAAAACATCAATTTTGATATCTTATCAACTTCCTATATTGTGGACTTAAGGAGTTTACAACTCCCTAGACTTCATAACTTTTTACTCCTTGCTATTTCATTCCTTACCCATTTGGTATTTTTAGTTTTAATTTTTAAAAATTAAGCTTATAAACGTTACTTATACCATAGATTTATATGTTTTGTTATTCACTTGCTTTAGTTTTTTTTTTTTAAAAAGAAAAAATTAGGTTTTGAGAAAAGAACAAAATTTCATTATCAAAATTTGACTAGAAATTCAATAAAAAAAATAAAGGAAAAATAACAAAAATTAGAAATAGATAAATATAAATTTCAAAAATAGAAAAGAAAAAACAAGGTGGCAATAAAATTGGACCTCCTCTACTTGATTTTTGTTACTCTTGCTAATGGGTAGTGATAATTTTTAAGCCTCAGAATGTTAATAAAACGCTATCATTATTTTAATTACTATTACTATCTCAAAAAAATTTCAATATATATCTAAACAAGAAAAGAAAAAATCTAAATATGCTGACGTGGCAAGTTGGGCCCATTGGCTAGTGGGCCCTTGTGAAAACTGGGGCCACCGACGGCTACCAAACACAAAGGAAAGCTCCGACCCGCCGACCTAATTGCGAATTCGAATAATATTAAAATAAAAACTATATTTTTAAGAAGAAAAAATTAAAAAAAAAAAAAAAAAAAAAAAAAAAAAAAAAAAACTATATCAATTAATGCCCCAACAACTAAAGCAAATTACGAATTAGCATTGTTTATATCAGCCTCACATTATAACTTAATTCTATTTCAATATAAAATTTTAAAAGCATCCAATAATTTGAAATTTCTAATATTAATACATCTACAATCACTTTCAACAACTAATTAAAGTATTTAATTAGTTAGAAGTTAAAAATTGAGGAATTTACCACAAATAAATATATAATGCTTTGGATTTCGTATTTTTCTGTTAATTTTTCGCCTCCAAAAGGATTTTTTCCCCTCTTAACCTTTGATTTTGATCCAAAAGTATATTTAATGATATGTATTTTCATTCATAGTAATAATAAATTTTCGTTTATATATAAATGAACACAATAGATTTTCACTCTAAAGTGGATTTTAATAAACTTCATTAGTGGCAAGGAATGGTTTAATTTTTTTATTTTTAAAAAATTAAATTTATAAATATTTTTTCTTTGGTAATTATTTTAAACGACAAAATTGCTAAAATTATTTTTAAATATTGCAAAATGTACTATCTATCAGCGATAAATAATGATAGATAATAGTAGTGTTATGTATTTATCATTGATAGATAGTGAAATTTTACTATATTTATAAATAAGTTGGCTCATTTTACTATATTTGAAAACAAACTTTTTTCTTTCCATAAATTTTTATGTTTTCGTAAGTTTTGAAAACTTTTAAAAATTTGATTTTCAAAATCTTGTTTTTATTTTTATAATTTGACTTGGAATTCAAGTGTTTAGGGTCTATTTGGTTGACAATCTGGATTATGTTTTATATTTTTAGATTCACTAAGTTCAGCAAATATGTATTTGGCAAACGATTCAAATTCTGTTTCGAAAAAATTGTTTTTGAAAACAATATTTTTATGTTTTTTTCGTAACCAAATCTTGAATTTGAACTTCTAAAGTGCAAAATTATATTAACTAAAGATAAAAATATTTAGAAATACAATACGTCATGTTGTAAACTCAATTCATTTTTTTAAAATTAAAATATATATTATGTAAATATATTATAAATTATATAATATTACAAAATAATAACTATACATAGAACATGTTCATAAATAAATTAATAATAGTTTATTATCAACTATTTTTTGGTGTGTAACTATAACTCCTTTTATGATATCTAAATTAGTATAAAAAACATTTTAAACAATTGTTTAAATTAGAACTGAATTTTTAAATTTGGTACCAAACATATATTTGAAATCATGAAATACAACTTTGTTTTCATTGAATCATTTTCAAATGTTTGTATTTAGATTTCCTACCAAACAAGTAAGGGTGGCCATTCAAACCGCAAAAACCAAACCAAACCAAATCGAAAACTTAGTGAAACCAAAAAATGTGCATCAATCCTGTTTGAAGAAATCTTGAAACCGAACTATTCGGTTCGGTTCAGTTCGGTTGGGTTTCAATTTCAAAAACCAAATTTGAAACTGAACTGAACCATTTTTAACTAAATATATATTTATTTATTTATATATTTATATATTTGAAAAATAGCAAAACCAAATTTAAAATTGAACCATTTTTTATTTAAAGAGCAAAACCGAATTTAAAATCAAACCAAACCGAACGTTTTTAATTATATATGTATATAAACTAGCAAAACCTATTTAAAACCGAACCGAACCGCGCATACGCAGTTTGATTTGAACCAATAAATCGGTTTGGTTCGATTTCACATATAAAAATTTTAAAATTTTCGAGTTTGTTCAGTTTGACCACTAAACCGAACCGTTTTTAACTCTACATATCCTAAATATCCCTAAAAATTGGATAGAGCTTTTTATTTAACAAACGTGAAAATCATAATTTAAAAATTAAAAGCAACAAATATAAATTTAAAAAATGAAAAATCATTCATTCTAGCAACAAAGGGTTTATAATAAACAAAAGGCTATGAAGAAGAGAAGTGGGTGTGTGTGGGGCTTTTTATTACTTACTCTCTCTCTTATTATGTCATTTACCTATTTATCCAAAATACAACAGCTGTGTTCATTGGCTTCAAATAAAATTTTGGTCACACAAAATCTTTTGTATTTATGAAACTTAAATTTATATATCTTTAATGCTAAAAATCAATGTTGAAAGCAACCCTCCTAGCCCATTCCCAATAACTCTAATTCAAAAGGAAAATATTTAAATCTTATTTTCAATTTCAAAGTTATATCCATTTTGATTTTGAACTTTTAAAATATCTAAAATTTTACTCAATTTTTGTTAGTATGTTGTTTCTAGTCTATGGATTTTTTGAAATTTGTTCGATCTATTTTTAATCATTTAAAAGGCGACTAATAACTTTAAATATGAAGACACGTTTTTATATTATGGCGTTATACATATTGCTCTTATTTGTTAGGTACATCAATATTATTTAAGATTGAAAGGGTCAAGTACCATTAAATATGACTAAAAATTTATAATAAATGGAGAGAGTAAGCTACTTACGATATGAGTACTTTAAGATTTTTTAAAATATGTGTATATGATTATATTAACCTGGTATAAATTTTTTGTTTTTTTTTCTTTTAAAGAAATCAAGAATTAGAATAACCAAAATAAATAAGAAATAAATTGAGGAAAAAAAAATAGATATTTGAAATCTAAATAAATAAATAATTTTGGAATTCCCCTTTTCCCTACGTAGAGAACAATGAAGAAAATATTTTGTATTTTTAGGTGTTTTTGCTTTTGTCCTCATCACCAAGCCTACGCCTAAGTCATTTTCTTGCATTGGAATGGCCAGCTAATTTTGTGAATAATTTTTAAAAAGTTTTGGACAAATATCAATTTAATTATATTAATTAAAGTTGTACCAATTAAAACTCCAAACCAATAATTATATTAATTTAAATTCTAAATTTTCATAAATAATCAACTTAGATTTTCTATTTGAGCTTCTCTTTAAAACGGTTAAGGCATAATTTTCACATTTGTATAAGACTTCTTCAAATGCAAGGACTAAAATAATCAAATATAAATAGTAACCGTTTTTCATTAAATTTTAACGATTTTTCATCCGTTTTACTTGATTTTATTATGCAACCTCTATTGCACCCAATTAAAAATTGTCACGTGGCAATTTATTTTTTTGAAAAAAAATATTTTGTTATAAATATAAAGGAGAGAGAGCATAGATTTTAGATACAATTTAAGTTACACTAACGTATTTGTTGTATCTAATAATAATATTGGAGGGTATGAGTGAAGAGCATAGGAAAAGAAAATAAAAGTTAGGATTGTCTCTCTTTGTTTGGTGAGAACTAAAAACAAAACATGAGAAAAAGGTTTTTGTGTGAAGGAGAAAGGGAGAAGGCTTTGGTTGGATGGGATTGAACACTTTAGCAATTATTTTGAGTCAATAGTGGGGAATAATATAACATAAATAATCCCAATCTTCTCTATTTTAGTTCAAAAGTCATACTTAGATATAAATATTTAAGTGGTGAATCATGGCCCCGTCTATTCTAGGAAATTCTTTCATCATCATTATTATTTTTTTTTTAATAAGATAAATAGTTAATGCGAGTTTTTATCTTTTAAGATGATGAATAAATTATAATATCAAGAAAAAAAATAACATACTCTTCGTAATAAGTCTCTCCTTAATTATTACTCTATTTAAGAATGTTTTCTAATTTTAGCTTATAAAAATTTAATATTACAATGAATATTGAACTTTAGTTTAGAGGCATTAAATATTTGAACCCTTTTGAACGATAAACCAATTATGTTTAATTTTAATATGATTCATCTAAAAAGAATTTGGGAAGTAAAAAGGGTCAAACCCTCATTTGCAAAAGAGATTAAATGTGGGTTGATTTGATGTATTGATTGTTTGGTCAATTTTAATACCTTTTCTTTTTCAAATAGCCTTCAAGAGCATAAAGCTATTAAATGTGGAATATAAAAAGTCATGTTTGGTGAAAAAAAAAAAAAAAAAAAAAAAAAAAGCCAAGAAAGAACACCTAAGTCTCTCCTCTCTCCAAGAAATTGCTAAATATAAAACAACTAAATGAAAGCTACAAGCTTTACACCTAAGCTATCATTATCTTTCTAACAGTTCATCTTATGATGACACCTCACCAAATTCCAAAGAACAAGGATAAGGTCAACTATATAATAATGATAATAATAAATTAAACTTAAAGTTCTAGTAGTTTCTAACATGTATAGAAACAAATACTTGTTATAGTATAGATTCAAATAAAGGTTGAATTATTGAGCAATCATTCTATTAAGTATAGAAAATTTCCCCATGTCTTACAAGAAGTAAAATAATTTAGAAAGAGAAAAATGACCAAATATTTAAGCTATGTTGATTCTTTTAACTTTATGAAGTGTTTAATAGGTATTCAAAACTTAAGATCCCATAAATTTGTAAATTATCTAATAGAACCGTAAACTTACTATTAATGCAAAAGGTTGGTTGATTATTTTACCAGCAAAATGTTTCGCATCTTGTCTTGTTATTTGTCAAGCAACTTGTTTCATGTTGTGCGAATTTTGTCTGGAAATACTTTCCTTGTTTATTACAAATTTGAGAGAAATGAGATTATGGACCTGAATTATGGATCTAGGAGTGGGGCTCACCCATCCATTACAATCACAAAGTAGTAGTAAACAATAACAAACATGAGTAATTAATACAACGTTTACATGAGCGTAAATATAACCTAAATTGAATGGATCTAATCAACACAAAATATTATAATACGAAAGTTGTTAAAAAGGTTCAATGGCCAAGTTAAAGAACTCAAAATTATAAATAGTTGTAACTAATTTAAAAGTTGTTGGTATCATTAATTTGGAAGTGATGAAGAAGCATTTTCTTCTCAGAAGGCAAAGCAAAAGACAAAAACACAAATTACAAGGCTATAGAATACAATTTAAAAACCCAAGAAGCATGTGAATAATGAAGATATAAAAAGCCCATCATACATTCATAAGCTTTATCTCATCCTCAGCAATTGTGATCATGTTGATTCTTCTCATTCAATTGTCCAAAATTTGTGTTAAAAAATGGTAAAATTTCATAGGATAGTAGGTCATTTTTCTTGAATATAATTTCTTTAAGAACCAACCACATAAAACATAGAAAATTCAACTAATAAATCCTAAAAATATATGATCCAAACATAAGTAAGTGGGTAATACATTTATTACCTTCCTCAAAATATGATGGTTAGATTTCTCACTCCACGTTTAAAAAAAAATTGAAATGACCGAACACAACCTTAAAAATACTCGATCCGAACATGACTTGATAGATAAAAACATAAAAATTCCTAGACAAAAGTAAATTTAAGTGCAAAAGTGTTCGAAGTCTAGCGATGAAAGATATTCAATATTACTAGAGGTATTCTTTGCCCAACCATAAAGCATGGCCACAATTGAAATTATTAATGGTAGGATTTAATTGAATGAAATTGA
Source organism: Citrullus mucosospermus (assembly GCA_030954485.1). NCBI lineage: Eukaryota > Viridiplantae > Streptophyta > Magnoliopsida > Cucurbitales > Cucurbitaceae > Citrullus > Citrullus mucosospermus. The sequence goes on along the minus strand of CM062064.1, from coordinate 2,975,138 downwards.
GAAATTGAGAATAAAATTCCGTTAAAGAAAATATATGTTAAAAACTTCTTCATTTTCTTTTATTTCTTGTGAACATCTATACAAAAGAAAATAGTATAAATAATTACCATCTTCATCCCAATAACAATTTTAAATTTAAAAACATTGCATTTTTACATTTCTCATATTTTCTTCATTCCAAACAAAGGGATAAAAACGAATTCTCAATTTATGAATGGAAACAACTTTAGAATCGATCCAAAAGTTCAATTAGTAAAGTCATAGCTAACAAAAGATAGACTTTCAATTCCGACTTTGTCTTTTGTACCATTTGCAGGAAACACTTGTGGAGCAAGGTGGATTTCCTATAATAATAATAATAAAAAAAAAATAAAAAAAATAAAAAAAATAAAAAAAGAGAGAGATTGAACCGATATCAATTTATACTAAGTGGTCACCATGCTCGACAACATAGCATTAAGCAACTTAGTAGAACAAATTGTGTAAAAGAGAACATTTTGAAGAGCCTAATCAATATAAATATAAATATGGAGTCTTAGAAATTAACCCTAATTGGATTCATCAGAAATAAATATATCCATAAATCTAGGGTAGGATTTTGTTTTGACTTCCTTTGTGTTGGACTTTCCTTTCGCAAGTCCATTTTGTATTTTAGTTTGTCTTAGTAAAAGCTTGGCCTTGGGTTTTCATATACGTACATAAAAGTAGATGGAGTTGATTAGTAACATTATAGTAAGGAGATATCATGTATTGAATATCTCGAACTAGTTTAAGATTGTTTAATTTGGTGGAAACGAAACAAGATCCTAAGGATACCCCTCCTCAAATTTGATCCATAGAATTGATTTTCGTATCCAAATTTCTATTCTTTGAAAAACACTCTTAAAATATAATTCATAGTTTATTTCATCTCCTTTTAGAATTTCATGGAATAATAAATAAGACCTACATTCCCAAAAATGGATTTTTATTTCACCATGGGAAGAAAATTGTCAATGTAAGAGGAAAAAATCTTACTTTGAAACCTTTAAAATACGAAATTATTACAAAGTGAATGTGACAATTTATAGGGGTAATTATACCAAGATGAATTACCTCAAGCAGATGAAGTATGAAAATTGCTAGAGGTAACCAGGGAAGCGAATTCTTAATGTTGGCATTAGATTCACTGTAATGGCCTTGGTATTAGCAACTCCTCATAATCATCCACAACCACCTACATAGAAAAACTTTGTATTAGTAGAAACTTGTTTTTTTTTAATTAAATACAACTTCCATTGGAAAAAAATAAAAGAATACACGAGCATACAAAAGGCAAGCCCACAAAAAAGGGAGCTCTCTTTATAAGTAGGGACTCCGACTATGTAAAATCATGCCTATAGAATAGTTAAAAGAAGTCCACAAAGAAACGCGAAAACGAAGAGGGACCAAACTTCTAAAGGATCACTATTGGTAGCAACCTTAAAACAACTAAAATAACAAAACCTACATATGTGTTCATATGAGAACTCATGTTGGTTGGTATAGTTACCTCAAATGTCTTGCCACCATAAGTATACTCAACATACAACTGTTTTGGTTCTCCAGGGCATGGATCGCAAAAGCCCATGATACCCGACTTCTTTACCCCTTCATGAAGCTGCATCAAAAAGATGGAAGACATGATGAAATATCGAGTTCCGAGTGCATCTACACACACGTATGTTAAGAGCATTTGAGCTACCTAGTGAGCACCTTACTAAAGCCAACGTGCTTGATCCCTTGAAAGGAAGTTTAAAAACTACTTACCTACCCCCTCCAGCATTTAGCCATAACATAATAATATAGTACTCCACTGACATTTAAGTTCTCATGCAGTTGGTCTTTTATTTGACTTAATTCACATCAACTTTACAACTCAATTAATAGGAATCAAGAAGTTGTTGCTTGGATCATGGGTCTGTTGAATGGGAATAGGTTATGCTGAGGATTTTACATTGAAAAAAATTAAGGGACCTCACAATCTTAGTAAAATTGGGTTACTCCTATCGTTGTCAATTGATTTCCAAATGAAACTTCATGTTATCTAATAGTTCATTCTAGCATTTTCCTTGCGCACAATGACACAAATAACCCACTGGGCTGACCGCATGGTTTCTTGTTTCCACCAACCCTCATGCAACCTCATAATAAATAATAGTCTAAAGCCAAATGTGCAAGTGCCAATGTTATTTTCCAAATGAAACCGGTATTATTTGTATCTAGAAAAACACAGGAAATAAAGAAGTCATAAGAAAATACCTTTAGCTGCCCAGAATCATTAACCAAGAAATTTAGCGGTAAAGTCACATCTATAATGCTTATAGACGACTCATCATTTGTTTCGTTTAATTCATCCTTCTTCTTCAAATCTTTCTGATTTCCATAAATTGCTTTAGTAATAACCAGTCCACCAATTTCAGATTGCCTGTTTCTTTTCCTATTGGCTACATTTTGCAGTAGCTGTTGAGCTTTCTCAGCTGCGGCTCTTGCTTCTCGCACCTACATTTAGAAACAACATATGTTCAAGCCTCAACAATTCTAGCATCAAAAAACTGAAACACAGAAGTCGCCAATAAAAAGTTTTAAATACTTGAGATAGAACACGCTTCCAGAAAGGCCATGTGATTCAGAGGAAAGGAGAGAGGGGGGGAGGGGATACTCTGTATACTGTGGCAAAGTTGCCTAAAAGGATCTTGAACAGCAGAAATCAACATTTCAACGTTCAAGAAGAAAGCCTATCAACATCTCCCGACCACACTCATCTAAAAGCAAATAATGGTAACAATTCTAAGGCTCCTGGTTAGGATTATATGGGGATAATTAGTATTATTATTAGTAAGGAGCATATTAATAAATAACTAGTAAGTTTGTAAGTGTTTTTAGTTATAAATAGAGAGAGTGGGTTGTTAGGATTGTATGGGGATAATTAGTATTATTATTAGTAAGGGGCATATTGGTAAATAACTAGTAAGTTTGTTAGTGTTTTTAGTTATAAATAGGGAAAGTGGGTTGTTAGGATTATATGGGGATAATTAGTATTATTATTAGTAAGAGGCTTATTGGTAAATAACTAGTAAGTTTGTTAGTGTTTTTAGTTAAAAATAGAGAGATTGGTAGTTAGGATTATAAGGGGATAATTAGTATTATTATTAGTAAGGGGCATATTAGTAAATAACTAGTAAGTTTGTTAGTGTTTTTAGTCATAAATAGAGAGAGTGGGTTGAAAATAAGGTGTGAAGAATTTTGCGGGATTTTCTTTGTTAGGAATTTGGGAGAGTCTAGTCCTCTCAAAAGGCTAGTGGTTACCTTGTTACTTGTTCTTATGATATTATAGCATATTTTCATATATTTCCATATTCTAGTGTTCTTGAGTTTGCATTGTTAGTGAAGAATTTTGTGGGATTACCTTTGTTGGGAATTTGGGAGAGTCTAGTCCTCTTGAAAGGTCAGTGGTTACCTTGTTACTTGTTCTTATGATGTTATAGCATATTTCTTTATATTTTCATATATTTCCATGTGTAGGTGTTCTTGAGTTTGGTGTGTTCTTGTTAGGAGGTATTCTAACACAATAATGATAATAGTAATATTTATAGTTTCATGTAGGCAACTTACAGGGTAAACCTCTTAAAATTCATATTTTTCACTTACAGAGAACTATATATATCAATTTGTGAAATCTTACAGAGACAAAAACAAAGCAGATTGTATGGGCTACATGTATCCAGAAACTCCATAAATTGTACAAGAAATAAAAAATACCTGAGCAGAAGTTTTTTGCATGTTCTCTAAAGCCTTTTGTTTTTCCCTTCTCTGGTAATAAGGTTTCACCAAAAATTTCTGCAATCGAAGCAGAGAAGATTTAGAATTTAAAAACATAAAAATAAATAAATAAATAATAAAAAGTTAAGAGCCACGTAATCCTAACAATCAAAGCACAGAAGACTTTATGATGTAATTTGGTTCTAGCCTTGTTTTTGGCATGTTTGTAATTTTTTTCTCATGTACTTTGAGCATTATACTCCTTCATTATATCAATGAATAGTTTTGTTTCCGTTTCAAACAAAAAAAAAAAAAAGTTAGGAGTCACGTAAATGGATTACTACTTTGTACTAAAGGAGATAACAAGGACGATGGTCTTCACCTCCACTTCTTAGCACAAATCTCAAGAGAGATAAAATGAAACATTATTTAGTCAAGCAATAGTTAAAATGCGTTTGATTAACTATTGTTCAATATTTTTATGATGCGCCTGATTTTGTTCCATTTTCCTGATCCCAACAGGGCACAAATAACAAAACAATTCATTAATAGATAGTTAAGAGGTTGATCAAACGTCTCGTAGAAGAAAACCTTAAGCAAAAAGTATGCTGAAGTGGGAAAAATGAATGCTCCAGCTGCAAACAAAGGGTTCAAGCCCCTGGAAATCAGAATCTGCATGAAATAGCAAATAGAAAAAGGACTAAGACATAATAAACTAAGAGTAAAAATCAAACAAAATTTTGAATCGGCAGGAGAAGAGAAACAAAAAGCAAAAAAAAAAAAAGTCATTTAATAGTTTAAGTGCCCAATATATATTATATAGTGTGTGTACAGCCAACAAGAGACATTATATCATATTATCATTGGAGTACTACTGCTTTTTCAACTTTAAAGAAAAGAAAAAACAGTCCCTAAACCTTAAACCTGCAAAATTTAGAATTTCAAAAGCTCCCAATAATCATTACATATTACAGTCAAATATCCATAATTGACGTGGTCGAAAAGGCTACCAAGTTTGTGGTTTAGATGTCTTGTCAATACGAATGGATTTATATGGACCTTGAGCAGTTAAGGGCATGTTTGGTTTCTTACAGATTCAATTTCTAATTTTTCAGATTCACATAATCAAATGAATTCCGTGAATTTCCATCTGGTGGGTTTATTTTTAATTATATTCGGATTTCATAGTCCAGAAAGTACAATTTATCTAAACTATTATTTAAAAGTTTATTCTAAATTTTCTACCAAACACTTACTTTAAAACATTGAAATCATGAATTAAAATTTTATTTTCTGTTAATCCCTTCTCTCAAATTCATGTTTTGGATCACCAACCAAAAGCACCCTTATTCTACTTGTCTCACAAGCAACGACTAACATAAGCCTTCCCTAAGACAATGAATCATAAATATTTGTGTGTATGTGCACAAGTATACAACAAGGCGGGAAGAGAGCACGAAAATTTTGACTGCAAAATTAACAATCTTGCTTATTATCAGCCTACGGCTTTAACATAAGATTTGAGTCACTCTTACCTCCCTTATAGGTCCTTCAAGTCATCTTTTTTTTTTTTTTAATGAGAAATAAACATTTCATTGATGAGATTAAATATACAAAGAGGAGTTACCCCGAGGCCCGAGCAAACTGACAAAAGGTCATTTAAACTATAATCTGTGAAAAGGGGATAGAGAAACATGTATACTCGCTAAGAGCCTTTACACTATTAAACCATCAAACAGGGAGGAATTTGTTGTTGAATTTCCTGTTGTTTCTTTCCAACTTGGCTTCAAAGGAAAATTCTACAAGTTTCTTCAAAGTGTTCGCACTTTACTCATGAAAACCAAGTTTATAGTTCATTCCTCATAGTTAACAATTAACTAGTAAAAAAGTTTTATTATGTGTTCCACGATGCTGTTCAAGAAAATGGCTAAGAATGTTGGAAAACAGACTCAGGCTTCAAGCATCTAGAGATTAAAAGAAGAGAAAATTGGAGATCAACTTACTGGAATGATCAATTTCTGACCTCCACGACGCAACTCAAACTTCCAAAAGATGCCCTGGAGAAGGGAAAAGTAATATAATATGAAATACTGACAATGAAGCAAGTAAAAGCAAAAACAGGAATCAATTAAATAAGTTGAAAAACACATGTTTCCAGTTTATGGAAACCAGATCAGAGAATAAATCCTCGAAGGAGTAGATTAAAAGAAAATAAAAAACTGAGCATTCACAAATCATTTGAAGCCCAATCTTCAGCACTCATTAGCGAATAGCATGCAAGCTCAAGAATCGGTGCACAGCAATCAATATATTTTTCCACAAGTGAAGCTCCAACTACCTGAATCCCAATTGAATACAACATACGAACAGTACTGAATTTGGATAATTTCCTCCCACCACCAAGTTCAAGCTCAAGCATGGTGCTGCAATATTAACAACTAAAGTCATTAAAATAAAAATGCCAAGAGGCACTGCCCCAGCTAAAGGCTAATATGGAGCATAAAAACACAGGTATCATAATTGGGACATTATCCCACATCCCATAAACAAAATAAAAAGAAAAAACGAATGAACAGATACTGAGCTTACAAAACAATTCCAATGGCATAAATCAAGAGGGGGAGTAATTACAAAACCCTATGCAGAGGAAAACCATCTCAAAATAATGCATTTAAATGAGCCAAAAAAAGAAAGAAATTTCTCTGATTTCTAGAGTTACCAAGCAAATTTTCTAACCGCCAACTAAAGTAACATTTTCCATAAAATTTCAGTTCTGTTAAAGTTAGGCACACAAATATTTGTTTCATGTGATCCTTAATCAACAATGGCAAGCTCCAAGATAAATTAAACTTAGCATATTTTAACAATTACTATATTGTTAATAACATAAGGGAAAGAAAATAGACAACATCAGGAAAGATGTAATATTGGACAAATTGACCACAATCTTCCGAGCAACTACCTTCCGACTCTCCCAGCAATTCTGCCATGAGACTTTGAAGAGAAGCGATGAGTATAATGAGCAGATGCTCCAAAAGAACTTGTGCTAAACTGCAAGTACAACACATGAATAGGGCTAAGGAAAAATGGGAGTCAAAGAGACATGAATTATGAAGTCAGTCTTAAAGGGGGGAAAATTGTACTATTGAGAGATCATATGAATTTAGCAACTTGTACAAGGCCATGATCAAAGCCAAGGAAGATTTGACAGGCACAGAGAATTGCGAACATTAGTATTGCCAATGTTTTGATGTCTAATCATTATGACATCTGAAACTCCTCTTATTCCAGATTCTAAATTCCAATACCTTGAATTCTAAATTCCAATACCATGAATCTTTTCTTTGAGAATAACTAATGATCAGCAGCAGAAAGAGAAATACCTCCACCTCTCCTGCAACAGACCTTTTCTCTTCTTTCTTCTGCCATCCAACTGCCACAGATGACTCTGGGCCTAGAACAAGTCGTATCTGAAAAATGGGAAGGCAGTAATCAGGAAGCAAGGAAAGCAGCAGATCCAGTGTTAGGAAACTAAAAGTTCAGATGATAAGCTAATGTTATGCCTTCAGGTACCATTTGAGCACATATTAACAATCTGCTAACAGGAAGATAGAACATAATTTGATTGGGGGGAAAAAAAAACATACATTTCCGTTTGCTGTTTCAGAAAGTTGGCGAGTCCAAGAATTGGATAGATTCAATGATCCATCTTTCAATGACATTGAAATACCCATTGTTGCCGTTGAGTGCAATGTTAGATGACTGAACAAATAGAAGAGAAAAAGAGAGAGAGAAGTAGGTGTGGAGTCAGAGCAAGTAAATTTTCCTCAAGTCATCAAAGATTCAGGGGAACCAATATCTCACCGAGATGCTTGCATCCCAATAAGTGATCTTAAACCAGTTGAGGCCATAAATTCTACAGAAGAAACTGAAGAAAATTGATGACGAAACAATGCAGAAGCAGCCCCACCACCGACGTTGTCAGTCACTGCCAAATTTCCTCCTACTCCAACGGTATTACTTTTTGAAATTTGAGACTGAACTTCACTTGTCATGGCCATTCTAAAATTTTGGTAAATAAATAAATGAGTAGATGGATTACGCAATAGAAACAAGACTGGAAAAACTTCATTAATATATAGATTCATTAATATATACTGGAAAACAGAAAAGCAATAAAATCGTTTTTCTTGTTCACTTTCATTAATTGATGTTCAAATCGGAAAGCTCAAGATTATTAGCACCAGCAATATAGATTTAATTATTTAACTTTACGAAATTCAAAAAGAACATAGAGGTGACGCAGAGACTATTGCAAACTACTTATGGCAGCCTGGTAAAATGACGTAATGTTGTGCCTAATAATTTGCTTAAACTGAAATGGCACGTGGGGGAACAGAATCGAAAGATTTCATTACCCTCTCAAGATGCCACCGCCCTCCAAAAAATGTGGCAAAGACATATTAGCCACTATGGTCCCAGAAGGTCTGAAATGTGCTGAAATTTTTTCTTGTTCCTTCCTTTTCCGAAGCCTTTCAAGCTCTTCCTTTATCTCATCTGCTTTATTCAACTTTGGACCTAGTTCCAGACCAGAAGTCAATCCTTCCATGCCATAGATGTCATATATCTGCCTTTTATTCTCATCGGTTAAGATTTCGTATGCTTCACAGATTCGTTGAAAGTTCTCTGTAGCAATATCTTTCATCTAAAGAACCAAACACAAAAAACAATGAAAAACGACTCACAAGGATCGTAACAACAGGATCAAAACTCGATGCTAGATACTAACAATTTTGTATTGTTTAAAAAAAAACAAATAATCTTGTAACAGATAGCATAGAAATTCAAATTACCCCCAAAGGGGCCACCTTTACTGATCAAATAACTCTGCTACCTTGAGGGTTCAAGCAAGGCATAACCTATGTGAAATTTCACAATGAAATTTTTTTAAAAAAGATCAAGATGGCCAAACCCACTCAACAACTGAAATCAAACGTATCAAAAAGCCATAAACAATGCCACTCAGTTAAATCAAATACATTCCACTTTACTCTTGAAAAAAAATTAAGCCAGAATAGTACTAGGTCAACTATCCCTGATCGCAAATAAGTTCAATAGAAGAGCAAATAAAACAAAAAACATCACTACGACAAACTTAACTTAAAACACTGGAGAAACCAAAATTGAAATCCAAATAACAGAGAATCGATTAACGATAAGAGAACTGTGAGCGTGAATTGGGAAATACATGAGGAGATTGATATTTATCAGGGTGATAGACTTGAGCCCATTGGCGGTAAGCTTTCCGGATTTCTTCGTCGGAGGCTTCGGGTGAAATGTGGAGCAAAGCGTACAAATCCTTATTGGGAGGCCCAGCTTTTTCTTCTTCCTCCATTTTTAGGGTTTTGAAGCCACGGCAAGAGGTTTGGCGGAGAGCAACTGTGGAAGAACTGTGTGTGTTGTTCTGTGGGTTTTGGGAGGCTTTTGCCGAGCGGCGGGCGGAGGAGCTGTCAGCTTAGCGTAGGTTACCCGCTCGTGTTGTTAATATTTCCCATCAATTAAGCCTTTTCGCTAAATTATAGTTTTTACCTTAAATTCTAATTTAGTTTTAAATTTGAGTTATTTTGCAAAATGAGTGGACTTATTTATAAATATACCAAAATGATATAGACTATATAGAGCGATAGATGATAGTAGTTTGTCGATGTCTATTATTACTATTTATTACCGACAGACAGTGACATTTTGCTATATTTAAAAATATTTCTAACAATTTTTTCATAGAAAACAATTACCTTTTAAATATTTTAATTTTGGAGTTGTTTTCAAATATAGAAAAATGAACCAAAATATTGACAAATATAACAAAATTTTACTATTTATCGCAAATAGATAATGATATTTTACTATTATTTGTAAATATTTTTAACAGTTTTGTCATTTAAAATAATTTCCCTTAATTTTGTTGCATGAACAAAGTTTGGTTTATATATATTTTTTAACACAATGAGTGGGGGCACAAATGTGTATAAATATGTTAAACTACAATTTTGGTTGGTGTATTTTGATTTATTAAATCTTAGTCTTTATATTTTCAAAATTTTAATTTTGTTATTGTATTTTAAATAAATATTGAATTTAGTATCTACTCCAAGTTTATTGTTGTTAAAAAAATAAAAAATAAATAAAAACCATTTATTAGTATTTTTATTATAAAATTTTGGAAACATATTCTCATATTATACTTTTTTTAATGAAAATTATTCATATTTTTTTAACTAATTTTGATCAAAGTTATTTTGAAAGACTAAATTTAATATTTCTTGAAAATACGAGGCCAATTACACAAACTTCATGGTACATGGACCAAAATGATATTTTAACATATATTTTACAAAAACAATAATATTTTATTCATTAATTTATTTATTATAAATACTAAAAAGCACATCCACCACTTATGCGTAAATACATGAGATCTTTTTTTTAGTATAATCAAAGATGTGAAAATTTAAGTCATAAACTTCTTATTTTCTATCAAATAATATATGTCAATTGGTTTATATGCTATAAACCATTTTATTTTTGTTTTTTAATTGAAAAATCAATTGATGTCTTCAAGTATTCAATTCTTCCAAATAATAAAGAAAAAAACAAAAGAAAGGGGGGCAACAGTTTGTGTTAAGTGAGTTTTCATGGGCCTTATGTGGCATTGGGCTTAGTTGAATTGAGCCCAACCCTTGAACTTGGGCTTATTTGGACTTGTACCTAATCCCTTCTTGTAGAGTTGGCCATATGAAGAGGTAACAAAATAAATAACTGAATTTAAATATATGCTTTGATAAATGGCTTAACAAGTGTAAATGGTTAGAGTGTATATCTAAGACAATAAATTGGACTAAAATACCTGTTTCTTACCCAAAACTCAATAGTAAAAATGTAAAATAAAATTTGAAAAAAAATAAAAAAAATGTAAAAATTTAAAACATTGAACCAATTTGAAAAATTATACTCCAAATATAAGAACCGAAATAGTATCTTTATACTTTGAATGCTTTTATTTCACGATTTAATTCATGTTATTTAGGATATTGATAGAAATGTCGATAAATTCTATGTTGGTAGATATTTTTTAAAAAATTATTAAAAAATAATAAAAAAAAGTATTACAAATTGGTAAATAAACATTTTAGGTTTCTAAACAAGTTAAATTATTGATTAATTTTTTATGGTTCATGGTTCACTCATCAATCTATTTTTGTTTAAAATTAGCCTGGTCAACCTTCAGTTAAGGCACTAAATATTCTGTTATCTCAAGTACTAAAATTGAGCACTACTAAAATCTCAAGGGTAAAAGTGTTAGATTTTGAAACATAATAACCAAATAGAAACTCGATCGACGAAAACCTAGGGATCAAAAGAGTATTTGTCAATTTAACTCTTTCGATGTTGGACCCATCAAAATGTAGAATTATTGGCATGTCGATGAAAATTTAATAGGATTAGAAGAATATTTTTTTTCTAGATAATTTTTTCCCCCCAAAGTTCTTCTGGATGGCTCTAAAGATGATTGGATGTTTGGATTATTTGGGGCTTGTGGAAAGTTGTGGCTACAATGATGTCTATTTGGAGGAATTTGGAGAGATCAAAGACCATATGAAACTTTGAATGTAGCAATTTTGAGATCTTGTAATCATTAGAAGAATCTACAAAAAGTCTTCATCATCTTTGAACTGAGTCAATTTATTTTTTACTTTTTATTATGAAAAAAAGATAATCTTATGTTATGAGTGACTTTTAGATTAAAAGGATAATCTAAAATAAGGAAAAAAGAAAAATAGATCAAGACTAATATAACGTCATGATAGGTCAAGAGAAGGGAGTTGGATTTTCCGGCCCAATTCTCCCTCGGCACATGAGGCCAAAGAGCCCAATTGATTCATTGGGCTTGAGTTGGGCCCTCGGCTTTCAAGGTTGAGGAGTCCAATTTTCGAACAAGGCACACTCCCAAATTCAAGAAACGCACATAGGATCCGATTAGGAATTATCATATAACCAAACTTCGAAAGAGAAAAAAAAAAAAGACCTAGATCAACCCTCCTCTATAAATACATCATATAGTTTCATATGAGGTAACTTAAATCTTAGTCTCAAACTCTCTAGCTTTCACACTCTTTCACTCACTTATTTAATCATCGAAGTATGTGTGGCCAAGCACTACACTAGTGTGCATGTTTTATCTTTTACAAGTCACGCTTTTTCTCTCTTCAAACAAATTCACTACTAGTGTCACGTGAAGGTTAGGTGTGTTTCTCCTATTCATATTCTAGCATCAATAAATCCGTGTCATGTCATAGTTGTATCATTTTATACCATAAACTCTCAATTTGTTCATAGTGAACTCTAGATTTGAACATTTGGTTGCAAGTTGTACTCTATATGTTCAATGTTTGCAACAATCACCCACTAATTTTAACTAAAATTAAAGTAAAAATCTAAGTTCAATAATAAAAAAAGAAAATGCTTTAAATACCATTTCGGTCCCTACGTTTTGATGTATGTTTAAATTTAGTCCATATGCTTTCAAATGTTCAATTGATGTATGTTCTATTTTAGTCCTTATACTAAATTTAAATTCATTAAAGTATATAGACTAGAACTAGACATTTAAAAGTATAGGAACTAAAACTGAACAAACTTCAAAATACAGGGTCAAAATGATATTTTAACCAAAGAAAATTAAGTATATCACAAAATTAAACTTGATTAATGGACAAAACTATTGAAAATATTTACAACTAATAGCAAAATACACCGTCTATCTGCAATAGACCGTGATAGATCGTGATAGGCTACTATCTATGTCTATCGTGACATAGATAATGATCTATTGTGATCTATCACAGATAGATAGTGAAATTTTGCTATATTTATAAATATTTTGGTTATTTTTGCTATATTTGAAAAAAAACCCTATAAATCTTTCAAAATATACAATTTCAACAAAAATTTTAACTTTGTATCATTTTTCTTTGGAGCTTCATTAGCTTTAAATGTAGAATGAACATGAAAACATTTTCATTAACATTCTTTTCAAATGAAAGTAAAAATTGTGACATGTGTTGAAGTTTAAAATAAAAGTTGCAACAATTATCAAAGTTTTAAGGTTCTCAAATTGATACGGTGATCGGCATACCTTTCATCCTAGAGGTGGAAGATTCAAATCCCCCAACTTCTAATTGTTGTGTACTAAAAAAAAAAAGTTCTCAATATGATGAAATCGAAACCTTTTATAGGGTAAAAGTTGATATTTTTATTCTTTTTTTTCTTTTTAAGTATTACAATTCAATATTAAAATGTCATAGGTTGATGTTGAATCCTTCAACTTTGCATCCTCTTTTTGCTAGCATGTACCTTTAATGTAAGGTATATTTTATTTTGGGCTAGTATTATAAAGCTTGTAATAATCCCACTTGGATGTTTGACAAAACATTATATCAAACAAATAATAGTAAAGAAAAAAATATATATTTACACTTGTTTATAGGGAATGCTTATGGAAAAAGCCAGTTTATATATAATTAAAGTTATTCATTAAACTTTATGGTTGGTAAGGAATCAAATAAACTTTAATGAAAAAGTCTTTGATTGGACCAGTACAATGGATTGTACTAAAGGCTTTTGCTTCTTCTTCTTGTTCTTTGACAAGTCAATTTTCTTAACATTTATACTATTGGGCCGAATGTGCTCTTTCTTTCCCATTTAAGAAATTTTCATTTTGTTAAAAAAGATAATATATTTAGGGTATTTTTAGTTCGATAATTGTGGAAGTGAAAGATTGACTCCGACCTCAAAGAAAATAGTATATATCAAATATCGTCGAGTTATGCTTATTTTGACCTAGTATATTCATGGTCGAAATACTGTTTTTGTCTCTATATTTTGAAACTTTCTATTTTAGTTTTTCTATACTTTTAATAAATTTGAAATCAACTGCTACAGTAAGTTTATGATTAATTTTTCAAAATAAATTTAGTCTCTATTAATCTTCCCTCTGCAAAGTTTGGAAGAATATTCACCTCATGTATGACCTTGAATCAAAATTATTACTATTACAATATCAATGGTAATTATTTTGAATGACAAAACTGCAAAAAAATTTCAAATACAACAAAATATCATAAGTGATAGACAATAATATTTTGCTATATTTGTAAATATTTTGACTCGTTTTGTTATATTTGAAAACAACCTTAATATTAATTTTGAACAAATTAACATCAAGTTTAAGATTTATTAAAAGAACTACGTTGACTATAACGAAATTAGTTGATAGCGAACATATAATGAGTCATCTTTAGGCTTTAGTTACTACAAGTTTTTGAGATGTATTTCAATGCTTTTACATTTGTATATGATTAACTATTTTATAAATTTTGAGCATTTGAAGATACTTTGGAGTTTTAAGTGAAATTAACGAGTTATTTAGGTCGAGTCTTAAAGAGTCCGATGAAAAAAATTGAAGTAAAGTGAAAAGAAGAAAGCATGCTAAAAATCGCATATTGCAATAAATGAAGCCAATTTGTCTAAGAAAACAATGTCGAAACACTACGAATATCATGCGATATTATAGATCAAAAAATTGTACAACATACCAATAGACTTTTTTTTTTCCTCAGAAAATGCTTATTTGGAAAAAAAAAAAAAAGTATTTAATGGAAATGTATCTCAAAGTCACCCTAACTCAATTTCTTTAGAAAAAAATTATATTTATACCTAAAAATAAGTTTTTCAAAAAATTGAAAGTTTTTTTTTAGTATAACGGTATGGACATTTGTTTTACACCAGTATATCAGTTAAGCGAAGTTCATTTGCCAAAAAAATTAATAGACATTTAGAAGTGTAATCTTTTTTTTAATAGTCATTCTTTATAACAATTTATAATTATTCTTTTTAATCTATTGATTAGATAAAGAAAGTTAAGCTGAATAGCAATTTTGATGATATTAGTAATTAAATTTAGTTAGCTTAGCAAGTTATGAAATAATTTAATAAACAATTGAAATTATCTTTTTTCATGGTTAATTTCATGTTGTATATAATTTTTATAAAAGAATTTGTACAATATTTGCTCAATACCAAAAATACTTTTTATGGACAATCCAAAATTTACTATATTAGACACGTGTATTAGAAATATTTTATTTCTTATGATAATACTTTCTCTAATTTCATAATAAAATATACAGCAAATTGCAAAAATCACCCTTAAAGTATAGTGGTAATTACAATTATACTCTTAAACTTTCAGATTAAAAAAAGGAGCCCTCAACCTTATCCAAATATTAAAATTGGATCCTCAAACTTACATATTTATAAAAATTATAATAAGTGATGATTCAATTTTTACAATTACGGTAAGTCTGAGGGCTCAATTTTAACACTTTTAGAATTTTAGAGGCCCACTTGTTACTATTGAAAGTTTAAGGGTATAATTGCAACTACCACCGTACTTTAGGGGTGGTTTTTGCAATTTACCATAAAAGACTAATATATAAATGATCTATTATTTATTACAGAATCCAAATTTGCCAATCAAATAAACTCTTAATAAATTCACCTTTAACATATAGAATTCAATTACAAACTTAGTTAACTCGTAATTAATATAATCCAACACTTGATATTTATGAGGTTCCCACCTCCATTGCTACCATTCGTTTTATACTGTAAATGCAAACTTAACAAATTTGGACTTAACAATCTCAAATTTAATAAACTCAGACTTAACAAATCTCAGACTTGCAAACTAAACAACACCCAAGTTTAACTTTCTATAAAACAAACTTAAAATTTTAAAGATCTATTAGATATTTTTTAAAACTAAAAAAACCTATTATGTACACAATCCTAAAAGTTATTTTTGTATTTTTAGTTCAATTAATTCTTGAAGTTCACGAGCTACCTATATACTTAAAATTTAACTGATATAATATCAATTTGTCACCTTCCAATATCCAACGTATTCTATTAGTATTATTCAGTTGAATAGTATATTTAAGTTTGACTCACAATAAAGTAAGTTGAACGTGTACATAATCATTGAATTCTTCAACTTTCAGCCTCTATTTGATTTTATTATATATATGCATGCCAAAGATTAATCTCATTTGTAGCCTTAAAGTCTTACCTTATAGCTTTAGTTTGAATAGTACTATTTTCTAGTTTCTTAATCTTAGGTCTAACTTGAGTGTTTGAGGAAAGATATATCAAAGGAGAATATGTATTATTTCAACATCTTAATGCTTTAAAGCTATTATACTATTGAAAATTTGATCAATGCTATTTTTTTTTTATATTATTTTTAAGTTTGAAAGATAATTAAAGAATGTTATTAGAAAGAAAAAGTAATCAATTGAGCCATTATGAGTTTTTCTTGTTCTTGACGATCTTTGACGGGTTTAAATTCTAATATAACTATTTGACCAAGTCAATTATATTAATAAACTTAATGTATAATTAATTGTAAGTATAATAATTTATATTTCTAAAGAAAGAATAATATTTATATATCTTTTATAAAAATTTGTTACGGTTTTGACCCTCTACGAGTGTATCTACATAAATATCACAATGTATCACTAATCAATTGAAGATGTTTTGACTAAACTGAAAATTCATCGGAAAGAAAAGCCTCCAATCTAATGCAAACATACATTGTCGATAAGTAGTAAAAAGATTGGAAGAATTCCAAGTCAACTTTCAAAGGAACGATTTTTCGACAAAATTCTTAAAAAAAAAAAAAAAATCCAAAAATTGTGATTTTAGTAACATGAGAAAATTGATTTGGATATGTGGTGGAAACCTAATTTGCTAGACAATGATGAGAAACTAGATGTTCATGCTCCTCTTTTAAAGTAAATGTAGCCTAATATGAAAATTTGTAACTTAGCTCAAAATAATGTATTTGGTGAACCGGATTCAACACTTTTCAATCTTCGTTAAGAAGTATCTTTAGGAGACTAAGCCATTAAATCTATAATTATGGCTAATATGAACTTAAGTAATTAGGAAAACAATCACATGGTTCTAAAGGTTTTGCCCCATGTCTAGGGTCAAAAACAATATCCTATTTTTAGGTTCTTTTCTTAAGTCACTTTTATGAGAACAAAATTTCAATAAATATTAAAATCAATCATTTTCAAGTTTACTTCATTTTTGTCCCTTTTAACTATAACGACCCGACTTACCCAACTTAATTGGACCATTACTCAATGCCTGCAAAATTCGAGAAAAACACTATGCTGAATAGTAAAGAAGAAACAATGCTTCTCATGGAAATTTCTATTTATATAAATTCAAGAAACCATGCATAAACACATAAAAATGAATTTTGGTTCGGGGTACCCCTAATAAAATCAATAAAATTCATGAATGAAAATCCGTATCGAATAAAAGACGAGTCTCAAAATAAACATTAGACAATTGGACAAAACTCAGTAAAACATGCAATGCTAAGCGGAAGCTACTACGGGTCCCGTGATGCCATCAAGGATTCTTCTTGTCATTTGCCAGCACGTTCTTTCTCTTACCTGAAAAACATATAAGATGAAAGGATGAGTAATTATATTACTCAGTAAGTGACCCCACTACCGGAGTCGGGCTAAGCACCTAAGTCATTTAAGTGCGTCAAACATAAGGCATACACATCTAACATACTTTTATAGGTAAATGGTTATACTCGCCCTACAGTTGGTTATGGATGTCCACAAACCTCTAGAGCCCCGAAGAAAACTCTTACATTTGGTGATCCCAAAGGAACACAAACTTCTAATATACTCGAAAGAGCACAACCTCTGGTGAACCCGAAGGAACACAACCTCTGGTGAACCCAAAGGAACACGACCTCCTGTGAACCCAAAGTTGTATGTGCTTATTAATGTATACAACCATGTCTTAAGTTGTATGTGCTTATTGATGTATGACCCTATGCCATGTTATGTAATGAATAGTACTGTATTTTAATGTATGAAGTCATGGAATGGAATGAGTATGATCATGACTGTTTACGCTCTAGGAGTAGAGTTATCTCCCCTATATTGGTTGGGTGTTCACAGAGGTTGTGTACCTTCGGGTCCACAGGAGGTTGTGTTCCTTCGGGATCACTAGAGGATGTATACCTTCAGGTTCACTAGAGGTTGTGCTCCTTCGGGTGCACTAGAGGTTATGTTCCTTCGAGTTCACAGGAGGTTGTGTTCCCTCGGGTTCACCAGAGGTTGTGCTCTTTCGAGTACATTAGAGGTTTGTGGTCCTTCGGGATCACCAGAGGTAAGAGTTTCCTTCGGGGCTCTAGAGCTTTGTGAACATCTATAACCAACTGTAGGGTGAGTGTAAACTATTCCCAATGATTGCATGATAGTTATGTATGCCTTATGTTGATGCACTTAAAGAACATAGGTGCTTAGCTCGACTCCAGGTAGTGGGGTCACTTACTGAGTAATAAATTACTCATTCTTTTATCTTTTATGTTTTTCAGGTAAGGGAAAGAATGTGATGGCGAATGACAAGAAGAATCTTTGATGGGATCACGGGACCCGTAGTAGCTTCCGCTTAGCATTTTATATTTTATGAAGTTTTGTCCAAATGTTAGTTTTTAAGACTTTTGATATGTGGCTTTATTTTTCATGAATTTTATTGATTTCATTAGGGGTACCCAGAACCAAAACTTCTTTTATATGTTTATGTATGTTTTCTTGAATTCATATTAATAGAATTTCCATGAAAACATGGTCCCTTTTTCCTTACTAGTTTGCATAGTGTCGTTTTCTCGAATTTTACATGCATTGAGTAATGGTCCGATTAGAATATGTAAGTCGGGTCGTTACAACGCTAATTATTTTCTAAAAAAAAAACTGATAATTATCATCACCTATGTTTGTGCAAGATATCTTTCTACTTTAAAAATTAATAAAGTAATTTTCAAAAAACAAATAACATTATCACAATCTAATACTTTATAATATAAATTGCAATTATTTTTTTTTTCTTTTTCGATTTCACTAGTGTTTTCTCTGCATTGTTCTTTAAATATTTTGAAATTTTCAACTCTATATCTCAATACTTTGAAGCAATAACTGTCAACTACCAAATTATTGGCATAAAATTCTAATATTTGTTTATGTATTTTTTTAAGATTTCAGATAAACATGTTTAACATTAGAGTTTCTATGATTGTGCCATCGAAAAAAATACATTTTGTAGTATATATATAGTAATTTTCAATTTCTTTTTTTACATCTTTCTTAACCAATATTTTCATATACTTAGATATCTCCAATTCGGATGTAATATCAGTTCATTCATGTAACTCTCCTAAACTATGGAGTTAAGACACTTAGGTTTGTGCAAGATATCTTTCTATTTTAAAAATTAATAAGTCATTTTCAAAAAAGAAATAATATATAAAAGTTCCTTTACATTTTATATACATACCACAATTTAATGTTTTTATAATTTAAATTGCAATTTTTTTTATTTAACTATTGTTTCTTCCCATAGTTATTGAATATTTTAAAATTTTCTACTCTATCTCAATACTTTGAATTAGTAACAACAATAACAAAATCATCAGCATGAGATTCTATTATATAAAATTTACACTAAAATATAGATTTGTTCAATTTTAGTCTATCTAATTTTAAATATTTTGTATATGTACTTCTAACAAATTTTAAATTTCAGTCTTTACAACTAATTTGTTTTTTTTAAAAAAAAAAAATTACTTATTAGTCATTTTACTATAAATTCCAAAAATATGTTTGCATAATGTATTTTCTATTTTTTAAAAAATAAATAATTATTATATTGTCACTTAGGTTTGTGCAAGATATCTTCCTATTTTAGAATTAATAAAGTCATTTTCAAAAGATAAATAAGATAATGTAAAAAGGTTACTTTACATTTTTATATACACATCACAATGTAATGATTTTTCATTTAAATTACAATTTTTTTCTTTTAAATCTTCAACTAAATATCAAATACTTTGAATCAATAACTAACAACTAACCAAAATTTGACTTGAGATTCTATTACATGAAATTTACTTTAAAATATCATTTTTATTTTATTTTATTTATTTTTTTAAAGACTTCTCCCATTTTAGTTAGTCTATTTTTAAATATTTAATTTTAATTTATATATTTTTAATAAATTTTAAATTTTAGTTTTTAATATATATAGCTAGTATATTCTTTTTTTTAAATTTTAATTATGTTATTATTTATTAGCATTTTTACTATAAACATTTGAAAACATATCTGCATATTGTATTTTATTGTATGAAAATTATTATTATTTAACTAATTTCAATAAATAATAACTTTGAAGAACTATATTGAAGATTTAATGAATGTATAGGAGCTTAAATAGACATTTAGGAGTACATAGACTAAAATTGAACAAATTATGAAGTACATGGACCAAAATGGTCTTTAAACCTAAAATTAAAGTGAGCTAGAAGCTTCGATTGTAGTTGATTAAAATGTTCTTTGGTCTTTAGGTTTTCATTTAGTTTCTAAGGGGGTGGTTGGGTCCAAACTTCAACTTCAAGTGAGTATTTCCAACTATTATAACCTACAACTCACTATGGTAGAACTATTTTCAAATCGCTCTTTGTCATGGTGTTTACTATTTGTCACAATATTTAATATTACTACCCATACTAAAATAGTGTACACCCCAAACACATTGACTGTTATAACCCACAAATTATAATAATAACCACATACCATAATAACCAACTCAATGCCCGAACCACCCTTAAGTTTCAAACTAGTACACTTTTATTTATGAGTTTTAAGTTTAATTTCCTAATTAGATTTTAAAATTTTGCATTTCAACTATTGAGTTTTGCCTTTAGTTTTCATTTTGTTCCTATATTTAAATATTTAATATTACTACCCATACTAAAATAGTGTACACCCCAAACACATTGACTGTTATAACCCACAAATTATAATAATAACCACATACCATAATAACCAACTCAATGCCCGAACCACCCTTAAGTTTCAAACCAGTACACTTTTATTTATGAGTTTTAAGTTTAATTTCCTAATTAGATTTTAAAATTTTGCATTTCAACTATTGAGTTTTGCCTTTAGTTTTCATTTTGTTCCTATATTTAAATATTTTATACTTTTGCCCTTGAGTTTTAATAAATGCTCACTTTTGGTTTTTTGCGTTAAATTTTAATTTATTAATTTAAAATAATTATGATGAAAAATGTTTAATTAATTTTTAAATTGATGGAAAATCGGTGAAAAGTAATTTATCATAGGAAACTTATTTTAAATGAAAATTTTGTTGAAAATATTTATAAATAATAACAAAATATCATAGTCTATCTATGAAAAACCATGATAGATCGCAATAAACTAGTATCTATATGTCTATCATGACATATTCATGGGACATGGTGGGGTTGAGATGGTTTCCGCATTCCCCGTCTCCATTCCCCATTTCATTATCTGTCTTCACCAAATTCCCCATGGGATCGGGGCGGGCATTGCCCGCAGGGAATTCACTGGATCAGGTTCCCCACGAGGAATTTTTCCCTATTTGTTTACTTTTAAAAAAAAAATCACTATTATATAAATATTTTAATTAAATGGTTAACTTTTATATGATTAGTTAGTTCCATATGGACTATTAGAATTTAAAAAGAAATTACTCAAAATTTTCATGTTGAAGAAAATAGTTATCTATCAAATTATTCATATATATAATCTAAATTTATTAGAATTCAGACATATATTTTTTTAACATTAATTCAAACATATTCATTATTTTGACCCTTAAACAATAAATCTTGAAAATTAAATATAATATTTATATAATAAAAACAAATAACACAACATTAATAAAAAAAAACCTAATGGGGATGGGGAAGGGGACGGGCAATGGAGCGGGGGCCCCCCCATTCCCCGCCTAAACAAGGAATCCCCACTCCAGAAAAGTGGACAGCTATAGGTTTATCGCAGATAGACGGGAAAATTTGCTATGTTTGTAAATATTTTGGTTAATTTTTCTATATTTGAAAACAACTGTTTATTCTATGTAATTTAATTAAAAAATATTAACATCAAGAATAGAGTGATGGTTAGTTACAAAATCATGAGTAAAAATACAAATAGAAACAAAATTCAAAATTCTAAGTAATTTTTTTTTAACATATTTTCCAAATGAAAATTAAACTCTAAAACAAAAGTGTGATGTTATGAATCATATAAACTAAATAGAAACTAAATTTAGATTTGGACCAAATAATGTATTTTTTTTCCGCTATAGATATCTATTAAAAATAAAGACAATTGATAAAATAATAATTTATCTAAAAATAAAATAAAATATAATTATAAGTATGAAATACAAATAGAACAGTGAGTACTTTAATGGCCAATATACAATAAAATATAATTATAAGTATAAAATGTCAATTCGAAAATAATTATTATACTGTTTATAAAAAGTAATAATATCTTTTAAAAATTCTAAATTTTTTATTAAAAAACAAAAGTTATTTTCAAATATATGAAAATAAATCAAAATATATACAAATATAACAAAATGTTATTGTCTATGAGTGATAGACACTAATAGACTGCTATCATCTATCACTAATAGACACTAATAGATGTCTATTACCGATAGACTATGATATTTTACTATATTTGAAAATTATTTAAAATAAAAATTATTCAAAAAAATAGTTTTTTTTTTTACCAAATCAATAGACTATGATATTTTACTATATTTAAAAATTATTTAAAATAAAAATTATCCGAAAAAATAGTTTTTTTTTTTTTTTTTTTTTACCAAATCATAAAAATTCACTCTAGTAAAAAGTTTGGAAATAAATTAAATGGCAATCAATGGACATAATTATATATAGTCATAGCCATAAAGGCTATACCCAAAATAGATAATCATTTTAAAAACAATCCTAAAATTAATTAACAATAGAAATAAGGAAAATAAAATTAAAGAACTCTCCAAATATATCTCAAGTTTCCATAAAAAAAATCCTAAATTTTGCTAAAATATAAAAAGACAGACATTATATGGAAGATTCATATCTTTTATAGTATACTAAAAAGAATTTTAAAATGTTTATATTTACGAGTATTCAATCTATCTGTTTAAGTGTATTTCAACCTATAACATTTAAGTATCATGAAAACTTAGTAAAATACTTTTTATTATGTTTTAGTCCCTAAATTTGATATTAAAAAAAACAACAACAACAAATATTGTAGGCAAAAATCCTATTTGAATTATTATTTTTTTAACTTTTCATAAATCATTCTACTGAAATTCGACATGCAACATGTCTTTATAATGAAGGCCATTTTTTTTTTTAATTTAATATGTGAATATGTATTTTGAACTCATCACCCTCTTTTGACACTCCAATACTTATATAAATAATTTGGAAAAGTTTATATATATTTTTAAAAAGTTTTTAAAACTTAAAAAATAAAAAATCCCAAATATCATTTAATTAAAACAATTTTCAAAATTCATCTTAGTTTTTTCTTCTAAAAACTTTTTAAAATATATATGCAAATCTTATTGATAAACATTTGCATGGTTTGAACAATAAATTCGTTTAATTTATATATATACCATCTAAAAGAGGAAGAAATTTTTTATTTTCACTTTTGTCCCTTTTAGTTGATAGGTATAGAAAAATGTTAGGTCATTTTGCATTTAAATCATTAAATAATAAAAAATTGGCGTTCATATGTTCAAAGAGGAAAAAAAAAAAATACATCCTATTTCTAATTCTGATAGTACATTAAAAATATTGTTTTTTTTTTTTTTTTATCTCAATCTATAAATCACATTGAATTTTTTTTTTTTTTTAAAAAAAAAATCTCACATTATATAAAAATCTATCAATTATTTAAAAACCTACTATTCATAATAAATGACAGTATATTTCTTTTTTAAAAAAATCACATTTTATCTTTATCTATAAATCTTATATTAAACAAAATCTTATATTATCTAAAAGCGTATCATTCATATCAAAAAAAAATTATAAATTTTTTTTACATTATATCTCTAATTCACGTTAAAAGAAAAAAAAAAATCACATTTTATCTTGATTTATAAATCCCATCGAAAAAAATACATCTTATCTCTAATTTTGATATGAGCTTTTTTTAAAAAAAAAAAATTCACATTTTATCTCTATCTATAAACCACATTTAAAAAATAATAATAATTAAAATGCTCATATTATCTAAAAACTAACTATTCACATTAAATGATGGAAAATTATTATAAATTGAAAAAAATATCAAACTATTTACAAATATAGAAAATGAAAATTTTCTATCTTTGATAGACTGCGATAGATCCAGATAGACATCTATCCATGTCTATCTGAAAAAGTGATAGATGTCTATTTGAGTCTATCGCGGTTTATCACATATAGAAATTAAATTTTGCTATATTTGTAATTATTTTTAACAATTTTCTATTTTTAAAAACATCCCTTAAATGATAGTAGATTTAAAAAAAAAAATCACATTTTATCTCCATCTATAAATCACCTATAAAAAAAAGTAGATGTCACACCGTATAAAAAGGGTAATTGTTTTGAATGACAAAACTTCTGGAAATCTTTTCAAATATAGTAAAATGTCATTTTTTTATTAGTGATTGTAACATTCTACTGTATTAGTAAATATTTTACTCATTTTGCTATATTAGAAAACAACTCATATAAAAACCGACCATTCACATTAAATGGTAGGAGATTCTAAAAAAAAAACACATGTTATCTGGATCTACAAATCAGGTTAAAAAAATCTTGTTATTTAAAAACCTACCAATCACAATCGATGTAGATTTTTAAGTCTTCATTCCAAGAGAAGCAAAAATGGAAGAAATTAAAAATGGCAGTGAAAGCTCCAATTCATTAGCAAAGTTCTTTTTTTATTATTTGTTATTATTTTTTTTTTATTTACAATAGTGGGGTAGGGAATCGAATCTATGACTTCATGGTTGATAGTATAAGTACTGTACCGGTTAAACTATACTAATTTTGGCCCTTTTGTGATCCTTAGGTTATGAAATTTTCATTTTGTCTCTAAGTTTGAATATATAACAATTCTAGTTTTTTAAGTTTTGGGTTTGGTTTCAATTTAGTCCTAATTAATAATTTTACACTTGAAATTTAAGTTTTATTTTAATTTGGTCCATAGGTTTCAAGATTTACAATTTTAACCTTCATTTTCACTAAACACTCACCTCATGTCTTTAAGTTTTACTGCCTAATAATTAATCTAAAAGAATGATAATTAATTAAATTTCACTCTTTTCCATGAAAATTATTTTAAATGACAAAATTGTTGAAAATATTTATAAATAATAGCAAAATATCATAGTCTATTTGCGATAGACTATGATAGACTACTATATGTGTCATGATATCGCGATAGACTACTATCTATGTCATAATAGAGACACAGATAGTAGTCTATCGCAGTTTATTCCAGATAAACAGTAAAATTTTGCTAGATTTTGTAAATATTTTGGTTCATTTTTCTATATATGAAAACAACCTATTTTCTATCGCTATTAAAATTAAGTTTAAAATTTTAATCTATAATTATTCTAGATAATTAATAGGCACTCAAACTAAGACGGGAAGTGAGTATTTAGTGAATAATGAAGGTTAAACGTATAAATTTTGAAATCTATGGACCAAATTAAAACAAAACTCAAATCTCAAGAGTAAAATTATAATATTTTGATAACTAGAGACATAAAATAATTTTGTAATCCGATGGCTCATACTTGGCTCTCATAGTGGTTTTTATCAACTTTCTTTTGAATTTGTAAAAAAAAAAAAAAATTATATTATCGGGTTTTTTTTAAGGCATCAAATTGCAATAAAAAATTATGAATCTCATAGCCTGAAGTCAAGGCACAATTAAAGCACAAGTAGAATCAAAGGAATTAAGAGAAAACAAAACAAAAAAGTTGAACCATATACATAGAAGAAAAGTCACATCCAACTCAAGGAAAAAGGTCCCAAAGAGAAGAGCTCACTTGAGTCTCCTCAACAGAAGTTTCAAACCACTAAGAACAATAAAGAAAAATCTTAGACCACACAAGTTGACTTATCACTTGAGGAAGACACAAGGTAGCTCCATCGACACAAAAATTATACTCAAGCCAAATATGGTAGAAAATAGCCCACCAAAGCGACTCTCCAAACCTTATGTCTCAAACGATTACCTGTACTAAAGTGGCAAATCCAATGAGTGATACTGTAGGAACATCCTCTCTACAAAAGCATGTTCCCCTAGATAGCTCGACTGAAAAGACAATCAAAGAATAAATAATCCCTAGACTCAACATCACCAGTGCACATAACACATACACTAGGGAAATAAGAACACCGCATGCTACCACGATCACACATATGTAACCAATAGCGAATTGTAAGTCAATGTGTAGGAATATCACCTCCAAACCAAAGTTTTATAAGTTTGTAACCAATTTAGCTTTTCCTCCTCATTATTACTATCAATTCTCTTGGTCGAAAAAAAAAAGTATAATACATTATTGGTTTTTAAATTTGAGTTTAGTGTCTATATGGTATTTGAAATTAGTTCTAAAAGATTGGTAAATGGTTTTAGATGGTTCTAGTTGACTAACTAAAAAAAATGATGTGGAGATTAAATTTCAATAGAATATGCAAAGTGGAAAAGAAAAACGAAAACGAAATTCCTAAATCTTCCTTGATATATTATTTTTCTTTTTCATTTTGTTTATTTATAATTAAACAGGCGAAATGGATTATATTTATGAATCTGTATTTCGATTATTTAACTTATATGTTTTCTTTTTGGTGGTGAAACTAAAATTTTAAAAAATTAAAAAATATGGGGAGGGAAAGGAAGTCTTTGCAAAAATTCTCGAATACAAGGATTATAATATTAAAATCGAAATCGATTTCAAGACTTCAAGCTAAGTTAACTTGTTTTTATTCTTAAACTAAATTATGGATATTGTTATTAATATTCATATTCATATTAGACTAAATAGATGAAATCTTTTATGCTTTACAAGCATTTATAAAAGATGTTGGAGATATATATCTATAGATATTTAATATCGATATTGAACCCTTCAATTCATGAATATATCAACGAATATATCAATATACAACAAATATTTTCATCCTCAAAGGATAGTAGTGGTTAGGAAGAAGAACAAGGAGGGGAAAGAGAAAAGACAAATAGGCAATAAGCCAACTCACAAAATTAATATTAAATTAATATAGTTGCCCACTCATCAATACACAACTAGCAAATTAACTTCCACATTATTTTTCATTAATTAGGGCCATTTAGAATCATTTACCAAATCTCAGGAACTAAAAACATTAAATTCAACCTTCAAGATCAAAAGTGTATCTTATCATAAAAAAAAAATTAGATTAATTTTTTCTTAACTAAATTGATAAATTAGTTTGGATTTAATTTTAAATTATAATATTCTATGAAATTTGTTTGACATTAATTTTGAATTGTAATACTTCTAGAAATTTTAAAGCAAACATAGTTCAACTAAAGTACGAGAGTATTATTTATTACGAAGATGTGATTTGTATTCCTCATTCCTTTTATACCTAAAAAAGAGAAGAAAAAAAAAAGCCTTTAAATGGAAAAAAAAAAAAACGAATATGGTCTGGTTTTGTTTGGGAAGAATGGGAGGTGGAAGGGACAAAATTAAGGAAAAGTACTACAAAAGGAAGACCGTTAAATGGAATAAAACGTTACGACATATCGTTTATTGGGCAAAGACCCAAAGTCGCACGACACGTCGACAATGCGGCAATGCCTAATTTTCTCGACAGAGGCGGCAGCTGTTTCTAGTTCAGTTAGGTTCGATGTTAAAAAGTTGATTTGTGATTAAATTATTGTCTTATTAATATATTTAATTATAGAAAGTGAGAATTATATCACTTATATATGCTATTTCACATTTGAATGTATTAACTTTTAGAATATTTTGACCTATTTAATAGTTGTGAATAACTATTTTTTTCCCCTTACTTACTTGTCACGAAGAAATTAGATCTTTGAATATTCAATTTTGCATGTTCTAGAAACAAGTTATTATGAGTTGGTATATTCATGCGTTCAAAAGAAAATTATAGAACTAAAGTTTTAGTAGAAATACATTACTTACATTTCTCTCAAGACACAACAATAAATACTCAGGCTCATATTTTTCTTTTATTTTCTCCTATTAACTCTTTTTAGAGCAGTTGACCGAAAGAATGGTGTTTTTAGTTATGGAATATTGAGCTCAACAAAGTGGAAAGTAGTTTTAACTAAAGTTGTGTTGTTGTATTCTGTCGAGAACAGACTAGAGAATATTGGTTGCACCAGTGGGTGATATAAAAAAATTCAATATACAATCAAACTTGAACTTCTTTGTATAGAGCAATATATATGCACCTTAATTTAATTGTTTGCATATTTGTTTTATTTTTCCCTATATTTACTCCATTTTCCCTTTTTATTTATAGTTGCCCCCAACAACTTTCTTGTATGGATGGACTTAGATGATAATTTTAGAACCTTAGAAAGTAAAAATGAAAAACTTTAAAAATTAGTAACCAAATTGATGATGGTATATATTGTGAAATTGAGTAGCAAAACAACACATAACGGGAAACATGAATACCAAAGAAATATAATATAATATTAATATAATAATATAAATAAAATAAAATAACAAAATAATCATGTATGTACTACTAACATCCACCGAATGCCACTATAGGCAATTTGGCAAGTAAGAGGTGAAAATATATGACCACTAAAGATGTGTGATTATGAGACACATTTTATTTGGACACTAAGCATAACCATCTAAATTATGCATATTTGTTAATATTTATAATAGTATAGACTTGGTTTAATTTTCACAAGTGGAATTTTAAGATTCTAACATATATTAATATTTATATTGTTCCTTTAAAAAAAATGTTAGTTATTTTTTTTAATAAAATAAAATAAAAAATTAGGAAAAAGGTTTAAATTAGTTAAAAGCGAGTTAAAATACCATTTTGGTTCCTATGCTTTGAAATTTGTTCAATTTTAGTTTATATACTTTTAATTGTCCAATTTTAGTTCTGTATTTTAAATAAATCTTAAATTTAGTTCCTTAAAATTAATTTTTACCAAAATTGATTAAATAATAATTATAATTTTCATGCAATGAAATACAATGAGTGAATTTTTTTTTTTCAAAATTTGTAGTAAAAATATCATTAAATAACAAAAAAATCTTTTCAAAAGTCAACAATAAACTAGTATCGAGGACTAAATTTGATAATTATTGAAAGAACAATAACTAAAATTAGACAATTAAAAGTACAAGAACTAAAATTAAACAATTTTCAAAATATAGGACCAAACATTTTTTTATTAAACCTATAATAATTTGTTGGGATACGCATCAATATTCATTTCAATTATTCCCACTCCATTGGTCTACTTACAAAATTTATTTATGTTAGATATGGCATAACTACTATCTTCATAATTTTAAATAATTTGTAGGAATCTTATAAATATAGACTCAAATTAATATTTGTATATTAAACAATTCATAAAGACAATTCACACTAGGCAAATCTTAGCATAACCTAAGGGATAAAAAATAGAATCACAAGCTACTATTTCAAAGTTTGATAGTTCGATCATCTATCACCACAATTGTTGAACTTAAAAATGAAGCACTAGAGATTGCATTTCTTCCTCTAAATTCTTCTCCCATCTCTTTTTACTTTATAAAACCAAACCATGATTTTTAAACAAAAATAATAATTTTTAAAATTTATTTATTTTTATAAAATTTGACTATCAATTCAAATATTTGTGGGGTACACGTCAAACTTATAATAAGAAAATTAAGAGATAATATAAAAAAAAAAGGAAATGATTATGAGAAGGGACTTGGAATACTAAAACATTGAGATGATAGATAAAACCATACCCAGATGAAATACAACCAATTATTATTTACATATATATAAATGTAATGTAGCTATCAAAACTTAACAACTTATATTTAAAAAATAATAACTTAACAACTTATAGGGGTGTGCACGGGTTGGGGGCATTTTTTGGACCAACTCAAAAATTTGGGTTGGCTACCCGAATAATCCGAATAGGATACCCAACGCAACCCTTAAAAATTGGGTTGAGTTGTCAGGTTGTGTATTTTTGTTCTTTTCTTTTCTTTTCCCTCTATTTTTTTGGTAGAAGATATTGGCATATCCATGAAACACTTGGCATATCTATTGATCCAAAATAAAATATAAAATACATTGATCCAAGAAAAAAAGTATAAAATAGTTCTTAACACTAACTTACACTAATAAATAAATAAATATATATATATATATATTAATATTAATATTAGAAATTCGGGTTGGGTTGGGTCAACCCGAATTTTTCAAAATTGCAACCGAAGACTCAAACCAACCCGAAAAATCCAAAAGAAAAAAAGAAATTAACCCAACTCAACCCAAGTCGAGTAGTTCGGATTGTTCGGGTTGTCGAGTTATTTGAACACTCATAACAACTTATCATTTATTTAAAGAACAAGGAAAAAAAAAACCAATTTTTTGAACTTGTATACTTGGATGATATTTTTAGAATATAGTGTTTCTTTTTTAATACAAAACAACCATAAAAAAAACAACTAGAAAGGTAAAGGAAAGAATAAAATAACAACACACTCGTGTTCGATAAACAACTTGTGATCGACCAAGATGGAAATATCGACTGTCATAGAAACGACAGCCTATACTATATCGTTTTTATATGGTTTAAACTAAACACATTCAATTTATTATTTTAGAAGTGATGGTTAAATTGTAATTAAATTTGGTTTGAGAGAAATGTAGAATCTAGTTCATATGGCTAAAAGTTTACAACTTTCTATACTTTACAACTCCTTCAATAAACTAATACATGATTTTTTGTTTTTTAAGAGTTCGTTTGTTTTCTTATAACTTCTTTACCATAGTTTTCATATTTCATAACTAAACACTTTAATTTTTAGCCATTTTTTTCCAAAAAAGTTTTTGACTTTGGTATTTTAAAAACACTAAAAAAAAAATAGTAGATAAAAACAAAAAAATCAACAGGGTGAATGTTATATTTATAAGCTTAATTTTTAAAAACAAAAAAATTTAAAATAAAATGGTTACGAGACAAACTTATGAACTCCTACAATTTTAAAACTTAAAGAAACCAAAACCAAAATATGGCTTAACCAAGTCCACAAATCAGTTTGAAAAAATGTAGGTTAAATTATAAGTTTAGTCCATAAACTTTGATTTTTAAACTTTTGATTTTGGTTCATTTTAATCGTACTTTCAAAATTTTATTTTGGTCCCTATATTTTCATCTTTGGTTGATTTTGGTTTTTATATTTTCAAAATGTTCATCTTAGTCTTTGAACTTTGAACTTTGGTTCATTTTGGTCCTTAAAAACTTTAAAAAACTGATAATTTTGATCCCTTAAAAATGAAACAAAGTTCAAATAAATGAACTAAAATGATTTTTAAAATATGCAGATAAAAATGAACCAAAGTTGTAAGTATAGAGACTAAAATAAGCATTTTAAAAGTAAGGAGAACAAAATCAACTCATGTCAAAAGCATAACGACTAAAGTAGTAGTCAAACCTTTTATAAATTTATATTTATTGGGTACCAAACTTTAAAAAGTGTTTAAAACATCAATGGACTCTCGATTTTGCGTGGAATGGACTTGTGAGCTTTGAAAATGTATAGTTGGTCTCAAAACTTTTCGATTTTGCGTTTAATAAAATTTCACATTAAAAGATTTTTAAAAAATTTAATCAATTTATTAAATATAAAGTTAAAATCGAACATATCCTATGCTTTCACATTTCCAATAATTTCTTTAAAACATTGAAAATTGAAAATTTTAATTGGCAAAAAATGGAAGGTTTAAAACCTATTAAATAGATTCTTAAAGTTTCAAAGTCCCTAAAGTGATAAGTTTATAATTTAACCTCATATTGTAATATAAGCAAGGTTGTAAAATGTCAATGTCGATGAAAATATCAATGTCTTAATTTACGAAAACATGAACTAAAATATCGATAAAATGTTGATGTTGATGGATAGTTAAAGTAAATAAAATGCTTTATGATTTTGAAACAAGTTAACACGTGTATTATTTATACAATATTTACATTAGTTTAGTGATGTCTTGTTGCTTACTTTTATGTTTGGTTGTTGATGTTAAACCCTAAAAAAATAAATGTGAAAATTAATATTGATGGAAATATTGAGATATTGACGGAAATATAATAACAACTACAACAAATTAGTGGGTTTGTAAGATATAAAGTTTTTCTTTGTATTTGGTCGTGGCTTTGAGGGTTCTACTGAGAGGACTCAAGAGGTTTTTCTGTTTGGAATCTTTTCTCTTGAATTGTTCTTTTCTTTTCTATATTTTGTTTTTCTTGTTTCTCCTAATTCCTTCTATTGGGTTTGTATTTTAACTGTGTCTTGACTTCGAGCTGCCAGATTATCTTTGTTTTATTACAATTCAACAACCCTTGCCTAAAAAAAAATAAATAAATAAAAGGTTTTGGCCAGAGTGGTGACGGCTTTATTGACAAACGGGGAATAATCCAATGGGGACGTGACAACTGGCACAGGTCAAACCTATGAAGGGTATTTAATATGAACGGTCCAGATTCAAAGCTACAGACAACATAAAAAACGCGTCCGTTGTTTTTATAACGCCACTTTTCTTCTCTTCGTCTAACCTCGTGACTCACTTCGCCCTTTCTTCTTCCCGCTCGAACAATATAAACCAAACACAGAAACAGAACAAGTTTCTCCCTCGCCCTTGCTGCCGCCACTTCCTCCTCCGTTTCCGGCGTCCCCATATCCAAACACCGAACGAGCTTCCCTCAGATTGCAAAAAAGCGTCGTCTCTCGTCGAAAAAACGGAAAGAAATCCAGACGCGAGAGAGAAGCAGAGGGTAACGTCTGATCGACTGATCGATCCATCCATGCTGAGATTGAGGTGCAGTGGATGAGAGATTTGGAGAAACGGAGCGGCAACGATGAGATTCAACGGAGTATTAAGGGTTTCAGCAGTGCTGTTGGTGGTGGTGCTTGTGACGGTGGCGGTTGAAGAATCGGCGGCGGAGTATACGAAGACGACGAAACATAGAAACGCTTATGCATCGATGATGTACATGGGAACGCCTAGGGATTATGAGTTCTATGTAGCGACGAGAGTGTTGATTAGATCGCTTGCGAAGCTGAACGTCGAAGCTGATCTCGTCGTCATTGCTTCACGCGATGTGCCCGTCCGTTGGGTTCGTGCTCTGTAAGATTCCGTATCTCTCTCTCTCTCTCTCTCTCTCTCTCTCTATTTTTATTTTATTTTATTATTATTTTTTTTTATCTTTGTCTCTCTTCTTTTGTTTTGAATTTCCTTTTCTCCTTTCTTGTTTTCTGGAGCGATTTTCGGTTTTTCCATATGCTCTTCTTTGTTTGTGCTGTTGGCTGAACCTGACGTCTAAGTAATAATTTTCCATTTCGGATTTGACCTTACGGCGGGGCCGGCGGAGGGCGGGCCTGTTAGAGCTTAAGAAGTAGGGACAAATTGTGGTGTTCCTGTTTAATCTTGTCCGTTAGATTGAATCAATAGTTGTTCAACGAACGGTTTGATTGGGGGAAAGTTATTTTTAACTTTCGTAGTCTGTCTAGCACTGGATCATTTCTCTCCCTCTTTCTCTCGTCTCCCGCCCCTTCTCCGGTCGACTTGGATTAAGACGGGCGGCGGCCGGCCGGTTTGATTCTTTTTGGGTTTTAGTCTAGACGTACGAATGCAAGAGTCCTCTTAGATTGGCTTAGTTTAAAATTTATAAATACAAAAGTTATTAAAAATTAAAAGTTTATTCTATTTTATTTTTTAATTTCTCTCGATTTTTGGATTGGAGATTTAACTATAACTTAGAATAATAGTTGATGTCTTTGTCCACTTAAACTATGCTAGATTGACGATTTAAAGGTTTCTTATCCTTCGATTTCAACTATGACCTTTGGTTGATTGATTATGTCTGGGCTGGTTTTTGAAAATTTAAAATTATAAATTTTGATTTTTTTTAAAATCACAAGATTTTATATATTTCATCAAGAATAACATTTAAACTTATACCTAATACATCAAATGATTTTAGAAAATTTTAAATTTTTCATGACCACAAAACTAAAAATTTAAAGAATTATCTAAGGCTTTTTGACAAAGATTTAAAGTTGGAAGAGTAAAATTGTGAATTTCACTGCTTATTTGGTCAAGAAGTTTGTGGGCTCTACAATTAAAAAAAATCCAGCGTTTTACAATTCTATACTCTAACAATTAAGAGACCAAATTGATACTTGTTAGAAATTAAACTTGAAATTAAAATTTTTTTTCTTTTAATTTTATTGAAAAAGTGTATGAAGTTTGAATGTAAAGTTTGGTCTCATCTAAAATTATTAGCCACTCAAATGTGTTGTGTTGTGTCAAAGGAATGGACTAAACAAACATAAAAGGACTTGGTTGGTATTTTAAAATTATCTTTCTCAATCTCTTGAAATTTTTTGGTTTAATTACCAATTTCACCTCCCATTTGATTGTTATAATTTTAAGAGTTTCAATTTGATTTTATTTATATAAAAATATTAATATTATGTTGTTGTAGTCCCGTCCTTTCTTTTTAAAAAGTCGCCATAGTAGGTTTTGGGAATAGGATATAGCCGGCCAGTGAGGAAAATGATTTGGCCGTATAGAAAAATGCCACGTGGATGATCCAGAATAGGAAAAAAAGATCATGCATTGGGGTTTAAGATTTTTTATGTTTTTTCTTTTTCATTTTCCATTTCTGCCTGAATTTGGACGGATCGATAGGGTTTCCCGATGCTGAGGGTACTAAAAAAAGGGTCTGAGCGACTTTATCCAATTGTCTGTCAGCTTGAAATCAATAATACAGAATTTTAAAAGATAAGCTTTAGAGCATTTTCTTGAACACCCCCCCCCCCCCCTCTCTCTCTCTCTCTCCCCCCTTTCTCTCTTTTCTTTCAAAGAATTAGAGCCCGCTCTTCAAGAGCAGGAGAGAGATGTAGGATAAAGCCAAAAAAAGGGAAATTTTTTTTTGAAGGGATTGTATGATGTGATTGGATACAAGTTCATTTAGGTAAAGTTACTTTCTTAACCGTTAAGTTTGGAAGAATTTGTGCGTTTTAGTGGTAGGATTTAACTACATTTGGTCCTTTAATTTTTGATATGTAACTTTTCAATCCCTAGATTATTAAAAATACGTTTGAAAATTGTTTTTCTTTTTAAAAATAATCTCTTATCTTTCAAATACTTATTTTTTTAATTTAAAATATCATATAATTATTTTAAGTAAATTTTAAAAAACTTGAATTAGCTTCTAAATTTATTCTTGAAAAATTGGGAGCTAAAAGGTACATCTTTAGAATTCATGGATCAAATGCATCTATTCTAAAATATGTGGGGATTGGAAAAGTATGTTTTGAAAATTTATGAATCAATTGCACTTATTTTTCAAAATTCGAAGACTTAAAAGGTAGTTTAACAGCAGTTTGTCAATCACAAATTCTTGTTTCTTTTTTGCCTTAAAGGATGGGTACAATCTAGAAAAATTTTCTGTATTACTATAATATGGATATTACTACCATTTTTTATTGCCATGTCAACCTACTTTAATATTTAAGAGGGGTATGATAGTATTGGATAATTTTTTATCAAAAAGAAAATATTTGTGTGAATATAAGGAGTATGTACTATCAGAATACTTTAAATTTTCACTAGATATGTACAACTACGGCTGATTTCTATATCTTAATAATATGATATAGATTTGAATTTTTATTTCATACAATTAATGGAGTTAGCTATCAATCAGATTGTGGTGGCTTTTTAATAGTTTCTCGATATAAAAATCTATAAATCTTAATTTAGGATATAATCATATATGTCTTGACTCTCTTTAATTTCGTGTTTTTAGCCTCTAGAAACTTTGGCCTTTCAAAAGTCAACTATGGCTTTTGAGAGCAGAAAATTCTTTTTAAGATAATTCTTTTTAGTAAACTAGCTAGATCTCCCTCTAGACATATCAAGACCTTATTTTTAACTATATGGTATTTACGTTAATACTTAGGGTTTTGGGTATAGGATTTAAATTTATTTGTTTATTATTAATCATTATCCTTTTGTCTCTTCTTATCATTATATTAAAAGAAGTCGTATTCATGACATGAAAAGTTAAATTTTTGTTGTTTTCGTCTAAGTTGTGAATAGGAACTATTTCTTACCGTCTAAATTTATGTAAGTTGTCAACTTTTTCAATTTTAAAATATACTAGGTCCATCAACTTACTGGGTATTAGACGTATTTTAATCGTTAAACTAAGTTTAGCTTAATGGTAATTAATATGACATTTTTTTTCTAAAAATCAAAAGTTCGATCTCCCATTTGTGTAGCTTCCGTATTTAAAAGGAAAGGGAAGAAAAATGTCTTCTTAAATTGTTCAAAAAATAAATGGGAATACAGGATAAAGTCAGCTAGATTTTGAAAAGTTGGGTTCGAAGTGTGACAAGGCATTTGAAAAAATATATAATAATAATAAAATAAAAGCATATGCCAATGTGTGGGATGTGGACTTAGTAGGGTTCGCAGAAGCTTCTTGCCTTGTTTTCCATCGCCTAATGGTTTGGTTTTATCATCAGTACTCTTTGTCAATTTAGTGGAACAAATCATAATTACCCTTCTAGTTCATGTTTGAATTTTATTTTAATTATTTGTTTTATTTAGTTTATCAAATTCAATCATCATCTTTAATTTTCTATGGGCTACTTGATAAATATCCTGATTTTTTTTTTGTTAGAATTTGGCTTGTGGGTTCCAACCACCTTGTTAAAGAACACATCTACTTCTTAGATAAATAGAGAAAAGAAAGATGTGTTTCTATGAAGTTTTATTTAATGTTTTACTAAAGAAAGTTAGTGGAGAAGGAGTCAATATGGATGGTTATTAAATAGAGGATTTTAGGAGAAATGATGAATTAGTCCAATCTTATGCATACGGCATATCATTCATAATTATAGTAAGTTGGCCTAATAGTAAAAAATAGACATAATTTTAATAAATGGTTAAGAGGTTATGAATTCAATCCATAGTGGTCACTTATCTAGAATTATTATCTTACAAGATTTCTTGACACCAAAATATTGGACGGTTAAGCAGGTTGTCCTGTAAAATTAATTGAGGAGTGTGTAAGCTAGCTTGGACACTCACGGATATAAAAAGAAAAAACTTATAACTTAATGTTCATACTTATATGTGGTGAAGATCTATCTTTATAATACACGTACACTACTTTTCTTGAGATTGAAACTCAAATTTTCATGAACTAATCATAAAATATCTAAAATGATACTAATTTTGATAAAGAAGAAATTATTTCGAGATCAATAATTTTTTTATTAGATATATGAGTGAGAATCTAAAAGTAGTAAACTTTTGAACTCACATCTAAACGTTATTAATAGCTGTTTATTGAAGCACCGCTGTGATCGTGAGTGACCTTCGAAATCATTGGTTTGTTGGCATTAATAAGATAAGATTACTTAAGCTACTTTTTTTTAATTTAATTTAATTTTATTTTATTGGCATTCTCTTTCTTCTCTCTTTTTCCCAAGGAATAAATAAATTTAAAATAGTTTTTAAAGTAATCACAAGTTGATTATTTCTTTATTAAAAGAACCCATTACTTATCAATTGACTTGATTACAATTATCTGTCACTTTTTAGTTTTTGCAGGAACTGATATTCAAATTAATTAGTCATAACTATTGATTCCCATGTATTTTATTCTTTTAATCATTTATTAATAATTAGTTTTTTTTCTTTTTTTTCTTTTAAATAATATCGAACTTATCTTTGATATTAAAATTGATAGAACATACTCTTTTCTACCACCTTAAACTGGTGGAAAAGTTTATATATATATGTATGTATGTATGCATCTATATAATAAACAAAAATTAATAATGTTTGGATGTGAGTTCAAAAATCAACTATATTTAGATTCTCACTTATATATTTAATTGTGAAAATTTATGACCGATCTTGAAATAATTTCTTCCTTACCATAATTAGTATCATTACAGATAATATATCATTAATTTATGAAGATTTGAATTTCAACCTTAAGAAAAGTAGACAGGTCAACCATTTCAAATAAATGGTAAGGACATAGACACAAATTAAAACCAAAAAAAAAAAAAAAATCTTTTGAAAGATGCATAAATGAATAAATTTTGTTCATTCAAAATTTTTGTAGCCAGGTTTTGTGATTATTGGAGGGGAAAACGACTAGGAAGGAAAAGGTTGATGTGGTCGTTCTATTCAGAATTTAGAACAATGACTTTTTGTAACATTTAGGCCAACAACCCCTTTTCTTTCTTTTTCTCTGTTTTTTTATTATTATTATTGTTGTTTTTCAAATATTAATTTGTTTGGCCAATGTCCAGAGTTTTTGATGTCCCCATCCACATGGATTTGAAAGGAACAAGTTTTTATTTATATATATATACTTTTTTTTTATCTTTTTCGACATTTTCGACGATGGAAAATTATGGGGTTTCGTGCAATCAAAATTCTGAAAAATTAAATGAATACAATAGTTTCTAGGTTCTACTGTCTGCCTAGGTTGGGACTGGGGAATAAGTAAACATATGGATTTTATTTATTTTTTCTAATTTTAAAATTTATATATTGGTAATTTGTCTGATTAATTAATTATAACTTCAAAGTTTCCATTTGGTCACATTGAGGTATAAACATGATTTAATAAGCCCTCGTTTTGAAAATGATTTTTAATTTTTGTTTTGTGTTTTAAAATTTATTTCCGTTACCTCCCAATTTTTATATTATGATTTTTATCTATTTTTAAAAAATATTTAAATTTTTAGTCAAATTCTAAAAAAAATAAGTTTTGAAAATTATTTTTTCTTTTTCTAACTTAGTTTGAAATTTTAAAATATTAGTAGAAAGTGGATGACAAAATATAGAAACTTATAGTGGAAGTAGTTGTAAGTGTATTTTTCAAGAACCAAAAACTATAACCTAAGGCTACATTTTGTAAACATTTCATTTTTAATTTTCTATATTTAAAAGGTATGCTTGATCCCCCTCTATTCAATCTAGAAATATCAATTTCACTACTTTTTTTTAGTTTATGATTTAATTACAAATACTTTTGTAGGTAGACGGATAGATGAGGTTTGTTATTGTAAGTATTGATTCCGCAATTTTCGTCGGATTTGAGTATTTGAATTTGTCCAGCTTTTTCAACTTGTATGTCTTTTTGGTTAGATGAAGACTTTTCCATGAAAGGATGGTAGAAAATAGTGTTTTGTTAGTTTGAATTATAATCAAAGTCGCTATCGCAGGGAAGACGAGGATGGAGCAAAAGTAGTGAGCGTAGATAATGTAAACAACCCATATAGAAACCAATCGAACTTCGATAGAAGGTTCAAGCTAACATTGAACAAACTATACGCATGGAGCTTGATAGACTACGATAGGGTGGTGATGTTGGATTCCGACAACCTCTTCCTTCAAAAGACCGACGAGCTCTTCCAATGTGGTCAATTTTGTGCAGTTTTCATCAACCCTTGTATCTTCCACACTGGCCTCTTTGTTCTTCAGGTACATCTTTGCAAATGCAGCAATTATGCTTAAAATATTAACAGATATATAGCATAATATAGTAAAATTTAGATTCACCTCTTGGAATCTATAAGAAATAAGAGTTTTATGAGCATAGAGTCTTATCGTTGATAGATTTTTCTATAAAGTGTCAACCCATTAGAGTTATATTGTACATTTCCTTCACTTGTGGGCTAAAAATATGAAGTAGACCCACGTTGATGGGTATACTCCCTTCATTTGTGAACTAGAAATATGAAAAAGACCCAAGCTGATGGATTTGAACACAAAACCTCTTGGACTGTCTGCTTTGATATCATGTTAAATCATAGATGGACCAAAACCCTTAAGTTGTCGGTGAAGACAAATTTGATATCATATCATCTAACATAAATCTTAATATTCTAAGGATCTAAACTCTTTTAAATAAGCTTAGATACAATGTGATGTAGTTGTGCCGGT
Organism: Citrullus mucosospermus; assembly: GCA_030954485.1. NCBI lineage: Eukaryota > Viridiplantae > Streptophyta > Magnoliopsida > Cucurbitales > Cucurbitaceae > Citrullus > Citrullus mucosospermus. The sequence continues at coordinate 2,935,012 of CM062064.1, read as the reverse complement.
GTCGTATTCTATCGTATGGACTTGAATGTTTTTCTTTTCTAAGTGGAAAGCTTTGAATTGAATATGGATGGCAGCCATCAAGGAGGGTGTTTGAAGACATGATGAATGAGGTGAGAGTGGGGAGAGAGAACCCAGATGGTGCAGATCAAGGGTTCATTGGGAGCTACTTCCCTGATTTGCTGAACCAGCCTATGTTCTATCCTCCTTCTAATGGCTCCATTCTTGATGGCAACTTTAGGCTCCCCTTGGGCTACCAAATGGATGCTACTTACTATTGTAAGTCCTTCCTTTCCTTTTTCTTTTGTACGTTATTTAACAACTTTACACCATATTGGTTGATAAAACAAAACCATAAATTGTTTCAGTTTCCTATACTGCAATGTACAATATAAGTTTTGAGGAAGTTATATCCTTTGGATTATATTATTTTGAATATGTAAGTTCCCTAAAAGCAGTAGTTTTACTCCTTTAGATTATGTTGTTTAACCATTATTAAAAGCATATAAATTTTGCATATGATAATAACAAAAAGTATATTTTGGCCATATATTGATCAAGGATTATTGTAATACAGATTTAAGATTGCGATGGAGCATCCCTTGTGGTCCAAATAGCGTAATAACATTTCCAGGGGCACCATGGTTGAAGCCATGGTATTGGTGGTCATGGCCTGTTCTACCTCTTGGCCTCCAATGGCATGAACAACGTCGCCGCACCCTCGGGTAATCAAATTCTCTCCCTTCTCATCCACCTCATTTAATAATTTTTCATTTACATATTAATAGTTTCAATTTTATTCCCCACTTTTTAAATCGTTTTCTATAATAAAAGATACGGAAAAAATAATACTTTTTTGTGTTTATTGTTTTCATTCCTTACTTTGTTTCAAGACGTAACAATTTTATATTTAATTTCTTGGTTAGTCTTCAATTTATCCTCAAATTTTTTGTGGTAAAAATTAAGTCCTCGAACTTCTACATTCGTTATAAGTTTGAGGTTTCAATTTTTATTATTTGAGGTTCCAATTTCTATAACTAAGTTTAAGAGTCTAATTTTAACACTTTTAGAAGTTTGAGGACCTAATTTTCATAATTGAAAATTTGAGATTGTAATTACAATTACGACCATACTTCAAAGGTAGTTGTGCAATTTGCCCATTAATTTAGAATAATTATGATTTAAAAATTGGATTGTTTTTTAATATAGTAAAATGAATTAAAATATAGCATGATTTTACTTTGTATTTGTCTCGTGACACAAATAGTAGTCTTGTTATAGACATTGATATTTTACTATTATAAATATTTTTAACAATTTTATCATTTAAAATAAATTTTTTTTAATAAATTCAAATAGACAATTACTAAAAGAAAAACCAAATTAGAAGCATAAATTTTGATAATAAAACAGAAATTCAAAGACAAAAATGCTGTCACCATTCAGAAAGTTTTTAATTTTTTTAAAAATTAAATCTACAAAACACATTTCATTTCCTAAATTTCTTGCTTTATTAATTACCTTCTAACAAAATTTTCAAAAAATCAAGCGAGTTTTAAAACTTAAAAAATAATCTTTCTAGAATTTGGGTAAGAATTCAAAAAGTTATACTTCTAAATATCTGGCCTTTTTTTTTTTTTAATCACTTCTTACTAATATTTTAAATGAAAATTTAGCCAAATCTTAAAAACCAAAAAAAAAAGTTTTTATTTTTTAAAATTAGAATTTGGCTTAAGCATTTTGAAACATATTTTAATCTTGGGGGAAAAAGGATTTATGTTGGGTTAAAATTGAAAAGCTAAGCGAGGAATGGTGGAACAGGTACGGCGCGGAGATGCCATTGATTCTGATCCAAATCCTTGTTTACTTAGGGATTCTCGCCATGATCCGTCTCGCCCGCCCTAATCTCACCAAGCTCTCCCACCGCCGATCGGAAAAACCCGCCGCCTCCTTCCACTCCGCCCTCAAACTCGCCGCCTTTTGGTCCATCCTCGCCACCTACGCCCTTCCATTCTTCATCATCCCCACCACCATCCACCCCCTCCTCGGCTGGGGCCTCTACTTACTCGGCTCCTCCACCTTCTCCTTCCTCGCCGCCACCGTCTTCCTCCTCCCTCTCCTCCCCCTCCTCGTTCCTTCCCTCGGAATCTTCGGCGTCCTCCTCGTCATGGCCTTCCCCTGGTACTCCGACGGCGTCGTCCGAGGTCTCTGCATTTTCCTTTATGCCTTCTGCGCCGCGCCGGTTGTCTGGACGGCTGCAGTTAGGACGACGGCGGCGATTCAGTCGTCGATTGATAGAGATGCGTTCTTCGTTGTGAAATCCGGTGAGACTTTACCGTCTTCTAGGTTTAATAAATGGTGTTGATGATTGGGGGTTTTATTTATTTATTTTATTTTTGGGGGATAGAATTGAAAATTAAAAAAACAAAAAAGGCTTGGTTAAGTGTAAGAAAATTGGTGTTTATACTCATTTTTATACATGGGAAGAGAGTATATATAGTTTTCATTTCACTTTCTTGTGATTTTTGTGGGATTTTGTTTATAAATTATAAATTAAATTAACTTGAGATCCATTGATGAAGTTACCAATGATTAATCTAATTTTGTTCTATTTGAATTACAAGTTTATTGTGTTTATTTTCTAACTTAACTTTTGATTTTTGCTGATATGTGTTGTATGTTGAAACTTTCGAGCTTAAATTTGATTTTTGTATCAAATAAACTTACAAATTTTCGAGCTTTTGTCTAGTTTATTTATGAGTTTTAAAAAAATATCAAATAGATCAAGGACTTAAGATCACAATTGAATATTTGAGAATCTATTGAACACAAAATTAAAAATTTTGAAGCTATTAGATATTTTTTATAGTTCAAAATCAATTTGATGCTATTGAAAGTATAAATTTAACTATTTAATTATTTGTCAATCTAGGCATACTTGAACTTGTAAGGCTTATGCAAAAGAAATCAGCAAAATGTCATGGCGTATTAGTTATAGAAATTGATAGACTACTATCATCTATCAATGATACACACCTACATTTTGCTCTATTTATAAATATTTGCAACATTGTGTCATTTAAAACAATTATACGACAGTACACATTTACTTCCCGTAAAGTTCTACTCATGACAATTTGAGGTTTTTGTATGGCGTTGGTCTGAACGAGATGGTTCATGATGCTGTGAAATATTTTTAAAATAAAAATTAATAATTAATAATTCAATCATCAACTTAGTCATGGATAGATATGATAATTTAAACAGGTCTATTAATGAAGAGTACTTTTTAAACCTATTATTGAAAACTTAGGGACTAAAATGGCTAATTTAAAACTCTAGGGACTAAATGCACCTATTCCAAAAATTTCAGGGACTAAAAAGAAAATTCTATTTTCTTGAAGTAATTAATACATAATAACTAGAGTAGGCTGGGCTAGTAATAATAAAACCAAAACAACTTAAGAAGACAGAAGAGAAACACTTGTAGGTCTTAAAAATAGGGTTAAAAAGTTTCTACAGTAATTATTTTGCATTATTTTAAATTTAAAAAGTTTAAAATCATTTACTATCCCTAAAATTGTTTTTCTAATTCTATTTTTGAAACTCAAAAAATCGATTACATTTTGAAGACTCACACGTATTCACACATTCTTTAAAATTTGGGATTAAAAAAAGAAAGTAGTTTTTTCGGTGAACCAGAGAATCCATTAAAATAGAAAGATCGAGGAAAACAAATCCTCTCAATTTTTGGGGGAGGGAATATTAGATAAGTTTTCTACTTCTCAACAACTACTGTTATATATACATATACCAGCTCTTTCTATTTTCTATTAGTTTGATAATAAAACAATCAGATGTTAAATAATTTAAACTAGTTACACAAATACTATTTTCTTCATGAAATTACAATATTTTCTGGTAAGTTAGTTGACTTTCATTATTTTCCATCAGAGGACTCTGTCATTTTTCTTTTTTATTTATCTTTTAACTTGACGTCTAAAAATAAAAATGAAACAGTTATTTTCAAATATAAGAAAAATGAACTAAAATATTGACAGTCTATCACACATAAACGGTAATATTTTGCTATTATTTATAAATATTTTCAACAATTTTGTTTGGCATAAATCAAAATTTCATACCTACTAAACAATAAAAGGAGCCAATTTGTTAATGGATTCAATTATGAGGACATAAAATTAAGATTTTTTTTTTTCCGTCCCTTCAGTACATCTAATAAAATTGGAACTAGTAGAACGATCCAGAGAAAATGCTATTAGCCCTCACAAAATTTTACATTAAAAAATTAATTTCATCCTTGTCGTGAATCATTTAACATGGACTGATTTTAAACGCTAATAAATATACAAACACATTGCTTGAAAAGTGAAACAAAAAATAACAGGAAAATCTAAAATGGGTTTTTTTTTTTAATACAAGATGTAAATAATAAAACAAAAGGTTTGAGAGATTAAGAATTACATTGGAATAGAAATTAAACCTTCATCCTGGTCTCTTATTATATTATTGTTATTATCATTATTAATTTTTTTTTAAAAAAAAAAAAAATATATATATATATATATATAGAGTAGATTTTGAGTTTAGACTATAAGGACCAAGCAGTATATTCAGTTCCATTCAAAGGCTCCAAGGTGCTTTGTCATTTCCAATCCATAATCCAAGCCAAAGCTCAGGCAAAAGAACTGGAAGAAACCATGCCTGATACTACAAAATTTGAATGATTCAAATGAAAGAAAAGGCACTACAGACAAGGTAGAGAAAATTCATTTTTGACACTAAACCTGTAAGTGTCCACATGTGAGCGTTAGCGATCAAGAGAGAATGCACGTAAAGGCACAATAGGTGAGGAGATAGAAGAAATCACTTCTGATACTACAAAAATCTTGTAAGTGTGTGAAAGTGTGCACGAGAGATCGAGCAAGGGATGCACAATTCCTACCAGAGCAGAGGGACAACTGACAAGGTAGAAGAAATCAACTCTAATACTACAAAAATCCCACGTGTGTGTGTGTGTGTGTGTGTGTGTGTGTGTGAGAGAGAGAGAGAGAGAGAGAGAGAGAGAGAGAGAGAGATTCAATCCTGAGTCCAATACTCATCCACCACCCTACAATTGTAAAAGGAGTATAAACTAAAAAACTACTGCTGAACATTGAAACTGGACACAGGATTATTGGACAAAGTAATTTCTTGGATATAACAATATTTTCTGAGCAAATATGAGAATAAATGGAAAGAAGCAGCACAAATCAGAGCATTCAAAAGCATTACCTCACATTATACAACAATTCGTCTGTGACTCTAACATTTCTGGAGATCTGCATATAGAAAGAGAGAGTATATTGATTATTCAACATAGCATCAAAATTTGATCTAGTTTTTTCATTTTACTCGCAACAAATCTCAGAATTTCATTTTAATGTACTTAAATATAATTATGCTATTACTTGTAGGAAAATGGTGAAATTACAAAACATAGAGACATAAAATTAATGAGATGAGCACTGTAACTAGTTGACAATCACAGGTCGAATATACTCACAGTTGTGCAAGATTAGTTAAATCGAAATCGGGTGCCAGCTCTTGCACAATATCATTTGGTGGCTGACCACATTCTTGCATTTTCTGCATGAGCTCCACAATCTTATTGAAGTTATTGGGTTCGTGTTCGTACACAATGTTGAGATCTTTTATCAGTTTGTATTGCTGAGAATAGCGTTCGTATTCTTCTTTGCTCAAACTTGCTTTATGATCCTCCAACCACTTAGGATATCTTTCTCCTATTTCCTTCATTGGTTCATGAAGAATCTCTTTGGACAAAAGTTGTTGCATCATGGTCTCAACAATGGATTCCATGTCCTATAGTTGGAGAAGTGGTATGTTAAAACTCATGGTATGATTAACAAAGAAAAACTAGCAACAGCATAATTCAGAAAAAAGATAGAGAAAATAGAGTTACCATTTCAACCAACATGGACAAATAGCCAAAACAAACTCATTGTTCATATTAGGATGAGAAAAGAGTAACAAAACTCCAGCAAAGATTACCCAAAGGGTGCCCCTATGGCAAGGGCTCAGGAAGTTCACCCCAACTTGAAAATTTAATAATTTGAAATCTTTTGTCTCCCTTGAAGTGGGTGAAGCCTTCTTAGAGATTAGTGGAAAGGTGAGTCGTGACCATAAAGCGCAAGGAGTGAGACCCAACGCCATGAGTATTAAAAAGACTCCAGTGAGAACTAGAAGGTGTGAATATTCCCCGTGAATATCTTCCACTGTACTATGTTATCTTTATTTTATCATTCCTATTTTATCGGAGGTCCCTGAAAGGACTTGTGCTATGTGTTAATAATAAAGGGAGAAACTTTGATAGCCACAGACTAACTCTCAACATTACTTCAATTCTTCTTCTTCTTCTTCTTCTTCTTCTTCTTCTTCTTCTTCTTCTTAAGATTTCAATGCAGACCATGAAATGGAGCTAAAGACTACCCGAAAGAACAATGATTGAAAAAAGTCCTTTGCCTTTTCCTTTACACTTCTTTCTTGAAGAAACGGAGGTTCTGCTTGCTTCCCCTCAGTGTTTAAACTTCCAATTTGAAATTAAAGCTACTACTCCTTCAATGAAATATCCACTCCATCTCAGTTTCAAGTACAGTTCCAACTAGGTAAAATGTTTCCTATAAAATAATTACAAAAAGTCTTTAAAATCGAAGCCCAAAGAGAACATGAAACCTCACGAACAACCAAACATCACTAAGGACCCTATCCACACCTCTAGAAACTCTATTATTTCTCTCACACAAAGACCCATAACAGAACACAAAGACCCATAACAGAACATATACCCCAGTAAACCATAAAAGGCGAATGGAGAAGGAACTTCCTGATCGAAACTCTAACAACTCTCTAACGAGCAAGCATGAACCAAACTCCTCGAAGAAGTGGTTTCCCACAGATCTGGCAAAATCACAACTCCAAAGTAGGTGATTGAAGTCTTACTATGCCTTTCAAAAGAGAATACTACAGAATAGACACACTAACGTCGACATCTTTCTCAAAAGCTGATCCAAAGTGTCCACAAGACCAAGTAAAAATTGCTAGGAAAAAAAATACAGTTTTCATGCATCGAACCAGATTAAATTTCGATGAGGAGTCTATTCAATCAAGAAGTCTTTTGTTCACACCATCAATAAGATAACCTAAAGCGCATGGATGACAACATGAGAGAGTTGGTCAAGAAATCTGATAATACTACTAAATATTTTACATAAAAAGTTAAACTTATGAGATATTTGCACCTAGACCATTCCCCATTATTTCAGAGCACCTACCATCCATTTAATGCACTTGCCAATCGAGTACAAAGCTATCTCTCTCAACAGTGTATTAATACAGCATTTCAGCAGTAATTGATTATAGAAAACTTATGACGCGGACATTTGAACTCCTTTAACACAAGTTACAAACTCCTTTACATGAATAGGAATCTAAAGTCTGTAGGCAAAACCTCAATAAGCAAGGGACCTAAAGCAAGATATGAGAAAGGGTAAGCAAGAAACCTATTGCAATTCTACTATTCTAGAGACAAACTTCCAATAAGAAAGGACCAAGGGGCAGGCAACATATCTAACTTCTGAAAAACGAGGAAGAAAATATTCAGTTACACTTGCAAACTCTAAAAGGAAATGTTAAGAATAAGTCATCTTCATTATTGTCAGCATAAGGAAAGTTCAACAGCTAGGCATCTTGGCTTCCACTAAAAGTTCTTAGGTTTGAACCCTCAGCAGTTTTTCCATTAACTTCCTAAAACAGAAGACTGAGTACGAGTTACTTGACATTGACAATAACCAATCCGAACATAGGTCAATGAATAAGGCACAAACTACCGTATCAAAAGTCAATGGTTCTATCTTTCACTTTTTGCAATTATTGAATTCGCAAGTTACTTGACAATGAAAGAAGATTTATCCCCAACCTCACAAAGAAGGCAGGGGGTACTTACTCCAAATAACAGAACAAGTGATGTGAATGTGATTTATCGTTAGAACCAAGAGAGAAGATCCTGACTGGAATTCGGGAAATTCCCAGGCATCTTCTACAAGCACTTTCAGAAGAAACACATTTAACTATGGGGACCAAATACCAAAAAGATCTTAAAACAACTTTAAAGCACTTTCCACTCTTCCATCATCATACCAAACTCACCCTCAATCAGCATCTAAACATTAAGAAAGTATTTCCATTAAATACCAAATTGAACATTCAAGAGTTCCAAAGGCTTCAAGCAATGTACCTGGGAGCCAGCCATTTCCTCGAACTGCTTCACCCAATCTTCCATCAAAGCATCTTTGCCAAAATCATCAACACCGGGTTTAGGACCTGACACTGATTCAAGCCCCTTAACAGCCTCTCTGGTCTGCTCTCTGAGCTTATCAAGAGCCTCAGAGACATGCGACTCCTTCGAAACTTTTTGCTTCCCCTTTTTCTTGCTCCTCAAGTCAGGCAAACCCATCCCTAAACCTTGAACCCCAGAAGGGAGAACCGCTCTACTCTCCGCCCCATCTCCACTTCTACAAGAACACATAACTAAAAACATCAAGAAACCGACTAAATACCCTACCAACGAAAAAAAAAAGAAGCTTCTAACAGAGATTGATTAACAAACCTCGAAAGGGAAGGATTAAGGTCGAATTTCTGAAAATCGTCCAAAGCACCTGAGACAATTCAAAGCTAATTCATAACAAACAAGAAGGAAAAACGTAAAAGAAACGAAAACCCACTACGGATTGGATGAAGTTTAAAGAGCATACTATCAAGAAGTTCGTGTAAATCATCAGGATGGTCAGCCATGGATGAAATGGAACTGGGTTTCGAAGAATTTGCGGTGATTCTATCGTTTTATCCCAGTTTTCTCGAGATTGAAGGGCGCAGAGAGTGCTAGCCAGTTGCAAAACTGGCCTGGGAAAAGGGTCTTTGAGAAGAATCGGTGTGGGATGGGATTGCAAGAGGCAAATTCTCAGAAATTATCTGGCGGTGTAACCAACACGGGGTGCAAAATTGTTGTCAGCAACTCGATCCAACGGTTGCCGTTCGATCTTAGGTTTGACTCGTTGACCCTAATTATATAAAGGCGTCGCCAAGTTCATAGCATAAATGATTTTCTCTTTTTCAGTCCACAGAGTCTTGGCCCTTTAGATTTTTTAATTAATAATTTTTTCTTTCTAAAGTCATTAATTATAATTGGGTAAAAAATCATTTTAACTCTCTAATAATTTAGTCCCAAACATTTAGTTATTATACTTTTATTTTCTAATAATTTAAATCTTGTTTGGTAATCATTTCGACCCCGTTTTATAACCATTTCATTTTTTGTTTTTTATTTTGAAATATTTACTCCACATTTCTTACAATTATTTGCATAGTACAATGGTTAGATTCTTAGTCAAATTATAAAAACAAAAACAAGTTTTTAAAAACTAATTCTTTTTAGTTTTCAAATTTTGGCTTGATTTTTTAAACCATTAGTAAAAACTAGACAACAAAATAAAAAATTTGGAGGTGGAATGAGTGTCTATAGGCTTAATCTTCAAAAACAAAAACAAAAAACGAAATGATTACCAAATAGGACCTTCATTTTTTGTTTTTGGTTTTTGAAAATCAAGTATATTTCCTTCTCATTTCTTATAATGATTTACATCTTTCTCAAGTACAATGATTGAATTCTTAGCCAAATTTCTAAAACAAAAATAAATTTTTAAAAATGACTTTTTTTAGCTTTCAAAAATAAACAATAAACGAAGAAATTTGGAAGTGGAAGTAATTTCTATAAACTTAATTTTCAAAAATAAAAAACAAAAAACTAGTAACCATTTCTTTTCTTTTCTGTTTTTTTTTTTTTTAATTAAGCCTATAGACAATACTTCTACCTTCAAATTTATTTCTTTATTATCTATTTTATGCCAATGGCTTAAAAAACCAAGCAAAAAATTGAAAATTAAAAAAGAAAAAATGGCTTCTAAAAACTTGCTTTTGTTTTTTGAATTTGGCAAAAAAATTCAACTATTGTTAGAGACCAAGTAAATTAAGCTTATAGAGAAATGCAAATCAATGTAAGAAATAGAGAGGAGATAAACTTAATTTTCAAAAACAAAATCAAAAAACAAAATAAAAAAACAAAATGGTTACTAAACAAGGCCTTATTTAGTAACCATTTCTTTTTTTGAAAACTAAAAATGGTGGAAGTATTCTCTATAAGCTTAATTTACCAATGGTTTAAAAAACCAATCCATATTATGAAAATAAAGAAAGTAGCTTTAAAAATGTTGTTTTTGTTTTTGGGATTTTACTAATAATTTAACCATTGTATTTAAGAAAGATGCAAATCGTTGTAAGAAATGTGGAGGAAATAAACTTAATTTTCAAAAACCAAAAATAGAATTGTTACCAACAGAGTCTTGGTTTTTATACTTTAAAACTTTGTAATGTCTACTCTATTGTAGAAATTAGTTTTAAGATTTAATCAAATTTCTTGCATAAATAAAATAATAAACTAGTTAGAGACTTAATATTTTTACAAACTACAAAGTTTACATCATAAATAGCAACAATTGACCTCTAATTTAGATGAATTTTTTGTTTACATTATGGATTAAAATGTTTTTATCGGTTATCTACATTCTATCACCTCCCTCTTTCATTTCCTCTCTCTCTCCTACTTCAATCTATGACTCTAACACTTTTTCTATTTTGCTTTTTTTTCTTTTTGGTCTCCGATTTCTTCTTTGATACTCTTTTACTCCCCTCATCTCTTAATTCTCTAGTTGTCACTGTTTCTATTGCTTCATATTAATTGTTTAACCTCAGTTTATCTAAAAAAGACCATTAGGCATATAGACTATAGCAAGAAGAATGAGAATAATGGAACCACCAAGGGACTTTAGGACACAAAATATTTTGAAAATGTTATTCTAGTAGTTTAGCATATATTAATACGACGTTTGAGTTTAATACATAAAAAGAGAGACACGTTGAGAATTAGAGACACATTAAGATTTGAATCATAATTTTGAAGACAACTAGTAGGAGATAAAATAGGAAAACATGTGCATTAACAAATTTGTAGTAATGCAGCTTTTTTGCTATTAAAATTTATATATTTATTGTGATTAGCTAAGAAGATTCACCATGACGAAGATGATATTTCTTTGTCGATTCTTTTTATATTTAATTATTTACTGTCTTAACTGAGTTGAAATTTTGATTTTGAGATTTTGTGAAATTTTATGTTTTAACTTAAAGTTCTGGTTTATATTTAGTTGGTCAAAAAAAATTGGTATAAGAATTAGACAAATAAGAGAAAATGAGAGTATCTACATGTGAAAAGAAAATGTATCAATATAAGCTGTTTTAAAGTTTGTTATTTACCAACTCAAGATAACTTCAAATAAATTGATCATTATGCTAACATTTTGAGCATTTTAAAACTCTTTTATAAAGATTAAGAGCATTAATGCAATTTTGAAAGTTTAAGGATATTTTTTTAATAAAGTATTAAAGGTTTTCGCTCATATACTAACATAAGTGTGTATTTTAGTTTTTATTATTATTATTATTATAAGTTTTGGGGTATCATTGAGATTTTTGAAAATTTAAGAGTATTTTTTAAACAAAATACTAACCGTTTCCATCTAAAACTAACAATAAGAGTATTTTTTTTTTTTTAATTTTCTTTGGAAAATTTAAGAGTATTACTGAAATTTTTAAAATTTCATAAGTATTTTTTACATGAAGTACAAAATTTAAGTATACTTTTTATAATTTAGTCTAAAACATTTTTCAAATTTCATAAATTAAGATGTACAGTTTGAAAACTTGGGAACTGAAATATTATCAATTTCAATTCTTTAGACGAAAAAGAAATGTATTTTTTTTTCTCTAGACCAAAAATTTATTTTTTTCATCAACTATTTATGAATTGTGATTATTACAAATGCACCTTTAAAAATTCGCTTAAAATACCACAATACACACTCAAATGTCTAAATCTAATTACCATATTTATAGTTAGTTTATGGTTAATTATTCCAAAAATTATTTGTTAGCCTTACATAAATTTTAGAAAAATATCTTGCTATCTTTTATTGGATGAAAATTATTAATTTTATTTTACCATAATTTAACAAAAAAAGTTAGGCAAAAGAAAAGAAAGGTCAAAGTGAGTTTAGATCAGTGGTGTTGATATGTGCTCCGTCTCGAGAGGTCGGAGGTTTGATCCCCACCCGACAATTGTTGTACTAAAAAAGAAAAAAAAAACAGAAAAGAAGAAAAAAGGATAATAATAGAACCATGAAAGACTTTTTGGATATAAATATTTTAATAAGGTTGTAAATTAGTAGTTGGATGGATGTGAGGTAATACACTTGGATTTAATATACTAAAAGAAAGGCATGTTAATAATTTGAGTTGTAATTTTTAAAAAAGTTAAGGCATCTATATAGTTGTTTTCAATTGGTTCTTTCTTAGTTCAAGACACCTTATAAAAAAAAGAAAAATTAATTGTTTAGGTCACATTTAGTTACCCTTTGTTTATTGGTTTTTAGTTTTTAAAAATGAAACCTACAAACATTTCTCTAAAAAAAAGAAAAAATAAAAAATTAAGCCTACAAACTCACCTATTGGTTTCTTTGTTTGTTGTTCACATTTTAGAAGTATTTTCAATCCAAGTTTTGAAAGCTAAAAGAAGTAGTTTTTAAAAAACTTATTTTTGCTTTTAGAATTTGACTAAGAATTTAAATGGTTGCTTAGAAGAAAATGAAATCATGATTAAGAAATTGTGAGAAAGCACTAGCACAAATTTAAAAAATAAACCATAAACAAAAAATCAAATAGTTATCCAATAATGCGTCGAATGGTGAAATTTCGTATATTTATGTTTAGGCATTCTCATAGACGAGAGTTCTCCTATTGTGTATTTAACAAAGAAGAAAGAAGGAAAAAATGGGAAAAGTTTTAAAGATTGAGAGATGAAGAAGTGAAGAAGTTAGTGAAAAAAGATATAGGCAATTGTTAGGTCATAGATTATATTGAAGTAGAGAATAGAATAGAGAATAGAGAGATGATATAGTACATTTTTAAAATGAGATACTAACAATTTTTATCCATATATTACCAATAAATATATTTTTAATTTTTTTTTTAAAGTGTAAGAGTATTACTGAAATTTTTTAAAGTTCATGGACATTGTTTTTTAAATAATGAAGGATCAATCTAGCCATTATCAGAATGGAATGAGATCATTTGAATTGTCCATATTGACCCTCACGGTTTTAATGAGTGTGAAATTAAGGTCATTGGTACAAAACAATGCTCTCACACGCGAAGTCTCTTCATCCCTCTCTTCCACTTAACTAATCTAATACTATAGTGCTCTCACACGCAAGTGCTCTTTCATCCTCGCTCCCCCATGCTCCTCTTCGTTCTCTTGCACTCCTCCTTTATTTTTTTCACTTGCGCTCGTGCTCCTCCTTACTCTCTCACTCACACTCCTCTTTACTATCTCCTTTGCACTCAAGATACTCATCGCTCACTTACTGCCATTCTTGTTCACTCTCTCATTCATGCTTAGTATCCCCCTCGCTCTCTCACTTGCACCTACCCTTCTAAAACTTCATTAATGATGTGCGAAAGGTTGTATGGATAATTGGCAAGCGCTTAGTACATTATTGACAATGACAAAATTGGGTCAAACCACATTAACCATAAAAAAATATAGGATAATTACAATGAGCAGCACTTTTAGGGATAATTCTATTACTTCGATCAACGTTATGGTCCATCACTGATAGATATTAGAAACTTATCTATATTTTGGTATATTCACAATAATTTTAATTTTTAATTTTTATTTATTTTTATTTAGGAATACTTTGGTGATTGATTGCTATATTTGTTGCCCTAAAAAAAATATATATCCGTACAAAAAAAACCAACTTTTTAAGCCTTAGCAACCACACCCCGCGCCGGCGGCAGCACTAGCCGTCAATCAAGGTCATTCGGGTCCGCTCGACGTCTGAGTGGATATTTACACAACCAGTAGGAGTCACACACACGCGCACACTTACAAGAAGCCTTCTTCAATGGCTGCTGCTATGTCGCCGGCCACTTCTCTCGGCTTCAATCCCTGTTCAACTCTCCGTTTCATCACCGGATTGCCGAGAAAACTACCACAGCACATTCTTTTCCCGCCAATTTCCCGCCGCCACTCTTCTGGTTTCCGGCGAAGTTTCCACACTGCTGTCTCTGCCGGGGAAGCTGTGGAGAAGACGAAACCTGAAGTTTCCAAAGACTGGAAGGTCTCGCAGGGGGAGAAGGTTGGGGAATTCAGGAAGAAGCTGAGGATCTCTGAAATAAAGGGCGGCCTTGATGAAGGGCTGGATAGACTCGGGCAGACGTTTGTCGTCAAGGGCTGGGTTCGGACTCTTCGAGTTCAGAGCAGCGTTACGTTCATGGAGGTAAGAGGAAACATTTCGTGATGTGCGACTATTTTAGAGGCTGAGAAATGCAGGATAGAAAGTTCGGTATATTCTTGTCTTCTTAATTTTCAAACCATATGCATAATGGAATTGCATTCTGAATGAAATAGAAGGATAAGATTGCATTAACCATGTGAAAACTAGTTCAATAATTCTGGGCTAGTCTGGTATTGGTAGAGTTTTAAGCAAAAATCACTCACCTTCGTCGAAGGAGAATTCAATCGTGCCATGGAGCAAGTGCCTGTGGTTGATTCGGTCGTAGCTTTGTTTAAAGCCTGTTTTTCTTCAATAAAAATTTTATAGTTTTAGCAATGATGAACTAAATAGGTTGATTATACGAAACAGAGCCATCATTAACATTAATTCAAATGGGGCACTAGAAAAAAAATGAAAATGTGAAGTTGGAATATTAGACATAGGATTGACTATGGATTGCTGAAAGAAGAAGTACTTTTATTATCTTCAATGCCTCGCTTTGTTTTGTGCTTAGGTTAATGATGGATCATGCATTTCAAATATGCAATGTGTGTTAGATTCAACAACAGAAGGTTATGATCAGGTACCCAAGTCAGCTCATTGTTGAACTCTTCTTATTTCTGTTTTCGAATGAATGATGTTGATGGCAAGGATATCCATATTTTGATGCAAAACAGTAAGGAAGATATTGAACTTCGAATCAAAATGAGATAAAATAATACATGGGAAGACCGGATAGCTGTATGGGGTTAGAAATATGCGTTTTTTTGTTCTATCACATACTTGCTTCATTGATAGTGTGATCATCCTCTTCTTTTTCATTGATATTCTTGGTGGATGATCATGAAAGCTGTTAACAAATGGTTGGCAATTGAGAATGTAATTATTTAAATTTATAGACGATCAGTTTATATTCCTTGAGACAACTTTCTTTCAGAAAAATTGAAAATTTGAAGAACTACAGGAATTTGTATGAACTGTTTTTTTTTCCCTCAGAATTTTGTAGTTGAGAGAGTTAGTAAGGACTACAAAAAGAGGCTCCATTAACTGTTGCAGATGATAATCGGAAAAAAAAAAAAAAATCATGGACGCCAAGAGATGCACTACGATTTCTTTTAATATGATATCTACTTGTCTCTGTGTTCTTATTTCAAATTTGGAGTTTGTTGGCAGGTTGAATCTGGCTTCATCACAACTGGTGCATCAGTATGGGTGCAAGGGGTTGTGGTCGCCAGCCAAGGATCAAAACAGAAAGTGGAACTGAAACTCCAAAAAGTTGTTGTGGTTAGTACTTCTTGTTCTTTTTGCTTAATTAGGTTCAATTAAATTTTTTTTCCTGATCGGCAATTGCAGTATTTGCTCATCATATAGTATATAATTTGAACAAAAGAAAATGATGCATATATGCAAGTATTTGTTGCTTGCATTTGTTTAGTTTCAAGGGCGAGGTATTAGTGCGTTGAATTATCTACATTGTATATGCATAAGTGTACGAGAGGAAGCTAGAAAGAATAAAACAATTGCTAAGGGTCCCTTGGGTAACCCTTTCTATTTTTGGCTTAAACTTTTACGTGAGAAAATTATTAAATAATGTTCTTTTGGGTTTGTTGACATTCGAAAAACTCAATGAGGCTTTGTTTTTGATTTGTCTAATGAACAGGCAAGAGTGTAAAAGGATATGGTGTTTGAAGAAAGAAAAAGAGGAGAAAGCATGTATGAAGATATAGTTTGAAAGAAAGTGTGCACACAGAAGTGGAGAATGTGTATGAGACTGGTAAAAGAACGTGTGAGTTGAGAGAAGTAAATAAGAGAGAATATGTGAGTAAAGAGAGATTTGTAAGAGAAAGACTGCATAGAGAAAATTTATCCAGAGTATGCAGAAAGGGATAAGTGATAGAGTGGTATTAGAGTCTTATTTAATAAATTTAGGATCTTTGAAAAGCAAAGGAAATGTCTTTGAAATCTATCTTTTTCGAATTGCTATAAATTAGCTATTAGGAGCTTCCTTTGGAAAACTTGACTGGAGTCAATGGCAAGGAGAAAAATTACACCTACTTCTGTACACAGCAGCTCCTCGGTGCAGATTAGAAAAATCTTATTGTAATTATGCTCTTAGGGATACTTGTGCTAATGGGAAGGATTTTCATAACCCTGTTAGCCTTTTGTAGATTTCCTTGGATTAATGAAATAATATTCTGTTTCCCTTAAAATAGCCTAAGATATCAAAAGTATTTTTGAAGAATAGAAAAATAAAAAATGTCACCAAACATATTTGATTTTAAGAAAAGTTAAAGTAGGAAATGGAGGGGTCTTTAAACAAGCTTTGGACGCTTACAGTAATAACTTGCTTCCTGCCTTTGTCAATATAAAAAAAATGGCAAACACAGTTTCTTTAGTGAGGTAAAAGTTGAGATACTGAATCTACCTAGGTTCATGCTCTACTAATGGCTGATAAATCATACTTTATATCATAACCTTTATAGATTGCATCATCGATGAGCAAATTCAGAAAACATTTCTCCTCCACTTATGTTAATGTTTGCTATATTTCAGGTTGGCAAGAGTGATCCTTCATATCCTGTCCAAAAGAAAAGAGTTAGCAAAGAATTTTTGAGAACAAAAGCTCATCTTCGTCCAAGAACAAACACTTTTGGGGCGGTATAGTTCTGTTTTTTCATTCAGTTTAGATTCTAGTGTTCAAGCCTAGGGTTATAATCCTGATATTCATGAAAAACAAAGGTTTTAATTGTCTAATTCACTAAAATGAACTATGCATGCCATCATGAAAACTCTAGTGATGAATGAAAATCTTAAACTTTTGTGCTTGCTATTGTAGTGAATCCATGGATCAAATGTCAAATGTCTCAACCTTTCTTTTATTTATTTATTTTTTTGTTTTTTTTTTTTTTCGGGGAATAACATTCAACATCTTTTCAGGGTTTGAATCGGTGGAGGTCATTCTTTTCATGGCATTGGTATTGTTCTTGGATCTTTCATAGGTTGGCAAAAGAAAATTGATGTATTCACTCTGTGGATTAGGATTGGCAACTGGGCTAGGGTGGGGCGGGGGGGGGGGTTCCCTGTCCCCGCCCTCGTGAGAGGAATTTACCCCCATCCCTGCTCCCGTCCCCGTCCCCATCTATTGTAGGCAGGGATTCCTCGAGATAGAGTGAGAGCGAGCCAGTGAGAGAGCAAGAGCGAGAGAGAGCGAGAGTGAGAGCGAGAGGTTGTTTGAGAGAGGGACCAAATTACTACCAATTAATAAGTTGAGGAACTACTCCACAAAAAATAAACAAAACTCACAAGCTCAGAAATCCTTTGGGTTTGGTTGGAATTTGAGTTTGGGCGAGAGAGAGTGTGAGAGAGAGCGAGAGTGCGAGAGAGAACAAGAGAGAGAGTGATTGTGAGTGAAGATATGATGCGAGAGCGCAAGAGTCAACTATAAATTCTTTTTATATTAAACGGGTTGGTGTCGGGGATTCGGGGACGGGGCGGGGATACCCTCTCCGTCCCCGGAAAAGGTCCCCGGTTTGACCCCAATCCCCAAGGACCCGACCCCGCGGGTTTTTCTGCCAACCCCACTGTGGATAAAGATTGGGAAAAGTATTTCATTAATAAAAAAAAGAGGGTAAAGTTAAACACTGGATGACTTCTGCGAAAGTTGTTGTACGGAGTTCCTATTTGGAAGAGACCTATTTAATAAAAGGAAAGAGAATGGCTGAATTCTTTGGTTTTGCAAAATATCAAATGCAGTTTTTGTCTAATTAGCTCAAATTGAAGTGCTTTTTTATTAACTTTGAAAGGTATAGGGAAAAGTAAACCACTGGATGAATTCTGTGAAAGCAACTGTTTAGAGTTTGTGTTTCGAAATGACCTATTTAATAGAAGGAAGGAGAATGGACGAGGTCCTTGGTATTGCAAAATTTCAATGCACTTTTTGTCTAATTAGCTCAAATTGAAGTGCCTTTTTTATTAACTTTGAAAGGGTGGTTACAACTTACAGCATCAATAAAAAAAGTTAAGTTATGTTCCCCCTCTGCTGGGTAGGATTCTTCAACAACATCTTGACATAATCTAAGTTTTTTGTTAGAAGATCTTTTAATTTTGCTTTTTCTACCTCTGGTAGTAATTATTTATGGATTTCCTCTATACTAGTTAATTGTCATGTTCTTGTTTCCCGATAATTGGTAACTGATCAAAATAATTAGTTAGATAAGTTTCTTCACTTGCATTTCTTTAGTAATTTCATATGAACAGTTGCCAAATTTGTCAGTTTGAATATGATGGTGTTGTGTAGGTTGCGAGGGTGAGGAATGCTTTGGCATATGCTACGCATAAGTTCTTCCAAGAAAATGGATTTGTTTGGGTCTCAAGTCCTATTATTACAGCTTCAGATTGTGAAGGAGCTGGTGAACAGTTCTGTGTGACTACTTTGGTGGGTATTATAACCTAGAAATCTTGGAATTTGTATGGTCCCTACGATATTTTAGTAGAACAATAGAATATTTTTAAAAGGATAATGAGAAATTTCTGATGTTGACAGATTCCAAGTTCTGGAGAAGCTGCCAGTTCTGATGTGGGCTCCATTCCAAAGACAAAGGAGGGATTTATTGATTGGTCAGAGGTGAGTTAGCTTTGCTAACTTAGGAATCAAGCTCTTGAACTAGTCATATCATGTGTCAACCATCTTTTTGATCTTATGGAAAAAAATTGATGAGTCTTGATCAGACAAGCTCTTTGGCACTTCACCTTATTGTTTCTTTGCAAGTATTTAATTAATTTATTTTTTCTTTCCATTTCTGTGTTAAGGATTTTTTTGGGAAACCAGCATTCTTGACTGTCTCAGGGCAACTGAACGCTGAAACTTATGCTACTGCTCTCTCTGATGTACAGATTTTCTTCTACGCTGGTTCTTGTTTAGGCATGATGGCGAAATTTTTACAAACCGCTAATAATTTGTTCTAAAATCTCAGGTTTATACTTTTGGGCCAACATTTAGAGCAGAAAATTCCAATACATCTAGGCATTTAGCTGAATTTTGGGTAAGTAGTATTCACATTCGTTTAATTTCCTACCAAGTTCAGTTCTACAAGTTTTCATATGTGATAAGAAGCATCTTTAAAAAGAAACCTTTTTTCTTTGTTCTTTAGATGATTGAACCAGAACTTGCGTTTGCTGATTTGGATGACGACATGTCTTGTGCAACTGCATATCTCCAGTATGTAGTATGTTACCTTTCATGACTATTGTGTTGTCTTACACCATACTTGATTGGAAAATGTTTGGAATAAAAGTTTCTATATTTTATTACTTGACTAAAGAGTAACAAAAGTTTCTATTTCTAGGTGAGACATATTCTTGAAAATTGCAAGGAAGACATGGATTTCTTCAATACATGGATCGAGAAAGGAATTATTGATCGACTGACTGTAGGAAATCTTACCATTACTCCTAGTCTGTTATACATTTATTCCTTTAAATTTTAGTATATAGTGTCTGTTGGAAATTTATTTACATTACGTCTATCATCTATGCTTACTTACCATTGCAATAACTTGTGCGGTGTGTTCTGCAGAACCTGGTTGACAATGATTTTGTGCAGTTGCCGTACACTGACGCAATTGAGCTTCTTCTTCGAGCAAATAAGAAGTTTGAATATCCGGTAGTGCCCATTAGATTATTACACCAAGCTATGGAGTTTTGGTTCCATCTTGATTTTATTCTCTGTTAATCTGTTTGTTGCATGTTGGTAATGTATTTTATTCTCTGTTAATCTGTTTGTTGCCTTACACTGATGCAATTTATAATCTGTTTGTTGCATTTTGTGATTGCTGTGCATTTCAATGTGTTCATTGCTGTGTGGATCTCAAACTTTTTAAATTAATTTTAGGTCAAGTGGGGAAGTGATTTACAAAGCGAACATGAGCGTTATGTAACTGAGGAGGCATTTGGTGGATGCCCTGTAATAATCAGAGACTATCCAAGGGTATTCTTTTCCTTTTGTTTCTAATCTTGCAAACATTGATCAAAGGAATTACACTGATTTTGTCAATTAACGTGAAATTGTAGGATATAAAAGCATTCTACATGCGGCAAAATGATGACGGGAAGACTGTTGCGGCCATGGATTTGCTGGTTCCAAGGGTAATGTGTGTGTATATATATATATATATTATTTTATTTTAAGAAACAACTGCTTTCATTGAGAAAAATGGAAGAATACAAAGACATAGAAAAAAAACCAAGCCCACTAAAATCCTATTATAGCTTATAACCAATTGGTAAGCCCAATTGGTTATAAGGGTGGATAAACTATAATTATAACAAGGGGGCTCAATTATGTAATTGCCGTGATACGAGCTTGGAATCTTACTCCATATCAAGAAAGATACAAGAGTTATGATCCAACCAAATGAACCACAAAACAGCCTGAATGAAATTACTCTAGAGGATCTTCCTTTCTTTATTTAACAAATGCCCATTAAATTAAAAGGAGGTTTCGAATGTCAAAAGGTAAGACAACCATCAAGGGTTGACCTAGTGGTAAATAAGGGGGTATGACCTTGATAAAAGACTAAAAGGTTATGGGATACCCATGGTGGCTACCTACCTAAGATTTAATATCCGACACTCAGATGTTATAGGATTAGGCAAGTTATCCGTTGAGATTAGTTAAGGTGCACGTAAGCTGACCTGAATACTCATTTCAGAAAAAAAAAACAAAAAGTCAAAAGGTAAGACAAGCAGCAAACAGATGCTCCCAAATTTAGAGTAATCGAGGCGGGTGCATTTGATAGGTGCCACCATTCCCTCAATTACTCATTTACTCTATCCGTCAGATTTCTTGAACAAAAGATCCAAGATGCTGTTGATGAATTCCACATGTCAGCCACGGCAGCTTCTTTGTAGTTATGGCAAATAGAGAAGGGAATCTGACTTTTAGGGCCCTTTTTTCCAGTCCAAAATTGAGTGTCAATGCCATTTCCAACTTTACAGGATATGTGTTCATAAACGGAATTTCTCTGTGTACTTCCAAGGTCCTTTTAGATGCTTAGAGAACAAGTCCCTGGTTTGAGATCTTAATGATGGGACCCATACGGCGACAATAACTTTCCTCCAAAGAACAAACTTTTCTATGTGGACTCTCCAAATCCACTTTGCCAAAATTGATGAATTTTTCAGCCCCCAAGTCAATAATCCCAAGGCCTCCTTCCTCGGAAGTTCCTCGGTAATGTTAAAGTTGTAATGTCTATCTATTTACCTTCAAAAAGGGATGTTTTTCTTTTGGTGAAACTTTTTGAAGGAATTGACTGCCAGGTATCAGACGTAGAAACAGTATGAGTAGTTGGGTTGAAATGTCCAGTGGGTTATCTGATTTCCAATTTTTTACTCTTATGTCAATCCAAGAGTGTCCTCTTGCCCCCTTAACCTGGTTCTTTAGTTCTAGTGTTTGAGATAGAGATCCCTTTTTTATATCATTGGTCGTTTCTTTCTTCGATAAGACATTAGGTTGTTTCTACACTATCCTTGTATTGTAAAAGGCCGTGACTGCAAGGAAAGAACTTTTTCGATACGTGTAATACTACAGAGAATTAATTGTTGCACTTTGAGCCAATAGTTGAAGTTACTCGTATTCAGAAAAGAAATGGTGATTTGCTCCCCCCTTCCTTCTTTTTATCAAACCGAAACAGAAATTGGTGGCAAGTTATTATCCACTAACCATTAATAATATCCAAGGAGAAGTTAAATACTTTTCTCGGACTTGCTCAACAATTTTTGTATGTGAAATTGTATGGTATAACCGTAACTAATTTAGTAGCTTTCCAAGAGCATGCCTATGAATATCAATTAAATATTAATAATTTATTTTTCTCGTGATTACTTCTGCACTGTGTGGGATACTTTAAACTTGGTCATTGTTAAAGTGAAGGTATCATATAAAGTTATTGTTCTTTTCTTTTTCCCCACCTCTCGTCAGATTGGGGAGCTTATAGGTGGAAGTCAAAGAGAAGAACGGCTTGATTATCTCGAAGCTCGTCTGGATGACTTGAAACTCAATAAAGATAACTACTGGTGGTACCTTGACTTGCGTCGTTATGGTTCAGGTTAGAGCTGACGCCCTTAAAGAGAAAAAAGAAAAATATGATGTTTTTTTTCTTTCCATTTTTCAATTAGAAGACAAATAAAAGTTAAAAGATGGGGCCATTAAAAAGGGAACCACCCTAGCAAAGGAGTGAACGAAACGTAACAAAAGCAAATGACAAAAATAACTTCGATTGTTATGAATTAAAAATAAAAAAATTTTGTAATTTCAGTACCGGAAGGAAATTAGACTAATCATGAGATTCCACATCTCAAAGAGGCCTCTTGAAACTTAAATCAAACCAAGAGGAAAGGAAAGGAAAGGAATCACACAACTGAATTAACCAAAGCCTGCTACCCAGGGAAAAGATTAAAGAGGTGGGAAACAAATTGTGAAGTCAGTCATTGCCTATCAATAAAATTTTCCAGAACCTAATGGAAGCCCCATTACCTAAGGAGAATTTGATCTAGTTATTAAAGCAAAATAAGTAACAGAACATGGATTTTCAAGAACTTCTGGATATGCCCTTAAAGATCACAAACATGATCTAAGGTTTGACGACCATACTTGCTATGATCCTGTGATTCAAAGAATTAGGAGTCAGGCTCCAAGTGGAAAACGGTGAAATTGATGATTAGCAATGATCTGCCGATATAAGGTGAAATGCTGAATCTGTTTCTCAAAGCAATTGAATCTTTTTAAGCTATCAACTATCAAAGTAATTTTGAGGATTCATCACATGAAAATCTTGTTAAAGCCATCTATTTGAGTACTGCTGTATATTAGACAAGACCGCCTATTTTCTGGGCAAAAAGACTAAATAAAAATAAGATCTAAAGCTCTGAATTTTTATCACGATCTGTCATGAATCTATATCGATTTTACATGCAGAACTCCTACTCTAAGCAGGAAGGAGAAATATTTTGCACAAACATTTTTTAGCTTATACATCAAGGAATTTTGATACAATCAAAATTTTCAGATCTTGGTGAACTTGATGCAATAATATAATTGCAAGCATATGACATTATGTGACCTTTTGATGATGTTAACTAATTTTTCCTCGTGACAATAAAAACATTGCTCAACTAGCTAGAAATATACTCTCGACCAAGAGATCAGAGGTTTAAATCTCTTACCTAGATATTATTGAGCTCAAAAGAAGATTTCATGATTTCGAGTAGTACAATCCAGTGCCTTGAAAAGGAAGTAAAGAGAAATTCTACATTCTAATCAAATCTCTTGTGTTTCAGTTCCCCATGCAGGCTTTGGTTTGGGATTTGAAAGACTTGTGCAGTTTGTTACTGGAATAGATAATATAAGAGATGCCATCCCATTTCCTCGTTCGCCTGGCTCTGCTGAATTTTAATGCCAAAATTATTCATCAACAAGATCTTAATTTACTCATTCTTTTATTTAACATCCCTTTCCCATCTTTTTACGGAACTTGTTCTTCCTACTCGTCGCGGTTGTATTTCCGTTATGTTATCGCTTTAAACTGTGCATACATTGCCACCATATGGGCTGAAGGTTAGAAATTATGTTGTATTCATTCTATACATTATACATTGTAATAAAACATTCATCATTTAGAACTAGTTGATTGAAACGAGTCAAATAGGGGCACAACATTGGTAAAGAGTTAAGAGGTTATGACTCCCAAATGTTGTAGTGTCAAGTGGATTATCGAGATTTCAACGACTAGTGGATTGAAATGAGTGTTTTATCTTTGTTAAATTGTGGTAATACTATTTCAGCCTCTTTATTTTATTTCATTTTGCTTTTTAGACATTTAATGAATTACCATTTTGATCTTTAGTGGGATCCATATTTGCAAAATTATGGCACATGTTCTTGGTTGTGGATAAATGTCAAAAGAAAAAAATAAAATAAAAAAGAGAGAAGAAAATGAAAATATCAAAATGGTCAACATCATTTGTTTTAGTTTGTTTTGAAAGCAAGTTAAAAATATTATTGTGTTAGTATATAAACTCTAAACGCTTGATTTTTGATTCATTATTGTATTTTGGGCCAATGGTAAAAATCATCCCTAAAGTGTAGTGGTAGTTGCAATTATATTTTCAAACTTTTAATTGTAAAAATTGAAGAAAAATTATCTTAAATAGCAAAATTGTCGAAAATATTTACAACCAATAGTAAAATACATAGTTAATTGCATATAGACTGCGATAGACTACTATCTGTGTCTATTGTGACACAGATAATATTCTATTGCAGTTTATCGTAGAAAGACACTGAAATTTTGCTATATTAGTAAATATTTTAGTTCATTTTGCTATATTTGAAAAGAGTCCTTCTCAAACTTATACAAATGTCAGAACTCAATTGGAAAAATTGTATAAGTTTGAATTGTAAAAATTAGCAAAATGAACCTCCTTTATCAATTGTGGGTCTAATTAGACTCCTAATATTTGTGTAAGTTTGAGGGTTCAATTTTTACCATTAAAAGTTTGAGGTGCAATTACAACTATCATTGCACTCTAAGAATAGTTTTTGGGAATAATAAAAACTTATTTTAAAGGCTCAAATTGGCAAGTGACCCAACTTTTGAAAAAAAATGTCATAACTTTTTGGCAATGTCATGATCACGTGAAATTATGGTATTGCCCTTTTTTATATCTTTTTCTTTTTTCTTCTCACCATTCTACTTTTCTTTCTTTTTTATTTTTATTTTTTCTCTTCTTCTCAAGCGACTCCCTCTCTCTCTCTTTCTTTTTTCTCTTCTTCTCCAAAACTCTCTTTTTCTTTTCTTCTTCTTCTTTGGCACGACAAGTCCAAGCTTTGACGCGACCAATTCCGGCGAGCGAGAGTGAGAGAGAGTGAGAAAGAGATGAGAGTGATTGTGAGTGAGAAGAAGCGAGAGTGAGAGCGAGATGAGCTTTTCCGCGTACACAAGTTCGTTTCGGTAATTTCATCTAAACTTGACGTCAGCAAAGAGCTATTTGGCATTTTTTTTGAAAATCCAAGTCATTTGGCATTTTCGACCCAATTTGTAGGTTACCTATACAAATTTCCCATAGTTTTTGCAATTTACTCTTGTATTTTTCTATCATTTTTTTTTTCTTTAAATAGCGCTGCCATCTTTGAAAAGCAAATCCCAAGCAAAACATTAAATAGCTAAGGTAGTCGTCTTTGTTTGGTGGGGGTTATTATGGGGCAAGGTATTGGCAAAAGGTGGTGGAGAGCGGGTAAATATTATGCATCTATTGATATTCATGCAGATCAATGGTAAAATTCTCTCCCCTCCACGACCTTTGTTTAACGATTTTGTCCACAACTTGATTATTAATAACAATTGGAATGTCTGAAGAATGTGGATCTTTTCTCGAAGATGGAATCCCATGCATTCCTCTAGCTCACACAGACCCTTTTTTCTGGCACTATGACCGAAAATGGCTATACTTTGTTAAGAGGGGATACATGTTAGTTCAACATCTTGCTTTTGAGGCTTCTACGTCAACGGAGGATCATCAAATTATAGAATGTGGCACCTTCTACGAATACAAATGTTCGTTCAAAAAAGAACATAAATTTGTGGCATGCTTCTATTGGAGCCCTTGTAAATTTGTGGCATGCTTCTATTGGAGCTCTTCTTACAAGGGCACATCTTTACCACGAGAAACTTTGTGATTGGGGATTTTGTAAACAATCAAAATATTTGTTGGAGAAGTTATTTTCTGTGTTTTCATATAGGAACACAAATTATGACTTTTTTTTTTTTTTTTTTTGGGTGCTATTGAGTTAGATGGAATGCTTATTTTTGCAATACTGTCAGCTGCCATTTGGAACCAATATAACTCTATGGTGTTTGATATTGCCAAGAAATACATTTTAACCCTATTTAGTGGGCTTCAGAGTTCTTAAAGGAGATGGATACATGTCCTACTAAGAGAAGATCTAGTTTATCACAACCCCAAATGCCCTCTGCATAATGATGGTATTAGCACCAAGCGCTGGAAGCCCTTGAGGGTAACTCGTATAAACTCAATTTTGATGCTTTCTTTACCATGGGAGTGGTGGGCCTATTCACAATTCTAATGGTGATCCTTTGATTTCAATGCAAAAGCTCTAAAGTTCATTAGTATTATTGAGCTCACCAATGTTGTTGCTCTCCTAGATGAAGTTATTACAACTAAAGTACGGATTTATCCCTTTTGAGTTGAAAGAGTTTCGATGATTTTCTGGAATTTACTTAAAGGTCTGGACTATTTTAAAAATGAAGTCCAAGCCTTTAATGATAATACTCGAACTTTCCGTTGATGAGACATTGTTTTAGGCTTCTCTTTTAGTCTACAAACTTGTAATTTTGTTGTTCATGGTATGACCTATAATGCATAGCTAACCAATGTCTATGGTGTCTCTATGGTGTCTAACTTGAAAATCACCCTCCGTGGATCGATATTTCTGTGTCTAGTGAATTAAGATTACGTTAGTTCCTTGTTCTTTTATAGGAAAAAAAATCCTATTTAGTGAAGACAAACCTTCAGTAACATTATAAGATAAATATTTCAAGGATACTCTTAGCCTCATATTTAATGCTTTAAAAGGTTAAAGATAGTCTTTAAACTTTTTTTAAGAGGCGAAACTTAGGGCTCAAATTTAACTAAAAACATTTCAAAAATCCTATGGTAAGCACAATAGTCCTATAAGAGAAGAAAAGTTATCCCTATCATTTGCCACTTGAACAAAAGTTCTAAAAGAATAATTTTAACCTCACCTCAACAGAATTTCTAGAAGAATAATTTTAATCTCACTATTAATCTCACCATTGAGGTGTCATAACTTTTTAATACTTTTAACCTCTTAAAACCCTGAATGAAATGTGAGGTTTAGAATATCCTTGAAATATTTACCCTATAATAATAGCGAAGGTTTATTTAAGCGTCACAGTAACTTTTTTTTTTAATTATTTATTTATTTTTTTAATAAGTTTCCAGATCAGTTTACGCACACCTCGACTAATCTCACATGACAACCTACTTGACCCTACAACATTTAAATGTTAAGAAAACTTGTAGGATATTAAATCCTAGATAGGTGATCATCAATCCATTTATTGAGATTGTCTCCTTTTTTATCACTAGGCCAAACCTATGATCTCTTAGCCATTAGCCATTTATTGAGATTGTCTCTTTTTTTACCACTAGACCAAACCACCAAAGTTCCAACTTGCCTCGAAGGCTCAAGGTGTAAACTTCAGTGTCACATCCACTTTGTAAAAGAGGATGGGACTAGAATCTAAAAGTTAATTGCAACGAGAAAGAATTCATAGGGATAATCAGTAAATTACTATAATTAATGGACTAAAAGTTTATATAAAAACAAAAGAAGCAAATCATCTTATTCTTCACAATTCAGTACATTTTTTCATCTTGATGATGTTGAATTTGAAGCACCTTAAGGGCCATTTTCTAGTTTCTGAAAAACGGGGGAGAAAAAAAAAATAAACAAATGAACTGTACAGTGGTGTGCCAACAAAGGCCTTCTGTCTTTGCTTTAATGTAAAATATCAGCTCCAGAAGTATCATACGTTGGAAACTCCTAGGAGAGAATAAAAATGAACTGACATCTAAGCAATAAACATACAGAGATTGTCGACTATATTTGTGTTCACAAACTTCAGTGTAGGGAACAAAGAAATTTCAAGAGAGAAGAAAAAAAAACAAAAAAACAAAAAGGGCACATCCTTGCTGAGGACTTGCTTTAGTGAGACTCTATATTCTGGTGGATACGACTGACCTTTTTATGCAGGAGGAGAGATGCAGCCGCGACGATTGCATTCGAGTATCTGTGTGAATCAACTAAGGAACAAAACTTGGTATTTACATGTCAACTACTTAAAGTTCCACCTCATGGAGGTCATCTCCCATGCCACCACCATTAATCGGTGCGTGGCCCAAAGGCGGTGGTTCGCTAGCCATAAAAGACGACTGGGGCATACACAATGCTTCGCCTAGAGGTTTAAGTCCTGTTGGTTTAGGAGGGGGACTAAAGGCATCACTGAAGTTTGCACCACTCCATGATGCGGTTCGTCGGGAGTTGGCTGCTGCCAAGGCCCCGTGGCCATTTTTATTTGCAACCTTTACTGAGATGTTTCCCATGCTAGGGAACCTTTGCATAGGCGTAGTTGATGAGGGAGTAGAAAATGAATCATTTGTGGTGGATGTTGAAGGATGTTCACTGGTTGTGGTGTCTTCCTGAGAGGATTCCGGTATAGCTTCCTCTGTCGGTTCAGCTGACAATGCGGGACCTGGAACAAAGAATTTCGCATTGGCAGCAACCTTCGGCTTAATTGATGGAACAGAAGGTGACTGGAACAAGTTTGCTGAGCTCCCATTGCCCTGGTTGAAGGTGTCAACATACCTAACAAAATCACACAAGATGGCCTGAGTTTAGATCATGTTCTTCATTCAATGACTAAGCAAGGGGGGCGATTTTTTATTTTAAGCAGAATACTTTGATTTATGAACTAAGAAAGGGATAACTAGCTAAGAGGTTAAATCCTTTTCCTATCTATCAGTCTTTTTTCCTTTGATTTCAATACAATGGAAGTCAGCATGTCCATAAATTAGCGATCTGAAAATGTGACGAATAGCAAGTAAATTCTAGATACAACCACACAATTTCGAAGCCTCATTAAGTTTACAGAACTCTACGAGCAAAAATAAATAAATAATCCAAGCCACTGACTTGGTGTTCATGAAGGACAGCCAGTACTTGGAAGCCAGAGACCCCTAAAAACGAACCGCAGGACAAAATTTTACCTATCTTGTTCCCAGAAAACATACGCTACTTGACCTTATTAGACCTCTAGAATTCATTACTACAACACTCCAAACATAGGCATCAGATTCCCAATATCCCATTCCCGTTCCAACCAGCCAAATGCTTGACTGTTTGCCCTTGAAGACCCGCATTTCTAGTGCCCAAAGCCCCCAAACTATGCATTCAAGGTGAATACCAAGCATCACAGTTCTCCAAAAGTATTCCTTTAACTGCACATTCATAGGTTAGTTTCTTGTATGTGAAACTCAATATCCAAGATCCAAGTATTCCGTTATTTCCCCACTCCTCTCCCTTCTATTAATACGAACAACACAATGACCAAACGTTCCATTCTGTAATAACCCCATTGGCCATAACAATGGCATTTACACTTCGCCAGTAATTACAAACCAACCCACAATATCAATCCAACTCTTAACCATTTAATTAAGCTTCAAGAAATCGCCCAAATATTAACTTTCAAGAAGCCCACTGACTGTTGCAACAAGAAACACATGCTCCAGTGGATGAAATTAAGAATTAAACATTTGAAGTAGTACCTTGAACGAACACCCATCCGCCCACGAGCCGAGAATTGGTTTGAGCTTGGTGGGATAGGGGGGATTCCAGAACTATTTTCTGCTGGAGTAGGATTGGGACTTGGAAACTCCACACTTCCATCATGGGATGGTGCTTCTTTCTTTAGAGCAGATCTCAAGTTGTAATCAGTTCCACCATTCTGGAACGTTGCAGTTGTAGGAGGTGGAGGTAAGGCTGCCTCTTCTGCCGGAGATTCAGCACCTTCCTCGACCCATCTCTTCAGCTTTTCATCGTAATAAAATTTGTTCTTCTCACCCAATTTCGCCTTTAGCAACACAACCCAAAAAGAAAAACAAATTTAATTAACTGATAGAAAATATATAGGCAACAAGATTCAAAGAACACAAAAGATCTCATGAAAAAAAATCTAGGAAAATAGATATGGCTAAGAACCTGTCGACCCGGGCGAGGCCTCAAGACTAGTCCAACAGTCTTCTGCAACAATTGTGAACCAAAACCAAAGCGAGTAAAACGAGATGTTCTAGAATCTGATGTTTTTCCTTGACCATCAGCTGACATTGATTCCTTTGAAGAACTGATCTGATTCTGTTGTAAATAATAGATTTGATCAATTGATCTGGCCGGTAATTTTTTCAGTGATAGAGGAAAAACGAAAATTACAAACATCGCACCTGTCTTGGAGTTCTTCCAAAATCTGGCTCTGAAACACTCCTGTTTGAAACTGTCATTTTACTGCTATCAGCAGTCCACTCACTTATGGGCTCCATTGAAGCAGATGGGATTAACGATGACATTGCCATTGTTGACTGACTAGTTGATACTCTTGGGACCACTGGCTCATGATAATGTTCATTACCATGAATGTTGCCATGTGAGGTTGTTGGTGCAGGAGGTGGTAAGCCCCCAACCACACGATGTGCGGTACTGTCAAAAAAGTTGAGCAATTTTCCAACTAATTTTCCAGGGGCCAAATTTGCTGTATATCCACCCTGAGAGTTGTGTCAAATTATACATACGTTTGTCAAACTGCCCTCAACATTTTATTTCTGAAACAAAGATACAAAGAAATGAGATGAATACCTGTTGATGGGCTCTAATCCTCTCATCGAGAGAATATAGCAACTGCTTCCACGTTTCAACTTCAGGTGCACGACCCGTTTTAAGTGACTTCAAAACTGCTTGGCAATACCTGATCCAAATTCCAGAAGATTGTGATCTTTTTTGCTGAATATGTAAAATCATCATATTAAAACAAAACCCAAAATCATTTGTTATGAGGATAAGAGATCTCGGTTAGTCTATTTAGCCACTGTCAAAGGACTAGATGATACAGGAACTTTTTTTAATTATTGATTTTGGTTCTAAATATTTAACAGTATCCGCTCAGTGCAGTGATTTTTCCTTTTTTTTCCTTTTTTTTTTTTTTTGGGGGGGGGGGGGGGGGGGAAGGTACAGAGCAAATAGATCAAAAAATTCCTTAACAATATGAATGCTCTATAAGCACCCTCAAGAGACCCGGGACCTTATGTGTTTATAAGTGAAATTGAAGAAATTATTACCTTGTAATTTTTTAGGTTCAAGATCAATTACCATAATATATATATATACATTCAGGACGCTTATCCTCTCTTTAGTATAATTTTTCTCTCTTTTTTCATATGTAATTCTTAACCAAAGAAAAAAAGAATTGTAAAACCAGTGAAGGCACTTACTTCAACGAGTCTGAAACTTTCCCCACTTCTGCTAACATGTATGCATATATGAGCTTATATGGCTGAAAGGGTAGAAGGATAAACTGAGAGTTTCCAAGAACTTTGGAGTATTCGTATAATTCAGTTCTCTGTCCAGATACACAAGAAAACTCCGTATGAATTAATGAAGTGATTCATCAAAAGAATTAAAGGAAAGAAGTGTGACAACAGAAGGCTGCGGGAGATAATGGTAAAACAACATTGGTAAGATACACAAGAAAGGAAAATTCTCAATGAATGGCATACAGAATATGCTAAGAGCAGAGGGAATCCCAATTTTGTAAAGATGAGAAACTAATTTATCTTAAAGAGTAAGCACACAACAGAGAGATGGTATTTTCTGAAAATATAGGCCAACTATATGAGAAGGGGACAGTAGAGTACACTTCTTAAATATATTTTTTTCTATATACAAGAACGTCTACAACCCATAATTACTCTTATATTCTATTCTATTTCTATTTTTCTTAAACAAATAAATAAAAGTTTGAACACTTTTAGCTCATGTGTTCCAATAATTGTTTGTCTTTTATCTACAAGTATCCATGGTTTCATTGCGATTAACAGGTGTTCAACACATGCCCAACAAGTATCATACATGTATCTGAAAGTTACAAAACTTAAGCGTATAACTGATCGTGCTTCATAGAATATATCTAAGGAATACCTGGATAGCCTCTGGGCTAGCATAGGTTCGAGGGAATTTCCAGTGATCAGCTCCAATAAGACACAGTCTAGCACTGTCTGAATATGATTCAAAGTTTGCCTCGGCAACCAAATAGCAAATGTGAGCAGCAGTTATCTGAAAATGTTGCCCAGCCAATTCAGGTCATAAAACATTCAATAAAACATCAATCACAAACATTTTCCAGAAATAATCTAACCTCACTCCTTTCCTTCCATAAGGAGTCTCCAAGATGAATAATTACAAGTTCATCATCTTTTGTCCTGTTGGCAGTTATCACTGCCAAATTTTCTTCCCAATCATCGAGCATACTATTTGCAGAAAACTGTGAATATGACCCAGAGAACAACTTATTAGCTTCATAAGGGAGAGCAAATACCCGAGAAAAAAAAAAACTACATCCTAAAAAATAAGAAAAGCTGATCTTCACTGCTCTCCCATTCTTGAGAGGGTTTCCACTTCATTAAGGAAAGGAAAACACTATCCATTGTAGCACCATAATTGAGTTAAAGGGATAAGTAATACAGCAACAATGCTCAATATATTTTATGACCCAAACCATCCTGACCCTACATCACCTGTGAAGAATTTTGAGCCATGCTACCACCCAGAGGATTGACGTTAGACGTTGTATCTGTAGAAAAGACTTCTGCAGGTTGCCCAGCTATAAGCAGGCATAGAGTCCGCAAAGGTGATCCAGGTACCAATTGCTTAAGAGCCATTTGCTTTACAGTATCAATGTAAAACTGCAAAATTCAAGATGCAAGCTATACATATATAAGAATCCAAAAATAAAAACTGTTGACCAAATTTGATGAATTCGAGAATCCAAGACATGGTCTAAGAAGGATGAGTTGCAAAGATAAAACCCACAGAAGAGGGAAAAAAACAAAACAAAACTAACCTGGTCACCGAGTTGTGAAGCAAGAACAAGGGCAGGTCCCCATAATTGACCTTGTTGTGCACATTGTAGAGCCTCTTTCTTTCTACCAGATACTAGATGACTCTGAACCTCAGAAGCAGTTGCCTAGAACATGCACCAAGGAAATGTTACATCGCCCAGAAGCTAATGAACTACTCTAATTTCAATCCCATTATCATGTATTTGCTTGAGAATGGGAGAAGTATGAATTAATACCCGCATTTGTCCTTCAGAAGGCAATATTTGCAAGCAGTGGCTAATAGCATGATAATTATTGAATTGTACGCTATTCTTCTTGGCAGAAGCAAAAAGACCGGCAACTGCTGATTCTGGATTATCACTCTCCTGATAAAAATACAAGAAGTAGAAATTAGGACAAAAATGTTGTTGACCTCCAGAGTTCATTACTAGAACAGAAGGTGGAACATTGTCCATGGGTGTAAGGATAGCTCAGAAAGATGCAACAATAATTGGAAATCAACCAAAGGTTCAAGAATAAAACAACGAGATAGAGAACTGGACAAGAAATTTGATTTCTAATACAAACAATATATAAATATATACTTGTCCAGACACGGCTCTTTTAAATCAATCATTTGCGATCACATATATTGGTAGGAAAAAGAACTCTTAGGAAACAAGAGCAATAGTCTAAAGCTATATGAGAAGTCTAAAAATAAGAAGTAGAAAAAGCTTTCGAATATTAAAAACTCAAAATTAGAAATTGTTAAATAATATTGTATAAGTAATTGGCACAACACACCACAAAAAATCTCCAATCCCATAATAATCATGACACAAGCATGCATGTGATGAGTCATCCTTAAGAATACATCTCCTACAAGCGATCTTTGGGACAAATTTAGGTAAGTTTTTAATAACTCCGTGGGCTTCCTCTCATCACGGAGACTATCTTAAATCCTCATTTGACTATTGTATTCTTTTTATTACTTTTGCTGTTTTGCATGCATTAGATGTAAAATTACAACAATGTAAATTTAAATGTAAATAAACAAAAATGGAAGTTAGTTATAACATCCAACACACTTATATTCTAAGGGGGGAGTAAGTTACCCTCAACACAGTGTCTGTGCCAAATGGTGATCGAAGTTTCCCATAATGTTGATATCCTATCTTGAGCAAATTAAGAAGCAGCCTCAATGCTTCGCCTTTTCTGTAGTCCATTCCTGATGATTCACAATTTGCAATCCTTTCATCTATCCATTTCTGTAACTCTTTATTTCCCACATTTCCACCAACCAATGGACCAGGAAAGGAATGTTGGCAGAGGGCACTGAAGTAATCACATGCACCAACTTCATTGCCAATGGCGTTGGCATTAGTGTTACCCATGACAACTTCCATTAAGTTCAGGACAGAAATTGTGCCTCCAACAGGATCCTTCACAAGTAGCAAAGATGATGGATCAGAGTAGACATGATGCATCCAAATGAATAGATCTTAAAAGATTTTTAATTTGAAGAAGCACATAGAGGGACATGATTATTTTGATTTTGATATACGTGTACATATGTGTATATATATCAAAAAGTAAAATATCAAAAAACCAACACTTGCAACAGAGTTCTTTTCCCCTAATAGTCCAATAAGCAACAAAGAGAAAACAGAGAAAAAAGGTGTTCTAACCTGACTTCCATAAGTCGAGTTGCTATACGAGCTGCTATGTTTCACCACTACAAGTTTACCTCCAAATCCAAATGTTACCAATGCATGTGGAGGACGCCCAGCAGACGATCTTCCAACATTTGAAGCATAAGAAGACTGATGACCTCCGTGAAAAGATTGTTGAATATTAGTCACATTCTGATTGCTATAATAGTCACTCGATAGAGGCATATGTTCATGTTCCTTTGGATTCTCCTGATGAAACTGATGACCATAATCCATAGTTGAGGGAAAGCTACTTAAGTTGGTAGATCCATTGACCTCATTGCGAACCTGACTTGGTTGGAAATATGATGGAACTGCTCCATACGAACTAACAGACTTCTGCTGCTCTTTTCTTACAGAAAAATCAGGACTTGAAGACCTGTCCAGTAGCAGATTTCCACCAAAAGTTGGCCCAGCCTGAGACGGAACACTTTCTGTTTGCCAACTAGTCAAATTCTGTTGATTTTCATTATGGTAAGACCCTGTCAATTTATCATCTAGGCCTTGATTATGCACACCACTCGATCCGTATTCGTTAGGTTGCACATAATCGCCATACATACTATTGTTACCATAATTATAGCTATTAGCTGATACATACCCGTTTTGATTATGCTGAGCTTCATTAGTTGATTTAATTGATGAATTATAGGATTCCAAGGAGCACCATACTTGAGCAATTGTGTCATAATACCAACCAGGGTATTGAGGATCAAAGTACATATGTTCAGGGTACCCAGTATTCCCTTGTGATACCTGATTAAAGTTAGAAACACCATCTGTCGTGCTAGTCTCAGTTACAGTGCCTACGACAGACTGAGAAGTTTGCAAATATGCAACCTCTGTGTTTGCACCAGAAACATCATTCCATTCACCGTTCAAATTAGTATCAAAGGCACCTTGGACATTTGACGCTGCAGCAGAGTCCTCTACCTGATACCATTGTCCAGAAGCTGAATCGTACTTCCACCCAGGATAGAGATTTTCCCACTGCTGACTGCTACTTAAATCCTGCCCGGCCGAAACTTGATCTGTGGAGCCTTCATACACTTGATGATCGTTTTGATACTGCACATAATTAACAGAGTTATTTGCATAGTTCTCGTCTGCACTAGTTTTAATTGTCGCTTCACCATTCAAATTATTCTCCAAGGACCCACCGAGACTCCCCGCATCATTACCACCCAAATCATTGAAAAAATCCGAATAAGATCCAAACCCCTGCCCCCAATTTTGCGATGAATCAGCATGAAACGAACTCCATCCTACCTCCTTTATGGCCGGACCACCAGATTCATCGCCCTTGCTTACCAACGAATCTGAGGTCGATTCTGATCCAATACCATCATTACCCGATTCCAACACGCTAATGCCCTCGACAGAATTCGAAGAAACGAAAGAAGCCTTCTCTTCTGCATGTGCTCCCAATGCCCCTGGATCAGCCTCCACGGAATCCTTCTCCCCTATGGTTTCATCATGCCCATGGTCACCACCACCACCACCACCACCACCACCAGAATCCTTGAATGTATTGT
The DNA here is from genome assembly GCA_030954485.1 of Citrullus mucosospermus. NCBI lineage: Eukaryota > Viridiplantae > Streptophyta > Magnoliopsida > Cucurbitales > Cucurbitaceae > Citrullus > Citrullus mucosospermus. The sequence continues at coordinate 2,898,493 of CM062064.1, read as the reverse complement.
CCCCATCATTAATACTCAGATTGGCAAACGCCTTGGCATCATCAGAATCACTTCCATCGAGGAACTTGGATCCTGAATCATCGGGCCCCACAAAGTCATCTTCCACCAATTTATCAAAGAAATCTTCATCTGTTTGATCCTCCACCTGAAATGGAGGAGGATTTGGAGCCATCTTTTAAACCCTAAATCCAACCCAACGCCTAATAACGCCCCCACCCAAATTCACACCGCTGCCCACAAAAGAACCCGAAAAAACACTTCCGAATTCTCACCTAAACCAATTCGATTACAGCTACTCCCGCAGCATAGACCAAGAGATCCAACCCCCTAATCGATCAAATGCACCTCAATATCACTTCCCCCAACTACGCAAGCTCCAATCCAACACATCCAACCCTAAACCGAGCAAGATCTGGGCCCTCTGAAACCTCCCCAATCAAGCAACGATAAATCAAATTACAAGGAACACCAAAAATCAAACAGACAGAATCCTAAACATCCACTAGAATTCAACGCATTGTGCGAAACGAAAAACTGCGAATTCTAGCACAAAAGACATAATAACTTACAGATCTACAGATGGATTTGCAACGAAATGGCACAGAGAGAGAAGAGAGAAGAGAGAGAAAAAAAAAAAGAACCCTGAAATTCGCACCACCCACCCACCTTGAGCTTCGGTGTTTTTTTTTTCCTTTTTTTTTTTCGGGATCAATCTCTAAAAAATGTATATATTTTTTTTTCAATATTTTCGTCTTATGTGATTTTTATTTTCTTTTTGTAATTCATTAATTGCGTCTTAGGGTCCACGTGGAGGTTTTGTGTTGCTCCACGTTGATGTTTCCGCATTTTCAGTTTTTTGCTGCTTGCCTCCTCGCCGGTGATTCTTTGTGTTTTTTTCTTTAATTTAAATTTAAATTTTATTTTTGTTGAATTAATTGACAGTTTAATTTTTTTTTTGAATTAATTAGTTTAATTATTAGTTAGTGGAGTTCTAAGTGGTTTTAATGAAACGAAGTGCTTATTAGATATGATCAATAACGTTTGTTATTTTATTAGCTTAACTTACGTATGTCAACATTATGGTTTTTTTTTTTTTTTTTAAAATTATTATACGGGAATCAAACCTAAAACCTTGTGGTTGATAGTACAAGTTCAGCCAATTGAGTTACTTATCACATAATAAAAAAATAAATTATCATAGCAAACTATGATTGAATAATCAGTGGGTTAAATAAAGATGGGTGTGGTTCCGAGATGCACTTAAAAATTAGGTTAAATTACAATGTTAATTCATGTGTTTTTAGGTTTGTTTTTGTTTGATTCCTCAACTTTAAAAAGTGTAATATTTTTCTGAGTAAATATCAATTTATGTCCTAAAATTTAAGATTGTATCAATTTAAACCATAAACTAATAATTGTATCAATTTGAACCCCAGACTAATATTTGTATCAATTTAAAACTTAACTTTAAAAAATGTATCAATTTACAATTTCCTTCCGATTTAGTTGAAAAATATCATGCAAAACATTTAATTTTCTCAATTAAACATACAAATTGTTATAAGTGAATTGATTTGGAACCCTTATTAGGATTATATTTTAAAACCATCTATACATAAATTATTATACATGTGTATATTTCTACAAATGTAGATTCAACAAAATTAATTATTATAATTTGAATGGACAATTTTCAAATAAATATTTATTGAGAGTCTAAATTGATTCGATTTTGTAAGTTTAAAGGTTAAATTGATAAAATTACACGTCTCACATGATGTTTATCCAAATAAAACATAAGGGAGGGTTTAAATGGATACGCTTATGAAAGTTTTGTCAAAATTCAGGGTTTAAATTGATATAACCCCTAAGTTCAAGGGTATAAATTGATATTTGTCTTTTTTTTTATCTTCCTTTTTTTTTATTGAGTTTCAACATTTAATTTCCAGTGTAATAGGTCTACGAATAAAAAAAAAAGTTAAAATCTAGATCTAACATCTAGCAATATCATTTACAAACCAACATAGATCTTACTCTAAATTAAGCATACTTAACTTTAGTGCTTTTATAACCGTCGCCAAAATGGGAGATGCATCATTTTTAATACCACATCAATATGTCAATTGAGCTAGTGCATAATTAGAGTTTTTCAAATGCATAAATATAATTACTCATATGGATCGACAATGTATGTACTTTAGCCTATATATATATAAAAATAAAAATATAATACATCATACCCAACTTTTTTTTTTCTTTTTAGGGAGAAATTTAGGTTTTATTTAGTAACCATTTCTTTTTTTTTTTTTTTTTTTTTTTTTTGTAAATTAAGTCTATTTCCTCTCAATTTCTCACAATGATTTGTATCTTTCTTAAGTGCAAAAATTGAAATTTTAGCCAATTTCCAAAAACAACAAGTTTCTAAAAATTACTTTTTTTTTTTTTTTAGTTTTCAAAATTTAACTTGGTTTTTGAAAGTATTGATAAAAAGTAGATAAAAAATATAGAAATTTGGAGGTGGAACGAGTATTTATAAGTTTAATTTTCAAAAACAAGAAACCAAAAACCAAATAGTTACCAAATGGAGTTTTAATGTTTACCTTTTTGAATTTAGAAAAGTCACACACGTGCAGACGCGCACACACACACTTTTAACATGTTTGGGAGTGATATTGAAATTGTTAAAATCAGTTTTGTCAAATTCAAAAGCTATTAACATATATCTTTAATTACATAAAATCAATTTAATATTAAATTTTACACAATTAATACAATTTGCATATTATTAAAATTAATTTAGAATAATTAGAAGCATTTTTTTTAATTATTTAAAAGTGATTTTAACTAAAATCACTCCAAACAAAATAAAAAAAAAATCTAAAACTTCATTCATTGGAGAGAGAAAAAAAAAAAGGTATGCACAAAATTACATATTGCACATACCAAAACGCATTACTTTCAACAAAATCCCAACTGAATTATCAAATAATTAATTAAAAGCACCGATTCTTCAAACAAATTTGCCCTTATGACATTTTTAAATAATAGTATTGGTTTTTTTTTTTTTTTTTGTCTGTTTTTTAAGGTAGAAGTTATTTGATCTCTATTTTGGCTTGTTATTTCAATTACAAGATATAATCCAATTTAATTAATTTTTCCTATTATATATTAATAACATGAAAATATTTAAGCTAAAATGAAGGTAACTCAACAATGATGACATAATTAATTAAAATAGTGTTTGATCCATAATTTTTTTTTGCAACTCACTTCAAGCACGCAATAGAAAAAAAATACAAAATTATCTTTAAAAGAAAAATAGTTTATCACGAGACAAAGTGTGGATAGTTAGCAAATTGCAATAATAATAATAATAATAAATAATGTAGGAATTATAACGTAGGAATTATGGTAGGGTGGGGAAGCCCCTTGGACCCCTGGCACATCCCCTACAAGTAATAGAACCAAAATTACGTAGGAGAGAGAAATTTTATAAATAATATATGCATTGTTCTATTTTCATTTCTGTTTGTATAGTTTAAAATTAGTTTGTTGAATAAAAAGTAAAACTGATTTTTCCTTTTATATAAATATAGAAGAAAGACAATGAAATTTAAAATAAAAATAATAAGTAGAACTATTTTCCTTATCCTATATGAATTATAGTTTCTTTTTATGAACTGGTTTTTTTTTTTCAAATTTTAGTAAATAAAAAATTGAAAATCATTTTTATGAATTTCCATTTATAATTGATATCATAGAGAAATTAAAAAAAAAAAATGGAAACACAAGAATTAATGTGGAAAATTCCAAACCGAAGGTGAAAAATTATTACAATTACACATAATAATTCTCTCTCCCGACCTTAACTACAAAAGCATTCTCTCAAAACTTTTATACTACTCTTAGCACACTTAGCTTAAAGTATTTCTAATCGGAACAATTTGAAACCAAAGACATAGCCTCCTTTTATAATACTTGGAGCCCATGACTTACTTCAATCTTTTTTATGTGGGATAACTGCACTTCTAATATTTTGCCAAAAACCTAACAAATTCCACTTGGCAAGATATTTGAAGAATCCACAACTTTGCTACATCTATTATCTTCATTGACAATCATAATTCTCAACCTAGAGAACTATTATCTACTCCACCATAAAGAGTAGACCACTTGGAATACTACCTTCCAAGATTTATATTTTGTCATATGCCGATAAACCTTGCTAAAATTTATGGTGAAAATTTTCACCTACTTGGCTCACTTGGAAATTCTTCAGCTATCGACATAACTTCCACCACATGCCTTGCATAATCGCCAAGTAAAGGCCCTATGTGCAAACTGTGGAACCGCTAACATCACATCCTCTATCATGGTAAAGCAGACATACCATGAGGATGAATTTCGTCTTTTTTCAAAAGAACGGATTGCCATCTTTCGTGGCAATGGAGATGGCGTTAGCATCCAACTCAAAGCTCTTCAACAAATCATCTCTATTAGGATAATCCATTTTCATGTGTCCCTCATTCCCAGCAACCCTTTCTGCACAAACTCTTTCTTTTTCCTCCACTTGTTAAGCTACTAGTATTGAATCCTTTTGTGAAGTGTACACCCTTCACTATTTAGTCTTCTTTCATCTGGAGATGGAGATGATTTGAGATTTTCATACTTTCCACCATCTGTAGAATGTGAAATTGCTCCTTTAGGTACAACCGATTTGAGATGCTTTTCGCCGGATACATTGCTTATGCTTCTCCCAAAGCTCTTTGGCTGCCGAAATTTAATGCACACTTACAAAAACATTCTTAGTCAAATTCAACCTAATTGGACTTGTAGCTCTCAAATCCATTTCCTCCCTATTGGAACAACTCACACTATTCAAAAAACCGCAACTCACACTATTCACAAAACCGCAACCCATTTAAGAATTCATTTATGATGTGTAAGTTTAGACAATGCGGCAACTACAGAGCATATTCAGAAATTCAAGAAACTACAAACCTAAAGCTACTTGTTGAGAACTTAAAAGAAAGCAATAAAACTAGAAACACAAGAATTAATGTTGTAAAACTCCAAACTGGAGAAAAAGCCATGGACCAAATAAATCCAATATGTGAAAAATTATTACAATCACACAAAATAATTCTCTCTCATTACCCTAATTACAAGAGCATTCTCTCAAAACTTTTATACTACTCACACCCTTTAACCTCACTCTCAAACTAGAGAATAAAAAAGAAATTTATCTAGAGTTAGCACACCCAGCTTAAAGTATTTCTAATCAGAACAATTTGAAACCAAAGTCATAGGCTCCTTCTATAATATTTGGAGTCCATGACTCCCTTCAATTTTTCCATGTGGGACAACCACACTTTTAATATTTTGCCAAAAACTTAACAATAAAAACCAAACTTAAGAAAAATGTAAAAGAAAACTATATTATTAAATATTTGTAGATGGATATATGTTTTATAAAAGAACAATGGCTTGCAATCAAATTTATAAAATATAGTAGTCTCATCTTTTTTTCTTTTGTAGGATTCTATTGGTTTTTTAAAAGAGTTTTCACATAAATTTTTAAATGAATAAAATAGTTAAGGTTTTCTAAATATATAATAGTGGAAAAAATTGATAGTACCACACAATTTTTTCTGGAAAATGATACAATATTATTCTAAAAAAATGATATACTAATAACATGAAAATAAGAAATCAAACATTGAATCTATAATTTAGTCAACAATTTATTTTATTTTATTTCAAACAATAGAAAACAACGAATGCTGCCTCCCAGCCTCGATCACGTGAAAAACATGATTTCTCTCTCCTCCGTACTCTCACCTCTCTCTTATCTTTCTTTGTTCATAGTCAAATCCATATCTTTATGTAAAAAAAAAAAAAAAACAAACAGGTGTGGAACGGCTAAGGATTTTACATCGTAAATATGTGTTGATAATATTCATAAGATGGATGATTTATTATTTATCTATTGTCAATTAGTTTTGATTTGGAACCTGAAGTTATCTATTATGAGTGATTTTTGATCGAAAGGTATAATCGACATAAAATAAGGATAGAAGCAACAAGATCAAGAAAATAACAAAATTTGGGCCAAAGATAGTAGTCAGATAGAAGGTTAGTTCATGTCAAAGTCCAAATTAATGTGTTCAACCTCGGCTTCAGCTATGACCAACCCAAGCAAAAGAGTTAATGGGGCATATCCCGTGCATGCCCCAACCTAAAGCATCACTCTATTGGAACAATCTAGGTCAACTTCCTCTACAAATACATCATTATAGCTCCACATAAAGTAACTTGAATCCTACTCTCAAACTATCAAGCTTCCACACTTTTTTACACTGTGATTTAAGCATCGAAGTGTTTGTGGCAAGTACCACACTGGTGTGCATGTTTTCTCTTTTGCAGGCCCCGTTCTTCTCCCCTTGAAATAAATTCACTGTTGGTGTCATGTAAAACCCAAATGATTCAACCTAATAATAATAAAACAAAAGATTGGATCCAAGAATGATGAACTTAAAAGAGACATCATCTTGAGAGGGCAGGTTAAGTTCCATGTTAACTAAGCACACATGCATAAAAAAAAATATATATATATATATATTTAGGTCATTATTTTCTAATAGGGACAAAATAAATTTATACTCTGAAATCAATAAATTATACCAATTTTTACAATAAACTTTTGATTTCATTAAAAAAAACACCCCCAATTTAAATTTGTGTGCATGGAGTTGGGAGAGGGACTTTCTCCCGATCCCATTTTTTAGGGCGACGGGAGAAGAACTCTCCCATAGTTGTTTACTTGAGTATAGAGAGCAACAACCTATGTTTTTTTAGTATAACAATTATGTTGGGAGAAGCAAACTTTTTTTTTTTTTTTTTTGTATTGTTACAATCTTTACCTTAAACTTAAAAAGAAGTCTTACATTACTAAAAAAAAATGTCTTACAATTACAATCTTTACCTTAAACTTCAAAATGTCTTACATTGCTAAAAAAAAAGTCTTACAATTTCTACCTCATCAATAGGGTTTTATTATTGACATGATAATTAGTAAAAAGTAATTTTCCGTGTGGTCGATAAATTATATGAAAAAAGTAAATATATATATGTGGTACAAATCCAATAGACTTGAAATTAAAATAACATTGGAACTTTGATTTTGATTGAAATTTGTGAGTTTTAAAAGAATTACTTAATTGTCAATTTTGTGCTTGGATCACACTTAACTTTGTACAAAATCTGAATTAATTTTGTTTAAACTAAAAATTGCATCCCTTTATCTGTTGTGTTTAAGGGTATGTTTTACTTGCCGAGCATAGTTTAATTGGCATCTAAATGTGCTAGAAACCACAAGGTCCGTGGTTCGGAATCCTCCTACCCCCAATTGTCTAAAAAAAAGGTATGCTCGATTTAACTTTTCAAATGGAGTTAGACAACCACTCAAAATAATTTTGAAAATATGAATTTATGAAATGAGAGAAACACTTGAAATTAGCTTTTAGAATTTTTTTAGGCGTTTAATGGTTAATCTCTCTCTAATTTGTATAATACTTAGAATTTCCAAAATACCCTCTCATTAGTCCTCGACCTCACTTCCGATTACCATTGCCTACTACCCCTTCGACAACCAACTGCATCGATTAACGCCAACGACCAATTACATCGGTCATATGCTAAAAAACTCTACCAATAAAAGTGTTTTTAAATACATATTTAATTTATTAGTTAGTAGTGTTAAATAATCATTTTTTATAGTAATAATTTGACAGAAATAAAAATATTTTAATATATAACAAATTGAACAAACTAAATACACCACTTTTAAAAAAAAAGTGAAATCCATACACAAAAATTTACCCCCTCCCCCACTGTCAAATTACTTATTTTCATAGTGTGCTTACAAGTAACAAATATGACATGGTACATTTTTAAAAGTGTGTGTGCTAATTTATATATATACATATATATAGACACACACGTACCATCACATCTATGTTGCCGACAAAGAATTGGAGTATAATGAAAAATAACAATGGCCCACATTGGACAGTAATTTGAAGATGTAAATTCATAGAGCATACCAATATCGTTAAAAAGTCAGAATTAACCTAATCCAGATTAAAGGAATTTTGGACTAAAATCAAGTAGTATATGCCAATTTAGTGGTCAAAATGTAGCATTTAAATGCAACCAATAAATAATAATTATGCAACCCAAGGGAAGTACACCATTTCTTTACGCATTCTGAAAAACCTATCAAGATATTAGTGTACTCTAAAAATATGAAAACCAATATAATTTCATAGATATTAACAAAATATTGATGAAAGCAAACATTGCGTCATGAATAAAACATCAATTATCTATCAACCAATCTCCAACCGTTCTAACTCAAAAATAAAAAATAAAAAAATATATTTATTGAATATCTTAGAGAAATGACTTGCATTAATCATCTCATGGTGGGAGTTTGCCAATAAATTATCCCTCTAGGAAGCAATTTACCCCTCAACGTCTCAACTTGAGGTCATTTCCAAACCAAACCTTTTTTTTCCAAATTATATATATTTTTTTCTTCCTTAAAGAAACCACTGCACATATATGGAAAGAGCCAATATGACTCATATCCAGAAATGATAAAACATTGTACAATTCTTTACATTTCATATTAACAGCAAATTGGATATAGCACTGAGGCAAACGAAAACTTTCTTAACCTAACCTCAGATAATCCAACCTGAAAATTTGAGTTAGCCATACCTAGAGTTTCTTTAATCTCACTTTGCTGCTTTTGCTTTCTACTGCAAATCTAACCCACTGTCTTGCATTAGTTCCATATTTCCTGATGGGATATCAAAGTATGTGCTTGTGGTTCGTTACGATCACATCATTTCCTCATCCTTGGGACGGAAAGAATATGTATCCAATACAAGGGATTACCAAACTATATCTGGATATTGAGCCATGACAATCTCACTCAAATTACAGGGCTCTACACAAATTTGTATTGCAAACAAGTATGTGTTTCCCTTGGTGTTCTCTATTCTCAATAATACGTTGGGCTGAAGGAGGTGCATTTTTACAGTGTCGTACTCAAAAGGACTTATGACCGAGACCAAGATTTGAATGTAGAAGACAATCTGGAGAAGTTGAATCTTAATGTAACCATGGAATGATGCCTGCAATATCCTTGAATTGCCAGACAGCTTCAGAGAAGAGATCTCCATTGCTTTAGATTGCCCTTACGGTTGGTGAATTAAGTCTGACTTTCATATCGCCTTGCACCACAAGCCGTGGTTTCTGCTTCATATTCTTCCATTGGCACGTATTAGATCCTACAAGTGATAGTTGAAGTCAGACGAAAGGATGCAGTCATTTAGATTTCAATTTTAGAAAAGAACAACAATTTTTAATAAATATCGTGGCAGAAGTATACTACGACAAAAAGACATGTTAACATTAAAAAGAAAAAAAACCAAATGCTATGGAAGATGCAACAATAGATCTTCAATAGTATAATTACATTTCTATTTGCTTCAAAAAAACATTTTAGAAACATTGTAGCATGCTTTCCATTGTATTAAAAGAACATAAAACGTATTTTTATTTGTAATAATGTTATATACATGCTTCCCTTGTTCTACATAGCTATGTTGAAATGCTATTAAAATGATAGTTCATAGTTGTTTGGAAACTTAACGAAATAGTTCTCACACCCTAATTGGTGAATCGCTATCAAATTCGCACTATCACAAATCTAACAGTAGCTGATTCTTAAAGCTTATAAGACATCCGCTTTTACATTTTTCCCCTTCATATTTAAACGAAACTATCAATGTATAACTGAAAACTGGGAGCATAATCCGATGTACTTGGATATTTCTGAACTAAATTAGAGGAACGTAAAAGAGGAAAGGCGTACGTCATACCAGAACTACACTTACACAACAACTTAGGATTTTGGAAGACTGTTGGTAACACTGAAGGCAAGGAAAATGAAGTTCTCTTAATAATATTTTTTTTATAAGAAACAGAGAGTAGTGTTCAATTAAGAGGTCAAGGGTTCAATCCATAGTGGTCACCTACTTAGGATTTAATATTCTATAAGTTTTCTTGACACCCAAATGTTGTAGGGTTAGGCCGGTTGTCCCGTAAGATTACTCGAGGTGCGCGTAAGCTGGCCCAGCACTCAAAGATATTTCAAAAAAAAAAACCCATATTCAAAAGATGAGAGATCAGATATTTCCAAAGAGCCAAGGGATTACAGAAAGGATCCCCTGCTGGCAAGAATATGTTAAATTATAACCACCAAATTTTGTTGAAAAGAGACACTGAGAAGAGGAATGGCTTGATAAGGTTACATAAACCGTCTATGCTCAACTGCTGTCCAGTGAATATTTACTGGTTTCTTTGAAGCCATAAACGCCAAAGGGTGGCAGAAACGGCATTGATCCTTAGACATTGTCATAGTTTTTGAGGTTTAGGCCCAAAAGGAGCTGGAGAAGGGAGTCCTCATAAGATCGGGGAAATCATCTACTACCCAAAAGTACTGAAAACAACAAGCATTAGCAGCTGGACCGTGGAAAAAGAATGAGGCCATGTTTCTCAGAGCTCCCTTTACACAACACACGCCAATTGGAGAGAAGATACGTAGACATTCTTCTTTGATATCGTCACAACTTTTTAGCTTCCCTTGGATAAAGATTCGAAGAAATAGCTCAACTTTCTTAGGAATTTTGGATTTCCATATGTAGTTGGCAAATACTGGCTAATCTTGCCATGCTTGGCTGATAAATTCATGGTGGCTGATTTAACAGAAGAGTGGCCACCATAGTTGACAGGTGTTTAGAGTGCTTCTAGCTAATTATAGAAAATAGAACAATCAATAAGCTACCAACCTTTTCACCGTGCACTTTCCCGCGCATATCGGGATTAAAAAATAGCATATTAAGACTGGTGGCTGTGGAAAAGTGCCAAGGACTGCAATAGGAAGAAAAAGCAACAGAATATTATCACGGAATCACATTTGTCAGAATAAATTGAATAAAACAATAGAAAGAACAAGACCCTCTTACTTAATTAGCTACTTGTGTAGCATATTGTTGTTTCTTCATCTCTTCAATGTTGAAAAATATCTCCAAAGAGTGAATTAACCTACCAAAATTATAGTAATATGCAAGCTAAGAATTTTTTTTTTCTCTACCGTGAACAACAATAGGAGAATAATTAATTGCCTCTTGGAGTTTGGACATGATCCAGGCTTCTACAGCCAAAAGCCATGTTAAGACCAAGAAGATTTCATGTTAAACAGTTACGAGTTTAGAAGTATCTCAATGTCTTGTAGGTATGTACAGATACAATTAGTCAAAGACAAAAAGATTATCCTTAGGGGGTCAATGGCTAGAAACCCCTTTAATAAAAAAGAATATATGATCCCATCACCAATAGTTTCAAAAGTAAAATGTGTCTAGAAAGGCAAAGGTAAATTTTTTAGCAAAATCCAACCCCCATATCCTACCATAAACTTCAAGACCAATTTACAACTTTCAAATAGAAGTTACCAACTATCCTCCATCTTCTCAGCCATAAAGGATTTCTTAAGATTTTAGACTGAAAATAATCTTCCAAAGCAAAATGAACATCCTTATATGTATAGTAGGGAAACAAGCTAGAAACCACAAAAAGATTGTTGAAGTTCATATTCACTACTCCCTTATCTTTCCCAACCCAAGAGCAAGAAGAGGAAACATTGATAGGATATTTGCTACTCTAAAAATTATTAAGATTTCGCTGAACTCCCTTAAAACTTTGGGGCACCTTCATATCATCAGAGAAGATTGATTCAAAAGACTCTCCAATAACATTTTGTATGAGGATTATAGGGGCATACATGTCCCCACGTTGACTAGAAAGTCTCTAACCGTCCCCCAGAATACCAACCAACCTTTTTTCAAAGTTAGTTCTTAATGGTTTAGCGCGAATGTTGACAAAGACTATTAACTCTTAAGGAACTCTTGGATATCTTCGGTTATATATTTTTCAATGAAATTGTCTCATATTCAAAAAAAAAAAAAAAAAAAAAAAAGAACAACGCTTAAGGAACTTAAATATGAAATCATGTTAAATAATCAGATAAAATTAGAAACTTGGGATTGTATTTTTGTAGATATTCCTTCCCTTTAGAAGCTTTGAACTTGGGAGCATGAGAAGGTTTATCAATTTTACCAAATACAATCAAACAACAAACAGGATCATCATCATCATCATCATCATCATCATCATCATCATCATCATCATCATCATCATCATTATAAATAAAAAGAAAATAAAAAATAAAAAATCTGAAGTATTGGACACAAAGGATAACTTACATCCAGTTAGAAATACTCACACTGCAAATGACTTTCTGGTCTCCAAAATTGAATCGAATTCCCAAACAAATACTCAGCTGCAATATATAAAGCAACTCTGGGAAATGGAAAACCAACTTGTGATGGTTATGATATCGAGTTTTCCTCTACGACGGACAAGAAAGTCTCCAATACTCACTTAGCCTGGACTTTGAATAACCCTCTGCCAAGGAATTTATCAGAAATGATATATTTTAGCCCAGAAGACACCTCCATCCAAAAGTAATTACATAATTATATAGCAACACATTAGGATTGATGATTGAATGAGAGTTGGATACTATGACAGAAGCAACATGCAAAGAGATGCCAACACGCACACATACACTTTTTTGTTTCCTGATTGTTTTCTCAAGAACCACCTAGAAACAGGAGGACTCGGAATGAGAAGCCTCCATTACATGAGAACTTGAGAAGCTTCCGCCAGGTGCAGGTTAGAGTTTAGAGAAGTAGAACGCTCATGATTTTACTATTTTGCATGCTTGCCTTTTCATTTTTAATAACATCAATGTATTAAGGCTATTATGATAAGCTACCAAGCCCTTTAATTGTTGTAGTGCAACCAAGGATCATAGTTATATTTTATAACACAACTAGCGGAAACACTAAGCTGGTCCAACCCTCACAAAAACCCCTTGCCAGCAGAGTCTATAAACAAATTACGAGAAGCTCATAATGTTGACATTGAGAAGATCACATAAACCTTTAAAATTCGTACCAGCTAATAGTGTTGTCAAAATTTGGAATAGCATATTTCAAAGATCACAAATTAATGTATTGTTAAGAATCTACTACTGTCCAATGCATGCATAAACTACACAACTAGGGGGGAAAATATATACTCAAATCTCAACCATTTTTATATAAACATCTTTAACATCAATAAAAGAGTAAGGTCACCTTCTGTTGCAAATCAATAATTGGTTCGCAGTCAGATCCGTCCTCTCCTTCAGAGTCAGCCATCTCCTCACACTCAAACTCAACATTTTCTTCAACTTCTTCATCAGTGTCACTTAATTCTTCCTGTTCCATAATGATACCTGGGTGAGAATGGTCATCCACATCATCACTGCAATTGTCCATAGATGGTTGAACCAGCGGATGAGCTTCAGAAACAAGATTGCTCTCTTCACTAGTTCTTGTTTCTCCATGCAAGTGACCATTGTGTAGGTTCTCTAATGCTTCTGAATTTCTAGCAGTTATTGACTTCAAATGATCATGTGCAGTGAATACTCTATTCCCTGGAATAGTATCTATATTGGATGCTGAACTAAGGTGTATCTCTAAATCCAAACCATAACTCTTATCACCATGCTTAAAGGATTCCGTACCCCTAGTCAACTGTCCATTGCTAACCAAAGGTTGGTTCTGTACAGCACTAAATATGTTGTGACCATGAGGAGATCTTCCATCCAAAGATGCAGCCGTATTTACCTGATCTATATCATCAGTTCTTTGCAGGAGGGGATGGAAGTCAATGCTATGTGATGAAGTGAACTTCTTTGACTTCAATAACTTTTCATAACCAGCATGGTACTCTGGCTGTGGATTATAAAATAAACTGAGATTCAACTGAGGTTGGTTTCCTGAGAAGAAACTGAGAGTATCAGATGTACTAGAACTACAATTTAAGGGGTAATAAGGCACAGATCCATCATCAGAGGCCCGGAAAAGTAAAGGATGCATATGAAGATCAGAATCGGGTCCCCTTTCTATCTCAGTAGGATTATCATTGTTAGCTCTGCATTCTTCCATGTCTGATTTAGAAGCATCTTCCATTAGTGGGACGACATTGTTTGCATTGTTTGGGGGATTACTATTGCTCAGCCTGTTATTGACTGTATTGTTTGCCTGAGAAACTTCCTTATTGCTTTTGGCTACGAAAGCCTTTGCTGGTGCTCCAAAAAGAGATCCTCTGAAAAATGACTGGGGAACTACACGAACTGATGGAGGAAGATTGACAGGTGGAAGGTCTGGAGCTAGTTTAACCAAATGTGAACTATTAGATCTGCGAGCTCGATAACTCCTAGAGTAGATCGGGGACTTCACATCTGAAACTCGGAGATTCTGTGCATCCGTAGTCGGTGTAACATGTCCAGTTGTGGTTGAAAGAGATTGTGGAGGTTCTGAGTACGCTGGTCCAGAAGAAAATCGATGAACATTTTTTTCCCGGGTTTGCATGTCTCCAGATTCAACGGTGTTACTACGTTCTCTACTCTGGATATCCTTTTCCGGTAATATATCACAAGGAAGGTTACCATCAACGAGGTTGAGTCCACTGGAGGTACCTGGTCTCCATTCTGCAATGAAGGCCTCATTTACAAAAGGAGTGCCGTCATTATCAATGTTCCCACATCTATTATTGTTTATCCTACCAGTATTTTCAAACTTAGAATCCTGCAAAAACATCAACATAAAAAAACTTGAGTCAACAGCGAAAAGAAATTTCATACCCATCAATCTATTACCTCATACTTAAAATTCAGGAGCAGTCGTGAAACTAAATAGTGCTGAAGTGGGTGGACTATCTAATTAGATGGCAAGCATGCATTTTCAGCTAGCTACAGCGTATATTTTACATAATAAAATGAATGATACCAACTTCTAATTTTTAGATTGGCCAGCCTTACGAGTAAATCTTATTTAATCATTAATATCACCTTTTAATTTGTTGACAAGCCTCGCAGGTAAATCTTTGCTTTTTGATCTCTCAACCAGGTAAGAAGATATGCAAAATTTTGTAGTGTGCCAAATATACTAACAAATATCAAGGTGTTCTGGTGACCCTCTACAAGGGCAGTATCAACAAGTGTGAAAAATTCACAAGAGAAACCCTGGTTTTGTCGTAAAAGTAATACACTAATTGAAAGAACGAGGAAGATGTTTGCACCCTCTTCCTTCATGCTCTTTCAAATTGATTTTGTATTATTATTATTATTTTTAGGTAAGAAACCTTTCATTGAAGGAATGAAATAAGGAGAGACCCCAAAGCACCTCTACATGATTACAATAGAGATTTCCAATTGGAAAGTAAATAAGAAAGACTAAAATGCTTAAAAGGCATTTGTAGACAGAACCATATCCATGAAACTATCAAAAACTGAAAAAGAGTCTAAAAAGACATTTATTGCACTCTCCCCATAAAGTCCAAAAGAAAGCTCGCATAATAGCCATCCAAACCGGTCTCTTTGTTCCAAGAAAATGATGTCCCACCAGAAGAGATGCAAGAATGTCAAAAATATTATTTGGACAAGCCAACAACCAAACAAAGGCTTCCAAAATGATATGCCAAAAGCAAGAAGCAAAAGAACAATGAAGAAATAGATGAGCAGAAGATTCAGAATGGCTTTGACACATGAGACGCTAGGATGGGGATATAGATATATAAGGCATACGATGTTGAAGAATCAATAGTATTAACAACACCAATGCCACTCATCAATTTTGGACGTTGTGTAGTTTCCCAATTCACATTATGCATGTCATCTTCACCATGAGAGCCCTCCCAAAAGAAATCACAAATCAATTTATCCAATCTCTTAATAATTTCAGAAGGAGCATGAAAGAGACAAATAATAAGTAGGCAAACTAAACAAAATAGCCTAAATAAGGGTATGAAGACCACCATTGATATTTTTTTAAAAAAAAGGAAACATGACTTTTTCATTGATAAAATGAAAAGAGCCAAAAGCTGAAGGTACAATGATAACTGAGAATATCTGAAAAGATAACAAAAAAACAAACATAGAAGCTGATAAGAACCAAATGCATGATTGAAAGGACTAAAACTTTAGGAATAAAAGAGAATAAAATACAATCGTCCAAAGAAACCAAAATCAAAAGCGAGTGAAACACTGGCAATGGAGGAAAACTTGAAATAATAGGGCCGCAACATTTTGAGTGCTGAAGATAGCGGATGATTCTTTGAAAACTGAGAGCTGACGAACTGATTTGGAGAAAACCAAACTAAAAACGTCCCCTTGGACTAAGCCAGACTTAGATCTTAAGCACCCATGGACGAAGATTTTGGAAGAAGATCAGCATAGGTCTTGGACAAACAGAATTAATAGAAAACCCCCTGGACCAAACAGGCCATCCACCCTGCAATATATGGGAGACTAGGAGCAGCAGCTAAAATAGAGCCTTCCGATATTTGATATAGCCCATCCAACTAGAGAAGCTTTCAAAAAGTTTCCATGCCTCTTGTGCACTACTGTAGGACCTTTAAAGAGAGCTAATCCAACACGGCTTCAAAATTCTAAACAGCGTGAACTAAAACTCAACGAAGAACGATACCACAAGCATCAACGATCGAATGCAGATGTTGTGGAATTTCACTCTTTTCGAGCGGAGAAAATAAGGAATCTTCAGCCTTACCAAGCGAATAACCTTCCTCCGATATATAACCATACTTCCAGTTATGTAGCTTATAATGCATTCTCTCAACAATTAGTTGCCAGAAACTAGAAGATCGACAGTTGCCTCCCAAAGGCAAAGCAAGGTAAGACGCAGGCCAGTGCCCCTACTTACAACCAAAAGTATTCACCATCCAATCCAACTTTGAGGCAGAAAGGTTAATCCCCAAAAGCTCTCTTAGAGAAATTTATAGATAAACCAGAAGCTTGCTCAAAAACATGGATAACCTCAAAAAGATGTTGTAATGCATTATGGTCAGCAGTGGAGAAAAGCAAAATATCATCAGCAAATTGTAAATGGCTTAGGACAAAGGAAGAGTCACCAATAGAGTGAGATTCAATAAGACCCTTTAATAAGCTATGATCCATAAGACAGCTCAACAATCAGCAACCAAGATAAATAAAACAGAAGAGAGAGGATCTACCTATTTGATGCCCCGAGAAGGAAAAATCTTGCCGTGAGGCTGACCATTAATATTAATTGAGAAATTTGAACTAGAGATACAAGCAGGCATCTAAAAACTCCAAATGGATCCAAAACCCTTGGCCTAAAGAACAGCATCCAGAAAGTCCTAATCCACCATGTTAAAAGCTTTTTCAATATCCAACTTAAGAACCACCCCTACTTTCCCATTTTGAGACCAGTCAGACAATCAATTCATTAGCCATAAGAGACACATCCAGAATCTGCTTATTCTCAACAAGCCGATTAAGAGCAATTGTGTGTGGAAGGACCATCTTCAGACGATTACACAAACCACAAGCAATAATCTTATAAGCAAATGGTATAAGGTTAATAGGATGGTGGTCAAAGACCGACTTGGAATCAATTTTCTTCAAGATGAGACAAATATAGGTCTCATTCAGAAGCATTAATAATCCTAGCATCAAAAAATTCATGGATCATATTCATAATGTCATGCTTCAAAGTAGGCCAAAAAATATTGAAAAATTCTGCAGTAAAACCATCCAAACGAGGAGATTTACACACACCCAAAAAGGAAACAACCCTAAAGCCTCCTCCTCAGAAAACGACCATTCAAGATCTGCTGCATGCTCACCACTAATGGGGCTCCAATCAATATTAGTTGGGAGAAACCGCGGACAAGATTTCTTAGTAAATACCTTAGAATAGAAATCACAAAACTAAGTTTCAATACTAACTCCCATCAAAAGGCTTTGACCATCCCTAGAAAGGATTTCATTGATCGAACTCGTCCTTTTACAGACCGCAATAATAGGATGAAAAGATTGAGTATTTTCATCACCCTCGAGAAGCCATTTAAGCTTACATCGTTGCCTCCAATAAATGTGTTCATAATTCGTCAAGCCTTCAATCTATTCCTTAAGCGAACGACAAGAAGAAAGTTGTTCAATCAAAGGCTGGCCAAGATCCTCCAAATTATCTAGATAACAGAACTGAGAAATTAAGGATGGTAAATTTGATGCGAGAAAGAACTTTAAGCCTTCTAATTTCATCATCAAACAGTGTCCAGGCCATCCAACAATGGGATTATTGGACCACTAGGATTCAGTAAAAAGCTGGATAAATGATACAACGGGGAAATAACCCACAGAAAAGTCTCTCCCCCACGCAGTGATCTTCCCAAAAATACGTCTCTCTCCCCTCCCCACCACACACCGGACCCAAAGAACAAAAGCAGGGAGCTTTTTCAAAATATCTTTCCAATGATTCTGGTAAGTGCCTTTAATCCCATTAGCCAACCACTAGAAAGGACAGGGGCCATGTTTACTAACAAAGATCCTACGAACCATCATGCATTGGCCTAATGATAAAAAAATGAGACATAGTCTCAATAAATGTCTAAGAGGACATGGGTTCAATCCATGGTGGCCACCTACCTAGGATTTAATATCCTACGAGTTTTCTTGACACTCAGATGTTGTAGGGTCAGGCAGGTTGTCCCATGAGATTAGTCAAGGTGCGTGTAAGCTGGCCCAAACACTCACAGATACCAAAACAATAAAAAACAAAAGAAATATACTAACAATGATCCTACGCCAAAGAGAATTGGACTTAGAGGAAAAGCGCCACAACCATTTGGCTAAAAGGGCTTTGTTACGCATCCTAAGGTTCCCAATTTCTAAACCCCCCAAAGAAACCGATTTTTCAATAACCTCCCACCTAATTAAGTGTGAACCTTTTCCTTTTCCTTCATCAATCCCTTCCCAAAGGAAGTCACGCATCAATTTCTTCAAACACTTGCAAACCTCACCCGAGGCTCTAAAGAGAGAAAAGAAGTAAACCGAAATGCTGCTCAAAACGGACTTTATTAGGGTAAGATGGCCCGCTTTAGAGAAGTACCCTTCTTCCAAGAGGCCAACCTACTTCGAATTCTGTCCACCCAAGGGAAGGCCCAGGTAAGAGGAAGGAAGGTACCAACCTCATAACCAATCCACTCAGTCCACCTTCTAATCTTATCCTCATCACTATTGATACCCAAGACACTACACTTCCCCCATTAATCTTTAGCCACGACATCTATTCAAAAAAAGGCAAGAACGTGATTCAACATCAAGAACGAATTAACATTACCAGAGCAAAAGAAAAGAGTGTCATCAGCAAATTGAAGATCGAATAGGGACACCCTATCCTTTCCCACCTCAAAAGGCTCAATGACATAAACTGTTGCTAGTTTATACTTAATGCTAAGAGAGTGTTGCCCGTGTCTCCCTTAAAATTGATAAGGTGAATACCTTATCTTCCCACTTTCTTGATCATGATGAATCTCCATAAAATGTTGAAACTCATTAGATCTTGAAATAATGGCAACAAGTGTGTAAGAGCAGGTTTTGTAAATTGTTTCAAGAGACAGGAGAAAACCCTCTCCTCCAAAAGAATATCGCCAACTTACATGACTTGCCGCCTTCATCTTTCTTCGTGTCGATTCATATATACGTCGTTTTTCCTTCTTTTCTGGATTGTTTTGTTTATAGGACTTCTGAATTCCAAGGGCAGTGCGCCATTTCCGTGCTAATGATGATGGATCTCTATAGGGGACAACAAATTGCCATACAGACATCCAGTCAGATTTGTAAATTTTAAGTCCCTGAGAAATTATTTCATAGGTTAAGTTAAAAGGGCATTCATCAAAGGCGAAACCATATAAATAATAAAATCACAAATCTTCTGGTCAAAACCTCTTGAATGCGTGCTACCTCCTCCACAGTCAAAGGTGAAGTCTTCAAGTTCCGAACTGCCTGCAATACGAAATGGTCATACATCAACTGACAATCCTTGATTTTTATCAAAAAGATACAAAGACACCGTTCAACAAAGAAAGTTAATAAAAAAAGGAGAAAGAAGAGACTTCCCAATTAGCCTAAGGTGCTGCATTACTCTCCAATTGAGTTGATTTTTTTTTTTTTTTTTTTTTTTTTGTATAAGATAGAAATAATTGAATATCAATTATCAAAACAGAACAATATGTGTGTACTTTTGAGACAGTACTTCATTTAATATAAAGAACCAAGAATTTGGTATCAGAGATGCTAATATGTGTGTACTTTTGCCATTTTTCCATCACCACCCCTTTATTCAATACTGTTAACAAGGAAGTCTAGTACTTCATTTTTATATAAAGAACCAAGAATTTGGTATCAGAGATGCTAATATGTGTGTACTTTTTCCATTTTTCCATCACCACCCCTTTATTCAATACCGTTAACAAGGAAGTCTCAATCCATGTAATCATATGCTTTTTTTCAGATATAACAAAAACTGCTTGAAAACCTATACTCTATGCATTATCTGAGACAGTTGCAGAATACATGTAAGACATGCAATGAGTTTAAAAAATAAAGGAGAACTAAAAGAGTAACTTCTTTTAAAATCTATATAAGTTGCAGGAGAAGTTTACATCTCATTTTCCTTGTAAAAATGTTGAGGAGAATTAGAAGATAACTAATATGTTTTTAGTTTAATATTTGTTTAGTTGTTAATTTAGATTAATTAGTGTTTAATTAGATTTAATTAGCTAATTATGTTATTTTCTTTGTTAGGCTATAAATAGCCTTTTAGGTTGTAATAGGAAGCTTCTTGACAATGAATTTTAATATAGAACATTTGTTTTCTTAGAGAGTCTTCTCTCATCTTAGGGATGGATTTCCCTTGTTTGGCCATGGATTTGGCCTGCCCGCTGCATCAAAAAGATAGTAACATACCTTGATTGGATTTTCTGGTGCTTTTGATGAGCATCGATTTTTCTGCCTAACAAAAATCTGCAAAATGAATAGCAGAACATCAGGAAGAGGTACAGGCTCATATAGAATGACTCAGAAAAAAAAAAAAATATATATATATATATATATATAGCAAGCAAACACCAATAGGAGAAGAAAACACAATTGATAATCAATACCGCGCTAAAAAGAATTATTCAGCACTACCATAGCAATTTTCAAATAATGCTAGATCGATATTTCCATGCTAAACACCAGAGGAAAATGTAATTTCATAGTCACTGCTTTGAACAAACAAAATCACTCTAATGGTGTTCTTTCTTTCTTTCTTTCTTTCTTTCTTTCTTTCTTTCTTTTTAAATGAGAAACATGTATCTTTAATTTCATTGGCAAAATGAAATTACACAAGAAGGTAAACATTGTCAAAGGAATTACTAAATACTTATTCGATGGGTTATTTATAAGGGGTGCAAGACTGGAGTCACGAAAATAAAATGACAATTTACACCATGGAAGAGAAATATAATCGGTGTTCCAAAAAAGAGGGAAAATCTGTAAATTTATCCTCAAAGATGTGCCAATTCCATTCTAACCATATGGACCATAGGACTTCCTTTTCCTTTCTAAATTGGTGATCCAAAGGGCTTCCGTTTCCTTTCAAAACTGGTGTCCTACGAAGATCATCAGAAGTAATCACACCGTATGGGAAAGCAGTACGGAAGTTTAAAGCTGCAAGGATGATTGTCCAAAATGACGAGACAGACTGGCATGAGGTGATGAAATGCACCAGGGGTTCTTCGCTGTTTTGGCACAAAAAACACCAGCTGGGAAATGACACAAGCCACAGGGCTTTCACGAGAAGAATATCAGCGGTGCAAATACTACCATGGAAAAGCTCCCAAATGAAAATTTTGACCATTTTGGGGAACTTCCATTCCATAAATGCAAATAGAAATCTTGATGAGGTTGATTGCCACTCAATGCTAGCTTATGGGATAGAGTTTCAGCTAAGTAGGTGCCTTTTTCTATATTATTATTTTTTTTTCATCTAAAGCCCATTTCCATATATCATACTGTTTGGCCACCTGGGGAAAGAGAATGGAGGATAAATTGGACCACTCCTCAATCTCTTCCACTGTTAGATTCTTTCTCAATCCCATTTCCTAAGATGCATTTTCGCTGAGCTGTCTTTCTTGGTGGACTGTGCATATAGGCGTGGAAAGGTCCTCTTTATAGGTCATAGGTGAAGTGCCAATCCAAGTACCATTCCAAAAAAATGTGGAACTTCCATTGCCGAGGTGATGCGCATCGCCCCTCACCTTAGGCCAGTCGCCTAGGTGAGCCTTAAAAAGTTTTCCATCACAAGTCTTTAGATTGGTCTGATCGGTTCAGCTCCACTAGTCTTCTCGCCTCTTCATGTTGTTCTCAATCCAAAGTTTTTGTTGATTATTTCATCCATGACATTTGTTTAAATTGAAATATTTTCAAATCTTCAATTTCACTTAACTTATTCTCTATTTCTTTGGATTATCATAGTTTGCTCTTCAATTAACTTATGTAACATAGTCTTAATAAATGGCTAAGAGGTCATGGGTTCAATCCATGGTGGCCACCTACCTAGGATTTAATATGTTACAAGTTTACTTGACACCCAAATATTGTAGGGTCAGGCAGGTTGTCCAGTGAAATTAGTTGGCCCAGACACTCACGGATAAAAAAAAGAAAAAAAGAAGTTTAACTTAAGTAACTTTGCATTATTAATATTTGGAACCTTGTAATTTTAAGCATTAGACTCTTTTCATTATATCAATAAAAAGTACTATTTCCTTTTTAGAAAAAACATAAAAACATTGGATGACATTCTCAAGAGGGAGAGGGAGAGGGAGAGGGAGTAAAAAAAGAATCATTCAACACTCTTTTCAAGTTGTCCTTCAGAATGTTTCAATGTTCACTATAGAACTCAGTGGCATATCCATCAGGCACCAGGGAATTGTACTCTTTTTTTTTTTTTTTCTTTAAAGGAAACACAACTTTTATTAATGAAAAGAGACTATTGCTCAAAAAACAAGGATACAAGATGAAGAGCAAGAAAACATAAAAGTACAATCCCAAGAGAACCAATCACGAGAACAAAGGTTCGCCAGAAAATTAAACCCAAACAACAAGCAAACTTGACTAGAAAATACACCAGGGATTTGTACTCTAATGTAGTTTTGCAGGTAACTACATTCTCGTAATCGCAAAAACTACCAGTAATGCAATTCTAATACAGTCACACTCATGAACATTTCAAATTTTTTAAATGTGGTGAAGTTCAGACTTTAATGACTACTTATATCACAGCTACCAATAGAACCCCCCCCCCCCCCCCCACCAAAAAAAAACACCCACCCACCCACCTACAAACACACATAAGAAGAAGAAAATATGAAATTTAAAGCACAAACTACCTGATGTGTAGATTTGCAAGGAAGAAATCGCTGATGGATAGCCTCCCAATCTGTATTGTATTCCATCAATCCTAGGGCTAATAATCTGCATATGAATCAACAACAGACATGGACAATGAGTTAATGACATGCACAGGAGTTCATAGTCGTGTGAATTAACATGGGAATCCTAACTTTCTCACAAGTTACAGAACTGAAGCGTGATAACTTTAATAATGAAAATTACATAGTAACAAACGATAGGCAATCAGAAACAAATACTTTTCTTTGTCTTATCATCATATGCAAAGGTTAAATCACTCATCCTCTGACATTTTTCAGGATCCACGCAAACAAGACTCCAGATAACATTACTTTTGAGAAGGATTTTTCTCTAAAAAAACTCTACTATCTTCTTTCAAGCCATAAAGACTATTGGAAAACCTAACAAGGTTAAGCAACAAAACTATGACTTCCATTTCGAAAGGAGTGCAATGTTCGTGTTTTCAACATTACCAAGGCGGCTAAAGCAATGGGGAGACTGACTTTTCTCCAAATAAGACAATGAAATCTCCTTTCAAGGCTCGTTCCTAGAAGAAATTCTAAAAGAAATCTTTCAAGGTTGGGCACCATCATTTTTGGCATTTAAGGAGGGAAATGGGCTAAGATGCCCGAACACTTTTTCCTAGGATATGGATAAGTTAGAAGGAATCAAACCGGGCTTTTTACAGCACAAGTCTCACTATTTCATTTTAATTCAATCCAAACTTCACAAAGAGGGTGACAAGATATCGACCCTGCAAACTAATGGGGTAAACAAAGGCCTCTACGATTGATTTTTTTTTTTTTAATGAAAACCAAGCTTTTATTGAGCAAAATGAAAGAATACAAAAGGGCAAGTAAATGGGCATAGAAAAGAAGATGCTACTGAATTACTGAACTACCTAACAAACCTCTCGACCCCTCCACAAGAATTGTGGGGGAAATATCCGTTATTTCATTCAATTTAAAGCTCACAAGAAGAAGATTTTCTTCACTTATGCCAGTGAAGAGCAAAATTATCAAAGTCACACATATTATCAAAAAGTATTGGTAGTCTAAGGTAATGAGAAGCAGCAACCAGGGAAGTGAACCAAAAAAGTGAGCACAACTAGGAGAGAAAAGAAAAATGAACTTCCACTGAATAGAAAGTAACTCACTCATCCTCAGCATCAGTAAAAAGAATCCGATTTACCACAGCAGCTGGGGGTGGCTTATGAGGAAATAATGCTGGGTTGAATAAAGGAAAGAATTGTTGGGCTAACTTCGCAATGTCCTTTAGAACCATGGCAACAGACTGCTTCTTGGTGCTTTCAACAAGAGTAGCTGCCAATGACTTCTTAGGTGGCTGTTGACAAGGAGAGTGTGTTACTGTGTTGACCGATGAGATGCTTCCAGACATAACTTCACAATTAATTCCAGGAAATGTATGGAAAGTGGGGAGGGGGAAAAGGGGTTCTCTTTCTAAGGGTGCATCTGATGTTGATTCCAAACGACGTCTTCGATAATCTTGAACAACTGGCATGCAGTCCCACCCAATAATAAATATAAAATGCAGTTAGAAACATCAGAAGATTGTCATAGCTTCAAAAACTTGAGACTAAATCTTTTACCAAACATCATAGAGCACTTAAGAATATATTTTACCAGTATTAACATCATCCAAATAGCTTCCAGCTAAGTTCAGCGGAGCTACATCGAGCATAGATAGTACTGGGCCACTTACAAGTGGTGCCCAACTTGAGCCTTCAACCACCTGTCTACTAGAAACAGAATCACGCCCTCTATCATAAGTTGTTTGTGATGCAACCCTTTGGTGGGTTTGTTGAGCAGAGCACGTGATTTGTCCACTGCAAAAGTCGTTTGATTCCAATGTTCTTTGCACTTGGAAACTACTATTGGTTACTTCATCTGGCATTGACGAATAAACAGATGGAACGGCAAAGCAAATGCTAGGAAATGGAACCTTTTTCCATGCCAATACTTCATTCCGTTTGTGAAGCATCTCAGAGATTAATCCATGTACCTGGGAGGCAATATGTTGTCGAGAAGAATCACATATACATATAGAAAAGACTTGAATGAGAAGTTGCACATGCTCATGAATTAAACAGTATAATTGGCCTATTTGATTTGGCGCAAAACCATTTATTAAGTTATCCTTATTCAGAGAAGACCGAGAAGTAGGAGCATTCCAAGTTGCCAAGGTTTTCCCATCGTGAGGGGAAAAAGAAGCAATAGGTTCATTAGGCAATATTGGTAAGAGTGGCCGCAATGGCCGCTTTGCCTGTCCTAAATGTCGTTTGCTATTTTGAACTGACGCTTTTAAGCGCTTATTCTGTCTAGTCTCTGGTCGTCTTACAGCTCTGTTATTCTCCTTTTGGGTCAAGTCTCTTGTAACTTCATCAACATCACTCTCAAGTGCCTCTTCAAGTTCTATCTCAAAGTCAGCATCATTATCCTCATCCTCATCTTCAACAGTCTCATTTTCTTGACTTTTGCTGTCACCATCTACATCCTGCAACACTGCAACAAGAAATTTCCTATATTCTTCTTCATCGTCAACATTTTGAAGGTCATCCTCATCATCCGTTTCTTGTAAAAAGTTCTCGAGTTCATCGAGTGTAAAATTAGCAAGTGAATAACGAGCCCTTGTGCGTGTACAAATTGCATCTTCATCTTCTAAGTCCACCGAGGACTTCTGAGGTGGTTTACAACTAAGTTCTTCTGCACTACCATCATTAGTATCAGTCCCTGTACTTGATCTATAATATTGGACCTGACCAGTCTCAATCTCTGGCTGCATGTTTAGGTCCTCTTTATCTTTCTTAGGATTTCTAGACCCACTTTTCTGAAGTTCTTCCTCACATGTTCTCATATAAGAATCTGTTATTTGCTGCACATTCTCCTCATCCTGCCCAAAATCTCCAGTGACACGGTTATGCATCTCCATCCAGGTTTGATAGCTTCATCACTACAGTTTCAGAGCCAGTAATGATATCACTATTCAAACCTTCGGTTTCGGGGCTCAGACTTGATGAAGCTTCTACTGAATGTATTTCTGATAGAAAACGAAAATTAAAGTGAAAAACTGACGTATAGGCCCATATGCATTATTGTTGAAATAAATAATATATATACAAAAAAGTGTCAATAGCTTCCAAAAATCTACTCCAATATTTTCCTATGCATGAACGTTCCCCAACTCGTTAGCGTTGCAAGATTCAAATCCCCTTCATCTAAATTTGCCACTCCCAACCCCAATTTCATCAACCTCAAACCGGAATCCGGAATGACATCATTCCATCCTAGAGCCGAACTCAATTACATCCCCAATAGCTATTAACCATTCCGAAAACAAAACTTCATCCCTTACCTCGAGTCCAAAAAGCTCCGTTCCTTGACCTTAACTCTCCGGAATCAATAAGCCTAAACTAATTTCAACCGTCCCCTCACTCTCCCAATAGCAATAGAGCTTCAGTGATCCTCAATTTCTCACCATCGTTCTAAGGAGTTCTTTGAAAACCACCCATAGCACAGGGTTGCGCCGCCGTTGCTCCGCCACTAGTCGAATTAGGTCTTTGAACTGGGGGTCATGCTCCCCGGTGTTGTATGATTCTTCCGGTGCAATGCCAAAAGCTTCATCGCCATGCGAATCGTGGCCTCGATCTTTCGTAGGTTTTCTTTTTCTTTATTCTCTGCAACGATCGTGGAAACGGATTTCCTTCGCTATTTTTTCTGTTTTTTCTCACAGTTTTATTTGTATTTTTAGTTATTTACAATTTTGATTTTCTCCCGGCAAACTAACTTTAAATCGATTTTTTTTTTCAATTTCAAAAAATAATTATAAAGGGAAGTTATTATAAATTTAAAAAAAAATTAAACTATTTATAAATATTAAAAAAAAAAAAAAAAATCTCACCAATAGATGTTATCTTCAGTCATTGCTATATTTGAAAATAGTCCAATTATAAATGGTTACAATACCATAATTTCTTTTAAATATGGGGTAATTGATAGTGTAGTAATTTGTCTATCACAGTGATATTTTGTTATATTTATAAACATTTTATAGCTCATTTTGCTCTGAACAGTACTTAGATACAGTTGTAAGCGATAATTAGCATGACCTTTTCATTTTAGAAGTGGGAGGTTCTGTAATCTATGCTCCATTTTTCTAACCACATAAAAAAGTAATTTTTCAATAATTTTATAAGAAGAAAAAAATAATTGTCACGTGACAATTTTTCATCAAGTATAGTTACATCTAAGTTTTTTTGTTTTTACTATATTTGAAAACGACCCTAATTTTAACGGATCTTAAAAATGAAATCCCAAAAATAAATGAAATAGTTTATATTGTCTAACATGATTGCTATGGTTAATTGCTTTCCAATATGATATATATTAATTAGATCTTTCCCCTAAACTTTGGAAAGATATTATTACTATTTAATAAAAAGAAATTAAATTTGAATGACTTAATTTCATACTACCAAACTTAAACATTTGATAATATAATTAAAATGGAATAAAATTTGAACTACAGGATCAAAATGATATTAACTATAAATATATGAAAATTTTCCATATTTCTATTATGTCTTTATAACTACATTTATTTATAATAATGGGTTAGTTTGATTTTGGAACCTAAATAGAGTCTACAATTGTAGGTTTCGAAAAATATAAATGTTTGATGTATTTAGATAATATGTTAACTACAAAAGTAGGGGTATTCCGTATCTACATTTTAGAAAATGTCTAAAAAAGAAATATCATCTTTTATCATTGGTTGGACATCTTTGTAATTATTATTTTGTCAATCTGAATGTTTTTTTAATCTAATTTCAATTTATTGTGGATTAAATAAATATGGCATTTTTAAATTCAAAAGATTTTATTTTTAACGTGATTTTATATATTATTTTATCTCATCCATTTTTCAAGATTTTTAAAAATATAAAATATCATGGAATTTGATATTAGTAGCACAATTTGATTTTAAAATTCTAAAAGATTTTATAATTTTTTATTTTTTTATTAAAAGGTCTACTATAAGGAAAGATGTTTTTTTATAAAAAAAAACATCACATTTTATTATAAAAAAAAACTATGTTATTATCTCTTAATATAATTTGATTAAAAATAAAATTAAATTACAATTTTAAATCTTAATTTTCTTTATTTAACTTCAACCACCCATTTTTTCATCGGTATTTCTCCTCACATATTGAAGAGGGTGGAAAAGATGTTTGCAAATCAAAATAGATTAAGTTTTTAGGGTTTCTATTTGCATAGAAAAAATAATATTTTTGTTTATAATTTTGAAAAAAATGAAATTAGAAGAAAATCAAATACTAATAAATTATTATTATGAAATTTTATTCGAAAATAGAAAATTAATATTTTACTTTAAATTAAAGTTTGAAATTAAAAGGATAATCATAACATCTAAATTAATTTTAAAAATTATATAATTAGATAAAATTATCATGAAATTAAAAAAAAAAAAAACAATATCTGGTATAAATTAAAGTTTAAAATTAAGAGAATAATTAAATTATCCAATCCATATAAATGAAAAATTAGAAAATTATTTTGGTTTAAATCTAATCTTTAAAATTAAGAGATTAATCAAACTATTAAAAAAAGTTTTTTTTAAATAATAAATAATTATCATGAAGATTTATAATTAAGTTATATTTTTAAATTTTAGGTAGCGACACTCATAGTATCGAACTAAGTTTATGGAAAAGGAAAATTAATTATGATATGCAGTTGTATGACAGTATTCCATGTATCATAGAAGGGGAAATTAATATACTCATTAAAAAAAAAAAAATTAAAATACCATTTAAGTCTTTATATTTTAAAATAATATAGTTATTTGTAATAATTAAAAAAAAAAGTTAAAATACCATAGAGAATTGTTACGACGTTTGTCTTTGTTTAAAGTTTGTAATAAATGTAGTGTGAGCATTTTTGGTGTTGCTTTCAAAAGACTCATTCAAATAATATTTATAATTATAACGATATTTACGACTATTACTACTAAAATATAGTATTAACGGCAAGACCAGGTCGATGTGCATGGAGCACGAAAATTAGTTTCTCAAGCTAACTATTTTAGTTAAAGCGATAAATGGGGGGTTTTGTATTCTTTAAGATTTGAATATGCATGAAAATAAAATGCAAGAAAAATAAATGATGGATGTGCAATCAAACGAAACATTCTGGTTTAGAGGAACAAAATTTGTAAGTTTGATAATCATCAAAGCATGGTTTTCACTTCTTACCTATGTCTAGCCCAATCGATTAGAAAGGCTAACCAATAGTCCAAAGTATCAAATTAGCTAATTTGATTAGATGAAAAGACTCCCAATTAGAAATTTCCAACTGGAAAGACCTATTAGAAATTTAATTTGCTCTCTCTTTGGTTGATAGAACAATACTCTTTGTTGTCGACCACAAATCACAAGTCTATCTAACATTTTGCTTCTTAGAGATTAACCTATAATTACATGTCATATATTATATGTTAATCTAAAGCGTTGAATTGCACAATCAAATATTGGTTGTCAATCAATAGCAAGAATATGTCATTCATAATTAATAAATTAAGAGTAAAACCCATAAACAAGAAATCTCAATCATATTATCAAAATACTCCCACAATGAGTTCCTCCAAAATCCTCTAAACTATTAAACTAGAGATATTACCTTCCCATGGTGGTGGAAAAGATAAAACCTGACATTGTTTTTGCTTGAGATTACAGGAAGAAAATGAAAGAAAACCTAAAAACTAATAGTGTAGATGGATAGAGGGTGGAACAACGAAGAAAATGAGCGGTCATTTACCCAAAATGGCCACCCATATCAAAATATATGACATAATTACCGAAGTGCAGTTTTTGTAGTGCGTGAAGTGTCATGGCGCTGTCGAAATCGGTTGTATGGTGTTTTTAGTGCCGTGACGAGGTTTTTTTAGCTTCTATTCGACCTAATTGCTTCGTTAGATTCCAAACTAGTCCATTTTAGCTATGTTTTCTTCTTTTACTTTTAGGAACTCGATACCTACAAAATAACATTTTTAACACATTAAATAGTACAATGATCTCGAGTTAAGCTGAAGAAGATAGCACATTCCAAGTGCTATCAAAATGTCATTGTTAATATTTTATATTTAACATCTGAATTTTTAGTTTTTAGTTATTAGTTGTATGTTGTAAATAAATTTTGAGTATTTTAAATTAATTAAAAAAAAACAATGATAATCCAACCCAAATTTTAAGGATTGGGTTGGGTTGGGTTGGAGATCTTGTTCGAATCTTTCAGGTAGCCAAACCAATCAACCCAAAATTTCAAGATGGTCTTAAAAATCATACTCAATCCAACGCAACTTATGTACCCTAGTTTAATAGTAGTTACACCGTCAACAATTTTTTCCCCCTTCTAATAAGTTGCTTTGAAAGATGTGCTTAATGAATGTCTAAATTGTATGAAAAAGGTTAAACTAATCATTGTTGGTTCATGGAATTTCATGGATAAGTAGCAGGTTAGTACATGAAATTTAGTTTTGTACCATTCTTTTGATTTTTGTAAACAATCTCATACATGAACTTTAGTCATTAGATTCACCAAACGCTACTGAGTAGTCCTACCTTATGATTTGAGGAGAGGTTAGCTCAACCTCATTTTAACTTTGTAATTGTTGGGGACAACGACCTTTCAAATATCTCCACAATCATATGATATTGTCCATTTTGAGCATAAACTCTCATAGTTTTGTTTTTTGTTTCACCCCAAGAGGCTTCATACCAGGAGATAGTTGTCTTCGCTTATATACCCACAATCATTTCCTAGCCAATGTGAGACTTTGGTCATATTCCCAATTGTTATGACATGGTGTATCTTTAAGGGGGTGTTTGAGGTGTTAAATTGAGTTATGAAGTTTATAATTAATATGTTAAAGTTAGAAAGTCTGTTTTTTGGGTGTAAGGTTGCGACGATAGAGTTCTTTGATAAATATGCAAAAAAGAGAGAGGAAGATAGAGTTTCTCGATAAATGTGCAAATTTTAATAGTGAACACAATTGAAGTTGGTGGCGTTGAGTTATTTAACACCAACTTGTGAAGTTGCTAAGCTAAACACCCTTACTGAAAATATAACTCGTAATGAAAAGAATGAAGTACCACAATAAAAACTTACCAGAACTCAAACGAAATTTGGATGTAATACAAAAAATGTTTTATGGAAGAATAACTTTTTTTTTCTAGTATTGCAAACAAAACCAAAACAAGCCAAAGGTAAACTAAGGGGTTTGGATATCCCTAGAGACAGTGGAGGTCACCCATGATGGGTGATCTTCAATCCAAATGTCGTAGTGTTTGAAATAACGAACATAAATCCCAAGCTCGTGAGATGTGGTATTTCCTTCACATTTGACATAAAGAAACCCATTGATGAAACCACTGTGCTATTTTGAACGAATAGCATAAAAAAAACCTTATAATTCATTCAAATACCTCTTTTAACCTATTAAAAGCTTCCACAAATTTTGAGACTCCACTCTAGCCCAAAAGAGGTGTAAGCTGATTATTCAACTGATCTAACAACATCCTTGTAAACTCTCCCATCAAATTTTGAACCATAGCACTTAGCCCCACAAAACAACTAAAAGGTGCTGCATATGAATGCAACGGAGGTGGATGCCATTGGGAAGAGTACGCAACAAGGTCGTTAGTGGTTGTCCTAGAGTTGTGGCATCCTAACGTAGAAGGGGGCACTAAAATAACACCAACATCTACACCACTTACACATCCATTAGATTGCCAAGTCGAGCCATGTTCAAGTTCCTCTAGATAATCATAAGCCCATTGAACCGAGTTTTTCAATGCATGTTTGGTTTAGGGTTTAGCCCTGCAAAACAAACAGGTAAAATTAGAAACTTGTATACCAAATAACTTAGAGCTCAAGGACCAATTTTTCCAAGCATGCATACTTCCCTTACAACGCCAAACAATGTGAGCAATTGGAGACTATCGGTATGAAAGCCCAACTTTTACAATTAAAAGTTTGAGAATATAATTGTAACTACCGTATTTCAATGATGGTTTTTGTAATTTGTCATATATTTTTTAAAGTGTTATCGAATCAAGAATGGATAACAATTCTTATTCTAAAAATAAGAGTGAACCATTCAAAAAAGTCATTCCCTCCAATTTATTCTAAACAATTTCCCTCCAATTTACATTATTCGGTGGGAAACTCATTCCACTATTGCCGAAAACTTCATCTCCTCAATATCTCGTAAGATAATCCCCACCTCTGAAACTTCTACTCTTTTCTTGCTGCAGATCGCTAATCGAGATATTATTCATTTAATCGCAGATTAAACCAACACCGACATCGATCGCTAGTTGCAATCCTTCTCCAAGTGAAATCGTATCAGCAATCGTTGGATTTATCACATCGGAGCATGATTTCGACACAGAGGCAAGTAAATTTCAATTTCACTAGCAAATAATAGCCCCTAATCAAAAAAATTATTCTGTTATTTGAGTGCGACATCTTTATTTAGTTTGGATGAACTCACGGATGGATTTATTTGCTGTATTTCAATTTCATTTATATTCTTTAGAATTTTTATCATCTGTTACTGTGGAATTTGAATGTCTCTGAGAGTAGTCATTTCTGATATCATCCATATAAGAATAAACCTGCTCTGATTCATTCTTGTTGAGAAGGAATTTTGGTATTGATTAATCTGATTTCTCCTTAACCAAAGTGACCGTAGAAACGACACAATTAGCTTCGGTCGTTTTTAGATAATTCCTTACGTATCTACAAGATCCACAATATTTATCGATTGAAGGCCAATCCTACGACACCTGTCTGATAGATTAACAGAGCCATAGGGCATGAAGAACATTTTCACCCCTTTTACCAAAGCTAGCACATATAGGTTAGATTATAAGTTTGGTATGTCTAACTTTTAGGATTGTTTGAATTCAATTGTGTGTCTAATATGCAATTTATGTGTTTTTCAAGTATCTCTATTGGGCGCAAAATTGGGAGTTTAAAAATTAAGAATCATACATTCTTTTAAACATAAATTTAGCGATCTCTTAAATATAACTTTGAAACTTTGAAAGCACGTAAAATACATCATAGAAATTTTTTACACTTTTTAAAGCTTAAGGATTGGTTAGAGACAATCTAAGAGCTTTGAACTAAACTTACAATTTAACTTTAACCACTCATAAATCAACATCTATAACGTTTTTTCCTTCAAGATTACAATTTACCATTAGTTGGGATCATTTTCGAGCAAGTTCTTCATAAGAAGATTTTGATTTTTAAAGAGCTGTGTTTAGAATGACAATTGATGTCTTATCCATTGAACTATGCTCGAATTGACTAAAGAGTTTCAATTTTCATAGAACAGACGGAAGAGGAAACAAGTACTCAGAAGTGAAGAGATGGGGTATATTAAAAGTGAAATAGTTGCTTGAGGGTAATTTAAAAGGGAAGTAATCAGCTTGTAGCCAACTCTTCATTTCATAAGGACTATTCTTGTCATAATGTCGAATGAGCCTATCTTCAACAAGGCTCTTCCTACTGGAATATTCTTCATCATTGGTTTGAGCATCATCCTACAAAAAAACTAGTTTTGATTAGATTCTCAGTTGACTCTTTGGTTTCAGTTAGGAGGCAAGAAATTATGCTATCCAGTGGCAATTTGGGAGGAGAGAATAAACCTGAAAAGTGTTCTTCCTCCTACACCTATCTTTTACTATGATATCATTTCCAATACGCCACCTTGTCCTTTTTAGAGCAACATCTCTTTTCCAGGGAATACTTCTTCATGTAAGTGAAAGTCTCTATCCTCGTTTTGCATCCAATAAAATACTTTTAGGAAAAATATCTAGATTTAAGAGTTCTGGATAATGGAAAGGGAAGGTTACTAGGAATCTTTACATGTGCTTAGCCAGTGTAGCTTGATTAAATTAATGGATTTCTCTTGAAACCGAACTGCCCTTTTATTTTGGTCTTGCCACGATTCTTTCTATGCATCAAATATAATGAAGATCCCCACCAAAATCTCCCAAACTTCCTTATGAATCTAAGTAGCGCAAGAGGAAGTTTGGAACAAGATATATGTAGAGATAACTAGAGGGACTGTCTCCAAAAGTTTTTATAAGATCCCTAGTTATAGAAATAGTAGGATTCTAGGTAAATATTAGTATGTTATCAAAGGGATAAATTAGTAAATAGCTAGTAAGTTGGTTAGAGTTTTAGTATAAATAGAAGGAGCGAGTTGAGAGAAAGGGTGTGAAGCATTTTGTGAGATTTCCTTAGTTGAGAACTTTGGGAGAGCCTAGCCCTCTCGACAGGCTAGTGATTATCTTGTTACTTTACTACGATATCATAGCATATTTCAATATATTTTCAAATTTGATTTTTCTTGAGTTTATTATGTGTTCTCGAGTATTTTCTCGTTAGGAGGTATCCTAACAGTTTTCTTTCTTTTCTTCCTTTTTTTTTTTAAAGGTAAATTACAACTTGTTTGCCAACTTTTCAAGTTTGTGTTAAGTCCCTACACTTTATAAGATTTCTAATACATCTTGTATTTTTAAATTTGGGTTTAATCGAGTCCCTAAATTTTAAAGAGTGTCACATAAATTCTTAAACTTTTGATTTCGTATCTAACAAGTATTAAAACTTCAATTCTATGTGTAATGGGTCCTTGACCTATTTGACATTTTTTGAAATTTACTAATCTTTTAGACGTAAAATTGAAAGTTTAATATTTCTTTCCATAAAAAAAATTCAATTATATGTATAATATATTTGTTAATTTAACCGATGAATATATTAGGAACTTATTAACGTAAAATTAAAAGTTTGGGAGCATGTTTGACATTTTAAAACTTTAAGGATCTATTAGACACAAAATTAAAAATTTACATATCTATTTGACACAAACATGAAAGTTTGGGGGCTTAAACTTTATAGTTTGACCCTTTTTTTTTTCAACTTATTAGTCAAGTATGGTAGTTTTTAAACTTAAAGTACACACTATTCTGCATTTGTTATACCATTTCTCTAACATTGAGGGAGTGTTTGGGACACCAACATGAAGTTGATGGAGTGAGTTATTATAGCCCACTTCATGTTTGAGGCCCCAAATATAATAGTGGTATTTACAACAATTTATAACACATAATCAAATATGGTAAATATTATTTCAAAACACTCTTTGCTGTCGTATTTATTATTTTAATGTTTACTATTTTTTACTTAAACAAAAATAGTTTGTACTCCAAATACATGCTATTATAACCCGGACTAAAATAGTCTACACTTTAAACACAAGCTATTATAATCAACAAATTATTGTAACTCACTTACTGTAATAACCAATTCGGCGCCCAAACTTCTACTTAGACTTCTTTGGTTTGACTTTCAATATAGCATGCAATTTGGTGTCACAAGGAGGCTTTTTGCTAAAAACGAGGTCTCTCATACAAGTCAAAGTTTCTTCTCTTCTCCCATAAACTTTCATCAGAGTTCTACTTTCCCTGTTTCTTTAATTGTGGCTGGAATAAAAACAAAAAAAAGTAGGTTGTCATTAACAAAGTAAAGATTGACTGATAGAAGAGGCTTCGTTTTACAATTCTCAAACCTTTGCCTAAGCGACTCTTCTCAGCTTTCTTGAGTATGTGGCCCACTAAACCTTCAAGACAAATTAAAAGAAGAGAAAGAGAAGAAAAAAAGGGGTTTCATTTCTTCAATCTTCTCTTGGAAAAAATTCATTCAATTGGAATTGGACTGCCTTTTAAAAAGAACTGAGAAGGACACTGATTTAAGACACATCTTGATTTTATAGATTCCCCTCATAAAAAGAAAACCCCTTATCCTTTTATATAGACTGCCCCCACTCCCATTCTGGTCATTGCTTTTAATCATTTAGTATCACATTGTTTGAGGTTAGTTAGCCTGAATATAATAGTTGTTAACTCTATACTAAACTCTATGTACAGATTTGCATTTGTGATGGATTACATTTGCCTTCCCGGTATTGATATTCTCTCATAACAAGATTATCGAGAATGATTTTAAAATGATTAAAATCATTTTTGATAGTTTTAAAATTACTTCAAAACTTGTTCAAAATTATTTTGATGGTACAAAAATCATGTTTAAAAGTATAAAATCAAACATTAAAATTATGTTTGAAATTGATTTTGTTAAATATAAACTTCAAATTTCATGAACTTGACTTGTAATTTAATGAACGTTGTGGAGCTTAGAGTTTGGGAAGGAAGCTCTCAAGTCAAGTTCAAGTCGAAACCATAGCAAGGTTCTAAAGCATAGGAGACAAACAATCATTAGTTACATGCTCAACACTAGCGAAAAAGAGCTTAGTTTTACTAAAGAAGGAAGGGGCGAGTTTAGTGCTTGTGGGCTTTTTTGGTAGTATCTACCCTTCAACCATCATGGGTTGACCTAGTGGTAGTGGGAACATAGAAAAAAGGTCAAAGGGCTAAGGGGTCATGAGTGCAATTCATAGTGACCACCTACCTAGGGTTTAATATCCTATGGTTGTAACTCACAAGATTAGTAGAGATGCGCGTAAGTTGGCCTGGACAAAAAATACCCCTAAATTTTGCCTTTTTTTTTGTGAAAAAATACTCCTTCATTCAAAAGTTGCTATATGGTCTTTGATCTTTCATTAAAAAATCAAAACTAAAGTGATGTTTGAGGCATTGAGTTGAGTTTTAAAGTTTGGAGTTAATATGTTAGAATTAGGAAACATGTTTGGGGCGTAAAGTTGTAAGATAGAGTTTTTCGATAAATTTGCAAACCTCAATAATGAATACTATTAAAGTTGAGTTATTTGTTTGGGAGTGATTTTAAAATGACTAAAATAATTTTTGTCATTTTTAAAATAACTGTGAAACATGTTTTTAATTTTTCAAAACTAGTTTTGATGATATGAAAATTGAATAAAAGTGTAAAATTGAAACCTAAATTAATTTTGAATAATTAAAAACGTTCAAGTGATTTTAAAAATGACAAAAGTGATTTTCATGATTTTAAAATCACTCTCAAACATGCACTAACACCCACTTATAAAATCGGTTGACCAAACACCTTTTGAGACTTAGAATGGAAATGACAGTGACACAAAATAAAACTTGAATATTGCAATGTTGATCCCAAATCCCAATTTCCATCTAAAATTATCCTACAACAAAAGTCAAAGATTATATGATAACTTGTGAAATATTGATTATTACTATTATTAGTTTTGGTCGTTTTCAAATATGATAAAATGAGTCAAAATATTTATAAATATAATAAAATGTCATTATCTATATAAACACTAATAGACATTGATTGATGTCTATTAATATTTATCATTGATGTATAGTAATATTTTGTTAAATTTAAAAATATTTTAAACAATTTATCATTTAAAATAAATATTTTTTGGGTGATTTAGATTAAAGTATTATATTAGGATATGGATATTAATGGATCCAATGCCATGCGTCGTACAAAACATCCACAGAAAGCAATTGTATTGACCATTATGATTAGACTTTGCTTATAAATATTCTTCAAAATTGTCACTTGTCAGCCAGTTCGGCGGTGCCCTACCAGTTTTGCATAAAGCCTGCCACAAGTCTCGCCGACCAAATCATCTTCCGAATTTTCCTTTTTGCCCTTCTCTATTTCAATTTTACTCCCTATAATTTATAATTAAAACCTTTTGATATAACCTTCGAAAATAATTAAAGATTATTAATATACTTGTTAATACTATAGAGACTATTTTTGTAATCTCTGCAGTAAAGATTATTCATGAATACTTGATAATACTATTTCATTTTAACGGGTAAATTGACGGAAGAGTTATTTTGAAACAAAAATTTAAAGTTAAAGGATCAAGTTAGCTTTTTTATTAAAATATTATTTTGGTTTTATTTTAGTTTGTTTATTTTTATTTTATGTATAAAAAATTTTCCAATTTTAGTCGGTATATTTTCACTAAGTCTTAAAGTAGTCTCAATGCTAGTTAATTGTTAGTTTTTAAAAAAGATTTTTTTTTAATCTACAACATTTTTATTATAAATTTTGAAAACATATTCATATATCTTATTTTATTTTTTGCATGAAAATTATTATTATTATTATTATTATTATTATTTAATTAATTTTAATAAAAAATAACTTTGATGGACTAAATTTAAGATTTATTGAATGTACATTAACTAAAATTGGACATTTGTAGGGACTAAAATAGAACAAACTTAATAGTATGAGGACTAAAATGATATTTTAACATTTTTTATATAGTTTTAAGTGTTTTAATAAAATTTACCTTAAAGTTAGGAATATTTGGTATGATTTTAGCCAAAATATATGCCTTCCATTCCATAATAAATTTTGATTCATAGGCTTGGGATTCAATATTTATTGAATTCCTTATTTCAAAAGGGAAAAAAGACGTTCAATTTTTAAAGAGTAAAAATTAAAATTGTTTTTTTAAAAAATAAAAAATAAAAAGCCTAGGGCTTAGAATAGTATAATCCTTCCAAACCTAACACTTATTATACACCACATTGCAACATTTAATTA
This sequence comes from Citrullus mucosospermus, assembly GCA_030954485.1. Taxonomy (NCBI): domain Eukaryota; kingdom Viridiplantae; phylum Streptophyta; class Magnoliopsida; order Cucurbitales; family Cucurbitaceae; genus Citrullus; species Citrullus mucosospermus. The sequence goes on along the minus strand of CM062064.1, from coordinate 2,859,319 downwards.
CTTCTAGGTTTGTTTAATTGTTTTGAACTTATTTTCTTTTTGGGTCAATTTTCAAAGTTGTGTCAAAGCCCATAAAATTTGAAAACTTGGCCATTTCTAGAAATTAGTTCTACGTTCTTCATTTAATTCAAAACATATTAACAAGTTGTTCAAAGGCAAAATTGAAGTAATTTTTATTGGCATTAGACGTCAATCATGAATCATTCATTTCCAAAATTAGATAGGTACATTAATGAGAGATACAACAGTCAAGATTTTAAACCTAATCTTTTTATGGAGTAGAAACTACTAAAATTAACTATTGGAACATTTTTTTAAACTTAATTCTAGATTTTTTTTTTTTTTTTTTTTGAAATAAAAAAATCCCCTTTCTAGAATCAAACTTTTTGCTTAATCAATTTCTTCTCCCATACTAATCAAAAGTATCTTATCATCTTTATTTGGAGTTTTAATTAGTTGACCCACTTCTCTTTTGTGAACAAATATTCAATGTGGTCACTGAAATGTGTACTGATTTTTTAACCATTAGATAGATATCAGGAAGGTATAGTAATGCCAAAAACTTGATGGAATTCAATAGTTAAATATATATGTGTAAAACCTAAAATGTTAATAGAAAAAAACAAAAGGTAAAATATATTTTAAAATATTAACCTTAAGAAAAATAGTTATTTATGTTGGTCGGTTTGAGCTAACCTCTCCTTAAAGTTTGATATTTTAAATATTAATTTGATTGATCTTTTTATATATAGGAATTTCTTAAAGTGATAGTCATCATCTTTTAATTTTCCTAAGGGTTAAATAATAAGTTTACAGCTTGAATTTTGAGTTTGTCTATTTAGTTATTTGGGTTCTGCCTATTTAGTTTTTTTTTTTTTTTGTTCTAAAATGATGAACTTTTAATTTTGTCTTTAATAGGTATTTAAATATTTTATTTTGTGTTTTATATGTTTCTAATTACTTTATTTTTTAAAAAATCATATATATAATACTCACAAATTTGAGAGCTTATTATTCTATTAGATATTAAATTTATTTTAGGATTGTTTTTAAATATAAAAAATAAACTATAATATTTACAAATATAGCAAATTTTATTGTTTATCTGCGATAGACTACTATCTGTGTCATGATATATACAAATATCGCGATCTATCATGGTCTATCGCATATAGAGTATGATATTTTTCTATTATTTGTAAATATTTTCAACAGTTTTGTCATTTAAAATAATTTCATTTTATTTTATATCTAATAAATCAATTAATTTTAATAAAGTTTGAATATGTAGAAACTTTTTTTTAGCAAAACAAAAACAGAAACAACAACAAATAATTGGATAGAAGCTGTTTGGGAGTTCGTAATGGAATGAGTTTGGATTGTAATGTAATCCAAAACCCATGTTTGGATTGAGCGATTTGTAATATTGAACTCATTTCGTTCTAACATTTTTTAACCAAATTCTTTTCAGCTGTTTTTACGTTTCACGATCCCGTTTCCATTTCGCCTTTGATACTTCATGCATTCAAACACTTTTAATCCTAATTACATTTCAACCTCCCGAACTTCTTAAATATCGAAACCACCTAAAATTACAGTTTTAGAAGTTTATTCAACTTTTTTAATTTAAAGTTGGATTGGAACCAACCAACAGAATTTTAAAAGTAAACTTATAATGTTTTTTTTTAATTATTATTTTTCATCTACCCCACTTTAGTACTGCTATTTTACCATTAACGCACCAAAAAAAAAAAAAAAAAGAAAAAAAAAAAAAGAACATCAAACATTCTTCCTTCTTCAAATTTAAACATAAAACTGAAATAATAATATAACCTTAAAGAAATATCAAACATTTTCACAGAAAATTACTGAAGAAGTTCAAACAAATGTATTCTCCATTCTGGGTTGATCTTATTAAATCTGCACAAAAAATTGTAGCAAATATGAATGTGAAAATGAAAGGAAAAAAAAAAAAAAAACTATATTTTAGATATTTTAGTTTCTACCTTTTCAAACCTTCGATTAAGTCTATTTAATTCTTAAATTGTTACAATTTCAGCACAAACCCATTTAATAAATTTTTTCAAAATATAGTCATAACTCTATATCCAAAAATATCACAAACGAGATCAAAATAGATTTTTTTAGTTCAACCATCCTGTTGATTGAGTTATTCAAATTTCTAAATTCTTAATCAAATGGTTAAATTTTATGTTTGCTGAATTACGCTCATATTAAAATAAAAGTTTGTAAGTATAAAAATTCAATTCAACGAACATCAAACATATGAACCAAAATAATATTTAAAATGAAAGAAAGAAAAAAAAAAATGATCAATGATCATACATCAGAAACTACACTGTAATCATCTTCTTCCAGTGGAGCTGGCAAATTGAGATCCAAGCCAATCTCAAGCTTGCTAGAATTCCCATCAATGGCGGTTCTGATTGAACCCTGTAGATGGGATCTTTTATGTCCTCCCAAAGCTTGTCCAGACCCAAAAACTTTACAACAATATGGACATTTAAAGATCTTCCAATTACCTCCATTAATCCCATCTTCTTCTTCTTCATCTTCTTCTTCCCCTTCCTTTCTGCAAACTTTCCTATGTCCAAACAGAGCTCTGTTCGATCGGAAAGATTTCCAGCATTTCCCACATCGGAAACTCTTCCCCACTCCCACCGCCGCCGCCGCCGCGGCCGTTGATTTTTCCGATTCCGGCGTCCGACTCTGATCCTTCCCCTTTCCGATTCCGCCATTGCTCGATGAAGGCTTTTCCATCGAGAGCATCACGAGACAGATGGCGACGTCTTCCTCAGGCGAGGTATCGGAAATGGAACTAGCTGGCTCCGGCGACGGCGACGGCGATGGCGACGGCAACGACTCGGTGTTGAATCGCCGAGTCCGTTTAGAGCGCCTCCGAGTTGGGTTCTTTGACTCGGTCTCGCTCTCTCTGTCTTGAACAATGGAGATTGAACCATTAACAGAGAGCATTTCTGGATCTGGTGATTTGAAGGTTTTGTTGAGATTTTCGTCTTCAATGGCGAAAGTGGCTAAATGGGCTTTCATGTGGCCGCCTAATGCTCTGCCATTGGCGAAGCTTCGAGAGCAGAGCCTGCATTTATGCCTCTCTTCCATTTTTACAGAAACAGAGGAAGAAGAAGAAGAAGAAAGCAAAAAAACAGAGGATATCTCTAATTTAATTTAATTTAATTTTTCTTTCTTTAGAAAAGTGGGGGAGAAGAAGTGAAGGAAGGGATTGGGGAAGTTGAAAGTAGAGAGAAATGAGTAGGTGACAAGCATTCCTCTTCCACCAAAAGGACATAGACAATACACACAACCCAAAGTTATGATTTTTAATGCATCTTTTTCATTTTACTTCTACATTTTTTAATCAAAATTAGAGAAATAAATGTAAAGAAAAACATAATTTATGTCAAAGTTAGCATAGGTGAGCTGTGGTTGGCATGTAGTACTCTACAAAATTTCGAGTGGAAAATGCTATCCCCGGTTTGACAAGTAAAATTTAGAGTAAATTACAAAAACAACTCTTAAAATATAGTGGTAATTGTAATTATACCCTCAAACTTTGAATTGTAGAAATTGAGTATTTAAAATCATACAATTGTTAAAACTAGACATTTAAACTTACATAATTGTAAAAATTATATCAATTGTATACATTTGAGGTTTAATTTTTATCATTTGAGTGTCCAATTTCTACAACTATTACAAGTTTAAGAGTCCAATTTTAACATTTATAGAAGTTTGAGGGCTCAATTTTTACAATTAAAAGTTTGACGGTAAAATTGCAGGTGCAACTACTACCATACTTCAAGGGTGGTTTTTACAATTTACCATAAAATTTAAGAATCATGTAAGGTTTACGAAATAAATGATAATAAATTAATATATTAGTTAGTGACGAGTCAAATTATGAATGAAAGTATTAGATCTACTGTGGTATAAAAAAAAAAATTTCACCTCTCATGAAAAAAAATTCAATCCCCAACCTCCATACTGTTGTATCAAATAAACATATCATAATTTGACTTATTTTAGTCTCTATACTATTTAAACGTTCATTTTGATCCATATATTTTCAACCTTTGATAATATTAGTTTATGTACTTTTAAAATGTGAGCTTTTGTTTGTGAGCTAAAATAATCACTTTTTAAAAGGACAAAAGCTAAGATTGATGTTTTGTGAATACACAAATTAAGATGTACAAAAATTGAAAAATCAACGATCAAAATGAACTAAAATTAAAAATATATAAATTAAATAATATTTAAATCTTAATTTTATTTTACAAATTGGTCTCTAAACGTTAGTTAACAAATGGTTTTGTTCTTTTGTGGTTTAGGGTTATGTAATGCATTTGGTAAAGAACAATACTTTTCCTCCTTCCAACAACTAAAAATTTTGACTGATAGGAGAGAAATGGGAGTGAAGATAAATTTTTTATTTTTTATTTTTTATTTTTTTTAATTTTTTTAGAAAGACCTATAAAAGGATTTTAACGATGGGAAGTCAGTAGGACAAGTATTTTCCTTTAATAAAAATCTTATTATAAATAGATAGACTTGTGTTTTAAGTTTTTACGAGAATATTATGATTCAAACAAAGAGTAGTGATATAAATTTATTTTAAAGAAAAGTTTAGTATATGTTGAACAGAGAGACTCCTTGTGTTTTAAGTTACATTTATCTAATTTGGAAAGGAGGGTTTGGGAGTAATTTAAAGTATTTAAATTACTTTTGTTATTTTCATAACCAATATAAAATATGTTTTTAATATATTAAAATTAATTTTGATTATATTAAAATTCACCGTTTTAAAATCACTCTAATGTTTTAGAAATGAACTGCTAAAACAAAAAAGGTATATTTCATTCATTATCAATAAAATTGGTTTAAATTTTATTATGTTGTTTGAGTTTTTAGTTTTATTCTATTTTCATTGATAACCTTGCAATTGTTTTATTTTAGCTCTTGAACTTTTTTCTAAATAATAAAAATAAATTTGTTAATGTCTTGATGGATATGTCAAAAAGAAGAGGAATTAGAAGGACAAAAATAATATTCTCAATAAAGCCTTCAATCTCAGCAAGCAAAACCTCTTTTCTGCAAATGAGATTAATAACATCTAGAGCATTTGAGTCCACCTGGAGTGGCGGGTCAGTCGTAGCACAGCTACCATTCCCTCAAGCACGATCTCAGCTTCCAGCAGACTCACACTCCTAACCAACAAACAAACTTGCATCCACCCAGAATAGCCCTACCTTTCTGATCATGAGCCATCCACCTTCGACGAGGTTGTATCTGTATTGAGCTTCCAATATCTCAAACTTAACGCAGTCCAATGCAATTGAGTTAGAAAGATATAATTTGAATTTAAAAAGATCAAATTACAACTATTAAAATAAATGTGAAAGTTGAAAGATTAAAATAATGATAAAGATAAGATTAATAAAGGAAGGGCATATGAATACAAGTAACATGCACAAAACTTGCCTCCTCTATTTGCTAATCCATATAAGCTGTTTTTAACCATTTAAAAATATATATATATATACACGAAATTCAGAAAGAAGACAATTCTTCATTGGAAACCCAAATTCAATATTTAAAACAAAATGAAATCGAAAAAGAAATTTGTTTAATTTTTATTTTATAAATGATTGGGATCTGTGTGTCCAGTTATTAATTCCTAAACCATCATAGACTCGATCTAAATTATCACCTTAAACTTTGAAAATTATTCTTTTTCAACATTAATTTTTCTTATTGTATTATTTTTCTATTTAGTATTATTTTTTTGGGGGGAAATTTTGGCTTAACCCTTTGATCAAACTATTGCATTATAATAATAAAAAAAAGGAAATACTATTTTTGAGTTAAATTAAATGATGGTTTGAAATTTAAAAAATTGAAAGAGATTGGTTCGGATGATTTGTATTATCTAAATTTGGATGTTACAGATGTAAAGAAAAAGTTTACATTTCAAAACCATTCGAATTGAGTTTGTAATATAATTGTGATACTTTGAGTTCAAATAAATTAAATTCGTATATGTTAGATTAATTAGGAAATTACTTAAATAATTTAATGGAATTAAACGAATCCTAATTTCTTAATTTTCCAAAATATATTTAATTTAATTACATTTATTTACATATACTTTTTCGTTTAATTTAATTTAAACTCCTTTATTTTTCAATTCGCTAATACTTTTTAGAAATCAAGTAATATAACTTTTTTCTTTGAATAATCTCAATGTAACAAAACTAACTTGAAATGATTTCGATTTGACCACCGTAAACATAACATGATTGAATGGTGTTAGGTGCATCACCTAACTAAACATTACTTAAGTTTGACAAATTTGCAATTTTAATAATTAAGTTTAGTCCCAAAAAAAAAAAAAAAATGTATATGAGCCCAACCAAATTTAGGATACGAAGTATTCTGAGAAGTTGACTTTTATTTGTTATTACAAAAGAATATTATATATGCATTGAATGATTACAATGAAAAAAAGAAAGAAAAAAGAAAATATTGAGTAAATTTCATCTTAAGATTTGAATTGAACTTTATATACCGTAGTACCGACATCAAAGTCAATCCACACACTTTATATTAAAACAAAGTCTATTAAAAGATAGAAACTATAACACACAACTATTCTTCAAACAAAGTTTATTAGAAGGTAAAAAATTAACACATTGGTTCAAATGTAAGTTTAATTTAATGATTGGAAAGTTTAGAATAGAAATAGACTTTTATAAATAATAGAAATAAAATTGTATTTAATTATATCAACTAGTTAGATTTAAATGAAGAGAAATAATTAGGTGCAGTCTATGCTTTCCATTCCTTAAAAAAAATATTTTTTATAATTAAAAAAATTGTCACAAAACAATTTTATATTGGACAACTACTTAGACTACATAAAGATAAGTACAACTCGAAAAATACTTAAACATTTCTCTTCTCTTAAATGAATATTAAAGTGTTTTCAAACTATGCCACACGTTTTTTAAGCCCAACAATTATAGGAGTAGAGATTCAACAATTGTAAGAATGGAAAGATATACGTTTACCCTAATAATTTTTTTTAGATAACAAACTTGTTTTTTTTAGTTAAAGTAGTTAAAAAAAAGATCAAATTAGAAATTTAGACTGGGTACAATTTAACAAAATTCTCATAAATATTTCTTATTTTATCAAACTATAAGGAGGTTTATAAAATTTATCAAATCATTAAAATTAAATTTTTGGACCGAATTTTGTAATTTAATTAAAGGGAAAAAAAAAGGAGAGAGAAAGAGAGAGGAGAGGTGTCAATTATATGGCACACAAGTTGTTGGGTTTGTTGCACTTTGCACCCACAAGTCCTTTGACTATAACATCATGTGACCTTGACCATGTGAACTAGTTCAGTAATTTCTCCAACTAAATTTAAATTCAATATTCATAAAAAGAAACTCCAACTAAATATTGTCTCTTCTCTTTTTTTCTTTTCTTTTTTGGTTTCCCAAGGAAAAAATATGCACCATTAATTATATGTATATGAAATGGAATCTTTGGAATTGGAATGAAAATAAAACATAACCTAGGCACTTATCACACTTTCCCCCCCAACTTTATCATATCAAAAGTTTCCATTTTAATTTACTTAAGTTTTGTCTTTAATACTAGTGTTCCTTTTCATTTTCATTATTGATTTTTTTTTTTTTTTTTAATGTTGTGGTTCAAACCAATTGTATAAATAAAGATTTTAAAATTTAAAAATAATGGTCATGATTTGTTATGTTAAGTTAGATTCAAATCAACTTTCAAAAGATGGTTTCTTTTTTTATTTTTTAGACGAAAGAAACCAAAAGAGCTACGATCCACAACTAGCTCAACTCTTCATCGGAAAATACAATCAAGAAAGACATTCTTCCAAAGCAAAGAACAACCCTGAGAGAATGTCAAAGTTGCAATAGCGTGAATAATTTTGTTCTCCTCTCTTAAAATGTGACAAAAATTTGAGGAGAAAGTTTGCAACAATAATAATGTCCTCAATGAGGCCTTGATCTCAGAGTTTGCAACAAAAATATTAAGAGATGATTAGTTGTTAGAAACAACATTTTTAGTTAAGGTTAAACTATAAATTTAGTCTAAGAACTTTCGAGTTTGTGTTTGAAAGTTCTATGTATTAAACAAAAAAAAAAAAAAAAACCTAAAATCTTGATATTTTTGCATTTTAAAAAATTAAATGACTTAATATAAAATTGAGTTTTATGCTTAATAGGACTTTAAATTTTCAATTTTGTGTTTACTAGGTTTGTAAATATTATAAAACGTCAAATATGTAAAGACTTTATTGGACATGAAATTGAAAGTTTAAGTACCGATTTAACACAAAATTAAAAATTTTAAAATCTATTGCATACTTTTTAAAATTTATTGACTAAATAGATGCAAACTTAAAATTAACGATTTGAACTTGACATGTAACCTTCAATTAATATATTTGAGCTGATTAGGTTGAAAGCCAACCTAATAACCTATGAACTAGAATGATTCATCAAACCAAACCATTTTGAATCAAATTGATTGAATTATTTGAGCCAGCAAGTTCTTTTATTCTTATATAATTGATTTCAAAGTTAGATTTGGTTCATTGTATTAAGTTTGATTTAGCATTAGGATGCTCAAACCCTAATTTCATATTCAATTACTAAAATAACAATAAATTCACTTTCCTCTTCCTTTTTGTTCCTCTTTTTCTTTGTGTTATAATTACAAGCACATCTCTGTCCTTTTAGAATTCTCTCTAATTGAGAATTTTTTTTTTAGCCAATAAATTAGAAAGCTCACACAGTTTTGTTAAAGTTTTTTCCCCTTAAAAGAAATATAATTTAAAATACTCTCGAGTTTATTTAATTTTAGTCCGTATAATTTCAATCTTTAAATTTAATCTTTTGAAGTTAATTTTTTATTTATCGTAATTGATTTAATAATGATAATAATCTCTATGTAAAAAGATATAATATATGAATATGTTTCCAAACCTATAATAAAAATGTTAATAGATAACCAAAAGACTTAAACAATATTTTAACTAAAAGTATATTACAGTTTAGGAAGAAGAAAATATTCATCCTTACAATCCATAAAAAGTATATATTTTTTGACCAATTAAACTATGTCTTTTTTTTAGTTCAATAACACGTGGAGAGTAAGGAATTCAAATTTATAGCCTCTAAATCACTAGTTATTGTTATTATTATTTTGTTAAATTGTAAATTTAGTCTGTATGACTTGAAAAAAAATTAGAGTTTAGTCCCTATAGTTTAAAATTAGAATTTAGTCCTATGATTTGATAAAACCCTCGTAAATAGTCCCTAAAGTAGGGACTAAATTTTAACTTTTGCCAAATCATAGAGACTAAATTCAAACTCTTAAAACCAAATGAACTAAATTCTAATTAATTTTAAACTATTAAGACCAAGTTTGTAATTTATCTTTATTATTTTCAATTTAGATGTGAAACACAAATAACTTCATTTTTCATTTTTCTTTGGAGTTTGGACTTCTTTGAGAACCGGAATTAAAATAGTTTTCTACTTTAAAAACAAATATGAAGGTATCCCTTGCATGAAATTAGATCAAAATAAATTGGTTTAAATTTCAAAACTATTAGAAACATTTTCAAAATATATAATAAAATGTTACTATCTATTAATATTGTTGATAGACGGTAACATTTTGCAATATTTGAAAATAATTCATAAAAAAAATTAAATTAAACAAAAGAACAGGGAAAGAAAAAGATCCAGATCCACATAAAAAGGGAAATTATCTTCTAGAAAAAGCACAAGATATATTTACAATTTTACTGATATAAATGATAAAAATCAACTACTGAAAAGTTAATTCTAATGTTTCTATCTATTTCTCTGTTCCATCAGAAACTTGAGAGCACACACAATCAAATCCAAACTAATACTAAAAAAAAAAAAAAAAAAAAAAAAAAAAGAAAAGAAAAAAAAAGATGATGAGATGTGTTGTGTTGGTTGCTGAACTGAATCTTGTGTCTTTACAAAACTCAAGCATAGAGGACCAGAATTTTCCCAAGAAAACAAACATCCAAAGATTGGAGCAGCTCAAGTTTCTGCAAAAGTTAATGGTCAAAATGTTGGAACTGTTATAAATAACAATCCCCTCCTTGAGTTGTTGTGTTTCTATGGCTAATGACAAAAGAGAACTATGTATTCATTGAAATAATTCAACTTAAAAGAGGCTTGTCAACGTCGAACTCACTCTCGGGACGGTTTCGGTTGGCGTAACGCTCCTTCGCTTTCGCCCATAGGACGAAGTAGAGGCCGGTGAACATGAGGAACATACCAGCAAGGCTGCATTGAGAAACAAATATGAAGATTATGCTCCAACGTGTTGGTTTACGACGACGACGACAACGAGAAATAAATGGTGGAAATGTACCTCCCAATGTTGATGGATTCTCCCAAGGTGAAAATTGAGAGAATGAGTGAGCAAACGGTTCCGATCGGACTAAACATCGACACCAAAACTGGCCCTCGTTTCTTCATTGCCCACCCGTTGAAGCTCACACAAGCGCCGCTAATGCTTCCGCCCTTTTCGTTACCAACATTTGTAAAAGCGTACATCAATATGCACACAATATGTACAAAGAATGATCTCAAAAGAGCATAGAATTGAATGGTGCTTACTACAACAAAATAGGCAACCAATTCCTTAACACTGAGAAGTGGCCAACCAATGTCCAGTTTCTGATATTCAACTATCTGTACACCTATGGTTAATAGCACTCCAATGAGAGACGTTATTGCACACAACGACATCGGTGCTGGGAAATCCCCTAGTGTCGATGCCTGTCAATTGTCACACGATTCAAAACATCTAAAAATATATGACTTAGTGTTATGAAATCAACAAACAAAGAAAACAGAAAATGAAAAGAGTAGATAAATCAATCAACATAGTGATTTACGTGGTTCACTAACAATGTGTTAGTTATGTACAGGGCAGAATATTCATATTACAGATTCAAAGGCACTAGTAAAGTTAGAGAGTTTATATAACGCACCCCTCTAACACTTGGGCATTGTTTATATATAATAAAAGTTAACATACCTGCAAAACAACTATGCTAGATAAAACGACGATCGCTGAGAAGAGATACACACAACCGAGGATCTTCTGTTCATCGAACACTTGCTCGGTCGGAGGTGATTCTCGTGGGATATTGTCTTTTGCAGCTGCATCCGATGACACTGTGTGCATTATGCTCATGGTGAAGGCGCCAACCACACATAGAAATGTACCTAAAATCTTGATCTTGCTATAGATGCAACTTAGCTGAACTTTTTCTAATCTGCATTCATGATAGTGTGTCTCTTATCGAACACGAAAAACAGTAAAAAAATGAACAACTTTTTAGCCATATTTATCCAACAAATTCTCTTAAACAATCTCATTTTAACCACAACAACAATAACAAAATAGTGAAGAAATTCAATCCCATGAATGTTCTTTCTTCCTACTTCCTACAATGTTTCCAAAACAGAAAATTGCTTCAATGTACCTAAAGATCCAAGCAATGGCAAAGATGAGTCCCGGGGCGAGATTCGGCATCGCCGTTGCTAAAGTCGGCGATGTTAGCTGTATTCCTTTCAGAAAAAGGGACTGAAACAATGTTACCCTGGAAACAAACACAAATGTAATAATCCATTCATATTTTCATAACTAAAGAACCAAAAAATGGTGTCCATTTTCATTGGTGAGTTGAGCCATTTAACTTTCTCTTACCCTCCAAAAGATATGAGAAGAAGCTGAAGAATCAACTTTAGACTAAGTTTCTTTGGCCAGTTATATCTGCACAAAAACAATCAACTTTTCTGTTTCATCATTCAGATTTCTCAGCCAAAAAGAAAAAAGAAAAACATTTTCAATTATATATCATCCAACACTAAGAAGTGGAAATTCGGAGACCTTCCACTTCTACTTCGATATCATGTTAAATGACCAATTAACCCATAAACTTTAGCTCAAAAACAAACCTTTCAAAATAAATAGCAATGGGAGAGACAATGAGAAAAGTGGAGAATGTAGAGAAGATGACAAGAGTTGAAGGATGAATTCCCAAAGACATAAGAAAGCTCATAAAAACAGAGTTGCCAGCATATACAAATTGCACTCCAACCAACCCACTCATTATTGCAAAATCTTCCATTGTTTCTCTCTTCATCCACTTTTGTTTTTAATATATAGAAAATCACAGAAGAAAATGTTCTATGGCTTCAACAAATCAACAAAACTCCTCAAAGTTTCCTTTTCTCTTCCATGCTTTCTCATTTTCTTGCAATTCTTCTTCTTCCCAAACAGATTCTTGCTTTGATCCTTTTTTTTTCTTTTTTTCTGTTTTTTCTTTTCCTAACAATCAAGGATATCCATTTCCTTTGCTTATTTTAGAATTATCTCCCAGAAGTATAGGGAAATGTTGGGTTATATTTTGTTTTGCATATATAGCTTCAAAGGGATTTGAGATTTTGTTGTCTTTGATTCTAAGCCTTTGCTATCTCTCTCTCTATATGTGAAATTGTTGGCTGAATTGAATCTACATCTCAGCCTCATTTGAGCATTTTCTTGTTACCTATATTCTCTCTACATTGATGAACTATATTTAGTAATCTCTTCTATATGTTCTTCTCCAATTTCTTAGGTTGACTCTTCTAACTTTCTTCTTCTTTGTCTTTCCCCCTTTTTTTTTTCTCAGAGAGAAAGTGTGGTGTACAATAACATTTAACGGTGTTGGATCTAATTTGACTCTTACCTTTTAAAATATTATACTTTCACCTCTAAATTTCAAGTTTAATTTCTATTTCATTCCTAAGTTTCAAAATGTTATACTTTTACTCTTGAATTTTAACATTTGTTTCTTTTTGATATCTAAATTTCAAGGGTTGCACCTCATTTTGTAATCAATTTTATTGTTATTAATTAATTAATTATAATAAAAAAAATTTCATTAATTTTTTGTTGCTATTAAAATTAGTTACAAAAATTCTCATCATAATTGTTTTAAATTAATGAACCGAAAGTTAATATTAAAGACCAAATAGGAGAATAACCAATAACATCTTAAAACTTAGAGACTAAATGAAAATTAAATTCAAATCTCACAGTTAAAAATGTAATATTTTGAAATTTATGGATCAAATAGAAATTAACTTTAAAACTTAACCATAAAAATATAACTAAAGAATACGTTAAAACCTGGGATCTAAATTGAACTAATCACTAATATATCTATATTTAATTTTTTTTTAAAAAAAATGTACTTTTTTTTTTTTTTGTTATTTGCATATAAAATGTTAAAATTTAAACATATATTAAATTTGTCTACGTGTAATGTACTTTTCCTTCCATGCAATCAAATTAATTTTACAACAAAATAAAATAAACTAGGAAAACAACAACTGCAATATACGTGGTACTAAATTAGTTTCAATAATTACTAAGAAAGAAATTACTTTCAATAAACAACATAAATAATATATATATATATATATAAGTCATCTACATTAAAATTGATTTTGGTCGATTAAATCTCATTTTAATGATTTGTCATTTTTATTCTCTTAAAAAGGTTTAAGAATTAAATTATGACAGCATGGATGGCAAACATCTTTATGAATTAATCTAAACTTTTTTTTTTAAGTTGAAGATTCAAATCTAACAATAGATAAAAAAAATATAAAAATAAAAATAAATAAATAAATAATAATAAATAAATAAATAAATAAAAAGAAAAATAATAAAAATAAACCTCCAAATTACTGTGATAAAAGGACCCGTTTGGCGATGGGAATTGATTTGCAAAATTATGCAAAGACCCTTCTCTAACAAAGCACTATTATACCTTCAAACACAAAATTCCCTGCTTCAAAAATCTGCCACCACAATCGCAATTCACAGTCCTTGCAATTTTCAGCCATGTTTCTCAATCGATGACCAAGCTCCATGGACCACCCCCCGAATGGCTCTTGCCGAGTTGGCTCTAGCCGAGGCCTTTCAGGCGCTCAAATGCAACCCAAATGGCTACACTCTAGTTCAACTGGTTCGAGCCTGCGCCAGCCACGCCTGGGTTTCCTGTGGCCACCAGCTTCACAGCTACATTTTGCGATCTGGGTTTGCCTCTAATGTCTTCGTGGGCACAGCCATGGTCAATTTCTATTTAAAAACTGAGTCCTTTCATAGTGCACATAAGGTGTTTGATGAAATGCCTCGACCGAATTTGGTTTCTTGGAACTCCTTGATTTCTGGTTATGTGCATTGTGGCCATTTTCGCAAGGCTTTATCTTTGTTTATTCAGCTTGATGGGTCTGAAAATCTTGTGGACTCATATTCTTTGTCTACGGCTTTGAGTGCCTCTAGTCAGCTGGGTTGGCTAATATTGGGTCAGTCGATCCATTCAAAAGTTTTAAAGCTTGGGCTGGAAGAAAATACCATTGTTGCTAATTGTTTGATTGACATGTATGGAAAATGCAAGTCTTTTGAAGAGGCAGTTAAAGTGTTTAATGACATGATCGATAAGGATACAATTTCATGGAATTCAGTAATTGCAGCCAGTGCTAAAAATGGAAGGCTAGAACAGGCGTCGAGATATTTGCAACTGATGCCTCGACCTGATACTATATCATATAACGAACTGATAAATGGTTATGCTCAATTTGGAGATATTGGAGATGCTGTAGAAATTCTATCAAAGATGGATAGCCCAAACTCTTCATCTTGGAATGCAGTGTTAACAGGATATGTTGATAGGGATGAAGCATGGAAAGCTTTGAGTTTCTTCACTAAGATGCACTCGTGCGACATCAGGATGGATCAATTCACATTTTCAAGCATTTTAAGTGGTGTTGCAGGGCTCTCCGCGTTGAAATGGGGTTTGGCAATCCATTGTTGCATAACTAAATGTGGTTTAGATACATCAACTGTTGTTGGCAGCGCCCTAATCGATATGTACTCCAAATGTGGGCGTGTGAACTATGCTGAAATGATGTTTCAGTCATTGCCCAAGAAGAACTTGGTATCTTGGAATTCAATGATCTCAGGTTTTGCTCACAATGGCAAAACAATGGAAGTGATTGATCTTTTCGAGAAGCTAAAGAAGATGAAAGATATAAAACCTGATGACATCACATTTCTCAACATTCTACTATCATGTTCAGATAACCAGGTTCCGTTGGAGGTCACAATGCAGTTCTTTAAATCAATGGTTGAGGATTATGGTATCAGACCAACTATTGAGCATTGTTGTACTATGGTTAGGCTAATGGGACAAAGAGGGGATGCATATAGAAGTAAGAGGCTGATACATGAATTAGGGTTTGATTCGAGCGGATCGGTTTGGCGAGCTCTTCTGGGTGCTTGTGGCACTTCGAAGGATTTGAAACTGGCAAAGGTAGCAGCTGCAAAAGCAGTAGTATTGGGGGCTGCTGATGATTATGTACATGTTATGATGTCTAATATATTCGCATCTCATGGAAAATGGAGAGATGTGAAAGAAGTTAGGGAACTTATGAGAAAGAATGGGGTTAGAAAAGAAACTGGATATAGTTGGTTGATTGAAATGGAAAATGAAAATTCTTCATCAAACTAGTTCATGTTAAAACAAGATCTTTAGAATTTCGTTTGCTTAAGCTTTCAAGATTCTTTTATAGAGATTGCTTGAACTTAAGATTTTTCTCTGACTTAAAAAATGTGGAGTTAAACACAATTGAACTATTTTTCTTTGAACCTTTTGACGTCTTGAATCAAAAAGATATATTTATAAACTAATTGAATAATGACTAAACTTAAATTTTTATTTGAACCTTTGACCTCTTGAATCAATGACTTCAACATATCCATAAACTAGTTGAACGATAACAAGCTAAGATCATGATCTCTTATACAAGATCATTTCCTACAAGTCTTGGTGTAAGAATGTGGTAAGTCATAGTACAAATTCATATTGTCAGTTGCTTGTTCTAGAAGTAAACAAAAGGCTAAATTACACAAAATGTCTTTAAACTTTGCTCTAAAAAAATACTCTTGAACTTTTAAAAATTTTCAAAAATACCCTTGAACTTAAAAAAGAGTTAAAAATACCCTTACCGTTAGTTTTAGATGGAAATCGTTAATATTTCGTTTAAAAAATGCCTTTGAACTTTGTTCTTTTTGTCAAAAATACCCTTGAACTTCTAAAAGTTTTAAAAATACTCTTGAACTTTAAAAAATAGTTCAAAAATGCCCTTACCGAACTTTGCTCTTTGTGTCAAAAATATCCTTGAATTTTAAAAAAGAGTTCAAAAATAGCATTACCGTCAATTTTAGATGGAAATCGTTAGTGTTTTATTTAAAAAATGCCTTTAACTTTCAAAAGTTTCAAAAATACCCTTAAACTTAAAAGAAAAGTTCAAAATACGCTTGTATGTTAATATATGAATAGAATCCATTAATATCTAGTTGCATAAATATAAACTTTAATAAGTTGCATTAATACCTTAAAAAAAAAAAAAAAAAGTTAAAAATGCTCTTACTGTTATTCAACACTTCATCACATCTTCCATGTTCTCTCTCCCTACTTCAACATATGACCTATCGCTTCTCTATTTTCTCTATTTTTTTTTCTCCCTTCTTACTCTCCTTCTTGTTTACTGTTTAACCTTTTATTTATCTCATTAAAAAAATTGCTCCTTCAATTAAGGTATATAGATTATAACACACAAAAAAAAAAAAGAGATAACAATGGAAGCATCAAAGTGACTTTATGACTTATATATTTTAACAAGATTATGCATTAGCAGTTGAGTGTGTTAATACCCAAATACCTTTTGTACTTGGCTATTTATAGTTTTGGTAAGTTGGGGAGATTTTTATTCTTAGAGTTTTGTGAGATTTTATGATTTAACTTGAAGTTGTGGCTTATATTTTGTTGTGACAAAATTGGTATAAAGATTGGACAAATGAGAGTATCAATATAGAAAATAAATAAATAAATACATACATATGTATATATATATTTCAAATAAATTGATTACTATACTAACCATAGGAGCACTTTTAAACTTTTTTTTTCTTTTTTTTGGCAAGGATAGGAGGATTAATACAAATTTTAAATGTTCAAAGATATTTAAAATGAGCAGCAACATTTTGTGTTCATATACTAACAATTAGGGTATTTTTTAATCATTTTTTAAATTTTAAGAGGATTTTTAAAACTTTTGAAAGTTAGAATATTTTTTACCCAAAATATAAAATTTAGAGATATTTTGTTTAATTTAGTCTAAACAAAAACAGCTCCTATTATATTATACCACAAAAACAAAAGAAAATAGTACGATGTGTATCTCAAAAGATAAGAAACGTACATATCCAACGTATGACACAGATCAAACATTTATAACCCACAACAATGGCAAAAATATGATATCCTGAATTGCCATGACAACTAGAATCACTATATCCTTATTTCAACACAATCTGTCGTTTGGAAGAATCAAAATTAGTTAACCAAATTGAGCAGTAATGGTCACAGTTCGTAAAAGTAATCCACTAAACCATTGCTGATATCCCCTTTTCATTGCAACAATCTGCCCAAAGAAGTCACCTTGGAACGGATAAACCTAACTCTGCAGCCACAGAAAACAAATACAAAATAAGAAAAACAGACTAAGAATATCGGTTAATTTCTACTGCAGGAATCGAGTCCAGAAAGGCAACATGATCATCATATCTCATTCAATATAACTGATGCAGCAATCTCTACTTCTACAGTTGCAAAGACAATAGTGTGAACGATGCCAACTAATAAATGATTCCCAAGTAATCTAGATTTTTCTTGAGTTAGACAGCTGTCCCGTAAGATTAATCGAGGTGTGCGTGTATTGGCACAAGAACAAAGGAGTACGAGATCGGTTTCATTACATTTACATTAGGTAAACCAAAGGCACTGAGAACTAACATCTACGGAACCTTTACACAACACACCAAAGTGACATTTCTAGATTAGTGAAGCATAGAGTGACTGGCCCACCTTCAAAAACAGCAAATATGTCTCACGTACCATCAATTGCATCTGGGGCAATGAGAAGTTATGTCATATAGATTATTTGATAATAGAAACTAATGGGTCGAATGATAAGAACAATCATAATATTATCTGAGTGACACACAATTGATGTAAACAAAAATGATGCAGATCATCAAACAAACAAAGATTAGTTCACATAACAGATTTACAATTAACTAAAACTCTTGACCGGACTGGATCATCCCTTTACTCTAATGTAACGACCTCCATAAGAATAGAATAAATTATTGTCGAGATAAATTTTTTTTTTTTTTCAGGATGATAATATATCTAGATCGCAGAGACAAAGCTGATTGATGGGCAAACCTAATTTGTCATTCCATTCTCTTAAATTTGGCAGTTCGCTCTTCAGGTCAAAGGTTTCCAAGGGAATCTCTTAAGATTTAAAGATTCAGGAATTGATTACTGCTGAATGAGAACGTATGTGACACTTAATTTTTCATATGGTAATTAAAAGTGGCGCCGACCCCCACCGCTGACAGAGACCACTAGTTCCTCATAATAATAGAAATCTGAATATCTTCGCATTTTAGGATGACTTTGAGATAATTAGTTTCGTACTTGAAATCGATTCACTGCACCATAATCGGAAAGCTCCGTAAACTTCCAATCTATTTCTTTCAAGCATATTGAAAATTGATATTATGTGCCTGCAGGAACCAAAGACTCCAGTCAGTTTCAAGGTCCCCAGTCAACAACCAAAGCCATTCCATTCATTCCATTCCAGTTCTAGTAACTAATTTTACTCAGGAAAATGACCAATTGAACTGGGGGACAAACGTTTGAAACCAATAAAAAATGAAACTAGATATCGAAGGCAGAGGGAAGGACCAAACCTACGATGGTTTCTCTTCCTAAGAAGGATTAACTTCAACATTCTAGCTTAGCCTTCCATCTTTTACATAACTTGACCAACAACCTCCTTAAGTATAAGCAACAATCCAGCATTCTAAACTTCTAAACTAACTTCTAAAATATCAAGAAACATTCAATTTCATACCCAATCTGCAAGATTTTCTGAACAACAACAAGAATCCCAAAGACAACAAGAATCACAAATACCAACACAAGGACATGGACAAACAATTGTAGAGCAATAAAAGGGAAAATCTATAGATTAATGCATAAAAAAGCTACTCACACTTCAAAAGAAAGTGTAATATTTCATGTTAGAGGCCGGGAGAGGTGCAGCAGAGAATACCCTGAGAAAGCGCACGACAACTCCTCGAATTTGTGCTCAGACACGAAATCATTCTCGCTCCAGCAACCGCGTTGTGAAATGGCAAAAGGGACTGCACGCATCCCAGCTCCGACGGAGGCCTAAAAGTAGAATCAGAAGGTTTGAAATAGAACAACGAGCAAATTGAAACAAAGAACAACAAGATATACAAAACAAGGAGAAATGAAAGGATAAAGAAAGATACCTGGCGAGCGAGAATCGGCGAACAGATGGTGCAGTGGATTTGGAAGGTAGAGGGAACGGAGAAGATGAAGATTTGGCGGAAGAATTCGTACGAACGAATGTTTTGAAAGACGATTGAGAGATTCTGCTGGCAATTCTTTGGCAAGCGGAAGCCATGAAAGAAGAGCGGAGATCTGGGAATTCTACAAGAAACGATTGTACTGAAAGGGGTTGAGGGTTTTAGAAGTGTAATAAAAATATAATAATAAATATTTAATTTTGAAGGAAAAAAAAAAAAAGAAAAGAAAAGAAATGAGCTGGGCTGGGCTTTGTATTTAGGTGGGGCTGACCCATCTTTAATTGGAATATATATTTTTTTTTTTTTGGCAAAAATACATTTTTGTCCTTAATTTGGGGACCAAATTTTAAAATGATAAGTTTATCTTGAGATAATTTAGTCCTTAGGTTTCAACGTTTACATTTTTAACTTCGAATTTTTACTAAATATTCAGCTTTTTTCTTTTATGTGCAGGACCATCAATGAATTTTAAAGAATTAAAAAAATTATAGTTAGTTTTTTTTAATACAACAATTGTGGAGTCAATAATTGAACCTTTGATCTCTCTCTAGGGAACAAAGTCATGTCGGCTATCAAGCTAAGCTCATATTGGCAAAGAATTCTAATTAGTAAAGTTTCACTATTAAAATTAAAATTGAAAATTTACTTCATAATTATTTTAAATTAATTAATAGTCATTGATGTCAATAACTTAAGTGAGTATTTAATTAGAAATCTAGGCTGAAAGTCTAAATCTTGAAATCAAGAAACCAAATTGAAACAAAACTTAAATCTAAAGGTACACTTGTAACATTTTGAAATTTGGGGACTAAGATAAAACAAAACTTAAAATTTAAGGAATTTGTATAACATTTTAAAACCTATGAACTAAATGAAATCTATACCCAAAATCTAGGAACCAAAATGTTTTTTAATAATATTTTTAATTGAATTGTTGACTAAGACGAAATGAATTTAATTGATAAAATTATACGTCGGCTAGCCGGAATGTTATGGTGGATATATACTGATGTAGGGAACAAATACATTTTTTATCTTGTTTCAAGCTCAACAATTTTACCAACCAGGTTCGGTTTTTGCAACACCTTTAATCCCTTTGTTATTTTTCGATTAATTACTAACATAAAGCTAATTTACACATATTTCTCTAATTTTAAAATTATAAGAAAATAACAATTTAATATTTTTTTTATTTTCTTTCTTTCCCCCACCATCTTTCAAACCCTAGACCAAACCTATCACATAATTTTCATTTGCTTTTTTTTTTTTTTTTAATGTGTAGGGTGAGGGATAGAGGGATTGAACATCTGATCAATAATACATATTTGATGCCAGTTGAATTGACTTTTCATTTGCTTGCTAAATCCAATTAAATTATTAACAATCATCATCTTCATATATCATAAATAATGACGTTGATGCAAATAATTTTCATGTGATAATATTTATAATCTATGTGGCCCCCTTCCCTTGATAAAGTTGGACCACGTACGCATACATATGTGAAATGCAACATCTATAATGGAGGACTCATAAAATATGTAACATGTCTTGTATTTAAACTTGCAACATATGTAACGTGTTTTGTATTAAAACTTGCAACATATCCTTTACTATGTAGGTGGGGTAAACTCTTTCAATTGTTGACTTCATAATAAATTATAAGAAAATTTATCTTTTTAGTTGCTAAATTTTGGAAAATATGTCTATGTTTTTGTCTTTGAATTTTCAAAATATATTTTTTTAGTCATCAAATTTTTTTAAATAAGTTTAGAAGGTTCATGTAGTAACTTTTTATTATTTTAAATAAGAATAATAATTTAAAAAAAGGTATCTCTTTATTATCATCCCATTTTCTCTATTCTCTCTCTCCTCCCTCATCTTTCTTCAATCCCCTTCTCTCTTCTTCCTCATTGATTATTGATTCAAACCATCATTTATAAATTGTGGAGGATCAAATGTAGATTGTTGTGCTGTGGAGGAACTCATTGTTCTGAAAACAAAAACGACACCATTCTAGTGCTAAATCGCAAGAAATCGATTGCTCTCAAGGTTAACACAACACCCAATCTATGACGTGCACTCTTCATAGAAAAGATGAAAAATAGCCCAAAAATAGTGGTTGAAAAATAGAGAGAATAGGAAGAGGATAAGGTTTTTCTGATAGTTCCAAACCAATTTTCAGACTTTTTGAAGAAACAATTATCCATTGCTCAACACTAAAAATAATAAATAATAAATAAAGCTTAAAACTATAGTACAAAAGAACACTCATATTTTGACTACTTGTTATTAGAAGCTTAGTTCTTTTTTTCAAAAAAAAAAAAAAAAAAAAGTGTTGTAATAGAGGTATATATGGGGAATTAGAAGAATATTCCTTTTTTAAAAAATAAACATTTATGGTCAATATAAGCATATTTTAACAATAAAAATAAATATATTTATATCTCCTTAAGATCTAATGTATAAATAAATTTTCACTACTAATTTTTTTTTTCAAATATTAATAGCATTTTTGGGAGTAATTTTTAAATTGTTAAAATCACTTCTGTCATTTTTAATAATTCAAAAACATGTTTTAATTACTTCAAATTAATTTAGTTTTCAATTTTACACATTTTCATATCATCAAAATTTGTTTTGAAGGATTACAAACATGTTTCACCGTGATTTTAGCCGTTTTAAAATCACCCCAATACATGCCGTAAAAGTTAGTTAAATCTTATTTAAAATAATTTAGATCGAAGAAAAATATGTAGAAACATATAATAAAAATATAGATAATTTATCCAGTGAGAGTAAATTTGGACAGAGAAACAAAAGATGAAGTTAGAAAGTTATAAATTTGTCATAAAGAGAATATTGGCTAAAAAAGGATAAAAGAGAAAGGTTAAAAGATGATAAAGTTACAATACCAACAAAATAATTAGAAAAGAGAAAAGTTTCAGAAATTTTAAAAGCTAAATTATAAATTTTACAAATATCAATCTATATTTCTAAATTTTGGGTTGTATTGATAAAAATTCTAAAATTAAAATTAAATTAATTATTAAACAACTCTGTTAAAAAAAAACAAAAACAAAACCAAAAATACCACAATTATGTCCAAACCTTTTCTAGTTTAATAACATATTAGAATGAGATGATTTAATATGAGATTTTGATCATTTAATAATTAATATGATTAATTAATCCACTTTAATGCATTTTACCTGACCATTAATATGATTAATATAATTAATTGATGCACTTTAATGCATTTTCAAGAAAGGGAACTCGAATCTTACAAGATTGATTTTGTCCTATCATTGGCTTATAAATAAATTAAGATGAACTCAAATGGAAACATAGTTTATTTGAGTTGAATGGATAGATATAGGAGCTTCTCTTAATCATTGATTTAGGTTAATAATTTTACCATTTTCTTCAATTTAAATAATTTAGTTTCATTTAAGGTTGAGAAGTTTGTAATGGGTCAACTTTAGAAAAATTTAGGCTCGGGTTTAAGAGAATGATCGAACTTTATTCGCTCAAAGAGGGAAAATGGACCTCAAATACTGGGACGGATGTACTGACTCGAGAAAATTTCCTATACTAAAGTAGTATGGAAAATTTTCTATACTATCTCCACTAATAATGGGAGGTTCACAAATATGCTTTTAAAAATAGGTGAAACTCATTCATACGAATGTGAGGTTCACAAATATTCATGAAAGCAAATTTATAGTGTGAATACAGTGAATATGGTACTAGAGGACTACTAAAAATTTCCTTGCTCAGCGTCCATTGCACGAAAGGGATAACTTAAAAAAAAAAAAGTTACCTTTTTTTATCTTTGAGTTTTAAAATGCTACAATTTTACCCTGCGAATTGTGTTTTATTTCAATTGGTCACTAGGTTTAAATATTTACACTTATAACATCAATTTTTTCTACTAATTACTAAATTTTCATATTTAATGTTAGTGTATATTAATTAATTTTAATAAAAATTATAAATAATGAAGTTTTCCTATTTTTCATTACTATGAAAATTAAATTTAAAATGACACTTCATAATTACTTTAAATCAATTTATAAACATTAGGTAAATTATTTTAAATGACAAAACTGTTGAAAATATTTATAAATAATAGCAAAATATCACAGTCTATCACAAATAGACAGTGTAATTTTGCTATATTCGTAAATATTATAGTTCATTTTCCTATATTTGTAAACCGCCCTAAACATTAATACCAATAATTAAAAAAAGACTAATAAAAATTAAAAAATTAAAAAAATATAAATATTAAAATTTAGGAACAAAATTAAAATAAAACTAAAATCTCAAAATTAAATCAATAACATTTCAGAACATAACACCAAATAGAAACTAGACCACCAACGCAACAAAAGAATATTTTCCTTTCTAAGATAATTTGTTTATTGTCGGTTAAATTGAAAACATAGTGGAAAAAGAAAAGAAAAAAAAAAGAGAGTGTGAAATGCCAAATTTACCCTGAGATAAAATAGAAATTCCCAGAAGGGCGTCGGCAATATTGGACTGTCGTCAGTCAGGTGAGGTGAGTGATCTTCATCGGGCTTGCCTTTCCTTATTAGCCGGACTGAATCGAAACCCATTTCTCTTTCTTCCCATTTTGCAGTTTTATCGATCGACTTCCCTTTCTCTTTCCTCCATTTTCACTCTCCCTTTTCTCTCTTCTTTTCATCTTCAACAATCTCAATTCCCTTTTCTCCTTCCCCATTTTTATCTGCTCTAATGTAATCCATTTCGGAATTTTTCTCTCCTCCGATTCAATCCCACGCTCTGTTTTGGCCGATCACGATTTCTAGGGTTTCTACTTCAATTTTAACGGCCACAGAGCCACATTTTCCTCACCCCTCTCCTCGCATTTGCATTTCCATCAACATTGTTTGAATTGCATCATTGTCCTCGTTACGGTTTGTTTGTTTGTTTGTTTGTTTTCCTCTCGTATTCTTTATAATCTCGGAACATTCGGGGGATTTCGAGTATGGGTATTGGTGTTATAACCTTGTTTAATTAGGGTGGAGGTGGGTTTGAATGGGCGTGGCGAAAGCTTGGAGGTTTAGCTTGATATCAGCGAACCTGGCTCTGTTACAGCCGCAGAATAGTGGGAATGGTTATATTGTTAGTAGCAAGAATGTACTGTCGAGATCATCGTCGTCGCAGAGGAAGGCGACGTTTTCTTGGTCGATGTTGTGTGGTGTGATGCTCTTTGCGTTAGGTTTAATTTCGTTGTTTACGGGACATATCGCTTCTGATCTTGAATGGTACTCTCAGCACTTAGTCAACAGGAGGCTTTACTCGAAGCTGGTAATTCTAGTTTGTTTATCTCTGTGCGTTAAATGTGTTTGTTGTGAGAAACTTTGTGGGTTTTACTTTAAACATACTCGTTGGATGAGCGGGGTAGTTGGTCAAGAGTTCATTGAAGTTCATCGTTGATCTGAATTTGTAGGATGGAGCTCGTCGTAGGACGATCAATATCTGGGAATCTAAGCTTTCGAAAAACTATTATGGATGCAGCAAAAGAAGCCCACATTTTGCTCGTAAGTTGACACAGACAGTTACCATGGCTCTCTCTAGGATTTTGGCGTTGCTTTTGTAATTGGGTGTTTTTCTTTCGAATAGTTTATTCGTTTTTTGATTTCATCTAAAAAAAATTTTATTTCTTGAAGGTGTCAAGTTGGAAAGATGATTTTTCTATCAAGGCTTGTAGTTAAGGGTTTAATTAATAATGGCTACTAGTCTACTACAGAGTCTGTATATGTGTTAATTCCTGCAGGATTTGTTGGCTTTTAGTGGTGGTGTTGTCCTTTTTTCCTTTTTTGGTATAGTTTACCCATGAGAAAAATTATATATTTAAACCGCCTGTTAATGTTTTGTTATCATGTGCAACAAAGAATCGGGATGCTTCTATTTCTATTTAAAACTTTTTCAAGGAACATCTTGCTTTAGGCGCATCTTCCAAATTTCAAACTGAGTGGACTGTATTAAGAATTTAGACTCCTTGATCTATGACATGGGTGTTTCGTTGTTGATAATTAGTAGTTAGTTAGCATTTGACCGACAGTTCTTGGCTGTCAGGATTTTGGCACATTGCTTAACTGCTAAACTTGGCACTCTTGAAACTTCTGAGTATGCCGACATGATTCATTCT
This sequence comes from Citrullus mucosospermus, assembly GCA_030954485.1. Lineage (NCBI taxonomy): Eukaryota > Viridiplantae > Streptophyta > Magnoliopsida > Cucurbitales > Cucurbitaceae > Citrullus > Citrullus mucosospermus. The sequence continues at coordinate 2,833,482 of CM062064.1, read as the reverse complement.
GTTTATATGTCTAGATTCTGATGTGGACAATTTCTCCCTAATACTGTGATTTGAACTTCAGCTGCTGTTAGTGAGAGGTCATCGAATGGCTACTTGCTTATTGCAACAAGTGGAGGTTTGAATCAGCAGAGAACAGGAGTAAGTGTTTTTTTTTCTTTCTTTCTTTCTGTTACATTTTTGTGTCAGAAGGTAGAGCAGAAAATCTAATGGCTAAATAGATCCTTATACCTTATCATTGAACGAGTTGCATCTTTGTTCATCAACATCAGGTTCCAAAAGATTACTGCATCAAAATTTTCCTAAAATTTTCCAATTATTTATTATCTACGAAATTGATGTGAATGTATATCTGTTTCTTAGATAACAGATGCTGTGGCAGTTGCCCGGATCCTTAATGCTACACTTGTGGTACCTGAATTGGATCATCATTCCTATTGGAAAGATGATAGGTAATTAAAGATCATTGACCCTAGAGTTGTTGATTTAACCTTTTTCCTCTGTTTAATGATATTATTTGTTTATGATATGACCCTAGAGTTATTGATTTAACCTTTTTCCTAACCTTTTCTGTTTAATGATATTATTTGTTTATGATTGTTTGTGCAAATTTGCCTTGGTATGCAGTGACTTTGTCAACGTTTTTGATGTTGGTTGGTTCATTTCCTCTCTCTCAAAAGACGTGACTATTGTTAAAAGAGTTCCTGATAAAGTCATGCGTGCCATGGAGAAACCACCGTATACCATGCGTGTCCCTAGAAAATCAGAGCCTGAATACTATCTTGATCAAGTTTTGCCTATTCTTTTAAGGAGACGTGTAAGGCCACTTAACCAACATTTGCTGATGCATTCTGAGCTTCTTTTCTAAAAGTTAATTGTTTCATACGTTTTCTATGACAAGTAATTTTGTGCACACCACTTTAAGAATTTTCTTTGTAAAATAAAATGCACAAGGTTTGATAAATTTCTCATGCTTTCAACCTGAAGTACTAGTGTTGCAATTGTATGCGACATTAAAATATCAGTGTTGCTGATGATCTCTTGCCATATTGAAATTTTGGTTTGATGTCATAACCAAAGGGGGAATTCGTTGATGTAAATCTGCAGGTTGTCCAGTTGACAAAGTTTGATTATAGACTTTCAAATATGCTTGACGAAGAGCTACAGAAGTTGCGTTGTCGAGCTAATTATCATGCTTTGAAATTTGTAAAACCTATAGAAGATCTTGGTCACAGACTCGTGAAGAGAATGAGAAAGATGGCAAAACGTTACATTGCTATCCACTTAAGGTTTACTCTGATTTACCTTATTCATAATTTTGTTCATATATTTTGCACAATGCCACTTGCCCCTTCCCTTATATTTTTGTACAGTATTTGCACATCAGTCATCCGGCAATTTTTTTTTCTTCCTATTTCATCTTAAATAAGAAGCACAAACAGAGACGGTTTTCAGTAAGAGAAGTGTTTCTTGGTCTGTACTTGATCATACTTCTCTTGTGATGGGATAATCACATTCACCATTATAGGCCTGTATGATTAGGTGCACATTTTGAATGGTATAACCTCAAAAACTGGTCTATACGTAAAGCTAACTAATACATAGGGTAGTGATGAATAACAAGAGGAAAGAGATGTAATTAGAGATTAGAAAATAAAAAAAAAAGGTTTATCAGTACATGAGAGATTTGTTACATCCTCTAGCAGAGGTTGGAGTAAATGAGTTATTACTGATGTACTCGAGTTGAGAATAAATTTGATATCCCGACTAGAAACAATTGATTTAGGTACATCATGAAGCTATACAATTCCTCTAAGGAAAAGAAAACTACATAAACAATTGATTTCTGGACTGGATTTTCCTCTCGTTTAATTGGAAAATGATCCTTCCTAGATATGCGAAAATTCCCCCTTCTTTTCTATTCAGAATTCAGTGGTCACCCTTTTATAATGGAGCAAACGATTCTTGTCTCAATTCATTAGAGCTTTTCTTCGAGTCACTTGATTGGTTAGAAAAAGAACAGTTTTCAAGGATGAAGGAAGATCCTTGAATCTTTTCTTTTCTTTCTTTTTTCTTTTAGGATAATCACACATGTATTACTTGGTGCAATTATATCTGCTGCGCACTTCTTGATGCAGTTGGGTTCTCTTTGAGTCATCAGAGAAAAATAGGCTAGGGCTTTTCTTCCCCTCTTGCAATTTCATATGTTCAATAATATCAATTTTCCTATAGGAGAAAACAATAAGCTAATAAATAAGAACGACAAGAAGATAAAGAAGTAAACAAGATACCAAATCAGAAGAGTTCATTTTCTTATATCAATAATGGGATTCAAAATTGACTAATCCAAGTAAAACCCAACAGTAACAGCTACACTACATGAAATTTGATCATCGTCTAAGTTTGAGGCTTGGTTTCCGTGTTTCTCTTTAGGCTCCTACTTGGTAAAATGCCATACCATTAAACATTTTCTTTTAGAGGCTATAATGCTTGTTGATTGTAATGGATCACAAGATGAAGCGTAAGGTATTATTAATGAGGCTAGGGCTGTTGCAGTTGCTTTCATTTAGTACCTATAGTTCTAGGTGATAAAAGATTTATTGAGAAGAGCACCATGATTGGCCATCTATATTTCGAGCATTCAGCTTGACTCATGTGATGTTATACCATTGGTTTGTTATCAATTGGCCACACTTCAATACTCTATGATTCTGTGGATATCCATAGGCATTCTTCAATTGCATCTGCATGTAGATAAACTAATTAACTCATAGATATTACTAGTGGTTTTTATTTCTTTACAAATATATCAATTATTTTGGTTGTAGGTTTGAGCCTGATATGCTAGCCTTTTCTGGATGTTACTATGGTGGAGGTGAAAAGGAAAGGCGTGAACTGGGTGAAATAAGGAAGCGATGGGAAACATTACCTGTGAGTGGTATTTCGTCTGTTTTGGAGTTCTAAATTCATTTTTAAAATTCCACTTAAGGTTAATGTTGGGCTCCTGTTTCTTGGGGCTTGTTCTCTTATTCACCCTTGCATTCTTTCATTTTTTTCAATGAAAGTTCAATCTTACATTTTTGAGTATCGTTTCTTCATGAACTCTTGTATACATAGGCATGTATACAGGATGTAAGTGAAATTTCTGTAATTAGTGAGTGGCTGTGCATAAAATTTCTGTTTGACTTTACAGGATGTAAGCGAAGAAGAGGAAAGGAAGAGAGGGAAATGCCCACTTACTCCCTATGAAGTGGGTCTGATGCTACGAGCACTTGGTTTTCGAAATGACAGTTATATTTATGTTGCATCTGGGGAAATATATGGTGGAGAAGAAACTCTGAAGCCTCTTAGAGAACTTTTCCCAAATTTCTATACCAAGGAGATGCTTGCTGATGCAGAGCTGAAACCTTTTCTTCCATACTCTTCCCGTCTTGCTGCCATCGATTACATTGTATGCAATGAAAGTAATGTATTTGTCACTAATAATAATGGAAACATGGCAAAGATTCTTGCTGGCGAAAGGTACAAACTTCTTTCTTTTCTATATTTGTGGCATCTCATCATTATCAAGAATGAGATTATTTACTTATTAGCTAGAGTTTAAAAAGGCTGTCTATTTTAATCTTCCTCTGCATGAAGGATAAATTTTTACTTATTGACATCCAGCACTTGGAACTCTACTCCCTGACCTCTACCATAAGTTCTATATGTTTCTTGGGTTGCTCTTAAACGAGTAGATTCATGTCATATGAAAACTGTGGATACCTGAATTGGCTCCACCATCCAAGAATGTAATTGAGCCTACTGAAACTGAATATTTGTATAGTTATTCTTGGACTGTAAAGATTAAGGTCTTGTTTGAGAAATTATTTTCAAAATGGTTTTCTGTTTTTGTCATTAAGAATTAAAGTAAGGTGTCTTGAAGATGTCCGGATTATTATAGTTTTTTGTAGAAGGAACATCTCTAGTTGGTCTAGAGAACAGCTATCTGTAGCAAGAGGTGGTTGTGCAGTTTGCTAGTGGTAATAACTTTTAGAAAAAAGTTGTCCAAATATGTCTTTTCTGAACTTTGGTTCTAAGAAAATAATGGATCTTCTAAACAGCACCAAAAGTCTATGGCAAGAGAGCACTTTTCCAGGATTTCCTCTTGAATTCTCTTAGTAAGATATGTTCGAGATAGGAATCAGTGTTTTTATATGGCTAAAGGTACCTCTATTCTTATCCCAAAAAAAGGTACCCCTTTGGCCTTCTCTCTTGAAGAAGGCAAACATAAAGTCTGAGGCGGCATATAAACATTGACAGAAATTACAAACATAATGATTGTATATAGAAATACAAAAGAAGAAGGTGAAACTCAATTGTCAATTTAAATAAAGTCTTCAAAAGTCATTCTTAATCATGTCTGTCACATGGTGCATTACACTTGCATGTTTAAGTGAAATTTTATCTTTCATCGGGGAGGTGCAAACCTCTTATGTGCCAAAGAAATTGTAAGCCATGAGGCTGCCTTAAAAACTTTTTTAAACATCAATTGAAAGTCTTAAGTTTCTTTGTATACCCTTCATCTTGCCTTTTGCTAACAGTGAACCGTGATTTGTGTATTTTAGGAGGTATTCAGGTCATAAAAGAACTATTAGGCCAAATGCAAAAAGACTCAGCGCTTTGTTCATGGAAAGGAACAAGATGGATTGGGATACATTCGCCAGAAAGGTGAAGTCTTGTCAAAGAGGGTTCATGGGTGAGCCTGATGACTTGAAACGTGGTAAAGAATTTCATGAATTTCCTGACTCCTGTATTTGTGAGAAACCTTTCACTGAAAAACTCAACGAAGATGAAGACAATGACCATGATTTGCCATGGATAAATAGTCGAGGAGTATTGGAAAAGAGAAACTTAATGGAAGCCATTACTTCTCCACGGTATTAGACAGTTTTTTTCCTCCCTTTGTGGAGAGGATGAAAAATGCAAAGAAGAAAAGATGAGAAAAATGTCTATGGGGCAATTTTCATCATGTCGGCCCTATCGTTTCTGCCCATGTTATTAGAAGTTCGATCACCCGTATCGTCTTCATCCATGGTATAGGAAGTTTGATCAATTGTTCATAACTTAGTTCTTTTTTTCATAATGTCTGAGTATATATAGATGTGTAGTTCTGTCCCAAACCTGCTCTCTTAGTCTTTTATGCGCGAGCTAACATCCCTGCCCCCCTCCTGATTCGTTTTATTAGTTTGTGGAATTGTGATATATGAGCCGAACCTGCACGATGCAATGACTGGATACAACAGTTTCGAATCGACGACGTGCTCGATACACAGAATTATGGCCAGCGTTACTGACTTCATGTGATTGAGCCTCTCAGGTATTTGTGAGCCTAAGGCAATATTGTTATTTTTATCTTTATTTATCATCTATGTAACTTGTAATCTTAGAAAATTTTTGTTTACAAGCAAACATAATGGATCATTTTAGTTTTCCCCCCAAGTTATCAAGTGGAAGTTATACTATATCCATCCAGAAGAGAGTTCAATAGGTTTGATCAAGTATTTTCATTACTGTATTAAAATTAAAAATGTGATTATTTAGGGTCGTTTTCAAATGTAGCAAAATAAGCCATACTTTTTTACAAAATAGAAAAATTTCAATGTTTACTAACGATAAATCATGATAGGCTTCTATCGCTTGAGCGATAGACCACGATAGACTTATATCTCATAGACAATAAAATTTTTCTGTATTTATAAATAGTTTGATATTTTTTTTTATTTATAATAATTTTCCAAGTATTGGCTGGTGGATTAAATTAGAAAACGAGAGAATTTTGGGAAATTATGGAACCAAATACTATGATCCATTAGGTTGTCAGACGTCATGTTTCAATTAAATCAGATTTCTTTTTTGTTCAGAATTGTGATTCAAAGATTTTGTTTGGTAGCCTCTTGGCTCTTCAACGCATTGTCAATTGCAAGCTGAATTTGAAACACAACTTTGAAATCTTTAAGTCTTGAGTTATTTGAAAAAAGACAAGCTTTGATTTTTGAATTGTAGGATGATAGTTAAAAAAGATGATCAATTAGATTTGTTGTGTAGTTTGGTGGGAGATTTTGTTGAAATTGAAAACATTCATGATAATGTGGTTGGGAGTGTGCAAAGACCAATGAGTGGTGGAGATGGACCCTGATAAAGTAGTGTTTTGGTAAACCTGATGAAACTCCTAACAATTTGTGAATTAGGAATCTTTTGGTTATTTGAATCCCTGATAAGGATCCATAAAAATCAATTTGGCACAACTTCAAGGAGAGTTGTAGAGGGTTACCTTGTGATCGAAGACCATGAGGTGAGAATTACTTTCCTATCCAATGTTCAAATATTTCACAAGCAAGTTAATCAACCTTTCATGAATGTTCAAACATGCAATTCTAAATCAAGAATTGCAAAAAAGATGCTAAAGAATCTTTGTTATCAAACACAAGAACAATATTGTCTTTGAAATTCTAAATTCCAAACTCACTTGCACAACCTAAGGGCTAGAGTTTAGATGGTCACCCAAAATCTTAATGTGTGCATCATTGATCTTAGGAAAATAACAAAAATGCTCGTATTTAACATGTTTTGAAAACGATAAAATTAGAAATAATAATTTTGAGTCCTTGGCAGTTCATTCATTTCGTTGTCATAGATGAATTAGGTTGGCTTTTGAGTGGCTTTGTTCCAATTGTAGATGTAACTTGTCATTGAGCTCATTGCCACAACACATTCATCAACAAAACTATCGTAGGAATGGTGACTATTGAGTATGCATTTCTTGCATTAGTTATGGATGATTTTTGGATTGGAGCATGATTTAGAGCATGTTTGGGAATGATTTTAAAATTGTCAAAATTACTTTTGTCAATTTTAAATTCACTCTAAAATATGCTTTTAATCACTCAAAATTAGTTTACTATTAAATTTTACACTTTTAAATTGCAATCTTCATACCATAAAAATTAGTTTTGAAGGATTAAAAACAGGTTTTATAGTGATTTTTAAAATGACAAATTATTTTAACCATTTTAGAATTACTTCCAAACATAACCTCAAAGCCGCATTATTTATTTACCTTCTTAAATAGGTTAGAAGTTATAACCTCCCACCTCATGATCGTTGAACTTCAAAAAAGCAAGATTTGTTGATAATTTCTTAATTTTAAAAATCTCACTCATAACTACCAATCCCATTAGGTTTAGGGTAATTATATATATATACCAAAGGACAAAATAGCCAAAATATTTGCTAATATAGCAAATATTATAAAGTGCGACAGTTTTTCTTCATATTTAAATCTTTCTTAATTTCAATTTTTCCTTTATTAGAAGTATCAATGGTAAACTTCTATTAAAGATTGAACTCTAATGGTGATGAATGTCCATCATTAATTGATAGTATGTTAAAATTATTGAGTTCCTCGTATTTAGCTCTTGAATATTTTTGTAGAAGTTAATTGAAGATTAGCTATAATATAACTATATAAAGTGTATAATTTTATTAATGATATTAATCTACTAATAACATTGAATATAAAGGAATGTCATCCATATTAAGATCAGATTTTCAGTCAACCAAATAATCTTTCTATCTATTCAAAAAAGTTGTACAATTCGTGGTCAAATGCAACCATAAGATCAATTGAAACTATAACATATATAAGCTATTAGTGCTACTCCTATTGATCCCTACCCTCTTATAAAAGTATATCAATGATAGACTGATGGGAGACTATCGATAATAGCATATTCTATCACTGCATGCTTTCAATGATAAGGTGTACTGTGTCCAATTATCTTATAGCGAGGGATACCAGTAATTTTGAAGATTTTAAAAACTGTTTGGTTCTATCTACAAATCACTTTAATAGCCATTATATATGGTGGAAAAATTGTATCTCCAACCTTAAGTCAATAGACAGCATCCGTACACCTTATATAGACAGCATCCGTTTTAATTAATAATATTCGTTTGATTAAATGTACATATAACATGAGGGTGGTGCCTTAACATGTGTACGTGTTGGTTTGATTGTACTAAAATTAAACCTCGACTAATTTCTTCAATTTCAACCGGATAACAATTGTATTTAATTTGTCCAAGATTTCCTACGAATTCACTTATGAAATACTCCATCTGCAAATGCTTGTTGGATGATAGTTTTGCGAATAAAATCATACTAAATCAAATAGAGATTATTAGTAACTGGGAGAAGTTTTCAAATGAAGACAGCAGCTAAAAAGTTGTAGTAGTAGTAATAAAAGAAATAAATTTGATTAAGGTTGGATTAGATAATTCAAAGGACCAAAGTTTTCCCTGTCAATCTCATAGATCAATTGATTTTTCTCAGATTTTAGCATGGCCCCATTCCAATGCGTTGGGCCCATTATCAAAGCTACCAATAATCAGTGGTACCAGTCCCTGTAATATTTCATAAAGCCGAACCATTTACATTTTTAATACATCTAGCACTGAGGAAGAAAATACAAAAAAATATCAAGAAGCAAAAAAGCAAGAAGAAGAAGAAGTATCCTAGTAAACCATAGATAACTTTACTGGTAAGGCGGCCATAATATAAGAATGCAACATCACTCTTTGTTCCCAATTGTTCAATGAAAACAAATTTGGGCAGTACCTGAACCTTCTGACCACCTTCTTCAAGTGTACTCGGCAGTGGCAGTGGTGAGGGTAAACAGTAACTATTTAACTCCAAAAGGGAACGAAGCGGAGTAGATGCTTCGATTCTGAAATCACACAACACTAACGTGATATTATATATAGATCATGGGGGTGGGGGAGAAGACATAAATGAATAAACCAAACTACCTTCTTTTGAATTCCAAGACCAACCTACAAGGAGAGTTTCAATATACATCCTGTTATGGTAGAGGAGATTGAGAACACAAATGTGAGGGAACTTCAATCAATATGAACAACTAAAGCTAAACTTGTAGGAGTATAACTAAGGAAGCAAGAGTTTCCTTTCCTACATTTATCTATAGTAAATACAACAATATAAACTACTGTTAAAGTCACATTAATTATCGGCAGAGGATGTTTCCTGGACCTAAGACCAAGTTTGCAACAGCCCCCCTTAGATTTTGTTCCCTGTCACAATCAAGTAGTAAATTTTTGTCATGATGTAATGTTAATTTGAGGCAAAATTCTGAAGTGAATTTGGCACATCAGTTCTTACCTCTAGATGCATTCCTGTTCTGGCTTCGTTGACCTTTATCGTGTGAAATAGAAGGAATCTTTGAAATTGCCAATGAGCTTTGCAGTCCCTCTAATAACTGCAGAACCAAGATTCCGAATGCACACATACATTACACAACATATACGAGGGTACACCGTACATAAAAAACAAAACCAATGAATGAAACAAGTGGAGAGAGAGAGAAGCTCCTTTCAATGTTGGGCTTAAGGGAAACTGAATGCATGGGGAAAACAGTTGGAAGACTAACAAGCAGTTGGCTTCTATTATGAATAGATATGATATGAACGATCTATGCGGTTTTTATAAAAGAATAAAATATATCTTAATAATAACAATAATTATTATTTCTTTATTTTATTTTTCTTATACTTGTGTGTGTCTAAGTCAGCTTGTGTGTACTTCAACTATTCTCGCTATGACAACCGCATGATGCCTAACACTACTACATTTAGTTGCCAAGTGACTCAAAAAATATTAAATCTAGGTAGGTAGTCATCATAACTCATTTCCTTTAAACTCTTTATTGTTTACATGCCCCTTATTGACCACTAGACCAACCCATAGTGAATAATCTTAATGATCATTGTTATTCCTAGGCCTACCCATATAGGCCAACCCATGACAGTTGATCTTAATGAGCATTATTATATCATAATATCTTAGGGGGTGTTTTGGGAACCATAATAGGATAGACTTGTATTGTAATGTAATCCAAAATGAACATTTGGATTGAGCGTTTTGGGCTCGATCGATAATTCAAAAGTCATTTCGTTCCGACAGTTTTCAACCCAAACCTATTTCTCACCGTTTCCATAGTTCGTGATCTTATTTTTGTTTATTCCTTAAGTGTTCACGCATTCTAATACTCCTCTGATTCCCAGTAATCCTATTACATTCTAGCTCCCCAAACAACCCTTTACATTATTTGAGTTTTATAAATGATTTAGATATTACTATTTTAAAGTAAGGTTTATAACCTGAATATCTTCATGGCTAACATACAAACAAACATAAACCTACTGCAGAGCACTCAACGGTAACATGGATCGCTAAATCATCTACCATATTCTATAAAGTATAAATGATTCCCATTCTCAAACGAAACTGGTCTCGATGACAAAAGAACAGAATCAACATACATCAATTGATTAAAGTTCACGTTTCAAGAACTTACTCTTGAGGTAGGCTGAATACGGCGGTTGGATCTACGTGGCTCAATAACATTGGAATTTGGTTTGGTAGGATTCCCATTGAAAACCTTTTCTTCCTCAATTTTTGCCAATTTCCCAACTGCAGGAGCAAGTTTTCCTTTATTTGCTCGTTCTGGCTTCGTGTGAAATGAGGATGCTTTCTTGGGAGCGTGTGCTGGAGGAAATAAAACTGAGCCCTCTGGCGCTTCTTCAGTGCTACAGAAAGGAGGAACGTCCATTTGGTCATTCTTCCCTGAAGTACTCTCATTCTGACTTTCAGGATCCTTGGTAATGACTGCATGATCTGTTGCCAAAAGAATAACAATCAGCAAAAGCATTTGGCAAAAATGACTCATTCTATGAAATAGACTTACCTGATACACTTGGCTGCTTTCCAGACTTGACAGCCAAGGGCCTGGCATCGTTTGCAGATTTTTCCTTCGTGTCATATTTCGAAGTTCTTTTTAACACTTTGGAAGTAGATCCGTGCGGCATCAAATACTTTGCCAACTTAGTTGAATCATTTGCTTCAGTAGTTCGAGTGTCTGCATCATAATGTTTGCTCACTTCCATAAATTTTCTCTTTTTCCCAGGCCTGGGAACACCAATAATCACTCTTGATGCCCCCTTCTGCAGACCAGTCCGACTTGTTTTTAATGGATTAGACTTGTTCTCAGTTTGTGTATTCCTACCAATATTAAATACTTTCTCATTTGCTGATATCAACAGCAAACTCGGGTCTTCTGTCTTCGCTGATTCTACATCCTCCACAATCGTTGGCATTTTATCCTTCCTTTTAACTTCTGTAGCTGGGCTGCCCAACTTCATGCGCTTTTCCTGAGGCACAACAATCTGAATGCAATCGCAACTAAGCATATTTCAACAGATTATGAATTTAGAATCAGAGAACAGAGTCAAACAAACAAAAGTTTAGTAAGAACCTCATGAGAAAAATCATTTATATACGAGCTGGACAACTCAAACCATTCCCCATCTTTCCATATGAGAGAAGGCCGGAGATTCCAAGCTTTGATAGTGGACGTTTCGCCTTGAGCTGGAAGAACCAGATGAAGATCAATTTATATAAAAGACACTATCTTCATAGAAAAAGGTCAGTTAAACTCTGAATCACAGTGACATGCCTGGAAAGCGGACAATATATGTTGTTTCATCTTTTGCGTTCTTCTCAACAACCACTCCTTCATGCCAGCTGGGAAACATACAAACAAGCACCAGGTTACAGATTGAACTTGGGGTGATCTAGATAGCACCCACTCACAATCTTTCTATCTTATAACAATGTCGCAGTTTAGGGTAAGTGGCTAGTCCTTATCAGTGAATAGTGAATTTTTGTGTAACTATTTGGTCTCTAACCTATTTAAAGGCTCAGCCTCATTTGTACTGGATGATGTCAAGATAACAAAGAACTACTAGATTCATGGCTCTTGACCAACCCTCAAGCAAAATGACTTCGAAAGTTGAGTATCCTAACTCCTAAGGAATACAAGGTTTCCCCTATGTTTGGGAAGGTGAATGCTCATGATAAACTCCAAAATTCGAAACCCTTCCACTACTCCTCTTTTTTTTTCTTTTTTTCTTTTTTCTTTCTTTTTTTTTTCCCTTTTTTAAAAAAAAAAAAAAAAAAAAAAAAAAAAAAAAGAAATGTCCACTACTTTCTTCAAAACTGATGCTTGCAAAAGAGGCAAGTGCTGAAATCTCTTCGTTTGATACTCTTTCTCTAAGAATGCAATGGAATCTTTTCAATAATCATGGTTACGTACAAGATTTTGAAGATCATCCGGAAAATATTGCGAGGTCATCAATAAAGATATAGTTCTTTTAAACGCAATTTGCACTATTCTTTAGGAAACTTGGCTCCAAAAACATAGCTTCGGACAGGAGTATATCCATCCCCTCCTCACTGTATATTTCCTTGAAATGAGCACCCTTTTGCTCTTTGTACTTTATCTTATTTAATTTCCAGTTGGAGATCTTTCTTGTAATTCACCAATAAGGTGTTTGAAGTTCTACTCCTCTATTTCATTTATCAATGAAATTGACTCTTCATCCAAAGAACGAAAATTGTTTGCAATGGAAGGGATAAAAAAAGGAGAGAGAGAAAACCACACCTATTCTGCATCCATGCATCAACTTTGTCTCCGACTGACCAGATGTAGTCCCCTGCAGCTGCTCGGCGTCGCTTCCTTGTTCCTTCAGTCCGCAAGTTAGTCATAGGACGAGAAATTCGAATTCTTGGTGCCATGCCCCCTTGACCATCAAGAGCAACCCACTCCTTTAGTTGGCCTGACCCTGCACAAATCAAGAACGTAAACAGTCAGCAGAGGGAAGACAAGAACTTTACATGTTTTTAAAGCTCAATATACTCTCTTTTTTAGCACAGTATACTCTCATGAACTAGTTTAGGACCAGAAACTGATAAAAATAGTTTTAACTGCTGCTTCTCTTGCAAGCAAGAACCAAATAGTATTCATTAAGTCAATCTTAAGTTACACAAGCATAAGGATAAGGCCACCAGCTTACACTGTGTGCTTTGCTTATCATTACCTTCTTCAGGTTGAAGTTCAGTGTAGGACACGTAAGCTTTCCCTTCCTTCAAACTCAGCACACTGGCTGTGAACCAAGATGCTTTTAATCCATTCCCATCCTTGAAAACCTAATTCATAACCAATCAAGTTAACACAAGATCAAGAGTCAGAAGACACCAATAAATTATCAGTAATTAATGAGAATTTCGAGCAGTCTGATCTGATGACATACTCAAGGGATTCAAAAGGAAACAGAAAAATCTGCTAGAATTTTTTAAAATATTAATTCTCCTTTCTCCTCTGTCATAAGCAATGTTTTAAATAGCTTAAGGCAAGCCTTTTTCCTCATGGAGAGGCGAGGCATAAGCCTTGAGGCAGCATGAGATGTGAGCTTCGTTTTATATAGAAGAGTCAGAATGAAAATGTAAAACCATACCAGAGGAATATTGCAACATTTAGATAGTTGAACTTGAACAATTTTTTAATTAGAACTAAACCAATACTCAAAAACTAGGGAACTAGAATACAGGAAGGATAAAAAGTATAAAAGCAAAGGAAAACAATTTGCAAAAAATAGTATATGAAAAAAATATAGCAATAATGAATGAATTAAAGCATTTGAAAAATATCTTTCAGACTAATATTGTTGAAAATTTATTGAACTACAAAATATTAGAAAAAATTGTATGCCAATGACCTCAGAAAAGATGGAAAAAGGGAAAAGGAAAAAAGATCGCCAACATATGTAATAATGAATGTATAAAAGAAATACGGAAAAAGAAGAAAAAAGAGTGGACGAAAGTGAGAAAACAATAAAAAATAACCTCTTTTTCTGCTTGTTATTTTTTATATTTGAGGCAATTAAAATTGTTTATTAGGGTATATAATGTGTCAGATTGCTTAAATCAGTAGAGTGGTTAATCTTTTCCCAGAAAATCCACCTAAACAAAAGCACGTCCCGCCAGCCTCCCACCTCTTAAAATTTTCTGAAATTAACGTGTCTATATCCTACCTTTCACTGAGGCTTGCGTCTCTCATGCCTCAAAGGCATAAGTATAGAGGCACATGCCTCTATTCTTCAAGGTGTAAGCCTCTTTTTATCTGACCTAGGCATAATCCTTGAAGTATTACAATGCCACCTCACCTCGAAGCGCGCTCCAAGGCTACACCTCAAACGATTTTGAAAACATTGGTCATAAGGAATATTTGTTTTTCTTTGATGAGAAACATATATCCTTCATCTCATCGATAAAGTGAAACTATAAAAGAGGGAAAACATTGTCCAGGGATCACAAAAAACCTTTCCAATGGGCTATTTTAAATGTAAAATTGTGTTCACGAAAGTAAAGGGAAAGATGAAAAGATGAGCTCATTGTGTTAAAGGTACTAAGAATGTTATTTTATTATTATTTTCAATATATAAGAAACATCAAAAGACTTCGTTCCTCAAAAAACAGAGAACCTGAAAGGCAAAGGGACAAGACCTCCCATCCCCAAGACAAAAGAACCACAAGAAGACCATCCAATCTAGGTTGAAAAAGTGGGTGGTGTAATTACACTATGAATGCTTATATCAAAGCATATCGGGAAAAAAGCACAACCACTTTAAATACAACATATTCAGAATTAGAGGTAATGGGCAAATGGAGAAATCTCCTTTCAAAATGCGAAAGTCTCAATCAATTCTTAATAGCCTACCCAGTTATCATTTTTCTCTTCTAAGGGCCCTGAAGACGTGATCAAGTCCAGGGAAAAGATTATCACAAACTTCACATGGAATGGTGGCGTATAAACTGAGTTGAAACTTAGTAAAGTGGGAATGGATTTCTCTAACCACAACCCTTGGGGGGCTAGGTGTTGGCTCTCACATTCACCAAAATAGTTGCTTATTAAATGGATTTGGAGATTCACATGAGAAATATATCCCCTTTCAAAGAAAGTAATCCAAGCATTCATGGTGCTAGTTTTTGAGGGTGGTTGACGAAAGAAATCAAGAAGAGAAAGGGAACAAGCCTTGGGTGGACATTGCCAAATGTGTTTTTCCATGTGCAGTTCGCTAAATTTAATGCAAGTATAGAGAATCAAATCCATTTTTGGGAGGATATTTGGCATAATCAAGTTTTCCTTCAGTCTTATTTCCTAATCTTTATGTCATCTTCAAGAAAAAAGGGTTTCCATTTTTGGAGTGTTGGGAAACTGATGAATCTTGAAAATTGGGCCTTCTACGAGGGCTTTTTAATAAAGAGTTGGAAAGTTGGGTGGAGATCATTGAAAATCTGAATTTGGTCTACCTAAGTGAGTGATCGAACCGGTAAACTTGGACCCTTGAAAGTTCAGGACTCTATCTACAAGGTCAACTTTCTTGAGCCTCTTTAACACCCCTCGAAGGCTAATACTCCCTCACTACCTGGTACGAAAAAGTAAATGCCTAAAGGAAGTTAAAATCTTCCTTTGGCCAATTTCTTTTAGACGCCTTAAAATTGACAATTTGCTTCAAAGAAGATAGAAACCGAGCTGTCTCCATCTAGTTGTAGATTATGCCTGAGGGAGTTGGAGGATATTGATCACTTGTTTCTTCACCGTTCACTTGCCTCTAAGGCCTAGAATTTTATTTTTGAAAAGCTTGAGATTATGACTCGTCTTCCACAAAGGTTTGATGATTGGCTCTTTGAAGATCTTAAAGGCTGGAATTTGTTAGGTTTTTTTCTTTGGATAGGAAACATTTCATCGATAAATGAAACAATCCACGAGTACAATAAGGAGACACATCAAAAATATAGATGAAGCCCAAACAAGAGAGAAGATAACACCAAAATAAAAGATATACAGCCAAAAAGGAATTTGGGAAGTTGAATTTGCTAGGTAAAGCTAGGATTTTGGGCAGTTGTGCTACTAAAGCTCTTCTTTTTAGCACTTATGGCTTGAATGTAATGAGATACTTTGCAAAATAGGTCTCTTTCTTTTTTTCTTTTTTTGAAAGAGAAACAATTTCATTGATAAATGAAATATGGAGAAAAACTCCAAGCTCCAATAGGTGAATTACAAAAATAGCCTCCAATTGGAGATTAAGAAGAACTATAGAGTAAATGGGTGTGTATTCTTACACCGAAAGACAGCAGTAGAGAGAACAAGATCCAAAAAATGATCAAAATTAAAGGAAACCTCCCTTAAGAGACCACCATTCCTAGCACCCGAAGGTTCCAAGAAAAGCACAACTGAGAGCAAGCAATAGGACCTCTTCACCATGAAATGGGCGACCAGCCAAAATAATGGAAAGGAGCTGTAAAAAATCATCCAGGAAAGGAAAGGATCAACCAAAAGCCTCCATCATGGTAATCCAAAAACGAAAACCAAATGAACTTGCATGAAAAGATGGCACGGAGTTTCCACATTGGATTTACACATAATACACCAAGAAGGAGATAACACCATATAAGGCATGGGTCTTTGCAAACGATCAGCCATATTGATAGCTCCAAGTCTAAGCTCCCCTAGAAAATTTTTAATCTTCTTTGGATATTTATCCTTAAAATCATAAGGATCAATAGTGCCCACCAAATCATCCATGAAGATTTACTAGTAAAAGAACCTGAAGGTAAAAGAGGCCAAATCCAAATATCAAGAGAATCCTGAAGCCGAACAATGAACAAAAATTGAGAAAGTGAAGCCCCCTCAATCAACTCCTAGTCACTCAAATTACGGCGAAGGCGTAAAACCTCAGCTATATCAGCAACCCACACATCAGCCACGACAGAAAATGGAAGATTAGTATGTCTTAAGAATGCCACAACTTAACGAGGAATCCTTCCATAACAAAGCAGAACAACGATCACCAAGCCTGCAATTGGCACGACTAGCAACCAAATCCACTGTAGAACAAATAAATTTCCAAGGAGATTTATAGGAACCAAATAGGAATATAGGATGGGTCGAGGCCACCCAGGCCCACAAGCATCACTGTAGTATTTAGCATCAATAATATTCTGCCACAAACTGTGAGGCTCCTGAAGAAAACGCCAAGTCCATTTGGCCAATAAGACTAAGTTCCACTGCTAAAAAGTACCAATACCAAGGCCATCCAAAAGTTTCGAAAGCTGAGTAATCTTCAAATTAATATAATGTGCACCCCCATCCCCCGAAGATACTTCCCAAAAGGAATCATGCATAAACTTGTCTAAGATCTTTGAGATTTTAGTAAGCATTTGAAATAAGGATAAATAGTGCGATGATAAGATTGCGGTGTTAGGGAATATTTGGGGAAGGGAACAATAGAGTGTTTCACGGTAGGGGTAGGGACCCATGTGAGGTTTGGTCCTTGGTGAGGTTTCATCCTTCATTTTGGGCTTCGATAGTGAAGCTTTTTTGTAATTATTCCCTTGGCAACATATTACTTAGTTGGAATCCCTTCCTTTAGAAGGGGTGTTCTGGTGGGCTTGTTTTTCTGCCCTCATATTCTTTTGTTTTTCCTCGAAGTTGTCGATTCCATCCACCAAAAGAAAAAGGACAAATAGTATATCAACATACTTGATACCACAACTCGAATCAAACTATATCGACCACCTTTCGAAATAAACTCATACTTCTAGTTATGAAGCTTATGCCGAATCTTTTCAAGAACCGGCTGCCAAAAAGAGACTGCTTCAGAGTTACCCCTAATGGAAGACCAAGATAAGTGGTAGGCCAATAACCCCTCATACAACCAAATTTAGTCAACAACCAATCCATCTTCAAATCAACCACATATATCCCTAGAAGCTCAGATCAATCAATGAAACGTCTTCTCTTGTTTAAAAAAATGATCAGCAAACATAGGTGCATAGACATAAGCATTTAAACTTCACATTGGTACTCCTACTCATAGCTTCGGCATATCAAAAGAAGCAAAAAGAATACAGATCAAAAATGAAGAGAAATTGTAAAATTATATATAACAATCTCATACCTCGACATGGGAACCTTCCTTGATGCTGCTTTGTCTTAAATCCTTAGCCTTTTCACACTCGTCCTGGGAGGATCTTTCTCCAACTTCAGATTCTGGAACTACACCAATGGTTTTTGTCAGATCAGAAGCATTTTGGTCCTTCTGTCCTCTCAGATCCTTCTCACGAGGTGCTACAGAACTTGTGATGCCGTCCACCAATTTGGAATGATTCTCAACAGAACCCATAGATATTTCTCCAGGAATTGGTGACTTGGCACCGCCACTTACCTGAATCTCATTCTTACTTGATGATCCGTCTCTAGGACGCTTAATTGCTGAATTGGAACGTCCTCCATTAACATCGTCTGATCTCATAACCAGCTCAGAAGATACTTGAGGCGTTTTCCAATAACCATCTGGACCAGCTTCCACTAATTTGCCTAAGGGGAGAGGATCGCCCATAGCAACTAACTTTCCAGCTTGTGACACAGCTGCTGCTGCCAGCTCGGCAGCTTTGACAATGGCATCCACATTTTCAGCATGCTTAGAAGCAGCAGATGCTGCTTCAACCCTCTTTCTGGCTGCCTCCCTTGCGGCAATAATAATAGAGCTGGAACCATTTCCACCATCTTCACCCCTTAAGATGGAGGCTGGAGTAGCCTTTCCTACACCAACAGCACTACCATGAATAGAAAATTCATTGCTTTGACAGGGAACATCATGGCTAGATGAAGTAACTGCCTCATCAGCCATCAACTTTGCTTGACATGCAGCATTTGATGCCACATTGGCGGCAGCAGCCGCAGCCTTTGCGACAGCAGCAGCTGCTGCTATTGCAATAGCTGCAGAAGCTAGTTTAGCTTCAACGTCTGGTACTAATTCTGAATTCTTCTGCCTGTCCAATTGACTCCACACTTCTGCACTGTGTTTAACAGCTTCAGATGCAAACAATGCAGCATCCTCAGCCAGTTGCTTAGCCTCCCTAACCTTACCGAGTGTTTCATCTGAAAACATGGCTCTCCCTCTCAAATCTTGACCTGCACTCTTTGCGTGAGTTGTCGGACACAATGGAGGTGGAGATAAAATCAAATTCTCAGAAGCTGCCTTAGGGTGGACAGATGGAGATGTTGCAAGAGTAGAAATTGTAGTTGTAACTACAGCTGGCACTGGTTTTAAATGAGGTTGAACCTGCTGGATAGTTATAAGGCCAGGATCCTCAGAAACTGTATTCTTCTTTCTTCTTCTCATTTTTGATTCAGTGGAATTTTGCCCTGTGGTTACTGACACTTTTTTTAACTCAAGCAGGGGGGAGGCTCCAGTAAATACATTGCCAGGAGTTCCACCGTGAACCATGGAACCAGAGGGCTTCACGGCAGAGGATTGTGACACAGATGATTCCTTTACTGGTGTTAAATGAACAGGCTCAGTAATTGGCAAACCAGAAAATCGTGCACTGGAGTCGGGTGTCGAAGTCTGAGTAGCAACCCAGGTACTATGGAATGGAGCCTGAGAAAACCATGAAAGATTATGACCAATAAAGTTCCTGACAGGAGGAGTCTGATACGGATGCAATGGAGTAAGTGCTTGTTGGTAGTCTATAACTGGACTTCGAGGCACAATACTAGATTGCAGAGCATTAGAAGGTGTGGAAATACTCCAGAGTGGTGAGGAAAGAGGGATCATAGGATTTAACACTGTTGATGTACTCTTACTGCTAACTCGACTAACTGGAGGAGATGTAATTTTACTTTGCAGTGTACTTTGTTTATTTGCTTGCTCAGTACTTCTACCACCTGCAAAACAAATTTTCAAATTGAAAATGAGAGAGAGAGAGAGAGAGAGAGAGGCTTAGAAATGTATAAAATGCCTCAAATTACCAGATTGTGATTGTGAAGGTGTCTCTGGATTAGTAGGCTGAGATTTTTTTCCATTAAGCCTGTCTACACACATACGCCAGGCATTCTCCCAAAGGTTTGTTCCACCATCTGAATGTAAGAATCACACAAATAAAATAAAAAACCAAAAAAAAAAAGAACAAAAAAAACAAAAACAAAAAAGTGGCATCCATATGGTGAACCATAATGAATGATAGGGAGGAGATTTTACCTGGTCCTCCAAATGCAGACAACATGTACGCCTCATCTGGTGCTGTACCTTGACTGCAGCAATGATTAAATCCATAAAAATCACTTGGGAGAAAGGAGCCCAATTGTTTTCTTTGGCCAAAAATATTAAAAAAAAATAATAAGGAAAGAGGAGCTCAACTAAACAAACTACTAGAGAAATTTTCCGTGCCTTATTCAAAAGGATGAAGTGCCTTTTTGCTTTCTACCTTTTTTAATGGGACAAGAATGACTAAGAGGTCAAGGGTTCAATCCATGGTAACCACCTACCTAGGAATTAATTCCCTATAAGTTTCCTTAACACCCAAATGTTGTAGGGTCAGGCGGGTTGTCCCGTGAGATTAGTCAAGGTGCACGTAAGCTGGCCCGGACACTCACGGATATAAAAAAAGAAAGAAAAAAAAGGGACAAGACTTTCTCTTAAATTTTTCTACGGTAATGAATGGTGGAAAATTGCAATGACTTTCAGTTCTAACACTGCTACCTCTGAACAACAACACGCAACTGAAGAGAAATCTATAGTTTCGTTAAGTTGTTCTAAGGACAAGAAACATAAAATGAAGGACTCACATCAAAGCTCCATAAACAAATATTTGAGCACGCAATTGAACTTGTTGCAAGTCTGTGAAAGGCTGTTGAAACATTGGGGATGGGGAGGCAGAATTGTTCAAGTCTGGAATGCTAGAAGTCGAAGCACCAATAAAGACAAATGGTTTTGCACCACTGGACTCCACATGTCCATGATGTTGCATCTCATTAGACTGTGCAAGCTGGAAAATTCCAGGATTGCTTATGGGCGTACTGTTCGATTTCTCAACTTTCTCTGATTTCTTCGTGTGATTTCCCTTTGTAGATGACTCTTTCCCCAATCCTTTTGCAGAAGCACGCCTAGGTTTACGCTCAGGAGTGCCCTTGGAACGAGCACGTGCAACTTTTACCTCAGACACATGAGGGCTACTGTGTGAAATATCCTGAGCACTCTTGATGTCCAATTTGGATAGGCCAGAAGATGATTGGGGTCCCTCCGCAACCTTCAATTAAAATAATCCATGATATAAAGAGTGCAATGTGTTGTATTCTTCTCAATGAAAGTTTAATTATTTATCAAAAAAGAAAAGAAAATAAATAAATAAAGATTTTTTTTACAGAGAGAAAAGTTCTCCCGTGTGCAGGAAGATAATATGAAGGAAAAATAATATAAAATCTAATAGGAACCAATGACATGAAAGGAAAGAATCACCAAAGAAGCAGTAGCTGCTGTTGCAACTGCAATGCCAGAATCATTTTTTGGCAGATCTACCAATGAACTGGACTCAAAGGTAAGAGCTGTTTCACTTTCAGAGGCAACATTTCCTTTGGGCAACTGGGAACCAGATGACGTGTTGCCAACCAGCCTATCCTTGGCCTCTGCAGCTTCAACATTCTTACTTGCTGGTCTCATATTACAATCCTTTACATCTGGATCATGAGCAACCACAGTAGTTTTGACAACATCAGGTAAATTAGGAGGAGGCTTATCAGCAGTAGAATTACCATTCCCCACGACAGACATCTGTTCATGAGATTGCGGAAAATCAGCAGAGCATAAAGAACCTTCCTTTTTGCCAGCATCACCTGCAATTGAGTAATAGGAGAAAAATCAAGTTTTAAGAAAATTTGGAAATTATATATGAGACATTCAATAACATTCCCAACACCGCACCACAAAAACAAGAATCAGTTAATTTCACTTCATCTTGAGGAGAGACTAAATGCCTTTTTGATATTTCTACATATACTCAAAACGTAGTCTGCTAAACGCAAGTTCTTTTCCATGCAGAACACTGTAATTCATATCATAAAGAGCATTTAACAGAAGCAATCCACAATTTCTGTACAAAATGATAAAAATGATGATCTGAATATGCAAGAGTATAAGGTTCAATTTGATAATTTTGATCTTAGTTACATTTTTTGTTGGTCAAAAATGGTGATTTTCTCGATAAAAATGAGAATACAAGCAATCAGTATAAGAACACTAGTAGTTGGAGAGAGATAGAAACTATCATGGGTTGGCCTAGTGGTAGAAAAGGAGACATCGTTTCAATAAATGGTTAAAAGATCATGGGTTCAATCCATGGTGGCCACCTACCTAGGAATTAATATCCTACGATTTTCTTTGACACCCAAATGTTGTAGAATCAAGTGGGTTGTCCCGTGAAATCAGTCGAGGTGTGTGTAAGCTCGCTCGAACACTTACGAATATAAAAGATAAAAAATAAATAAATAAAAGGAGAGAGATAGATATCATCGGGGGTGTTACAATCACATCTCAATCTTTTAAAGGTTGTTTTCAAATACAGGATTGTTATCTGTGTCTATCTATGTTATGATAGACACAGATAGTAGTTTATCGTGATCTATCACAGATAGACTCTCATATTTTGCTAGTGTTTGTAAATATCTTCAACAATTTTGTCATTTAAAATAATTTTCCAACTTTCAATTTGAGTAATTACTTTGAAAGTTATGTCATCATTGCAATCAATCCCTATAATAATAATAACTATTTTGTTTTTATTATTATCATCATTGTCGTCGTCGTCGTCGTCGTCATCATCATTGGATAAGAAATTGATTTCTTATTGAAGAAAGAAGCCCACACAAAAGGAGGAGAACTAGGGGGAAAAAATTGAATGAGGCAGCCATATGGAGGCTACCCTATAATAACCTATGACATTAGATACGGTTTCAAAATAAATTTTGCAATTTCTCAAAAATACTCGAGAATGAGATATCCCACAAAACCAAAGGGTTAGGATTTCCCATTGGTAGATCACATATGTCCTTGTGAGGGAGCACACCAAGTTGAAGCACAAAATTTACAAGCGTCTAGAAATTCTCAGGATATTCCAAGTCTCTACCCGTTGTGTGGGGGTGGCAATTCGAACTTCTAACCTCAGAGAAGAAAGTGGTGTCTTGACTATTGAGTTGTGCTCATGTTGGCAATTAAACTCCACCACATTGAGAACTCTTTTGATTGGACCACAAGATGAATTTTGACCTTAAGGATCATTCTCACAACTGGGAAAGGATAGCTTCACACCAATTAGGGAAGGTCCAACCCAAGCCCAAGAAGAAAAGGAGCTTAGACCAACTAAAAATAGAAGTAGAAATAGAAATAGAAATAAAATAAAATGGTGAAGATGCCTTTCAACATGATGCACCAGCCTGAAGACACCAATCAATTGGGAAACTTCGTTTGGATGTAATCACTAGTGTTCAAATTTTCCTAAATAAAGATCTAGATGAACACTTTCACCTTTTAGAAACCTTGGCCTTCAAAATCACTTAGTCAGGGACTCGGAAGATGCACAGTAGCTCTTCTTTCATTGAGATGAGGAGTGAGAGAGCTTACTATGAAACACCCACTATTGTGAATAATCAAATAATCCATCGTCTAGAGTCCTGCTAGGAGCTCCATGGGTACTGGCAGATCACATTTTGAATCAAACTCAAATTATTTTTTGGTAAGAAACTGAACTTTCATTGAGAAAGAATGAAAGGAATACAAGCCCAAAAGTTATAATTCCGAAGAATTTTGAAGATGCACAAGTCACCCAGGATCCATAATACTTGTTGAAATTAAACCCTCAAACAATAATAGATACTAAAGCTAAACCCTCGAAGTTCTTGTTTTAGCAATTATCCCAAAACTTTAAATTCAAGAAAATTTAAAACTATATCACATTAAACAATAAAAATTAGAACTATAAATTTGTGTTCAATGGACCCATTCAAGAAAGGAAGGAAGATCCTTTGGCTAAACTTCATTCGAGTTTTTCTGGTCTATCTAGCTGGAGCGCAACTCTCGTATTTTCATAGATAAAGAACAAGATTCCCAATCTTTTCTCACTTCTATTTTTCTTGTGCCTTTTGTGTTGTAAATCGAGGGCCTTGTTCATAGCTTTACTACTTTGGTGACCAATTCGAAGAGTTTTATGTAATCCATTGGCTAGGATCTCATCATTTTTTAAAACAATAATTAAAAAAAAAAAAAAAAAAAACTATAATATTGAACTTAAGGGCACAATTGTACAATCTATTGAACAATCCTATTCAAGTAAGGTCGTAAAAACAATAATATTAACTATAAAAGTAGATTATTTAATATTCCATGATCAAAAGCTTTTAATTAATTGATTAAGGAAAATCTTGTTTGATACTTGTAGCTAGATTGGTGTCTGACATCATAGATGGTGTAGAGTTATTGTTAATCACACTTGTCCCAATCTCGGAAGGAATGGAAATTGTAAGAAAGTTTAATGCTTGCTTGTCATTGTTATATTTAAAAGGATAGCATTGGTAACTCCTAAACTATGACTGTTACTGTTGCACTGCAAACTCTTAATTTTGACAACTAAACCCTCCATCTTGCATAATTGTAAAAGTTATGTATTTTGATTGACCATTGTAAAAATTCCCCTGGATGAGGGAAACGTATCCCTTACTTTAAAATAATGTGTGCCTCTCTATCACATTCCTCCCTCAGTGGGACTACATCTCTCTACCGCATTCTTTTCTCTTCAATATATATGTGTATATATTTCAACATCTCTCCTCTCTAAACAAGCTCTCTATTTTTTTAACATGCTCCTCTCTTTATAAAGTCTCTTCCCAAGGTGCATTAGAGAGAGGTAAAAGATACAACAACACATCTTGGAGAAAACTCTGATTAAGATAGATAAAATAGTAGGGGTGTTCAAAAAAATCTAACCCAAGAAACCTAAACAACCCGGCCAAAATCAACAAAGGTCGGGTTGGGTTAGCCAAATTCTTGATTTGGTTTGGGTTGAAAATTTCTGTTTAATTCAGTTCACAAGTTCAAAAAATACAATCCTAGTTTATCATATATATCAGTTGGGGTTTGTTTCTTTTCATGTTTCAACCACCACCCACTTTCTTCTCTCATTTCTTCTCTCTCTTCCCCTCCCTCTCTCTTCAACAACTTCTCTCTCCCTCTCCATCTCTCTTCAATCCATCTTTCTCCCTTTCTCACTCTCTTTGACAACCCCTCTCTCATTTGTCGACTGTCATACAGTACAACAACGACAACGTCGCCATTCAGTCCAACTGTGAGCCACCTCACCATCATCAATCAATTCAAGTATTAAAGCCTAAAAAAGCCCGAGTCGATCACTCTTTGCTTCTACATGGTCTTCTACTTCAAAGTCTTTTTGCAATTATAGCTCAGCGTAGATTTACACTAGTTAGGCTTCTTTTTTGTAACTCGTGGGTGCATGGAGATATCTCATCTTGCCCTCCTTTTTTAGTTCTCTCTTTGGATACTGAAAGTTATGTTTCTTATCAAAATAATAATAATAATAATAACCTCAACAAGTCAAAAGTATGAATCTTTATCCCCACATATTGTTGAACTTGAAGAAGAAATGAAGAATAGATAAAATGGATAGAGAAGGGTATCAGTATTGTGAACTCAAAAAAAAGAAAAAAAACAAACAAACAAACAAAAAGAATGAAGACATATAACATGCTACAAGATATCAGCATAGAAATCCTAGTGGGAAGTATGAAAGACAAATTTTTATGGCCGAATATAACATATCAGAACCAGAGGACTATAATGCTAAAGAAGTTTCACAAAATCAACCAAGAAATAAACAGGCAACAAACAGAAGCTCCTAGCTGAAAAAGGAAATTTGCCACCAAACTCAACATTCAAACTTCAAGAACAAAAAACAATAATAATAATAATTTAGCATTACATATTATTTCACATCCATTTAGAAGTTGTATAATTTGGTTACTCACTGTCAATGTTCACTGCAATGGCCTGCTGACAATTATTTCCCACAGATTCTGAAACGACTTTAGTACTTTCCTGATCTTTCTGATAATTATCAAGTGTTTCTCCTGGAAGTGGTGTTAAAGACGTGGCATCGGGCGGAAAAGATTTTTCATCTAAAGAAAAAATCATTTAACAACTTGATTGTAAGAAACGTTGAAAAGATCCACTGACATAATTATGCAAGTTAAGCGATCCAAACCAACATTATTAATAAATGCAGATGTCATGAATGAAGAATTCTAAACAGAAGGACAATCAGATAACTACTGGCAGCACAACACATTTTCATTTATAAAAAAAAAAAACAAAAACAAAAACAAAGAAAAAAAAGCTTTTGCAATAAGCAGAGTTCGACAGGTGACTTGAAATCCTCGTTGCATCGGCAAGGCCATCATTAGTTTGTAATTATCCATAATGAAAATTGACAGCAGAAGAAGAATGTGGCTGCCACGCACTAAGGCTAAGATACATACTAATCACGCGATAACACATTATGCACTTCTCTCGTCTTTGATTATTTAGTTGTGCAATTTTGAATCCATAGAAAGCTGAAGAATGCAATACAGCACCATAGGAATGCATCCAGGTTTTCAGACTAGAGTTCACAAGCCTTGACAAAAAATATCTCTGCTAAACAATGAGATGAGTAACAAGCTTTAAAGAAAAAAAGTAAATCTAACTCAACGAGGAAACATATTGGTTCTTACTTATTAAGTCAAGCATATCCAGTTATGATTTAATTGAGATGCTCAAGACATGACTTTTACTTCAAGCCATTCTCATTCTTTCCTTTAATACAAAATGTAGGAAGACTTGGGCAGAAATAAATTAATGAAAAATATTAAATTCGCTGCAGTTCGTAATAAAGAAATCTAAAAAATTAATTTCACAAAGACACTTAAAAGTTAGAACTAATTGAAAAACCATGCTGGCACACCTGACTTTTTAACACC
Organism: Citrullus mucosospermus; assembly: GCA_030954485.1. Taxonomy (NCBI): domain Eukaryota; kingdom Viridiplantae; phylum Streptophyta; class Magnoliopsida; order Cucurbitales; family Cucurbitaceae; genus Citrullus; species Citrullus mucosospermus. The sequence continues at coordinate 2,806,663 of CM062064.1, read as the reverse complement.
ACTATCACATGCTTTTGCAGATGACTTTGAAAAGGCTGGATCAATGTCCATTTCCTGTCCGCAGTCTTGGATAACATTATTAGGAATGTCAGCTTGGGGTATAGATTGGCTTTCTCTGTTGCAGTCATCAGAATTCAAATTCTTTGAAATAGTTTGATCAATACTTTCACCAAATCCCTGACCAGTAAGGAGACACGCAGATTTTTCAGCTTCAGAAAGGGGATGAAATTTCCCCACAGGTTGAGAAGTATCCGACAGAGGAAAACTTCCTTCAGCAGGAATTATCACACCACTTTCTTCCTTGCTATCTGATTGAGTAAACTCCACCACACCAGGTTGCAACTGGTCCTCTTTTTCATCAGCATCTTTTCTGTCTGTCAAAGCATCAACTACGGGTAAGGAGTCGCCCTGTAATGTGTCACATGTTCTCACATTGGCATCCCCAAAGGTAGAAACTGACACTGCAATGAAAGGAAAAAAGAGAAAGAAAAGTAACTGGCTCAATATGCATATACGATTTTATATATAAGAAACAATTTTGTTGATGTATGAATTTGCAAAAGGAGGAGAAGAAAACACCAATCCAAAGTTAGAATAAACTTCTCCAATTGGCCAAAAGTGAAGCACAACTACATGACATAGAACATACCCAAAAATTACATTCAAACAGCACATACCTGATTCATCACCAGCATTAGCACTGTACTCTACTTTCGTATCTATCATCCCACTTTCTACATCACTCTCTTGAAAAGACAAGGATACAATTCTCTTATCTCTGACAGGAGACTCGGCAAACTTGCCATTCACACTAATAGAATCAGAAGACAACCTCACTTCTTCCTTGCAACTGGCATGTGTGACATGGTCATTACCTGACTGGCACAATTTATTTTCCTCGCATAATTGTGTTGATTCAGCCACAGTAGTAGGTGGCAGATGGCCTTCGGAATACAGATTTTTTTCTATGGGAAGTGTGCAACCACGAACATCTCTCAAACTGATCATACCATGTTCGTCCTTTGTAAATTTATCTGGAATATCTCTGATATGACCACTGCTGCTTTCACCAACCTTAGAGGCATTACTTTTCTCCATAGCAGATGCAGAAGACTCGGACTTACTAGTTTGTATCTCAATACCCGAGGGAAAGCGTTGCTGATCTACACTAATTATTTCTTGTGCACAAGCCATCTGCCCAACTGAATCAATCTTAGGCCCTTGAAAGGCACAAACTTCTGCATTAATGTTTTTCCCCTCGCCTGCACACACCACAGCTCTAGCATCACCTTTAACAACTGTAGGTAATACCTCGTGCATGTTTGTTTTAGACGGATTCCCAATCTCCACATTTGAACACAAGACCTTATCATCAAACTTGTCAGTTTCAGAAGGAACTTCGGGTGTAACCTCTCCACTACCTGAATGGAACACACAATCCCCCTTCAAGGTCATACTTGCATGGGACTGCAAAGTAGCAATACTAGATTCAATGACCAATCTGTCTGCAGGAACTGAGGGGGATAAAAGACGGTTTTGGTCTTCTTTATTCAACTCGTGTGAATTGACCACTTGTTCAATATTCCCAATATATGTATTAACAGGATTCTCGGATAAATCTTTTATTTGTTGTTCAATCTTCTGACTGCTCAACTTTCCACTACCTTCTTGCGTGCAGGTAACCAAATCATTTATATGCTTTCCTGAAGCTGAAAAATCATCTTGCCCTTTATCTTCCATTGATATGGAAACTGAAGTATTAATTGTACTTGCACATGTTTGTTTACTGTTTTCATCAATACCTGAACTTCCCTCACTTGCTGGCATATCTACAAGTTCATGGGCAACATCAGGATCAACCTCACCCAAACTTCTATCAACAGTACAAATCTCTTGAAATTCAGTAGGATCATCCCCTTGAGGTTGTTGCTCCCCTCTTATGTCCTCATTAACAACATGCAATTCCTCAAGACTTATATTTGATAGCAATGTAGGCTGTAAATCACCCATTTCACAGAAACTACTACCGTCATCTTTTAAAGTAGGGTCCATTGGGTTTGTTAAGTAGTCCAATTTTTCACGAGCATTTGACTCGCCGGTGACAGCTGGTGCCAGATTGATATCTTCCTGCCCAACAGATTTCAATAACATTTCAACAGATTCAGAGGAAGTGGCCTCAGACCAAACATTCTTCCGCCTCAATATAGAACAAGATTCTGCTGCACAAGAAGTAAATCCTATCCCACTACTTCCACGGGAATAATCTTCAATCCACTGATTATCTTCGCTATTCTCAATACCTAAGAACACCTCAGGTTCAACCAAACTATCAAATCTTACATGCCCCTGAAGGGTGTCATCAAAATCAAACTTCGGGAGAGCATATTGTCGAAGAACAGGAGGAAATTTGGCACTTCCTTCACCAGCTAAATGAAGATTCTGGCTTTGAAAGTCATTGTCGTCATAATCCATGGGTTTATCTCTGCTTTATAAATGATTTGGGGAAAAAAATGATTAAGAGAAAAGGTAGTTAATATGCTAATAATCTATTCCAAATTTATAACAAATTCTTCTTAGGAAATTAAAGAACTTTCAAAATCCAAAAATCACTTTTAAGAATCTTCAAAATTCAAAGTGAGTGAAATACAGGCATAATGCAACTTAAATTATTATTAAAGTCCTTCATCTAGTGATTGGACTTGTTTAGTCATCGCAGAAATGAAGTCTTATTACAACTATGATTCTTCCTAATTAGTTTAACGTACTCAATTTTCTTCTTCACAGCTCATTCTTTTTTTCTTGAACTTCAACTCTTCGTCAGTTATTTCTTTAAACTCAGAATATCCCCAGAACAAATAATCCACCCTTTTATACTAACTTTTATCCGCGAAGGAATACTGTGGGGTGGGAGAGGATTACCAGTTTTGTTTTATGAAAAAAAATCGGTGTCAACAATTCCAATACTTATTTACATGGTTCGATTTATGGACCCTTTACTAATTGCAGCTTAAATCTCCTTGTTGCTAATTGGAGATCTTTTGTAATCCTTAGGGGCCTTTTGTATCTCTTTGGATATTTCATTCAACAATGAAATTGTTTATTATCAAATAATAATAATAATACTAAATTCTCCAACATTAGCATCAACAAAAACTACCAGATACCCCTTCTATAGAATTGTTCGTTGATGCAACACTTGGGACGCAGTTACCATACCTAGTAGACAAATCGATTGGCCATATATTCTCGGATAAAAGCTTCCGAATAGAAGAATTAGTATGAGAAACTCGCCAAAACCCCATATTCACATAACTGCCGGACACGAACCCAACATTCCACGGCATTGGCATTTGGCATGTATCAAAAACCCACACCAAACTCTCAACAATTAATGGAAAACCAATCTCGGGACAACTTCAAAGAACTTCCTCAAGAAGTTTATTTAAAAAAAAAAAAATCCAGCCTAACAGCTCATCGATTCAAAGCAGACTAAAAGATATACTCACTATAAACAATTGGAACCAAAAAAAACCATATGATAAACAAGCCCAGAATAATATTTTGAAAAAAAAAAGGAAATGAACAGTACCAGAAGAAGTAAGTCTAGAGACGCTACCTCCCTCCATCCGGTGATGAAAACCAACCCGTTTGATCTCAGCTTTTCCCTTGTCTCACAGTCATCTACTGCTTCAAACAAAAACCCTAGGCTTCAGTGAGTCTCGACCGAGCAATAAAGTATAAGCAGTCGCAACACTAACTGCTCGAACGGAAATAGAACAAGAAAACCCTAACTGCATTCAGCGATAAATCCAATAGACTGAATAAGAGCAATACAACAAACTTTGGCTTCTCCGAGCATCAAATTAGGGTTCCGGCAAATCGACGGTGAGAAAGTGATGTCAGAAGAGTGAGATGAAGACGAACAGACAGAGGAGAGAGAAAGAGTGAGAAATAGAGAGAGAGAGATAAGAAAAGAGGAAAGAGGGCGTTGAGACCTTTTTTCCTTTTTTTTTCTTTTTTTAAATAATTATAATTTTGGGTTTTCATTATAGCTGCAATCGAGCTGAGCTTTTTTTTTTCCTTTTCGTTGAAGCAAAATAATAATAATTGAAATTAAAAATATGTACCAAAGAGAAGAAGACACGTGGCACCTAGGTGTTGGTGAGAGGGTACATTTTTCGAGCTAAGTACAGTTATCTTTCATTACACAAAAATAAAATAAAATAAACAAACCTACTTTTTAGTTTCAATTCAACTACAAATGAAAAATAAATTAAAACGTCTATTATATTGATTTATCTTATTATTTACCGAAAATTTTGTTTTTTCCGGTAGTTACAAGTATAATAATTGGCCTAAAAGTATTAACAAAAATGGTATAGTATTAAAAAAATTTCAGATATAGTAAAATATAAATTCAATTTTTTGAATCTATCAATGGATATACTATATCGTTGGTAGTAGTCTATTAACTATAAAATCTAACGCTAATAAGAGTTTATCACTGATAGATTTTGCTATATTTATTCTTTAAAAATATTGTTATATACCTAATTATTAGCCATGTATATGCATATTCTTTGGCAATGTGATATATATACTTTGGGGCTATACTTGAAATGCTCCTTCAAATTTTAGGAAGTATTGGGCCCCCAACTTGCATTGTGTGGAGTGGATTATTATAGTTCACCCAATATTGAGTCTCCTGTTATACTAGTTGAAATTTCTAATTATTATAACTCACATTTAGCAACATTAAAACTATTACTATTTTGTAGCATTATCTCTTGTCGTTTGCAACTCATATTAAAATTGTTTGCACCTCAAACACATACTGTTATAACTCATACTACAAAGACATGGACATTAAACACGAACTATTATAACTCAATGGCTGTAATAACTAACTTAGCGTCATAAATAGTCCCTTAGCATTTGTAAATCTAAAATAAAATAAAAAATACGCTCATTACTATAGGTCGATACATGAAACAATGAGGAGACCAAGGTAAAAAGAAAATAAAACCAAGCTCGTATCTTTTATTTGTAAACACTAACCAGTAAATAGAGTATATGATAGGATTCATGACCCACGAACCTTAATGGAAGGTCTTTATATAGCACAAAGGTTATCAATGATATCCTTGTAACTCATAACAACCCAAAGTCAATAATAAATATAATAAAATTAATTAGAAACCAAAGTTAGCGCTAGTAATAAAATTTCCCAACCTCATTCCCTTATATGACCAAAGACAATTCGAAAACAAAACAGGAGAACCAATATAAAGAGAGACATAACACATCACCATACAAGCAATTTGGTTGGACAAGGAGTTAATAGATGAGCCTAAATCGTGTACTATAGGAACTTATACAAGCGTTGTTTAAATGGTCTCTAACTCATCCAATTTCAACCCTTAAAACAAACATATTTTTTTATGGAAAATTTTGGGGTGGAAATAAAAAGAGTGGGATAAATTTCAGGCAATTTTATTAGTGATTGGATGAAATTATTATTACGGGCCACGGATGAAATTATTATTAAAAATTACTATTTTCTTTTAAACTTGATATAAGTTTTTTTTTTTTTTTTTTGGGTTAAAGTACTATTTTAGTTCTTGTAAATTGAAGTTTATTTATTCTATCTATTATACTTTCAAATGTCTAGTTTTATTTTGTGTATTTATAATTAATAAATCTTAAATAGTCTCTACTAGTAGTTGATTGTTAATTTTTTCAAATATTTTAATTATTTGTTAGCATTTTAGTCTACATATTTAAGTGAAATCATATAGATAAGTTGTGCTTGAGTCTACTATTCCAACATATCAAACTTTGGAAACATTTTAATCGTTTTTTAGTACAATCAATAGTAGGATGAGAGATCAAATCTTCAACTTCAAAGAAAATAATAAATGTCAATTGATGCTAAGTTAAACTCACTTGAATTGAAAGATCTAGATGTTTTTAATTGTTAGTTTAAACCTAATTCAATTATTTGAAATATCAGTAATTTCATTTCAAAATATTATCGTATATGACTTTTAAATTGCTTTCATGATCCAATCAAAAAGTAATTAGTAGAAATGTGTTTTTTTTTTTTCACAATATGGTAAACTTAAAAATGAATCTAAAATATTGTGAGTAACAAACTTAATATATGTTTATGAACGTAATTACTTAAAAGTAGGTGAAATATTTTGTGTTTTATTGGAACTTTAATGTGGCTCGAGAACGCTAAAAATACTTTAAAAAACAATTTTATATAATTTTTTTTCTTGTCGTGGATGTTTAGAGTTGATGTCTATTTGGTCGATGAAATTTTAAAATAATCATTTTAATTTTTGATAATTGGAAAATAGTTTTAAATGTCGATATGGCGATAAAAAAATGTTGATTAAGCTTTAATGATGTGGCAATTTTGCTTATTAGATGGTTAATGTGGTCATCCCTTTTCACATTCTAAATTTTTGTCCTTTCTCCATTTTTCTTTGACAAACATCAAGGCTGTCACACTTTGGTTGGACCCATATGTTGTCGTACTACCATAAATTTAGTGTTTATTCGTCACATATAGGATGTGTTGCATGTGAATTTGAATTCGACGAAATACGAGCTTAGGGTCAACTAATCACCGAGCCAATCAAATCTCTAATCCTTACTTGTGTATGATAAAGAAATATCCATCTCATTCAATCCTATGAATAAAAAGATAACTTCATCTCATTCACTCTATAAATATGTCGTCATAACTCCATATTCGAGAATGTTACATTTTGTGCAATTACAACTTTGACTCGAACTTAAACATGGCGAATCAATTTCAATACTTGTTCAACCTTCTATGAAGTATCTTTAATAGTCCAAGCCATTAAAGAGGCATTTGGGGTGCCGGATTGTAATTAGGATTACTGGGAATTTGATTACGATGAGTTTTGTTGTTTGGAATTGGAATGCATTGGAATTTGATTACGGTGTTTGGAGTGCAGGGTTGGATTGGCTGGGTTTCTGATTACAGTGTTTGGATTGCAGGGTTGGGTTTGAGTTAGGTTTGGCTGTTTTTTTTTTTAATATTATTTTGACTGTTTTTTTTCTACATCTGTTTTAACCATTTGATATTTTTAACTTTATCTGGTCACACTATATAAAACTAAATTATGATGCTATATTATAATTATGAATTTTTTTTAATATTATTTTGGTTGTTTTTTTTTTAAATATTGTGTAGACTGCTTTTTTTCTATGCCTGTTTTAAGCATCATATATTTTGAACTTTATATGATCAAACAAACATAATTCGATCTCTAACAAGCGAGTGATAACAAAAAAGTTTCTTAATCGTCCCACTGTTATATACTTTTAAAATTTTATAATCTCGTTTGGAACACGTTATTTTAAATTAGATTTGAAAACTTGATGTTGTTTAATTGTGAAGAGATTTTTCATTCCCTTAATCATAAAGAACCATCATTGATGGGGTAATATGTTATTTGACTACCATTTATCATAAATTATATTTTCAAAGCCATTTAAGAATTTTTTTCTAAAAGTAGGACTTAATGGTAGTTAATTAAAAACAATTTGTGTATCAACTTTCGTGAAGTATCAATGTTGGATTTTAAATATAGAAATGGGTTTCAAAGATTGTATAAGTATCAATTTCAGTAATGTAGGAAATGTTAGATTTTAATTATAGAAATGGATATGAAAAATTGTTTAACTACCAACTTTTGTAGATTAAGAAACATTGGATTTTAATTAGAAAGTAGGAAACTAGTTTTAAATTATAAAACTGTGTTGTATTTGAGTTGAAATACCAAACTATGATGCAAAGTAGGAAGTTCATTATTGATTGAAGAACCTTACCAAAATGAGTTGAAATTTTGTTTGTGCATAAATTTTTTGTAAATTACAAAACTTTGGATTATACATTTGGATTTTAATTCAAAATTATACCTTATATTTTGAAGCTAAAAATTCATTTTTGTTTCAAACAATTGAATTGCTTTATTTATTTATTTATTTATTGTTAGTCTTTCTTGTATGCTCTCATGAGTTTGATCTTGAATTTTTTTTTTTTTTTTTTTTTTTGTTATTGACTTGCCACTTTTGGAATTGGTTGTTATTGATTGTTTCCTTTCTTATTTTTTATTTTCACACCTTCAATAAACATATTTGATATTATTCCTAAAATGTGATTGATATAAGGTAAAAAGAAGATATTATTCCTAAAATGTGATTGATGTAAGGTAAAAAGAAGAGTGTATAATGTAGATCATAAACAAAACAATACAATTAAAATTATTAATCATTAAAAAATGTTTTTAGACATAAGTTGAACCAAATGAATTATATAAAATACATTATACAAAATCATTTCAAACAAGATAGAAGATACAAGTTCCACAAGCAACATGTGTTGAAACCAAAAAAAAAAAAATAATAATACAAATAAGTTATGTGTAATGTATTGAAGATCCGACAGTGTAGGCTACTTAAATGCCAATTTCCACCCTACATTGAGAAAACAAGAAAAAGAATAATATTTAAAAAACAAAAGAACAAATAGAAATGTAGATGGAATCAAGGGGACTCACCAGTGGAGAAAAAAAACTTGGAGAGGTATATAATTCTTCAAAAGTGTGTGATTAAAATAGGGGAGAATGGGTTGTATATATAAGCATGAAATTAATGAGGTTTAAACAACTCAACCACCTAAATTAAGTGATGAACAATACACTTTTTAAATAGAAGTGACATGAAATTAATAAACCAACAACTAACATAATAACATAATAATAAAAAAATCCAACAGAATAGATTACAATGGAACCAAATAGCCAACCAACCAATTACAATGATTTTTATTTATTTATAAAAATGGCCTCAGGTGTGGAAAAAAAAATTTAAGCAATCAATTTTTTTGTTAACAAATTTTTAAAGTAGAACCGATCAGTAGGTTAAAATGAAAGAAAAAATCAAGCATGCATTTAAAAAGTAAGATGAAAATTGCAGAGTTCGAAATGGCAATCAAGAAAAGATTATGAGGCTAAAACAATTTGAATGCAAAAAAGAAAAATCCCTCATCATCAGCCAATATGGACATGCAAAAAATGGAAGGAACAACGAAACAAAATGCAAACCCATCTGAACCTGACCAACAAAAAAATTGGAACTCATAGATCTGTAAACATGCTAACATAATCAGAAGGGAAAAAAAATGAAACAAGCCTATGAACATGCAACTACAGAAGAGGGAGATCTGAACATGAAATATATAAGAACAAAAGAGGCGAAAATGATGGAAAAAAAGGAACACAGATCTACACCCAATCTCGGCCAAATGTCGAAAAAAAAAGAAAACAACTCTATGAACATGCAAAACCGAATATGAATATGATAAATATGTGAAACATGAGGAAGAAGATTAGACCACATATCCATAAACATGCAACAAAATGAGAGGAGCAAAAAATTATAAAACAACAGATCTCGGAAGAAAAAATAAATGGCACATAGATCTGCACCTAATGTTGGCGAAATGTCGAAGAAAACAAAAATCAGACTCATATATGAACATGCAACACCGGAAGACGAAGAAAAAAAAAGAAAATCACATACTTACCTTCAGGAGGAGCCCTCCCCTACCAAAGCCCAAATCGGCGTAACGGGACCCCCTACCAAGCTCTCGACGGCGGCAAGAGCCACAATTCCCGTCGTTAGGGCGGCAAGAGAGGGCTTCAACGTCCCATAGTTGTCTGCTCTGAAGCGTTGGTTAACGCTTCAGAGTATAGAGAGAACGAGGAATCGGAGGGAAACAGAGAGAATGAGAAGGAATGAATGTGGAAAGGAGGCGACATAAGAGAGAGAGAGGGGGGAAATTTCGACATCGTGTAGAGTGACCGTGGGAAGCCGACAAAACCGAAGGGGTCAGGTGAGAATAGGGTTTGGAATCAGCAGATGAGGAAAATAATGGAGACAGATGGGCAGACGAGAGGAGTAATGGCAGAAGGAGGAGTACCGGAGAGAGATCGGAGAACGAGGAGTCCAAGGGAATCAGAGAGAAGGAGAAGGAGAAGGAGAATAATGAATGCAGAGAGAAGGAGAAGAGTGAATGCGGAAAATATTTTATTTAATAAAAATAATGAGGAAAATATGGTAGTTGGGAGGAGAGAGAAGATTGGATAGTGGAGAGAGGAAAAGGTCGAGACCTCAACCCTCGACTAACGCAAGCTTTCGACCAACGCAAGGCCTACTTTGACCAACGCAAGGCCTACCTTCGACCAACGCATGGCCTACTTCAACCAACGCATGGCCTCCTCGACCAACGCATGACCTACCTCGACCAACGCATGGGGAAGAGTGAATGCAGAGAGAAGGCGACAGAAGAGAGAGAGAGAAGATTTCAAGCAGAGTGTGCATGGGGAAGCGGCGGAAACTATGGAATGAAGGGAAACCGGGAGATGGGGAGGGAAAGATTGGAATGGGTTGTATTTGGGGTTGGTTTTGCAATCCAAACCAACCCCAAAGCCCATTCGCCAAACATGGGTTTTATAACCCAATACAATACAACCAACCCAATACAATACCCCAAACAAGGCCCTAAACATGTATCTCTATGGTTAATGTAAACTTAGGTGAATAAAAACACAATCCAACATCTTAAAGGTCTTGTCCTATGCTTAGGTAAAGAAAAGTTGTATGTGTAAGCGTTTTTTCCTATATTACTTTCACAAAAATCCAATTTTATTTAATTCTTTAAGAATTAAACTCAACTTTTGCATATTAATTTAGGTGACCAGTTTAGACCAATAATGAAAACAGGCTCAATTAAAACATATCATGCTATGAAAATGAGCAGAGTTACTTTTTTTATTCCCTTCGCTTAGGGTATTTACATATTTGCATCCCTAAGGAAACTTTAGTTAATGTTAAAAGAAAATAAAAGGAAAGCAACAAAGAGTATGAAAATCGCCAAAAAAAAAAAAAAAATAATAATAACAATAACAATAAATAAATAAATAAATAATAAAAAATCTTGCATTAAACTAAAAGCGAAACTTACCTGCTCACCTGTTTGCATTCCCCTTCCTACATACTGCCACGTGTCCCATCCTGATGGTGCCATGTGGCTACACACTATTTGTTTTTCAACCCGGTTTTTACACCTATTTTCGCAGTCTTCCCCCTTTTTTCCATTTAAGTGAGAATCATAACATTCTTTATTTTTATCTTCTTTTTACAAACTATATGTGTTTATATATATATAAAATTTTATTTTCCCCATCAACTAAATATCATTTATTTTAAATTAATCAATTGTTAAATTGAGAGTTTAAAATAATAGATCTAACTTTTTATTATTTATATTACATTCATATCACTAAAATTTTGGTGTTTATTTTATGTCGTGAGGATTTTCAAAGTAAAAAAAAATGTTAATTTAGAAAAGTCAACTAGAAAATTTGAAAAAAAGAAAGAAAGAAAAGAATATAGGATAAAAGAGAGTAAACACGGTGTAGAAACAAGGGAAAATGAACAAAAATGGGGTTGCCACATGGCACCATAAAGATGGGCTACGTGGCAGTTTGCAAGAAGCTGGATGCCAACCAGTGAGTTTATAAATTTTGTTGTTAAACTGAGGAGAATGAAAGTACAAAACTATAAATCAAATAAAATTATAAGATAGATAAAGAAAAATACAAAATAAATAAACTAAAACAATGTTGGAATGTAATTGAAAAAATGTAGAAAACTAAAAAATACAAATTTGCCTACATCCTTCAAAACATACGGAAATTATATAAAAGAAAAATAACTCCAAAAATCAAACATCAAGGATATTTAACATGTAGCACGAATTATTTTCAATTTCATATGATTCTTTCTTGATTTAAGCAAAAATTATATTAAAATAATCCAATAAATTGGATTTTTAGGCTAAATAAGTGACATAAATGAGACTTATCACTAATCGAAGGAAAAAGTCCTAAAGATGGCATTTGGCGTGAAGGTTTAAAATCAAAAGTTTAGGAATCAAATATCCGGGGCTTATGTGAGGGAGTTCCAAAACCTAGGATCACAAATATCTATGTTTGGAGTTCAGGGTTTCGAAATTTGAGTTTATGAAGCTGGTGTTTAGAGGGCAAGTTACTAATGCATGGGTTTGAGTAATTTGTACTTTTTTCCTATTTTTTTCAATGGTTGTTTTGTGAATTTGTATAGCCTCTAGTGTACGATGGATCAACTTTTATGATAATTTCGAGTGAAACATTTAATTTATTCACTTTAAATTAAAATTTATATTAGCTACATCTTTTGCGTTCCTAATTTAATTTCTACTTTATTAATTTTCATGAGAATAATTTAATTTTATTTAACAACAAATTTAGCTTTTGATAAAAATGTAACAAAATTTGAAATTTAGTTTATAACAAATAATAATAAAAACAAAAAGCTTTGATTTAAATTTGTAATTTGCCGCTTTTTTATAATAATTTTAGCTTTTGATAACAAAGTAGCAAAATTTGAATTTTAGTTTATTGATGTATTAGCAAACTTACAATGATGTAGTTTTTATTTAAATTCTCATTTATTGTTTTTTTGCCCATGAAATGAAATTTGCCCATGAGGTTTGCATTTAACACAATCTTAGTTCATCTGCCAATGTTTTGTTAATTACCAATGAAATACTAACCTTACCATTGTTATCCAAAAAAAAAAAAAAAAAAAAAAATCCTTTCTTTTAATTATTAAATCAAAAAACATTTTTTTGTTTTTCTCCTCGTTTTTTTCTCGTCCACTCCTTCTATTTGATCTTCTTCCTTCATTATCAATGAACATCGCCACAATTGAAGACAGTCTCCTTCTTCTCTTTACATTTTACTTTTCTTCTTCTTCTTTATTATCTTTTCCCCTTAAATTTTCTCTATTTCCCCTTCTCATTTATCCTCTTCTTCCCTTCCGTTCAAAAAAAAAAAAAAAAAACATTTGAATCCACAACTAGCACAAACAAATGACAAACTCCCTCTATTTTCTTGTTTCACTTGAGGTAGATGATCAAACCCAAATCCAAAACAATCAATGCTACATTTCAGTGTTGGAGTTGTGATGCTTGGTGGACAACAAGTGGTGAAGAGAATTCAATGCCCCATGGCCAACACGATCGATGCCACACTTCAGTAGTTGTAGCTCTATTGAGAGAGTTTATTTATGTTTATTTTTGTGTGAAAATGAGGAAAAAAAGGATAATGAGTTGGAAGAAGAAGCGGGCAAAGAAAAAAAAAACTAAAGCTAATTATTGGGGGGTCAAAGTATAGCCAACGATCCAAGACTAGCATGATTGATGTCATCCTTCAGCATTGAAGCTCCTAGGATAAGGGAGTTCAATTTAGTATTGTTAAAAGGAAGAAAGGAAAACAAATGAGAAACTCAAGGGAAGGAAAGGAAAAAAGTGAAATGGAGGCGAAAGGGGAGAGGGAAGAGAAGAAATAAAAAAAATTATTAACGATTGATGGTCAAGGGCGGTAGGCCAACAATTATGAGTGTTTGTGTCAGCGAGGATTGTCGATCGTCATACCACCACCAGCTAGTTGGTGCTGGTCACTAATTGGATCAAGTGGTTGCCAATGACTGTGGACGATTAATCGACGATAGTAGCGATGAGCACGTTGTTTAGAGTAATCCACTAGTAATGATCATGACAACTAGGGCAACTGGTGATCACGACGGTTGCCAATGACAATCATGGCAATAAGTCGACAATGATCACGAAGGTTGACTCGCGACTGCCGATGACAACAATCACGGTGGTCGCCCCATGACGTTCGCGAGGGTTTGGCTAGCGGCGATTATCGACAGTCACTGACAACTAATTATAAAAGGTGGAAGATGAAGAAAGGTTTTTTTTCATACCCAAGCATTTATTCAAAATTTCCTCTTCCAAACTCAAATGCTAGAAAAACTGTAGTTCAAACTCCTAGAGTCAAAACCTCACTCTCAATGGCTCTTTAAAACGAACTTCTTTCAAGGATTGGTCCTCACTTTATACACGTTCTCATGGATAGAGGTAACTTAAAGACTACTATTCTTCAGAGGAACTTTCGTTCTTGAATAATTTATGGATGTAACTTGTGAGATTTCTTTGAAGGAGTGAATATTGTTCAATCATGAGGTTTTGATCTCTTTATATAGGCCAAGTAAGTTGAAAAATGACTGAAATCCATGCCATAAACCTCCCCAAGAGATTTTTGGTGCTGAAGAACTGTTGTAGACCGAAAAATCAACAAGTTTAAATAATTGGGCACAATTTGACTCGAACTAAGGCACAATGTGAGCACATGAATGATGTTTCCTACAAAAACGATAAGAAAAACCCTTTTGCAAAAGCTTATGGAAGAGGTTGAAAACAACCAACTTACTTAAAGCAATTAACATGTGTTTACTCAATTTACTCATTTTAGGTCATTTCAAGGTAAGAAATATCATGTGAAGTATATCTTTTGAAAGCAAAAAATAATAAAATAAATAGTGAAAATAAGCATTTTTTGACATTTATCAAGGTCGCTCTGGGTCGAGTGACCAAACATGCCTGAAGCCAAGATCGAGACCACTTTCTTCCTTTCATGATCCCACAGTCTTAGTCCCCATGGTCGTCCTGAATTAGCATCATTGAACCCCTACCGAATTAAGAACCCTAAGATTCACCCTTCTATAAATGATAAGTTATAACCACCACCTAAGGCAAGTAATTCTTCCTATCTCTAACTTGTTCTAACCCTTTGTTGGATACTAACTTAAGCATTAGAGGTTTTGTGGCAGACACCACATCTCAGTGTTCCAAACTAACTCAATTACAATCTCTAAATAGTCTTAAAGTTTAGGACATGTTTGATAGGCAATCTGAAAACAAAAATGTGGAAATAAGGGATTCAATGAAAACATAATTGTATTCTATGTTTTCAGTTATGTGTTTGGTTGTAGATTCATAAATTAAGTTTCAATTTAAGCCATTGTTCAAAATGTACTTGGTAATATATTTATAAACCACAAAACTAACTGTAGTTACTCATTAAATTTTAAATAGAATATAAACTATCATTAATTAATTTGTGAACTTGGTTTGTGTTTGAAAACATCGTATAATTATCATTTTGTAATATCATATAATTTATAATATATTATATACTACATATTGTAATTTAACAAAAAATAATTGAGTTTACTAGATGAAATACTATATTTGTTAATGCAATCTCTTTTTAGTATAATTTTGCATTTAAAGTTTTCAAATTCAAAATACGAATATACTAAAAATATAAAATTGTTGTTTTTAGAATTTGCACTTTTTGAATAATCCAAAAATAGTTTTCGAAAACAGTGTACGAGTTGTCTACGAATTGTTTATTACCATGAATCTAAAAATATAAAACAAAATATGAATTACCTACCAAACAAGCTAATATTCTAAAATCTACTAGCCAAATGGAAACTAGACAGACAGACAACCAAAAAAAAAAAAAAAAAAAAACTAGGGATGAAAATATATGGTTTCCAAAATTCAAATAAGAATAGTCATGATTCAGACCTTTAGGTGGTTTTTGGGTTGATTGACCAAAAGTGTACGTGTGATCAAAATATAGATAAAGTTGGTCTAAGTGCAAGCATACACTATCCATTAAGTAATAAATTTTTGAGTATTCCAAGAGTTGAATTCCATGAGTTAGATATCCAATTAGGGTTGTTTTTAAACAATGCAATCAAAGTGACAAAAAGTAACTAGAGTAAAGTAAAAAGATATTAAATTGAATGATGTTTGAATAATAAAGGTATTCAATGGTAGAAGTAGAGAAACAACTATTTTTCAACCAAAAGTCATTATGCTTTGAGCAATGCGACTGCATCATACCAAGACATCGACTTACTCATTGATAGAATCTTCTCTTATTCGAGCTTGTATCAAGTTTCTTTAAGAGCCTAAGTAGATAGTCCTATATTTCTATAGTTAGCTGAACGTGAGATGAATTTTATTGTGAATTCTTTATCCTATGACACACCTTATTTATAGGCTTTAATCCCATATTCCCTTGTGAAATCCATTTACATTCTAATATTCTCAGTATTAGGACTTTACTAGATTGCTACAGTAAGCGGCCAGTTTAACTTAATAGTGTTTATCCATACATTCAATGGGGGAAATGTGCAAGTAAACAAGGTGTGATATTTCAGCAAATGCTCAAGCCATAAATCCCTAAAGCATTCACATAGTTGAACCCTTTAGTGAATTTAGCTCATAATTAAGAATAAATGAATTGATTTCGTTACTTCCATAATCATAGTTATAATGTAAATGTTCAAAGAATAGAGCTAATAAGAAAAGGATGGAAAAGTAAGTTGGAAATACAAAAAACATTACTCCTTGGATAGATTATTCACTCTTTCAAGCTTCCTAGGTTGGATTCTTATTTCTCAAGGATGAACACTCTCTCTCTACACTCGTTTTCACAGGGCAGGGAGGTCTTAGCTCTAATTTCGCTAGCAGAACTTTCGTTCTTAAAGAGTTGCTAGATTTTTGGGTGAATAATCCTCTTGAAAGGCATGGATTTCGTGATTGGTGTGATTGTTCCTCGAGGAGAAGACTTTCTTCCATTTTACAAGCATCAAAGAAGTTAGGTAAGGCCGATTTTCATGTTTTTGAAGCTCCCCAGTCGAATTCGGTATTGAACAACGGCTGAAGACCTTGTATTTTGTAAGTGTAGATGATGGGGCAAGACTTCTGAAAATTTAGGGTTATGATGTGGTTGCATCATGTTTTGGCGATGTGGGCACATGACTATCAATTCCTGCAAAACAACCAAATACCAATGTAAGAACTCTTAAAATAGGTCCAAACTAATATAAATACACCTTAAACACTCAAAAGACCCATATTGACCACTTTACCCATTAAGAACATAATTTGAGACATTTATTATGCAAATGACCACTTTTGTTAAAAAATGTATCAAAATAAAGCCTTAAAATATGCAGTTCATAACATGTATTCTAGGGTAAGAAGTTAGGAAGTCTGGAGTTGGAATAAAGATATCCATAGGGTAGGGCACATAGAACTACCACCCATTTTCGATATTTCGATTGAAATGCCTCTAAATTGTATTTTTCGTTGAAAGAGGTACCTAAAAATTTCCCTATGCCTTGAGTTGTCTCGTGATCCCTTCTACAATTATGCTTGGGGATGACTTCCCCATCCTATCCCCGTTACCCATTTCATTTTCCATCCCCCCTATGGTCATTGGGGTGGGGATTCCCCACGAGAAATTTGCAGAAATATTTTTCCCGTTTGATATGTTTTTTAAATTAATTAACTTAAATTACTACCACAAAAAATTGCAGTCAACTAATTAAAATTTTCACTGCTTCAAATATATAATTAAAATATTTAATATTCATAATTTCTAGAAATTAAAATTTATATATTACAACAACATCTTCCCATCCTGTGGCCACAAAGTTCACAATTACCCAAATTTAACAACTCTACTCTTCATCTCCACTTATCCTTTACCTATTTTCCAAGACAGTTAAAAAGGAAAAAGAAAAAAAAAAAAAAAGAACGCGGCTTAAAGAATTTTAATTTTTAAATTTAATAAACGCGGCTT
Source organism: Citrullus mucosospermus (assembly GCA_030954485.1). Taxonomy (NCBI): domain Eukaryota; kingdom Viridiplantae; phylum Streptophyta; class Magnoliopsida; order Cucurbitales; family Cucurbitaceae; genus Citrullus; species Citrullus mucosospermus. Next base: position 2,789,003 of record CM062064.1, on the reverse strand, counting down.
AAGAAAAAAAGAAAAATACGCGGCTTAAGAAAAAAAAGAAAAATACGTGACTTTACCGGGAAAAGCAAAAACTCGAAATTGATAAAGAAAGCAATCTCTTTCTGGACTATAAATTGAGGCCCTTCGCACTCGTAGCCTCAATTTTCTCGAGATCTCTAAAAATCTATGCCTTTTTCTCTCTCCAATCCCCAATTTCCTTAACCCTAACGCAACCCATAACGCTGGCGCGCTTCGAACCGCCAATTTCCCCCTGGGATTTCATGGATTTCTGTTCCTGTTTCGTGATTTCATCGCTACGCGGTTGAAGATTCCGATCGATCTTTGCTATTTTCATCTCCCGCCGGTGATTTCCGGGATCTCGATTGCTGCTTGAGGAATGGTGCTGTTTTGAGGATCTGATCTCTCGCCGTTGCTGTTCTTCTGTTGGGTCGACTTGCGAAGATAAGATTTCTGATTCTGTTGGATTTTATTTTCTGATCGGGCTGAAGACTCTCGGTGGTTGCTTGCTTCCTGGGGGCTTTAAGGGTTTTGTTTATCTCCCTTTTGAGTTATTTGTTTCTCGACGAGCTCTTCGATAAAGGGAATCTCTGCTATTGCTTCTGCGATCTACGGAACTCCATTGAGATTGAGAGGAGATTCTTATCGTCCTCAGGGTTTTGACTGAATCCATTGAGATTTATTGTACTTTTGTCGGACGAGAATAACGGGAATTTCAGCGAACGAAGTTCGTAGAAGCCCTCTTTTCGGCAGTTCGATTTGTTCGATCCCGGTTTTGTTGAAGGGAAAAGTGTTTGATATTTTGTATTGTTTCATTTGTTCGAGTTAAATATAAGGCCCTTTTTTCTGAAGGCCTTCGAACTTTTTTCTTTATTTTTTCACATTCCCTTATATTCATTGCTTGTTCACTTGGCTTTTTATATATTATCTTTGAAAAAAAAGTATTATGGCGGTGTATTATAAATTTAAGAGTGCAAGAGATTATGATTCAATTGCTATGGACGGTCCTTTCATCTCAGTTGGTACTTTGAAAGAAAAAATATTTGAATCGAAGCACTTGGGAAGGGGCACTGATTTTGATCTTGTGGTCACCAACGCCCAGACTAATGAAGGTGGGTTTTGGCTCCAATTGAATTTAGCTAATTTTCATAGACACTTTTGAAACGATTATGGGTTGCGGGCTATTAGATGAGTGCTACTTACGATCACTAATTATCTCTAATTTCTGGAGAGATTTATTTTATTTCTATAGCATAAAATTCCAGATGTGAGGGCACTAACTTACATAAATACTTAAGTAACTTTGACTTTTCTAAAACTAAGAACTGTTTAATTTCATTGGGGTTTGGTTTAATTTAATGGTCAGTTTAACAATGTTGGATTTACGAGGTTATTTATCCTCGTATTAATCTGGAAGATCAACAATGGGGTTTTTGTGACCGTTTATGGAGAATCACATATTCTAAGTCTGGTTTTTGGATTGATATCGTACTATTGTTTTATAGATTCTGTTATCTCCTTTGTAATTTTCAGAATATCTTGATGAAGCAATGTTGATCCCAAAGAATACTTCAGTTTTAATTCGCCGTGTTCCTGGAAGACCTCGTTTACCCATTGTTACTAAACAAGAGTACGATCTTAAACCTTTAATCAAATGGTTTTTGTATAAGTTTGGTGTTACATGTGTGTTTGATTTTTTGCTAATTTAGATCATATCATCTTTCTTAAATGAGCTTGTAAAATGAAGAAAATAATGTTCATTTTGTTAAATGAGTTAGCAGCAGTCCCATGTATTGTGAACATAAGCCTAGAAACAAAAGTAACTGCTGGACATGGAAATCCAAATATTAAGTCAGTTTCCTATGGAGATAACTCTCGATGATTCGACTTAGTTAGGCTGTTGTGGTTTTGCAGGCCAAAAGTGGAAAGTGAAGTTGAAGATTTTGAACAAGACAAGTCAACTGTTCCAGTTGCAGATTCATCAGCTACCCTGAGATTTGTGAGCCTTAAGACTTCATATTATGAATTTGTATTGATTCAGTTTATATAATGTTATTGCATCTATACAATCTTTTACGTGACACACCTTTTGATGTGACAGCCTGAAGATTCTGAGTGGGATGAATTTGGTAATGATCTTTATGCAATTCCTGAAGTGGTTCCGGTTCAGCCAAGTAATCCTATTCCAGATGCACTTCCTACAAATAAAGCTGAAGAGGACAGCAAGATTAAGGCTTTAATTGATACCCCAGCCTTAGATTGGCAACAGTGAGTTACATTCTACCATGGTTGCAACTGTCAGTTGTGATGTGTTTATTTTTTATTCTTATTACCAATGTGCATTCATGGATTGCAGTCAAGGTTCTGATGGCTTTGGTCCTGGTAGGGGTTTTGGAAGGGGTGCTGGTGGAAGAATGGGAGGACGTGGTTTTGGTATGTACTTATTCTGATCAATTTATATTTTATTAAATGATTCATGTCATGGCTAATGGGTATATTACTGCCATCTGCTTAAACCTCAAAATGTAAAAAAAATCATCAGTCAACTCTAATCTCTGTATCATTTGGCGAGATCATGTAGGATTTGAAAGGAAAACACCTCCACAAGGATACGTGTGTCACAGATGTAAAATTCCTGGTGGGTACAAAGCGGTTGTTTTAGGTTTTTTTTTTTTTTTCCCTCTTCGTTTTCTTTTGTGGGTATCTGAACATATTAATGTCTGTGTCCAGGACATTTTATTCAACACTGCCCCACAAATGGAGATCCAAGTTATGACATTAGAAGAGTGAAGCCTCCCACTGGGATTCCAAAGTCTATGCTGATGGCCACTCCTGATGGCTCATATGCATTGCCAAGTGGTGCCGTAGCTGTCTTGAAACCGAACGAGTAAGATATATTTTTCAGTGTTTTCAGTAATTGTGGATTTGAACTAGTCCAGCCATTCATTCGTTGTATCTGAACTGAAACAGGGCTGCTTTCGAGAAAGAGATTGAAGGGTTGCCTTCAACACGTTCTGTTGGTGATTTGCCCCCTGAGCTTCACTGTCCTCTGTGCAAGGAGGTTATGAAAGATGCTGTCTTAACAAGCAAGTGTTGCTTTAAGAGCTTTTGTGATAAATGTAAGACGACAATTTGTAACTATTACTGCCATGCGGTTCTTATTACTAAATAACATCTTGGAGTTCAGAACTCAGTTATTTCAAGTGTTAGTTACCATTCAGTTAGCTTGACCCTGTTAAGTACTGTGAGTTCGTAAAACATCATGCATGTCTCTCCTGCACATACTAAAAGTTATCTTTTTGAATTTGTAAAACATTTGTCACAGGTATTAGGGACCATATTATCTCTAAGTCAGCATGCGTTTGTGGAGCAACCAACATACTAGCAGATGATCTCTTGCCAAATAAGACACTCAGGGATACAATCAATCGCATTCTAGAGTCTGGTAATAGTAGTGCTGATAATGCTGGTAGTATCTATCAGGTGCAAGGTATGTATTTTATAGTTTGGGTCTGTCACATATACTGAGATTTTTATTCGCCATATTATGACTTATTTCGGTTGATAATTCATGTTTAGATATGGAATCTGCTCGCATTGCACAGCCAAAGGTTCCTTCCCCTACCTTATCTGCTGCTTCAAAGGGAGAAAGAAATATACAGTCAGTCAACGAGGAGACTACAAAGGCCAAGGAGGTAGAGGAGGAAAAGGCTGTTACCTCTGGACCCCAGACCTTAGAGAAAGTGAAGGCCACAAAAGTAGTTGACGAATCTGAAGCTACACATGAGTCAATGAGCGTGAAGGAACAAGCTTCACAAGGGAGCGCTTTAATAGTTGACGAAGAAGTGCAGCAGAAGATGGCTGCTAGTGAGGCAGGTAATGTTATGAGGAATAGTGCGAGTGTTAAAAATATGTTGTTTGCTATACACCATCTTGATGTGCCTTTTATGTTATTATAGTTTGTTTGGAAACTTATTACGTTTTCTTTTTTTATACAGTAAAGAAAAAGAAGAAGAAGAAAGTTCGCCTGCCTGCAAATGGTATTCAAATCTGTTCATTATGGTTTTACTTTAATTTTTCTACAGTTTTGGCATTAATTTTTTTTATTATTAAGAATTTGGTTGAGTTTGCCCTAATGCCCGGGATATTATTTTTGGATGTTTCTCAGACTTTCAATGGAAAACTTCTCAAGATCTTGCAACGGAGAACTATATGATGCCCATGGGTGGCCCGGCTCCATATAATCCATATTGGTCAGGCATGCAACCTGGTTTTGATGGTTACATGTCCTCATATGCTGCTGCTCCAATGCCATATATGGGTGGTTATGGGCTAGGTCCCTTGGACATGCCTTTTGGACCTGTCATGCCTCAGGATCCATTTGCTATGCAAAGTTACATGTTTCCTGTTGCTCCTCCTCAGAGGTATGTCTTCATAGTTCATATATGAAATGCAATAGGTTTTTAACATTAGTCTCTTTCATTCTTTCATCATTGTTTCTTCTTCTTTAAAAGTAGGTTTATTCAAATGAAACTTAGTGAATTGTATTACGAACTAAACGAACTAAACAAGTCTACTCTACATATTAGCCCGTCTAGAAGTGAATCCTGTGGCCTTTTTTGTTTATCGTACCCCTCGGTTATAATGTGTACTTTTGTTTCCATTTGTTGTGGCCTTAGCTGGATGTACAATGCCTATATTCATTGCTAACGAGATCTACTTTGTGTTTTTCTGTTCATGCGCCTGATTGCATGTTATCACATTGCCTGTTCCCCATTTTATTTACTTTGTGTTTTGATGCTACTTTATCAAACAAAAGGTGCTGAGATATTGCACTATTTTGTACCATTTCTGAAGAGATTTCAATATTGTACATACTTAGGGATCTTGCGGACTTTGGCATGGGTATGAATATTGCACCTCCCACAATGAGCCGTGAGGAATTTGAGGCTCGGAAAGCTGGATTGGGTTTGAGGAGGAAGCATGAAAATGAAAGACGGGTTGAAAGGTATATGAAGCTTTCTAATGCCTCCTTTTTTTGTTTTCTGAGAGGAAGGTGTTTGTGGCCATGTGTGTAGTGATGCTTGGGCTCTTCTTGGGTTCAATGTGTCTCTGTGAGTTTCAGTGGCTAAGCTGTCGCTGTAACTATTACTTAGGTCTTATTTTGTTTGATTGGAGGCCTTTTTTAGGCTGCCTCTTCTGTTATAGGCTCATTTCTGTATGCCCTTTATGTGGAAATTTGGTTATTCATAAAAAGAAAAATTTTAGTTTCCTATGATTGATTTCAAATGTATATATAGGTTCTTTAATTGTTGAAGCTGTTACGGTCCATTGTCAATCAAATACCTTCAGGGATGAAATTTATTCTCAACGTTCTTTGCGTTTTATATTCCAATATGTTGGGGTTCAAGTGTTTAGTCACATTTGACACTCTAGAATATGAACTCTTCTTTCTTCTTCTTCTCTCTCGTCCTTTTTTTCTTCCTGAAACAAGGTAATACTGATACAAACTATTTATGAAGTGGTGTGGTGCAATGGGAAGCTTTTACGTAGAGATTGTGACCTAAGAAGCAAAATGAAATTGGGAAGATGTAATCTCTAGTTGTCTTATTAAACCAAATGAAAATCTTTAATTAGCTTCTTTCGCTGATCAGTGGGCTGACAAAAATCCTTCGTTGCAAACAATCAGATAATCAATTGATTCCGAGCAAAAATCTTCATTTTTCGAAGACGCTTCCCCATAACAAAAACCAATGCACCTTTCTGTCTGACTCTTTTTGCCCTCTTTTTTTTGGGGGGGGGGGGGGGGGGGGGGGTGGGGGGTGGGGGTTGGATTTAGACTTCAGCCTTTTTGTCCTATAGTATTGTCCATATGCAATTAATCTTGAAATTGTTTATATTATGATGTATGAACTAAATTTGTTCTGAAACATCTTGCAGTAGGGAACGGGAACCACCAAAAGATCGGGAATATGGAAGGGGGGAAGTGTGCAGCAGTGGTGATGGCCCTTCAATGAAACAAAAATCTGTATGTCTTGTTCATATCAGTGTGGCACTTTTAATTCTGTTTTGAATTCTTTTTATGGCATCAGTGTAGTCAGAACATAGTCAGTTGGTAGAGGAAAAGACAAGTTTGCTTCATGAAATTCTTCCTCTTTACCAGTAAGATAAACAAGGGAAACAAGTTGCTACATTTGATACATTGATCGATTTACTTAGTTTGGAGCATTGTATTTTGTACCAACTTTTCTATATCAATGTAGAGCTTTTCTTATGTACACCTTATCATCTGGGGTGTGGATAAGAAAATATTCCTTTCTTTAAACATATTTATTTTTATCTGTTCCAAGAAAGCAAAAGATGTATGATAAAATCGAATTCCTTATCAACCTCACACCAGGTGTGTGCGCTGCATCAATGTGGAGGATTTTACTATAGGTGCTATGATTAGTGTCTATATTCCTCAATTCTTCGGTCTGTTAGAAGTTTGCCCTTGATTTCATATGTGCTTCTGCTAAAATAGATTCTACTATCTTCCTCAAATTAGTCATTGGAACTTTTATCTAGCTTCAGAGCATGATTTTCTCTCTTAGAATTTGATTTAACGAGCCTCTCTTTATCAGTGTATTATTATCGTGTAATTTATCTTAACCATTTTTTTATTCTTTTTATTGAGAAGAGATATACACAAATTTTAACACCTCAAATTGATTGTCTGACCCCCCCCCCCCCCCCCCCCCCCCCCCCCCCCTCTCTCCTTATTACGTGCAGAAGTTTGCACCCCAAACTTCGGCTGGTGAGCACAACCTGAACCGTCGCCGACCTGAGAACTCACCTGACGTTGCAAGGAATGTTGGACCACCTTGCCCCCCGCCCCCACGCAAAAGGAAGTCTGAGCACCATGATCATGATATTGACAAGGATAACAATAATGATCATTATGACCATGCCCACCATCGCCATCGTCAACATTCAGAGTCTCGGGGAGCCTCTGAAGTCTCGGCTAAATCTGCTGCCAGTGCAGCTGCAGACCGTAAACAAAAGATGAGCGTGTTTTCTCGCATTAGCTTCCCAGAGGGAGAGACCACAAAGAAACGAAAATTGAACTCCTCGAAGGAAGCACCACCGAGCGACTCTAGTGCTTCAGCAACACATCACAAGGCATCATCCAATGGATACTACGATGACTACAAAGCAAAGGCAGTCACAACAATGGTGACAAGCAATCGTGGGAGGAGTAGTGCCACTTCTGTTGATTGTGAGTCAAGCGATGACGATAGACATTTCAAGAGAAAGCCATCTAGGTATGAGCCATCCCCACCTCCACCATCGGACTGGGATCAGGAGGAATCAAGACATCCCAGAGGCTCAACAAGAGAGCGGGATCGGGATCGCGAGCGTGAGCGCAGTAGCTATAGCAAACACAGATAGTAGTTTGAGGAGATCACGAAGAATCAAGGCACCCTGAGAATGCAGCGGCCTCTGCAAAAATAGGGTAGTCCTATGGAGACGTGCCTTGCCACGGGTTCAAAGAGCCATGCTCCGCTCCGCTCCCGCCATTTCACTGGCAGTATGAGGTCGAGGAATCCTGTCAGAAGCTCCAAATTGATTTCAACAAGTGAAAGCACTATCAATATGTATTTGAATGAGATGCCATTGTCTTTTTGCATCCGGTGCGGATGAATACTGTAATAGAGGCTTGTACTGTTCGAGCTTCTTTTGTATTTGCTTGTCATAAATTTAATAATATACGAACGAAAATCATCATTCTCTATTTCTTTTTAATTTATTTTCCACTATTCAAGTTCTTTGCGTTCTCCTTTGTTACGAATTCAATCTTTTTAATCTTTATTTTATTCCATACTCGAGATTGTGAGAATTATTAATTTACCCGTAGTTGCATTTTTTTTTTCGATTTTGAGATTCTAATTTGATAATATGTAGATGCTGAGAAATTTCGAAAAAAATCGTTGAAGTTATCTGAATGAGTAAACGAGCACTTACGGATGGCTTAGTTAGAGCCTATCAACCTTTTATTTATTTATTGAATTTTTAAATTTTTTTTTCTTTTTATCGGTGAAACAAAACTATCGTTTTCCTTTTTAATCTCCATGTATATCTAAAACCAAGATATACTATATGAAAGACTTGAATTATAATTAGTTATGAACACAATAATTTCATAATTCATAATATTATAATTTTATATAAAAATAAGAGAAAATTACACTTTTGACTATGAAGTTACTTAAATTTCATTTAGGTTTTGAGTTTTCAAAATTGAAGTTTATATTTGATAGCATTCTTGGTCATTCTTCTATTATTTTTTTATTATTAATTTTTTTAACAGAAAGGGGAATGAAGAAAAATAAAAGAGAAATAGAAAAAACAAGATGCCACCTAAGATAAAATAGAATATAAAATTAATAAATATTGTTACGTTATTTAAAATTTATTAAATTAACAATGACATGTCATTTTTCGTTAGTCAACTAATGGTAACTTTAATTCAAGAACCATTTAGAATTATTTTCCAAACTTTAGGGACTAAAATTTTCATTTTGAAACTTTAAAAACTAAAGAAACATCAACTCTTAAACCTCAGGAACCAAAAGTTTATTTTATTTGCCCAATACTTTTAAAGTTGTTTTTATTTACCATTCTCATTTTTCTTCACATCGCTCCTCTCCATCTTCTTTCTCATCCTTCTCCTTCCTCTCATCTATAAGAAATAAAGAAGATGGAGAGGGAGGAAAAAAGAACGATTACAACTCTACCTCGTTAATGTACAAAGCACAAAGCGATGCTAGTGAGACAAGAGAATAAAGATTTTAAAGTTTTTGTTTTGATGGACTTTATTTTCTTATTCATTTTTACTTTATTTTGGATAAATTAGAGTTTACCAACTAGGATTTTTTAGTACAATTAGAGTAGGAAAATTCGAACCACATAACTTTTGGTCGCTAATACATTCCTATGTCAGTTGAACCATGTTCATTTTGGCGTTTACAATTTTGCTCACAATTTTGCATTTCCCCCTATTTATATAATTGCATAATATTTTAATATAACTACAAATGATTTTTAAAAATATAATGTCATTGCGATTTTTTCTAATGTTAATATACCAATCATTAATATTCAGATGCAAAGTGAAAAAGCTCAATTAACATATTAATATGTTAGTGACTAAAATGTCTACGGTTTCAGTACCTCAAAATTCTATTATGTTAAAAAAGTTTATATGCGAGACAATTCTCCATCTTGCAATTTTATAAAAAACAAATAAATTCAAATATTTTTAATTTATTATTATTATTAAAGATTAAAATAAAAAAATATTTTTATTTGGATTGAAAGAGTTCTAAAATCTTGAATACGAAAAGGTTATTGCAAAAAAAAAAAAAAAAAAAAAAAAAAAAATATATATATATATATATATATATATATATATATATATATATATATATATATATTTTGTTTAAATTAAGATTTGAAATTAAACGAGTAATCAAAGAATGTAAATTAAAATTAAAAAAAAATATTTTGGTTTAAATTAAAAATTGAAATTAAACTTTTATTGACTAATAGATCCCACTTAGATTTGAAAAGTTTTGGCAAAAGTTAATGAAATTGAGAATCATACATCTAACTAATGTTTCGTTCAAAAAGTTACTGGCAAAAAACATTTTCAATTACTAGAATTAATGTGTAACTGGTTATCCTATAATGTCATTATATTCGTTATATATTATATTTGCAATTTCAAATGTACGTCAAATATACTAACTCAAAAAATATAAATATACATTACATATATTACGATTTATTTTTTGGTATGTTTATAAATATATTGGTAGTGTAAATCTACACTGATATATTATACAAATTAGTTCGTGCACTAATCAAATATACTTTGGTATATATCAAATATACGTTGGTGTATATATACACACACATATATACATACATTATTAAGGTTTTTGAAGTTTTTTTTGTGTAAGTAAATTTTGAAAAGAGGATGATTTTAAGTCTGGTAGAAATTGTCAGAAATAACTTTTTTTGAGTTTCACTTCAAAATTAGCATGCTTTTTTAAAACACATTAGTTAAACTAATTTTTCTCTATCCATTTCAGTTGGGACCACTAAGATTTATATAAAAATTTAATTATTTATATCTTATAGATTGTTTTGGGTTTTCTGGGTGAAATCTCGAGTATATTAACAACTAAATTCTACTATTTTCTAAAAAATATTATATAATCTTTCCAAATCTTATATATTTTCAAAATTTTCCCATATTAGATCATCTTTACCAAAATTTATATTAAATGAAATTTTCAAATGAATTTACCAATTATGATTTTCTGGATAGATTGTTTTGAGTTTTCTGGGTGAAATCTCGAGTATATTAACAACTAAATTCTACTATTTTTTAAAAAAATATTATATAATATTTCCAAATCTTATATCTTTTCAAAATTTTCCCATATTAGATCATCTTTACCGAAATTTATATCAAATGAAATTTCCAAATGAATTTACCAATTATGATTTTCTGGATGGTTACTTGTTTTTTAAATAAAAAAAACTAAGATTTGGGAAATCTAAACAATTATTTAATCCTGTATGATTGAGATTCTTTATATTTCCCAAATTTTATTTAATTTTTGGCAAAATTTTATCGCGAAAGATTTGATATAAAATTTGGAAAAATCAGTAGAATCTCGGTGGTCAATGTCGAGACCGAAAAAACTCTTTTAATGAATTTTAAAAAGTTGCTAGTTTGGAAAGATGAAAACTAGGCCTATTTAGTAGAAAACTTGTAAACAAAGACTTGAAAAGAAAAAATTTATTGAAAACATAGTTGTATTTTATGTTTTCAAATATGTGTTTAGTAATAGATTTAAAAATTGGATTCTAATTTAAACCGATGTTTAAAATGTGTTTGATATTGTATATTAAATTCTAAAACTAGTTATAGTTACCCACTAATATTTGGTTAACAATAAATTATTATTAATCTATTTAAGAATATGATTTAGGTTAAAAAGGTTATATTATTATTGTTTTTTAATATTATATCATTTATAATATATTACATAATACATTTAAAAATCGAATTTACTTTATAACATGACATATTATATCTCAAAATGTTTTTAACTTTATTTAATATAATTCTACATTTTAAAATTAAAAATTAAAAATTTAGATGCAATGAAAACAAAAAAAATATTAGTTTTAAAAAATTACACAACTTGAATGATTTGCCAAACACATATTTTGAATTTAAAATCTCTTACCAAAACTATTTAGATGATTTCACTTCCCAATATTTTGTTAACAACAAACTTTGGTGGTTGAAACCCTTTAAGTAAGAAAAGAGAATGGAATTAATTGGAATAAAAATATCATTAAAAAATCTCTTTGAAGGAAAAAATGGACTAGAAAGGAAAAAATGTCCTCACATTTCCCTTCTATCTGTTCTCTTTATCTTCGTCTTCATATCTCATTTTCTTACCCATTTTCCCTTCATTTTTCACCGTCGATTCGCCGGAGCTCTAATCCGTCACCGGAATCTGTCGTTTCCTCTCATTCTCCATCCCCTTCCCCCATTTCTGCAATTGAAATCCTCTCTCTTTCTCTTCCGTTTGTGGCATTGGCGTTGATTTGATTGAGGCTAAGGGCTGGTTCTGTTCGAAGCAGAGTAAAAATTGGCATCGAAGGGGCTCGGTTTTTGCGTCGGTGAATGGAGGGGGGTAGCATTAGAAGATTTCATTCTTCTGGTATTGTTTATTTATTTATTTGTTGGTAGTGGATTTATGGAGGGTGTTTGTGCTTCTTTTCAAAATCCCCGACACTGGATTTCGTTTGTTGTTCTTGCAGCGGATTCGTTTGTGTGTCATGAGTTCTGAACCTTGTGGAGTTCGGAAGGTTCGCGAGTTGGGAGGGAGGAAGAGAGATGGCACTCATTCGGAGAGTTTCGTCGAGCTTTCCTCGAGTTTTTGGGTTTGCGAATAGGTCCTTGTATTCTCTGAATTCTCCGGGCGAGTCCTTGGGTTTACCGACCTCTTCCTCATTCGCTCATGGAATCCATGTCTTCCATTGCCCTGTAAGTTCTCCTCCAGCGGTTATTTTCAGTACCTGTTCTTTGATTGGATTGCTGACTAAATTGCTTTGGCTCTATGTTCTGTGCATATTGAATTGGTTTTGTTATAGGATGCCGTGGGAATCGTTGCAAAGCTATCGGAATGTATAGCTTCCAGAGGGGGAAATATACTCAGCGCCGATATTTTTGTCCCTGAAAACAAGAACGTCTTCTATTCCAGAAGGTAATTTTTGGCTTCTTTTGCTTATACTTGTTTCTGAATAACATCATTTTATATGCTGGTACCATGTAGCTGCCATTTTCTGTTTCTGTGTTAAAAGAGTGGTTTGTAGATGAAAACAAGGAAGGAAGCCAAGCTCCAGCCAATAATTAAATTATTCAATTCACACATAGTTTTGATAATGTTATTGTTGAAAGGAGAGACAAGTTTACTCTAAAAAATAGTCAGTAGATGCAGAAGAGACGGTATCTAGAACTTGTTCCAAAGGTTCTCTTTGTTTTCAAAAAACCTTTTATTCCTTTGGAGTCTAAGATGCCAAAAAAGATGCAATATACTTTTTTTTTAATCATACTAGACATGTCATGGCGACCTCATTAAATCTAACTTACCAATTGCATATAAAAGTCAATCTATTCCACAATTGTCACATTCAAAGTGAAAGATGTTCTTTTATTTTGTTCCGCATCTTCCTAGGAAACATGGAAACATGGATACAAATGAAGGATAATGAATATGGCAGGTTCACACGTATGACTTCTACATTTAATGAATTTCTGGTTAAGCAAAATGTTCCATGACCATGTGGTGAGCCAGGAATGACGTCCATGCTCAAATTTCATTTTCTTCTAGTTTTTATTTTTCCTTTTCTCTCGTATATATCTTAGAAGTTATGACCTCCTTTCCAAAATTATTTCTTATATCCTGTCAGGAGTAGTCATAATTTTCAAGAGTGAAATTTTAATGTGTTCAAGGGTGTTACTGAGGGCTTGCATGAGTAACTAGAATTTGAGAAGAACATCATGCATTTACTTCGTTTTCTCCTTTCTCGGAACAGTTGAAGTTCTACGATCTTTAGGTTGTACAACTGTGTCCTTAAGTTCTAAGGAGACAAGGAACAGTTGAAGTTCTTGCATACTTGACTCTCTCAAATTGTGTTCCGTTTTGATCTTGTATTAAAAGAAATTCCTAAATAGTTTGCTTCACATCCAGAAAAAGGGAAGAAAGCAGAAGGAAGGTACTGAAGTCTTGCATTGGTAGCTAAAATTTGAACCTTATAAGTTATAACTGCACCTTTTTGCGATTCATGGATAGAGCAGTTGATTGGAGAATTTTCTTTTTGTCTTGTGTTCAAGAATTTTGTTCATGACTTGCATTAGTAAATTCAAATCTAAAAGTATTCCGATTGTACATGAATTGTTCTGTTGTGAGATTATGATTATGTATGCTATGCTGTGTACCTGTTTTTGACTGGAATTAACTACTACAATTTTTGGTTTATGGCCACTAACTAGGCTGTGATGAATATTAGGTCGAGCTCTATATCTTCAAGGAAGCAATTTGGATTTCTATAGCCCACTATGCTGAATACTTAGCTTTGAAATTCAAGCTTCAACCACCTCTGTCTGACTTTCGTTTTATCTGCAGCCAGTTCCTTTTTGATCCTTGTAAATGGCCAAGGATGCAAATGAACGAAGACTTCTTTAAGATTTCGAAAACATTTAATGCTTGGAAATCTGTTGTCCGTGTACCAGATCAAGACCCTAAATATAAGATTGCAATTCTTGCTTCCAAACAGGTTTACCTGTCAGTTTCATGTTTTTTTTTCCTTCTTCTTTTTGTTTTTTTTCCCCTTTGTTTGGCATGGATATTTTAGATTAACTTTACTTTTCCCATTGCAGGATCATTGTCTGGTCGACTTACTTCATCAATGGCAAGGAGGGAAGCTTCCAGTGGAAATAACATGTGTTATAAGGTAAATTTTCTGAAACTTCTTTTAATTTGTTTAAAAGTGTCGTGATTTTCTTCTCAATCCACTTGTTTCAGTAATCATGATAGAGCCCCCAACACCCATGTGATGCGCTTTCTTGAAAGACATGGTATTGCTTATCATTATTTGCACACATACAATGATAATAAAAGAGAAGGAGAGATATTGGAATTGGTGAAGAACACTGATTTTTTAGTACTTGCCAGGTACATGCAGGTAAATTGGATCATAATACTTTTGCATTCTTACCAGCTTGATTCTTAAGGGAAAAAAAGAGTTAATTATGCAGTTCCAAATCATACTTTTCATCAAAGACAGATATGGACGAAGTCCATGGATGTTGAACAGTAAATTTAGTGCAATTTCTTAATGCCTTTTTAACTCATTTATTGTGCAATTCAATATCTGATCCTGGCAATTATCAATGTTCTTCTGCAGGTATTATCTGGTAATTTCTTGAGAAGCTATGGCAATGATGTCATTAACATCCACCATGGTCTTCTGCCTTCATTCAAGGGCAGTAATCCTTCAAAACAGGCATGTTCAAGAAGCCATCAACCACTGCTCCCTCACCAGTCACCCCAATCATTTTGTTTCCTTTTTCTGTTTCTGGCAATGCATGTTTAATTTGTTAGATTTCATTGAATGACAGGCGTTTAATGCTGGCGTGAAGTTAATTGGTGCTACAAGTCATTTTGTGACGGAAGAACTTGATGCAGGACCAATCATTGAACAGATGGTATCTTTTAGATTGTTTAATGCAACTAAATCTACACATTCTCTATTTCATTATTTGTTATTTATGAACCATAGCCTAGCCTCCTCCTCTACTTTTTTCTTTTTATAAATTCTTTGATGTTTAATCAGGTCCTCCTTAACCCTTGTTTTTATAGTAATCCATTAAATTCTGCTAGTCGTTTTTAAGTTTATAAACATCCTAGTTGAACACAGTCTGTGGATTGTTTATGGTGATATAACTGCTGTACGGTAACAGCGAGCATGTTAGTTGCCATTTTCTTTTAACTAATATAACCACAATGTTTCTGTTCGAAATTATCAGGTTGAGAGGGTTTCCCACAGAGATAATTTGCAGAGTTTTGTACAGAAGTCAGAGAACCTAGAAAAGCAATGTCTAACAAATGCAATTAGATCATACTGTGAACTGCGCGTTTTGCCATACGAGGAAAACAGGACTGTTGTATTTTAAGAGGAAAAGGAGGCATCTATTTGAAGGGTATGTCAAGTGCATTTCTTCTTCTACTCATTTGATTTTTCAATCAACATACTCTTGTTGGTATGGTTTATATACTGAATTCAATTTCAATTTATATATACCTCTACCTCTACATTGATTTGTTTCAAATCAACTTGCAAGTTAAAAGAATAAATGAATAGGTTTTTTTCAACAGTTTTGGAGATTGATGGTGTTGGAATTAGACAACTGAAAATATTTCATATTATCTTTGTCTATTCTTTTGAATTTTTGCACTCAGAGCATTTTAGGTTGTGATAATTCTTAATAGAGAACATGTCAACTATCAGACTCTAGCTAACTTTTTCATGTTGTTAAGATTCTTTTGTGAATTTGGAGTCACCGAACTTTTATGAAGAAAAATGAAGGCATTCACATGTGCTATACAAAAAAAGAATAAAACCTCACTGCAAAAGGACCCTGTACAAGGATTCCTATGGTAAATAATAGGAAACATAGGTCAATTACAAAAATCTCTACTAAGTTATAGTGATTAGAAACTCCTTAGAAACTTACATTCAAAAAGAGACATGAAGCTTAGGTCCAACCTGTCCTTTATTCCAAGGCTTTCAAACTCTCTTAAGTTTCTCCCATTTCTCTCCAGCCAGATAGACTTCATTTGTAAGGTTTTCATTTTGTGTGGTTAGATTTTCATTGTATTGGAATATTTAATATTTGAAAGCCAGTCTCTTAGAATTATATGATCTGCATTTTCATATAAAAATGGATACATACCATCTATGACCAGATGTACTGAACACGCCATTCTGTTGATGGGTTTCTCTACTATGATTCTGCCTTTTGTCCAAAATTATATGTGGAAATATCTAGTAGGTTCTGTTTGGTTGTGTTCTTGAATGGTTCTGTTTTTATGATCTGGTTTAATCTTGTCCTCCCTTCTATTAGTAGACTTTGTATATATGTGTGTTTAGGTATATATAAATGTTTATGCAGAGTTCATATTTAGGAAGTTTTTGGGTTACCAGTTAAGTTTGTGTAACAACATTTTTTTTTTATTTTTATTTTTTGAATAATAAGACTAGAGGGATTTGAGCCATAGACCTCTTGGTTGCTAATCATTAGTTTTAGTTTTCTATTTTGGAAAAATAAGTCAAACAAGTTCATTTTGTAACTTATTTGTTTGTTCTCTCTTAGTAATATTCTCTCTAATATTAGTTTTACTCTAATATTTTTAAAAACATATTTTCTCAGCCACAGATATATTTATCTAAGTCTTTTTCCTCTTTCTAAACTTTTGTTTCTATGCTCTAGCATCTCTCTCTATCCTTCCAACTTGATTATCTGTTTTCTTTTTCTATTTTTCTATTTTTTTTTTAGAAAAAACAAATATAAAACGTGTATACTTTTCGCTTTCATTAAAAAAAGGGAAGAAACCTATAAACAAAAATGGGGAAAAAAAAAAGAAAATCCAAAATGATTTGAAATGAAGCTTAAAAAATTGTCATTCAAACTATCTTCTTC
Organism: Citrullus mucosospermus; assembly: GCA_030954485.1. Taxonomy (NCBI): domain Eukaryota; kingdom Viridiplantae; phylum Streptophyta; class Magnoliopsida; order Cucurbitales; family Cucurbitaceae; genus Citrullus; species Citrullus mucosospermus. The sequence continues at coordinate 2,772,172 of CM062064.1, read as the reverse complement.
TTACTACGTTGAACATTCTCTCATGGGAGTGCCATTGGAGTTTGTTAGTATGTGAAGTGCTTTGGTAAATGTGAGGTTAAACGAGATTTGGCTCGCATGTTACGCTTTGTATGTCTTTAGAATTGGTAAATTTTGATGTATATTTATTATTTGGTTTGCGAGAATTTGTTTATTTCAAAATTTAGGTTTTTCTAATCATTTAGGTTACAAAACTCCTAAAGGTCAATTCTAGTATACCTTCGTAAATGAGGCATAAAGTGTGGAGTTTTTAGTTTTTTAATTTCAAATTAATTAATTAATTAATGTTTTGGGTTAAAAAACTGTATTAGTTTACTAATATTTTAAGTATTTTGAAGTATCCATTATGTAGAGTTCGGTATAATAGTTCCAATAGTTCCAATGCTTCTTGAATCAACCTTAAAAAGAAAAAGATATAGTAAAAACAAATTTAATGAAAAGATTTGTAAAAGTTCTACAAACTTCAATTTTCTTGAGAAATTTAGCTCAACTTTTGCATTTATCAGGGCCAATAGAGGGTTTGTAACTTATGAGAATCATTTTCTTATAATGTTTTGAGCTTATATTTGTTCATCTAATAGAGTTTTTTTTTTTTTTTTTTTTTTTTTTTGTTGTCTTTTTAATCTTGTTATTCATTCTTTCAAGTTTGTAAAGGTTACTCTTGATATTAAAAAATAGCAGTTGAAATGATTTGATTCTTATCTATGGGAAAGATTGAGTTTGTTCATGCTAAAAAAAAAAATAGATTTAATGGTTGAATTCTAAGTCATGGAAAGAGTCAAAGTTTCTAGTGAAATACACAAGAGGACTTGGAAAGTGGAATAGGCTGTATTATAAGATTTTGGTGTCAGCTTCCAATCTCTCTACTTTATTTTTGATTTTTGTAATTATATTTTATTGCATGCAATTAATTGCTTTATATAGTTTGCTTTTAATATCATTGCTCATATTTGGGTAAATTGCAAAACCACCACTAAAGTATGGTGGTAGTTGCAATTATACCTTTAAACTTTCAATAGTAACAATTAAACTCCTAAACTTCTAAAAGTGTTAAAATTGGATCCTCAAACTTACAATAATTATAAAAATTGAACTTTCAATGCATAACTTTGTAATAAAAAAAATAAAGGCCCAACTCCTAGTTTTTAAATGGACTAAGTTACCCACCATTCCAAGTAAAGAAACTAGTATCTAAAAAAAGGAACCTTAAATCCAATCAAAAGATGATATGGCCCAATCTGTTTAAATTAAAGACCATAAAATTGGTAATTATATTTAGTGATTGAAGATTAGATAAATCTGCAACATAATCTAAATTAATATTAGCTAGTGATAATTGTGAAAAATAATGTAATACTCGAGTTTAGGAGCGATATATGAATGAAGTGAGATCATATCTAAACGAGAGATATGAAAGTATGATTAAGAAAAGCTTAAAAAAATTGAAAGTTACTACCTATACTAAGAAGGTACATTCCTTTGGATGACTCAATCATAGGAACTTTTGACTTAACAAATGTTATTAGAGTGGAACCCTTCCCAGTAAGATGTGGTTCGTGCACGAACCAAGCATAAGCTGGTGGGAGAATCTTTAATAGAAAACAACGCTATAGTGATTCCTTTAGTTGATTACAAGGAAGCTTTGTGGAATATTATCTAAATTGAAGGAAAAAAAGAGATTTAATATGTTTGTGGAGTTATGAAAGTCTGTGTTTGTGTTGTAGAGTTGAGTTAACCATCAGGTGCTGAATCTGAATTTCGAATCCTGGGTCTGGGGCGTTACAGATATTGTTAGAGTAGAACATTTCCTAGTAAGGTGTGGTTAGTGGGAGAACCTCTACTGGAAAACAATGATGCCGAATTTGGATATCGAATCCTGGGCTTAGGGCGTTACAAATGTTGTCAGAGTGGGAATCTCTTCTAGTAAGGTGTAGTTCATGGGAAAACCTCTAATTGAAAACGACACACATGGATTCCTCTAGTTGATTACAACGAAGCTTTGTGGAATATTGTTCTGGGCCTGTCGGGACTCAAAACAAATAATATTTCTAAACCGCTCTCAAGAGCTTGTAGCTAGTGGGAACAAGTCGTCTCCACAAGGAACTAAGGACAATCCTAACCTTAACTTGTATTCGAATGGTCACAGGAGAGGTTTGAGCGTTATTTTGTTTGCAATTGAATGTAAAAACATGAATGTAAAAGCATAATTGAAGTTAGAATTAATTCAACTAAAAAGCCTAGCCTAGGGATTTAGAATTCAATCATTTGACTTGGTTGTTCATTGAACTCAAATGATTAATTGCATGCTCAATTCTATTCTTGGCTTGTTAGCTAGGCTTAAGATCAAAACCAACGTCCTATTGAACTAATCAATTAGTTAATTAGTCTAAATGTCTAATTAACTGGTTTCATTAGAGGCCTAATCAATTAAACACCACATTAAGCTAAGGTAATCTAGCCAAGTTCATTAGCAATTGGATAGCCAGAATTACTAATTACTTCGATTCTTGACTGATTAATCGTGCAATGTGGCAAAAGAATTGTCCTAAAAAATTTTAAAATTCACATACAAACATGATTTAATCTATGCCCTATTGGAACTAACACACATAGATGCATTACTCCCTAGCAAGCAAGAAAACACATTGGGTGATCAAGGCATACATGAATTCAATGCATAGAAGTTGAAATATATCAATACTCAATATAAAATCAATAGTAAACCTGAATTTACAAGTCTCTCAACCAAACCAAAATGAATTTAGACCTAACCCTGAGCTAGAGGAACTTACCTTAGCGACTCATAATATGGCAAGATAAGTCTTGAAGATGAAATAAATGAAAAATATAAAGATGTAGGTGCTAGGAGGAAGAAATTACAGAGAAATTACAGTTGGAATCATCAAATTCGGACTTCATATGACCTGATTCGGTTAGAAACAAATTTATATCGAGGGGATGGCGACACTGCGCTCGGTTAGAGCATCGCAACGCTCTGGGTAGAAGTCTTAGCGCCGGTTTCGAGTGTAGCAACGTTGCACTTGTGCATGCGCGCGCCCTTTCGTTTCCATCAAAGTTCGGAGCGTAGCTGCGCTCTCACCAATGTTGCTCTCTGCCTTTAAGCGTAGCCGCACTATACTCTGCACTGCCCCTAGGGGCATTTTGGTAATTTTTATGTCTTGAGCTTCGAGTGCCCAATTTCACTTTTGGTAGCTCCAAATCAACTCCGAATGACCTGTAACACTTCGAGGCACATGATTTGTTCGAATTCCTATAAAATAGCATAATAAACACATAAAATCCACGAACAAGCAACAACACTTTTATGGTGCTATCAAATATTATCTAAATCAAAGAAAAAAAAAGATTTAGATGTATTAATTGGGAGAAGAAGTTTGGTTACACCTATGAAGCTGCTTAGGATGCTAAGTTAAGTTATGAAGTCTAGAGTTATTATGTTCGTAGAGTTCAGAAGGTTCGTGTTTGGATTGTAGAGTTGAGTTATTAAGTTAGGAGTATGTGATGTAATTTTTTTATAATTTGAAAAAGTATGACTTTGGGGTTATTTTTGTTTTGACCCTTCAATTGCACACATTTTCCACTTCGCATATATTTTACAATTTTTACATGTAACAATTGTACTTGAGATAGTCAAAGTACTCTTGTTTCATACAATCAACAAAATTACAATATACTTTCACATTAGTGGAATATATAAGTTAAGTATGCCATAAAGGGGTTGGCTTTTAATGACATCTTATGTCAAATTGGAGGTTAGGATTTATTATACATGTATGTTGTTGTGGAGAATGTAATCAAAGTCTCACATTGGTCCGATAATAATATAATCATGGGTACATAAGGTAGGACAACTATCACCAATGATATAAGCCTTTTGGGTGAAACCAAAAGTAAACCCACGAGGGTTTATGTCTGAAGTGAGTAGTATCATACCATCATGAAGATATCTGGAAGTTCATCGTCCCTAATAAGCAATATCAAAGTGGTGGTAAAATGTTTTTCAAAAATCATTTCTATTTGAACACTTTTTATAAGAACTATTTAAAATAAAAATACAAATGTGTTTAGTTGCATTTTCTTAAAAGTGTTTTTATATATAGGTTTGTTGGTTTGACTATACGCTCAAGTTTTGTTAATGTTAAGTTACTATATAAGATGACTATTAAACATTATGAACTGATGATTTCTTATATTAAAAAAAAAATACTTTCATCGGCCTTAATGGAGTTGGTAGTTCCTCAAAGGCCATAATCACCCTGACACCGTCAACATTACATGTAATTCCAAGTAGGTGTCAGAGGAAAAGCCTTATAAATAGCCTCATTTTGACAATCCAAGGGGGGGAGACAAGTAAGTAAACTTCAAGTGAGAAACTCTAAACCTCTTTGGCTTAGTTTCGCTAAATACTTACTTCACTAAATTAGGCATCAGTATACACTCGACTTGACATCGCATCGGTTGGAGCCTTCGACAATCTGAAGATTATTATTAAATCCTCCTAGAGAGTGCAAATATTGAAACAGGCTGACAATCGATCCAACTCTTCTAAAGAATTGAACACTAAACTTTTCTGTTCTTAAAAACTTTGAAGCCGAAGCTTTAAGAAGATATGAAGAGTGAGAAAACCAATCAAAAGACTAAACATAGAGATTATACTCTACGATTAGATTTTTTTAAGATTTTGTCAAATACTTTTTAGCTACACTTTTAAGACTAATGTTGTAATTTACGAATAAAATCCTATTATATATATATATATATATATATATATATATATATTCTCAATCTGTCGAGAGGAGAGACATCAATATTTGATTGCAACACCAGCACGTGGCTTATTTTGGGAAGAAGTTGCATGCTTGTCAATTTCAAGTACAATAATAAATTGGCATGCTCAAAAAATCATTTCTCAAGTGGTCCAAAATAATTACTTTTGGCTAAGAAAAAAAAAAAAATAATATTTCATTCTCAAAGGTCAAAGTTTGTTTAGAAAATAATGATGAATCAAGGTAAAATTATTTCTCCCTTTTTTTTTTTGTTGAGATGAGATTAGATTCTATAAGATATGATTTTTAAGTCCATAAGGTGTTATTTGTTTTGGATTGACAAATAATTGATGCCCAAATAATGTGACTTTAGATAGAAAGTTGCTACATTAACCCTAATTATTACAAGTAAAAGAGATTTTTTTTCTTTAAAATTTTAAAACTTTTACTTTATCGTTGAAAGTGTTATCTAAATTATTATTCAAATCTTGATGGGATAGATTAAGAATATAGACGATCACAACCTTTTGTTCTCACTAGATGTCATTTGATTAAGAAGATAAAAGGTATAATTTAGGCATTCAATTTAGTTATTCGTGTTTAATTTTAACTAATTGAAGTTATAATTATCAATATTTTTAAATATTCGTTTTGAAATGTCAAAATATCGAAAGAAAAAAAAGATTTCAACTTTAAAAGACTCATATTTATACACTTTTTTTTTATTACATATATAACTTGCAACTATCTTAGTAATTTATTTGATTGTGAACATTGATCTATTAATGATATCTATCGCTCTCTCTTTAATAATACATCATTTATAGTTACTTTAAATCCAACACATGAATAGATTATTTTTAATTTATTTATATTTTCATGTTCTTTTGCAAAGAGACAAAGAAGGAGGATGAAAATAGGAAAAGTTTAGTAATATAAGGGATTGTTAAGTTAAGAAAAGGAAGATAATTTATGATCATAGTTAGTTTATTCCAAAAAGTATACTCTAGAAGGTTATGATGAATTTTAGATGCTAAATTATAAAAAATGCCCATAAATTTTGTATTTTGTGTTCAAAATGTCACTTAACTTTTAAGAATTTCAATAATACTCTTGAACTTTAGAAAAGAGTTAAATGATACTCTTACTGTTAGTTTAGAAAAGAAAAGGTGTTAACGATTTCTGTTCATATACTAATTGTTAGGGTATTTTTTATTTTTATTTTTTTTTTTAAGTTGAAGGGTACTTTTGAAATTTTGGAAAGCTTAGGAGTATTTTCGATACAAAATACTAATGGTTTTCATCCAAAACTAATGGTAAGGGTACGGTAGTTTTGAGCTCCTTTTGGAAGTTTAGGTATTTTTGAAACTTTTGAAAGTTCAAGAGTATTTTTGACATAAAATACAAAGTTTAGAGATTTATTTATTTATTTGTTTTTATTTTAAATGACAAATTTGTTGACAATTATTTTTAAATATAGTAAAATATTGATGATTTTTTTTATTTTAAGAGAGACTATATAGCAAAAGTAAGCTTAATTCAACCATAATTGACATTACCTTATTTACTAGAAGTCGAACAACTTTTCTACTTTGATCCATATCTAAATAGGCATACTTTTGGCCAAAATGATTATAGCTCATTAGCATAGTGTTTGTATTATGAATTAAGGAGTTAAAAGTTAGATTCTCTATGTTACATATTGTTAGAAAAAGAAAATGATCTACTTTTATTCCAGACCTTTCACTCATCTAATTTTAATTTATATATTTTTAATATTTTTTTAATCTATTTACTTCCCTTTTAGAATAAAATTCTATTTACTTTCAATATTATGGTACTAAAAAACTTTCGAATATTACGTTTTAATTTCTAAATTTTTAATTAATTATTTAATAATAATCCAAATCCAAATTAAAACAATAGATTTTTAAATAAAAAATTTTGAAATATTTTATTCCTTATCAAACTGATCCTATTTATCAACATCTGCCTAGAACTCAAAAAACGTTTAAAAGTAGATTATAAAAAACAAAGTTAAAACATTATTAATAAACCTCAATTAAAAAATGTTCTTAATTAATTGGGCTCTTTTTAAATATAGCAAATGAACCAAAATATTTATAACTAATAACAAAATACATAGTCTATTACAGATAGACTGTGTATTTTGCTATTAACTGTAAATATTTTCAACAGTTTTGGCATTTAAGATAATTTCCCAATTAAGATCTCAAAAATTAAAATGAAGTAAATAATGTTGATTATATGAAGATAAGATATACAAAATAAATAAATGGACAACCATTCATAAAATGATAAGTTATTGATTTTAAAAAACTTCAAATTTACATTATAAATAAGTGGAAGAAAATTTGAACGTAGGAGAGAGACACTAATATTTGACCATTTAAACTATGTTGATCGGATCAACATAAAACGATGAAATGAACTACCTTCAATGCACGAATTGAATGCAATACAGCTAATCCTATGATCGTTTGTTTTTCTTGAATAAGACAAGTAAACTTTTTTTTTTTAAAAAATAATGCTATATTATGAACAAGTAACAAATCACTTTGAATTATACATTATCAACAAATTAGAGAAGAAGATTCAAGGATGAGTAATATATAAATATTTCAAGTATGTTTGAATCAAAGTAAAATAATGAGTTGAAGAAGTACGTAGAATGGCAGTGTTAAATGCAATACAGCTAACCCTACCATCATAATTAAAAATGACAGCAAAGAATAGCATAAGAAAAAAATGTTACTAGTTTTTAGCTGAAAAGCTATAACATAGGTCGGTCATTGTACTATTTCTTCCTTGTCTTCCAAGATTTCAACTCTTTGGTCCCATTGGCCATGCCATTCTTTTTTTCTTGTCCCACTTTTTACTTTTTTTTTTTTTTTTTTTTTTTTTTTTTTTTTTTTTTTTTTTTCTCTTCTTCTTCTTCTTTTGGACTAAAAAAAAATGTCTAAATCAACTTATGCACGCCTCAATCAGTCCAAAGTACAACTTGTCTAACCCTATAAAAAAACTAGTAGAATATTAAATCATAGGTAGACAGCCACTATAGATTATTAAACCTATTCCCTCTTAGGTCTTTATCAAACTCATACCTTTTATTTACTGCTATGCCAACCCTTGATGTGATGGTTATCTTAAAATTAGTCATTGAGAGTTAATTTATTGTTGATTTTTCTAATAAATAATTAGTTTCTATTAATATTCTCTCTATAAATTTAATTATATTCACGTATACAATGTTTTATCTTGTTTGAAAAATTATTATTATTATTATTTAACTATGAATTAATTTTGAAGGGCTAAAATGGAACAATGGAAAGGAAAGTAAACAGGAACCAAAAATGGTATTTTTTAACCTTAATATTGAAGGAGGAAAATAAAAAATAAAAAAAAGAAAAGAAAAGAAAAGAAAAGAAATGATATGGTCCATACATGAAAAACCTAGCTATGGGTGAGACCATTGGATGTTTAGTCTTTGTCAATATTTAAAAAAGGTTTGGGAAGTAATTAAGTTGAATTAAAATTGATGTTTTGCACAAAGGAATATATATCCAATAATAGTTTTGATTTTGATTTTTTTTTTTTTTTTTTTTTTTTTTTTTTTTTTTTTTTTTTTTTTTTTTGGGTTTTGGGTGTTTTGTAGGATTCTAAAATTAAAGTGTAGTTTTGAGATAGGGTGAGAGAGATTAAAAAGAGAGGAGCACACAATAGTTAGCAAAGATGACTTTGGTTATTTTGTCCCATTTTCCATTGGGATCTACTTTTAGTCTCCATCACATAATTTTGTCTTCTCTAAGTTTTCAACTTTTCTTATTTTGAACATTTCATCATCTTTGTATTTCTTCTCATTTTCCAATATATATATATATATATATATATATTAAAAACAATGATAAACTACAATTGAACAATTGAGTGAGTTACTACAAGATAAATGTAATAATAATAATAATAATAATAATAATAATAATAATAATAATAATATATTTTTTAAAAAAGTGAAAAACTGTGATTGGATAATTGAGTAAAACACTAAAGCTGTACAAAAATGGATATACAACTAAATAGTTTATTATTATTATTATTATTTTTTAAAAACCCAAACCACTGTTTTTTCCATCTTTTGGCTTATACGTGCATTAGTTATATAATTTAGCTAGGTTAAGCATTTTGTTATACTATATTATAATTTTTTTCTTAAAGAATATAATAACAAGAGACATGAGAAGAAAGAACAATGGAAAAATATATATATTAAAATTAGTTTCAACTATTATATAATTTAGATATTTAGAGAATAGAAAGGTAAACATGAAAGAGGAAACAAAGGAGGCATTTGAGGCAAGGAATGAAATTGTGAAGTTTGCAGGTGTTATAAGTCTGAAAAGTTATGAAGTCGTAGACTTATAGTGTAAGGGAGAGTTAATAAAACATGAAATTGATGTTTTAAGTCATGGGGCTCACAAACTCATTGGGCTGAACAAGGAGTGGCGTTATCAACTTCACTTCCCGAACTCCAACTCCTTGAACGCCAAACACCTCTTAGGATTTGTTTGGAATAATTCATTTTAAATATAAAATGACATTATGAGAGGTTTGTCCCTTCAAGTCTACAACACTCCTCGATATCCTCTCTTGACGCCTTGACGTATGACCCTTTACCTCTCACGACACCTTCATGACAAGCGTCGGAAGAGGTACTCACTATTGAAAATGGTGTCTGAAGAGAGATTTTCCCCCAATGATAATATCAATGCAGGTAAAGAAGGTTTCTCCCAGACGATTTTTTGGGTGTTGGGAAAAAGTTGGTTGAAATTGAATTTCCTTGTAGTGAAATACATTATTTTGTCTTCACGTAAAGTATATTTTTAATGAAAAGGTATTCCAGTTTTAATGAAAAGGCATTCCAAATAGATTTAGGTTAATTTTCGTTATGTCATGATCATATCATTTCTTACTAACTCTCCCTCTCTCACACACACACACACACACAAAGGTTTTGAATGGAAAGGTAGTGGAAATTGCCTTTGTCATTTGATCAACTTTTTTGAAGCAAACTCTCCAAAGAATTTCCCTCCTACATCTTTCTAGAAAAACATTTCTATATCAAGCCGGAGACAAATAATTTTCACATTGAGAGACAAATCTAAATTATTACATATCATATAGAAAAAAATTCAGCAGATGGCAAATTAGATTGAAAATTTTAAATTCTCAACTCTTTCTATATATATATATATATATATAAATGAATTTTTCTGCATCTAAAATGACGGTCTATAGGTTACCTTTCTTTCTTCTTCTTCGCTTGATTTGTTTTACAGCTCTAGAAATACCTATTTCTTCAATATAAAAACATTTCTCTTTCTTAAAAAATGAATTTTCTCTATATTAGAGTGTTGATATAATATTAAATTTTCCTTCACCCATCAACTTAAACTTTTAGGTCAATTAGTGATTTAACATGGTATCAAATAAGCGGAGGTCTAGAAGATTCTTAGTACAAACCACTGCAAGTTGGGTCTCTTACAAAATTTCAAGCTCACAAGTGAGCGGTAGTGTTAGAATGTTGATATAATATCAAGTTTATTTTCACACATTAACTTAAATTTTTGGGTCAATCTAATAATTTCTCTCTCTCGATTACTTATTTCAACTACCCCGTGTCTGCCATAGACCAAACTAAAAGATGGCCTCTTTTAAGGTAAAGAGTGATGGCAAAACCCATATGACCCTTTATAAATTTCTTGTGCACATATATAAACTTTGAAAAATAAAATAAAATAAAATTCTCCCTCTCCTTTCTAAGATGATATTGACAACATTATTAATCACTAACATACATCCAAAGTTATTCAACCTTTAACAAAAGATGAAAGATTCCATTCTTTTGAATTTGAAAAGAGATCATATATTGATTATATATAATTCCTTCAATAATGGTATTGTAATTAGGAGAGGTATAAGTGTTTCTCTAAAAAGCATATATGACCAATGAGGATATATGCCTGCTCAATTTTGAGAATGAAAACAAAATAAAAATTTGAGTTTGTAATGTCCCTATAGATTTTATATGCTAGGTTGTGAGGCCTAATCAATCATCAAATACTCCAATGTAATATCTATATATTAAGCAATTTGAAAAACGTTTTAGGCATCTAGTGTTGGACTTGCTAAGGAAAATTTGAGAGTGCTCTATCATAAAATAAAAAAGAAGGTTTAGGCTAGAATAGTTTGATATTGACAACGACTTGGTGAAGAATATAAAATTTTAAATTGAGAGAAGACTGTGAAATCTATATATATATATATATATATATATATATTAGTTATATAGTAAATGTTTGTATTTAAAGTCATGTGTTGTACTAGGTTCAGTGTAAAATGAAATAATTATGGTGTAAGACTACAACTGCTTTAGGATAATTTTTTGAAACTAAAATAAAGTATAAGAAACAATTGGTAAGTCACCGAATTATTCAAATAGGTTGTGTTTTCTTTAGTTTTCCATGTTGATAGATTAAAAAAAAAAAAAAAAAATGAAAGCTTTAGCACCTAAATAAAAGGAAATAAACATAAAATTTGAAACTACCAATTCATACACTCTTAGATCCATCTACATGGCAAGCTATATACATGTATATATAATCACTTCAAGATAGTTTAATAAAAATACTTCAAGATAGTTTAATAAAAATATTTGTTATTCTTAGTTTAAAATATCATTTTAGTCTTTCTATTTTGTTTCTTCAATTTTAATTCTTAAACTTCAAATGCATAATTAAACTTTAGTCTATTATATATTTTCAAATGTCTAATTAAACATTAATTCATTATTTTTAGTAGATCTTAAACTTAGTCATTTAAATTAATTTTTATCGAAATTAACTAAATAATACTAATTATTTTTATGCAAGGAAATACAATACGGAAATATATTTCAAAATTTAAAATAAGAATGCAAATGGATAAGAATTCTTTTTTTTAAAAAAAATTAACAATAAACTAACAACAAAGACTGAGTTTAAGACTTATTAAAACTACATGAATGAAATTTAAAAAATACAGATACTAAAATTGAACAAAATTTAAAATATAGATACTTAAATAATATTTTAACCTTCACTATTTTTTTTTTCTTTTTTCTGAAGCTTCTTGAAGAGGAGTGGGATTAGTCAATTTCCCAAAATATTCTCTTTCTTAGTGGAAAGGTCATTATATGGTCTCCTAGAAAAACTATTTATGATTAATTATCTTTTAAGTACTTCTAGATTCTATGGGCTTTAAGCTGTCCCACAAATCAACTGCATGATAATATGGGAAATATATTGAAATAGATGTTGAATTGAAATCTCATATACTCTATCAACAAAGTACTTTTAGTTAAAACAAAAAGAGTAATTAATCCAATTATAACTATTTTTACAATAAGAGGTATTTAATAATAAATCAATTTGATCATTGATGTTTCGTTATACATTTTTAATACATGTTTTTTAAGTGTTTTTTCTTAATAAATATGCTTATGGGTTAGAAACATGATTCATTATTAGAAAGAACTTTAAGGTTTCTTAAACTTTGTAAAAACATTCTCAAACATGATCTAAAATACTATTCTAGCTCTATTCAAACATTATACTTTTTTATTTTGAAAAAGAAAAAATCTAAGCGAATATTATACATATTCAAAATTTCAATAAACGTACATCATTAGAATGATTATTTTCAAATATAAAAAAATGAACAAAAATATTTAGAAATATAGCAAAATTTTACTATTCATCAGCGATACACCGTGATGTACACAAATAGTAGTCTATCATGACCTATCGCAAATAGACTATAATATTTTGCTATTATTTATAAATATTTATAAATATTTTTAACAGTTTTGTCATTTAAAATAATTTCTCTTATTAAAACACATTTTAAATATACTTTAAACAATATATTTTTGTAATATAAGTGGTTTAAGTGTTTGGTAAATTTTGAGAAATAAAAAAGTAGAATAAACCGATATAAGATAAAAATTTTGAAAAGTCATTTAGAGGAACGATAAGATCTTTTTAGGAAGTAGTTCAATCCCAAAAGCCACCTCAACTAGATTTCACTAATTTTAAAAGTGATTTTGTTTAGATGAATTTAATAAATTTGTTGAAACCAAACACTAAAAGTGGGTTAAATTTTTTGCAATCATTTTTAAAGGCCTTCAAAATCAATGCAAACAAAGCTTCGTTTTTTACTTTAATTACATTTGTATGTATATTACTCCTGTATAAAATTTTTGGATTTGTTAGTGGTTCGATATGTCAATATTTTTACATTTTTATGGATTCGACGTTACCATAAGAGTTGATTGACATTTCCATTATATCATAGAAAAATTCACGAAACATAAAAAAAAATTAACCAACAAAATGTCACTAATGTTAATATAATATAAATACTAAACATGTTAACTAATTTTAAAATCATTTTTTTTTTAATTTATTGTTTTAATAATTTTTTCAAAAATTTCTATTGATATTAATATTTTATCAATATTTTCATCGACCTTTTTAAAAATTAATACCTCAAGTTATTCTTCGACATACATATTTTCAACCCATTGGTTGATTATTGGAGTGTTCATGCACAAGACCTTATGCTATGGTACACAAGCTTCCACATCCAATAATTTAGTTTTAATTATCGCTTTTTAATTTTTAGTTTTTTTTTAGTAATATTTACTTTAATTTGTTTAAATTTCACTTTTTAATTCAAATAATTTTTAAATGAACTACCAAAAAAAAGAAAAAATTGTTATCACATAAGCTTCATTTTTAGAAATAGAAAATAAAAAAGAAAATTGTTACTAGAGACATCTTAATTTATTTAAATTAACACTTACAAATTAATTAGAGAAAAAATTCACAACTTTGTGAACTACTTTTTTATTTTTTATTTATTTTTTAAGGAAAAATTTTAAAAAAATACCATAAAACATCATCCATATTTCAAATTCAAAGTATAGTTCTAAATAGCAAAAAGGAAAAAAAAAAAAAAAAACCTAAAAATGATCACCTACTCAAAAGTATAGGAAAAAGAGCAAATTAAAAAGGAAATAAAAACATCAATAAATAAGAAAGGCATTTAGTGCATCTATGTATATAAAGAACACAACAAGATTATAAGTTTAATTTTGGTGGATAAAGTTTGCCAAAATGTTGTTCCCCATGCAATGGGATTTGCTAATGTTAGGGATAAACAACCAAACATATAAAAATATTTTAGTTTGGTGCTTTGTCAATTCTATGGCTAAACATAATTAAAATCACTCCACTAAACAACATATTAAACCTCTAAAAAGAAATGCTACCATACTTCCTTTGACTCATCATCATCTCTCATCAAGTTGATTAATTATTAATTCTTCTATATTTTAAATTAAATCTATTAAAATCTCATACTACTAATCATATTTATGTAAATTTTATATTGTCGCAAGTGAATTAATCTAAATATTTGTTAACAATCAACTCAAAATTGTCTAGTTATATCAACACAAATATTTTCACTTGTTTTCAGTTAAAATCAACTCAAAATCCCCCCCCCCCCCCCCCCCCCCCCCTTTTTTTTTCCTCTCTCTCTCTCCCAAAACCCTACTAGTAGCAAAAAGAATTATAACTTAATTCTTCCAAAATAAGTTAGTTAGAAATATAGAGAAAGATGAGAGGATGATTTTTTTTTTTTTTTTGTTTTTTCCATATTAATAAAAGGTCACAAAGTCACGAGTATCTATATGATTCTAAAATTTATCTATAATATTACATTAACATTTGAAGACGTCGTATATACTTATGTAAAATTAAAAAATAAAAAAAAATCATATTTTTTAATTTTTTAAAATTATTTTATATATCTAGTATATTTTTTACAAATTATATTTTCTACTTTTGAAAAATGATTGGTTGAATGAAACCATTTTACTCAATAATTAATACAATAATCCATTTATAAAAACATTGCATTTACTTCTATTACTACTTAATAAATAATTTTACTATATATATACATTTTAAATATAGCAAAAACAACTAAAATATTTATAAATGTAGCAAAATTTCACTGTCTATCTATTATATGTGTCACGATAGACATAAATAGTAGTTTATGGCAGATAGACTGTATATTTTGCTATTAGTTGTAATTATTTTCAACAGTTTTGCCATTTAAGATAATTTCCACATATATATATATAATTGAAATTGGTAGGTATACATTTAAATTATTATTTAACAATTATAAATTAAAAAATTGATAGTATATCTATTTTCGTCATTATTGCAATTTATATCACAATAATATAGAATTCATTTACCAAATAGTGTAGTTTTGCTTCTTTTGGAGGCTTAAAGTTGAAAGTTATCCAACACTAATTTTACTATCGTTTCAAAGTAATTATTTTAAATGCTACACCAATCTTAATCTAGTAATTTAAAAGTAAATCTTAAAAACAAATGAAAGTAAATAAAAGTACTCATGTTTACCATTTTTGTTTTTACATGCATCAAACCTTTGATCTCAAAAGCAACGTTGAACTATGCTTTCGTGTTGATAAAAAGTTTCATTTATTTATTTTATTTTAAGATTAGGAGGCAAATGAATTTTTCTTAATTTTAATTTTTATTGTTATACCTAATTAACATTTTTTTTTGTTTCTTTAAAATAATTAATAAAAAAAGTATCATTTTACCACACAAGCAATAAAAAGGTAAAAATATATTTCTAACTCATGAAAATCTAAAATTTTAGTATTAATTTCTAAATGTTTTTTAAATTATTATTTAATTAGAAATTTTCAATTTTTTTTTTTTTTTTTTTACATTCTAGTTCAATTATTTTTCTTAATTTTCTTTATAAATTTGTTATTTTAATAAAAAAAAGTTACAAATATTTATTTAATAAATATAAAATTTTAACAAACTATAAAGACTAATTACAATAATTAATAAATTACATGGAGTTAATTCATCAAATTAAAAGTTTTCAAAAGTGTATATATAACACCCCATAATATAGCAATGACTTGTATAATTTTAAATTAATTGAAAAAAAAAAACAAAAATGTAATATGGCATAAAATGACTTTTTTTTTTTTTTTTTTTTTTTTTTGAGAAAAAGTAATGTAGAGATTATTTTAAAGTTTTATCCATTTCAAAATATAAACACTAGAGTATAACAAATATTTAAGTATATATTTAGTATTTTAACTTAAAAAAAAAAATTAAAAAAGAGAGGGAAGGGTGAGTAAAAGCCAAAATTGTTGGTTAAACTTTTGAGTTGTAAAAAATGGTTAGTTGGAATTATCTTTTTATCTTATGTGAATGATTGCTACATTACATTTATTTATTTTTGTATGCTTTTTATGCAAACTCTCTTTACATTCCATTTTATTTTTTTAATTCTTTAGAGAGAAAGATAAGTTTGGTGAAGAGAAACGTGGGTATTAGTTAGATATACAATATGCTTTATAACAATTGATCTCTTGTGTGCTTCAAAAGAAATTATTTTATTCTACATATAATTATGTCTTTTGACACTTGGATTTATCAACTTTCTTTTTTTCCCTTTTTAATCTCTTTGCATTCAATGCCTTATCTTTTTACTGTTTCCTTAACATCCACTTCCTTGACTTTTATTTTTTTTTTACCCCCAAAAAAGGAAAAAAAAAAGAAAATTCTTAATTGTGTCATGATATGACCTCATAATAAATGCTTACTATGTTTTCTTTTGGTGGCTTATTTTCATATATAGCAAAAATAAAATAAAAAATAAAGATATTTATAAATATAATAAAATTTCACTGTCTATCTACAATAATTCGCAATAGACTATGTATTTTGCTATCAGTTATAAATATTTTCAATAATTTTGTCATTTAAGATAATTTTCCTAGTTTTATTATCATTATTATTATTTATAAATATTTGGGCCAGTTTACAACTCGTTAACCTACAATATTTGAGTGTTAAGGAAATTTGTAGGATATTAAATTTTAGGTAGGTGACCCCTATAATTCCAACCAATTGCTTCTAAGTTCACCTATTATTAAATCAATGATCCTTATTGGCCACTGAGTGAACCTAAGATTTAAAATGTGAAAATATGTGTAAATGTTGTTTTAAAAATGTTCACCTTCCAAGGTCATATAATTCAAATAATATTATCACTAATATCATATGTATAACTCAACGGATTAAAGACATTTAAAGATTAGAGGTTAGAATTTAATATCGAAATTGTTGAACTGAAAAAGAAAAAATACAATCAAAATTTTGTTTTTCAAATGAAAAGAGTCTTAAATATTTTTGGTAAGGTGTACAATAAATGGAAGTAGAATAATGAAACATGTTTTTATATCTAGAAGTTACTTAAAATGGCACAAACCTACTGGTTTTTTATTGATATATAAACAAAATTTTCATAAATTATCATCTTATGATTTTTGATTGGTTGGTAATTCAACTTGGTATTTGATAATATAAGGTCTTGTATGTATGAATGCTCATATAATCAAGGTTGAAAATATCGA
Source organism: Citrullus mucosospermus (assembly GCA_030954485.1). Taxonomy (NCBI): domain Eukaryota; kingdom Viridiplantae; phylum Streptophyta; class Magnoliopsida; order Cucurbitales; family Cucurbitaceae; genus Citrullus; species Citrullus mucosospermus. Next base: position 2,754,760 of record CM062064.1, on the reverse strand, counting down.
TATTAACAAAAATGTCGAGGTTTTAATTTTATGAAAATGCTGATGAAAATATTGATAAAATATTGATGTCGATGGACATTTCTAAAAAAATGTTAATTTTTTTTAAAAAGAATAAATAAACATTTTATGATATTTAAATCATATAACATGTTTAATATTTATATTATAATTACATTAGTGTTATGTTGTTTTTTATTTTTATATTCCTAAAATTTTTGACGATATAATAAAAGTGTCTATTCATCCTTTATTTCAATGCCAAACCCATAAAAATAAAATATCAACATGTTGACAAAGATTTAATATCATACCTATAATAACATCTTCTCTCTAGTTAATATTAATTTCCAAGTATTCTACAAATTTCTAAGTTCATAAGTGATAGGAGTATTAAAATATTGATCTAATTAAATTTACGAAAGCTTACAAGTTTACGTTTATAAGTTGATTGGCTACCCGTAACTCTCTTAACCCTAATTTTTTAGGAGTATAATTTGTAAGGTCTCTATTCTTTCCTTCTCCTTGTTACAACTCATAGAATATTCTATATTATTCGTTGACTTAGAGATAATTTTTTTAATAACTTTTTTAAAATAATATTTCAATATTTCTGTAATATGAAATATTATGTAATAACAAACTACTTCTATTATATTGGTCTATGAAAAAATGAGCGAAGTTTAACTAATGTAAAACTAATATCATCGACCTCGGAGTGTGAAAAGTTCGATTACTCCATTCCACATGTTGTCAAAAAAAAGAAAAAAAAAAAAGAGTATATTGGCTTTTATATGATGAGATGGGTTAAGTTAATTATATGTGCCGAGACCAATTCTATCAATAATATAGTGGCCTCCAAGGTGAGCTTAGTAGCTCAACTTATATGAGAGATGTCTATATTTGAACCATTTTTAAACTCTTATATCTATGATTATATTTAAATAACTTAACAAGAAATTTAATTTAATTTAATTTTTATGAAGAATTAACCATTTAAAGACGATTTGTAAGAAATTAACTATTTAAATGAAGATTCATGGTACAAGTCCAACTACTTAATTTTTTTAAAAGAATTATCTCAAAATTTGAATAATTTTATTTAAAAAAATTCATTGATTTTTTCTTTAAAAAATTAAACTCCACAAAATGAAATGAAAAATTTCGTGGGGATGAAGAATGAAATGAGGGACGGGGATGAAGACGTGGAATATGGAAATATCATCCCTGTCCAGATTCCGCTCTAGAGACATCTCTAACTAGCATAAAAGTATGTGTTAATAATCAAGGTGTTCATATCTCCACCCCTATTGGTACTACAAGAACCAAAAAAGAAAAAAAAAATCAACAATGTTATCCAAAACTTGATGAATCTTAGGAGTGTGCTAAAAACTTATTTTAGCAAAATATATTTGTAAACTACAAACTATTATAAAACAATAACAATAATAAGAACAAATCAAGAACAAAGAGTAACTAGAGTAATTAGCGATCAAAGTAGAGTGAAGAAATTAAAGAGAGCAAATAAATTCTATTACGTACAAAGTTACCATACCACATATTGAAAAGTTTAGGTTACACGATGAAATTCAAATTTTATAACTCATACTCATAGTGGGAGGTTATGGAATTGTATAACCTATTTAGATTATTAATATCTATTAATTAAATATTATATTTATACTAAAAAGTTGGATAATTTGTAGAATATCACCGTATATGTATGTATATGTATATATATTTTTAATTTTTTAATCTTATTTTTAATTGAATATAGTTTAACTCATTAAGGTATTATATCCACCATAACACTATCGTTTTGCATTTTCATTCTTACGTATTTTAGAATTCAAAACATACTCGAATACAAAAAAGTGTTTTTACAAGTGAATATATAGTAAAACATATACCCTATAATGCACATACCCCATCATGCACTCATTGAAATATTTATTTTGATGTAAACTCATCAATTGTATATTTAAAGTTGATTTTATAATAATATTCTAAACAAACAAAATATATATATATATATATATATATATATATATATATATATATAAAATAAAACTTTTGCTATAGCGAACTTTTTATAACATCACCTACCACAACATGTAAAAAAATATCATTGAATATTATTATATTGTTATTTAACGTTATAAAAAAGGGTAGTTTTCAAATATAGGAAAATGAGCGAAAATATTTACAAATATAGCAAAATTTTACTGTCTATCAGCGATAGACTGCGATAGACTACTATCAGTATCATAGATCGCGATCTATCGTGGTCTATCGTAGATAGACTGCAATATTTTACTATTATTTATAAATATTTTCAACAATTTTATCATCCAAAGTAATTTCTCTGATAAAAATGTTGTTAGTAATTTAAAAACCTAGCAGTAAGAGAACACAAATTTTTCTAATGAACGTGCTTTGAAAAGTGTTTTGAATAAATTCATTCAAAATTTGTTTTACAAAACACTAAAAGCATTAAGATTATTTCAAAATTACATTTAAGGAACCAAAAGTTAATTGGTGAAACTTACTACTAATTTGAGGATTATTCTCACATAAATGGGGTAATTTCAATCCTCTCTCTTCATATATCTCATTAAAATAATTCCATCCTCATTTTTTATTACGCGGCATTTACAACCTTCTAATAACACTAACGTATTTATTAAACTTTTAACTCTCTTTTCCATGTCAACAACATAGTTCAATTGATGTATACATTATAAACTATTAACCAAATAAATGTCAAATGTCCAAATCCTCCATCAAAATCAATTTATACAATTTTTTAGAATTTTACTTGAAACCCATTAAAACATAAATAACGTAATACTAGAGAAAGATGTTGGAAATCAAATAGATAGTAGCTAGAATAACGTTATAATTCTTTAGATTTTCACTCTAAAAAAAGGTTAAAATAGTTATAGATCACCAATAAAAGAATCTAAATTGATTTAATTACTCGTGAAAGTTTAAGGTATAAATGAATGTAATTGAATCTTATGCTCTAGATGATTTAGATTAAAATTTAAATATATGATGACTAGCTAGGGTAGTTCAAAGATTAGAAGATTTCAAACCACTTTGGAAGTTGTTAAAGAATCAAACTTCAAGTTCTTGCATGTTATTGAAACTCGATAGGAGTATTGGTTTCTTAATGTACATGAAAATTTAATCACACTCATGAGAAATAATTGTAGTCTTAGATTTCTTGACTTATAAATGTTGCATGCTGTTATTACATTTAGTTTAAATTGAATCATAAATTCCATTGGGGGTGGTTTTTTTTTTTCTTTTCTTTTTAATAGATTTTTCTCACTTATATTTGTTTTGTTTAGTTTTAATTCAAACTCATCACGCACCTCTCTCTAAATAAAATAGAATGTTAGATAATCGCAGTACTTGCAAAAACAAGCTTAGTTACATTAAGTGGTAATTAATATGATCCTCTATCTTAGAGGAGGAAGGTTTGATCTTCCATCCTCACAATTGTGGTACCCTAAACCCTCTGCTACATTCAATTAAAAGTTGCCACGTGATAGTTTGTTTTTCTATATATATATATAGAGAAAGGGAGAGTTTAGACTCAGATACAACCTAAGTATGACTCATATTTGAAATAGTAATTTTGTCTTTTGTTGGTACATTGGATTTCTAGTATCTTATGTGCTTTATATATTTTCACATAAAACATGACCATTTCTTGCACACTATACATGCCTTTATATTCCATGCATTGAAAACACCCAACCTCTCAACTAAAGCTAGCCACAAATTGCATCTTTTTTTGACAAACCCATTCTAGCTGTCTAATAATTGATATAACTTAACATCACATAAATGCTAAAAAGTGTAGTAGTTCAAATTCTTTATTATTTAATACATATATAACTCTTGATGTACCTTAATTTAGTTGCTACCTTTATAGGCTTTATAAATAAATTGAAATGTACTCCACTAAATTTAGAAGGATCTTATGAACTTTGGGGATGATATCTAATACATTTCTTATAAACGTAAAATCATCCCATGATTTTTTAAGCTTTCAAAAGTATCTTACAAGTTCTTTAACTTCTAATGTTAATGTATACCAAGCAAAAATATATAATAAATCCTTATACTTTTAATTTTAGATTAAAATACCATTTTGGCCTGTATTTCGAAATTTGTTCAATTTTAGTTCTTGTACTTTCAATTGTCCAATTTTAATCCATTACTTTCGCTAAATTTTAAATTGAGTCTCCACTACAAATTTATTGTTGATTTTTTAATTCTTTTTTATTATCTATTAGCATTTTTATTATAATTTTGAAAATATATTCACATATTATATTTATTTGCATGAAATTTATTATTATTATTATTATTATTATTATTATTATTATTATTATTATTATTATTATTTAATAAATTTCGGTAAAAATTATTTTCGAGGGATTAAATTTAAGATTGATTGAAAGTAAAAGGACTAAAATTAGAGAACTGAAGGTACAAAGATTAAAATCAAACTTCAAAATATAAAGTCTAAAATGTTATTTTAGCCTTAATTTTATGTCTAATAGTTGTTTGACTAATGAATCACTTTTAAATTTCTAAAAATTTAGGAACAATTAGTAATTTAACAAAAAAAAAATTTAATATTTAAATTTAAAGTAGTTAATTTATTCTTTAATTTGGCCTTGACCTATCTAATGGATTTTATAGCCTACCAAACATTATTTAATATTTTAATTTAACAATGGATTATAATAAGTGGGATTACTTAGATTAATGGATTAAAATTAAGGCTAAATGGAGCATTATTTTTGTGCTAGATGATAGTTTGCTAACTTTGTCCTTGTACACAAGTCCAAATTTTGCCAGCTCAAAGAGTTCTTAAACCAAGCACATTATGGTGTATAGTGAAAGAGATATTGAGTTTTCTCTCACTCACACATTATCTTTTTATTATAATTTCATTTTAGTGAAGCATATGTATTTTAATGAATTATAATTGTTATAACTTACCAAATTTATTTAAATTACTATAATAAACATGATCAAATTTAGAAATCATGGTTGATTTGCACTAACGAGATCGATGATGAAAACATGAATACTATACTAATTTGACCAATTATTAACTCCATTCAAAAGAAGAATATTTAAACTTCGACCCATAAAAAAGTATATAGGGCTTCAAATTATTTGGTTCCAAAATAAATTAGACATATACTTTCCTAACATTAAATTAAACCTCTCTTAATGCTTTGAAATTAGTAGGAAAAGCAAAGATATTCCACCCCTTTATGCTTCCTTATATGCAAACATAAACTTTGAAATGGCTTAAAGCAAACAAACTAACTTTTAAAAGAAAATACATATTTATATTAAAATAATAATAAATAAATAAATAAATAAAGGTAAGAGTGGGAAGTTTGTCTTATATGATCAACATATGATTCAGATTTGCTTCACTTGTTTTCTTCTCAAATTGCAATTGAAAAATTTGAGACTTTGCTTGTAGAGAAGAAAATGCATTTTTTTAAAGGTAAAGATTACAAAATTATTCATAACTTTAAAAAATAATGATAAATAAATAAATAAATTGTTATATGGACATAATGTAGGAAAAAATTGTAGAATACATATAAATTTACAAATGTGGAAACGGTAAGAAACTTAATTACACATAATGCCACTGAGAGAATAAGTAGGAAAAAAAAAAAAAAAAAAAAAAGGAACAAACATGTACAACAGAAAATGACAAATTTCAATTTTTTTTTTTTGTTAATTTCTTTTTTCTTAATTTCATCCTCAGGTTCATTATTAAAATTTTGAAATGATTGTAATTTAGTTCAAAGTTAGTAAGAATTTTTTTTAAAAAGTATTGTAACTAATTTTTAAATTACGATCATTTAAAAATAATAATAATAAAACCGAGGATGAAATTAGAAAAGTAAAAAAAGAAAAAAAAAAAAAAGGAAAATTTCCTGATTTGGTATTAGGGTTTTAAAAAAAACCAACCAAAATCAAAATCAAAATCTGCAATGGAGGCGATAGCGGCGGCGAACTAGAGTAGGCTACCTCTGTAAGCGAAACAATCAGACGGTGGCGACGGCGGCAGTGTAAAAACAGAGTCGAAACCGTCAATAGGGAGAAATTGGGAGAAACAGAATGTATCAATTTGATGATTGGGATCATCAAGGAACAGATCGGGGAGATCGAAGAAAGGATCGTCAATTTCACCGGAGGATTTGGCAGCAACGGCGGAGGAAGGGGAGCGATTGAGATTGAGGTCAGATTTGGCGGCGGAGTTGAGATCATCATCGTGAGTGGAATCGAGAAGATTATTAGTGGAAAACGAAGCGGCTTTAGCGGCGGCGGCTCGAATGTCTTTAGGAGAAGAACTAGCAGGACGAGGGAGACGATGAGCTAATTCAGGGAAATTAAGGTAAGCGGAATGACCTTTGATAGTTCTGGCGGCGACGTCGTGAGCTCTGGCGGCCATTTCCGGCGTGGAAAATGTGCCTAACCAAATTCTGGATTTCTTCTTTGGTTCTCTGATTTCGGAAACCCATTTTCCCCATTGTCGCATTCGAACGCCGCGATAGGTAGGATGTTTGCCGTCGTTTTCGAGTTTAACTTTCTTGGAGTTTTTTTCTTTGATGCAATTTTTGATATCTGATGAAGAAGAAGATGAAGATTGAGAATGAAACTGGAATCTGTGAAGAGGATCTTCCATTGGAGAGAAGTGGTTGAGTTTTTGGGGATGGAATGTGGAAGGAAGGGTAGGGGTCCTTAAAATAGACCTTCAAAAAGCTTTTGTACTATTATCCCGCAGCATATATTATACTATCTTACAATATATCATTTTCGTATTTGTATTTTGAATCTTATTTTATTAAACCTAAAATCTTTAAATGTTCTCCATTAAATATATATTTAATTTACCCAAATTATTTTAAATAGATAAAATATCAAATTATTTACTAAAATTTTTCTATATCTCTAAATAGCTCAGCTCATTTTGCTATATTTGAAACTAACTTTTTAATTTACTACTTAACTAAATTAAGTTTAGCATTATATGAATAAATTATTTGATCATTTAAAATAAAAATAAATTAATATTTTTATACTAACATTTATTAGATGTAAATAATATTTTTATATTTAATAATTAATTAAAATCAATAATAATTATTAATTCGTATACTTGTTTTTAAATATAGTAAAATAGGTCAATTTATTTATAAATATAGCAAAATATCACAATGTAGTCTATCAGTGTCTAATTGACATAGAGTGATATTTTGCTATATTTGTAAATATTTCTAACAATTTTTTCATTTGAAATAATTACTTTAATTTATATGAATATATTAATTAATTAAACTATATTTTTATTGTTCATTTCCTAGGTATAAAAACTCCAGAATTAAGAAACTCGATGTAACATGAATTTTAAAAGTGAAATTCTGTGAAAAAATAAGTACAGTAAATTTCTTTGGTTTTGGAAAAAATAAATATGTTAAAGGATATTATTTTATTTTTGAAAAATAAAATTGGATGAGCACAGCTAGTCGTCTAATAAAAATTTGTCATGTGACAATTTCTTTCTACTTGTTTGTTTCTTTTTTATGGGTCAAAATTTCTAGTGTTACGGTATAAATTTGATTGCAAAAGATGAATAGAGATAGTATGAAAATTGTTCTAACACCGATTTTTTTTTTTTTTTTTCCAAACTTGGTGTTTAGATTGTTATTACCAACTAGACTTTGTGAGTTTAAGTTGTTATTACCAAATGGATATAGTAGGAGAATAATTACCTACTCACTATTTGGATGTGTTACTTTTTCCCATTCAAAATAGGACAACTATTTAATTCTTAGAAGGGAAAGATAGAAAATTCTTCTCTCTCTTCTTTTTTATATTTTTCTCTTTTAATTGTCAACAAGATAACTGTGGTTAGTAGGATGCCCAAGAGGTGAGTATTGTTTGGATATAATTTGGTTAAATTATTAATTTAGTTTGTTGAGCAAAATATTATATTTTAAAAAAGTTTTAGATAAGTTTTATTTTTTTATTTTTTTTATTTTTATTTTATAATAATTGTGGAATGGGATTAGATTTCCCACCTCTAGATGGTGGATCATGCCGATTACCATCAAGCTAAACTCGTTTTATTTTATTATTTTTTTTTAAATGTCAATTTAATCCATGTACTTTAAATCTCATTCAATTTTGGTCTCTATACTTCTCAATAAATCTTAAAATTATTGGTTCACATTGTTGGTTTATTGTTATTTTTCCCAAAAAAAAAAAATTAGTCACTATTAGTCTTCTTTTACTGGAATTTTGGAAATATATTCACATGGTGTAATTTTTTTACATGAAAACAATAATAATCATTATTTAATCAATATGAGAAAAATTAGTTTTAAACTAAGTAGGAACTAATTTAGACATTTGAAAGTACAAAAACTAAAATTAAATGAAACAAAGTAGTATAGAAACTAAAATGATATTTAACCCTAAATTAGAACATTTACAACATGGAGGGTGGAAATTTAAACCTTTGACTTCAAGAATGATTATACATACCAATTAATATTAAACTATGTTCACTTTGACAATTAATCTTTTTAATTAATGTCAATTGATTTAACACTTGACATGAACATGACATTATTTACTAATTACTTGTGGGTTGATTTCAAACATGGTTAGTTGTTTGTTAGTACAAATTTGAACAAGGATAATGACAATGACCAAATCACATAATTGAAAGATAAATTTGGATGTGAGAAAATCTTTGAAGTGTATAAATTGGAGGGACACTCTTCAAAGTGTAAATACCTATTTTACATTACGAACAAATAACCATTCAAATATAATTTGATGGATAAAATATTAATTATCATTTCGAAAGTTTATAATTTGATTCTTAAACCTAACATTTAAAGATTTAATTCTAAAAATTTAAGATCAAACTTGTGATTTAATCTAGTTTTTCTTTTGGTATTTAAAAATGTGTTTTATTATTATTATTATTATTATTATTATTATTATTATTAGTAGGTAAATTATCTTAAATGGCAAAACTGCTAAAAATATTTACAACTAGTAGGAAAATATACAGTCTATTGTAGATAGGCTACGATAGACTACTATCTGTATCTATCGTGACACAGATAATAATCTATCACGATTAGGGTTGGCAACGTGTGAGGGTCCTCATCCTTGACCTTGATGAGGGAATTTTCCCCCATCCCTGCCCCCGTCGGGGAGACGGGTCCCCCGGGGGCCCTATTCCCCGCGAGTTGAGAGAGAGCGAGAGTGCGACAATGAGAGAGCGAGACTGAGAGAGAGAGTCTGAGAGAGATAGCGAGACTGGGAGAGACAGAACGAGACTAAGAGAGAGAGAGCGAGACTGAGAAAGAGTCTAAGGGAGAGACTGGGAGAGGGAGAACGAGACTGAGAGAGAGAGAGCGAGTGTAACGACCCGACTTCCTAGGACTTACTAGGTTGTCACTATATGCAAGCATATATCTAAAACAACTCATTTCGATAATTTTACAAAAAAAAAAAAAATCAAAATAACTTTTTGATTAAAATAAATATCTTTTGCAAAATTCAAATAACAGAAAATCTTTGATGAGAATAACCCTTATACAGTTTTAATAAAAATTAAAAAAAAAACTCAAATAAACATTTGACCATGAGAAATTTTAAAATAAAAATAAATAAAATTATGTATTCAAATGACATATCCATGAAATCTCTTGTGCGGAAGCATCTGACTAGTCCCAATGGCACGATCAAGATTTTCTCCTATCATTCGCCGAAGTGTCCTTTCACTACCAAGGTCAGGCTAAACACTTATTTCCAATAAGTGCGTCATACTAGTGGGACATGCATAAATTACTAATCTTGGATGGCCGTCTAGTGAGCGGTTTAACCCATCATAACACACATCTGGGGCCCGAAGGCTCACAAACGTAGCAGGACACCCGTTCGCACTCAGTAACATAGCAGTAATATAGCAGGAAACCCATTGGCTTCTGGTATCGTAGTAACATTAGGAGGGTAAATCGTCACTTTTCTCTAAAGACGCTTATATTAAGTTCACATCATAAATCATATCAAACATGTGCTAATACCATTGTACTTATAAAACGATTCTAGGTATAAACAACTCAATTTCACCCAAATTAAGCAGATGAATGGCTCAAAGTCGATTCCAATAGTAAGATTACTAACCTTGATACTAGGTGCAAATAGCTAAACAAGCAGCCAAAATCCTTAAATTAAAACCCTAAAATATAAATCAAAACTCAAATTAAGTCTTTAGACAGGATTCCAAATACAATTTACTCAACAATTAAACCAAATAATCTTAACCAAAATGCATACTTCAAACAATGGGTCCCAACCAAAATGGACCCTTAAACCCGCTTGGACAGCTTGCTTCCCGTTTCCAAATCCTTGAAAACATGAAAATCAACTATACTTACCAAAACAGTCCTGGCCTAACCACCTGGTTGGACAGCTTACTTCCCGTTTCCAAATCCTTGGAAACTTGAAAATCAACCATACTTACCAAAACAATCTTGGCCTAACCAAATCTTGAAATACCCCACGAAAAGTGAGGATGCCAGCGAAGCTAAATGGAGGGAGGGAGAGTAGTTGGGCGGCGACTTGCAAATGGCAGACCAAACACTGACATATTGGCAAGTATATATATACACTTTTTTAAATTCTCTTCCCTTTCCCTTTTCCAAAAACAAAACACAGTTTATTTAATATAATATTTCTCAACCTATCAAATCAAATATTTTTCTAGCCACCACTTAATAATTTATTTAACCAAAATATCTCCTTAAATTCAATTTCAACTTATGCTTTTTTAAATTAACCCAGTTCTTAAATCTCACCCAATTCCAAATCGTCACGTTAAATCCAACTTTTAAATCTCTCCAAATAAATTCAATTTTCCACTGATTGAATTAAATCCAAATATTTTATAGATTACTTTAAATTGAATTATTTTCTCAACGTAATCCAATTAAATGCTTCAAAAAAAAAAGAAAAACATAATCCAATTAAAGCCTCAAAATTCAAACAACTAACCAAATAATCCAAGATAATTAATTTTTTTAAAAAAAAAAAACAAATTACCTGAAAATTTGGGATGTTACAGCGAGAGAGGGAGATTAACGCATTGGGTCGGGGTCGGGGACGGGTACCCGGGTAATGACCCCGATTTGACCTCCATCCTCGGTCAAACCGGGGATTCCCCAAGAGGTCAAACCGGGGATTTCCCAAGGATTTTTTTTGCTATCCCTAATCGCAGTCTATCGCAGATAGACAATACAATTTTGCTATATTTGTAATATTTTGGTTCCTTTTGCTATATTTAAAAAGAGCCCTTATTATTATTGAATATCATCATCGAATACGACCTTTTCTTTTACATTTGCACCTATAAAATCTGGGTATTTTTCAAAGATTTCTTTTTCTTTGTTCAATTAGATCGGTTTACTTAAAATTGAATCAATTTTTTTAATAATAATAAAACAAAATACAACAAAAATGCGTTTTTGACTTAAAAAAGTTATGCATATAAACAATCTTTCAAACGTCTACGCCAATTTTAGAATACATTTGGAGAAATGTTTATGAAGTTAATTAAAATTGGAAAACCTTTTTTAAAAATGGTTTTTTCTTTAATTGATCCCAGCTAAAATTTTGAACTGCTTTTTTAAAAGGTAGATATAGACACACACATATGATTTATGTAGGATCATTTGAGGTGTGGAAAAAGAAATTGGGTCGTATGATTAGGCATTTTTCGGTTAATACATTCCACACATACGACCCATTTTAGCCTGCTCGGCAACTGAGACATATGGCCCATTTTGGCCTGCTCGGCAGCCGAGGCCAACATATTTCATGTAGGCAACCCATTACAATAAGCTCTTTATCTTGAACTTTTATTGTGGCTCGATTAATTCGTTAAGTGTCCTAATTCTAAACGATGAAGAAAATCGCTAACCTAATTCTACTATAAATAGAGCACGATGGACATGAGGTAAGTGCAAAAATTAAAATGAGGATTGATCTCTCTTTTCTTTTTTCATTTTCTTATAGAATAAAAGGAAAAAGGAGAAAAAGAAAAGTGCAACTCTTCGACCAATCTTTGAAAGTTTCTCCCTTTTTTAAAAAATGTTTTTTTTTATTCATGTGTTGTGTTGTTATTGGATCACTACATATAAATATGTGGACCCACATAAACAAATAATTTTTAAATGGAAAATAATATATTTGCAAGTCAATAAAACCTTTCCATTTGGCGACCACATAATTAACTAATTGAGATCAACCCATTTTTAATTTCATTTCTCAACTCCAACCTTGTTTCTTTTTAGAAAAACAAATAATATAATATTAAAAGAATATAGTCATATTTTAAAGTAATCACATTCATTCTATACATTACATTTAACAATGAATTTCATATTATATTTGTAATGTTATTTTCATGGTTGGTTTAACTCATATATTTATAACTTCTTATACGTGTCTAAAAATGAGCATGATCAATACAAAGTTCTTGAATAGATAGTTATAAAATAGTTTTTGAATAAGATAGTTATAAAATAGAATCCATCTGTCCAATAATATTTTATAAAAAGCATAATTAATTAATTGAAATAAAAATTGTTTGGACAAATTGACAACTTTTTTTTTCTTACATATTATTTCTATCTTTGTCAAGAAAAAAAATTCTAACATAGGACTTAATTTAATTGTGTGCACATGAATGAAAATATTTAAAATAGATTATAATTTTATTAGTTTAGGTGGTTTAGTTTTGGTTAATAGCTGTATTTGCTAATTAACTTAATCCCAATACAATTATTTAATTTTTCAAAAAAAAAAAATTGGGTGTAATTTTGGTTAAGGAATCATTCTTAATAATAGTTCCTTTGGTTATTTTGGTTACTCTTGTTGTCTTATTCCAAAGCCTTATTCAAATGACTAAGACACCTATCAATTTTTCATGTGCAAAAGTTAAGCAATAAAAATGGTTGGTGGGTCACCATTTAAACAAAACAAGGGAAGAAACAATGGTTGGTAAATTTCTATTGGCCAACTTCAACAAGTTTATTTTTCTCACCATTTTTCCCTATAAAATTGACCAAAAATGCATTCAATATTATCTTTGAAAAGGGATTTATTTTTATTGTTTTTTTTTTTCCTCTCTTTTTTTAAAGGGTGTGGGACAATTGAGAGTTGGATGATGGCCCCTTGAAGCTTTGCCTTGAGATGTATGTCATTTGAAGGCTCCTCATGTTTAGGAACTTTGCCACATGTATAGTTGGAGATTGTAGATAGGACAAATGGAAAAAGTATTTGCTATAATTAGGACAATATAAAATTTTGATGTCATTTTAGTTAGGCTTTTATTTCAATGATGGTAAGGTAGAGATTGAACCATCAACTTTTAAAATGCTAGTTGATGTCTTATTCATTAAATTGTGTTTGAATTGGTAAGAAATATCTTTTTTTTTTTTTTTAATTTCGATCACAATTTAGTTAGAATTTTTATTCTTAAAAATTAGGTCGAGATAGATGTTTGAAAGAAAAAACAAAAAATAATTTTAACCTCTAAACTTGTCAAGATGTATCAATTTTCACCACTTTTTCAATTTTATCAATAAAAAAAAGAAAAAAAAAACTCATAAACTTATTAATTTCAATAATATCAAGTTTTACACAAATTATGATTTGATTAGTGAACAAATTAACCAATTAACCATTCACTCATAAACTTGAACAAAAATCTTGCTCTAGTGTTGTTTTTCTTTGAACTTCTATTAATTTTATATTATGACTATGTTTTACATGATTCATTAAATGAATATTTTGGAATAATTTTTTTTTCTATATTTCGAAAAGGAAAAAAGAACCTATTAAAAGGAGAAAAATGAAAAAAAAAAGAGTTAAATTATTAAAATTGCAACATTTAAGTTTGAGGTGGAATTCAATTAAATTCCAACAATTTTTTTTCCTGGATTTGTATGGTAATATCAATCTGAGCATAACTCAATGAATAATGCTTATCTAAGTTTGAGGTGCAATATGATGAAATTTAAAGTTTATGGTGAAATCTTATATTTTCTCTTTGATTTATATGTAACGTCAACCCGAACATAACTCATTAAATAAAGTACTATAATTACTATCTCAAAAATCGATGATTTTGATTCTCGAGTACTCATAAGCATGCTTTTCTCTTTCGTTTTTCTTTTTAGTTCGTATGTATTCTTTATCATTGACACATAGAAAAATTGAGAATATTATATTTTGTTGATATGTAATAAACGTTATAAAAGAAGCAATAGCAATGGCACATGGTAGTTTGACAAATAAGGTATCCAAGTACTCTACATTGGTAGGGTCAAAGGTGTTTGTATATGTCATCATGTTCGTAATTTAACCCTAAATACTATTAGACCATTCTAAGTTTGAATGCCAAGAAAAATGAAGGAAATGGACAAGGAAACCTTTCATATACTTCAATCACCAAATGATCAATTACATCAATTAGTTCTTTTTCTTTTTCTTTTTTTTTTTTTTAAAAAAAAGAAAGCACAAATCATTAATGACGATGCAATCACAATTCATGAAATGATTTCTATATGGGGAGTTTCTCCTAAGAATCAAGTGATCTTCATGTGCATAACTTCCATTTTCAAGCAAATTATAAAGATATAGTTTAATATATAATCATTTGTAGTACAAACCCTAATTTTGAATGAAACCCTAAAGTTCAAATTGATAATGTTTTCGTTTTTTTTGTTTTCTATTTTTTTGCATTTATATACTTGTTTATTTTCTCCTAATTTTTCAATTAGAGTTTTCAAATTTGCTGAAGAAAGACTTGAATTTTAAATTAAATTCTAAAAATAAAGAGAAGTTTATTTGAAAATTATTTTCTTTAAAAATATTACTAGAAAGTAGATAACACAACCTTGAAATTTATGGGAAAAATAGGAAGCAGTGTTTAGATTAATTTTTTAAATTTTAAAAATTGAAAATCAAGTTAGTAAAGAAGGAATCTTAATAATTAATATCAATTGGAAAATTGTCATAAATGACCCATTTGTAGTAAAAAAAAAAAAAAAGTTATAAAATCCCATTCTCTTTATAGCATAACTCAAAAATTAAATCCTTTATGCTTTTACATGGTACCTTATAATTTTGTTAAGGTGTTGATATATTATTAAATTTACCATTTCATTTTGTTAGGGTGTTGATATATTATTAAATTTACCATTTCATTGACTTAAGCACTTTTTTGGATTCATTAGTGATTTAAATTTTGTATTAAACTTTGTATTAGAGTAAAAAATTTCTAAGTTCGAAATTCTAAATTCTATACAATCATCTTCTCCTCAATTAATATTAAATTTCATTTGTTGGCTATTTCATACATTTTCAAACCACAAATGAAGAAAGTGTTAGAGTGTTTATATAATGATAATAGAATTTAGAATAATTTTATAATTTTTTGTCCTTTTAAAAATTAACTAAAGTTTAGGGTAACTATTTTAAATAACAAAACTGCTATAAATATTTTCAAATATTAGAAAATGTGATTATCAATCAGTGATAGACATGTCTATCACTGTCTAACAATAAACATTGTTAGATGTCTATCATTGTCTAACACCAATAGACAGTCATATTTTGCTATATTTGAAAACAACACAAAATATATATATATATATATCAATTTCTTTCCCATTCATTTCTTATCAAATTAAAACCAAACTTCTTTGTTTCTTTGGTTTTATTTTCTTGCTATTATCTAGAAATTATGGTGTTGGTAACTTGTCATACAAAAATAATTAAGAGCACAATGATTGTCCAAAGATAAATCACTTTGGTCCACACAAAAAAGCGATTAATTAAAAACCATATTGGCTGTCCAAATTTTGTTTTTTGATATATGCTTAGTTGAGAATCTTTATACAATATATTATGATATCTCTCTTAATGTTATAATTAAAGAGAAATTAGGATAAATAGAAATGCATAATCTCAAATGTTCTCAACTTTTTAGGAAATACTTTTTTAAAAATTCATTTATATATGTGGTGTTTAGCTTTATATATATTAAAATCAGTTGTATTTAGTCTTCTTATGATCCTTTCTTTACAATTAAAGATCAAATTCAATCCTTTTCATCTCCTCAATAAAGTCAACAAAACTTTCTAATAACGTTTCTAATTGAAACTTGTTTCATCTAAACAAAAATATAAAATGAAAAATTGTATTGAACCCATCAGCAGTAAATATAGTGATCCATATTTTACAAAATAAATTGTCTTAAAATTTCACCTAGGTTTAAACCTCTTTAATTCCTCAAATATTTTCCAAAAATAGAAAAATATAATGGAAAAAATGTTTGTAAAAATTGTCATGGTATATAACAGTTAATCGTATATGATGATGTTAGACTTTTTATAGTCCCTTTAAACTATCATTATAGACCAACCGTCAACATATCCTACAATGACACTTGGAAAGATGGCAATTTAAAATCCATCATCATACATATATGATATTAGTTATGAACTGATATCATAATTAAAATATCTGTAGTGAAAACAAGAAAAAAAAATGGTATGAATTAAATAGGAAAAAGTGGATTTTCTTAGAGGGTAAAAATTGGAAAGAGATTTTTAAACATTATTATGTGTTCATAAAATAGGGAAAATGGGTATTTTATTATACATTTGATATTTTCATTTTTCTTAATGTCCCACAACCTACAA
Organism: Citrullus mucosospermus; assembly: GCA_030954485.1. Lineage (NCBI taxonomy): Eukaryota > Viridiplantae > Streptophyta > Magnoliopsida > Cucurbitales > Cucurbitaceae > Citrullus > Citrullus mucosospermus. Next base: position 2,737,913 of record CM062064.1, on the reverse strand, counting down.
AAAGAAAATGTTATATATCATTTTGTATATCTTCATTATGATATTGGAAAGACATGAGACTTTGCTCAAGTCCGAGCAATTAATAGGACCAATTGGAGCATTGCAATATCTACATTAGCTTATTCTTCGCCACATGGTTATATATATATATATATATATATATATATATATATATATATATTATATTGCTTATATTATTATTAATAAAAGTACTAACATTTCTAAAAATAATTAATGTGATATGGTTTAGTTAAAAAAAAAAAAAGTTGTTTACCGACAAAATAATGTCTTTAAATAGAATTGATATCTTATCTACATTTAAAGGTTAATTATTTTAGAGGATAAATTTCATATACATGTTGGGAAATAAAGAAATATAATATATTTCAATTTTAATTAATCATAATGAGTAAAAATGAAAAATATTTATCCTAATTAGATATCACTATTAAGAAAAAAAAAAATAATAACAAATGTTGATGTCTAAATTTAAACAGGTAAAGTGGTGTGACTTTCATTTAGCAAAAATAATAAATTTCTATTTGAGGGATGAACACAACCTGGAAGTTAACAAGAACTGTGTGTCAGTGTAGTGTATGGCACACACACGTAGATGATAAAGATAAGAAGTTCGTAGATGAGGTTCATTATAAGTTTTTTAGTGAAAGTCAATTTACCTCTTTTGTTCCTTTTTTGATGTATTTATAGGGTCGAGCTACCTATCTTCTCCAATTAAGGTTTTCTTGCTACCCTCAGACTTCTTTCTTTCCTTATTGCGTCAAAGCATGATTTGGTGGGTTAGTCAAGACATCCGTTCTCTCTAGGCCCATTCCATTCTATTGGCTTCATTGTTGGCCCCATTATTGTTATTTTTGGTCGAGTTGCCTCTATTTTTATGGTATGTCGATTTTACTCTTTAGTCCAATATTTCTAACAAATAAAAAGAGAGGAAACATAGGAAAGAGGAAGGAGGAGGAGGAGGAAGAAGAAGAAGAAGAAGAAGATTAATTTCACATTTAAACCTTTGGACAGTCATCTACATTGATTCCATTTAAAATAATTAAAAATTAATTTCAATAATAATAATAATGAATAGTAAAACTTAATTAATTATAATTTTTTAAAAAAATTAAATTAATAAATAAAGATTACTAAAGATAGAAAATTAGTATGAAGTGAAACAAAATAGATATTAAACTACAACATTTTGAAAATTAAGAAAAAAAGTATTATAAATATCATAAAATAGGTATAATTTAGATATTCGTGTTTAGTGTCCAAAAATAAGTGTCACTTTTTGCTTATCTTATGTGTTGACCATGTGTCATACAACAACTTATGCTTAGTATCTAAGTGTGCCACATCCTAGGTTGCCAAAATCCCTATAAATAAATAAGTGGTTATTTGTGGATTTTGTAAATACACGTATTGGTGAGAAATCAAAGAATATTGGAAAGAACTTTCATAATTTTCATATTTTCTAATTTATTGATATTTTGTTATTTAATTATTATATTAGATTATATTTATTTTAATATTATAATTTTCGGTATTCATATTCTCGTTGTGCCCCGTTTTGCTCCTCAATTTCACCACACGTTATCGGCACAAGCTCCTATCATTTTTCCCGCTAAAGGTAGGTCCTAAAGGTATGTCGGTTTTTCCCTCTTCACTATAACTAATAAATTAAATGTTATTTTGCTTATATTAAATTTGTAACTACCCGACTTACTCAACCTAATCGGACCATTACCCAATGCATGCAAAATTCAAGAAAGACACTAAGCTGACGAGTAAAGGAGAAACAATGCTTTTTATGGAAATTTTCTATTTTATTAATTCAAGAAAAATAACAATGCAAAACATATATGTAAAAGAAATCCTGGTTCGGGGTACCCCTAATAAAATCAATAAAAATCATGAAGAGAAATCCACATATAAAATATGAGTCTGAAAACCAACATTGGACACTTAGACAAAATTCAGAAGAAAAAAAAAAAAACCTGAGATACTAAACGAAAGCTACTACGGGTCTCGTGATGCCATCAAGGATTCTTCTTGTCATTCGCCACCACATTCTTTCCCTTACCTGAAAAACATATAAGATGAAAGGATGAGTAATTAATTTACTCAGTAAGTGACCCCACTACCTGGAGTCGGGCTAAGCACCTAAGTCCTTTAAGTGCATCATACATAAGGCATACATATCTAACATACTTTCATAGGGAAAAAGGTCACACTCACCCTACAGTTGGTTATGGATGTCCACAAACCTCTAGAGCCCCGAAGTAAACTCTTATCTCTGGTGATCCCGAAGGAACACAAACCTCTAATGTACTCGAGAGAGCACAACCTCTGGTGAACCCAAAGGAACACAACCTCTGGTGAACCCGAAGGAACACAACCTCCTGTGGACCCGAAGGTACACAACCTCTAGTGCACCCGAAGGAACACAACCTCTAGTGAACCCGAAGGTACACATCCTCTAGTGATCTCGAAGGAACACAACCTCCTGTGGACACCCAACCAATATAGGGGAGGCAACTCTACTCGTGGAACATGAACAATCAAATTCATACTCATTCTATTCCATGGATTCATACATTAAAATGCTATACTGTTCATAACATTACATGGTATAAGCTTATGCATTAATAGGCACATACAACTCTTAGACATGGGAAACTCATACATGCATGCTATATCATAAGGGCTTAGATAATTTCTACTTTTAGACATAGGAATCTCATACAAGCATGCTATATCATAAGGGCTTTAATAATTTCCACTTTTAGACATGGGGATCTCATACAAGCATGCTATATCATAAGAGCTTTGGTAATTCCCTACTTCATGGCAACTAAACGTATGGCCCGAAGGCGGTTCAGGTAGTAAGATCACTTACCTAGTGATCGATCCATAAAATTACTATACGGCTCCTCTTGTAAAAAAATTCCTGAATAAACCGGGAATAAAATTTTCCCAATTTAAGTTAGTCTACAAGTCTAGTCTATCATGAGTAACCTAAAAATATTTGTCCAAGAGAGTCCTTACCCGAACGCGATCCAACTCGTAGCTTCCCCCGATCCCACGGACTAAAACAATTACCAAACACCTATTGAGATATACCAAATAAAGTTCGAAATTCTCAAATCTCCATCCAAAACATAAGCAACTAACCCATTCGAGTTTAAGATACTCACTTAAAGGTACTATTCTGGTCGGACAAGAAAGGAACCGCTGCCGAGAGCCAAAAATCCGAGAGAGAATGATTCCTGAGCGAGAAGCGAGACTTGAGCTAGAGCACGAGAGCCGAGACAGCGAAACCGGCGAGAGAGCAATACCACGAGGCTGCGGCGACACTGGGCGCGGGGAAAGCGTGAGTCGAGCGGGAGAGCGAGAGAGCGAGAGCGTGAGAGAGTGGGAGCTAGCGAGAGAGCGATACCACGAGAGTGACGGTGTGGTTGGGCGCGAGAGACCGTGAGGCGAGGGAAGAAAGTGAGAACGGGAGAGAGAGACAGCTAGCGAGAGTTGAATGCCGACAGCGACACTCAAGGCGAAACCCGCGACACCCGACGCGTGAAACCTCCGGGAACTCCCGAAAACTGATGGAGAGCGAGAGAGAGAGAGATGACGGAGCAGCGGGAGGTTGGGAGAGGCGGCGGCGGCGACGGCGAAAGGGAAAGGAAAGGGGGAGGTGCGGCGGAGAGAGAGAGAGAGAGAGAATTATTTTTTTTTCTTTTTGACTGCACGGAAAACGAGGTAATCCCTCTCCCTCCTTAAAACCTAATTTTCCCAATTTTCCTTTTTACCAATTAAAGTAAAAATAATATCCTTTATTCCACCAAAATATTTATTTTATTCTATTTGCCCTAAAATAGAATAAGAATAAATTATTCTTTACCAAAAATCTAACATTTTCCTTAATTCCACCTTTAATTCTCTAACCACCATAAATAAAAATTTTTGGAACTTTTCTATTTAACTTAAGTAAATACAATAATGCATAAGAATAATTAAAATTCCCTTTTTATGCAAAATGACTTAATTTAATTGATTAGGGGAATTTACCTCAAGGGTTTGGGGTCGTTACAAAATTTCTAATATAAATACAATATTTTATGATAATATTATCATGACAAATTTTACAAAATTAGAATTTGTGGCATTTGATTTTAATGGAAATAATTATTTGTCATGAGTGCTTTATGCCAAAATACACCAGGATACCATAAAGATATGATCATAAAAAAATAATTATTCTTCCTAAAACTCGTTATGAATGAAAGCACCTGAGGCTTCAAGATTTCAAAATAGTTAGTGGTTACAACTCCGCATTATTTAAAATTAGCTTAAAATTGTAATTATGCAAAGAGAAATTTATTGATGCAAATATGTTAAAGAATACACTTTCTACAATTCATGTCCCGAATATGCTCTTGAAGTAGCAATATCGAGAGAAATATTTTAAAAGTATTTTTTTTATGTCTAATTGCTCCACATATAGTTCCTCTAACCATATTTTCTAAACGAACTAGAGCCAAGAAGAATTGATCTTGTAAGAGATCCGCGACAGAATGAATCCGTTTATCATTTCATGTCTTCTCGAGGCTAAACGACGAAATAACGAGTTATTGATTAAACAAAATTATGAATCTCAACCAACTAAAGCAACAACATTCCCTGGAGTGAATGTTGTGAATTTTACTTATCGTGGATGAAAAATCATGAATCTCGATGAACTAAAACAACATCATTCCCTAAAGTGAATATTGTGAATTTTAAATAATCGTGGTCGTAGTCGAGGTCATGACCACGATGAACTAAAACAACATCATTTCCTAAAAATATGAAATATTTAGATGTTGCAAATTTATTTGAATCTCCCTAAGAGAAAATGAACATCATTGTAGAAGCAACAAAATGTTATGAAAATATTTAATATTTTGTTATGTTTTCTCTCGTATTTACTTGTCAAAGTTTAATTTTACATTTTCTATTTTGTTTATCATTATGGCTCATTACTTATTGTTGTCCTTATTTTTATGAAGAAACATGAACATTTCTCAATTATTGGATAACTCTTAGATGAATAACAAAGATGTATGTGCATATAGTGCAACAATGCACACTATACTTAAAAGCAGAAAATATTTCTCAAAATTGACAGCGATGAAAGAAAAAGTCAATACAATCTTAGATCCTGCAAAACTTGATTGAAGGCTCAAATATATGTTTGCCTACAGGAATAAAATTTACAATTGACAATGCATTGTTTTGTAGTCAATCAAAGAGAAATCTACGAAGTTTTAAAGATATATGTTGCAATTGTAACGACCCGACTTACACAATCTAATCGGACCATTACTCAATGCATGCAAAGTTCAAGAAAGACACTATGCTGAATAGTAAGAAGAAACAATGCTTTTCATGGAAATTTCTTTCTATATAAATTCAAGAAACAATGCATAAACATATAAAAGAAATGTTGGTTCGGGGTACTCTGAGCTGTCTGCATCCTTGCCCTAATCTTCTGTATAGCCTTGTTAGTGAGTTGTACCAACTCTGGTCCCAACAGTCTTCGCTCCCCAACTTCATCCCAGCAAACTGGAGATCTACAACTCTTATCGTATAAAGCTTCGAATGACGCCATGCCGATGGTAGCTTGATAACTGTTACTGTAGGCAAACTCCATCAAGTGCAAGTGGGAGTCCCAACTTCCTGGAAAGTCTAGGGCGCAGGCACGCAACATGTCTTCTAGTACCTGATTCAAACGCTCCGTTTGTCCATCCGTCTGGGGGTGAAAAGTCGTACTAAAATCCAATCGAGTGCCCAGCGCCGTCTGGAGGCTCTTCCAAAAGTTAGACGTGAAACGAGGGTCTCTGTCAGACACTATAGAAACTGGTACTCCGTGTAGCCTTACCACTTCCTTTATATAAATTTGTGCCCACTTACTTACTGAAAAGGTGGACTTTCCCGGAATAAAATGTGCTGACTTTGTGAGTCTGTCTACAATGACGCATATCACAGTGTGACCTTTCGCTATTTTAGGCAAACCTACAATGAAATCGATAGATACATTCTCCCATTTCCACTCGGGTACCGTAGGGGCTGCAACAACCCTGCCTACTTCTGCCTCGGGGCCTTCACCTGCTGGCATACAAAACACTTACTAACGAATTCAGCCACTTCCCTCTTCATATTAGGCCACCAGTAATGACGTTTCAGGTCCTGATACATCTTGGTACTGCCCGGATGTATCGCAAAGGGGGAGTTATGAGCCTCCAACAACAGTTCATCTTTAACACTGCCTGCTGGAACACACAAGCGTCCGTGGTAGGAGAGGCCACTATCAGAGGATACCGAGAACTCACTGATCTACCCCAACTCCATCTGGCAAAGCTTTTCCTTAAGGTATGGATCCTCGTGCTGGGCGTCTATGATCCTTTGTCTCAAAGTGGGTTGTACTGATAACTGAGCTAACTGGGAAGTGACTTCTCCTAACGCCACTGCAATGCCTGCTCGCTCAAGGTCCTTGCACAATGGGGCCTGATCGGTAATCAGAACTGTTGAATGAACTGCTTTTCTGCTCAAGGCATCTGCTACTACATTTGCATTTTCGGGATGGTACAGGATTTCTACATCATAATCTTTTACTAACTCCAACCATCTGCGCTGTCTCATGTTCAACTCCTTCTGAGTGAAGAAGTACTTCAAACTCTAATGGTCTGTGAAGATCTGGATTCTTTCCCCGTACAGGTAGTGCCTCCATATCTTCAGAGCGAAAACAACTGCTGCCAACTCTAAATCGTGGGTCGGGTAATTCTGTTCATGGCTTTTTAACTGTCGAGATGCATAAGCGACCACCTTGTCGTGTTGCATCAACACGAAACCCAACCCCTTTTTGGAAGCATCACTATAAACGACAAAGCTCCCTGACCCATCTGGAATGGTAAGTACTGGTGCAGACACTAGCCTCTGCTTGAGGTCTTGGAAGCTCTCCTCACAGGCCATACTTCAAACAAAGAGAGTACCTTTCCTGGTCAACTGAGTCAATGGCATGGCTACACGAGAGAAATCTTTCACAAACCGAAGGTAGTAGCCAGCTAAACCCAGAAAACTGCGTACCTCACTAACTGTCGTAGGGCGAGGCCAGCTCGTAACCTCCTTTATCTTGGCAGGATCTACCGAGACACCATCCTTGGACACCACATGCCCTAAAAAGGATACCTGCTTCAACCAAAATTCGCTCTTAGAAAACTTAGCATACAACTTATGTGCCCTTAAGGTTTCAAGAACCTTTCACAGATGCTCCTCGTGCTCTACCTCCGTCTTGGAATATATCAGAATATCGTTGATGAATACGAGGACAAAAGTGTCCAGAAAGTCCTTGAACACCCGGTTCATTAGATCCATGAATACTGCAAGGGCATTCGTCAGACCAAAGGGCATGACGATGAATTCGTAGTGTCCATATCGGGAACGAAACGCAGTCTTAGGGACGTCACTATCCTTTATCCTCAGCTGGTGGTATCCCGAACGAAGATCGATCTGGGAGAAAACTGTGGCTCCCTGCAGCTGGTCAAACAAATCGTCAATCCTGGGGAGAGGATATTTGTTTTTGATGGTCACCTTGTTTAGCTCTCTGTAGTCGATGCAAAGGCGTAGCGAACCATCCTTCTTCTTCACGAACAACACTGGTGCCCCCCAAGGGGACACACTCGGCCGAATAAAGCCCTTGTCAAGCAACTCTTGCAGCTGCACCTTCAGCTCTCTTAGCTCTGCTGAAGCCATACGATAAGGAGCCTTGGATATGGGAACCGTACCGAGCTCCACCTCTATGGCGAAGTCAATCTCCCGTACTGGTGGTAAGCCTAGAAGATCCTCTGGAAAAACGTCTGGATAATCTCGTACCACAGGTTCTAAAGTCAGGGTGGCCTCATCCTCTCTAACGTCTACCACGCTGGCCAGAATACCCCAAGTACCCTGGTTAAGCAATCTGCGGACCTTTAGAGTTGAAATAACCTTGGGCAGGACCACCGCCCCTGCTCCCTTAAATTTGAAGCTAGGCTCTACAGGAGGAGTGAAAATCACCTCCTTTTTTGCAGAATCTATACTGGCATGGTTAGCAGCCAACCAATCCATGACTAATATGACATCGAAGTCACGCATGGCCAAAACGATTAGGGTAACCTCTAACTCACGATCTGCTATTTCTACCCGACAGGCCTTTATCTTTTCTTTCGCCAACAAGATCTCCCTAAATGGGGTAGAGACCGATAACACAAAAGGTAAGGGTTCTAACTCTAACACAGCATGCTCAACAAATACAACAGAAATAAACGAATGCGATGAGCCTGAGTCAAACAACACTAGAGCATGATGCCCCAAAATAGGGAGTGTACCTGTCACCACCGTGCCTGATTTATTAGCCTCCTACCTAGTCGTAGTATAGGCCCGACCATATTGTTGCTGCACCCTACCAGAGTCCTCGCGAGAGGTGCTTGCATGCTGCCCCTTACCATCTGCTACTCCCTTCTTTGGACACTTGCTAGACATGTGCCCTCCTTGGCCACACCGAAAACAAACTCCTGAGCCTGCTAAACATTGTCCCCAGTGACTTTTTCCACAGGAACCACATATTGGCTTTTCTCTTTCTACTAAACCTGAGGCCGAAGGCTGTTGTCTGAAGTGTTGTATGGGCCTGTCTGCCCGGTTCTTCAGAGGAAACTCTAGGACCTTCTGCTCTAACTTTCTTTTCTGGCCTGAAGAGGGTTCTGATGTCATAGCTCTAACATACTCTTCTCCGACACGGGAGTCAATCCTCACTGCTGCTCAAAATGCTGCTGCGTAACTGCTGGGTTCCAGGGCTTGCACGAGACCCCTTAACCCATCCTTTAGACCTTGCATGAAGCATTCTGTCTTATCTTCCTCAGTAGCTACCATCTTGGGAGCGAAACAGGATAGCTTAGTGAACTCCTGCTCATACTCCTCAACGGACATGACTCCTTGCTTCAGCCTCATGAACTCCGCCTGCTTATTGTACCTCGTGTTGGCGGAGAAGTATTTCTCATAGAATCGCTCCTTGAACTGAGCCCAGGTAATTGATCCTCATGTGGTAACCACTGACCTCTCTGCCGACTGCCACCAGATCTCGGCGTCATCTGTCAAAACGAACACTGCACACTAGAGCTTCTGGTCCTCTGGGCACTTCATATATCGAAAGATGGTCTCGATAGACGATAGCCACATCTCTGCCTTGGTAGGGTCCTTCAATGACCCGTCAAAAGTGCGCGGATTGTACTTCCTGAAGTCCCTCAAGTGCTTTGCTTCTGGGGATAAACCCTGGTAATGCTGATGCTGGGTCGACACCTGCGGTGGTGGAATCTGCTGCTCTGGCGCCTGAGGTACTGGAGGCTGTTGAGCTAACTGTTCTGCCACTGCGGTGCGAGTTAGCTCCTGAATCTTGCCTAACAAAGTGGTAGTAACAGTCTCCCTTATTTGTGCTACCACTGCAGCGAAATCGGTCTGGGCCACTGGTGGGACTTGTGCCTGGGGCGGCTAAGGCACGTTACGAGGACGTCCTCTTGCCCTGGTTTCATGCTCCTCTTGCCTAACGGGATCTTGCAGCGGTGGAAGTCCTTGTGGTGTAGAGGTGTCTTGCTCCATATAGTCCTGGACTTGAGGGTTTGCTAATCCTCTTGCCCTACCCCTCCTGCCTCTACCTCTTCCTCTACCTCCACGAGCCATTCCTAATTTACAGACAATAGGTACCATCAATTTCCTTGCTAAAGGTGTTACGTCAAGGTATCAATGCAAGGGTAAACTAGTACGTTGTATGCATAACATTCTAAAGACATGTACTTGGAAATACGTACCTGGCGATGACGAAGAATCCTTTAATGACCATGGGAACCCCTCGACTTACTTAGTAAGCCAGTCTACAAAGCCCAAAACTCTGGGCTCTGATACCAACTGTAACGACCCAACTTACACAATCTAATCGGAGAATTACTCAATGCATGCAAAGTTCAAGAAAGATAGTATGTTGAATAGTAAGAAGAAACAATGCTTTTCATGGAAATTTCTATCTATATAAATTCAAAAAACAATGCATAAACATATAAAAGAAATTTTGGTTCGGGGTACCCCTGATAAAATCAAAAAAAAAAATTCATGAATGAAAATCCACATATCAAATAAAAGACGAGTCTCAAAACAAAATTGAACAGTTGGACAAAATTCAGTAAAACGTGCAAGACTAAGCGGAAGCTACTACGGGTCCCGTGATGCCATCAAGGATTCTTCTTGTCATTCGCCAGCACATTCTTTCCCTTACCTGAAAAACATATAAGATGAAAGAATGAGTAATTATATTACTCAGTAAGTGACCCCACTACTGGAGTCGGGCTAGGTACCTAAGTCCTTTAAGTGCGTCAAACATAAGGCATACATATCTAACATACTTTTATAGGTAAATGGTTATACTCGCCCTACAGTTGGCTATGGATGTCCACAAACCTCTAGAGCCCCGAAGGAAACTCTTACCTCTGGTGATCCCGAAGGAACACAAACCTCTAATGTACTCCAAGGAGCACAACCTCTGGTGAACCCGAAGGAACACAACCTCTGGTGAACCCGAAGGAACACAACCTCCTGTGAACCCGAAGGAACACAACCTCTAGTGCACCCGAAGATACACATCCTCTAGTGATCCCGAAGGAACACAACCTCCTGTGGACACCCCACCAACGTAGGGGAGTTACCTCTACTCATTATACATAAACAATCTAGTTCATACTCATTCCATTCAATGGTTTCATACATGAAAATAATGTTCATAACATATCATGGCATAGGCTTATGCATTATCGGGCACATACAACTTTTAGACATGGGAATTTCATACAAGCATGTTATATCATAAGGGCTTTAGAAATCTTCTACTTCATGGCAACTAAACGTATGGCCCGAAGGCGGTTCAGGTAGTAAGATCACTTACCTGAGGATCGATCCATAAAATAACCACACTGCCACTCTTGTAAAAACTCTTGAACAAACTGGGAATAAAATTCCCCTAAATTAAGTTAGTCCACAAGTCTAGTCTATCATAAGCAACCTCAAAAATTTGTTCGAGAGAGTCCTTACCCAAACGTGATCAAACTCGTAACTTCCTCCGATCCTACGGGCTAAAACAATCGCCGACCACCTATTAAGATGTACCAATTAATTCGAAATTCCAAATATCCACCAAAATATGCAACTAACCCACTCGGGTTTGAGATATTCACTTAGGGGTACTGATCTGGTCGGACGGGCAAGAAATTGGTGCCGAGAACTAAATTATGAGCGAGAGCGAGACCCGAGTGAGAAAGCGAGAATCGAGCGAGAGAGCGAGAATCGAGCGAGAGAGCGAGAGCCGAGAGCGCGAGAGAGCGAGAGGCAGCGAGAATCGGCGAGAGAGCGAGAGTCCGAGAGTTTGCGGCGCGGTTCCGGGCGAGGGGATCGTGAGTCGAGCGGGAGAGCGAGAGAGCGCGAGAGAGCGAGAGGCAGCGATACAGGGAGAGCCCGAGAGTGTGAGGGCGATTCCGGCGCGGGAGAGCGTGAGGCGAGAGGGAGAACTTGAGCGCGGAGAGTGGGAGAGCGAGAGTCAGCGAGAGCGAGAGGACCGACAGCAACACTCAGGGCGTGAATCTAGCGATACTCCGACGTGCACCTCCGGAAACGGTCGGCAATGGAGAGAGAGAGATGGCGGGGGCAGAGGGAGACTGGGAGAGGCGGCGGCGGCGGAAGACGGGGAGGGAAAGAGAGAGAGAGAGGCGGCGGAGAGAGAGAGTGAGGGATGACTTTTCCTTTTCTTTTTGATTGCACGCAAACCGAGGAGGTGGATTTAACTAAACTCTAATTCCTCTCCCTCTTTAAACCATTAATCCCAATTTTTCCCTTTTGTTTCTTCAACCAAAAAAGTAAAATATCCTTTATTCAACTCCACTCCTACCAAATTTATTTATTTTATTCTATTTGCCCCAAAATAAAATAAGAATAAAATTATCCTTTACCAAATCCCAACATTTTCCTTAACACCTAAGACTCTCTAACCACCATAAATACTAATTTTGAAACTTTCCTACTTAACCTAAATAAATACATAAATGCATATAAATAAATATAATTTCCTTTTTATGCATAATGACTTAAATTAATTTACTAGGAGAATTTACCTAAATGATTTGGGGTCGTTACAGCAATGGTTATCATATTGAGACTACTAGAAAATATAGATAGAATATCTTTATATTATATCTACTATCTCACATGAAAAACGTATCTGGAAAAGCTGTTAGCTTTATTTTTAGGATTATATTATACTCAAATTACTAGTATTGAAAGTCATGCTACCATGAACCTGAAATTCATTAATATAAATATATTTTATGATTGACATGATCGGTTAGATCATCATGGGTTAATAATGATAAGAAAAATTATTAAAAATTCACATGGACATCCGCTAAAGTACCGAAAGTTTCTTCAATCTAATGAATTGTCATGTGCTGTTTGATCTCAAGGAAAATTGATTGTTAGATCATCACCAGTTAAAGTGGGGACTTAATTACCTATATTTTTAAAACAAATTCATGGTGATAGTTGTGGGGGGTTTTTTTTAATCCACCTAGTGGACCATTTAAATATTTTATGGTATTAATAGGCACATCCAGTAAATGGTCACATGTGTGCTTATTATCAAGTTGAAACCTTGCATTTGCAGGATTACTTACTCAAATATTTAAGTTAAGAGTACAATTTTTTAAATTATTCAATTAAGACCATTTGTCTTGATAATGTTAGTGAATTTACATTCCAAACTTTTGATAACTATTGTATGTCAATTGGAATAAGTGTTGGACATCCTATAGCCTATATTCCAACACAAAATGGTTCAGCAGAATCATTTATAAAACGTTTACAGATAATAGCTAGATCATTGCTTATGAGAGCTAAGATTCCTACATTTGTATGGGTCATGTTATTTTGCATATTGCGTCACTTGCACGTATTAGGCCAGTAGTTTATCATAAGTACTCGTCATTAGAATTAGCTTATGGCCATGAGCCAACCATTTGAGAATTTTTGGACGAGCAATACATGTTCCAAGTGCTCCACCACAACACACCAAGATGGGCTCTCAAAAGAGGTTAGATATATATGTAGGATTTGATTCCTCATCAATTATTAAATATCTTGAACCCCCAAAAAGTGATGTTTCTATTGCACAATTTGCTGATTGTTATTTTAATGAAACAAATTTTTCAACATTAGGGAGAGGAATTAAGAAGTTGGAAAAATAAATTACATGGAAAGCATTGTTATTGTCTCACTTAAATCCCTGTACAGATCAATGAGAACCTGAAGTTGAGAAAATAATTCATTTGCAAAATATAGTAAATCAGTTACCAGATGCATTTATAGATGCTAAGAAAGTAATTAAGTCATATATATCAACTGCAAATGTTCTATTAAATGCAGCAAGTTGTCACTAGTGAATCTTGGACACGTTAAAAGCGTGATAGACCATTAGGTTTCAAAGATAAAAATCCTTGAAAAAGATGTAGTCAATAATCAAAATGAATTACTTAAGAATATGGATATTCTAGAAGAAATCCTAAATATGAGTACTCATAAGGATATTGAAATAAAAGAGGATAATAATGAGATCTCAATAAATTATGTCATGACATGAAAAAAATGGAACCATATAAGTTGACAACATTTTTGCATACACGATATTATTTATGAAAGTGGGTATGAAAAATGTCGACATAGAAATGATTGACTTATGTGGAAAGAAACAATCCAATAGAAATAAACTCATTTTTCAAATCCAGAAATCAGAGAATGTCGAACATGTGGGATACAAGTAGAGTATTTGTAAGAAAAACACATAGAGTGAAGTCACAAGATATAAAGCGAGACAAATCCCACAATAATTCTCACAATAGACTGGTATATTAATTATGAGAAAACATATTTTCCAATGGTCGATATACAATACCATGAGATATCCAATTTATCTGATTATGTATGAAAAGTTTTATATAAATTTGATGAATGCAGTCATACCACATTTATATGAATCTCTTAATTATGATATTTATTTATGAAAATCCCTGAAAGATTATATATATATATATATATATATATATATATATATATATATATATATATATATATATATATATATATATATATATATATCATAGAGATTCTTATAAAATATTTATGACGAATGTGATATAATCATCTTATTCAATATTTATTGGTATGAGGGTACGAAAATAACCCTATTTGTCTATATTCTTTTATAAAGAAATCACAACTTGATATTTATTATATATACATATATATGTTGATGATTTAGGCAGAAACTCCTCAATAGATTTAAAAAACAATAGAGTTTCTTAAGAAAAAAATCGAGATGATAAGTTTTTGCCTTAACTTGCAAATAAAGCATAAAGCGCAAATGGATTTGCATCAATTTATACATAAAAGATCTTTTTATGGATTATGTACATCACTAAATACTTCTATAGTGGTTCATTCACTCAATGTAAAAAGAATATATCATTTGATCTCAAAAGATGATGGAGAATATTAGGCCATGAAGAACCATAAATTTTGAGAAATAAGTGCACTTACATAGCTTTACTAGTTTATACATTGCACTTTGTAGTATTTTTGAGTAATTTTGTTACATATATATAATATTCCTCCAAAAGGAGAATATTGAAGTAGAGTTAAACACATGGTATGTTTTATTTGAGAATTAGTTTACATATGGATCTATTTTATTCTAATAAATCTAATTGTGATCTAGTTGGTTGTGAAAATGTAGATTATTTATCTAACTCATACAACTAGATCTTAAACAGGTTATTTAGTACACATGGAAAAGATTTTTTTATTATGGCAATCTATGAAAAGAAGATTATAAACAATTACTACTTTAAATCATGTTGAAATCCTAATGATTCATGAGGTTAGCCAGTGGGGATCTTTTATGAAGACAATAAAGCATAAAATGGCAGCATCACTAGTCAACAAATTTCTTCAAAAAAAACGACTTAGAAGACTTATCGATGAAGGTGTTATCTACAACAATATTTGGAAAGTTAACATACAATATTAGAATGGGGTGACTAAAAGATTTCAAGTGATGTTTCCATGAGGGGAGCAAATATATTGTATTCTTTTAGAATTATATGAAATATGTACTTTTTTTTCCTTCACTATGATTTTTTTCCCCATTGAATTTTTTCCTAATAAGGTTTTAACGAGACATATTTCATATATATAATGGTCATCTAAGGAGGAGTATAATAAATATCATAAAATAGGGGTAATTTAGATACTGATGCTTAGTGTCTAAGGACTAAGTGTCATTTCTTGATTACCTCATGTGTCGACCATGTGTCATACAACAACTGTAACGACCCCAAACCCTTGAGGTAAATTCCCCTAATCAATTAAATTAAGTCATTTTGCATAAAAAGGAAATTTTAATTATTCATATGCATTATTGTATTTACTTAAGTTAAATAGGAAAGTTCCAAAAATTTTATTTATGGTGGTTAGAGAATTAGAGGTGGAGTTAAGTAAAATCTTAGATTTTTGGTAAAGAATGATTTATTCTTATTCTATTTTAGGGCAAATAGAATAAAAATAAATATTTTGGTAGAGCTGGAATGGAATAGAGGATATATTTTTACCTTAATTGGTTAAAAGGAAAATTGGGAAAATTAGGGTTTAAGGAGGGAGAGGGATTACCTCGTTTTCCGTGCAGTCAAAAAGAAAAAAGAAAGAAAATAATTCTCTCTCTCTCTACCGCATCTCTCCTCTTTCCTTTCCCTTTCGCCGCTGCCTCTCCCAGCCTCCCTCTACCCCGACATCTCTCTCTCTCTCGCTCTCCTTCAGTTCCGGTGAGTTCTCGGTGGTTTCACGCAAAGGGCATCGCTGATTCATGTTGCCGTCGCCGGAGTGTCGCTGTCACGTTAAAGGGTATCGCCCTCCCGCTGTCTCCCGCTCTCGCTCTCCCGCTCGACTCACGTTTCCCCGCGCCCAGTGTCGCCGCAGCCTCGGACTCTCGCTCTCTCGCCGGTTCTCGCTGGGTTTCGCTCTCTCGGCTCTCGCGCTCTCGCTCAAGTCTCGTTTCTCTCTCGGGATTCTTTCTCACTCGGATTTTTGGCTCTCGGCATCGGTTCCTTTCTTGCCCGGCCAGAACAGTACCTTTAAGTGAGTATCTCAAACTCGAATGGATTAGTTGCTTATATTTTGGGTGGAGATTTGAGAATTTCGAATTTTATTTGGTATATCTCAATAGGTGTTCGGTAATTGTTTTAGTCCGTAGGATCGGGGGAAGCTACGAGTTGGATCGCGTTCGGGTAAGGACTCTCTCGGACAAATATTTTTAGGTTGCTCATGATAGATTAGACTTGTGGACTAACTTAAATTGGGGGAAATTTTATTCCCGGTTTATTCAGGAATTGTTACAAGAGGAGCAGTATAGTAATTTTATGGATCGATCACCAAGTAAGTGATCTTACTACCTGAACCACCTTCGGGCCATACGTTTAGTTGCCATAAAGTAGGAAATTACCAAAGCTCTTATAATATAGCATGCTTGTATGAGATCCCCATGTCTAAAAGTAGGAATTATCAAAGTCCTTATGATATAGCATGCTTGTATGAGATTCCCATGTCATAAGTTGTATGTGCCTATTAATGTATGACCCTATGCCATGTTATGTGATGAGCAGTACAGTATTTTAATGTATGAATCCATGGAATGGAATGAGCATGAATATGACTATTTACGTTCTATTAGTAGAGTTACCTCCCCTATATTGGTTGGGTGTTCACAGGAGGTTGTGTTCCTTCGGGATCACTAGAGGATGTGTACGTTCGGGTTCACTAGAGGTTGTGCTCCTTCGGGTGCACTAGAGGTTGTGTTCCTTCGGGTTCACAGGAGGTTGTGTTCCTTCGGGTTCACCAGAGGTTGTGCTCCTTCGAGTACATAGAGGTTGTGTTCCTGCGGGATCACCAGAGGTAAGAGTTTCCTTCGGGGCTCTAGAGGTTTGTGGACATCCATAACCAACTGTAGGGTGAGTGTAACCTTTTTCGCTATGAAAGTATGTTAGATATGTATGTCTTATGTATGATGCACTTAAAGGACTTAGGTGCTTAGCCCGACTTCAGGTAGTGGGGTCACTTACTGAGTAAATTAATTACTCATCCTTTCATCTTATATGTTTTTCAGGTAAGGGAAAGAACGTGTTGGCGAATGACAAGAAGAATCCTTGATGGCATCACGGGACCCGTAGTAGCTTTCGCTTAGTACTTCATGTTTTTTTTTTCTGAATTTTGTCTAAGTGTCCAATGTTGGTTTTGAGACTCATATTTTATTCGATATGTGGATTTCTTTTCATGATTTTTATTGATTTTATTAGGGGTACCCCAAACCAGAATTTCTTTTACATATATGTTTTGCATTATTTTCTTGAATTAATAAAATAGAAAATTTCCGTAAAAAGCATTGTTAGTCAACTTAGTGTTTTTCTTGAATTTTGCATGCATTGGGTAATGGCCCGATTAGGTTGAGTAAGTTGGGTCGTTACAACAACTCATGCTTAATGTCCAAATATGTCACATCCTAGTTGCCAAAATCCCTATAAATAAGTGGTCATTTGTGGACTTTGTAGACACACATATTGGTGAGAAATCAAAGAATATTGTAAAGAAATTTCATAATTTTCATATTTTCTAATTTGTTGTTATTTTGTTATTTAATTATTATATTATATTTTATTTATTTTAATATTATAATTTTCAGTATTCGTATTCCCAGTATGTCTCGTGTTGCTCCTCAATTTCTCAACAAAAAGATGTTTCTTATTTTTTTCCCATTTCGAGATACTACTCATTCTTTTCTAGAAATCATAAGATGATCATTTTTTTTTTCTAGATATTCTAAAATATCTTTTCTTTTCTAAATAGACATTTCCTTTCACAGGCACTAAAGAATAATTGGGTTAATTATATTGGATGATAATAACAAATAATATACATTAAGTCATATTGTCATAAGTTAAACATTATTATCAAATTAAACTTAACTCAACAATAATTAACATAACCTTCTTTTTCTAAAAATTAGAGGTTTGATCCTCATTCCATTACTTGTTGTATAGAAAAAATAAATAAATAATAAATAAATAGCTGCTAGGGAGTAGGTATATAGAGCATATAGAAAGATGAAAGAGTAGAATTTTTAAAAGCTAAAGAATCAAATTGAGAGTGACTTGGTGATTTATAAATCAAAATCAAATTAGTTATAATAAAGTTTGGAGGGCCGAAATTGAAACGTCCAAAAGTTTTGGTACCAAAACCATAAATAACCATTAAAAAGAATTGAAGTCATTGAGGGTGTCCTACATGGTCAAGTCACAAGATGAGCTTATTTGGTTTTATATAGAAAAATAATGGAGGGTAGGGGTTTTATCATTAAGAATGTGGAGCCCTAACTATGAAATTAATTTCCTCTATATTTATCAATCAAACCACCATATATATTTACTATCTTCTCTTCCTTGAAGCCATCAATCAAATTCATCCTTTGCATATGGAAGTCCACTTGGATTGGACATATAATTGAGATGTTTGTACAAATCTTCTATTTATAAATGCTTTTATGATTAATGATTAATTTTTTACAAACGTATGAAATCTAACTTTTTACTTACGTTAGAACGCACTACCGCGTTTTTTATAATGTATCGCACTAGGGATGATCAGGTCTATCGTAGCCTTATTGCGATGGTTATCATCTATATATCATGTTCTTCATTTTTTTTCCCAATATTCATGGGAAAGTACAACAAACTATACGCATTTTTATAATGTATCATGTTAGGGATGACATATATATATGTAGCCCTATAGCAATGTCATCTCTTTCATGATCTTCATTTTTCTCGCCCATAAACACAACAAACTGGGAGAAAACGAGGAAAATACAACAGAAAAATGAAGATCACGATAAGGATGACCATCTCGTTAGGGTTACGATAGACATGGGTCATCCCTAGTGCAATACGTTATAAAATGCGATAGTGCGCTCACATAAGCAAAAGGTTAGATTTCATATATATTTGTAACGAGTGGATCATTAATATCATAAAAGCGTTTGTGAATGGGTCATCTGTACAAAAACTCTTATTATTTAGTAGGTCATTTAAAAACAATTTTATCAAGTGATTCAATGAAAACAAAGTTACATTTCTTATTTTTAAATAAATTTTTGGTAAAATATTCAAAATTTTAATTTTAATTCAAACGATGAAAAATGTGTTTAATGATATATAAAAACCATTAAACTAGTTGTTGACTATAGCTACCTACTAATTGAATATAAATTATTATTAATTAATTAATTTTAAAATTTTTTTTTTTGTCAAAATTTGTGTAAAATATCATATAATTTATACTTTATATAAACATATTTTAAATTAACAAAAATAAATTGAGTTTATAACTTTAATATCTTTATCCTTCTATTACATAACTCTACATTTTAAAATTTTAAATTCAAAATACATATATACTCAACGTTATATTCACACAATTAGCTATTAAATGCACCTCCGCTCAACTCAATGAATCCGCCGAAAAAACATAAAGCACTATTTCCTTATTCCTTTTCTATATTTTGAACCAAGCTTGTATGAATTATTAAACTTTGGAATTTTTCCATTCTCTCCCAACTTTTTGATATGCTTAATTAACCTTTAATCTCTTCAATTAACATTGAATGACAAATAATGCAAAAGTGAGCCGATATAACATATAATTGGATATGAACTTAGGAAATTGGTTGAAAAGTAAGTATCAAATCTGATTACTTGCTCAATCAATGCATTAAAATCGACAAAATAGACAACCATGAAAACTTAACCCAAAAAAATAAAAATCATAATCTACTTTTAAAATTTTATATTATCAAATTTAGTTGGACTCAATTAATGCTTCTTCACTTCTAATTCAATCAAATACTCATAACATCATCTCATTTCATCCATATTTTTTAGTTTGGGCTGGTGTGTGCTTGCATTTAATTCACCAATATTAATGGCAAGAAGGATAGAAGATATAACCCCAAAGTTAGTCTTTACAAATGATAAACATTCCACAATTAATAATCAATCCAAATTATATATTTGTCAAAGTGAGTTTAGCTCAACAGTAATTGGCGTAATATTCCTCTCTGGAGATTAGAAGTTCAATCCTCATTTTCCCAATTGTTATACTAAAAAAACTCAAATAATATCTAAATAGTTTATAAATTTCAACCAAAAAAGTGTGTCCTGCGCTCCTCTTTTCATTCCAAATTCAAGAATACGACCGATTTTTAACATGGCTCTTTTTGCTAAAGTTCAATTAATTTTGTAAGGGTGTTTAAAAAACTTGATGACCTAAAAAATCTGATCAACCAAAAAAAACAGGTTGGGTTGTGTTGGGTTCAAATAAATGAAAATTTTATGGGTTGAGTTGGCTCATAGGTTCACCTAAAATATATATGCATATATTTTGTGTAAAGCTCCTTATTAATTTTTATAAAGTATGTCTTTTACTAATGATACAATTATATATGCATATATTTATTTTAATTTTATTTGACTTTATGAATAATTTTGGATCAATTATTCTCCAACATCTCCTAGAAATAATTTTTAGCACTTCGGAAAGAAAAAATTTACAATATAAATTTAAATTGAGTTCTTAATTGAATCCAAGAGAACAAATTGAGTTCTTAATCTTAATTCAATATATGAAACTAATTAAATAAAATTTTTACATATTAACATTTTACTTATAGTTAGAATAAATGAATAAATAAGTGTCATGAGTAACCCAAACCAACCCAACCCAACTCAAAATATTTTATGGTTGGGTTGGATTGCATTCATTATTTAATAAAGGTTATTCGGGTTGATGAAACTTACAACTCGAATAATTGGGATAAGTCTAAAAAGTACTTCAACCCAATCTAACTCAATCCAACTTACGAACATCTCTATAATTATAATTTTGTAGAAGGTACGTTATATAATTGATTGAGAAGCAAATGAGGATATTTGTTTAAACGATTCTTCGAATAAAAGGTTAGTGAAAAGTAAAAATTGCAACACATATTAAGTTTAAGATAAATAATTGCAATTAATATTTATCGAAGTTTTGGTAATTATATCAATCTTAATGTCCAATTTGAATGAGTTTAATTGTAATTATGACCTTTAAATGTACTTTCATTTAAAAAATCATCCATTGAAATATTCTTATATGTATTTAGTGAATATAAAATATTCATTAATTGCGTTGAAACCTATAAGTTTTCTAAAAATTTATTCATCATCGATATTAATTTTGTGTAAAGTTTTGCATAACTGTTTTCAAATATAACAAAATTAACTAAACTATTTATAAATATAGGAAAAATTCGCTGTCATTAACGAAGTTTATCGCTAAGTTTGATACTTTTTCTATTTATAGTAATTTCTCTTACTCTTATTGTAATAGGTGAATTTTTATAGTTTTTTTTAGATTGAATTGATCGAAAATTTCACATGGAGTGAAAATTGTAATACGTGTTTGTGTAAGGTTCAATTTAAAGAAAATGGAAAGTAATAAAATTGAGAGTAAATTTTGATTTTTTTTTGCTAAATTTTTGTTTCATTGGAGAATCATTATTGTTTTTAGAGCACAAAGGTTAAAAGAAAAAATATATATATATAAAGGCAAAATAATATAAGACTCAAAGTATGTGCTAATGTTAAGTCAACTTTGTAATACTTCTATCGCATTTCGAGGAGAACAAACCTAGCTTCGAGTCGGAGTAATATTTCATCCTTCAATATAATTTGTGTTAATTTTTCAACATTAATTCGAGTTTCATCATGATCATGATTATAAATCATCCAAGTGTTGGTTTATTAATAGTGACAATTCATAGTACCGAGGAAGAAAAACGACGATACAAACAAACCATTGTTTCTGTTTTTTTTTTTTTTTTTTTTTTTTTATTTTTTTTTAGTAAGTCAAAAACATTTTCATTGATTGGTGCAAGTTTTAATTTATTTTTAATGTCATATCATGAAGACTAAATATGGTTTCTAAACAAGAAAAGACAAAGCCAAGGCCTACTTGTATATCAAGACACAAATCTAGGGAAATGATAGGATTATCAAAATCAAGCAATCAAAAGACAAATTGAACACAACAATGGGAAGACAGACTTAGAATATCCTTTTTTTTTATTTTTATTTTATTTTATTTTTTTTTTTTTTGTGCCAAAATCTAAAAGAATCTTTTAGTTGGTTTGTTGGGAATGGCTCAATTTTGTTGATCTCATTAGTGGATGTGGATGCAATGACTCATTGTAGGCCAAACCTTGGGAGGCAAAATATTTTTAAAAAAATGGGAAAGGCCCAAATCCATTAAAATATAGATAAAATTAAGATCTAGTTTATGATAATAACTTCTAGATTACAAAATTCTAGTTTGAAATTGGTTTATCATTTATGTCATAAACACTCTTCTAAGATTTTAATAAAAAGTGGTTTTCTAAAGGTATTGATTGAATGAATACCTAAGGTGACTATAATTCTAAGTATTTTTAAATTCTTACAAACTTACCTCCACATTCTCCATATAAATACTTATAATCAATCATTTTCAACTTAAAATAGTCTTACTTAACCCATTTCACGTTGTTTTTAACTTTTACAATACCTATTTTAATCGACTATTAGGTATTTACTATTACTTTATTGCCTAATATACAGATGTCGAAAGTTAATACTTATATGCTCATGTTAGCTCATCAATACGCACATTGAAAGTCAAGTTTTCTCTTTAACTTTTGAAAAGTTTTAATTTTTACCCTTTGAAATTGTTCTTAATAAAAATGGTCAACCATATAAATTAACAATAGTCGTTTGAAATAAAATAAATGGTAACAAAAATCTTAATCAATTCTAAATAGTTTTACACGTCGTCTAACTTTATATGAATGTCGATCCTTTATTTTAAAGGAAAATACATTTTTGAACTAATCTCATACATAATGCTAGAGTTGTACACAATTGGGTTGAAAAAGTTTTTTCAAACCAACTCGAAAATCAAATGGTGCGGGCAACCCAAACCAACTCATAGGTTGGGTCACCCATTAATGTTATATTTTTTTTTCAAAACTTCAAATTATTTAAAATACTTCTTCAAGACACTATCTATAGAAAGATCCTCACAAATTTACAATTTAAAGTTCTAATAGAATAGGATACAATCTTTCATCCTAACAATGGCAACATGACCAACTCGTACGTTGGGTCACCCATTAATTTTTGTTTTTTTCAATACTTCAAATTATTTAAAATACTTCTTCAAGACTCTATCTATAGAAAGATTCTAACAAATTTACAATTTAAACTTCTAATAGATCAAGATACAATCTTTCATCTAATCCTAACAATGGCAACGAGCATGTGCTACGTGATTGAGATGAAAGTGAAATGGGTAACAAAGGAAATGAGCTTAAATGTTGCATCTTAAAATAAGGTAAAGGTGAGAAGGCCCTACTTGCACTTGAAAACCCTGCTCGCACAAAGTTTCCAAAATTTCTCAGCTAACCAAACGTGTGAGAAGGCCCTGCTCGCACTTGAAAGCTAGGTTTCCAGAACTTCTCATTCAACAAGCCCTACTAACCAAACCTAAAGTTAGATTCTACAAAAATCCACCTAACTAAAACCGAAAAATTTTCCAACCAGACCCAACCTAACCCTTATCGCCGATTTGGATTGAGTTGTTTGGATTATTTAGGAGTCTCTGTTTAATACTACTACGTTGTTCTTGTTAATTTTTATTCCTAATTTTTGTCATTATCATTCCATTTAGGCAAACGAGGTTTTCAGTTGTAAAGAGTTACCAAGCCTCCCAAAGGAAACACATTTTCTTCAACATACTCCCATACAGAAGAAGCCAAAGTTTGGACCATTGACAAATTTGTCTCAAAACTTGAAATAAGCAATGAAAATCCGTCACATTTGGCTTCAAAATACTAATTTTCTTAACATAGTTCCCAATGACCTAAGAAAACAAACAAATATTCATTCAACATTCTTCCAATAATGAATCACCTCCATACATATTATAGCTTTGAAGTGATGCCAATCTCCGAACTAACAGGATTGATTACACAAAGCATACCTGTTCTTCATCCAATTTTCAATCCAACAACTCCTTTTAGAAATTAATCGCGGATAAGTTCAAGGAGACAGAATTCATTTCGAACCCGCTTCTCCCCCAAGAAAACCAAACTTAACAACATCTGAAATATTGCAATCTGTCTTCCTGCATGAATTAGAATGTCACAAAGTATATAAATAAACATCAAGTCCAGAAACTGAAGATAAACCACATACAATCTTTAAGAGTCAGAATGGACGATTTCTAACAGAAGATGCTAGAACCTACAAGTTACAACCAAGTTAGTTAACACAGGAGAGACGGGGTAGAGAGGGATGGGACGGTCGGGATGGGGAGAAAAAGACTTGACCTAACATGAAAATATTAATAAATCCAAACCAGACTGCACATTATTTTGTTGTATATTGACAATAACCTGTAATTATAACCTACAATCTGAAGTTCAGAAATATACTATCCATTAAACAGCATGGATTGGACTGCCACCAGAATTCATGTTTTCACTGCCAGAAGCTGGATTTGCATGGAAAGCAGACCGTCTAGATGATCCTTCAAGTAGTTTCAGTGAAAGAGAAGAGGGGCCAGCATGACCAATCGATTCTCCCAGACTTAGTTTCGACATACCAATCAGCTCATCAACATTGAGAGGACTCTTTGAATGCACGGCTGTTGGCTTAAGAACCTCATGTGTCTCCTTATTAGTGGTCTCTGCACCGTATCCCGAGTAGAATGGTATAGAAAATGGAAAGAATGGTGCAACATATGCAGGGTATACCACTGGATAACAGCATTGCGGACCATCTGGCTCTGCAGGTGCTGTTTCTCCATCATTTGAGTTGGTGGAATCCATCGATTCGCATTCTTCATCCACAGTAGGAGGTGTAGGCAATGGGTTATTGCTTTGTGATTCAGCATGCGAACTGTTGACAGATAGGAAGTCTTGCTGCACAATTGAATTCTCAGCATGCTGCAAAGAAGTTGTGGGAGGGTGAAAGAAAGAGTCAGTAATTGCTAATGAGAAAAGTAAAAATAATAAGGCTAGTCATATTGCTTAATTGATAACATACATGCATAAAACTGAAAAATTAGCATCTTTATTCAAGGATTTCACTACGGAAGAAGGCAAGGAAATTCGCAGAAGACTGTAATACTATCATATACAATTGAGAGATGGGGTAAAGCTAGTGGTTGATTGTTGACATTTCTATAACAGCAGAATAGATGAACTGCACAACTAGAATGTTTGTATTTTAGTAGAGTAATAGCATCCTTGTGATATGAAAGACATAAAAATTTGTACACGTCTAAGCATTTAAGAATGGATGGATGGAGAGTACAAACTTCGTCAGCAACAATATCAAACAAACTGGAACGCCTCTTTCGTCTTGATACATTGGTCTGCCTTATGAAATACTTTTGGGCATGGCTTGCCACCTGTGTAGGTGTCCTAGATACAACATAATTGCGTGCTATCCCACGCCAGTCTCCTTTTCCAAGTTTCTGTAATCCCAATAAAAACATCCTATGCTCCTCCTCAGTCCATGGAACACCTGTGCATTACCAAACACGCATGTAAGAAGGATCAATTGATTCTCATTAACCAATCAAAGGTTAATTGTAGAGAATTCGAATAGCCTACTCCTGATTACCTTTTTCAAAAAAATAATAATATTACCAATACAATACTAGTATATAAGGATATTTGTAGTTGATGCCATGCTAAAAGAGTATGAACAAATTTATAATGAATAAATTTATAATCAAATTTAGAAAGTAAAGAGACAACCAGTACAAATGATTGTGTCCTCTCGAATTACACAAAAATGGAGAAGTTTCTTTCATCTGGCAAGGCAGATGAGTCGATATGTGTGAATACCTTTTCCTCTTTAAAGGAAAACTTTTTTCAAAATTCATCTTCTCCTCCTCTCTGTGTCTCATAATTTTTCTTTATTTGTTAAGGTTAAATACATATAACATTGTTCCTTGATTCCTCTGGTTAGAGTGTAAACACAAGAACATAAGCTGACCTTGTTCATTAACATAGATTGAGAATAAAACTGTCTCAAAATACTATGTTTATTAGTGAATATTGAAAATATACTATGTTTATTAGTGAATATTGAAAATATAGGAAATAGAATATATGTTTAGTAGAATCCATTTTGACAAAAAGATGTATATATAGAGAGAGGATGCTTATACACAAAGGAAGAAGGCTAAGATAGAGAGGCAATTTAACAAACCAATCAATAATAGGATATTCTATTTCCAACCCCACTCTATGATTATGAACATGAACTCGATGGACAAAGAAGACATCAGAACATATGTTTTCAAGAGTTGAATTAAATGGATTGGTGTTTTTTGAAAATCATTTCCGAAAACAGGGTGTCACATGAGTTTAGCAATTGCACAGTAACTATTGTTTCCAAAAACATAAAAAATAAAATGGAAAAGAAATTAGGTACCAACCAATTTCTCCATCAAATTTTTCCTCTAACATGGAAACAATACTTTTCTCGGTCCACATCCATTTTCGAAATTCTCTACTTATATTCCTTCCATTTATCCAAAGTATAATAACATAAAATCTAAGCCGATCAGAGAGGAAAAGGAGACAGTAATCCATCACCAAAAAAACGAAATCCATGAATCAAAAAGATAAGCATGCAAAGTCCAGCAAACTTGAACAAAAATTAAACAAGAATAGCAGAAATAATTCAAATTGAAGCACAAACACCCAAACCTTTCTTCCTCTCACGGCAACTAGAAGATGAGCCAGGAACGAAATCCTCCGACGCATAGCCGTCAGCCGCAACGCCATGCTCAGGAGTCTCTCCGGGAGAAGCCGGATTGTTCGACCCGCCTTGCAGAGCACCCGACCCGGATCCTGCATAGTGGTTCAGATTCCCCATACTAGCACTCTTCCGGATGGAACCGTCGGTCAATCGGACTCCAAAGAGCTTGACACCGCGATTCGGACAAGTCCGAGAGTTATGGCCATTGTGGCTGCAATGTGAACACCGCCGCGTCATCGTTCCGCCGCCGAATCGATCGGAATACGCCGCTGCTTTCAGAAATCGAACTCAAATTCAACCAGATCAGAGGATCCGAGTTGCATGATCCGATCGAGAAACAAGAAATTAGGGTTAGATTTTGCTCTACACAGAAAGCAAATTTCGGGATTTTTTTTTTCTCCTTTTTCTTTCCTTTTTTTCTCCCTCGGCTTTCGCAGGTGGGAGAGAAAGAGAGAAGACCGACTAAATCCAACACTATCCATTTATCGGCCTTGGATAAATGTTTAATTAATCCCCTGCTTCATGTTTTACTTTCTTACTATGTTTCTCTCAATCTCAGCCGTCCACGTTTTTTCCATCTTCATATTCTCACTCATCAACGGTTGTATTTATTTCATAGAAAGTTGCACCGGCATTCAGATAGACAGTCATTGTCGATCGGTATTTATTATTTATTTTTTAATGTTTTTATTGTTTTTTTATATTTATTTGGAATTTAAATTTCAATAAATTTCTTAAGTAAAAATAGTCGTCTGAAAAAATACATTTTTAGTTTTTCAGTTTTGAGTTTAATATCTATTTGGTTCTTAGATTTTAAAATGTTACACATTTAGTCTTTAAATTTTGAGTTTGTTTCAATTTAGTTCTCAAGTTTCAAAATGTTAAAATTTTAGTTTTGTTTCAACTTGGTCCCTAAATTTCAAAATTTACATTTCTAACCTTGATTTTTCACTAAATGCTCATTTTTCATCTTTAGTATTAATGTAGGTTAATAAATTTAAAATAATTAACTTAATTATAATTAATAAAATTTCAATATTTTTCATCACTTTTAAAATAAAAATTAAAAATTTCACTTCATAATTATTTTAAATCAATTTATAGACATTGACGTCAATGATTGAAAGTGATTTTTTAAAGAAATTTTGATGTTAAAAGTGTAAATTCTTAAAATCTAAGGACCAAATTGAAACAAAACACTCAAATCTCATGGGTAAAATTGTAACATTTTTAAACTTAGGGACTAAATTGAAACCAAAATCAAAACTTAAGGACTAAATGTGTAACATTTTAAAACATAAGGACCAAATAGAAATTAAACCCAAAACTTGAGGATCAAAAAGGTACTTTTCCCATTTTAATATTTATACTTTCAAATGTTTAATTTTAGTTTGTACTTTAAATAAATCTAAAGTTCAGTCAATTTTTATCAAAATTGGTTAAATATTAATAGTATTTTTTATACATATATTAGATGGAAAATTGTGTATTTAAAGGTGGAAGGCAAATAGTGTTTTAATATATTTTAATAAGTATTAAGTTACTTTTTATATGAGGAAGGCGTGGATTCTATTGGGTATAATTAGTTTATTGTAAAGGTTTCATTTTTTTCAATGCTACAATGAATTTTGGGAGAAAAATATTTATAATTAATTTATAGGATATGGAAAGGAATTTTTGGATTATATGAAAAAAGATTTGATTTGTTTTATATTTATATTCTTAAATAGAAATGTTGTAAGGGTAATGAGTGGGTGTGGATAAGAAAAGTTTATTAATGTGGTTGGTAATCTTGTACTATTTGGTATTTGACATAATCGAAAAAATTGTATATCACATCATGACATCCTTTACGAATAATTTCTCGTAAATAAGATGTGAATGACTGGCCATCGTTGTCCACTCTAGTTAAGATTGAATTAGGTTGGATTTATATGTGTGTCATAAAGTTGTCTATTTAATGAGTTCGCTTATTTGATGGACTCAACTAACAAAATATATTATCAAAAAGGACGAAAAAGTATCATGTACTACTTTCTCTGAAGAGGTCAAAGTTTTGAATTCCTCCCCTCGACATGCGCATTGCAAGAATTTTTGTTGTACCGACGGTTTGTTTGTCGACGCGACCAAAAACGTCAACAAATCTAATTTCTCCGAACGTAGCTTGCATGGGCAAAAATGACTCTCTACCCACGCTTTTTATTTGCATCGATAACGTTGAATGCATTGGCAGAGCCACTACCGATGCTTTTTGTAAGAACTACTGACACATTTTTTAGTCGGCAGAGAGTAAAAACTTTATAATGATGTAATATAATATTCAAAAAATGAATACAATTTTAAATTATGGTCATATGCTTTAATATAGGTTTAAAATCTTTTTGTCCATATACTTCAAGTAATTTGACAATTTAATCTATATAATTTAAATTTTGTAACAATTTACTTCCATTTTATAGTTTACCAAAAAAATTTAGTTTCTTATTAGTTTATATCTATTAAATCTTAACAATTAATATTTTTATTATAAGTACTAAATTATTATAAATTTTGAACTTCTATTCATTGTAAACTACAATTTATAGAATAAATTGTTATGTGAATAGAGGTAGGAGCAAATGTGTTTTGTTTCTAAACCCTTTAATTTAATTTAATTAAAGGTTGGTTTTTTTTAATCTATAATATATTCATGTATTTCAATTGTTCAAATATATAGTGTTTATTTTTAATAATTTATGTACTTGTATTTAAAGTAATATAATCTAAGATGTAAATTTAAATGTCAATGCAAGTATCGACTTTTCTCTTTGATATTATTTGACTTATAGAAATATCAATAATTAAGGATAATTTTTAAACATCACGAAAATCTATAAAAGCATAAAATTGACTATATTTTTTATTAAAAAAAAAATCATCAAACTTACTCCAATTAATTAATAAATAAATTAGGCTTTCTTAAATAATTTTTAGATTTTTCTTTCTGTTATTTATATTTTTATATAAAAATGGGCAAATTGCAAAAACTAACATGAAGTATGATGGTAATTGCAACTATAACCTTAAGCTTTTGATTTTATAAATTAAACCC
Source organism: Citrullus mucosospermus (assembly GCA_030954485.1). NCBI lineage: Eukaryota > Viridiplantae > Streptophyta > Magnoliopsida > Cucurbitales > Cucurbitaceae > Citrullus > Citrullus mucosospermus. The sequence continues at coordinate 2,707,709 of CM062064.1, read as the reverse complement.
TCAAATTTATATAAATGTTAAAATTGGGTCAAATTAAACATTTAACCTTACATATTTGTATAAATTGTAACATTTATATAAATTTGGGGTTTAATTTTTATCATTTGTGGGTCCAATTTCTACAATTATTGTAAGCTTAAGGGTCTATTTTAAACACTTGATGAAGTTTAGGTGCCTAATTTTTAGAGTTGAAAGTTTGAGGGGTGGAATAGCAACTACCACCATACTTCAGGGGTCATTTTTGCAATTTGCCCTAAAAAAATTAGCACATATCATCTATATCTTCTGTATTTCATCAATATTTTCTTTGTGCTACAAAAAATCATCTTTATATTTTATCTTGATTATTAAAAAAGATTGAAATTTGATTTAAAAAAAAAAAATACACACACATCTTCTCGTTTCTATTTGATCCTTAAGTTTCAAAATATTACATTTTTCCCTAACTTTTGAGTTTAGTTTTCATTTGATCTATGGACTTAAAGATTTTACAAGTTTACTCTTGATCTTTCACTACTACTTTTTTTTTTTTTTACAACATGTAGGGTATGGAAACCAAACCTCTCACCTTAAAGTCGATACGACAAACTTCATATCAGTTGAGTTATGTTCCGTTGACGGTAAGAATAATGAAATAAGTTATAACTAAATTAGTTTACATTCAATTTTTGTCATTATTAAAATTAATTAAAAAATTCACATCATTATTATTTAAAGTTAACTATTTGAAAGTTAACATCCAAGACTAAAGGCAAGCTATTAGTTAATCAGGTAAGTGTAAAATTTGAGATTTTAAGGATCTAGGGGAAACTAAAGTCAAAATTAAATGATAAAAATGTTAACATATTTTGAAAATTTATAGACTAAGTGAAAACTAGGGTTGGAAAAATCCTCCACGGGGATGGATCAATCTGGGGACACAAAATGGGTCTCCGATTGGGTATCCCCACCCCGTCCACGTTCCAACTCCACCCCGAATAATTTTTTAATTATTTTATAATATATATAGTTATTTTTTTATTATTTTATAGTATATATAGCTTATAATTATTATAAGCTACTGTTTGTGTTTTTTTTTTAATTTCATTTATAATATATATATATATATATATATATATATATATATATATAATTGAACTTTCACTTTATATTAAATTTACTATAAAAAAATCTAAAATTTTTTTTAATTATTAATTTAAATTAATCAATAAATAACGACACTATTTGTTATCTAAAATATTTACAATTTCAATATAAATGCTAAATTTTAATTGATTTTTAATTAAAAAAATAAAAAAATATAAAATATAAATGGGGATTCTCCAACTTTGACCCTAACTCCCCAAAACGAAGAATGGGGCGAGGACGGGGATGGGGAGTGCATCACTAGCCCTGCCCCGCGCTGTTGTCAATCCAAGTGAAAACTAAACTAAAACTTAAAGGATAGAAATATAATATTTTTAAATTTATGGACTAAAAAATCCTTAAAATATTTAGGAAAAAAATTAGGAAACTTATAGATCTAGTCCATAGGTTTTTTTCCCAAAACTTATGAACTAGAGGTTTATTTTCTATGTTGTCTTTAAATCTAAAAATGTTACACTATTAGTCTTTGAATTTTGAGTATGCTTTCAATTTAGTCCATAGGTTTCAAAATGATATAATTTTACCTTTAAGTTTTGAATTGTGTCTCAATTTGGTACTTAGGTTTCAAGATTTACACGTCTAACTTTAATATATATTTTTTGAAGTACTCACCTTACACTGATTAACATTAATGTCTATTAATTAATTTAAAATAATTATGAATAAAATTTATCTTTAATTTTAATAATGATGGATATATTAATAGTTATTACACTAAAGACTTAAAGTGAGTACTTAATCAAAAATCTAAGTTAAACGTGTAAATCTCGAAACTTAAAGACTAAATTGAAATTAAATTTAAAACTTAAGTACTAAATGTATAATATTTTAAAACTTAAGAATTAAATGAAACTAGACACACTATATATATATTCCAAAATTTTGTAGAAACTAAAATGTGGATAATGTATATTCTGATCTTATTGAATAAGGACATTGCTATACTAAAGAAGCTGACTTTTAAGGCATTACGAAATTAATTGAATAAAATAATAGAGAAAGTCAAGGGAGGAGATGGATAGAGACAAACTTGACGAGGACACGTGGGCGGTCAGATATTAGTCAACGGTGGAAATGGTCAAAAAGGTCAAACAATTGGGAAACTAAAGATCTGAGATCTTGGTGGATTTGCCACGTGTTATATTCCTAATGGACACGTGTTCGGGCAAAGATCGTGTAATTGCTCGGACAACAACTTTTTGTGCACACTACTCTCACTTTTTTTTTATTATTATTGTTATTTTCTTTTTATTTTTTTTTATATTTATAATCTATATCTTATTTTCATTTTCAAATGTCACTAAATTTCAAAACGTAATTTTCTATCTTTATTTTATATGAATTGTTGAACAACTGTTAAAAATTAAATTATTTTTTTTCAATCGGCATAAACAAACCTTCAAGTTAGGAGTGAGCACGATTTAGATTGAGTTGGTTGGAGACTAATCTGACTTGACAAGACAACTCAATCCAACCCAACCAATCTAACATCTCTTATATTATCAAGTTGGATTAGATCAAATTCATCAAGTTATAAAAACTGAGGAAAATTTCGAAAACTTGATTAGAGATGAGCGACAACATGACTGATGGTGAGTAGTGATGCACGACAAATGATTAACAATAAAATGAGAGTGAAAAGATTAGCAAATTTGTATTTGTAGAGAGGATTGACAGTTGAAACACATAGAGATGAAAGCCCTAAAAACTAAAGGTCTTTTTTTTTTTTTTTTTGGGAAGAATTTGCCTAACCAAACTCAATCCTTATGATTCGAGTTAAAATAGTCTAATTTATTAAATTATCGAATTTCTTGAATAATCATAAGTCAAACTATCTATGTTAATCTACTAAGTTAGGTTGAAATTTACTTCAAATAGATATAGTTAGCTATCATAATCGCAATAGTTTTTTGTTTTTTTTTGTTTTTTTTTTTTTTTTGGGAAGTTTGTAGATTAAGTTTAAACCTTTATTTATTTTTACATTATCTAAAAGTGGGGAAAAAAATAAATAAATTGTGTCCTTTCTCACCTTATCCAAAGGTACAGACATCTTATCTTTTAAAAACGCTTTATGCAAAGTTATCATTTTTTTTATTTGTTTATTTGTTATTTTATTTTATCTCTCTATTTGTGGCCCCCACAACATAAAATCAGACGGCTAAGAAATAGATCATGTGGGTCCCACTACTTTGATCAATGTCTCTCATCACGTTTATCTGCACAATCACGTGGATGGTTCACGTTCGTTAGATCTACAATGGATTAAATTAAATTAAACTCGAGATTCTTTCCTTTCAAATTTCATTCATAAAATATTGGATTTCTTTTACTCTATGTTTTCAGGAATAAAAAATTTGTTGAAAAAATTACAAATGTAGTAAATTTTAATTTCTATCTATGATATATCGTGATAGACCTAGATTATTAATATATAAATATATTTAATTTGTATTGGTTGTCTAGCGTGAAAGTTGGTCTAATTTTTTTAGTTTTGGAGTCAACTAAAACTAATTCGAAATAATTGGTCTATCATTTGTTAAATAGACACGGATAAATATTTATCTATTATTTATTAAATAGACAGGGATAAATATTTATCTGGGTCTAACGCGGTTTATGGTAGATAAAAGGATATTTTTTTTCTATTTATAATAATTTTTCTTCTTTCTTTTTATTGGAATTTTTCTAGGATTGTTTTAAAATATAACAAAATGAGCCAAAATATAAACATATATACAGTGATAGACTTCTATTTGTGTCTATCAATATCTAGCGATAAACACTGATAAATAGACATTGATAGACAATGACATTTTACTATATTTGAAAATTTTTCTAGCAGCTTTTCCATTTAAAACAATTATCATATTTTTTATTGGAAAAATGGTTTTTACCGTAACCATATACTTTCAATTTAAACCTTAAACTTAAACTTATGGCTTTTTTGGATTGACTTAAGAAAATATATATTTTTCAAACATTTATTTTCATTTAAACATTTTTTTTTATAGAAAGTGTTTAAAATAAAATACTTATGTATTGGGCAACTTTTTCTCAAAAATGTTTTTATATCTATGTTTGTTTCGTTTATAATATACTAGAAGTGTTTTTATTAATATCAAATTACTATAAGAACGACTATAAAATACTATGAACTAATAATTTAAAATAATGGTTTCCAAAATCAGTCATTTGAGGCGGTCGTTAGTGGTAATGGGTGGTGATGGTGGTCGATGGAGGGCAGTGGTAGCCACACAACATAGTGGAAGTGAGGTAGATGACTTTGGGGCGTTATGTTAATTTATGAACTATACAAATTAATGAGGAATTGATCATTAAACACTTAAAAGTTATTTTTCTAAAAGTTGATTTCAAATGGGCGTTTGGGGTGTTGAGCTAGTTATTATAGCAAGTGGTTATTATAATCTAGATTATAATTGTTTGTAGTTTATACTCATTTGTGTTTCAGGTGCATACTATATTAGTATAGGTAGAAAATAGTAAACAATGTAGCAAAAAGGGAAAGAGTGAATGAATAGAAAATAATAAACATTGCAGTAAAGATGGATTGAAATAATAATACAATTAATTGTAAGTTATAATAGTTAGAAACACCAACTATTATAATTAGTGTCCCAAACATCTCCACCAACTTGAAGTTGGTGGTGTAAACACCCCCTAAGTGTTTATCTTAAACCAACTTATTTTATAAACTAATTTTTTTAAAATGTATTTTGAGTGACAGCCAAACACTTAAATTAATTTCAAAATGACTTATTTTTTAAATTGAACACTTGAAAAGGTGTTCCAAACACACCCTAAGTATATTGTATTAATTTTAACCATAAACTTTCAATCTTAACAATTTAAACCTCAAATATGAATAAGTATATCAATTTACCCCCTTAATTAAATTTCTATTCGACTCTCGTTGGAAAGGTTTACCACACATGTTGAAAGCTACGTGCTGCTGTATCAAAAGTAGTTTCCCAGTAACTTGTGGTATTTAGGTTGACGCTTTCAAAATGCGGTTTAATTCTAATAATGTGGAGACAAAAGTGACGACATCAAGAATGATCACCAAGTTTGAAGAATATTGAAGTACAATTCATAGTAGATATAGTATTAGATCGATGTAGATTTGAGATCAGATTGATCGACTTTTATTTTCTTAAATCTATAGATCTCACTATACTGTTGAAACTAAACCTGAGATATGTGTAATGATTTAATGAAGTATTATATTTCAAATTCAAGTAAATCATATGTTCTACAATTACTCCAAGGCAGGAGAGTAATCTAATTCTCTTGTTTAAAAGAAAGTTCGATTTCTCAAGCTTGATGATTTTGTTAATAATGTGACAAATGTTAATAATGTCAAATTAGATGGAACTTTTTAAACACAAGTTGATGGCTTTGACATCCACACTTGGTGAAAGTTAAAGTGCAGTGAAGTATCCTAATTTTTATCAAATTCCCAAAGATGTTTTAGTCCTCTTGTCACTATTCTTGCCTTGGAGTATGCATTTAGTATTAGTGGTAGATGTGTAAGTCCACATCATTCTAAGATCTTGGCTAACTTATTGAAAACTTTGATGTGTACTCCAGATTGGCTAATGAGCTAAAGGTGAGTAGATATTACTACTTAATTTCTCAAAGAAGTTGTCATTGCTATCTATTTACCAAATTTTATTTATGCTCATCCTTTTTTTTCTTTTAATTATCGATTTAAAAAGAAAATAGTTGTTTTCAAATATAGCAAAATGAATAAACTTCTATCGCTTGAGTGATAGAAGTCTATCGCTCAAGTGATAGAAGTCTATCAAGATCTATCATTGATAAACAGTGAAATTTTTCTATATTTGTAAACCATTTATATTTTTTTTCTATTTATAATAATTTTCCTTAAAAAAATTCAATATTTGTTTTAGAAATCATGCTGTGCGATTGTTAATGGCTAAAGAAGAAAATTGATGGCTATGTTGTTATAATGTAACTAAAGACTTCTATGTGCAATTTTCAGACTTAAATATTTAAACTTTCTTATATCAAAATTTTAAATTTTAGAAATTGAAAATTTTAAACCTCGTTTAGTAACCATTATGTTTTTTTGTTTTTGTTTTTTAAAATTAAGCTCATAAACACTACTCTTCCACCTCCAAATTTATTCTTTTGTTGTCTAGTTTTTATCTATAGTTTAAAAAACCAAGCTAAATTTTAAAAACTAAAAAAAGTTAACTTTTAAAAATTTGCTTTTGTTTTTAGAATTTAGCTAAAAATTTAACCATTGTACTTAAGAAAGATGCAAATCATTGTAAGAAATGTGGAGGAAATAGGTTTAGTTTTCAAAAACCGAAACCAAAAAACGAAATGGTTACCAAATGGACCTTAATTATCTTTTCTACATCCATAAGTGATGATGTAAATTGAACTTGTGTTCTACAAAATCAAGAATCATAGAGCCAGAGATTAATGCTAAATCTTTTACAAAAACGTTTTAAAGTATAATGGAAAGAGTGAAAAAGCTTATAGGTCTAAATTTGAACCTAAAGTTTCTTGAGGTAAATTTTATAGTTAATTGGTGATTTCACTCAAAAGAGTTATCGATTATCTTCTAACATTATATACTTCAGAGAGAGAATCTTACACTTTCTAAGCAAATCCATCTTCATATGTTAATCTCAGCCGTTCTATCAAGTAGTCCAGACTGCGAATGGGAGGATATCTGCGAACAGGGGAAATTCCATGTAATGCATGAATTTACCAACTCTAAATCAAGAAATATGCAATTTCATCAATGGTTTTCGGTTTATTTGTACTCGTAAATCGGCTGGAAAAAGTCATTCCTAGAAATGGATGCTTTAAACTCAGCAGGACCATGGAAATATTTCATGGATTGTGCTCAAGCTGTGTAAGGATTGTGTTCAAACTTGAGACAAGCAAGCATAGAGATCAGAATTCATTCAAGAGTCGCGTTAGAAGATTGGCTTCGATATTTTTGTAAGAACATTGAGTTCTTTGTGTGGCAAATTTTGGATGAAAGAGTTAACATCCAGGATAGGCTCTCGGCCCAAGGGTCCTTTTTGGTCTGACCACATTGTTGTATTCTTTGCAGGAGGGCAGCTGAGGACCTTGACCATTTTCTCTAGAGTTGTGATTTTACCCGGGCTATTTGGGGTGGTCTCTTCGAGACGTTTGACTATAGCTTCACTAGTTCTTAGGGTTGTAGGGAGTTGATTGAGGAATTCCTACTGATCCACCATTTAGGGAGAAAGGGTTGTTATGTGTGGCGAGCGAAATAATAAAATCATTAGGGAGAGAGAGAGAGAGAGAGTTTTTGTAGGGATGTTTGAGACCTTGTTAGATTCATCATTTCTCTTTGGGCATTGATGTCCATATCTTTTTGTAATTACACACAGAGTCACATTTTACTTAACTGGAGAGTGGACTTATAGGAGAGATCCTTTTTGTGGGCTTCTCCTTTTTGTATGCTTCTTTCGTTTTTTTTTTTTTTCTAATGCAAGTCTCGTTTTTACATCTAAAAAGAAAAAATGTTACTCGTAAGCCATCTTGTGGCAACCTTCGATCAAAAGTGGTAAAAAACCATGAGTCACCAAAGAGCAAATGTAACTAATTCTTCTTAGATCACCACTTCATAAGAGTAGTTCTGAAGAAACATTCTTGAATGAAAATCCTTCAAGAACGGAGAGATTTTGGGGATAATATTATAAAGGGAGGGAATGTCAATACCTTGGAGGAGATGACTCACTACAACAACTCTGAAGACATTCCACAACAAAATCTTCATTGGGATCTAAGAAGAAAGCCACCTGCAAAATGGGAGGTTTCAAGCTAGAGAAATCATCTTTCACAAGGATAACATACAAAAGCTTCCTTGAAATAGGGTTCACATCATGTAGTTTCTTTAGTTCATGGATAGGTTATTGACAGAAAAATTTGACTTCTTGCTCTAGTATCAGAAAGCAAACAAGTGAATAGCTAGACCTTACCGAATAACGTTCTTCTCCAACTGGAATAACTCGATGTAGAGTCGACCTATCGTAATTCACACAATTAGCGAACAAATAACCAATAAAAGAATTTAGTTCATTGCTTCCCCCCAATCAGCATTTATAGTTGATATTTACCGAAACAAACAGTTGGTCCACCTTTCCATTAAGTCCCCAACATTAACAATGAATGCCCTGCAATATCAGAGAATGGCATCCATTGAATTCCAACAGTAAATTATTACATTATAAACAGTTATGACCCCCTTCCGCATTGGTGTCTTTAGAGCATCATTTTATAATGTTCAATCGTTCTAAATTTTGATTTTTGAACTCACTTGTCTATAGGGGCAACATCTTCCCAGATTCGTGGACGATCGGACTTTTCCTTGCATACCTGTTACACCATGGCAACTTGACACAAAACTTCACCTCATAATACACACAATCTTCTCTAAAAAGTAAGATCTCAACTGATTAAGATGAAATACCTGAAGTCCGGGAATGCCATTGGTAACAAGGAGAGTGATCATCCCATAATCTGAATGTGCAGAAGCACCTAATATTTCTTCATCAACAGATCTCAAGTCACCTGAGTTCAAGATAATGAGCAGAGTATCAACAAAATTTCATCCCTCAACTTGAAGACAAAACGACGCACTAAGCACTTATAATTGACTTAGTACATCGTTAACTTAGAAGGAAAGAGAATGAGGCAATGAGAATCCTTGTACCTCAATTTTCACACCCTCATTTTGGTGGATCAATCAGTATACTATTTCCTTTTTCTTTTAACTCTTTTCCCACCCAAATGAATTTAAATGTGATTCCCATTTCAAAACATTGCTTTAATCTTATTTCTGAGCCAAAATAATTTTTCTAGATATGATTTATTCTCGTTCCATCACCTTTATTCTTTACTTCATTCCATTTATTCTTCATTCATTTCTCATCCCTTGTTCCCTTTAAAAATAAACAGGCCAAGGGCTTTCAATACTAAAACAAAGAGAGAATTCATCTTCATCCTCTTTAAATTTTCTAATTTATAAAAACAAACATCAAAGTTTGGTTTAGACTTTAGAGAGAGCAAGGGGGTGGGAGCGGGAGCAGGCACAACAAACGTACATTTACATTTTCCTCTCTTGTAGTTTTCATGAATTAAAAGTGACGTATGTCACTTAACCTGGATAGTGTAGAAGCCGAAGAAATGCTGACGGGTTATCCAAGGCACCGATTTTCTCAAAGAAATTTTCGTCAAGATTCAGAGCCAATGCAATCAAAGATATAACTTGTCTTCCAACAAGCCTGCAGCAGCCAAAGAGAGAGCATGATATTACAGTGAGTCCAAATTCAAACAATGTAACTGTCCAGCATAAACAAGACATGCATTTAAAACAACATTGTACCAATTTTATTACATTGATACTACGAGGATGTACTAAAATTAATCCCAAAGACATTTGAACTTACAGTGCTTGCTTATAGAAGGTTTCCATTGTAGCTCTCCAAGAAGGCAATTGTTCTGTCATTTTCCTTGCCAGAGAGAGTAACAGTTGCTTAAAACAATAATCAACAAATCCAAATTTCTTCGAAAAATAGACTAATTGCTAACCTCTTGAAGGCCACTGATTTAAGTCATTTTCAGTTGCATTGCCTGCCAAAGGGCCAATATAATAGCTCTCCTTTGCATCACCTACTCACAGAAAAATCATAGATACAAAGATAAAAAACTTTCTCCAATTCCAACTCCTCAAAAATGGTAGAGAAAGTGCATTAGTTTCCAATCGAACAAAACAGTTAAATGATGATATGAGCACTGGGTATTTGTTAAAGATTTTTACTTCTATTAGTATTTCTTTCCTCTTTTGTTTGGTCAATCTACTCTCCCTACGAAATAGGAAATGGTCCACGGACTCTGCAAACACGTCCCTCTCTTAAAAAATGGGCACTAGTATAGTCCATGGGCATTGATAGACCTTCTTTCACCTTTCTGAAAAACCATAAGCTTTTCTACTGTAGTTAAAGTTATTTTATGGTTAAATTACAAGCTTAATTCCTATTACAAGCTTAAAAGTCTCTAAAAGATTTCTGGACTTTCAATGTCGTTTCGAAAAAGTATTTGAACTTTAAAAAGTGTCTAGTAGATCTTAAACTCTTAATTTTGTGTCCAAAAAGACCACTAAACTTTTCAAAGAAAAAGACCACTAAACTTTTCAGTTCTGCATCTCATATTTTTTTAAATACACATATCCACCATACACAAAATTTGAAATTTTAGGGTTACATTAGATATTAGATACAAAGTTAAAAGTTTAGAGACTTATTAGCACAAAATTGAAAGTTCGAGATTATTAGATAATTTTAAAAACAAAATTCGGGACTAAACTTGTAGATTAAGTTTGCTTTATTTACTAATTGATGTGACTTGACCATTTCATAAATTCCTATTTCCAGCTCTCAACAACAGCCAAACAGAACTACCATTTTACAGAGTCTCTCAAAGTTCAAATTTCTCCCAAATTTCACAAGTTTGAAACACACAATGCATAAATTTCAAATCAAACATAGAACAAAAACCTAAATCAGAGGAGGCGGTGGGATCGAGTTTCTCGGCATAAAGAGCGGTGTAACCCCTATGTTCCTTCCGCGCAAGTTTCATCTTCTCCTCAATAGGAAGAGAGAAGAACTTCCTGCTTTCGTCGAACACTCGCTCGAGCAATGCGTCTTCAACGCCATGGTTGACTAAGTAAAAGAATCCGTAATCTAAGCATGCCTGTGGTCAATTTTCAACCGGTGAAAACAGATTTCGGTAGAATTTTAAGGGGAAAACGATGGAGAAAGTTGATTTTGAAATCATATGACGAACCCGGCGGATCGAGAGAGCCATGGAGGTGCGGTCTTGAGAGGAGAGGTCGATGATTGGGAGTTGGAGTGCAGACTCCATTTTCGAGTGAAGAAAGCACAAGAACAAGAGTCGGTGTCGTTTTAATTTTTATCCTTATATATATACACATATATTTTTCTAAAACTACTACTTTATCAATTATTTTATTAAAATGAAGTGGTAATGTTTCCCCATCCCTACGAAATTACATCACCTATTATTCTTATTACCAATCTCTGTTATGATATTCATTACAACGTACACCTTTCAAAATTACTAAACTTCTCCTTTATTTATAAAAAAATAAATTAAATTACTAAAATTATATCAATGGTAAACTTTACTCTTCTAAGTAAAATAATATTTTATTTCTAAAATCTTTAATCAAATCTACAAAACTTAATTTAATATCATATTTGATTTTTTGCTTCACAATTCTTTTGAATTTTGAAAACGTATTGTCTACTTTATATATAATATGCATAGATACACAATATGCCAAACATAAATATTAATTATTCTCGTTCTCTTTCGGAGATTTAAAAGAAATCAAAATATCTCATATACAAGGGGGTCAAAAAAAATAATCATCTATTCCGGAGATTCTAAAAATATTTGTAGCATCCAAATAATATCATATTTAGGGGTTAAAAAAATAAGCTATCTTTTCAAGAGATTCAAATTAATTTGAAAGTTTGCTTCCACACATTGTTTTTTTTTTCATTACAATAGATTATAGATTTCAAAAAGACTTTTAAATGTACAACAGGTACAAGATTATTGTCTCTTTTGCATCACTTTTGAAAAATGAAATTATCATATGTGTGCAGTTGTAATAAAATAATTATGTCTTCCTCTACTGTGATCATGATCTCAATCACATTTATTTAATATTGCAACATTCAATTCAGAGAATGTTTTTGAACTATTTGGTTTAGATTCATGATTTTACATAAAATAATGTGCTCATTTGTTTTATTCAATTTTAAATAACATTATATTTATATTTATCAAAATGTTTCAAAAGTTATTTCTCAAATGACTACCGTAGGAGCATGTTTGATATATGCAAGTAATATATGCTTATTAGTCTATAAGTATTTATTAATTTAAAATGTGTTCTACTACAGGTGCATCTACTTAATAAAACTGGGCAAAAACAATGCAACTTTACTTTCCATCTTGCTAATTGATCTATCCAACTTCAGGTGTATTCAATTCAAAATTAGTTTTAGGAAGAGTAATTAACTATTGTGCATGACTTTCAAACTTTGCCACAAAGGGAATTCGATCAAATGCATATAATCACTATATATATAAATTTCTAAAGTTCACAAAATTATCCATATGAGAGTAATTTAAATATTAGATAATCTAATAAATTTCAATATTAGTATGACAAACAAAACTTTGACGAATTCAACTCCCAAATTAGTTCTTAGGTAAAGGTGTTTCAGCTTAAATAATTCAACCTAGCCAGAACAATCATAGGCAGAGCTTCCTTATAGTTATTTTTTTTTTATCTCTAATTCATTAGTCTTTTAATTGGTAGCTAATTCATAGATTAATGGCCCAAGTGAACTATTAAGCTTTATTTTTAATATTGTTAAAAATTAATTCACATAAGAAATAATTTTGAATATCTAAAATATTAAACCTTTGAAAATAAAATTAAAGATAATGTTGGATACTTATTATATTTGAAAGATAAAAGATAATATTATATTAAGAGATAATCGTAATTGATAAAATATATACTATTCTAAAAATAACAATTAACCATGGAAACAATATGGAGGAAAATAGTTTAGTAGTGGAGAATTCAACAGCCATTTAAAACATAATCACATGCATAATTAAAATTAAGTAGCAAAAATTGACTAGCATATATATACTTGGTAGTCCTAAGAAATTGAAGACAACTTAAATTATATTAATTTGAAATTTTTTTGTCCTTTTTTTTTCAACTTACATAGTGGTCTCGAATAAGTTATCACCAATTCAAAATTGTTTATAGACAACAACACTAAAATATCATAATTGATGTCGTTGACTAATACTCTTTCGGCCACATAAACATATGTTTCAAATAAAATTAAGTGCACAAATGCCGACACAGAGAAGAGTTTAAAATTTACCCTTCCCTTATACTTGCTTCAAACAATTTAAAAATCTCATCACCAAGTTCCAATCAATTCAAAGTACAAATAAAATTTTGGAATCTAAAATTACCATGCAAGTAGATTGATTCTTACTAGTGATATAATCAAAAGTTAAAATAACTAATATCAAATATACCTTAACCATCAATTTGCAAATACATAAATCATATATATGACTAAATTAAAATACCCACCATCTATGAACTTCAAATTTCAAATACCTTAAAAAGATGTAGATAATTCTAGTGGGTCTTTAACCTTCTTGGTGTTCCAGTAAACCAACTCCAACCTCTACAAATATTTTAGTGGTCGAGACTCGGGCTAATAACGTGTTGTAAAATAAGATTAGTGCAAGAACAAAACAAGAACAAAAAGAAGCAAAGTAAAGAACAAAGTAGAGAGAATTAGAAAGTAGAGAAAACAACTCACCTGTGGTGTGCACCATACACCACTATTTATAGAATATGGAACGGTGTCTGTTACACTATAGAAGTTAATGGAGATGTATGTTACAACATGAAATTGAACCAGAGGTTTATGATATTTAGTAACCAATATAGGTTATGGATATCTGCATTAAATAGTATATATATATTATCTATTATATTTATAATGTTTTCTAATTTATTATTTTTTATTAGTTTGAATTTTATTCTCAAATTTGATAAAAGAAAAATCTATGTATTAAATGAATCATTTCCAATACATTCTTTATTTAAACGAACACTATAAATTTTTTTAATCAAAACAATAATATTTTATATATAAAGATACAATTAAAATATTTAATCTCATTATTTATAAAAATTTAAATATTACAAGTAATAAAGTCTTAAATATTTTTTAAAATGTATTGAAGTATAAAATCATTGAGATGAAAAGTTAGAAAAACTGATAGTAATTATTTTGAATGACAACACTACTGTAAATAATAACAAAATATTATAGTCTAGTTTATCTGACATGTGTATCGCAGTCTAATTTCCTATATATATTTGTAAATATTTTGGTTCATTTTTCTATATTTTTTTATATATATAAACTCATGGTATATATTTATTTATTATTATTATTATTTTTTAGTACAACACAATTGAGGGGGATTTGAACGAGGTGGAAGGTTATGCCAATCACCGCTAAGCTAAGCTCGTTTCGGCATGGTATATATTTAATTAAACTCACAGAATTCGAGTGTGTGTATATATATTATTTTTCATCGAGGTGTGATCGGGGTTGGGGTCGGAGATGGGGAATTATATTCCCCATCCCCGTTCCTGTTTAGTCAACGGGAAGAAACTTCTTTTCACTCCCTCCTCCATTCTCTATCTCCTTTCGGGTGGGTCGTTCTTGCATGTAAATGGACTCTAATAATAATACTATGTTTCAGTTACATTTTATAAATTTTAGAGAAGATTTTGATGTTTCATTTTTCACACTTAACCTTTGAAATTGTTTATCAAAAGTCAAAACAATCATTTTTTATCTTCTTGTGCTTAAAATGAATAGGAAGTGTGATAGGGTGGCAAGTTGCAAAATATATGTACATACTTTGTATTCGGTGAGAAAAAAATTGGTACATTAAAGTCATGGTAGCTAAAACAATATGATCAACTCTCTCAACAATTTTGGAATTGGCGGAAGAAGAAGAGGAATAAAATAAATCGAATGAATAAGGGAAAAAGAAAATTGGACCGAGACCAATACAAGATCTTGAGGGGCCAAGAAATGGGAGTTGGACCTTCGAGTCCAACTCACCCTTTACCTACAAAGCCAATGAGCTCAATTAGCATATGGGGCATGAGACGGGTCTTTGGGCCAAACACACCCCTCAGGTTATCCTCAGCCTTCGAAGCCAACCACTTACAAGGTCGAGGAGCTCAATCATCATGCAAAGTGTTTCAGCACACCCCCAATAATCCAATAAAATCGTATATAACCTTATCAAATTATAAGATAACTCGATTTCAAAAGGGAACTATAGAAGACCCAAATAACCTCCTCTATAAATACATCATTATAGCTCCATGTGAGGTAACTTGAATCCTACACTCAAATGGAGATGTCCACGAGGTGAAGATGGCTTCCATATTCTTGTTCCCGCTTCTCATTTGGTTTTTTTTTTCCATCCCCTTGAAATTTCTCGTGAGGATCAAGGTGGGAATTCTCCAAATGGATTTAAGCAAGAATCGAGTTCCCTGCAGAGAATTTTTTTTTCTGTTTGGTTTTTTTAAGAAAAAAATTCGATTAACTTCAACCACTACCATGGAAAAACTTTTAATTAAATGGTTAAATTGCTCGCTAATTTTTTATATGATTAGTTTCATATGGATAATTTGACTTTAAAGATAAAAACTCGAATTTTCTAGTAAAAGAAAATAATTTTTGAACAAATTATTCATATAAATAATTTAAATTTAATGTTCACTTCAAACATATTCATCATATTGACCATTAAACAATAAAATTTGAAATTTAGTTATAATAATTATATAAAAATAATAACATAATATTAGATTATTCTAATAAATTTTAAAATAAAATAAATAAATAAATACCAAAGAGAGAGAGAGGCCAATGGGGTGAGGGTGGGGAATGCATTCCCGTCCCATGTCCCTCATTTCTTGTGGAAAAAATGAACATCTCTGCTCTCAAACTTCCTAACTTCCACATTTTTCACTTTCTCACTTAAGCATCAGAGTGTGTGTGAGAAGCACTACATTGGTCTTCAAATTTTCTCTTTCATAGGCTCCATTCTTTTCCTTCTTCAGACAAATTTATTGTTGTGTCACGTGAAGGTCACGTGCATTTTCTCAATCTAAATTTTAACATCAACAATAATAACTATGTTTTGTCACTTGAACCTTAGACAAATAGCAAAATTAATATGTTTATGCCATAAGAACCCTTTTAAAAAATAATAATAATAGTTAGCCCTAAATAACAAAGAAAAATTAACATAAAAGCTAAAAGAGGTTGAGGATGAAAATTGGCAAAGATTTCTAATACCTTCATTCAGTACAAACTTTCTAAATTAGACATGAGAATTCACTACAACAAAATGGGTATTCCAAGGAGGAGAGAAAAAAAATAGTCATTAAAGTGTAAAACACAGAAAAACGGACTTTTTCAATCTTTTTTTCTTTAATTTATGACAGTTTTTCCGTGTAATTAATTTATGATTGAGAAAATCAATCATTAAATGTAGGAAAACTGAAATTTTGGATTTTTCGACGATTATTACAATTTTTTTGTGTTGTCACTTTATACCTATAATTAACGGTAGCTAAAGAGTGACGGTTCTTTAGAGTCATTAAATTGAAGGAAAAAAAAAGCAGAATTCGAAAAAATGAGAATTTTAATTTTTTATACTTTTTTTTATTTTTACTATTTTTAGAGTCATCAGTATATGACTTGAATTAATCATCACACTAGTTACGGGGTTAGATTAATCAATTTTAAATTAAAAATATATTAATAGTGTTTAGTAAATTTTAATTTTAATTTTAATTGTGTAATTTAATTTTATGAATCAAAGTAGAATTGGGCTTATGCTGAATTTGATGAATTTGAGATTAGACTTACAATAGTAAAGAGAGATTATGAGAAAATCTTAGACACAAATATAAATTTTAACTAACATGCAAAAGCTCATTTTTAAAAAATCCTAACTGTTTACCAATCTCAAATTTTAAATTTTTCATATTAATAAAGTCATTTATCAAGTTTTAATTGATTTAATTTTTTATAACAATTATTTTTCTTATACTTTTATCAAATAATCTACAAATTTTAACTATTTTTAATCACATTGTTTGGTAATATAAATTATAACTAACTTGAATTTATTGATTAGTTAGTAAACAATATTTTGAAAATAATAATAATAATAACTATTTTTGCCACATTAGCTTTTCACAAATACAAAATGAATATGTTTTTGCCTTAAAAATCTAAAATAAATAATAATAATAATCAGTTAAATCTACCTAACCAAAAAAAAAAAAAGCGAAAACAAAACGGTTTAAGGTGTTCATAGCTGGGAGAAAAAACAACTATTTCCAATTTCAAAACTTAAGAAATAAAATGCTATCAAATACTAAAATTGTAATTATTTATTATTTTTTTTCTTTTTTTTTTTTTTTGGGAGAAAAGTTGAAAACAGATCATATATATATACATATATAACAAAATAAAAAATAAAAAAAATATTCAACCCTTTTCCTTAAAATTTGCCAGCTATTCCTCATGGGATAGGACGGAGATTTCTCGTTTGGAGAGGGAGTGGAGAGAAAAAATTACCCATGAAGTAAATAAAAATGGAGACGAGAAATACACTCCTTGCCCTCATCGCCACTAGTAGCCTTTTTTTATTTAATTATTATAATACTTTATTGTTATGTTGTTATTATAATTAAATATTTAAATTTAAATTTCAAGTTTTATGGTTTAATGATTATGATATTTAATATATTTGAATTTAACCTTTAAATTTAGATTACATTTATGAATAATTTGGGGTAATTATTTCTTTTATCTTTTTTTAATAATTTCTCTTTAAATTAGAATTGTCCATGTGATGATCACTCTCCTTGATATAGATGGCATTCTCCGGAAATGAACAATTTGAATTTAAAGAGAAATTACTGAAAATAAATAAATAAATAAATAATCAAATAGGGAAAAATTCCTTGCAAATTTTCCTTGGGAAATCTTTGTCCCACTGCTAGCAAGAAATTTCACGAAGATGGAGAATGAAATAGGAAGCGAGGTCGAGAGAGGAGAAGTCATCCCCAGGCTCGTCCCGCCTTGTAGACATCTCTAACACTTTCCAGTTTCTACAAATTTTTCATAATCAAGGCCAACGCTAAGGTCCGGCTCTTGAGCCACCCTGATATTGGACATTGGAAAGACAATGGGCCGACCATAAAGTCAAGGCCCAAATCCATTGCCCTTACGTGCCTTGAGACAAAAATCCATTTCACACGTACAGTTGGTTAGCACGTGCGGATTGAGACAAATAAATTATACTAAAATCGGTTAAAATACCACACATTCATCCCTATGTTTTCATACTTGTTCAATTTTAGTCTATATAATTTTAAATGTAATTTTAGTTTATGCACTTTAAATAAATTTTACATTTAGTCTCACTATCGCAAGAGACCGTGCTAACTTACACGCACTCCGACTAATCATGCGGGATAACTCATTTTACGTTATAACATTTTGGTGTCAAGAAAATCTGCAAAATATTAAATTCTAGTTAAGTGGCTATAATAGATTAAACACATGACCCCTAAGCCTTTTCTCGAGATCATGCTCCTCATTTACTACTAAATCAACCATAATAGTTTATATTTTCAATAAACTTTAACTTCAATCTTTCAAAGTTAATTTGTAATCGAAATTAGTATAGTAATAACAATAACTTTCCTCAGATATTTCCACAATTTATAAAAGAAATGCTCATAAAGACTATATTTTTTATTATTTTTTATTTTTTATTTTTTATTATTTATTATTTATTTATTTTTTTGAAGAAGAAGAATAAATGTTAAGATTTTTTGAAATTGCAAAAATTAAAATTGGATGATTGGGAGTATAAGGGTGAATGGGAAAAACTACTCCCAAAGTATATTAGTAGTTGCAATTACACCTTTAAACTTTCAATTTAAAAATTAAGCTCTTAAACTTTTACCAATTTTAAAATTAAGTCATATTTGACCTTCAAGCTTACATAATTTTATAAATTGTAATGTTTGCATAAGTTTGAGGGTTCCATTTTTATCATTTGTGGATTCAATTTCTACAGTTATTGTAAACTCAAGGGTCCAATCTTTACAATTGAAGGTTTAATGATGTAATTGCAACTGTCACCATATTTCAGGGGTGATTTTTGTAATTTACTCAAAGTACAACAATAAAAAAGAACAAAATTTAAAGTACTTAGACTAAAATAATATTTTAATCATAAATTTAAGGGAGAGAAAGTTAACAGAGAGAGAGAGAAAGAAAAGAATGCATGTGGTGTCAATTAGAATAGAATCTTCATATAATAATGCAAGTAGACCACGTTTGTGTTTCAAGGTTTATTTATTTATTTTTAATGAAACAAAATTAATAATTATTCAAACTTTCCTTATTTGCTTCCTTATATCATGATTTTGATTTGTCATCTTTACATTTAAGGTATTATTCTCGTGTTTGTATGTTCTTTTTTAAATAGTTTATCTCTTAATTACAAATTGGATCTCAAATCTTATATTGATCTCTTACTTCGAGTTTATTGGTTTACTTTAAATATTTGAATTAAAATTTATGATTCACTATCTAATTATAATGTAATTTTTAAATTCTTTTAAATATCTTTCACCTTCCAATGTAGTCAAGTTAATCGGTATGTTGCATCAACGTATTAAAGTTTTTATTGACCATTTGGAAAACTTTTACATATATATAAGTTTTTTCGTTTAAGCATTGTTTTCCACACACGTTTAAGTTTTATTTAAATGTCAGAATTAGTATTAGAAGAAAATGTTGAAATATAATCAAATGTTTAAGCATACTCTACTTTTTTTATTTATTTAGAAAAGAATACATAATAATTGTTTTTGCTATTTTAGTAAGTTCATTTTAAATGGAGCCTAGTGAAGATATAAATAGTGAAGTTTATGGATTAAATTAACACAATTATTAGTCTATGTTTGAGTTGATGCAATTCAAAAGTTTAGGGATATATATTAATTGTTTTCCCAATTAATCAACTTAAAAAAATATATATTTAGAATCAACTTAGGAGTGTGATTTTGCAAATAATTTTAGTTCAAGTATACTTAATTAAAAAGCACTTAAATTTTACTTTAAAAATCGTAAAATCAAATGCTAAAGTGATTTATTATCATTTATCAATCGCTTTTCTATAAGTTTACTGATTGATTAAAGTACTTTGCAAACAAAATACTTCTTGAAAAGATGTTTTCAAATAATATTTTATGCTTAGTTTCATTTTCCAGCTTTTAAACATAATATCTTAAATGAATAATATTAAGACAGTAAATTTATAAGTTTATCTCGTAATTATACGGCAATATATTATAGGTTTTTCTTTTTCAAATTACGTTAACATAAATAAAGTTATAGTTACTTTAAACCACACGATTGCAACTCACATTCATTCTAAAACTATTTATTTGAAAAGTTGGTATGTGAAAAAAAAAAAAAAGTTTATTTTAGCTAGAAAGCCAACATCATAATTAATTGCAAAACTCAATTTAAAATACATAGACGAAATAGTCTTTATAGGAACTTTTTTTTTTTTATAAAAAAAATGAATATCTTATCATAGAGTATGATTGGGAAAATAAAAATGAAATCATTTGAAGCAATGATGTGATTATAAATATTCACATTCTAATTAAATATATTGACTTGTATTTTTCTCCAAATTGTCCCTTTTTTATAATATTAATTATTAATTGAGAAACTCTTTATTAAAAGTTGGAGCATGCTATTATATGCACTTTCATTCTCAATTCCAATTCTTTTAAATAATAAATAAATAAATAATAAAAAGTCCACCAACCAAACATGCCCCTCCAGACAAAATCCTCGAAAATCATACTTTTTCTTTCTCTTGATTTTCCGAAACTATCCTTGCGTAATCATATTGTAAATTATTATTTTATTGCGTTGGCATGGGCTCGGATGTCTTTTGGCTTTTTATAAAGAGAGAAAAAAATGAAAAAAAAAATGAAAAATCATTTTTGGGATCTTTGGTACGATTGCACGTGTAGTCCAACTCAACAACGACAGCTTTTTTTTATTTATTTATTTTAATTTGTGATTAATTAAAATTAAATTTTCGATTAACGAAACGATTCGTTTGTGATGGAGTGAATCTCAGAATCACATGGTGACCAGCTCAGCCGGTCACATGGTTTCTGGTACGTGGGGCCCACGGGTGCTTCTTGGCAAGGGAGAGATGCACGTGTGGGGAGAGAGATGGACGGCGGAGGAGAGTTAGATCGGACGGCTATAAATGGCATCGTACTAAAAGAAAACTGGCTATTCCGGTAGAAAGGGGGGGAAGGGTATGATTGGGAAATGGTACAAATAATTATGGAGCAAATGATTTGTTTTTATTTTTTCGGGGTTTGACCGTTGACCGGATCTGGCGGAAGACAGAGTTACTTTGACCCAAAGTGAACGTGCGGGTTAGACACATTACACGTGTGATGTGCTGTCCGTTTTGTCCCACGTGGGACCCACGTGACTACTTTGAGGGATAATGGAGAGATGGAGAGAAAAAGCTTTTTTCTCTTAAAATTACCCATAATTAAACACTTGGGGGAAAAAAAATAAATATTTCAAATTGCAATCTGGAAGGACCATAATGCCCTTCTATATCTATATATATGTTACTTTCATTCCTTGATGACCTTAACAAAGGTGTGGAGCGATATTCTAAATCTATTTTATTTAAATCTCATTTTAGTTTCTGAAATTGATTTTGGGTATCTATGTTTAACATATTAATTCATTACTCAAATTCATAAAGCATGCATTTTTTTTTTAAATATAAGTTCAAAAAGGAAATAAAAATTGGTTTTATATTAACATAACACACAAATAATAACCAAATAAGATTTCCCATGTGTCATTTTATCAAATGTACATTACCCATAAAATCCAAGAATACATAACATACAAACAAGAAGATTTCCAAACAACTCATAAATATCTACCAAAGTACTTAAAGAAAAAAAAAAAATCACATTCACATGGCAAGAAAGAGCATGATTAGATTAGGTAGAGCATAAAGAAACATGGAAGGGAAGAAACAAGAGAGGAGAGTGATCATATAAGATCTATTTGATTTATTCAATCAACAATTCGAAACACGAAACTAGAAACAAAAATATTACCTAACGATCTGTAAATAAAACGAAAAAAAGAGAAAATATCGAGTGTGTTGAGAAAAAGAGCATGATTAAGTTAGGTTGATTGGAGAAAAATGTGTTAACCCATATAAAATACCCACTAACATTGTAGGTTTCAATTATGTGTTTTTAGATTTTGAAAAGTTTTATTTTTTCAATTTATTTTTGAAATTCTTCCAAAAAAAAACAAAAACCCTTTAAAATTTGAAATCATTTTTTCAAAATATATCTTTTGATTTAAATAAAGGGTGAAAATTGACCTAACAACTTAGGTGTAAAATTAAAAAATGTATGTAATCCTTTTTTATACAACATAAAGAAGATTCAAATCAATGCTACCATTTGTATTGTCAAAATCAATTTATACACAAATCAAATGTCGTGCCAATTTACTTGAATGACATTACATATGATGTTACATATGTATTTTCATTCGAACATTTCAAAACTATTAATTGAATTATATATAATTGAAACTCAATCTAACTTTCACAAGTTATTTTATATAATTTAGAGGGAAATATACATTTTCATCCCTAGGTTTTGAGTTTAGCTTCCATTTGGTCTCTAAGGTCCCTTAAGTTTTGAATTGATTTTCATTTAGTTCATAGATTTGAAAAATTATAAATTTACTTCTGAAGTTTGAATCTTGATTCAATTGGTCCTTAAATTTCAAGATTTATATTTGGAACCTCAATTTTCACTAAATACTCACTTTCAATCTTTAGTGTCAATGTTTACTAATTGATTTAAAAGAATTAAATTAATTAACTGTTACTATTTTCATCATTATTAAATTAAATTTTAAAATTTACTTCGAAATTATTTTAAATTAAGGGTGTGTTAGGAATCAAGTGTTTAATTGAAAAAATAAGTCATTTTGAAAAAAAAAATACAAGTGTTTGACAACCACTCAAAATGAATTTTAAAAGTCATGAATGTTTTTATTTTAAATAGTTGTTATCAAGAGTGTTTAAATGAAAATGAATTTTTGAAAAATATTTATTTTTTAAGTTAATCCAAACGAACCATAATTCATAAACCTTAACGGTAAAATTGAAAGTAAACACTCAATGAAAAAATAAAGGCAAAATGTATAAATCTTAAAATTTAAAAACTAAATTGAAACAAAACTCAAAATTGTATGTAACATTTCGAAATCTATGAATCGAGTAGAAACTATACCAAAGAGAAAATATTTTGAAAAAATTGCAAAATTATCCCTGAAGTATGATGATAGTTGCAATTAGACTCTTAAATTTTAAATTGTAGAAATTGGGCCCACAAATGATAAAAATTGAACTATTTAACTTGTACAAATGTTACAATTTAACAATGATATAAGTTTGAAGGTTCAATTTGACTCAAAATTTAACATTTACATAACCTTTTAGGATTTAATTTTTAAAATTGAAAGTTTAAAGGTGTAATTGAAATTACCACCGTACTTTTGGATGGTTTTTGCAATTTGCCGAAATATTTTTGAGATTGGGTGGGAAGAGCATGACATAGACTAACCCGAAAAACGTAGAAGTCTAATCAATCAAAAACATAGGGTTTGTGGCGTTGTCTGTGGGGCCCTCTCAGTCTTCATCCTTCAAATGATTGGACAAACCATAAACTATAAAAAGGGCAATTCGGAAATTTTAGTTATAAAATAGAAAATTCGGTGACCAACCAACCACCACCGCACCGTGGTCCCTATGCTTCACGTGCGGTTCACGTGCCACCTATGTGTGTGTTTTCGTGGGAGACTCCTTTTTATTTCTTTTTTTTCTTCTTTCCCTTCTAAATATTCACTTGTCGGATGCTATCCCTTCCATAATATATATCCTTTACCAATTATTGCTTTTCTTTCCCCCTCCACTTCACGTGAATTTTTTGGACTTTTCTCCATCCCTCCTCCAAAAAATTATCTTTTTAAACTATTAAAATGTTTCGGTCGGTCCTTGTACGTTAAAAATATACCCTCTTGGTTGAAATAATTTGAATCTGTTATCTTACGTTCTTAATAACCAAATATCATATGTTATATACAAAACATTCCAACTTTTACTTACATCTAGATTTATATTATGTAGTCGTTTTCTCGTAGAAATAGCTAATTAACTAACAACTTTGATTTTCTTGTTTGATTCTTTATAATTTTAATTTTTGAATACTATTTAAGGATAGGTTTAAAAAAGCTATTAAGTAATTTATTTTTATTATTTTAAATATTGACGTGACATTTTAAATATAAAACAATAATCAATAAGAAGATGGTGAATCAGGGAGGAGAGAGATAAAATATTATGAGGATTTTATCAAATCGCATGGATTATTTATAAGGTATTATCAAATCATGAAGATTAAATTCTAACTTTTAAAATCAAAGAGACCAAATTCTACATGTAGGGATCAAATAATTTGCAAATTTAATTAGTTTTTCATTGCTATTTTAAAATTAAAATGTCATATTGATATTTAAAATAATAACAAAAAATTATCCTAGGGGTATTTATAGGCTAAAAATGTATTCTTCTATCTATACTTCGTCTAAAAAGTTAATAGATTAAGAAAATTATAGTCAAGTTATTATTATTATTTTTCATTAGGTGTTCCTATAGCTAGATAAGATTGTGTGACATTTGGACGGTTAAGGGACTTTTGACTTTTTTTTTTTTAATCATTATTATAATATGGACTTTTTGATTGAATATTGAGTGGCTTATTGGTCGGTTTACAAGTAAATTTACCCGATGTTGATTTCAATGGGTACTTCCTAAAGTAATTTTTATGTTAAAATATTATTTAAATTGATTGAATTTTAATCTCTATATTTTCAATTGATTAATTTTAGTCCACGTTCTTTTAATAAATCTTGATTTTAGTCTCCAATGCTAGTTTGTAGTTGATTCTTTAAAAAAATTTGTTATCTATTAGCATTTTTACTATCAATTTTGTAAATATATTCACATGTTATATTTCTTTAAATGAAAAGATTATTATTATTTTACCAATTTTGGTAAAAATTAACTTCGAGAGAATAAATTTAAGATTTATTCAAAGTATGAGGACTAAACTTGAACAATTGAAAATTCATTGACTAAAATTAAACAACTCTCAAAGTAGAGGAACCAAAATCGTACTTTACCCTAATTTTTAAATTTACATTATTAAAATTGGCCGTCAATTTTGTTTATAGAAGGAATTAGATCACTATAAGTATAAATTGTAAATTTGGCTGATGTATTGTTATTTTTATGAAAGTTAGAGAGGATAAAAATTTCATTTTCAATCAACCAACCATATTAACCAATAAAATTAAGATTGTAGATTTTGTTCTTCTAAAATTTTTAAATTATATAAATTCACAAAAGCTAAGGAGTACAATAATATGTTTCTCTAATATAATAATATATATATATATATATATGGCTCTGCCCTGTCATAACATAACATGTAAACCACTTAAAAATTAAAATAAAATAAATAACGAAACTATATAATTACATGGTTTTAAACTCATAACTTTTCATTCTAATTTTATATCATTATAATTGAATACTTAAATGCTTAAGTGTGTGTTCAACTGCAAAAACAAAACAAATAGAAATTAAAATAAAAAAAATTCCATATAAGAATTTATACTCCAACAAAGATTATTTATATGAATTTGATCCATTAGTTTTTACAATAATATCGTTTTAAATGAACAAACCAAACCAAAAGATTTAGGTTTATAAAATAAAGGAAATTAGTTATTAATGATTAGAGAAAAAGATAGGATATTCTTAGCATGATTAACTATAAAAGTAGAGCATATGAAGAGTTTGCTTATTGGTAATAAAGAAAAGTTCAATGATACATATTGATTAAATAAAGAATCTTATATCAACAAAGGAGAATAGAATTTGGTGGTTTGAAGGAATATGATATTAATGAGATGATCCACCGAGATTCTAAATGATTCTATGAAAAAGATTAGACAAGCTCATGTAGATACGAAACATATTTTGTGGGAATGGCAATCTTTCGTATGAAAGGAGAATTAAATAGACCTTACTTGGAATAGGCTGGAAATTCTCTCATTTAATTGAAGACAAGAGAATTTTTTTTCCGCTGATTTAATCTAGCAGATGGGGGACCAAGAATGTATTTCCAACTTCTATTTTGTCCTCATCCTCTCATTCGCAAAATTCTGAATACATTTATTGATATTGAAGCCTTCAATCTTCTTGAAGATCACGAAATGGAGAGTGAATTATCAAGTGTTGAAATTTCTCATAAAAGTTAAGGATAGAAAAGACATTTCACAACTTTCTCCCAAATCCTCGACGTTTTAGATACTACATTAATTAACAGTTACTATCGTTTTCATATTCTACCACGTGATCATTGAAAACAATTATTTCACAGATGGGGTCCATAACTCTCAATTATTGGATGATGGTGACAAAAATAATAAATGAATTTAATAATTTAAATGAAGTTAATTGGATAATAAGAAAATACAATCATGAACCATTCCCAAATATAGAGCTTATAATTTGTCTTGACCATTTGTTGAATGTGTGACCTAAAAAATCCAACAACAATAATCTTTTTAACAAGGACACAATGATAATAATAATAATAAAATTAGGCCAAAAATGGGAAAAATGGGGAGGGGTAAAATGGGGAATTGAGAGGGAATTGACGGAACAAGGGGCAAAAGTGGGGGCGAGTTCACGTGCAAATCACATGGGAGGTGAGCCTCGTACGGGCTGCGAAGAAGCGTGGGGAAGCAAGGGGAGTGGGTCCCACGTGTGGGGTAATTTGTCGGGTAGTGGGGAAATTAAAAAAAACAATAAATTCTTAAATAAATAAATGAGGAGAGAGAAAATAATTGAAGAGAGGGAGGGGACACGTGGGACAGCTAGCACGCACTAGTGGGGACACCTTAATCATAATCCAACATATTGTCGGGTTTTTTATTTATTTATTTTCTTTTTTCACTTAAATTATTTTAATCATTTTTAATTAATCATTAATTCTCCAATTAAATGTAATTTATAATTGTTATTGATTGTTATCTACAACACTTGAATTGCTACTATCATTATTGCAAAGATATTTGCTCTTCCTTTCAACCACTCGTTCCATTGGAGCGTTTCTTACACGCGCCAATCCCTATTACAAAATCAATATTTCTAGGTGAAAATTTTATTTTTTGTCCGTAAAATTTTCAAAGTTAATAAATTTTCAATTTCATTATTTTAGATCGTATTTCTATTTTCATCCACGGTTTAATTTTCATTAATTTACTCATTGAATGTGATTTAAAATCTTTATAAGCTCACTAATTTGCATATTATCAAGATTTGCACACATTATTAGTCTCATTAGTACACCAATTAACCATTAACTAAGTTCAAGGGAATTTACAAATTTTAAGAAAAAAATTAGCTCTAATGTCATTCTTATTTTTCTGAAATATCAACATTTACCCTCTATTTACTACTCACTATTTTCTTTTAAAAAGTGAATTCGAACTCATAAAATCTTGGCCTTAATTTAATAAATTAGTTTGATTAGAGTTTATGTTAGATTCTATCCCAAAAATCATCTTTAATTTAATTAATCATTTTAGTTTGTACTTCTCCTTTTAGTTGTTTTAATTAAGAGTGCAATTGACATGTATTACCTTCTTGTAGATGGAAAATTTAAAATTTTCATTATCCATCTGTTGTACTAAAATAACAGTTTTTATTTTCTCTATGTATCTCATTTTAAAATGAGTTTGTTAATAAACACATTTATAAATAATGTTAATTACTATAATCTACAATCAATTAAATGTAAAAGTACATCTTAATTATTATAGTTTTGAATTTGATTTTATTGTTGTTGTTCTTTAATACAATAAAGAGATTTGAAATACAAATTTCCTGGTTATCAACACATTTGTATGTCAATTAAATTACGTTGATTTTAATTAATTGTCTTATAATTATTTCAACCATTCCACTACAACACTTTTAATTACTCTATTTAATTGACTTAATCAAAATTAATTATAATATTGAGTTGTCACATAGTTGATCAAAGAATATATAACTTTTTTTGTTTTTTTTCAAATGCCTAGTCCATAATATTCTTTGTTCTCACATAGGAACTCTATTTGCAAATTAATCTAACAAGGTCTCTTGAAGTCATATCATCGATTATTTTTAATAAAATATATAGAAAGGGTATATGGTTTCTAAATAAACGATTTGCCACTTTGACTATTATAATTATTTGCAAATTGTCAACACAAAGAATATTAATGTGGAATAATGTTTTCTTAACACTAATTTTGTCGGGAAAAAAAATCGTGTTATAGTGTTTTTGTTTTCCATTTTTTTGGAAAAAAAAAAATTATTGCCTCCTTCAAACTTTTGTCTGTTTTGACATTTCAATGACTAAATTACATACATGGACTCTAAACTTCATTGACATAAAATGTATTTTGTACTTGTCACCAAGACATTCAATTACTATTTATCTATGTTATAACAAAATATATATATATATATATATATATACACACACACACATATATATATATATTCTTTCAATATTTTTAAACAAATAAATTTCTTGAAAACAATTGTATTGTATATTATTGGAATATTATTACATGGATGTGTTGATTTAAAAATTGATATTTTAAACCTAGTCTATTATATTCCATTCTCTACCTATAATAATAATAATAGCTTTTTCAGAAAAATTATTTTCACAAGGTCTCTTGTGGTCATGTCATAAATTATTAATTAGTAGAATCTAAAAAAAAGTGCAATAGTGTTTAACAAGGACTTGCCACTTTAATTATTATTATTATTATTATTATTATTATTATTATTATTATTATTATTGCTACATTAATTGAGCATGGAGACATAAATGTCTTTTTTTTTTCAACATTTTGTTTGGTGTTTTAATTATCTCTTACTTTATTATAAATATTTAAATTCCCAAACTTTGCATTATTTATTAATTTTCAAACGGTGATAAATGGAGTTGTATTTTCTAATCAGGAGAAATTTTGTAACTTCCTTATTGGTTGCATTTTTTTTTAACATCTAATCGCATCTAAAACTAATATTAATAACGACTCTTTTCAAATATAGAAAAAGAACTAAAATATTTATAAATATAACAAAATTTCACTGTCTATCTACAATAAATTGCAATAGATTGTGATAAATTGCGATAGGCTATTATCATTGATCTATTGCAGATAGACTGTGTATTTCGCTGTTAGTTATAAATATTTTAAGTAGTTTTGTCATTTAAGACAATTTTCCGTTGATAAATGAGTATTACTAATCTAACTTATTTCAAAACTCAAAAATGATTATTCTTTATTGACAAATAATGTGGTTGTAATAACTTTTGAAAAAGTATTTAAAAAAATAAAATTAATTTATATATAGACATTTGGAAAAAAAGAGAAACAATAACTTAAACTACGTGTAATATAGCTTATTTGATAATTTTGAGATGATAATCCATGTGTTTTCTTTAATCTTAGATTTTTTTTTTTTAATAAAAAGTATAAAAAATAGTTTTAATTGTCCAAAAATTAGTTTAAAGTTATTAAAAGGACGTATCTCCATCTTTTAAGACCAAGAAAAAAAAAGTATATTTATAATTTATAAAATAGCTAATGAATATACAATAAATAAAAAATAAAAAATAATTAAACACAATTTTAATCTACAAGGACGGCCGAAATTTCAACAACCACTTATATACCCTTTTTTTAATAAATAATTTACGGATCCTAAATTCTATTATAAGTAACGTTAAATGTTGAGAAAATTCAAATATTAAGGTTGCAATTTAACCTTCACAAACTAACTTTTTTCAAAAAAAAAAAAATTTGGGGTTAATTTATATAAAATAACTTAAATTTTTGGGAAGACTGTAAAATGTTTTAATTTTTATCTCTGAATTTTTAAATATATTTTGTTAAAATAAGATGGAAATTGATGAGACAACTAATGTAAAAATTAAAATGTATACATTACATCACTTACAATACATCGCTCACCTATATTGATATATGAAGTTTAAAATTTGATTATATAAACGAATTTAACAATATATTTTATATTGAAATAAATGAAAATAACAATCTAAAACTTCTATGTAATCTAATTTATAAACAACAATAGTCACGTTGACTTCTATCATCTACTTTATTTTAATATATTATTTGGAACAATTGCTAATTTTAATGTTATTTTTTTTGGAAAAGAAAATCAAGTTTCAAAAATTAAAATAAAAATTGAATTTTAGAAGTATTTTGCATAATATTTTATCCCTATAGGGAGAATAGAGGGGGGAAAAGTGATTAAAAACTACATTTGGTCTCTGAAACTAATTTTATTGACAAGAACATTTAATTAGTTTTGTATTTCTAAATTTGTAACAATTTAGTCTCTAAACTTATATAATTATCATTTAATTTCTTTACTTTTCGGTCTGTAACGATTTAGTCCAAAACTAATACAAAAATTTAATGAAATGTCTTGTACATATCGATAGATAAATTTATTACGAGCTATGAAGACTAAGGCCATATTTACCCAACTTAAATGCAATCCATAAATAGTAAAATAAAAAGTGGGCCCAACTTGATTACACTTGTTGTTGTTTACCTCTATTCGATAATCGTAATGAACTGTAGAGTATGACTTCAAATCGATAATAAAAAAACGCAATCTAATTAAGAAATGGAGGATACTTAATCTGGTTGTGGTTGAAAATTACGTGGGACTCATTACTTTTAATGTTGTCATATTGAAATTGATACCGTAACAGTATGAAAACTATGAAGATGCTAGAATTATTGTTTCTTTTCCATCGATGAAAACTATGAAGATGCTAGAATTATTGTTTCTTTTCCATCGTTATCGTTAGGGTTAGGGACAAGTAGTGATAGTAACGGCAAATTGTGACATTTGTAATTATAAGTAAATGCAACGAAAAGCAGTTTAATTACATTGGCGATTCAAACTTATTACGATTGATTTATCGATGAAATTTCATATGTTGAATTACGATTTGGTAAATATGACATAAATTTCCTATTTATCAAGAGTAATAATTAGAAATTTGATGATGGTTATTATGACAGAGAATAAATTATTATTACAAATTAAAAAAGACGGAAGATTTAGAAAGGAAGAAAAAAAAAAGAAAAAAGAAAAAGAAAAAGGGCGCGTGAGGAAGACGCGGTGTAGGGAAAGAAGTTGGAAGGGGGGTAAGATATTTGATAATATTATTATATAAATATATTATTATATTAGTTCAAATGATTGAGGAGAAGGGGAGTGTCGGGAGCTGGCGCGACAAACTGACATGGCACCACCACTTCCAATTTCTCGCGCATGGGACCCACTTCCCTCTCAAAAATTAAATTTATTAAATAAAACAGTTGTCCGTGGTGTGAGTGCACGTGTCACATGTTGCTGCCCCACGTGACTTTCCTTAAAATCACGCTTTTCTTAATCCCCCTTCCCACGTGAACACCACCTCCCTTTGTCGCTTTTTTTATTTATTTATTTTTTTTATTTATTTTATTTTTTTTTTAATTTCTTTCTCTTACACCAAACATTCTGACCCCTTCTTCCATTTCCTCCTTAATTATTTCCTCTTTTCTCTTCTTCTTCTTCTTTTATTTTTTTCTTTTTAATATATAAATAATTTCAATTTTGGTTCCATGAATCATATTCTAATAAATGATATTCCAATCATTGTTGTCCCCTCACATTTTTCTCTCTCTTTTTTTTTTTTTTCTTTCTATTTTCCATTTATTATCACCTTTTAACTTCTTTTTCTTCAATTTTTAAATACTATGCTCAAATTTATCAAACAAGAACTAGATTCATGGATTTTTTTTTTTAATACATGACTATATTTCAAAAACCATTTTATTCCAAGTTGATTACATGATAAATAGAGAATAGATGCCAAAGCGAGCATATAATGCTATTATATTGTATGTGTTAACGATCAAGATGTCAACGGTTTGAATCTCCATCCCGATTGGAGTGAATAGATAGTACATAAAGTTTAGCTCTCACATTTATTGTATTCATTAAAATTGATGTGTTGATCTCCAACTTTCATATTTATTTAACAAATAAAGTTTCAACATAATCATAGGTCAATTAGTTAAGGCACGTATGAGAAAAAATATCGTTAAACTATAAGGAAAAAAATAGTAGAGGTTTGGATATTCAAACTTTTCCATAAATAAAAAAGAAGTATTAAGAATGTGAATATCTAATCAATGGCTTTTAGAAAATCACATTTTGTTAGGACTCTTTTCAAATATAGCATAAAGAAACCAAATAAATATTTATAAATATAGTAAAATTTCACTGGACTGCAATAAATCATGACAGACTACTATTTGTGTCAATATCATAGATAGACGGTATATTTTGCTATTAGTTGTAAATATTTTTTTAGTAGTTTTACCATTTAAGATAATTTTCTTTTTTTTTTTAATAAAAATATGTTTTAGATAACAATTTTTTACGATTATTTTAATTATAAATATATTTTATTTTCTTACTACATAATTTGAAGATTTTTGGTATAATATCTATTAAAAAACATCTTACAATAATAGATTTTAAATCAATCCGATTTTTAAGTGCATTTTATTTATTTATATTTATATTAAACACCTTTTTTAAGTCATTAAATATTTTCTAACGATAATTGTGGATTTTTTTCCAAAAAAAAAAAACAATAAATATACTTTAATTAGGAGAGACTGAATTCATAAGTATGAATAATTACATAAATAATAGTCAAACTCAAATATATATTTATATACATTGGATAAAGAAATAAAAGTTTAGATTAAAAACAAAGAAGAATAATTAAATTGAATAAAAGGGTAACATGTCTTGAGATTTAGAGGGCGACCATAGGATGCTGTCGGCTCACCATCTTTGAAGTTCCACGCTTACAATAATTAGTTTCATTTTTTTTTCCAATTTTTTTTAATTATTATTTAATGTTAAAATTTTCTCCTAAAACATTATTATTATTATTATTATTTAATTTTTAAAGTTGTACCTTACGCATTCCAAATCACTAACTAAGCAAGCTCAATTATTTTGCACCATTATAGCTTCTTAATTACAGATAGTCTCTATACTTTTAAATGTTCGAATTTAGTATTTATATTTTTATTTTAATTTTTGCATTTTATTTTATCTCTATTAGTCTTCTCATCTACAAAATTTTCAAAATATTCATACACACTTCATTATTTCTCTCGACAAGTTTGAATAATCTAACTTAATTAAATACATATTTGGTACTAATTTTAAGATTGTCAAAATCACTCTAGAACATAATTTCAATCACTTGAAATTAATTTAAAAGTAAATTTTATCTTTTAATGCAATGATCATATCAACAAAATTAGTTTTAAATGATTAAAACATGTTTCATAGTGGTTTTTGACAATGACAAAAATGATTTTAATTATTATAGAATCTCTCCCAAACATGTTCCAAAAATGACTAAAATTATGTTAGCATAAATCAAGGGGTCTCTCACTTTTTAAAAATGGTTAAAATTATGACTATTTTTTTTATTGACAATTAATTTTGAAATGAAATTCCATGTTATCTAATAATAAAACAAAAATTAAATTGTTATTTATTAACTATATATATATAAACTAAAATATTATAATCTAAAGCTAAAAAGGCATTTGAAACAATACCTTAAATTATTACTTCTAACAAAGTTGAAGCATTCAAAATGTTCTTATCCTAAAAAAAAAAAAAAAAAGAAAAATAATTATATAAAGATATGTATTTATATAATAGGAGAAAATAAAAAAGACTCTTTTATCTAAAACCCCTTTACAAACTCAAACATAATTGAAAAAGAAAACAAAAAGAAATTTATTTAATTATTTTTTTTAAAAAAAAGGTAATTTTAGAGTAGGAAAAAAATAAAAAGATAAGGTAGGACCCACATGGGAGAGTGGAAGGAGACTGAATGAATGAAATTAAAAGGTTAAGTGTCTGATTCCAATCATAGCCATTCACTCATGATTTGATGGTTGTCTCAGCTTCGCTGTTTTATTATTATTATTATTATTATTATTTTTAATTTCTCCAATTATGCACTGGGCCCCACTCATCTTCCCTTAATCCCAGCCGTTGCTTTCATCTCTTCCTTTTTTAACGATCCACATTTAATCTCCCCCACCCCTTCTATTATTTGTTGATTTTTAAATATTTGAAAATATATTCACGGCTTCATTTCAATATCAAGTGTTCTCTATAATTGATTTACTCTTTAAAAAAAAAAAACTAAATGATGATTAATGTGTGTGATTTTCTCTTGAGAAAATTAATATTTTTAATCAACGTGTTGACTCGGTAGTATTGTTTTACCTACATTCGATACATGTTATGTTATGAAAGTGATTTTAAAAAGTCACGTTGAATTTAATGACTTAAAAGTTGATTTTGAATTAATTAAAAATATATTTTAGAGTGATTTTGAAAATGACAAAAGTGATTTTAGTCATTTCAAGATCACTCTCAAACATGCTCTTAATAATAAGTTGAAAAATGCTTTTGGTCTGTTAAGTTTGTAACAATTTAGTCTATATTTTCTCAATTATTTTCTTAAACAATTTATTGAATAAGTGACAATTTAGTCTTTGATTATGAAAAGTACTTCAACTTTAAGCGCTTACCTTTTTTTATAAAAAAATTGATTCTTGACCAATTTATCGATTAACATGCATAAAGATATCGTTAAAATTTCAATATATTTTTCATAATGAAAACTAAGGGTGTGTTTGAAATAATTTTTCAAGTATTTTAGAAATACATCTACTCAAAATGGATTTTGAAAGTCATTAGTGTCTTTATTTTAAACACTTCTTACCAAGAGTGTTTAAATGAACATGAATTTTTAAAAAATATTTATATCCAAACATGTACTAAATCATCATAAATTATAAATTACAAGGACTATATTGTTATAAAATTGAAAGATACAAAAAGACTAATTTACTAATAACTAAAGTTTAGAAACTTAATTGTTATTTTTACGAAAGTGATTTTTAACTTAATAATAACGATATGTGACTTTAGATAAGTTAGATAGGTGGATAAAGCACTTATTACAATTTATTTATTTATTTATTTTTTTCACTCTTGCATTTTTTAAGGAAAAAGAAAAAGGAGGTGTGGCTTGACTCATGTAATTGTGTTTTTCAATGAATTTGGACATTTTTGTGATAATAGGTAATTTGGTAAAATATATTTTTAAAAAGAAAATTAAAAAAAAAAAAGAAGAAGAAAAAAGAAAAAGCAAT
Organism: Citrullus mucosospermus; assembly: GCA_030954485.1. Lineage (NCBI taxonomy): Eukaryota > Viridiplantae > Streptophyta > Magnoliopsida > Cucurbitales > Cucurbitaceae > Citrullus > Citrullus mucosospermus. The sequence continues at coordinate 2,672,181 of CM062064.1, read as the reverse complement.
ATAGGAAAGGGGAGGCTTTTCATCGCACTCATGAAAAGAACCAAAAGCAAAGAAGCCAAAGACATGATACCCAAAGGGAAGAAGGTAAAGGCAAAAAGTGAAAAAGTAAGTAAAAGAAATAAGAAAGAGACTTTAACTATAGTTAAGAAAGTTAAACCATCCCCCCAACCCCCATTCCCAACCATGGTTATTCTTTCTCTTTTTCTTAATTCAAATACCATTTATCCAAATTTGGTAAAAAAAAAAAAAAATATATATATATATATATATATATATATATATATATATATATATATAATAAAATCATTAAAAAAAATTGCAATTTTTTATCTTTGTACTTTTAATTCTCCAATTATAGTCTTTATACTTTCAACAAATTTAAATTTAGTCAGTGCAGCTAGTTTATTATTAAGCAACCTCTCTATATAACTTGTGGAAATATATTTACATAGTGTATTTTCTTGAATGTAGGTATTATTAATAATTAATTATGATAGACTACATTTAAGATTTATTAAAAGGTTGACAAATATTCTTGGCCTGTTAATTTTCGTAACTTTAATGATCAAGTTACAATTTAGTCATCGTATTTTACAAATTGTAACAATCTTGTCCTTGTCATGAAAAGTATTATCAAGATTCAATAAAATTTCTTATTGATGAATTGATTGAAAATTAAATTAATTTATAAAACTATAAAGATTAAGTCATTAGTAATAAAAACCAACATTTAATTTTGTTACAAATTTAAAAGTATACAAATACAAATTTGAGGATTAAATTATTACATGTAGAACTGAGAATGTAGGGACTGAAATGAAACAAAACTTGGGATAGAAGGACTAAAATGAAAAAATTAAAAGAAAAAAGAAAAGAAAAATGAAAAGAGGGAGGGGGCATATTTTGGAGAAGCAAAAGTGATGATTGGGGATAATTGGAGGGCCTTTCCTCTGACAGTCTTTCACTTGTTTCCTTTCATCATTAATTTTGAGAAAATAAATTCCCCATTTTCCTTTTTTTTTTTTTTTTTTTTTTTTTTTTTTAAAATTTTTTCTCTCTTTCTTTCTATATAATCCTCTTTTCTCCCCTTCTACTTGGACCACAACTCCTCAACCCTTCTTCTTCTTTCTTTCTTTCTTACTTCTCTCTAAAGACTCAAGAAATTTTCACACGTCAAAAACTATGATGGCTGGGAAAGATGATAATCTTGGATTAAGCCTTGGATTGAGCTTTGATTCTCATCATTTACAGCTCAATCTCATGCCTTCTTCTTGGAATAACGATGCTTCTTCAGGTTTGATTTCCTTTTCCAATCGAAGACAGAATATGATTTATTTCGTTAGGGCTTTTTTTTTTTGGAATTAATGGAATTGGATGTTGATTTTTGCAGATCGGACATCGGAAACAGGGCGATCGCTACTCCGAGGCATCGATGTGAACCGGATGCCGCCGTCGTCAACGGCGGATTGTGAAGAGGAGGCGGCGATGTCGAGTCCTAACAGTACGGTTTCGAGTGTGAGTGGGAAACGGAGTGAACGAGAGATGAACGGCGAAGATCTGGACGGAGATAGAGCTTGTTCTAGAGGAATTAGTGATGAAGAAGACGGAGAAACTTCTAGAAAAAAGCTTCGGCTTACTAAAGATCAGTCCGCCGTCTTGGAAGAAAGCTTCAAAGAACACAACACTCTCAATCCTGTAAGCCTTCAAACCCAAACCGGCCGGACCCGACCCGAGCGGCTTTTATTTCTTTTTTTTTTTTTTTTTTTCCCCGAAATTTTCTCGGCAGCCAAACGGTTTTTATGATGATGGAAAAATTTATGGGGGTATTTTGGTAAATTTATGCAGAAGCAAAAGTTAGCGTTGGCGAAACAGTTAGGTCTAACGCCAAGACAAGTCGAAGTCTGGTTCCAAAACAGAAGGGCAAGGTGAGGAATTTTCCTTCCCCTACAAGGGCATTTTAGTCAACATAACAGATATATAAATCTTCTTTTGATCTTATTTCCATTTTCGGACCTAAAACTTTGATCTTTCCAACTTAACCCCTATTTCTTTCAAAATTTTCTACTCTTACCCATTTAAGCCATTGTTTAATCTAATTGATCCATTTTCAGGTACCCAATAACTTGAATCAACTAAACGTAGTTGGAGAAAAATAATAGGAAGTTACTCTAAATAGAAAAACTATCCAACCATTTACAAAGATAGAAAAGTTTTAATAAATTAAGATTTGATTTGAGATCTTGTTTTTATGTAACAAAAACTTTTATGCTAATATAATCAAGTTTTGTTGGATTATTATAATCTAATTAATTAAAAAAAAAAAGAGTAAAAGAAATGAAAATAATTAAAAATTGGTCAAAGGTTATAGATTTGAAATTGTTTGGAAGTTGATGCAAATAATTGAGGTGTAATGATTTGGATTGAACAGGACAAAATTGAAGCAAACGGAAGTAGATTGCGAGTTTCTAAAGAGATGTTGTGAGAATCTAACGGAGGAGAATAGGCGGTTGCAAAAGGAAGTACAAGAACTGAGAGCACTCAAACTTTCCCCACAGTTCTACATGCACATGACCCCACCCACCACCCTCACCATGTGCCCCTCATGTGAGCGAGTCGCGGTCCCACCCTCCACGTCAGCCCAACCTACGCATGTGACACGAATAGGCCAGGCCCAACCTCAGGCCCACCACGCTCGGCCCATCCACATCAACCCCTGGGCCTCCGCCATCCCCGCCCGGCCCTTCAACGCCCTACACCCTCGCTCGTAAATACCCCTCCCCCACCGACGAGGGCAACTCCGTCTTTTCCTTAGGATCAGGTTGTTGGGCCGGGATTTGGTGGGCCTCTGTGTTTTCTAATGTTCGGCCCATCTTGTCATGATTAGGGTTGGAGTAGTTTATTTGTCTTAGCGGCAAGCAATACCCTTTTTTCTTTTCTTTGTAATATTTTAGGGGAAATGAAGTTGGGGGAAAAAAAAATAATAATAAAATTATATATATATGGTTGGAAGGTGAGATAGAAAAAGGGGTTTTGAGTTGTAAAGTGAACAATGAGATGTCTAATTAATTTTCTTTTATTAAATTTAAACTAATCTTAAATTTATTCATTTCTAAATTAAAATATATACACATTACGTAGCCAATTTATTAACATGTTTACTAATATATATTCTAATGATGTTACATCATCATGTTGTCTAAATTTAGATATTTACAAAGTTTGATCATATATATATATATATATATATATAGCTTTATACTATTTTTAAACTTCATATTGAGACGCGTAATCCAATATATTTGTATGAATAAAATACTATATTTTTAATACATTACGTAGAGAATTCGTAAAGTTTTTATTATTTATTAATATATAATTTAATGATGAGATATCATGTTGTCTAGTATTTAAAATCAAATATAAAGTTTAATAAAAAATCAAGAGTCAAAGTTTAGAATATAAACAATCACAGACCAAATGAGGCAAAGTTATTGATATTATCATTATTATTGTTTTGGATTTTTTCAAATGTAAGTCATAGCTTTTGATAGTCAAATTTGTGTTGGATCTTCAATGTGCTAAACTAACAGTTTTGCCCTTATATTATGTTTGTGATTTTTTAATTCCGTATTTAAATTTTGAAAGTTTTTAGTCACAAATATGCTTAAACTTCATGATAAATTTAATTATATTAATATTTTAACTGTTTTAAATAAATAAATGAACATTCCGTTTGAAACTTGAAATCTTGTAGTTATTTTGGTTTTGAGGGTTCACAGTTTGCAACTTTTTTTTTTCTTTTTTTTTTTTTGGGGGGGGGGGGGGGGGGTAATCTACAAATTTAATCCGTAAAAATCCATTTAGTGACTATTTGGTTTTTGATTTTTGAAAACTAAGTCTATTTCCTCTCAATTTTTTATAACAATGAATTACTTTTTTCTTAAGTACAAAAGTTGATTTCTTAGCCAAATTTTAAAATACAAAAACTATTATTTTTAATTCTTGATAATATTGGTAAAAAGTAGATGACAACAAAAAAATTTAGAGATGGAGAGAATGTTTATAGGTTTCATTTTTAAAAACTAGAAACCAGAAACCAAATGTAACGAAATGGGGCCCAAGCTTTTAAAAGTTTAAAATTCATTGATTTACTATACACACAATTGAAGAATACTCTTAGACATAAAATTCAATTTTATGTTTAATAGATCAAACTACTCTTAAGAAATCTTGAATTTGTGAATGATCTATTAAACATAAAATTGAAAATTCAAAAACTTATTAGACATAATTAAAAGTTTAAAGATTTATTAGACACTTGAAATTTCATAGACCAAATAGACTCAAATCTCAATGGTAAAAATTCAACAACACGTGAAGTGAAAAGATTGGAACCTCTAACTTCTATGCTTAGGTTGCCCATTTCTAAAAATTAATTAATATATGTAGCCTAAAAAAAAAACTTTGTGGATCTGTATATTATAATTCTCATGGAATTAGAAGATTCAAAGATAATCTATAATAAAAGTAATTTTCATATGCTAGACTTAAACTCACATCCTTAATTTTGAATTACAAAATGTAAGGGAAGAACCAAATACTTGGGGATTTGTAAAAGTTTTGTGAATGAATCTCATCATTGAATTGTGTATTGATGGGACAAAACAACCAAAAATTGAGGGATTAGTGGAAGGTTCAACATTTGTGATTGGCTCTAGAAAATTTAAGTAAAAAGGGAGACCAAACCAAAACATTGTTAAATTGTTGAACAATGCTTCCCTAATTTAGGGGATTTTTTAAAATTCACTTTTTGACTAAGAGAAAGAAGAAGAAGAATAAAAATGTATTTGGGATTAGCTTTGTCTTTTTGAAGTGTAAGCAGGAAACATGAAGCAATGTTTCAAATTCCATAGGGAGGAAAGTTCTCGAGAAAAATAAAATTTGTTAAGGTTCACTTAATTTTTGAAACTTGTGCTAGTTTTCTCATAATTTCTTTACAATTAGCTTTTCAAAGAATATTGAAATTTGTCAATGTCAACTTAGTTTCTTACCATTTGAGCACGACTAAGTGGACAACACGCCTATTGCCTTCATTTTAATTGAAAGTTCGAACCTCCAACTTCACATTTGTTGAACTAACAAAAGAAATGCATTAAGTTACAATAAAATTTAACTTAATAGTAAATTTATAAGGAAATTAATATAATGGGTCTATCTTAAGGGAAATTGTGGTTGATAACTAAAAATAAAAGACCAAAATAAAAAATGTTACAAAACTTTCAGTATTGGAACTTATAGCTAATGAGATTGTAGGAGATAAGAGTGCAATTTTTTTTTCATTCCAATTATGCCCTGCTTATATATGAATATTTACGACAAGCTTATATAACTTATGGTGTCGTTTTGTTTAAACAAATATCTCCTGTTAACTTAGATTCGAAAATCAATAACAACCTTACTAAATCTCAAGAATGTAGGAGACGAAGGTAAATTATTTTTTTCTTTGAATTATGTCTTGGGTATGTATATGGATAAGTCATTCTTGTTTTAGAGAAATATCTCTCCCAACTAAGATATGAAAGTAACTAACAATCCTCCTAATTTGTGAACTTTTTTAATTGAAGATTTGATCATCCAACTTTGTCCAACTACAAAAAATATCAATGCTTTGCAATAAATTTGAACTAACAACCCAATCCAGCAGGCTGCTCCAAACTTTAGTTCAATGACCCAAGCCCATTAGGTTAGATCATGGGCTTTATCTTTCTCAAGTTTGATGGGCCCAGATATTCCTTTTGGTCCATTGATTTGGGCCGCAGGAAAATGTTTGTCAACGTTCCTTTGGGCTTAGCCCATCAAACAATGACTATAAGTTTAGAAAAGATTAGGGAAATGGTGTTATTTTAAAAAATGGCAAACTTTGAAAGGTTGTATTTGGATCTACTTAGAAGAAAAATGTTTTTTGAAAAGTCATTCTTGTTTAAACATTTTTTATATAAATGTTTAAAATAAAAAAATGTTTAAAATAAAAACACTTATGTAATTAGCCACTCTTGCTCCAAAGTGTTCTCAAAATAATGATTGTTGAAGTTGGTCGTTTGAGGTGGTGTCTGGAGGTGGCAAATGGAGGGTAGTGGTAACCATGACAACATAATAGAAGTGAGGTAGATGACTTCTAAGGGTGTTTTGGTAATTTTAAGAAATACAAATTAGAGAAAGATTAACCATTAAACACTCAAAAATTATTTTTCTAAAAGTCGATTTCAAGTGTTTATCATAAATTAACTTATTCCACTAACTCATTTTCTCAAAAGCTATTTTGAATGGTAGCCAATTACTCCAATTTTTTTCAAAATTAAAACACACCATAAAATTCTATCGGATTGCCTTGAACAATAAGTCCACTAAAATGTTAGTATTCTACCAAGTCATAAATCCAAAATGGATTATAACTAAATTACTTTTGCAAAGAGCACTCAATCAAGAAGTAATCTCAAACACAACTATACTTTGTTCGCTTGATTTTCAATTATTGTCATTATTATTATTTTTTAGCTGTGGATCAATTTTGGCCAAGTCATTCTGAGCATAAAATTTTGACTTTTCTTAATTTAAAATTAGTTTTTGACAAAAAGGGAAAAAATCCAAGAAAAAGAAAAAAGAATATTTGACATTGACCACTATTATTTTGTATGCCAAAAAGTTGTATATCCAAATATATAGAAGAAATAGTTAACTAAGTGTAACAACCTATTCCATCTAATTCAACAGGCAAATTAGAAAGGATAAACACATTACAAACACATTACATACACAACTAAACTCATTTGCCTTGTCGTTTCAGCTGTAGAACAACAATCATCTATCATATAAATCCAGAGGATGAATATTTGGAGAAGATGAAACACTTTCCAGGAATTGAACTTGATGATCAAAGAAGAAAATCATGTAAAAAAAAAAAAAAAAAAAAAAAAAAAAAAAAAAAAAAAAAAAAAAAAAAAACAGAGAGAGAGAAGAAAGAAAAAAAAAAGTGTTAGAAAATGACTCTAAATGTCAGTTGAATGATTTAGAGTTCAAATTTTGATGAACTTACTGAAGAAAGGTTTAGGGTATGATACATGTTTCAACTTCAAGTTGGCTTTGAAGTGTTTTTACGAATTTGTCCACTTGATCTTTTGATCGATTCAATCCTTTGAAGCCTGATTTGCTCTCTGAATTTGGCAATGAACTCATCAGCCTTTTTATCTACATCTGGTCCTCCATCATTAGCCATATTACTAGAGCTTCCTGCTTCTTCTTCATTACTCAAACCTCTTTCCCCGTCATCTCTATCTCTTCGTTTCACATTAAAAGGTTCTCCATTGTCTTCCCTAATAAACTGCCCTACCATGTTATTGTTTTCTTCCTCGCTTTCCATGTCTTCGTCGTCCTCGTCCTCATCGGTGTCCATGGTTAGCTTTTCCACCAATTCTTCTTTATCTTCATCTGGAAACTCAATGGGGTTTTCTTCAAAATCTTGAACATGGGTATTTTGATCCATCATCTTCCCTTTCAATTGATCATTCCCACCAAATTCTCTCCCTCTTCTTGGTGGCTCATTCACAACTTCCCCAGGTCTGATTGTTCTAACAGATTTTCCCATTGATGGGCTATCAACATACTTTCTAGGCAGAGCTTCAGCACTTGAATTAGCACCAATCATCATATCAGTATCATCTCCTGTATCACGAATCATGCTTCTGGGATTGCTAGTGAAGCTTCTTCTCAATTCTTTTTGATGAGGTACATCATTTTCGTTCAGCCATGAGCTTGGTTTCATTGTGGAAATTCGTCGAACACGTGGTGGGGGTGGAGGCGGCGGAGGCGGAGGAGACCGGTAGAAGCTTTTCTTCCTCACCAAATCCTCACCACTCTTGGCCTGTAATTCTGGTGACACATTATGGGAAGGAGATGGTTTCCTTGGAGATGGAGATGGAGAAGGAGAAATGGCACTGGCTCGGGAAGACCTTGAAGTTTGAGGCCTAGGAGACCTAGAATCGATCCTATTGATCGATTCAGAATCCTCCATGGAAGGATTATCAGCTTCTTCTTGCACATCCATCCTCCCCGATCTCGATCGCCACGGAACCGGAGATGGAAGAACGACATTTTCATTCAACTTATCGTCAATTTCTTCAAGATTCCCTCCTCCAAACTCTCCATTCAAACTCATCTTCGAATTGCTCAATAATCTTCTCGAACTCACTCTCGGCTTAGATCTAGACTCATCGTCTACAACAACACGAGACTTCAAGCTACGAACAGGGAGAAGCAAAGGCTTCTCACTCCTAACTCTCTGCTCATTAACAACAGGACGTTCTTCAGCAACAACCACAGATTCATTCCTAAAATACCGACTATTCCATGTATGGACCTTATTTTCATCAGACGAAGATACCGATTCATCATTAGCAGACGGAGTTTCAGGCTCATCATCAAAAACAGACGAAACATGAAGCAATCCAGAAACATAAGATTGAACATTATCAAACTTAGATACACTAATTTCATCCTCTTTTTCGTCACTTCTCCGGCTAAAAAGGCCGTAAGAAACAGCGATTCCGACGAAAAGAAGATGCAGAAGCTCCCAGCTTCTGGTGAGTAAAGTTTGATTAACAAACTCAGGGGCTTGGGAAGGGACTAAAGGGAGAATGAGTAGAAAGAAAACGGCGGTTACAACTTTATACAAAATATGGCTATGGAACTTACTTGGAGTAGCTTGATTTTGCAGTGGCGCGAGAACCTCTGATTCCGCCATTGAAGAAGGATATGAATGAATTGAAGGTGAATATGGAGTTGCAGAGAAGAGGAAAATGGATGATGAAGATGAAGATGAAGACTTAATGGCGAAGAAAAAAATGGAGAGAGAGAGAATTGAAGAGATGAGAAAAGGAGTTTGTAGAAGGAACAAAGAACAATTTGAAGCTTTGCTTTTTCGAACTGCCTTTTAACGGTCCCTTGTCAATTGACCAATCTACCCTTCTCTCTATTATTTTAGGCCAAAAAGATCTTTTTTGTCCTAATACTTTCAGTTTCCGAATTTATAAATATTATTTTACTCTCCATACTTTGAATGGTCTAATTTTAATATCTCTATTTATTTTTAGTTAATTTTTTTTTTTTTCTTTTTAAAAAAAATTTAAAAACATATTTACATATTTTATTTTCTTGCATTTTGGTAAAAGTTAACATTGGGAGATTAAATTTAAGATATATTGAAAGTACGGAGAATTAAATTGGACAATTGATAATATAAAAACTAAAATTGAACAAACTTAAAAGTATGAGACCAAAATGGTAATTTAGTTCTTCAAGGTTTTTTTTTTTTTATTATTGAAATTAGTTGAATGATTTGGTTAAAATTTAGTTTTAGTTTCTATACTTCGATGTTTGTTTAATTTTAGTCCCTATGCTTTTAATAAATCTTAAATTCAATCTCCAATGTCAGTTCATTGTTGATTTTTCAAAAACTTTTTGTTATCTATTGACAATTTTACTATAATTTAGAAAACATATTCACATATTATATTTCTTTGCATGAAAATTATTATTTTTATTTACTAATTTTGATAAAAATTAATTGTGAGGGATTAAACTTAAGATTTTTTGAAAGTATAGGGACTAAATTTGGAGAATTGAAAATACAAAGATTAAATTTGAACAAATTTCAAAGTATAGAGACCAAAATAGTAGTTTTACCTAGTAATTCTCATGTAACAAAATATAATATGTAAATATGCTTACAAAGTATAGGGAAAACTTCTTTGTTATCTATTAGCATTTGCAATATAGATTGAACAAACGAAAAACTTCTTTGTTATCTATTAGCATTTGCAATATAGATTTGGAAACATATTCACTAATTATATTTTCTTGCATGATTATTATTATTATTATTGAACCAATTTTAATTAAAAAAAATTATTTTACAGACTAAATTTATTTATTTTGTAAGTACATAGACTAAAATTGACTATTTAAAAATTGATGAACTAAGAGTGAACAAACTTCAAAATACGAACTTTAACATTTTATTTACCAATGTGCCAAATATGAATTTTTAAGATGACAAAAGCAAAACTTTGAAAGTTTAAGGGTTAAGTTCATAGTCAAATTGAGCAAAAATTAATTGGCATACGAGCGGGTTACTATCCACGAGGTATGTGGTTCGAATCTCTAAACACTAGTTATACTAAAAAAAGGACTAAATTCATAATTAATGTGCTAACCTTAATATGACTCAAATAAGCAAATTATATACTTCTGACAAAAAAGTTTAAGGTTCAAATCTCTTATCCATATATTTTTAAATTAAAAAAAAAAACAGAATTTAGATTATATTTAACTCTTGGATTACCATTTACCTCTTACTTTTATTTTTTTTTTAAATATATATTTAATTTTTTAAAAATGAAAAATAAAATCATAAAAATATTTGGCTGATTTAATTTTACTAAAATCTTTTGATCATAATTCTTTTAAAACAACCTCGAAGACATCAAATAATAATAATAATCATCTTAATATTTAATATTCTAATAATTTTTTTTTTGACATCAAAGTGTTATAGGGTTTAGACATGTTGCTTCGTGATATTGATGGAGCGAGGTGCACACAAATAGGTTAAAAACTTACTATTATCACAAATTATCATAAACAAACTAAAGAACTTCTAAGTTAAATTTCAAATTTAGTCTTGAGGAAAAATTTTAAAGTTTAATCTATATGGTTTAAAATTATAATTTAATTCCTATGATTTGATAAAACTCTCATAAATAGTCTCAAGAGCAAGGACTAAATTCTAACTTTTTTAAATCATAGGGACTAAATTCTAATTTTTCCCAAACTATATGGAGTAAAGTTTAACTTTCCATAGGAGTAAATTTGTAATTTAACTGAAATTCTAAAAAGAAAATAATGATAAGAAATTAAAAAAAAAATAATAATAATAAAGGGAGGGTACAATTGGAAATTGAAGACAAATGGGTTGCGTAGAAATGGTCAGGATTCTTCTTTTGGACTGCTTACGCTAGCTTTTTAGTGCAAGCTCAATATATTTTTATAATTAATAAATAAATAAATATTTTGTTTTATTTTTAATTTTCTTTTTTTTTCTTCTAGAAATAAATAAAAATAAAAATTACAACTTTGCATAATACTTGATGCATTTGGGATCTCTACTCATCATCCTCTTAAAGACCACGCAGACTTTTTTTTTTTTTTTTTTTTTTTCATGTTAACTATTTTTATGGGTGGGTTCAACAATTAGAGGACGGGAATTGAATTGTCGACATTTGGAACAATTGATTGATACTTTTATACACTAATTTTAATTTAGTTAGAGCGATTATTTGATTTCAAAGACCATGAAATAGGATATTGCACAACTTTTAAGTTAATTGTTGTTTGTACAAATTGGGTTGATTTCGTACGGTTTCATAATCAGTTTGGGATTACATCAAACTAAAAAAAAAACAAAAATCTTTCTAGTTATTTGTTCTCCATAATAATTGTTTTAGTTTATAGTCATTCTCTATTGAATGCGTTAAATTGCATATGTGTTGTTCAATTAAAATAATGCGTTAAATTGCATATGTGTTGTTCAATTAAAATCAAACTACATACAAAAAAAAAAAAAAAAAAAAAAACATTGAGCCGACTAATTTGATTTTGCCAATGTGTCCTATTGTTTCCAAGTTTTTTGTTTCAATAAAACATAATATAATTTTTAAGTCAACATATATAGTTTTTGAAGTCGAACCTTATCAAATAGAAAGAGTATAAAAGGAATTGATTCGTTTAATTTGATTTGATCTATGCGGATTAATATTTCGATTATTCAATTTAAAAAAATTAGGTTGAATAAATCAAACGATGTTATTATGTTAGGGCTACTTTTTTTCCAACCACTTGAATTTATATATATATATGAAAAGAATGAAATGCATAAGGAGAATCCAACCTTGGCTGAGGAAGAAAGAAAGTTTAGGGTTTTATTCTTTTTGTTTTGCGCAATATTGTATTCAAATTTAGGCCAATGAGGGAAAGAATTCTTTTATTATTATTATTATTATTTATTATTATTATTATTTATTCAATAAAAAAAAATGAAATTCCATGGGCAATTAATTCTTGCCATTCAAATACTTTATAGTAATTTCTCCTCTCAATGGACAAAGAATCAAAGAATAATATATTCTAGAAGTTCCATTGGATTTGAATTTGATAGGCCATTGGTGATAAAGGGAGAACTCTCTCATCTAAATATGCAAATTTGTGGTTTGGAACTTATTCAATCAAATTGAATATTGACATTGACATTAATTTGATCATTATCTCATTTGTTAAAAATTTATTCATATGTATTATGTCATCAAGTATAATTGAGAAGATTAGGATAATTAAATCATTTAATCATCTTTCACATAGTGATGAAGTATGTATTATTGAGCAATTTTACTTTATACCTACTATTGAGATATATCTTTTTAATTTGAATCTCTAATCAAATTTTTAATTTGTATTTTCTTTTCTTAATATTTAATAATTTTAAAAGTTATTGAGTTTGTCAATCTGAGCATAGCTCGATCAACTAAGTATGCACTACAACCTGATGAAAATATTAGAAGATTAAATATCCACCTTAACATGCGGATCTGGTTGAATTAATTTTTTTATCATTAAACATTTAGAGCCCATTTGATGACATTCATGTTGTTTGTTTTTTGTTTCTGTTTCTCATTTTTCAAGAAACAAACTTGTTTGATAATTGTTCTTGTTTCTAGATTTTAAAAAACGTTTCTTAGAATTGGACCAAATTTGAGAAACTATCTTTGTTTCGTTTCTAATTTAGTTATATTGTTTCACAAAACAACTAAATTGTATTATTGTTGTAAATTTTGCATTAGGACTTATTTATATTTGATAATGTAAAATTATTATTTTTATATTTCAATGCATGTTATACTTTTTTTAATTTTATTTTATATAATTAAATTATATAAACTATAAAATAAAGGGTTGTAAGGGAAACAAATACGAGAAACAAAAAATAGTTACCAAACAAGTTTCTGATTTTGTTTTTTTTTTTTCAAGAAACAAAAAATGAAAATAGTGAGCAAACGTATTCTTGTTTCCAATTCTTAAAAAAAGAGAAACAAGAAACAAGAAACGGAAAATGAGAAATGGTGAATGGAAATGTTATCAAATGACCATATTTGTTTTAGATTCCTTCAATTATGGAGAATGTTTTGGCAGTTTTTATGTCTTCGTTTGTAAGTCTATAGTATATGACTGATACATTTCAGCACATTTCTCGTTCGGCGTTGGAGAATCCATTTGTGTTTGGTTTATCGGTTTATTCCGTTTCATTTTCTAGAGTTTTAAGGTTGATTTTGGTTGTTTCCATGACATATATCGTCCATAAGATGGGTATGTGATTGCTATCAGTTTTATATTATATAGGATATTGTTCACATGTCTTTATATTAGACATTTATTAGTCTATATTGTATAGTCATGCAGTTTGACTATATAAGTGATTGAATAAGTCTGTTATATATTAACATATATTTGTTATATGTTACTTAATCTAAGGTTTCTGTTGGTTACATCCAAATAAAGTAATTAAGCAGTCTCATCCCAACTAAGCAGACTTCTATTTAAATTTGTTATATATTAACGTATATTTGTTGTATGTTACTTAATCTGAGACCATAATTGGTTACATCCGAATAAAGCAATTAAACACGTTTTTGTTGGTTACATCCGAACAATGTATATTTGCTATATGTATTAAATTTTTTTATTTTATATATTTTGGCATATATTGTTATATTTTTATAAGCTTACATTATTTCATTTTAGGTTCTTTGAACGTCCATATTTGTTGTGATGGTTATTTCAACGATATGGATAACTATGTGAATTATAGAGCAGCAGATGTTGTTTTGCATGAGGGAATGTCCTTTGAAGAATTAGAACAGACACTAGCGTCGAAGATAAGCAATAGTTCAGATGGCATAAATGTAGAGATTTTTCTTGTATTAGATCTACATAATATTTGAAGAAGGATTTGGATGTTAAGAATGACAATGATCTTAGATAGGTTTAACCCACAATATCTTCCAAAGTCGAACAACATATTTCTTTGATTGTTCAATATGTTGGCAGCATGAACATTATTGTGGGTAGTAGTAGAGTTCCAACTGTTATTATTATAGATAACTGTGATGTGGGGGACGTTTTTTTTTTTCAAGATATTGATCTTTCTAAGGTTCCTATAATGAGATTGATCCCAATTAAGCACACATAATATACAACCATTATATATGAAAATTAATTGTTCAACCTTAAAATATTCATTGTTATATTTAATATAATCCATATTATAAAAAAGAAAAAAAAATCCTGTATAAAGCCAATAAATTTCTATCAAATTGATAGAGTTGTTTGATCTTTTATTATAAAAGTGGTCAGAATTTTGAAAACTTCTGATAATTGGGCCGGACTTTTCTGAAATTTCTTAGGCCGTTATGATAAATATGAAATAGATGGTGGGTTTATGAGTGTAATTGGGCCTAAAAGAATGGGCTATATGTGTTATTAACCCCTAATCCAAAATACTAATATGGATTCTTTGTTTTTAAGATTGGGCCCACTAACTGAGGCCCAAGATTATAAAAATAGTAATTCAAATAAATGAAATGTCAATCAAAATTTAATCACTATCTAAGTTTTTCAAATAATTCTTGTGATTATACTTAATTAGTAAATTAGTCTATATATTGATAATGATGAGAACTAAAAATATATTGATAATCACAATCAAAGCTTATTAGGTAATTATTTTCAAGATATCCAAATTCATAATAAACAAGTACATGAGTGAGTGAATTTGATGGAAATGTCAATATATCCATAAATTAGATCATTCAATATGATATTAAGAATTAACCGATATCTTTGACACATTTTATAAATATCTATAAAACATGAAAAAGTATCATCCATACGTTACTTTCCGTATGAATATAAATATATATAAATCATATTAATTAATGATAATATCGACAATAGTTTAAAAGTAAAGACAACGCAATTATTGATTTTAATAATTTTATTATTTACAAAAATATCTATTAATATCAAAATTTTATTGATATATCCATTGAAATAATGATATATCTGTAAAATATTGACTTTGATATTTGAACTAAGAGTGAATGTATATTCCATACTATTTATATGAAACCAATATAACAAACAATAATTAGTATTTAAGTTGGACGAAGCGATGAAATCTAAAACAAACTAAAAGAATACTTACGAAGTAACTAGAACAAGCAACCGATTGAATATCTATATATATAGAGCGAAATAAACAATGTTTTCTTATCCGACTAATATATTTTTAATTATCTAAGCCATACATTTAGACATAAACTTTAAAATTTCTTATCTTAAAATAGTCATAATAGATAAAATAACACTTATTTCTATGTATAGTCAAAATGTCAACAACTTTTCAAGTTATAAAAAATATTCATCTACATCCTTAACTTCCCTTTTGTCATTCAAATATTTATTTGTGAATGATTTTGTCAATATTACGATATTAGTGTGAGAAATTATCTTAAATGTCAAAACTGCTGAAAATATTTACAACTAATAGCAAAATACATAGTCTATCTGCAATAGACTACTATCTGTGTCTATCTTGCAAATAGTAGTTTATTGCGATCTATCGCCGATTGACAGTAAAATTTTGCTATATTTGTAAATATTTTGGTTTCTTGTACTATATAGAGCTCTAGTAGTGTTGACTTTAAATGTATTATTGAATATATATGATCCTATTTAATTTTACATTGTAAAATTCAAATATTTAAAATAAATAACTACATGGTTGACTATTAGAATTGTTGTCAAAGCGAGATTCTTCAATAATAATGGAAAATTCTCTCTTTTTTGAGGTTGAAAGTTTGATCCTCCATCCGTTAAATTATTGTATTAAAAAAACTATTAGAATTTTTATTGGTATCATAATCTTAGGCAAAATATATGTTATAGTATCTAATATTTTGGTATATCTATAACTGAATAAGTATTTTTTAAGTTAGAGTTGCTTTCAAATATAGTAAAATGAACAAACTTATTTACAAATATAGAAAAATGTCACAACTATAACGGATAGTTAAGTGACATTTTGTTATATTTTAAAATATTTCTAGGAGTTTTATCATTTAAAATAATTACCCATATACTTAAACTAATTATTAATTAATATAAAAAAAAGAATGAATTAGAATGGAAAGAAAATAAATATATCACTAAATTATTATCAAAATTCACAAGAATAGAGAAACAATTCAAGAAATAAATTTCACACTAATAACAGCACATTTAATTTAATTCCAACACTAATTATCATCACAAATCCATCTAACCCTCATTAACTCCATTCTACTTAGAGCTCGTGGAACCACTACTCTTTTGAACCGTATTTTCGTAGTTGAGAAAGCAAAAAAAAATTACTTTTTCTAGGTTAAAATTTATTTGTAGGACAAAAACATTTCAGCATCGAAGTCTAAGCATTTGTTAATGACACTCGAGTTTTTATATGGCGAATTCTTATTGCTAAGTCTATCTTTTTATGTTTAAAGAACCAACATGGTGTTCGACTTGAAGATGGAGATGTCATGTCCATAGGGGGACGGGGCGAGTTCAAGGATGGCTTCTCGTCTTTGTTCTCACTCACCATTTTAATCTCCAACCCCTCAAAATTCTCCATGGTGATTGGGGCAGAGATTCTCTATGAAAAATTTGTGGAATCGAGTTTCTTGTGGGATTTCTATTTTTTTTTTTAAACAATCAACTTAAATCATTGCCATGGAAATTTTTTAATTAAATAATTATATTTCTTATTAAAATTTTTCTATGATTAGTTCAATGTACCAAATTTGGCTTTAAAAAGAAATTCCTTTAATTTTCTAATGTATATTTATAATCTAAGGTCACGTTTATTCCAACTGAAACGCGATTCATCAATGGTAAAATAAAAAGTGGGGCTCATTTAATTATATTTGTTGTTTACTTATATTCGTAATAGTAATGAATTGTGGAACCCACCTCAAATGCAATTTGATTAGAGGAATGAAGGGTACTCAATATAGTTGGTTAAAATTTACGTGGACCCCACTATACCTTTACTTCTACCGTTACCGTTATCCCTAGGATCAAGCAGTAATAAAAACAATATTGGTAACTATAAATTGTGACAGATTTGTAATTCAAAGTAAACATGATCAAAAGTAATTCAATTATATTTGCGATTTAGACTTACTATGATTGATCCATCAATGAAATTTCATTACAATTACACCAATTTTCATTTACGGTTTGGTAAACGTAGCGTGAATTTAATATTCAATTCAAACATATTCATTAACTTGACCATTTAACAATAAAATTTAAAATTGAAGTATAATATCTATATAATAAATAATAATAACAACATAACACAAAATTATTATAATAAATAAATAAGGGTAACGAGTGGGGAATACATCCTTGGCCCCACCCATATCCCATTTGATCTCCGAGAAACTTTTTTACCCACTTTCTTCCTTACTTTGAGTAGGATGAAAAATGGATATCTCGAAGATCAACTTCCATGAATGGATTTTATTCGGGGTATTGTTGGTTGATTCTCTATTAATTTGCTTCCTTAAAAAAACTCCATTCTATTGGTTCGTACGATTTCATTATTAATGTTGTGAATTGTCATTTAATCGGATGGGATTCACAATTCAAATTTTAAAATGACAGTCTGTGACATATAATTCCACGAATGCAATAGGACCCGCATACACGTGGCCGTAAATAAACGCGCTGGGACACAATATTTCTAACCGTCAAGTTACATTAACATTACCGGGAACCAATTCGTCGATTCTTCTTTATAGCATTTGCCGGAGTTCCTCTCTCTCTCTCTCTCTCTCTCTCTCTCTCTCTCTACTTTTGTTTCTCTCTCTCATCAATCGGTTTCAAAGAATGTTAAGCAAATGGTTGGAGTAGAATCCAATCCATGGTAGCTTTTCAATCCCCAAAGCAAAATCTAGGGTTCGGTATTCGAAGTATTTCGTCGATTTTTCCCATTTTCGTTCTTCCCCAGGTCGATCGTCATTCCTGTTGATCAATCGCAGCTTCCATCGACTTCTTCTTTTCCGGCTGCCGGGACGGTGGCGACTTCTGTGAGAATTTCGTTATCTGTATTTCTTCCGTCGAGATCTTCTCCGATTTTTCCATTACTGGGGTTTGGTTTAGGAATGAATGTTAGGTTTTCGCGATGGGGGATGTTAATTGTTTGTGTATAATCATGTTTGTTGGTTGAAAATTTGTGTATTTGCGGCAAACGGGTGTAGATTGCTGGTTTGTTTATGTATTTGAGATAATTGGTGTTCTTTGGTTATTCTGTTTATTGTAGTTCGATTTTAGGGGCTTTTTATTTAAGGCTATGTATATTGAGGAACTGAAGGAAGGGGAGTTGCAGAGTGGGGAAGAGGGGAATTCAGGGGTTATTGTTAGTAATTTCGAGAGTCAGAGCATTGTTAGGTCTGATGTGAAAAGGATCGTTGTTGGAGTTGGGGCTCGTGTACTTTTCTACCCGACTTTGCTTTACAATGTTTTTAGAAATAAGCTTCAGACGGAGTTTCGTTGGTGGGACAAGGTTGATGAGGTATATATTTTTCATCTTGTCAATTGCTTCCCTAACCAGATGACAGGGCAAGTAATATGTGTTGTAATGCCATTTTTTCTTTTAGTTTATATTGTTAGGTGCTGTTCCATTCCCTGCTGATGTTCCCCGTTTGAAGGAGGTTGGCGTTCGAGGAGTGATAACACTAAATGAGCCATATGAGACTCTGGTTCCTTCAACTCTATATCGTGTAAGTGTCTTGTATTGTACTAAATGCATTCTGTTAGATTCTCTAGAGTTTTGTTAACTGGAACTATGAAAGTGAGGGAGGCAGAAGGGAAGTGCCTTCCATGGATTTCAGAAGGTGCTGTAAATGCTAGAAACTAATATGGGATCCTATTTATTTGGATATAAGCCTATTTCCGTTCGCAAAAACTTGGAGCCACTTGGTTAAAAAGGCTACTTCTTACAGTTAAGATTCCCTGTGTGTAATCCTCTAATCCTCTTCCTTGCTGGTATAGATACTGACATACTGTCTTCAAATTAGGTAAATGCGTCACACCCCTTTCTCTGATGCCTTCCCGATTCTCAGTGTGTCTCAAACATCTTCAAGGAACCTCTTATTGTTAGTGTGATTTGGAAAAGGGAGAGAGTGAAGTGAGATCGCATTCAAATACCAAATGAGTCACTGTATCAGTTCCTCCCTTCAAAAAATATTTCCCTCCTGTAGGGGAGTCTCTTTTGGATCATCTCAACCAGAGGATCTTGAAAGGGGATGCTATGGGGTTGTATCCGTAGGACACATAAGATAAAAACAAGGTAAGTACACATCAACAGACCCGTCTTGGTTAATCACTGCATTTTTCACCTACCATTGTGCTATTCTCTATTCTTTTACTTCATATGCATAGCATCCCCACTTATGTCTCCTACTTGAAAAAAAGCTAAATTTTGTTTCTCAGTTTTGCCACACAAAGACCTTGTAGTAAAACTAGCTAAAATTTTTGTTACACATTTAATGATGCAAAATGCCCAAGACAGTTTAAATCTTATACTAACGTTTAAACCTTGTAACAACTAAAAAATACCTTGTAATAGCTAAAAAAGACACTAAATTGAGCCATCTAAATATGTACCTTGTACTATGCCATGCAAATACCTTGTATTAAAAACAACTAAAATATTTTCAAAAAAACAAAAACTCAAATCTTCATAGGTTGAACCACATTAGTACTGTGAACTTGAAACCCTCAGTTAGACCTCTCTTCATCTTCTCATATTCCTTGAAGTGGGACCATGAAGAATATCAACCACAAGAATGAAAAAGAAGGGATAGGGAGATGAAGGCTACCCTCGGTTAACACCTATAATGGCGAAGATTTTTTATCCTCTTATACTACAATTTATTACAATTGGAAAGTTTAGTGAGTGTGAGTTTCCTTTTCTTCAAATAAATTTGTTAAAGAAATCCAAATCGATTGTGGTTGTACACTTTTTTATTTTATTTTATTTTATTTTATATTTTATATTCGTGAGTGTCCGGGCTAGCTTACGCACACCTCGACTAATCTCACGTGACAACCTCCCTGACCCTTCAATATTTGGGTGTCAAGGAAACTTGTAGGATATTAATTCTTAGGTAGGTGGCCACCATGTATTGAACCCATGGGGTTGTACACTTATCAAAAAGCTCCTTGAAATGTTAAGATTGTGCTTAGTAACACTTCTTCCATTATCTTTGCTATGTTTTAGAATAATATTGTCATACTTGTAACCAAACTAATGGATCAAAGGTCCTTAAATTTTGCACATAAGACTTCTTAGGAATGAGGTAGATAGAATGTCTTCATCCGTAGAGAGACATCAATAATTGCCTCTATTGAACTAAATGAAGACTTGGATTATACCCTTGTACTATCCCATTTCCCAACTCTCGTGATAAAAGGCCATTGAAAAATTACTTCCAGTGTGAATGGTTGCTCGAAAGCATCCTTCTTTCGGGACTGGCCATCCCATGGAAATAAGAAACACAATCTTCAAAGGCCGGTTCACTCTGGACGTTTGCCTCCTGGAATTCTTCACTCTATGAATCATTAATTAATCCCTTAACTTACTTGTGCCTTAAATTGGTTTGAGTATGATTTTTTCCCTTTTACTATTGCAGGATCATGGAATTGATCATCTGACCATTCCGACAAGGGACTATTGCTTTGCACCTTTATTGAGTGACATTTGCATTGCTGTAAATTTCATCCACAGTACGTATCTTCTACTAAACTCGTTCTGCTTCCATCCTCAGGTTGCTAATGTCTATCTTAACTCTTAGTGAAAGGGTGTTCACTTATGTTCATTAAATCAGAATATGTGCAACCTTCAAGTTTATGGTGCCAAACAAACTTTTCCTGATTGAATAATTTCATTTTTTGATCTTATGCTGCTATCAAAGAAAATGCATCACATGGACAGACTACATATGTTCACTGTAAAGCTGGACGAGGGCGTAGCACAACCATTGTTATTTGCTATCTGGTAAGTCTTTGAACACAAATGAAACAACTTTTTTTTCTTAAATTTATAAATCAAAGAGCCTTTGGTTTTCTGAGGCTTTGTGGTGGTGTACAGGTGCAATACAAGCAAATGACGCCAGATGAAGCTTATAAGCATGTGAAATCAATCAGGCCAAGGGTGCTTTTAGCATCATCACAGTGGCAGGTATTCTGAGGCCTTTCTACCTTGTGGCTTGCTAACTTTCTGAGGCTTTTCATTATGATGAATTTGATGAATTCTGCATGTTAATCAGCAAACTTGTTTTGTTTTTGTTTGTCTTTTTTTAAATGAACAGTTTAGATGACAGTCATCTAACTTCGGTTGTAAGTTGAAAACTTGAAACCAAAAAAGCTGAAAAATTGGACAATATTGGCTGAACTAGTTGCTCGGTTCGGTTAATTTTCGTTGGGCAGTCAGATTGGTCTTAAAAACTTTTTTGGCCCTTTTTTCTTCTTTTTTTTGTTGGGGGGGGGGGGGGGGGGGGGGGGGGGGGGGGGGGGGGGGGGGGGGGGGGGGGGGGGGGTTGACACAGAAATTGACCTATATCAAGCTGCATATACCCTTGGCTGCATGTTCATGCATATGTCATACCCCATTTTGAAATCCTTTCATCCCAGTTTGGACTTGATGACATTCTTAGAACATGCATGTTAATTGATGGTTTCTAATTGCAGGCTGTCCTGGAATTCTACCACCTGATTGTGCAGAAGGATGTTTCCTTCTGCCACATAGATGATCTAGGAAAGGAACTATCAGGATCATCGCATGATCTTATCGCATTTGATGATAGTTCTGTAGTTGTTGTAAAAGAATCCGATCTAGATGGATATGACCAAAGTATCAGCCAAAGTGACATGGGTGATATCTGGGCAGATTTAAGTGTGGTCTGCAGGGTTCGTGTTGCTGGTCAGGCAGCCCTCACAAGAATCTCTTGTTTGTGGCTCAGCTATCGAGCAAAACACCATAGCCAGAAGATTTCAGGAGATGATCTAGGCGTGGGGAAGGGCTGTTCACTTAGTGCTACTCATTTGGAAGGGTTCAGTGTGGACATCCATGTCTATTAAACCAACTCAGAGGTCACAAGTTTTCTGTACTTACCTCATATATATGATAAAATATAGCAAAATATGTACCAGGCAGAATTGAAATTGTTAATATGTACCTATAAGTGAGATTGTACTGTCTAATATGTTTTCATTCTGAATGTGATAATGCAATTCTCATGCTTCATAAATTTGACTATTATCATTGAACATTGACTCATCTCTTGGAATACATAGGATAGATACTTTTACATTTTCTATATATTTGTAAAATAGGCTTGCATGGTTCATGAGGATTCAAAGAACTTTGTTTTGTTAACTATCTCGTTCTTTACTTTACTGCTGCTTTGCACATATTTAATCAAATAGTATGGTGCTCATTGACTTTCCCAGATCCATCTGACTGATTCTTTATCCTTGCAAGTATGGTATCACATACTTTCTCATGTCCCCGTTCGAAATTTTAATATGATCTCCAGTAACACTTATGTATTTCACTCTTCCAGCTTTATCCAAGGTTTTCAAACCAATCCAGTCCTCAATGTAGAGTTTTGTCTGCAGAAATCAGTAGAAGTTGTCATACTGTGTATATAGATATAGATTGTCATAACTCGAAAGTACCATATAGACATTAACAAAAACCAGATGTTGTAAGGTCAAACAATTGCCATGTAGGTTAGCTTGGTTAAACCTTTAGTGGAGCAATATGATACCTGTTGTGCAGGTATAGTTGAATTAAAAGCCCCATCCGAGTAGTAACCAAATAAGGAGGTTTCCTTGGGGACCAAAACAGTGTCATGCTCAAACTGGACAAGAGAGAAAAGAAGAGGAGATATTGATTAGCTGATTTTTCATATAGCCATAGGAAACAGAGCTTTAGAGATGTATTTGACATGAAACTGAAGCCTTTCAAACCTACCATAATTAGTACCAAGTTTTGTAGGCTACTGAATCTTTCCTTGTACGTCAAATTTCTCACTTGTGGGAGTTCGTTGTTGAGCTTTGGTAGAAACTTACATTTCTCCAAATATTTTGGGATTGCCTGGAAGTAATGGATAATGAGTTACTTTAAGCTCCATGTTGTGCATAGGGAAACAAGAACATAGAGTTTACAACTTTCAAGTGGCAAAAAGCAAAATTTCAGCAGCAAGAATGAAGGATTGTGATCGGGAAGATCAATCGAGGAAAAATAAACTAGCTTTAGAAAGTGTAGTTCTCACGTTTGGTAATTTGAGATAACCACTAGGAGCTAGATGATCCTGTGACAGTCAACAGAGAAGGAAACATGTTTAGAGCTGAGGGATTGAAATAAATACAGACACTTTGCATAGGGGAAGTTGTAGATGGAAGGTGTGATGAACTAACCAAAGATGAATCTAATATGGCATGTCGAAAACAAAATGAAAAGAAAAGAAAAAGCTATATTTGGTCAGAGTTGAGATTTGTACTTGAACGAAATCGCTGTAGATCTCCGACTTGATGAGTTCGTCTGCTAGGCGACAGAAAATGGCAGCCTGCAGAAACCAAAACTCATTTCAACAAGAACCATACCAATTGGAAAGTAGTGATATAACTTAGATATGTTTGTGTAGTCTTGGTCATACATTGAACACTTTGTATATATGAATTTCTCAAAACAAAAAATCGAGAAACTGAAGATGAAAGGTAAAATCAGAACTTACACCACAAAGAGGAACAGAAGCAATACCAGCATGAGGACCTCCTAAAGATATAAAATTCTTAACCTATAGACATAGAGTAAGACGAGAACATGAACAGTGAGAAGATACATAGATAATATCAGAGTTCTTAAACCGAATCAAAGGACTAAAAAAAAGATCTTAAACAGGTTCTCACTGGTGGTCCTCCGTCGCATAGCTCGACAACTCCTCGGCCAACCAAGTTACCCTGTTCAACCAAAGAGAAATATAATAACAATCTTTTGCAAGTATGCAAAATCCGCAATGTATAAAACTTCTAGTTCTTTAACTTTCATAGATTCGTCGATTGACTAATGCATTCTTAGAATTCAGGAAATGTAGCTATTAGAAAAGTGGATCTCTCTATATTCTACAATAGTACCATTGACCACGATCGGTCCGTGTCTGCTTGTTTTTCCGTTTAGGTTTTATCAAAAAAATTTCATTGTATTGGAGATGTTGATACATAATAAAGCATTCTTCTAGTTATGAGCAAAGTCGATGTTGCATTGAAATCATGTCTGTAAAGATGTATAACTAGTTCTAATCACCTGGGAGAGACCAACTATATTGTAACCTTCTTTCAATTCCTCCATTTTCTTCACCTATATTTTTCATACAAAACCATTCAAACATCAAGATACTTTTAAGAGATGAAGTGAATAAAGTAGGCATGAGGATTTTTGCACCTTGTCACAAATTATTCCAGCCTGAAAGCAATGACAAAACTTCAGTTACAATGAGAACTATTAAGGAAGAATTACGGAGTGTTAAAGAAAAGTTAGTTGGGGTTGAGTATACTGTATTTAATTTATAATGGGGCGAACCCTAATAATAAGTTTCAAATTTCAATAAGGTATTACCTGTTTCTCAAGGGGCATAAACCAAGAATCCCACTCTCCATTCCCAACTTCACTGGTAGAGTTAGCAATTGAAAATCATCATTCTTCCATTTTTAAAAAATACATTTAATTTCTGAACTTTGCAGCAAAATAAATAGTGAAACTCAAGTTTCTTTGAGCTCATTAAGGTTGGATTTGGGAGGACTATTTTAAAGATAAAAGGTTCTTTGAATTGAATAGATACGTTTTTTGGAGTCATTTTGGATATGAAAAAGTGATTTTAACAATTTCAAAATTACTCCCAAACATGCCTTAAAAGTCTTCTATGATATTAGGTTGCATATTAAAAAAATAAATAGCCAGTTAAAAATACTTTTAGAAGTACATAACTAATCTAGTACTTCTCCCAACAAATTACTTCACTTAAAATTATTACTCTCAAGCATTATTCAATTCAAACCCATACTAAGATCCCTAAGACTTTAGACACTAATTAGAAGAACGTAGCAACCACAATTTAAGGAGCCATTACAAGATTACCAAGTTTACATCACACCCTACACAAGAATCTTAAGATCATATCTTGTTCTATTTAGTTTCATGACGCATAATCAAAAGCAACAATTATTCTAAAAATTTTGGGCGTGTTTGAATTGACTTTCTAAGTGCTTATAAGTGCAAAAAATGCAAAAAATGTGTCTATGAATACTTAGAAAGTTAATCCAAACGGCCTTACTTGGAAAAGCAGCAGGAAAAATGGAAAGATGGGTTCTATGTGAACATACAGGCAATATCCTTCAACACCAGAATAGTTGCTCAGTAATTCAGTGAAGTTTTTAGTCCCTTGATGTGAGCATTCATTTCCTATACCTGCCATAAGTCAAAAAGAAGTTCATCACAAAAAAAATAAAAAAAAAAAGAAAAAAAAGTAGAACCGTTCAAGTATTTTATAAGACTGAAATAAGAACTATCTTATTCTCTGGTATTCAAGAACAATGGAGCTATCTTATGAGACATCATGGTGTCTTTTGAAGGACAACAAGCCTTTAGCACTGGTTTAACAATGGTATGATGGAACCTATTGGACAATATCTTCATTTTCCATTGGCATGAGACAATCATGAGAAAACTTTTTAGTATTACAGGGAATGTCTTTAGTTCACACTATGATTTTGTTTTTCTGAATAATTTTCTGATTCTCATGAACTCCCCCATTAGTAGAATGATTTTGACGTGACAAACAATAAATGGAGGAAACCTTAGCTAGGTTGTTTGGCTTAAAATCGTGCAACAACACACATTATTGTCTATCCACATTGTATAACTGACCAAAACTTTCTCTTTTGCCTTAGAATAAGCAAAAGGCAAGTATACAATGAGCAAGGAACTTATGACAACATAGACATCAACTCTGGTACCACAAATGGATGCATATCCATGGAAGCTCACCTTGTTATTGGGGAAGCAATCCAATAATTTAATTATTTAACTAGACCAACATGCTAGATAAACATGAGATCTAATCTCAAAATTAATTGACAAGGAGAAGTGTAGGTCATATATCTTTTAGGTACTGTTTAGGCCCTTAGTTGATTATTATAGTTAGTAGTTATTATATTATCTGGTTTATAAGGAGTGCAAACTATTTTAATTTCGGTTATAACAATTTGTGTTTGGGGTACAAACTATTCTAGTTTAGACTACAAATGAGGGAGAAGACGGTTACAAAATAGTAGTTTTCAAATAGTTTTACATTTACTGTAGTAAGTGTTAATTATAATAATGGGAAGCTTCAACTATTACAATGGAATACCAAATATTGAGCGGGCTATAATAGTCCACTCCACCCAAGACAAGTTGAGGGCCCAAACGACCCATTGAAGATTGTGAAACCTCTCCATCTTTTCAATGTGGGATCTCAACATGCCCTTTTAGGTTCACTATTTTTGAGTCGAATGACATGTTTTTGGATTGAATATTCATTTGAACTTCATGGACTATGATACCATACTATACAAACATGAAGTTGCACCTTAAAACTAATTAACAACGAGAGAGAAGTAACTCGAGTATCTTTTAAAGATCAACCCTAACATAATGATCTCACTGAATTACAGTGTTACTTCAAACACAAGAAACCAACATTCAAACACAGTAAAGCTAGCCACAAAACTATCACATCCCATATTGATACAAACACTCCAAGATTCAACCCCAGAAACGAAAAGAATCAAATAAGAAGTAGAAATTAAAAAAACCCATCTGGGTAAGTGAAAGAAAGATTGAAGAAAAGGACAGTAAATCATTAGATCATACCATGGAGTAGAACGAAGGGCAGTGAAAGAGAAAGCGGAATCGCAGCGAAAACCAGAGCCAAAGGGATTAAAGAGGGAGCAACAGCCATGGGGATTGTTGAGGAAGAAGAAGAAGAAGAAGAGAAAAGAGAGAGGAATTTATAGAAATGGGTAAGAGCTTGAGATTCCAGTAATGGCGTGTGGATTTCATCTTTGTTTCCCCAAGTTTTTATTGAGAGTAAGGGTTTTTTTTCACACAATATCGTCTGAAAAGAAGACTTTGAGATTTGGGGAGATTGTCGCTCGCATTTAGTGGGTTTTATTGTTGATTGTTAAAAAGGTATGGTGTGTGGTGTGGGCATTTATTGGGTGGCAATGCCAAATGCCAAATGCCAATGTGGCCCACTTTTTTACTAAATTTTCATATTGCTAAACCTTTGACAATCATTAGATTTGACACTTAAAACCCCTAAAAATGTTGATTACAAGGTACTTCATCAATTAATAACTTCATTATCGTTCATTTCTTTTTAAATATTTATTGACTTTCTGGTTATTATTAATTGTGATGAATTTTTCTTTTTTGGTTGGTTAGGAATATTATGTCATAAAGTACGATGATGATTCGAATTTAAGATGTTAGGTTGAGGTTAATGTCTAGTTTAGTTTGAGGCTGTTAGAGCGTTGAGTAGTTTGTGTTTAGGGTGCAAACTATTTTAGTTTGAGTATAATGGTCTGTGTTTGAGTGTGGACTAATTTAGTCAATAATAACCACCGTAGACAATGAGAGTTTTCAAATAGTTGTATTGTAGTTGAGTGTGGGGTATAATAAGAGCTTTCTACACTAATAACCTAATTAAATAGGTCAATTTACAAGAATGACTTAAATCTACTATTTTTTCATAAATAGGCTAATATGTTATAATATTACACAGAAATTAAGTCCAAAAGTCCATAATACCCTATTAATTTATAGCCTTTTATTTTAAAAAATAGAAAAGACACAAATATGGAAAAAAAAAAAAAATACGGAAATCTTGTGTGGAAGTAGTTTTTTTCAAAATTTTCAAAACTCATCACAAAAGGAAATTTTTATTTCCATTAAATTTAGGAGATTTTATTTCTTCCTTAATTTGTCTTACAATTTTTTCTTTTTACACATTTTCAAATTTGATTTAGAATTAAAAATTTCCAAATTTGGTGGATTGCATTTAATATATAATTATAGTACTAAATCTTGGTTTTCATCTGCATTTCGTTTTTTTTATT